>CM002488.2:14355000-16755000 GCA_000573905.2 Oryza punctata
TAAAAGGGGACTTACAAGATTGACTTGACATAACAATTGCCTAAAAAACTGTATCCGGTTTGGGCTGCGAGTTTGAGCTTCAATTTATTACCCTCGGCTAATTTAAAATTTTACAATCTAGTTTCAAAATTAATATAGGGTTTTTTTCTTACTCATGGTCCAACCTTGAGCCGTATTTTTCCTATCTAAGCAATATGAAAATCGAACCCTAGCTAAATTTTGGTCTTACGAGCTCCAACTCCATTAGTCTTTGGGAGACTACCAAATGATCCTTTTTTTCCTCCTAAAGAACTATTCTTTGAATTTTTTTTACTACCAAAATTCTTTCCCTGTTTGATTTTAGACTGTGCGTGCTCTCTATTACAATCTGAAGCGATTGTAAATTTTGATACTCATTTTGTTTTTAAATATATGACATAGGTTGTTTTTTACCTATCTCTAACCATTTGTTTTATTTAAAATTTTGTATAAATATAAAAGAATATATATAATGCTTGAACTAAGTTCAATGATAAACTAAATCATAATAAAAGTTATACTTACAAATTTGTTATAGCTTTTTAAATAAGATATAAACAGTTAAATGTATGTAAAAATTGAACAATATTAAAAAAAGGTAGGGAGTATTAAATTAACAATTATTTTTGGTATATTTTCATTTATCTCCTGCGTAATCATCAAAGAAATTCCTAAAATTAAATTTGAGTTAAGATTCCAAAATTCATAATCAGGTTTCGATTAAACACAAAGCTATTGAGAATTGACTACGTATATTTACAAAGTTTCATTTAAGAAACCTCAAGGGAGTTCTTATTTGCGTTAAGAAAAAGAGATCCAGTTAGATCCATTTTATAAGGAAAATCAGATTTTCCAAAATCTCACAAGTACATGGTTAATTAGAGGAAAATTGGCGAAACCTACACAGAGCAACACTAATGGTCTGTTTGGCACGGCTCCAGCTTCACGTCTTCTGGAGCTATAGTCTAACCCAGCAGTTCAGCTCCACTTAAAATGGAAATAGCGTTGGCTGAAGCGTTCTCACAAAATGAACTAGAGAGGTGAGGTTAGGTTTAGACTGCTCCATAACTACACTACAGATCTAACTCCTAGAGTAAAATTTAGAAGTTGGAGTTTTACCAAACGAGCCTTAAAACTACAACTGGGGACTGCAGTATACCCGAACAAAACGATATAGAACTACTTGAATCCAAAACTAATCATTGTTGCCACAAGCTCACCATCGAGAGATTTGTGATTTTGATCGACTGGGTAAAGATCGGTTATGCTGTAGTGGTGGCAAACAAAATAATTGCATGCTTAATATCTAAAGAAAGACCGCGTCTCTGCTAGCTTCTGGAATTGCACATGTGCCTTCACAACTATACATACTATAATTTTAGGAAGGATTACGATAAAACAAAAGTTGACCACGAGGAACGCGCTAATAGTTCAACTGGAGCTGTGGGTACGTACAACACTGTAATACATATATATATATAAGAGAGAAAACAGCAACTTTAGACAACTCAAGTCTTCTCGAGATCTTGCTCAAACCAGCCTGTGCATATATTGCTGAAGACACGAACCGCGAGTAAGTGATTGCAGGATAGTATGCAATTTGTTTCTCCAATATTTTTCAATTAGGGAACTAATTCAGCTTATAATCTCTATACTTGATAATATCTTATGGCAGACAGAGGTGGTAGTCCGGTAACATTGCCAAAATCAACTGCTGCTGTACGTTCGCGTCAAGCCACTGCACGATGGCGAAACAAGTACGCTTCATCTCCTATATGATCGATCGCAAACAAATTATTTTTGTTTTTATGATAGTTTTGCTTATGGAGTGGCTAGTGAATCATTCTCGGTTTGCACGGCAAGATGCTGAATCTGCAGTTGCTTTTTTTTTTTTTACGGGAAACATCCTACTGCCAATATGCGTAGTTGCTATTGCAAACGAATGCAATTAGCCATCTAATTCGATCGAACAGATTTTAACCATAAATACCGTACAGATTATTTTAAAAAAAGTTGAATATATAAGGAAAGGCTTCTATATCGATCGTATTAAGAGTAAGTGAACTTCAAAAGCCCACCAACTTAAGATGCTACCTAATAAGATTCTACGTCTTTCTCACCATACAGATTTTTGATCAACCAGTAGGACTATATGGGTATTTCTCACCATACTGATTTTTGACCAATGAACATCCTCGTGTCGTTCTAGATTACAATTTGTTTTAACGAATCACACATAAGGCAATGCAAGATTTCATATTAATAAAGTAGGAAAAATTTAAGACCATAGCCTGGAGATTATAATCAGAAAATAAAATAAAAAATAAACCACTACGTGCCAACAACACAAGCACGGAATACACCGGGCACAACATCATGATGCACTCTACTCTATCCATGCTTTTGGATTTGAGGAGGGAAGGTGACATATAAGATTGGAACTATTTTGCCACGCAAGACCTGCCAATGTGGCTAGCTTGTGACTATGGTGTTGCCGCAAGAGGACAACCCTAAAGAGAAAAAGATTGGCATGAAATAGCCTTTCAAACGATACCTACAAAAGGTTACGGTGTCAATGACATTCACGTCGTTCGTCCACGGAAGTTAGGGCTAGGTGTCAATACTATGCAGTAAATACTATGCAGTAAAGTTTTACTGATATATTCCCATGGCTAGATAGCTAGTGTCAATGACAATAAATGACATGATAGAAAATATTTCTGATGACATGTCAATCAATTAAGAAGAAGTTGATAGGGAAATGAGTGTTTTGCATGTGAATATGTGATACTACCAGGTCATATAAACCAACTCTCATGAAGAAAGAAGGAAAATATTATTAACGGTTAACGTAGTCTCTGGCACAAAATCAAACCAAATCAACAAAAGAAATACAGAGGGATATGCACGACTAGACCAAAAAAAAATTGGATCAAAGGCATACGAAGGCATACGCGCCCCCCGCTTTTTCTACTACGTTCGAACATTTTTGCTAAATTAATGTAAGCAGTGGATATTTGTGTAACAGTTGAAAGCGGGAACTATGAAGAAAAAATTCCATATCCCCTACTACAAAAGTAATTTTTGCTGGTGATCAAATGGATTTTCGCTGGCAACCAGATATACCTCTAGCGACCAAAAGCCAGTGAAAATAATGCATTTTCACTAGCGGCCGGTTAGCCGTCAGCGAAAATCGAGTTTCGCAAGCGCTAAGGCAACCGCTAGAAAAATTCCATTTCCTTGGCAGCAAGCTAAAGAGAATCGCCAGTGAAAATATTTTTTGGGATAAAAAAATTTGAAAATCAGTGTCACCCGCCGCCACGACATATGAAGCATAAACATCAATACATCGATAGTACATGAACACATCCATCAACACAACAAGCAGCAAACACCGAAGTACATGAACACAAGAATCAACACAGCAACCGCAAGCATCAATGGTGAAACAACTAAACACAACAAATCAATGGCGGTCATCGGTAAGCAACAGGAAGCAGCAAACATCGAAGTCTCAGCTGCTCGCGGTCGAGGTCGTGGTGGCCATCACCGAGTCGTGGATGTTGTCATCGTCGCCGCCAGATCCCGAGTCCCACCGTCGTTGCCTCCCGCCCCTCCCGACGGTCGCCATCGCCAAGGATCGCCGCCGCCCTCCTGCGGCCCTCTGGTGGCCAGATCCACCTCCCCAGGCCTCTCCCACTACCAGATCCGCCGCCCAGGCCTCTCCCGTAGCCAGATCCACGGCCCGCGCCTCTCCCGTGGCCGGATCCGCCACCCGTGTACCTCAAGTCGTCGCCGCACTCGCCACTGTGGCCATCGTGACCGTCGCGGTCTCGTCCCTGTGTGCCCGCTAAGAGGAAGAGGAGGGAGAAGCATGGGGGTGGGAGGGGGAATGATGGAGGGAGGAGGGAGAAGGGTATGTCGGTGGGTGACGGAGCCGCTAGTCACCGCCGCCACCCCTCCCCTTAGGAGACGGTGGGATTTGGAGAGGAGGAGGAGAAGGAGAAGTGAGTCCGGGATTCTAGAGTGGTGGTAGGTGGTGGTGTGTGCGGTGGTTAATATGTCGCTGATTTTTATTACGTGGCAATGTTTTAAAGGTGGTGCGCTTAAGGAGAATTTTCGCTGACGGTCACTTAAGTGGACCGCCAGTAAAAATAGTTGTATTTTTGCTAGCGGTCTACATAACCTAGTCATCAGCGGTGATCTATTTTTGCTAGCGGTCCTTAACCCCTCACCCCTTGTTACATTTTCACTGGCGGTCTTTGTATATGACCGTCAGAAAAAAATAGGTTAACACTATTAAAATATCGATTTTGTAGTAGTGATTAATCACCCAAACTATTTTATTGGAGTACTTAATTCCTAAACTATCTTTTTTTTACGAAAAACGGTTCACTTAACTACCCTAACACTATTTCTGTTTGGTTTCTCTTTCTATAAGTCATATTTCTCCCTGAAGAATAAGTGGGATGATATATGTATTACAACTTAACTTAAGTCTTTTTTTGAATTTTTTCACTGTTTACGTATGTTGGGAGCACTTAAGATAGATTTAAACACTTTTAAAGTTCAAGCAATTAGCTATAATTTTTTTTGAAAATATTTAACCTTTGATAATTGTGCCATCTATGTATCTGACAAATTTCAGCTTTATAACTTATAAAAAGGCTATCAGGAAAGAGAATGTTAACAAGAGTAAATTGAACCATTTTAATACTTAGGTAAAATAAGGAAAAATAATAAGCTACAAAGTCAAGCGATCCAGTGAACAATGAACAAGCACAACTAAACGGACCTAGCACTCTTTTACATCACCTAGCGCTGATGCAGAAGAGTTAATACTGTGTCTGTAAATAAAAAGTAAGACATCATTTAGATATCGCATAACATTTGATTATTTATCTTATTTAAAAATATAATATAAATATATACAAATATAAACTAATACTATAGTCTCTTTGATGATAAAACAACTTACGATAGTAATATATTTTTTAATAAGATGAATAGTTACAAGTTATAAGAAAAATCAACGAAGTCGCATTTTAGAACTTGAGCGAGTAATTAAACGCTCAATTGGGCCGAGGTTCCAGCCCATTTATGATAACTGAGCCTTTGGAAGATTTATTTGGGCCGGTAGGGTTGGCCATTACGAGGATAAACCACATGATTGCATCGATAATGGAACTAAGGAAGCAGTGAGCTGTTGTTGGAATTTTTTTTTATTTTTAATTTTTTAATTAAAAGTTTTGCAAAAATAATTTTTTATTTCAAAATTTGACAAAACTAGTCTCCCGCCGTCTTTTGGGAGGATCACCCTCCCAGAGGACGAGTTATTTGACGTGGCAGATGACCGTTGGCTTTCGGCCGACGGCCGTTGACGGTCGGCCTGCACATTTTGCAGGTGGCCCCCTTGCCGCTCTCTGCAAGGGTGGCTTTCTACTGTGCGGGGGCCGCGGCTTGGCTCTTTTTCAAGCGGCCCCCTTGCCGCCCTTACGCAGTGCGGTTTTGCACTGTGAAGGGGGCCGCCTGCAAAAGGGCCACGAGGTGGCCTGCAATTTTGCAGGTGGCCCCCTTGCCGCCATCGGGGAGTGCGGTTTAGTACTATTAATCCAAATATAATGTTTTCGATATGTTTTGTTGTGTTTGTTATCGAAACATTTGGTATAAAATTATAGTAAAGCATCGTATTGAAAACGAATAAAACAGGAGTAATGTTTGTAAATTTGTTTGATGTAAATTATCGTATTTGAATGAAGAAAAGTAGGTAAACACTCACTCTGAGAAGAGAAAAATCAGGTAGTTTTTATAAAATTGTAGACGAGGTCAAATTGGCGGTCGAGGAGGCGGTGTGTGACTTTGAAGCATTAGGTTAATGATCTTGTAGATACAAACAGAGCATGTAAAATTTTGTAAGTATCGGATGATAAATTGTTAGGTTTTGTATTGCGTATAGTTGTAAGGAATGGAGTGTAACGGGGCGGCAAAGAACCATGTTAATGGAAACGATAGAAGCACATTAATTTTTTATTCGTATGCATGCAATATACCATCATAATTAAACATTGTAATGATAAGATAGATAAGAAGTGCCATGGGTAGAGGATACAAATTTGTCGGTCCCGACGAATCTAGCTTGCGCTAACCTACCGGCCCCTTCTAGGTCGGTCAATATGCATTGCATTTTCATGGTCATTCAATCGTTGGTAATCTACTTCTATTTCCGACTCTGTTATCTTTTGTCCATGATATAATGGAGTGACAATATCGATCCACTAAGTAAATCCACACATCCTTGGATTGCCCTACGAAATTAATAAGGTTAGTCAGTAAGGTTAGACATATTATGCAAATGATAGGGGAATTTGGAAAAAGTTAGACATACAACGAAATTGTTGTCTACATTGGGGCAGACAAAATATCTCCTCCGAATTTTTGTTCTGCAAAGGAGGTAGCCACCTGGCAGCGATCTCTACAACCACACTTGGGATGCTCCGACCATTTAGGTAACCCTAATGGATTGTTCCTCCAGTCTAAGCTTGCAATTTCTACCCGATGTTCGTACTCCATCCAAGCCTGAATGAATTGTGTGGTCGGTTCAGGTTGTGTTATTGTCCCGCCATTGGAAGTAACTCTGACCGTGTCGATCCATTGTACGAATTGACATTTCCTTACATCCTCCTATGTACATACATTGTGGGGATATTTAAGTCCGTGATAATAGCGATGAGTGATGAAAAGAAGAATTGTACTTAGGACGAAATCATCGTCGACAATGTTTGTACACAGGAAGCATCTTTGTCCTCGAGTTCGGTACCTTACAGACCGTTTGACCTGACAACGGTTACCACAATGACAGTCTGGACGTTCACGCCATGTGGGGAGTCCCAGGGGATTTACCCGCCACTCTAAAGCTTCAGCAGTAATTCGGGGTTCATGTTCATCCTTCCACCTTAGGTAGTCCGATCTTGTTTCACTACGTGGGTATGGACGTATTCCATCGTTTCGTGGGTTCTTCATATCTACCCACTCAATGTAGTTGCACATTGTACAATATGTTTGCATAATATGTTACGATTATGTACGAAGCGATTAGTGTTCTATCTATTCGAACTTTGAATAGATGAACGATACCTGATCGAAGTTCGCGAATTGGAAGAATCTCCTGCCCCAAGTTTGTACCATGAGGGATGACTTGAGTATACATCCATCCCCACAATCGCAGAATGGACGGTCACACCATGGTGGAAACCGACCAGTGAAAGGATCGCTTCGCCAGTTCAGACACTCAAGAAATGGCGGTTCTATTCTGTATAGTTGTGTGCTAGTTGGAACGAAGATATGAAGGGGTTGCCTTCGGCTTGTCAATTATATAGGACCGCACGCAGTGCGATATATCTGCACTCAATAAATGTTGTATTTTTCATTAGATGTGACAACACGAGCACGCACAGGCATGATTCACTTTATGTCAGTAAGCAGTGCCGAAAGTTGATCGTGACAACTCGTGCTGTGGTGGACTGTGCGCTCTAGTGGATCTAAGAGTACCATGAAGCACCGAAAGTGTGTTCTCGTATGCATAGGTTGTTCTACCAGCGTACGAATGACAAGAATGATATAGGGGAGAGAACCACAAACCGTACTATAGAAGTAAAAAGCAAAAGTAGTACTGATCTACAGGTATATAAGGCAAAAGAAATGTTCACAAAAGCAGTAAAGAGGTAGACCACTACTGACGAGGCCTCTTACCCCTGTCCCTCCTATCTTACGCTCTAACGTGCCCCTGAGAGTAGGTTAGCCAGTTCGGGGGTACGGCACGACCTACCTATCCCGCCTGTACAGGTGTGACCTCTAGCTGCTCCTGTGTGTGCGCCTCTGGAGCTCCTCCAAGCTAAGAGGAGCCTAGTATGTCTTGGTCCTGCTCACCCTGCAAGTCGTCATCGTAGAAATGGCCAGTAGGACTTGACCCACCGGCGTGAGAGGAGGAGACACCTCTACGAAAAATCCCCTCGTGAAGCCCTGTTGGAGAAGGACCATCAGTTTCATATAGGTATTTAATAGTACTAACAAAGATTACATTACCGTGTGACCGAGGGATCGACGATCTAGTGGAAGAGCTGGCAAAGGCACCGGAAGTGTCGATGAACGCGCCTGTCGTGCCGGCGAACGTGGCGGACGAGCCGGCGAATCCGCCAAACGAGCCTGTGAACGCGCCTGACTTGCCTGCGAAGGCGGACGATGTGCCAGACGTGCCTGCGGAGCCGGTGTTAAAACCTGCGAACGCGCCCGAAGGCAGACGGGATCCTGCGACGATGGAACGTTAGATTACAATGCAGTTACGTTTTCCTATGAAAGTTAAAACATAATAGAACTAACCTCTTGGCTGAGCAGTACTGTGAGAACCCGCTGCTGTAGGTCGTGTGGGACCGCCGGTAGGGGCAAGTGGACGTGGTTGTACCGGACCAAGTGGAGGAACGAAGTCCAGTGCGCTGCGACAGGAGCAGACGCGTATGACCGCGTGCATCTTGTCCTTCATCTGGTCGAAGGTGAGCCTCTGCTCAGCGTCACTCAAGTACAACCCTGCGTTCAACCTTACTTGGATGGCGGTGATATCGGCAGTGATAGCCCGTGCGGTGTCGGCCTATGCGAGGTAAAAGTAAAAATGTCATTTCCAGTCACATATTATGCAAGATAAATAAAAGAATTGAAAAAAGTAATACAATGTTGACGTACCCTGATGAAGTAGTCTTGATCACGGTGCGTGCGATACACGTCCGTGACAGCGGGGAGGTGCGGCTCTGGGGGGCTGGAGTGAAGGTCACACGCGCACGAGTGCGAGGTAGGTACCAACGGAGGTAATCACGGTAGTTGTCCTCGGGGTGTGGGAAGAGCTTGTTGAGCACCTCCTCTGTAGCTACCACCCAGCTGTCAACGTACTGCTGTACACAGGAGCCCAAAGTGCGCCTGCTTACTATCCCCGTCGAGTCAACCTGTCAAGAGAGGTAAATTTTAGAGCTCGATGAAAAAGTAACATCGCAATTTTAAATTGTACTGTCCGAACTCATGAGTGGTCTCCAGGGTGGACGGTCGGCTGCATGTTGCCTAGGAAAACCTGCCTCAAGTCGAATTGTCTCATCACACGCTATGGGTAGTGAGGCTCAACGCAAATGTCAAACACCGACGGCAGGGTCATCTGCCAGTAAGCCTGGTCGCATGTGCACAAGGACGAAAGTCCTAACGGGGTTCTCGCAGTAACGGTCTCGTCCGTGTACGGCTCCCGGATGACGTCGTTCGGCTGGAGACGGTCGAACTCAAACACGAAATCCGGGTAACTACGTCTCACCTGGACGTGAGCGTAACGACGCTGCAACATAAACATGAACAAATTGAGACATGCTATGTGTTGATACGAATGTAAGACGAAAAATAAACGGTCAAAACAACTTAGTTTGCATGTACCGTACGTCGACACCAATACGTCCCCATCGTGGGTCTGTCCTCTGCCCACTGCACGCTGGGACCAACTCCGAAGGGTGTGCGGTCCACCACAGGCCGTCCTTTGGCAAACCTCTCGGCTGCCCAAAGCTGAACCAACATAGGGCAACCAGCGAAGATCGCTCCCGCGTCGGTCTTCGTGCATGACTCATAGAGGGCACGGTACTTGGCCGCTAGCACGGCAGATCCCTAGCTCCACTGGGGCACGTTCTCTGGCTCAGAATCCGTGATGGACCATTTGTAGTAGACTAGACGGAAGTTCACAGCGTGCCCGTGTGTGCTAGTGAACATCACCCAGCCGAAAAGTCACAGCAGGTACGCCTCAAGGGCGCGTCGGACCGAGCACTCATCAGCATCAGGGTGGAGATGGTCCGCCTACAATTAATAACCAAATGTTAGTATAAATCAATGTGTTGATCGCAAAATACGAATAAAAAGGAATGACTTGTATACTTACAGTGAACTGAAGCAACCAAGCCTTACTAGGTGGTAGTGTACAGGGAAGGGTGTTGGGCGCTCCTAAAACTGGACAGCGCATCACTTGCGAGAAGCGCGCGGTGATATCCTTCTTCCATCCACCACCACCGTCCATGGGACCTCCTGGGTCTCCTGCTAGTGGTAACCCGAGCAGGTACGACACATCCTGCAATGTCGGAGCCATCACCCCATAGGGAAGATGGAACGTGTGCATCTCCGGTCGCCAGGAGTCTACCAGGGCTGCAAGGAGTGACCGATCTGCATCCCACCGCTTCGCCGGGTCACGCTCGTCCCGCCCCACGTCGACAAGCCTACAAAGCGGTAGAAGGCCTGCCGCATGCAACCAGGGTAGAGTACACTTTAAGCATTAGTACAAAACAAAATGCCATGGGTACGCCTCAATAGTGGTTAAACAAATATTTACATAGCCGTACCAAGGAACGTGACGTGGGTCGACACGCAACAACTCGCGTCCCATGCGTGGATGGATGGTGCCAAGCTGTGCACCCTGGACTGCTGACAGGAATGAGTGGTGGTTCCTGTCAATCCCATGATTTAACAGCTCTGGTGTGTCGTCCGCTATACCTGTATCAAAAAGAATAATCAGAAAAATAGAAATTATTAGTTCAACGTAACTTACAACAGATCATACCTAGATTCTTACACTTAGTAACCAAGATTGAAAACAAATATTATGTTACAATACAGAATATTTCGCATGACAAGAATGACTGCAATTACATGATATGAGTACTTACTACGAGAACTTAGAGATAAAATACGACAACAATTTGACCCAACACCGGATAGTTCACAATACAAATACTAGTGTCCTGACTCGGAATACACACTACTATTACAATAATAGTCTGCTAAATCATGATAACAACATTCATTGAAAGGCGACGATACAAGTACTTAGTCCGAACACTCATCACGACACACTAGCAGTCTAATTCATAATTCGATGGCAGTGTTACACCATGGAATCGCCTGCTGCACGAGGACGCCACGGCCGTGCACACCTGCTTGTTGTTCCTTCCCCAGGTGGTCGTCTTCCATCACTTGCCTATCCAGACGGACCAGCATCCGCGCCGCTAGGAACTTCTGCATCCTTCTGGTATTTCTTGTACGTATGGCCACACTCATCGCATCTGCTACAACGTAGAGTCCTCCCACCTGTTTCCGCCTTATCCATGTCATTTCTGATGCGTCTTTTCTTACGTCGACCCTTCTTTACCCTTAACTTGGATGGATCTGGAACGTAAAAAACTTGGGGCCTCAGAGTTGTGTACGATCCTGAGATCCCAAACTCCATGTATGAAAGAGTGCTTCTTTCCTGAAATAATATGAGACATACACATCGGGACATATGCCACAATCACCGGCAGCGGTAAGAACGTGTGAGCAAGGCAGGTGTCGAAGCTTAGGCTTCATACAACTGCAGCTACATCCACCATCCACCTTCAAGACACATTCCTGCACAGCTTGCTTACGATAGATACCACGCCTGCTCCTATCAACACACATTACTTCATACTGATGAACTTGTGTGCCTTGAGCAACAACTCTATGCCTCCGTGCCTTTGTGATTTTATCTTCCATGTACTTAGTCACCACGTTGCCAAATACTATCTTGTTATTAGCCATTGAGAGACCAATTTTCTTGTATCGATCCCTGAAGTAGGCCTGTGTGCCATGAAGGATGAATTCAACAATAGCAACCAATGGAAGTACCCGAACTCCTCGCATTACCCAGTTGTATACCTCGGCCAAATTGGTTGTCATTATGCCATACCGAGATCCATCAGTGTCTTACAATAGAGACCACTTCTGCTTAGGTTCGTTCTCAATCCAATGAGTGAAACATCTGATGGATGACCCCGACCTCCTTCTCATTGTTGGTGGGTCGTCATGTAATGCACCAAGAGGTATTGGAGGCTCGTCACCTTCAACTTATGGTCGTGGAGATTGGTCGTCAGTTTGTTTCGTTGTCAACTCATCAGCCTTCTCCACAACTCATTAAATTTCTTCTCTTGGTTCTGAGAACATAGCCTCTTGAAAAGATTGAATTTCTTGTAGAAATTAGCACTCATGTGACGCATGCCCACTTTGCTGGAAGTCCCTTCTCATCTCAACCGTTCTGCAAGTAGTCAATAGCCCGCAACATGCCTGCATGACGGTCATGTATAAGGCAAACATTTGGCCTCATACGCACAACTGCTATGCACACTCTCTCTAGGAACCAGTACCAGCTTTCAGTGTTCTCACTCTTTACAAATGCAAAAGCCATTGGTAGAGCCTGATTGTTCCCATCACACCCAATTGCTGTCAATATCTGACCATGGTATTTACCTATCAAAAAAGTTCCATCTATGCATAGAACAGGTCGACAGTGCACAAAAGCGTTGATGCAAGCACCTAATGAGAAAAATGCTCTTTGCAACACCCTCTTCGTTGGATCATTTGCCAATGGAAATGAGTGGAGGTTATAGTAAGTATTACTATTCCTCTGGGCAATGGTTGCTAACAGACGATGCAAACTATCATAGGATGCTTCAAATGTTCCATACCTCATCTCAAGAATCTTTTGTTTAGCTCTCCAGGCCTTCGCATAGCTTATGGTGTACTTGAATTTGTTTTCAATGTGTCTAATAATTGATCTTGGTTCAAAGCCAATGTTATAAACAACACTGCCATACATCTCACTTGCCACAAAAGCTGATGTGATGTCCCGATGATACTTCTCCACCCCTTGTAAATAGCACTGGTGCTCGGTCACAATGCTAACTTTTCAATAATCATTCCATTTACCCTTATATGCGTGGACACGCCAGGGACAATGTTCCTTCATACACCTTACTTCATACACATAATTGGTTGATTTGACCACCCTAAACTCTCTCTTCAAGGAAACTGCCGAATGCTTGACCGCCTCCCTCATCTCATCCTTATGAGCATACCTAGCACCCTCAATTACCTCGTTCTCCTTATATTCCCACGGTACGTGATGACCCTCTGAGATAACAAGTCCAGAGAAGTCCTCGTTTGTCCAATCAGTGGGTATTACATCACCTTCCTCATCGGATGATGTGTCGCCCTCCGCTTGCTTATTATCCGAATCTTCCGTCTCCATTCATCAACGATTATACCGGCTCTCTCCCCCTCATCCCTTATGCCTATGGCCTGCTCCACCCTTATTTGATTTTCCCCACTTTGCATCGATGGTCCAACAATATCCCCCGCATTGCTAGGACCCTCAATATCTTCGGTTTTCATTGAAACATTTGTATCTTTCTCTTGCACCGACACAAATATAACAAGGGGCCATGATCATTCAAAAGCCATCTCCACATAGCATCTCCAAGCAACAGTACTATCCATCGGCATTAGTTCCTAAAAATAACCTTCTGTTGCACGACTCACTACAACAGATACTGACATTGTGTAGACTTCTTGGTCTATTCTAAATCAATTCAACAACCAACTATAAATTGACTGAAATGTTCTCTCCGCAGGCCTATCGATGCCCTTGGATGTCATTACAAAATCTGACAAATCAACACCATCTGGACCAAATCTAAGGTTGCCTTCACCGTGAACTATCTGAAATAGGACCTTATTTGATATTGTGCCTGATGAAAAAAATAACTAGGTTAACTAAGTTCATATCGTACTAACATGATCTAACCTCGTGTTCATCGGTACTACGCATTAAGTTACAGTTTCTACAATATTGTTCTGTGTCCTATGTCCAGAATTCTACAAATAGATGGCGTGCTTCAGATCGAACTAAACTACATTTTACCATTTACACTACGGCTTAAGTCTCAATTCCTACTAAAATCTTCTGTGCTCTAGATCTATACAAATGTGTTGTGTTATACAGATCTACTAAAATATATGGAACTAAAACTGAAATGCAACATAAATTAAAAACATAATGTAATGTAATGTATTTACCTGTGATGAAGTGAGCAAACCAGCAAGGCTTCGCCGCTCCCCTTCTGCTCCCCCTCACCCCTCACTCTTTCTTTTTTTTTGGAATTTCGAGTGATTATAATGAAAATTCAGATAGGGGAAGAGCTTTATAGGGGAGTGCTAAAAAACGCACTCCCAGAGGGCAGCAAGGGGGCCACCTGCAAAATTGCAGGCCCCCTCGTAGCCCTTTTGTAGGCGGCCCCCTCCATAGTGCAAAACCGCACTGTGTACGGGCGGCAAGGGGCCGCCCGAGAAAGAGCCCAGCCACGGCCCCCGCACAGTAGAACACCGCCCTAGCAGAGGGCAGCAAGGGGGCCGACTGCAAAATGTGCATGCCGACCGTTGACGGCCGTCGGCGGAGAGCCAACGGCCGTCTGCCACGTCAGATAACTCGCCCTCTGGGAGGGTGATTTTTAAAAATCGTCGTCCCAAAGGGCGGCGGGAGACTAGTTTCATCAAAATTTGAAATGGAAAATTTTTTTTGCAAAACTTTTAATAAAAAAATTAAAAATAAAAAAATTCGCTGTTGTTGGAGAGCCGGTAGTTGAAATCGGAAAAGTTGATTCGCGCGTACGCGCCGCCAACCCATCCAGCGGTATAGTTGGCCATATGGGCCGCCCGGCCCGGCACGGCCCAAGCACGACCGGGCCTGGGCCGAGGTCAGTCGGGCCAGCACGGCCCGACGAACAAGCCGTGCCGTGCCGTGCCAGCCCACGGGCTACAACCACGGCCCAGGCACGACCCAAGTAGCCTCGGGCCGTGCCGGGCTGGCCCGACGGCCCGGCCAGCCCATCGTGCTCGTGCCGGCCCAGGCACGCCCTGGCAAAAAACCCCTTCAAAGGTTCAATTCAACACATCAAATTCATGAAATTCACATGTAATTCATCAAATAAGTCACAGAATCACACACAATTCATCAAGTCACCAATTCTTCAAAACACATATTCATCAAGTCACAGATTTACAAACAATTCTTCAAGTCACCAATTCATCAAGTCACAGTCTCACAGATTTACAATCAGTTCAAATCAATTCATCAAATGCATACATCAAGTCACAGATTTACAATCAGTTCAAATCAACAAGTCAGAATATAAAAGGGGTTTGTATAAGCTGTGATTGTGCAATGGCTGCCTCATTAAAAACCTTTCTAGGTAAAAACTCACACCTCGTGAGAAAACCCTAGAAAGGAAAAGAGTACAGCCCAGAGCTAAAATGTTCACATCAATTACAATCATCCAGTTCAAGGGTTTACATCAATTTCATCATCAAGATACATATTCTCATAAGCATTTTGAAGCTCCACATTCTCAGTAGTATGCTGACCTTTTGCATCTACTAGCTCCCAGTCCTTGATCACTGCCAGAATTTCCACCAGCCTAGGGTTTAGACGCTGCTGACGGTCCTCGATGATCCTGCCAGTTAAGCTAAAAGTAGACTCGGATGATATAGTAGAAACAGGAACAGTCATAACATCTTTAGCTAAGATTGAAAGAATATGATAAGTTAGTTTGTAATGTTGCCACCAGCTAATGATATTGAAGTCATCATCATATTGGTTGACAGTGTCACTGTCCCTTCATCTTTTGCCTTAAAAGACTTATCAACATGACAAGCCACCAGCTTGGAGTCAGTCTGGATGAGTAAGCGCCGAACCCCCATTGCCTTTGCCTTCCTTAGGCCTAGTAGCATCGCTTCGTATTCCGCCGTGTTGTTGGTTGTGTCGAATTGCAGCCTTGCGGCATACCGGATCGGCACACCCCCCCGGCGAAATGAGAATGGCCGCGGCGCCCGCCCCCCTACGTGACCACGAGCCATCGGAATACATTGTCCAAGGTTGTTCGACGGGTTGGGGTTCGGGAGCGAACGCCTGAGTCCATTCGACCACAAAATCGGCCAGGACTTGAGATTTGATGGCGGTGCGCGCCACGAAGTGCAGGTCGAAGGGGGATAGCTCCGCCGCCCACTTGCTGAGTCTGCCAGAGATTTCTTTACCCCGTAGTACTTCGCGCAGGGGGTATTACGAAGGCACTGTAATTTTGTGGGCTTGGAATTAGTGCTTGAGCTTGCGCGAAGCCATTACCAGGGCGTAAGCGAGCTTTTCCATTTCAATGTACCGCGTTTTCACCCCCTGTAATGCTTCGGAGACGAAGTACACCAGTTTCTGCCCTGATTCTGTCTCTTGGACTAGGACTGCGCTGACCGCCATTGGCGAAGCCGCTAGATATAACAGCATTTCGCTTCCTGGTGTTGGGCTGACCAGGGCGGGTGGGCTTTGCAAATACAGCTTTAGCTCTTCGAATGCGGCCTGGCATTCGAGAGTCCAGTTAAACTTGCTAGCGGCCCGGAGGGTCTTGAAAAACGGCAGGCCCC
This sequence comes from Oryza punctata, assembly GCA_000573905.2. Taxonomy (NCBI): domain Eukaryota; kingdom Viridiplantae; phylum Streptophyta; class Magnoliopsida; order Poales; family Poaceae; genus Oryza; species Oryza punctata. The sequence continues at coordinate 14,371,345 of CM002488.2, forward strand.
TTTCGGCTGCTTTTGAGAGAAAACGACTGAGTGCCGCAATTCGGCCCGCGAGCTTCTGTACTTCACGTACGCTCGACGTTGGCCTCATTTGCTGAATGGTGTCGATTTTCTCGGGGTTCGCCTCGATACCCCTTTCGGAAACAAGGAAACCCAACAACTTGCCGGCGCGGACCCCGAAAACACACTTTTCAGGGTTTAGCTTCATACCCGCCGCACGCAAGTTGTCGAAGGTCTCTTGCAAATCGGACACATGGTCGAAGGCCTTACGGCTTTTCACGACAATGTCGTCGACGTACGACTCCACGTTTGGCCCAGTTGCTTGTGAAGCACCTTGTACACCAGCCTGGCGAATGTTGCTCCGGCGTTCCTCAGGCCGAAAGGCATCCTGAGGTGGCAGAAAGTGACGAACGGCGTGATGAAGGTAGTCTTGGCGATGTCGTCTGGGTGCATGTGGATCTGGTGATAGCCGGAGTAGGCGTCCAAGAATCTCATGAGCTCGCAGCCGGCCGTCGAATCGACAAGCTGATCGATCCGCGATAAGGGGAAGTCGTCCTTCGGACAAACCTTGTTGAGGTCTGTGAAGTCGACGCACATGTGTTACTTGCCATTCGACTTCTTTACCAGGACCAGGTTCGCCAGCCACTCCGGGTGATCAATTTCCCTGATCACCCCGGCCCTGAGAAGCTTTTGCACTTCGGCCTTCGCTGCTTCTTGGCGATCAGCGGACATCTTGCGCAGCTTCTGCTTCCTTGGCTTGGCGTCTGGCTGGATGGCCAGGTGATGCATGATGAGCTCTGGCGAAACGCCTCCCACTTCGCTGGGGTTCCAGGCGAAGATGTCGATGTTTCTCTTGAGCACTTCCAGGATTTTTGCGGCTTCTCCTTCGAATAGATCGCCTCCCAGCTAGACGAGCTTCGACGGTTCTGCCTCGCTTACTTGCACCTTGATTACCTTGCCGTGAGGGGCTGGCTTCGGTGCCCGGTTAGCATGTGGTTCGGTCTCCACGTTGTGCACCGCCCTGCTGATGACAGCCAGGTCGCCTTTCGGTGCGGCCGAAGGCTGAAACCCCTTGACAACAATCACCCCTGCCGGACCCGGCATCTTGAGCTTGAGGTAGTTGTGGTGGGAGACGGCTTCAAACTTGTTCAGGGTTGCGCGGCCGAAGATGGTGTTGTAACCGTACGGGATGTCGACGACGTCAAACAATATCTGCTCTTCGCGTCGGTTTCTGCCCGTGCCGAAGACAACCTTCAACCGTGCTTGGCCGAGGACCTAAACCGCCTCACCGCCGAAACCGCGAAGTGAGGCCGGCGCCTGAGTGAGGGCCGAGGTTGGTAGCCCCATCCTGGCGTATGCCTCGGCGAAGATGACATCAGCCGAGCTACCTCCATCGACCAGAATGCACCGGACCTCGAAGCCGGCCACTTCAGCCGAAATCACCAACGGGTCTTGGTGCGGGAACAACACTCCTTCAGCATCTTCCGGCCCGAAAGAAATTTGCTGGGTCAAGTACTTCGGGACCTCTTCGCCTGTGGCGGTGATGCTATGCACCGTTCGCAGCTGCGACTTCTTCTGCCGCTTCGACAGCGGGACTGGTGGATCGGCCCTTGTGATTACTTGAATAATTCGGCGCTGCACGTCTTGGTGCTGTTCGGCTGGAGGCGACTGTTCCTGGACCGCTTCGCGAGGTGCTTCGACGGAGACACCCTGATGTGGCCTTGGTTCGTGGGCATTGTTTCGCTGGCGGATGTTTCGGCACTGCTCGGTGGTGTGCGAAGACCACCCATGATAGGCGCAATAGAGATCTTTTCTGACCTTTTTACGAATGGGCTGCTGATGGCTGCCGCCCTGTTGGGTGTCGAACTCCTTGCGGAGCGCTTGTACTTATTCGACAGGCATGATCGCCTTGCCTGTTCGGTCGGTCCTGAATTTCCTCCAGGTCATGGGAGATTGGCCTTGCCGGGGCGGCTGCCCTGGGTTCGCCGGCTGGGGCTGGCGAGCCGCGGGGGGAGCCGGTTCGACGACCTGCGCTTGCATTTGGGCTTGGGCCGCAGCGATGGAGGCTTTGTCGTACTCGGCTTGAATCGCCTGTCTTCGCTTGGAGTCCTCTTCGCCTCTTGCGTACCCATAAATGATGCGAAGCAGGTGCTCGAGGGTTTGCGGCTCCTTGTTGGCGTTGATGACATATGCCTCCGTTATGTCTTGAACTTGGCATCGTGCCTACGAGAACCGACGCATGTACTCTCGTATTGATTCGCCCGGCCTCTGGCGTATGCCGAGCAAATGCTGCTGCGTCTTCGGCTCCTCGTAGGTGCCTCGGAAGTTGAGGATGAAAACATCACGCAATTGCTCCCGTGAGTAAATGCTATTGGATGGCAGATTGAAATACCAAGAACGGGCGATGCCGTCAAGGGCGAGATGGATTACCTTCGCCTTGGTGTTTTCATCGCCGTGAGCAGCTTCGATCGCGGACTCGTAGATTGAGAGGAACTCTTTTGGGTCTGTTTCACCCGAGTACCGCGGAACGGGTGGGAATTTGAACTGAGGTGGGATCGGACGATTTTTGATCCCCCACTCAGTGGCAGCCCCTTTTCGCCCCCGGCCTTGCCCCTTGTGCCCTGCAGTGAAGGTCCGCTCGACTGTGGATACGGCGTGGCGAAGGGCGAGGTGATGGCCTGGGGGAGCGGCTGGGTTGCGACGTTCGGCGGCTCGCTTTCGAACGGTGGCGCTTGGGTGGTGTTGTAGACGTCGAACTGTTGCCCCCGATTCCAGGGCGAAGCCCCTGGCCCAGGTGGGTTCGTCGGCGGCCACCTTGAAGCGCCTTGGCTGGAGCCTCCTTCCGGCTGAGCCGAAGGGGTTATGCTTGAGATGTGGGGTTGGTTGAGCTGCTGAAGGAAAGCCTGAAGTTGTGCCTGCAGTGCCGAGGCCCCCTCCGCTATTGCCCGCGACACTTGACCGGGCGAAGGGTGTGCCTGGACCGCGGGAGGCCGAACCGGCGCCTGTTGATAGGCTTGAGGCGGAATGTTACTTGCCGAATACTTGAGGATGGGGGCCGGAGCGATCTTGGTCTGCCGTGCCGCTTCGTACGCCTGTTGCTGCTCCTGAATTTGTCGAAGCATGTCCTGGAGTCGTGCCATGTTTTGCCGCATGGCCTCCATGTTTGCTTCGGCTTGTGCGTCAAGGCCAGGATCGACTTGCGCAGCGGCGATTGTTGTCGAAGCCGGCTGCGTTGACGAAGGGATTTCCAGTACATGCTCCGCCGGGGTGGCCGAGGCCGAGGGCGGTGGTTGCAGCGCGGGCGCCGAAACCACCGGCGCGGCCGCCGCCTCGGCAGGCGCCGGAGGCTCCGTGCCTTCGCCGGCGGCCATCACTCCTTCGGCCGTGCCTTCCTTTGGGTTCGCAACCCTCTCTTTTGAGACCTTTTTCGGTGGCATTCGCTCTCAGTGGTTTCGCTCAGAGGTCCCCACGGTCGGCGCCAGCTGTTGTCGAAACGACAACCACATATGTCGAAGGACGTGGATACTCAACAATTGTTGGGAAGGTAAAGTGTAAGAAATTTTGTATTGAAATCCAATCCCCTTTTACATGGCCCAAGAGGGCTATTTATAACCCTATTACAAATCTCACTATTAGGGTTTAGGGCTATTACAGGGGAATTTACATGGTCACCCTCGTAAAGAGGCCCTTTCATGGGTATTCAATGTAATTAGAGTGCACGTGGGCCCTCGATGGGCCACCTGGTGGCTACAGGTTATTTGGCCCGTGGACCGGGGGCGATCGGGCCGGCCCATCGGCCCTTCCTGGATCAGGTCCGCCCTGGCGAAGCCATCCTCCTTCGGTGCATGCCTTCGCCATGTAGGCCTCGCCCAGGCCGGCGGAGCCCCGTGTGGCTCCTTGCCATCGGGCTTCGCCATCGGGCTTCGCCACCGTGCTTTCGCTGTTAGGCTTCGCCCCACAAGCCTTGGTGCTGGGAGATTGGATCCTCGCCGCTTGGTCGGTTTCGGCAGCTTGGTCGAAGGGCCTCATGGCATACTGCCAACAAGAAGCATTGAGAATAGCAGTTGGAGAAGCTTCCTGAAGCAAAGCAGTAGCAGATGTCATCCTAGATAATGAACCAGCACCAAGCCCAGCACCTGGACAGGCACCAGCACCAAGCCCATGACTTGGACTGGCACCAGCATTACCAGCACCAAGCCCAGCACCTGGACTGGCACCAGCAGCAACAGAACCAAAAATCTTCCCACATGAAGTCCTTTTCTTACCAGTGGAAGGGCCTGGAATAGTGGACTGCAATCTAACAGAACCAAACTTTCTTTCATACTTAGCAAAAGTATCAGATAATGAAGCCCTAACAGTAGTTAAATAATCAGAGTAATCATCACCAGTGAGTTGAGCCATAATCTGAAGCACTTTACTAAACCCCCTAATCTTGGCCCTAGGATCCAAGATAAATGCAAATGAATAAAGAATTGGAATTTTAGACCAGTAGTTCATAAACTTATTTTTCATGGGACCAACAACATTTGCAAGGTTTTGAACATTGCCATATGTGTTTAGATGTCCAGCAATCTCTAAAATGTGATGCATGATTAATGGAGATGTTGGATAATAAACACCAGACAAAACAACAGTGGAATCATAAAACTGTTCAAGGAAACACAAAACAGATTCAGCACATGCCCAATGTAAGTCTGTGAGTAATGGATGGCCATTAACAAAAGGATGCTGTGTAGTAATAAATACTGTGAATGGTTCCCTATGTGGTATGAGATGCTTAAGCATTAGATAAGTTGAATTCCATCTAACATCCATGTCCAAACCAAACATACGAGGACGATAACCCGCAGCAATGCAAACATTTTTATATGTAGCAATGCGCTGATTAGATGCATTCAAGAATGAAATAGCAGCTCTAATGTCATTTAGCATGGGCTTGAACTTGTCAAGTCCAGCCTTAACAATCAAATTGATGATATGACATGCACAACGTTGATGCAAAAATAAATCACCAACATAACCAGACAGAGCAGGAGTAAGGGTTTCCATTGCTTTAGAATTAGCAGAAGCATTGTCTAATGTAATAGAGAAAACCTTATCAGTAATACCATATTCTTCAGCAACAACAATCACACGCTCAGCAATATTAGCACCAGTATGTGACTCATCAATGAGCCTAAGACCCAAGACCCTTTTTTCTAATTGCCAATCAGAATTAACAAAGTGAGCTACAACACTCAAATAATCTTCCTTAGCATGACCAGACCATATATCAGATGTCAAAGCAATAGAGCTAGCAGACTTGAGACGCTCAATAATAACAGAACGACGATCCTTAGAAAACTTATGAAAATCTCTGGTAGTAGTTTGTCTAGAGACAGGAACAAATCTAGGGTTATGAGCAGCCTTAATATAGTTCACAAAAGCAGGAGATTGACCAAAACTGATTGGAAGATCCTCTCTAGCAATCAATCTACACAATTCAACCCTAGCAACTTCAGGACTATATTCCCATGGAATAACAGAACCATCTACACTAATTCTAAGCATGGACTGAGGCAAAGCATTAGACCCAAGATTTCTAGGTTTGCATGACTTAATATGCCTAAGTAAATGTCCAGTGCCAGCAGAAGAACGAGCACTCAAAGTTTTATGACAGTAATTGCCTTTAGCAGAGAATCGAACCCTATTACCATTGGTCGTTTCATAAAGTTCCTCAAAGTCTTCCCATACCTTGGAGGTTTTGGTCTTCTTGTTGGTACAAGTGGCACTAGAGCCAGTCGGCGTCCCATTGCCACTGCCGTCGACTGGCGGGTCATCGTCGTCGACATTCACATGGATCGGGTTGTCGGAGGTATTGCCGAACACCTCCACGCGATCCTCCTCCGCATCATCATCATCATCACCGCGCATCCCCATAATCCTCAACTCGTAGTTGACGGAGGTAGGATTGTCGTCCATCGCAAGCACTCCGGTCTCTCAACGGCGGCTGCCGCTAAGGAACGGGCTTGCGACCTGCAAGCAGCCAAGAACACTCAAGGTTAGGGCTCGGAAAGGGAGAAACAAAAATGAAAAACGATGGGTTCCATGCTTGTACCTGCGCAGCCGGAGCACCGGAGTTGCCCTTGAAGACGATAGGCTCACGGATCTACGAGAAGACCAAGCGATCTGACGAAGAAGAACAAAAGGGAAAGAGATGAAGAGGAAGGCTGGATCTGGAAGAGTGGAAGGATGACGACTCAGGCGACCATGCGTGGCCGGTGGCCCTCATGCGCCCCTCATGGCCTCATGCGAGTCAGGCGAGGCATCGATCGGAGACGAAGAGGAAGGCTGGATCTGGAAGAGTGGAAGGGAGGCGACTCGGTCTCACCGGTGCGCGCCTAAGCGAGTGAGCGGCAGATGGTGGAGGAGATCTGGTGGATTGGCGGAGGCGGCTAGGGTTAGGGTTAGGCGGAGAGGCAGAGAGCGAGAGCTGAGAGGGGACTGGGGACTGGGGAGGGGAGGGGGTGCCCGGCACTGCTAGCTTATATATGCGGGCGCACGCTGCGCGGCCTGGCTGTCTGTTGGGCGGGGCGCCTGGGCCGTGCTCGTGCCTACCGTTGGTGCGGGCCATGGTCGTGCCGACCGTTGGGCCGTGCCATGCCGGGCCGACCCATCGTGCCGACCTCGGTCCGTGCCGTGCCGGGCCGGCCCACCGTGCCCAGCTATAGGCCCAGGCACGGCCCAACAATCGTGCCGGGCCGGCACGGGCCCGGCTGCTAGCAGGTCGTGTCGTGCTTGGGCCGGGCCAAATTCCCGTGTCGTGGGCCGGGCCATCGGGCTTCGGGCCATGTGGCCAACTATATCCAGCGGACACGCGCACGTGGGCCGGCTCTGCTGCGCCTCCACGTGTGATTTTTAAAAGAAAGTTCAGACGCAAATTGTATTTTAAAACTTTCAACTTAAATTTTGTAACTTTCAACTTAAAATTTAAAACTTTTAATTAAATTTGAAAACTTTCAACTTAATATTTAAAAACTTTTGACTTAATATTTAAAAACTTTCAACTCAAGATTTGAAACTTTCAACTCAATTTCAAAAACTTTTAACTTAAGATTCAAAAACTTTCAACTCAAATTTGAAGACGAATTTTAAACGTTCATATCAAAATTTTAAAAGTTCCAACTCAAATTCAAAATCTTTCAACTATTTTCTAGAAACTTTTAACTAAATTATTAATGCATTGTTTCAAAAAAGAGTAATAACTGTCATCATTAGCGCTAATCAGCTCATTAGCGACGCAAATCAGCGTCATTAGCGGCGGGAAAGGAGGCGCGCGCGAGTTACTCTCCCAGCGTGCGCGCTAATTAGCATAGGTACATGTGCGCCGTCCGCGGCTGGTTGCCTCCCCGTGCAGCTGGGGCGGTCGGATGCATAGGTACATGTGCGAGCAGTGGATCCGGTCAGCCTCGAGATCGACCTCGTCCTGCTGTACCGGCAGTACTGCCGCTGCGATGCGCATGAGTGCGCACGCAGGGTGTTCGACGGAATGCGGTATCCGTCAATTAACGCGTCAATTAACGACGCTACCATTTTATCTGTTTTTTTTCCTCATTTAACCAATTGAACTGTGATCAATAACAGCTTAACTTTGTTCTAATAAGTATTGTTTATAGCAGCCTACAGGACCGTTGGATTTGACTAAACGGTCACAGTACATGATAGTGGACAAGCAGCTTCTCCACTACTTCAAGAAATCTTCGTCGGGAATTATCTTCCCTATGCTTTTAGGTTTCCTTCCGATCGCGTTCTGCAGGCGCACAAGGAAACCAACCATCGCGTTCAGCTTCTTTGCTCTCCTCAGTCTCATGCTCAACACAGCACCGCTGCTGTTTGCCGGCAAGATGCGCAGCAAGTGTACAAACAAATCTGATAACCCGGAAGGAAGATCAGACGATGAGGTTGTGCGAGAATCTGATCGCCGCCGAATACGACGGCTATGCATCGCGGTTTTCGTCTCCAACATCGTCCTTATGATTACCGCGGCCTGCCTCACCGCGGTGCTAAACGTCAGCTACCTCTACCTCGCCGCGCCGGTGGTGCTTCTCGTGGGAGCTCCCTATGCGTACCACATAGAGCACTCCTCGCGAAACTCGATGGTTTGGGGCGTGTTGCAGTACGAGGAGTTACAGGACGACCTCAAATACTTCTTTGATCTATCATCGGAGGTTACGCAGACTGCCTTCTTAGGCCTGCCGGCCATGCTTTTCAGCCAGTTGAAGAGCACCAACTGCAAGCTCACCGTCCAAATCAGGGTACCCGAGGTGCTCACCATGTACACCGTCCTCTTCGGGCTCTTAATCATGCTCGTGAGCTCGGTGCCCCTGGCAGCTGACTTCAAAGAAACAAGGGAGAAATTTGTCAAGGTTTTCATCAGGTACTCCTCCTATGTGCTGCTTGTCCTCATCGCCGTCGTGGCGACCCTGGCAGCCATTGAGATTCTACAGGGTTACATGGTGCTGGCTCTTGTCTTCGCGTTGGGCTCGTGCATCTGGTTACTGTTTTGGAAGGAGTGCAGAGCACCGCCACCAGAGAAGCCATCATCCGATTCCGAGAAGGGGAACGGGAGAGACAATGTCGTGATGCGCAGCCGTTCGCTGGTATGGTTCGGGTTTTGTCCAGCCATTTTCGGTGTGCTGATGGCCTCCTACTCCAGGAGCGTGAACAACGGCGGTGCCGACATCACCAAGCTTTACAAGACCTGCGTGTTTTTCATGTTCCTCGCGCTCATTTCCAACCTCGGCCGGATGCTGCTCGTCCATGAGGTCCATGAAGAAGAGGACGGCCAAGATGGACGACCTTCGCTTTTACTCGTGTCGGGATTGATGAACGTTTTCCTCATGGCGCTCACCGTCTTCCTGGTGATACTCATGGCACTTCTGCAACCCCAGCAGATTCAGAACACCTTCGTGTTAGCTTGAGAAGTAATTAAAGGTCGCATACGCAGCCTTTGTGGGTACTTTTACGATAAGAGCATTGGCGGCAGTAGCTACTCCCTCCGTTTATCGTTTGACTTTTTTTTTCCAAAATTTTTTAGGTTGATCAAATCAAAATTTATAGAAAAAATTAGCAACACCCACAACACCAAACTTGTTCCACTAAATTTAACATTGGATGTATTTTGTTATAATGTTTGTTTTGTATTGAAGATATTACTATATTTTGCTATAAACTTGCTTAAACTCGAAGAAGTTTGATTAAAAAAAAGTCAAATGACCGGAGGGGTAGAATTTAAACCCAATTATAATTTTTCATGCGTAATGTAAATATTTTGTTTGAAGTTTTGCTAAGGTTGTTACACCCATTTTAGTATGCTATCACGGTTTAATTTTTCCGTTTGGCCGATTCTATCGGAGGTCACCGATATACCGAAATTTCGGTCCGAAATTTCCGAAATTTTAAATAAATGTTAGTTAAATTTGAATAAAATATTACCAAATTAAAAAATTAAAAAATTAAAAATTCTGGCCAAAATAATATTGTATCGGGGTTTCGAAATGACCAAAATTTCAAAAATTTCATTCCGGAATTTTGAACCCATTGTTATATGATAAGCGAAAGCGAATTTATCATACCATTACATATCTGAATTCGGATTTACTCTTTCAAACTTCTACTACATAAAACAATCACCACCAGAGAAACAAACTTTCGTGAGTGTGGAAAACCGCCAGGAGAAGACTTCGTGTCACCTAGCCAGCACACAAAAGCACTGACCAAAAGAGCGACAAGGAAAATAAATTATCTTGGCGGTTAACCACCAGTGAATAATTCTCTTGGTTGCAACCACTGCAAGGAAATGAGGCTATCGTCAGGTTCGCGCAAATTTGAATGAAACCGCGCGATGTTAATTCTTGTTCCTGACGGTGTTACTCCCCTAGGTTTATTCACTTTCATTACGGTGTGGAACTGCCAGATTTATCCATTCTTTGATGCTGTAGCTGTCAGGGAAAAGTTGTTGGAACCACCACTATTTGACAGATTCACTAATCACACTACTGGAGAATTGATCTTTACTCGGATGATAAAAATCACATTTATCCCGGTTCGAATAGGAACTGGTGCTAAAGAATATATTTAGCACCGGTTCAAATGCCCAGCGAAACTTTATGATCTTTAGTCCCGATTAGTAACACCAACTGAGACTAAAGATTATTTTTAGTTCTGGTTCACTTTTTGTCAGGCCGTGCCAGGCCGCGAGGATTTTTTGTCAGATCGTAACTTTAGTTCCGGTTAATTATACCAACTGGGGCTATAGATCATTATGATCTTTTGTTCCGGTTGGTTACACTAACCGGGATTAAAGTTCTCTTCCTTTTTATTCTCTCTTCTTTCTCCAGCCCTATCCATTGCTACCAACAAAGTGAAGGAGAAGGAAGAGAGGTGCTGCAAAATTTTTTGTGAAAACATTGTGGTGATAGTACACTAATCTAAGGGATTGAAAAGGTTAGCAACTTTATCCTCTATTGATGTATGGTTAATATATTATATTTCTAGCTATGTTTCTATACGTCGTTCTCTCTTAAAAAAAATGTATGGTTGAAGATGAGAGAGAAAAAAATTAGAGAAAATAAGGGCAATCCATAATATTAGAAACATTTGTATAAAAATGTTAAACAAAAGACAAAAGGAAAAAATTATAGAAAATGAAGACAAAAGAATAGAAATGAGAAGAGTTCATTAAAAATATGTTTAGAACATTTTAAAAAATTTAAAAATAAATAAAATAAGGATAATACATGAAAAATATATTCCCAATTTTGTAAAACTTCTATAATTCATTAAAAAACATGTTTAGAAGTCTTAAAAAACTTTAAGTGCAAACATATTTAGTTATGATGTATGAAATTATTGTATGATTATTGATTTAGCTAGTTTCACTTTCGTGAAATTCCTTTAGAATATTTGTGAATTTGTTGTAGATGGATCAACAATGGATGTACACTGCGGACCGATGGTCGCAGGAGTTTGTTGATGGCGTACACTATTTTTTGAATGTGCCTAAAGCCCACAAGTCTAATGGTTTTCTATGTTGTCCTTAAAAAAATTGCAAAAACTAGGATTACTCTCCTTGAAGAACTCTTCATATCTACTTGCTGGAGTGGGGATTCATGCCTAGCTATAATTTTTGGATCTCTCACGGAGAGTTAGGGGTTGCAAGAAGAAGATGAAGAAGAAGACGACAACAATCTAGACTGGGCTCAGTACGACGGATTCACAGAAAATACAACAGGCGATACGGACGAAACTGTTGAAGAAAATGATGTTGCAAATGATCTTCATCAGATGTTGTGCGACGCAAAGAAAGACTCGAAAGTGATAAGGAGGTCCTGAAGTTAGGGCGTATGTTAGCGGACCACAAAACCTCGTTGTACCCATGTTGCAAACTGGGGCAAAAAATAGTTAGGTACCACGCTGGATTTCTGTAATGGAAGGCGAAAAATGGCGTGACTGACAAGGCATTTGGCGAGTTATTGAAGCTCGTAAAGAATACTCCTCCGGAAGGAAACGAATTGCGAGAAACAACGTACGAAGCTAAGAGAGTAGTTTGCCCTCTAGGACTAGAAGTCCAGAAGATACATGTATGTCCGAACGATTGTATCCTCTTTTGTGGTGAGGAGTACGAGAACTTGGAGGCATGTCCGGTTTGTAAGGATTCACGATACAAGATTAGACGAGATGACCCCGGTGAAGTTGACAGACAAAGGTCCAAGAAGAGAGTTCCTGCTAAGGGGATATGTTATTTTCCTATAATACCACGTCTGAGATGTTTGTTTAGGAACAATGAACATGTGAGAATGATGCGCTGGTGTTGACGACCAAATTTGGTAATTCAAATATCGGAAATCAAGATGGAATCGAAGAGGATTGAAGAGATAAGGTCGTATCGGAAAGCAGAGTGAAAATCGGTTGTGGTCCGAATCGGCTGTGGACTGATCAGCAGAGTCAGAGTCGGACTAGGTTAGCCGATTGAGCCGATTTCGGTAATGTGACTCGGTATACGTCATCGGGTTGCGTTAACGTGCTTCACATGGATTGCCATGCACGGATAGAGTCCTGAGGAGGCAATTGTATCTATTAATTAGGATATTTTATATAATTTCCTTATAGATATTCTCGGTAAGAGTCCGCCTAAGGGACTTGTTGGTTAGTTGGATTTGTATTAGGATAATATAAGTCGTGTCCATGATGGACAAGGTTTGTAATTTCGGGTATAAATATAATCCCGAGGTCTTGTAAATAATAACAACACACGTTCAATCAATCTCGGCGCATCGCCAAACCTTTGTCTTCTACTTTCGACAAGTTTGTGCTTTCGAGTCGTGCTGCATCAATTTGATCTTCGGCAAAAAGGTATATCTTGTCATGGCGAGTTACATCATTAGGGCTAGTGCTTACATCTCTATGACACTCTAGTTCTTTGTTGTGATTCTCCGGGTTATCATATATGTTATATAACTTAGCTCAACAATGCAATCTACTTGTATCGGCTAGATCCTTTCTAGGGTTTCATCGATATTGACTAGGTTACTTTGTTAATCTAGGTTATATAATGTATCCACCATCCCGAAAAGGTAACCATCGGCTTGATTCTTTAGATCTCATGCTTCTATTTATACTTAATGCTGCATTGGTTCAGTCCAACTTATTAAGTCGTATTTAGAATCATGGTATCTAACCTGCTTCATGGTTGTTAATAAGGATAGTATCGGTGTTTCAGCCGATTTTACCTGATATAGATGTTTTACATTGTGTTATGCTTTGTTTAATATTCTATATCTGCCCCTTATATCAGGATTTAATCTAATATAAATATATTAAGCTTGATATCAATCTGATTGATTATAGTTTAATATATTTATTACTAGAAAACATCCTAGCATAAGGTTGTATCGGAGCTATAGCCGATACATACTTAAACCTAGATATCGGCTATGACATCAATCTGCATAATCATTGTTTCATGTTATTTTTAGACTTGGGCAATTTATACTGTCTCGGTTTAGTTCGATCTATCCCAATTGCTTATTTCTAAAGTAATATTGATATATTGATTATGTAACACTGATCTTTACGGCCGATATCCTAGTTTTAGGGTTAGTTCTCTCATCAACTATACCTTAGAGCCGATTCATGCTTTATTGCATCGGCTAGGTCACATACGATATGAAATCGGCCCTATGGCCGATTATCTATCGTTTACTGATACTCTCTGCATGTTTTTCTTGTTGATTGCAAGATCAAATCAACTGGCACGCCCTTGAATCTGAAACCCTAATTTTGGACCTGCACTAGAGTAAAGCAAACCTCTCAGGTCAGTGTGTGTTTTTTGCATCAACACGCTTTTGGCACGCCCGGTGGGACTCGTGTCATCATGTCTCCAAACATCACTGAAGTTGCGGAGGACAACATCGTCGCGGTTACACCCGAACAGCTGAGTGACGAACAGAAAGAAGAATTGCAACAAATGCTGAACCAACTCCAAAATCAATATTTGCACTCGTTCACAGTCACCCGGCAAGGCACGGTCATCCAAAGGACCAAGATCCAAGTACCGACGATCGTGAAGCAAGACCCAAGTACTTCTGGATCCGGGCAAGAGAAGGATAAACAAGTGAAAACCGAATCAAGCAACGAAGAATTGCACACATTGCAAGATCGCATTGATTCGGCTGTACATCATGCGCTAGTCAACCAGTCCGGAGTACTTGTCAATACTTTGACAAACATGATCAAATCGGTAGTAGACGGAACGATAGCCGAAGAAAAGGCTAAAGGACCTATTTACCTACCAGACGGCACGTTCCCAGCATATAGAACCGTGAAGACAGAGATTGGAGGGAACCAGACAAATCAACAAGTACTTCAAACCCAGGCTCCATCGGCTCCTTTCTCAAGTTCAAATATTCCATCAATTCTAACCAGATCACAGCCGATCACTGGGGGGCAAGCATCAACTCAATTAACACCAGAACAATTGATGAGTATTCTTCATCCAAAACCGTCAGCTGTTGACACATCTTACCAAATTCCTTCGGTTCCACAACAGCCGATTGAAATTACTCAACCGATAAGCCAGCAATACAGTACAGAACAACTTCCTTATGTGCCACCACAAGGCATATCGGCTGGCTTCAATAATCTTTATCAGCCTCCCTCACCACGACCTCAGCCGATCCAATACGGCCAGATGGATCCAGTACAACAGTAGTATGGTGGAGCAACACCTCATCAACCCTGGGCCGATATGATCGCTGACGTCATAAGGGAGCAATTTGGACTTAAACCGAAAGATAATGGCAACATGTATCGGCATCCATATCCTGAATATTTTGATCGGGTCCCATTGCCAAACCGATACAAGGTGCCGGATTTCTCTAAGTTCTCAGGACAAGACAATATATCAACCTACGAGCACATTAGCCGATTTTTAGCTCAGTGTGGTGAGGCATCGGCTACAGAAGCTCTCAGAGTTCGCTTATTCCCACTCTCGTTATCTGGATCAGCATTCACTTGGTTTTCATCATTGCCATATAATTCAATCAGGAGCTGGACTGATTTGGAGAAACAATTCCACAAGTACTTTTTCAGTGGAGTTCAAGAGATGAAGCTATCGGACCTCACAGCTATTAGACAGAAATCAGACGAATCGGTTCCAGATTATATTCAACGATTCAGGGACGTGAGAAATAGATGTTACAGCCTATCTTTATCGGATTCTCAACTAGCCGATTTAGCCTTTCAAGGTTTGCTGGTGCCGATCAGAGAGAGGTTCTCGGCTCAGGACTTTGACAGTTTAGCACACTTAGCTCAGAAGGTATCGGCTCATGAAACAAAATTTCAAGAGGCTAGGAAATTGATCAAAAAGGCTAATAATGTAAACAATGTCTACAATTATGATTCTGACTCTGAGGACGAAGACCCAGATATCAATGCAGTCGAATAGGCTAGGAACAAGAAGACGGTGGTCTATCAATGGGCTAAGAATTCGGCTACAGAGGAAAGGTTTGACTTTGACATTACCAAGGCCGATAGGATCTTCGATCTCCTTCTTCAGGAAAAACAGATTCAACTGCCGGCAGGACATGTCATCCCATCGGCTGAAGAGTTGAAGAAAAGGAAGTACTGCAAATGGCACAACACAGGGTCTCATCACACTAATGATTGCAAAATTTTCAGACAACAGATCCAGTCGGCTATCGAACAAGGAAAAATTAAGATTGATGGATCCAACATGGTAAAGAGACCGATGAAGATAGACGGACACCCTTTTCCAGTTAACATGGTGCATCCTGGATACAGCAGGAATACAGCCGATGGAAATAAAAACTATACTAGAAGTATCAGATCGGCTGGTATGATCGGCAAGTATCAAAACAGGCGCCAAAAGGAGGAGGAGTCACATCCTAATGAAGAAGAAAGATATTTTGATCCCCATTGGAGTTGTGAATTCTTCAGATTCTGCTGGAACGAAGGTATGAGGTTACCATCTATCGAAAATTGCCCTGGCTGCAGT
Source organism: Oryza punctata (assembly GCA_000573905.2). Classification (NCBI taxonomy): domain Eukaryota; kingdom Viridiplantae; phylum Streptophyta; class Magnoliopsida; order Poales; family Poaceae; genus Oryza; species Oryza punctata. Next base: position 14,386,898 of record CM002488.2, read on the forward strand.
GATCCTGACGTTCAGTTCAACCAAAAATCAAGCCGACAACATGCAATTACACATCGGCCAAGACAATCAAGGTTGTCAGTACATGACAGACTTGGGCCGATGCACCAAGACGATGATGAAGATGACTCACGTAGAGAATCCAAGCCAATGCATCCCCAATGGTGTCCTTCTGGGATATTCACCAAAAATCAAAAGAGAAGAGTTCAAAGGATGAGGAACAGAGAGCAATTCCAGGAGGTTGAGGGTGCAATTAAGCATCGGCTGTGGTAGAAAACGAAGAAAGTATGGCGCGTGAAGAGCAAAGTGGTGCCAGCCGATGAAGTCGAAGCCGATCGCAGCAAAAATCAACAATGTAAGGGCAAGGAAGTGATGTCATCTGAGATAAATATGGTCTTTATGTTGCCAGCCGAATATGCAGTAGAGCAAGTTGTCGAGGAAGAAGAGGATATGCCATCGGCTAAATTGATGTTATCTCCACAACAAGCTGTTTTTGAGAAGCCCGAAGGAACAGATCATCGGCACCTCAAGCCACTCTATGTTAAGGGATTTGTCAATGATAAGCCGATGTCAAAGAAGCTAGTCGATGGAGGGGCAGCTGTTAATTTAATGCCTTATACAACATTCAGAAAGCTTGGGAAGAACTCAGAGGACTTGATCAAAACCAACATGGTTCTGAAGGATTTTGGCGGGAACCCATCTGAGACCAGGGGAGTTTTGAATGTGGAGCTAACCATCGGCAGTAAAACAATTCCAACCACGTTTTTTGTTATTGACGGGAAGGGTTCCTACAGTCTGTTGTTGGGAAGAGATTGGATCCATGCCAACTGTTGCATCCCTTCAACAATGCATCAAAGCTTGATTCAATGGCAAGGAGACCAAATCGAAATCGTGCCAGCCGACAGACAACAGGAGATGGAGAGCCCCAATTCTTGTTTTGAGGGCGTCGTGGAGGGTTCCAACCTATACACAGAAGACACCATTGATGATCTCGACGGCAAGCTTGGGCAAGGTTTTATGTCGGCCGATGAACTAGAAGAAATTGACATTGGACCAGGTGATAGGCCTAGGCCGACATATATTAGTAAAGGTTTACTGAACGAATTTAAATGTAAATTAATTGCGCTCTTAAAGGAGTATAGAGATTGTTTTGCCTTGGAATATTATGAGATGCCAGGACTTAGCCGATCGATAGTTGAACATCGGCTCCCTATCAAACCAGGCTATCGGCCATACAAGCAACCCCCAAGACGTTGTAAAGCTGCGATGTATGATGCTATTAAGGCCGAAATTACAAGACTCTATGATGCTGGCTTCATCAGACCATGCCGATATGCTGAATCGATTTCCAATATAGTTCCGGTTATCAAGAAAAACGGCAAGCTCAGGGTTTGTATTGATTTCAGAGATCTAAACAAAGCTACACAGAAGGATGAATACCCAATGCCGGTAGCCGATCAACTTGTAGATGCAGCATCTGGACATAAGATTATCAGTTTCATGGATGGCAATGCTGGTTATAATCAAATTTTTATGGCTGAGGAAGACATTCACAAGACTGCTTTTAGGTGTCCTGGTGCTATCGGCTTGTATGAGTGGGTAGTTATGACTTTCGGCTTGAGAAGTGCTGGTGCTACTTATCAGAGAGCCATGAACTATATTTTTCACGATCTCATTGGCGCATTGGTGGAGATATATATAGATGATGTGGTGGTTAAGTCCAATGAAGTTGATGATCACATAGCCGATTTGGAACAGGTTCTAGAACGAGCAAGGAAGTATGGGTTGAAAATGAATCCTACCAAGTGTGCTTTTGGTGTATCGGCTGGTCAGTTTCTTGGATTTCTCGTTCATGAGAGAGGGATTGAAATTCCTCAGAGGAGCATTGAAGCAATTAAAGATATGAAACCCCCGGAAGATAAAACTAAGCTACAATCATTGATCGGCAAGATTAATTTTGTTCGGCGTTTTATATCAAATTTGTCTAGCCGAATAGAACCATTTACTCCTTTGCTAAGGTTGAAAGCCGATCAAGAATTTGTCTGGGGAGAGAAGCAGCAGCAGGCTCTGGATAATATCAAGGAATATTTGAGTACCCCTCCAGTTCTTATACCACCACAGAAAGGGATTCCATTTATACTTTATTTGTCAGCCGATCAAAGTTCTATCGGCTCAGTCTTGATTCAAGAGGTTGAAGGAAAAGAAAGAGTTATATTTTATCTCAGTAGACGCCTGTTGGATGCAGAAACAAGGTATTCACCTGTGGAGAAGTTATGCTTATGCTTATATTTTTCTTGCACGAAGTTGAGGCATTATCTACTATCCAATGAGTGCATTATAGTTTGCAAGGCCGATGTAGTAAGACACGTGCTATCGGCTCCAGTGTTACAAGGACGAATTGGGAAGTGGATCTTTGCTTTGTCAGAATTTGATCTTAGATATGAATCGGCTAAGGCAGTTAAAGGAGTGATAGCCGATTTTATAGTTGAACATAGGGATACCAGTGTTGATAATATCGACATCATGCCATGGACTTTATTCTTTGATGGATCAGTTTGTACTCATGGTTGTGGTATCGGCTTGGTGATAATATCGCCTAGGAGGGCAAGTTTTCAGTTTGCTTTTACTATTAAACCATACTCAACAAATAATCAAGCGGAATATGAAGCTGTTTTCAAAGGGTTGCAGTTATTAAGAGAAGTTGAAGCCGATGCTGTTGAGATCATGGGTGACTCATTACTCAACAAATAGTGATTCATTGTTGGTGATAAGTCAATTATCTGGGGAATATGAATGCAAGAATGATACCTTAATAATCTATAATGAGAAATGCCAGGAGCTAATGAAGACATTCAAGATGGTTACTTTGAAGCATATTCCTAGGGAGCAAAACGTTGAAGCCAATGATTTAGCTCAAGGCGCCTCAGGATATAGGCCGATGTTACAAGGGATTGAAGTAGAAGTGGCCTGTATTCCAGCCGATGATTGGAGGTTTGATGTTTTTGAGTATCTAAAGAATCCCTCAAGATCGGTTTCAAGGAGATTAAGGTATAAAGCTCTTAAGTATGTTTTGTTGGATGATTCATTATATTATCGGACGATTGATGGAGTTCTGTTGAAGTGCTTGAGTATGGAAGAAGCTAAAGTTGTCATGTGTGAGGTTCATGAAGGTATTTGTGGGACACATCAATCGGCTCATAAAATGAAGTGGTTACTTCGAAGGGTTGGATATTTTTGGCCGACAATGCTGGAGGATTGTTTTAGATATTACAAGGGTTGTCAAGATTGTCAGAAGTTTGGAGCAATGCCGAGATTGCCAGCATCGGCTATGAACCCTATTATCAAGCCGTGGCCGTTCAGAGGTTGGGGTATTGATATGATCGGCCAGATCAATCCACCATCAAGCAAAGGACATAAGTTCATATTGGTTGCAACTGATTATTTCACTAAGTGGGTTGAGGCCATTCCTTTGACAAAAGTTGACAGTCAAGATGCGATCAATTTTGTTACAGAGCATATTATATACAGATTTGGTTTACCACAAACAATTACAACTGATCAGGGTTCTATATTTGTATCGGACGAGTTTGTTCAGTTTGCTGAATTAAGTTGTTGAATTCATCACCATATTATGCATAAGCCAATGGACAAGCTGAAGCATCTAACAAGAGTTTGATTAAGTTGGTCAAGAGAAAGATAGCCGAATACCCCAAGAAGTGGCATACTATTCTGGCTGAGTCATTATGGTCCTATCGGATGGCTTGCCATGGTGCAATTCAGGTACCTCCTTATCAACTGGTTTATGGGCATGAGGCTGTATTACCATGGGAAACCAACATCGGCTCTAGAAGGATTTCTTTACAAGATGAGTTAATAGCCGATGATTATCATAATTTGATGGTTGATGAGTCAGAAGATTTGGTTCAAGCAAGATTGCGCGCTCTTGAGAAAGTTAGGAAAGATAAGGAGAGAGTTGCCAGGCATTATAACAAGAAGGTTGTACCCAAATCTTTTGAGGAAGGCGAGCTGTTTTGGAAATTAGTGCTGCCGATAGGGGCCAGAGATAATAAATTCGGCAAGTGGTCACCGAATTGGGAAGAACCGTTTCAAGTTCATAAATGTGTTTCTAAAGGGGCCTATATGTTAAAAGGACTTGATGGAGAAGTATTTGGAAGAGCACTTAATGGAAAATACTTAAAGAAATATTACCCAAGTGTTTGGATTGGTTCGTGATCGGCTATGGTTTGCCGGTTGATGGTTGATAGCCGATGTGTTTCCATCACCTTTTGATGGCCGATATTTTTATCGCCCTTAGACATGTAAGTTTGCAGCATTGTGTTCCCTACTACAAACTTGAGGGGCATGGAAGATGAAAAGTTGGAAATTTTTGAGCAACATTTAGCATAAGTTGGAATACAGCCAAGTCTGCCAGGTATAAAATTGGTTTATATGAAAGCAACAGTATCAATCGGCATAAGGAAGTTAAGAGGTTATGTTACAAGTCAAATGTTTTAGCCGATTACAGAATTAATTACAAAATTCTTCTAAGTCCTTATTGCAGGAAATCATTGTGCAAGATATTTCTGGATTGCTGACAATGCCCGTTGTCGAATTTCTTCAACTTCTGCAATGGCTTGGGCATCTTGGGCGTCAGTTCCAGGAATTACCTTTAGGGACTTAGTCATGGTGGCCACATTCTTTATAGCTTTCTGTTCCCCAATGGCTTTAGGGAGATCGGCTAATTTCTGCTTTTCCAGTGCAATTTTGGCATTACACTCTTCAAGCTTGGCTAGCAGATCTATTCTTTCAGCCTCTAGTTGATTTATTGAAGCTTTAATTGGCTCTTCGGCTAGTTGATCGAGCTTGGTTTTCTCATCATGAACTAACTGCCGATTGGCTTTAATGGTGGCCTCGATATCCTTTTTCTCTCGTCTATCGGCTATCTTTTGTCTTGCTTTCTCCAGCTTAAATTGGTGCTGCTCAAGATACATAGCTGGGGTAACTATGTTGGACAATTCATCTGGTAGAAGAGCTTGGATTTCTTGGAATCTGGTCCGGAGAGTGCTGCAGTCAACTACCAGGCTGTCCAGAGATGCTTCTAGCCGATGTGCAATATTTTCAAGATTCCTCTTCTACCAGGCTGTCCAGAGGAGCTAAGGACTTGCTTGTTGCTTCTTCTTCTGCTTTTTCATCAAAGTAGTCCTTTATATCAAAAGAGAATAAATCGGCTAAGACCTGCAAGTAGGAAAGATAAAAGGAGTACAAGTAAGAGGATATTTTTATATAGCCGATTTGAAGAGTTTTGAGGTTGAAACTTACAGGGATTGCAGGAGCAGCGATTTCTTCTTCTTCAATGTGATGACTGTCTACAGCTGATGCGGTATGTTCACTGGAAACCGGTTGTGCTACAAGTGATGGAGGGGAAGGAGGCTGAAAATATTCATGCAAGTGTTAGCTAGTATTGGTTAATGAGATATTCAAAGTGTTAGATAGTTGAACACTTACCAAAGGAGCTTGAATTGATGGCTTAGCCGATACTTGTGCTGGTTTCTTTTTCTCGGCTGGTCTTTTCTTCTACAGAATGCAAGAGTTAGGGATTTGAATTGAGGATGAATAAAGAGAGTTTGTGTCAAGGAAGATGAATTTACCCTGGGTTGCCGAGTGTAGACAGCTGGAGCAGAGGGAGTTGAGGGGGTTTGTTTTGGAGAAGCTGGAGGTGTCTTTTCTCCTACATCACTAGATTCGGCTGCAGCTTCATGTATTGCCCGTTCAATTGATGCTTCTTTTAGGGCTTCGTCTGCATCATCGGCTGTTGGGGGTGGTTGCTTCTTGGTTTTTTTCTTAGTAGCTGATGGCACAGCAGTTGATGCTCTAGTTCTCCTTTTCTTGCCTGCATCGGCTGGTTCCCTCGTTTGTCCTTGAAGCAGGCTTGATGTCTTGGGGGCATGATAGCCGATGACAGGAGGAGTCATGCCACATCTGTTAGGAAATAGCCCTGCAGCATATTCAATTTCTTTGCCACTTTTGCTGGTATGAGGAGGAGATGAGTCTGTGGTCTGAAAGAGCAAAGATAGTTCATAAGTTATAAATGGAATCGGCTGGTATGTTTAAAACAGGAATGAAATAAAGAAAGAGAAATTACCTGAGGGATCATGTCAGGGAAGAGATCTGTCATGTAAATGGTAGCCGATTGGTGAAAAAGGTGTTGTTTCCATTCAGCCCACCATGAAGTGAAGATTTTGCTCCTGAACATGGCTAGTTCAATATCATTTATACTGCCAAGAGAGGGGCCTGGAATGATTAGTAGCCGATCCATCATTAAGCTTGAAGTTATTTCTCCTCGGCATTCAATTTTGTCAGCAAACCACAAGCCGATTGGAAGTTGACCCATACCAAACTGCCTGGCTGAGCTCATGGGATGATAAAATTCATATGAAACCTTTATGTTCCTGCCTTGATGGATGTCGACAGGAAGGATGCATGGGCTGATGGCTGTGGTATATACTTCTCTGGACTTCTGGAATTTATCGTGGTTTATTTCTTCAAATCTGAAGTCTGATGGCAGTTCAAAGTTGGCTGATTCATCATAGAAGGACCAGATTCTAGCATCTTTTTGAAAGCCGTCATAGAAGCTGAAAAACCAGTCCTTAAGCAGTTCTGCTGATAATTTTGCTCCTGCATCGGCTGGGGTGTTGGCATATTCTCCAAAGGACATACACCTCCGATGGGTTATTTCTTCTCCATCATCATCAGTGATCGGCTCTAGTCTTGGAAATTCTGCTTCAGTTAGGGGTGGCTGATTGACAGCTTTCATTGCAACTAAGTTTAGCCAAGATTGGAGTAACCACCATGGGCCACTTGTACTGATTGTTGAGCCGACAGCTAGTTTGGCTGATGCATTATTCAGAGTTTGATACAAATACCCGAGCAGAATTTTTCCTAAAGGAAATTGTCTTTTTTCTTCAAGTGCTTCGGCTATATGCTGCCAGTTTGAGGTTGGGCCACAACTAGATCCACAGAACAAAAATTTCTCCAGCCACATTAGCAAGAAGGCAGTATGCTCTCTGGGGGAGACTGAGCCCTAACCTATGTTAGCCGAAATAAAGCCAGACCATCCTCCTATGCTCTTGGTTTTAAAATCAAATCTGTTTTTGGAGTTTAAGGTCATTGGGTTGGCTGATGAAGTGATATCTAGTCAAGTCAACATGGTAATATCCAGTAAAGTTGGGGTCATCGGTCCTTGATTGAACATGAAGGCATTAATGGTATTGGACCAGAAGTAGCTAGCAGAGACCATCAGTGGTTCATCTTTAGCCGAATTAGCCAAAGTAAGGGCTAGGGCTTGGCCGATTCCGAGTTCATCCCAGTGGTTCTGCTTGCTAGCCGATATGCGTTTATACCATGCAGGCCAGCTTTTCTCTAGGGATGGCCAAGATTTAAAAGTATTCTTCCAATGCCCTAGGTTTGGATTTGCTAGTCTGAAGGGAATCCTATTTGTTTCGGCAGTGATAAATTCAGTTGGGTCCAAATTGCCGATTGGTCCAAGGAAGTAATTATTCTCATGGTTCAGACTAGGGACAACAACTAAGTTTGCGAGATGCTACATCAACAAAGTAAAAGAGAAAAGAAGAGGACTAAGATTGCAGAAAGTGAACTTAGATGAACAAAAAGGAGATCTAGCCGATGGGACTTACCTCAGCGTATTCGGCCGATGGGGCAGCAGATGGAGCGGATGACGAAAAAGACATCTTCTCGCCGGTGGAGGTTGGATGAGTGAAGGATGGCTTGGAGTTGACTGCTTGCGCTGAGGGGATCGCCGGAGTTGGGAGAGACGGAGATTGCGAAAGTGGTGGCAACAGTAATAACGGTGTGAAGTTTTTAAGGGCCGTCGGTTAGGTATTTAAAGTGATGTGGTAACGGTCAAAAACGGAAAGAGCGAGATTATCTCGGAGATAAGATTTGGCAAATCCGAAACATTACCAAATATTCCGGACTTGGGGGGCATGTGTGTTGATGACCAAATTTGGTAATTCTAATATCGGAAATCAAGATGGAATCGAAGAGGATTGAAGAGATAAGATCGTATTGGAAAGCAGAGTGAAAATCGGTTGTGGACTGATCGGCAGAGTCAGAGTCGGACTAGGTTAGCCGATTGAGCCGATTTCGGTAATGTGACTCAGTATACGTCATCGGGTTGCGTTAACGTGCTTCATATGGATTGCCATGCACGGATAGAGTCCTGAGGAGGCAATTGTATCTATTAATTAGGATATTTTATGTAATTTCCTTATAGATATTCTCGGTAAGAGTCCGCCTAATGGACTTGTTGGTTAGTTGGATTTGTATTAGGATAATATGAGTCGTGTCCATGATGGACAAGGTTTGTAATTTCGGGTATAAATATAATCCCGAGGTCTTGTAAATAATAACAACACACGTTCAATCAATCTCGGCGCATCGCCAAACCTTTGTCTTCTACTTTCGACAAGTTTGTGCTTTCGAGTCGTGCTGCATCAATTTGATCTTCGGCAAAAAGGTATATCTTGTCATGGCGAGTTACATCATTAGGGCTAGTGCTTACATCTCTATGACACTCTAGTTCTTTGTTGTGATTCTCCGGGTTATCATATATGTTATATAACTTAGCTCAACAATGCAATCTACTTGTATCGGCTAGATCCTTTCTAGGGTTTCATCGATATTGACTAGGTTACTTTGTTAAGCTAGGTTATATAATGTATCCACCATCCCGAAAAGGTAACCATCGGCTTGATTCTTTAGATCTCATGCTTCTATTTATACTTAATGCTGCATTGGTTCAGTCCAACCTATTAAGTCGTATTTAGAATCATGGTATCTAACCTGCTTCATGGTTGTTCATAAGGATAGTATCGGGGTTTCAGCCGATCTTACCTGATATAGATGTTTTACATTGTGTTATGCTTTGTTTAATATTCTATATCTGCCCCTTATATCAGGATCTAATCTAATATAAATATATTAAGCTTGATATCAATGTGATTGATTATAGTTTAATATATTTATTACTAGAAAACATCCTAGCATAAGGTTGTATCGGAGCTATAGCCGATACATACTTAAACCTAGATGTCGGCTATGACATCAATCTGCATAATCATTGTTTCATGTTATTTTTAGACTTGGGCAATTTATACTGTCTCGGTTTAGTCCGATCTATCCTAATTGCTTATTTCTAAAGTAATATTGATATATTGATTATGTAACACTGCTCTTTACGGCCGATATCCTAGTTTTAGGGTTAGTTCTATCATCAACTATACCTTACAGCGGATTCATGCTTTATTGCATCGGCTAGGTCACATACGATATGAAATCGGCCCTATGGCCGATTGTCTATCGTTTACTGATACTCTCTGCATGTTTTTCTTGTTGATTGCAGGATCAAATCAACTGGCACGCCCTTGAATCTGAAACCCTAATTTTGGACCTGCACTAGAGTAAAGCAAACCTCTCAGGCGAGTGTTTTTTTTGCATCAACAGCTGGTACGCAGAAGAACGCAAACAAGATGGGATGTTGAGGCATCCCGACGACGGGTTGCAGTGGCGAAACATCGACAGGATATTTGAGGACTTTGGTAAAGATGCAAGGAACAAAAGGATTGGTTTAAGTACGGATGGCATGAATCCATTCGGAGAGATGAGCAGCGGTCATAGCACTTGGACGGTGACCCTATGTATCTATAACATTCCCCCTTGGTTGTGTATGAAGTGAAAGTACATCGTGATGCTAATCATTATTCAAGGCTCAAAGCAACCTAGTAACGACATTGATAGACCACTGGTTGAAGATCTGCAAATGTTGTGGAGGAAAGAAGGTGTCCCTGTGTGGGGTGAGGACAAACATGAGCAATTTAACCTACATGTGTTGTTGTTAGTAATCATTAACAATTGAACTGCACTTAGCAACCTATCAGGACAATCAAACAAGTGGTATATGGCATGCACCCACTGTATGGATGAAACGGAAAATACATATTTGAAACATTGCCGGAAGGTTTGTGTACATGGGTCATCGTCGATTTCTTGTTACAAGCCACCCTGTACGAAAAAAAGGCAAGCATTTTGAATATAAGGCAGACCACCGTATTAAGCCTAAACATCGTAACAGAAAAACCGTATTTGCTATGGTGAAAGATCAAAAAGTAGTATTTGAAAAGGGACCTAGCAGCCAACCTATAGCAAGTGAAGATGATCACGCAGCGATGTGGAAGAAGAAGACTATTTTTTGGGAGTAACCTTATTGAGAAGTCTTAGAGGTCCGCCATGCAATTGACGTGATGCACCTCACTAAGAACCTTTGCGTCAACCTACTGGGCTTCCTAGGTGTATATGGAAAGTCTAAAGATACACTGCAAGCACGTCATGACCTCAAACATATGAAACAATGTGATGGGTTGCATCTCGAACCAAATGAGAAGGAAAGTATGTTTGAATGCTTGGACATCATCAAGCTACCGTTTGGATACTAGTCGAATATAAAGGGAATAATAAGCATGAAAGAGAAGAAGTTCACAAACCTAAAGTCTCATGACCGCCACGTGTTGATGACACAACTGTTGCATGTTATAATTCGAGGTATCCTTCCTGATAATGTGTGGATAGCAATAACAAAGCTCTGTTCATTTCTGAACGCAATTTCGTAGAAGGTCATCGACCCAGACAGATTAACAACCCTACAAAATGACGTGGTTCAATGTCTTGCAGCTTTGAGATGATATTTCCACCATCCTTCCTCAATACAATGACGGATCTTCTATATCACCTTGTCAAAGAAATTGCTATTCTCGATCCTTTGTAACGGGGGCTACAGCAGAGCCATCTGACGATGAATCACCCTGCCGTGTTGATAAAATCACGCAACGGATACTGTGCGAGCTGCATATTCCTTTCAAGAACATATCAATCAAGGTACACTAATAGTTTTATGACATATGGCTTGTAGATTGCAAATATTGATGAATATGCTAATTGCTAACCTCGATTCTCGTGAAGGTGGCATCGGGCATGGCGATACAAGTGGAGCAGGGTGGGACGTACCATTGTAGTCGGATTCGACCTAGGTACTCCATGGTCGAAGTTGAGCTGGTAGTCCCAGGATTTGAGGATCTCGAGCTGGACATCCCCGGAGGAGACGGGGAGATAAAACTAGGAGACACCGCCCACGCCACTGTAGTACGGTGCAACCGGTACATCGTGTTCCCCAGGCAAGCATCGGCATCCGTTCCTAGGTCTCCACCGCCTGCACCGTCTCCTCCACAGGCTCCTCCGCCTGCACCATCTCCTCCGCGGGCACCATCTCCTCCGCGGGCAACGGCTCCTCCGAGGTCTCCAGCTGCAAGTACCAGACAGTCTTGCCCACCTCGTCCTGTGCCGTCAAAGTCCACACAATTAACGAAGAAGTGAAGACTTCACGAGCCAAAACAAGCCACTCTCAAGAAAAGAGCATATGATAGGACTGACGAGGAGGTTGACGAGGTTGTGAGAAAAGAAGTGGAAGCCCACTTCAAGCTGTGGATTGTAGAGAAGACTCCAATAAACCTGAGTACTAAGGCCTTCTTTCAGAAGATGAGCGCCCCGGCCAAAAAGATCTTAGAATCGCACTACGACCGATCAATATGCAAATATTTTCAGAAGGCTAAGTCGAAAGCTGTCCCTCAGCTCGGAAAGCAAGCTAAACAAATGATTGAGTCGCTGCTAGTCGATTTATATGATCGGCAATATAATTAACAGGGTGAGTAAGATTGAGGCGAGATGATGACACAGCTGTTTATACTGGTTCAGGCCCTCAATGCAAGGTAATACCCTACGTCTAATTGTTTATGGATTGAATCTATGTCGAGTATGAATAACAGAGTGCCTAACCCCTTAGGGTTTCTATCGATGCCCTTTACATAGCATTAGGGCATCCGGCGGTATATACGATATGGTATCCCTTATAATCCGGGTGCATACCATATGTCACAGGATGCGACACAAACTTTCCCGCCTATTGTCTCTTCCCATATATTACAAGTGGTCGCATGGGCCTTGGCAACTCGGCCTACCCCCTCCGTCATGGCCCGAAGGCCTCCTGTAGAATACCAGGGTACGTAACGTATCCCCCACAGTAGCCCCCGAGTACTTTGCTTGATGAAGAGGTTAGTGTTGACCACATAAAACAATGTGCACAAATCTGGCTAAGTACTCCCCAAAAATCCTGGGTATGAGTTACCTTAGCCGAGTCCGAGTGAAGGTTCTGATGGTGAAGCATTTCCTTCTCGGGGGATGGAAACCAGACTTTACTTTCCAAAAACCACCTCCATCTATAGGGTGGCCCATCGATAATACCTAGAGGTATAAATACCCTAAGCGGGAGTGTCGTTGCTCCACTTCCCCCAAATCTTGCGCAACCGCTTCATCTTCCACGCTTCCACCAAACCGCACCCTTCCCTCTGCTCGGCGAACTAGGGTTTCACCTCACTGGTCGAATCGGGTCAGATCCAGTGAGATTTGCACTGACTCCATGTCTCAATCGACGGTGGAATCCGTGCCTCTCCCGGACCAGACTACCGCTTGGGCGACATCGATGGTGACGACGACTATGTTGGAGGAGGTGGTGGTGGAACGGATCCTCCCTCGGCACGAACCCATCGGCTAGCGGGAGACTCGGGGAGGACTTCCCGTACCCCCAACACCAATGAGAATGTGATCTTGTTTGACGGTGTAAAATGTGTATCCATTAATATCGTATCCTTGGCATATGTCAGATATTCCAACGACTGTACTGTTTCATTTGGGCCATCGGTCGACCTTGTAATACGATTCTTGAACCATTTGTTGAAACAAAGTTATGTTCTCTGTTTATCCACATATCCGATCGCCCCAAGTTCTCCATGTATAGGGAAAGTTCTGCCATATGTGCCAACACCTGATAATTTTCCTTCGTGACGAGACGCTGGAACTCCGATAGGATCGGTCTCGGACATGTAATCGACGCAGAAATCAATAACCTCCTCGGTCGTGTAACCTTCAATGATGCTCTCCTCTGGTTTTTCTCTATTTCAAACGTACGACTTCAGAACTCTCATATACCTCCTGAACGGGTACATTTCTCTTAGAAAAGCTTGGCCACATAATTTTGTCTGCTTCACACGATAAACAAGGAGATGAATCATGATATCAAAGAAAGACAGTGGAAAATACACCTCCAAGTGATAGAGGGTATTGATAATATCGACCTGTAATCCAACTAGATCATTGGTATCTATAAGCTTTTCACCGATGGCATTGAAGAAGGCACACAAACGCATGATCGTGTGGCGGACTTTGGGTGGAAGAATACCACTTATGTGATTAGCACGTGCCAATTGTGAGACTTCATTCCAACCACTTTTAGAGCATTCAGTGAAACATACGTACTGATTCTTGCTGAATAGTCCAATGGAACTTTAATATCTTTTAAGCAATATAACATTGCGATCTTCTCATCCTTCGATAAGGTGTGGTAAGCTGAAGGAAGGTACACTCTTCATGTCTTTTCATCAGTTACAGGCATGAGTTCACTGCGAATATTCATCTCCTGTAGATCAATACGCGCGTTCAATCCGTCATTTATCTTTCCAGGAATATTAAGAAGTAGGCTGACTAAACTGTCAGACATTCTTTTCAATGTGAATGAGCTCAATGCAATGACGGACCTCAATATTCTTCTTCCAGTAAGGTAGTCGTCAAAATATGGATTTTTTTCTTCCACATACACTTCTCGTTTGCTTTAATACGTTTCCTTTTCTTCCCAAACTCATTAGTTATGTACTTCACCATGTCGTGTATCTCACCTCTAGACAAATCCTTGGGAGTAGATTGAAGTTCTCTCTTACCATTGAAAATTTTCTTCTTTGTTCTAAATGCGTGACGTAGTGGGAGCCATATCCTATGACCCATGTAAACCATTTTTCATGATTTTTTAAGCCACCTACTGCGTGTATGTTCCATATAGTCAAAGCAAGCGTTCTTTCCTTTCACAGTTTGTCCAGAAAGATTATCAAGTGTGGGGTAGTCAATAATGGTGCAGAATAATAGCACATGCAGCTTGAAGTTCTTCTGACCATACGCATCCCAAGTTTCCACATCTTCTTTTCAGAGAGTTTCTAGATCATCCATAACAGGCTCCAAGAACACATCAATATAATTCCCGGGTTATAACAAGAACAACATAATGTATTTCCTTTTGAAGCACAATCATGGCGATAGATTATAGTTTGTAATAAGAACTGACCAAGTGTTGTGAGAACTACTCAAGTCTCCAAAAGGATCCATAACATCCGTACACAAACATATCCTCATGTTTCTCGGATCTGCTGCGAATTCTTGATGTTTTCGATCGATATTCCTCCATTGAATCGAATCTGCAGAGCGTCTACGCATACCGTCATTCGTTCTCTCCGTGACATGCCAACGTACTAGCTCCGCTTTCTTGAGGTTGGCAATGATTGGTAGATACCACAGAACGTTCGCCAGACCACCCCGCTTTGACTTTTTTCCTTTGTGAACACATTTCTTTCGCTTGTATCGCAAAGCCTTGCAGATAGGACATGTGTCTACTCAGGAAGCATGGCTTTCATTGTTTCCAAAAGTTCTATGAAACTCTTATATGTCCATCCACTACTTGTCTTCAGCTTCATTAGGCGCAAGGTAGTTGATAATTTGGTGTGTTTTGCCTTGCATCCGGTGTCTCCGAGTCACTGACCAATCTGGTGAACTTATGAAATCTCTCTTGTTGTAAGCTGGATCCTCAGTGTCACGCAACATGTCTTCCAGTAGATCGTGATCCACATCAACCATTTCACCGCCCAATGGAGAAGGTACAAACATATCATGCTCATCTTCATCTTTCTGATTTTGTGCACCACTTCTATCTAGAGCTGCAACATTGTCGACTGATTCTTGCTCTCCATGCTTCACCCAACATGTGTAGCCTTCCAAGAATACTCGACGTATCACATGAGCGTGTACGTTCACTTTGCTATTAAGCATGTTCTCATTTCTGCAATCTGCAGATGGACATGTAATCATTGTTTCTTCTTTTCCTGTCCTCCTCCGCGGCGTTTATAAAATTTGAAACGTTACTTCTATACTATTTGGTATGTCGCAAAGTTCCATACATCCAACTTCGATCTATCGCTTCAAAAGTAAATAAAATATTAAATAATCATTTTGTAAGATAAATATTACTAATTTATGGGAATATTTTTGTATTTTTTCAATTACATTTACGAATTTTCTGTTTTTCTTGGAAAAAAGAGATAAAAATCGCCCCCTCAACCTCCCACCAAAATAGTGAACAGTAGGATAACCATTCCCTTGGCAGTTGGAGTATTTATAGTGTGCAACAAATATCGATAACGAGCAACGAACGAATATCAGTGACGGGTTTTGCAGTTACTTTTATCGGGCCTATGTGTGAGCCTGTCACCGATGACAACCATCAGGCCGAAATATTATCATTGTCAGGTCTAAATTAGAGCCTGTCACCGATGGTAGACAGGCATATGTATAGGGCCCGATGAAGATTACAAAGAAAATATTTGTCGAGCCTAAACAAAAGCCCGTCACCGATAGGTTTCATCGGTGACGGGCTCGAAATAGATGCATATGGATAATGTCTGTACGAGTATATCTTTATCGGTGCTTATTTCGCCCCGTTAAAGATATCGATGTTGTGGTGGTCCGTAAACCCCTAACACGGGAAAGATCATCAGAGATGAGCGGTTGTTCAAAATGGGTATATATTCCTATAAATCCAGGAGAAAAAATATTTTTTTCATTTTTTTTTGTTCAATTCATGTAGCAGGTTCAACTCATAGCAAACCATGTGCGTGGGTGCTCACTGCATGGCTGCCACAGACCTGGGCCAACGTGGCACGTGGCTTGCTTTGTTATGGTGCTGTTCTTGTGAGAGTAGGATGTTTGGCAATACCGGATTCTACTTGCGTACGATCGAGAGACATCCGGAATTCCTTCATTGCTCCCGGCTCCCGCGAGACCCAGAATCCGCCGTTGCTCTCGGTATTTTTTTTATTTTTAATTTTATTTATCAAAATACTTAAAAAATAATTTTCTATTTGATAAATTTACAAATCTAGTCGTCCATCAGCGACCCATAATACCGATTTATCCAACGTGGTAGATAGTCATTGGCTCTCGCCTAACGACCGACCACCGAGCGAGGGGTATTTTGCAGTAGCCCCCCTGCCGTCATCCCAAAGGATGATTTTACACTGTGCAGGGGCTGCTTGCTTCAAGAGCGGTAGGGGTGATATTTTTGCAAGTGATCCCCTTGCCGCTCTCCAGAGGATGTTCTTGTAATATTTACAGTTAAAATATTGAATTGTCCATTAAAAAAATAGTAAATCATCGTTCTGAAAACGAACAAAATTGGAAGAATTTTTTAAAATTGCATTGATTTATTTTCACTTGAATTGTAGCCTGAGGAGGTGGTTTTGTACGTCTAGGTTAGGTAAGTTGCTTACAATTACAATTCTCGGTTAGGTTGAATCATGTAATCTAATCATGTACACAAATAAAGGTAGAATATAAAAAATATAAGCACGTACTTATAAATTATAAGTAATACAACGTGTCGGGACGTCAAATGAACATTGCAAATCGAAACGATACAATCCTATTAATTTATAATTCGTGATGCATACAACAGCACACGATCATAATTCAAAATTATTATGATAAGATACTTAAGAAATACCATAGGTATACGATACAAATTTATCGGTCCCGATAAATCGAGCCTGAGCTTATCTGTTGATCCCTTCTAGATCGTTCAACAGTGGAAAAACACTTTACCAAAGAGCGGCAAGAGGGCCGTATATGAAATATCCCTCCCTCGATGGCCGGCCGTTAGTCGAGGATCAACGACTATCGCTACATCGGATAAATTGTCTTTTGAGAGGATGATTTTTAAAAATCACCTTCCCAGAGAGAGCGATGGGCAACTATATTTGTAAATTTTTCAAATAGAAAATTATGTTTTAAATATTTTAATAAATAAAATAAAAAATAAAAAAATTCGTTGCTCTCGCACGGCAACAGCGCGCAAGAGAAACTCAGACACACCTACGTACTCCTGTTACCGAATGCTTTACAGACACGTGGCAGTAAACAAAAGGGGTGCAAAACGAACCAATCAGACCCGCCAGCTTTTTAGTATTACGGATTGATTGATTGATTAGATCAGCATTTATTAGTTTCAAATTTTAAAATTATTGAATCAAGAAAATAGAATATAACAAGCGAAATATATATTTGAATGGATTCTATGTATAATTTCGTAAATACTACCTTTGATTCTTTTTGGAACCATAAATATAATTATGTTTGTCCTAAATACTTTAAAATATGGGTTATTCAGCAATGTTTACAAACTTATATATTCAGCACATGTTAAATTTTTAATCTTTATAGTTAAAAATAGCACGTGCAATGCACTGCTTTGGCGACCAGTTTCTCAACCATTAGACAAAAACATGCAAGAAATGAAATGGCTGGACATTGTATAAGTGGCGAAAAAGACGAAAGAATCTACAAATCAAGCGTCCGATTTATCGAAAAAATCGGACGGTTAAATGTTTCAGTTGACCAACGATTGAAACATTAAAGTTGTATATAGTGAAATAGAAAAATCAGCAATTGAAACATTTAAAAATTTTGTGAAACATAGTGAGAATATGCGTTGCAACATGTTGCTGTCATGTATGAAACAATGCATTTTAATGTTCTGAAACATATATTTTTCTTTCGACAGAATATAATCATGCGATATCTTGTTATAAAGATTTAATTACAACAAATACAATGTTACAATCAAATCTTAGTTTGGATAAATATTTTAAAACTTACTAAATCTATGCATGGATGGATAGAATGGAGAGAGTAGAGGGAGGTAGTCATGTGAAGTTTATGAAACACAATGGAACACGCATTGAAACATATCAATATTGTATTTAAAGCATTGAATTTTAACAGGTTGAAACATACATCTTTTTTCTATTAGAATATAACCATGCGATATCTTGTTACAAAGATTTAATTACGACGAATACAATGGTGTGATAGAATCGTAGATCGGATAATTAGTTTATAAGAAAAATTATTTAAGGTGGGGAGGAAGGGAGAAGAAGTTAACTATTATTTGTAACCTACCATATCTGTAACCTAGCATGCATGTAGATGTAGTAGCAGCAGCGTCCGATATTTTTCTATTTCTATCTTATCGAGCGTGTGTGTACTAGTATTTTCTGAAAAACATGTCATTTCGAGCGGTGCATCAATAATCTTGTCTTTCTGACGATGCATGTTTTAGAATGATGTTTCCTTAGCGACCTAATCCTAGTCCCATAGACCTTTCATCCGTAGCTGAGATTTAAGCAGCTTTTTGGCAATTTGCTAGTACAAGCTTAACGTTTTGCTAAGACATGGAGATGAAATGGTTAAAGAAACGCTATACATAAGTCTATTTGTGTCAAGCTAACAAGAAGGTACTGTGAATCTGCTGGGGCTGTAGCAGGGCGATGAGGATCACCAGAATGACAGTGAGCAACACGAGGAAGACATTCACCAACCCAGAGACGAGCAATAGCGGTGGTTCACCTTCACTGTCATCGTCATGGACTTCATGGACGAGCAGCATCCGGGTGAGGTTGGAGATGAGCGCGACAAACATGAAGAAGATGCATGTCTTGTAAAGGTTGCTGATGTGCGCGCCACCTTACTGATGCTCCTGGACCTGGAATAGGAGGCCATCAACACTCCGAACCAGAGACGGATCTACAGTGTATGGATCGGTGTCAGATGACACCAACCACTTTCAATAAAACTTATGCTTAAACTACGTATCTATATATTATAATACTATAATATGAATGTAATTAGCATACTACGGTACCGTAAGTACATTATGATACCAACGAACTAATTTTCTGGATCCACTGCTAAGTATCAGTGTACCTATGGTGGTGCTTAGGAAGAGGAGGAATCGTGAGACAGCCAAGTTGTCCGGACTTAATCGCCCCATGACGCCAAGCAGCAAATAGGGCCCTACGGAGATCGCCTTCAGTTGCTAGGCCACTTGCATTGCCTTCTCGCCCATGTCATTTATGCCGTGGCCGCGGTACCTCTACTACTGCCTGCTGCTGGGTCAGCATCGGCGCCATCGCCACGGCTGACCAGAGCTCTGCACAACACGACGATGAAGCCGAGCGCGATGAATGGGAAGATCGCGAGCACGATGTACCCCGCGTTCACCATGAGTAGGGACAAGTAAGATATCACCACGACGACGGCGGTGTCGATGTACACCCTGAGGTTGGAATACTTGTGGTTCTGGCCGGCCAGAACAAGACCAACATAGGAGAGAATGTGCAGAAGCAAGATAACGAATGGAATCATTTTGATGATGTCGGCACGGTCCCTGTACTCCTTATCGGCCGCTAGTAAATTCAGAAAGCAGCCGGCGGCTGGTACGATTTACAGAAGCGGTGAATACGGGGACGTGGTTGCAACCATATTAAGCAAGACGGACACCTGGCACATAAACATAGAAGAAATCAACACGGAATCCACCCAAAAGCTAATATTCACCATGCTGAAACAAACATATTACTCAGCAAATACTCTTAAGCTAGCTAGCTTGCCAGGAGCCACTAGCACAGGATCGGTTATCTCTAACGGGTTTCAAGCCTCATCTCTAATGGGTAGGACCCACGTCACTAAGCAAAGATTAGTAATGTGATAAAATA
Organism: Oryza punctata; assembly: GCA_000573905.2. Classification (NCBI taxonomy): domain Eukaryota; kingdom Viridiplantae; phylum Streptophyta; class Magnoliopsida; order Poales; family Poaceae; genus Oryza; species Oryza punctata. The sequence goes on from CM002488.2 coordinate 14,406,727, forward strand.
TCTCAATGGGGCATCAGGTCGTAACGGATGGATATTATCTCAATCGGGTCTACCAATTAGGCCATCACAGATAAGATTGACCAAGTAGTACAAGTCAAACCAGGTTAGGTATGAGCCCGTCATGGATGACTAATCTCTATCGGGCAAACTACTAAGCCCGTCACGGATGACTAACCATCTTCATCGGGCCTTAAGGTAAGGCCCGTCACCGATAGATTTGTCCCACCTGTTGAATCAAAATAGTCCTGTGTCGGATAACTTATCTCTATCGGGTTTAATCTCAGAGCCCGTCTGTGATGACTATATCTCTATCGGTCTTTGTTTAGAGACCGTCACAGATGAATATATCTCTTTCAGGCATTCCTAAAATGCTCGTCAGGGTTGAGTATGTCAGCAATAGCCTCAGGCCTTTGCTAGCCATGCCCACTGCAAAAAAATGACAGAAGCATGTATGTATAGTTCCATTCCCAGCATCCACCCAATATTTCAGTCCAATCACATATTCCATCACAGCAAAGCCAATTCACAAAATAAAACATATATAGATTCACCTCGACAGACCCATTCACATATATATGTCATTCACATCCTTTTTTGCTCTCCAAATCGCCGACATGCATCAAAACCTATAAAACTGAGTTATAAATTGGAACAAGTTTATATGTAATTAGAAATGCAAATATATACAGAACATCATGCAGAATTGTATTATAAAGAATATTTACATAAATCAAATGTTTGTCGCAAGCATTGCAAATGTTCAATCATTCAGAAATGAGCTAGCTAGGACTTGACTGTAAACATTCCTTTGGATGACAAGAGATCATCTAGTATGAATCATGCTATCTCCTCTCTAATGATATCGAAGTTGTTTTCCGAAATCCTTCAAAGTTTTTCCTACATGTGAGACGCCAAGTTAGTCTACATACCTGGAAAGTTGTCGTCCTATGTATATATACAATTGAAGGACACACCTCAAGGTCGAGCAATGTCACCTTGTCTACGAGGCTCCTCATGTTATGGCAGACGTCGAACCCACACTGGTCGCCAACTTATTGATGTATTGGGAAGTCTTTTTTGTGATCGAGTGTGGGATGCCCTTCCTTATGCCTCCCGCGTTTTGCCACGTATTGGTCCCAGGCGTCGTTTAAGGCAGCTTCAATCGTCGACCAATCGTATATGTCTTTTTTGATATTGGAGTTAAGTAGTATACCAAACTCCAGTTCGGCACTATGACCAGAAGAATCCAATGACGCCTGCGACATTAATAAATTGCAAGTTAAATACTAAAGCTATACGCGTCGCGCATTTGATTCTAAGTTGGGTACACGCTTACTGTTGATTGTAGGTACACATAATGAAATCCTTGTCTTGACGGGACCATAAGCAGTCCTTGATATATTCTACCATGTTGGCTCGATCGTTGTTCATAGTTGTCTCGTTGATGACAGCTGGATCGAGTAAGGCAACATGGGATGCATTACGATGGACATGCTTCCAAGTTAACCTAGAAGCAAGACAAGAATCCGGGTAAGCGTAATATATGGATAGTTATTACCATATCTTGTACGCAAGAATACTTACAAGGAGTAGCACTTAATATAATTACAAGGAGTTACTTACAAGGAGTTAACCTAGAAGCAAGACAAGAATCCGGGTAAGCGTAATATATGGATAGTTATTACCATATCCCGTACGCAAGAATACTTACAAGGAGTAGCACTTAACGAGGTTGGTGTCGATCGCTCGCACCTTGTAGAGGTCCCATAGATCTTTAAAGTCTACGGCGATGAAGGCTTAAGGGCAGAGGAACGGCTGTCTATCGTTGTCGGATGGAAAACTCCACAGCGGGGGACTGTGCGGCCCCCCTTTTTGAGTTCGGCCCAGGGGTGCATGAAAGAGGCTTCCTCAGGCCTGGCTCCGGTGAGGCCGGTGAGGATCAAAAATCGCCAGACAGAGGACGGTGACACACGAGCAAGTATACAGGTTCGGGCCACCGATGAGGAGTAATACCCTACTCCTGTGTGGTGAATTTATGTGTATGAGGATTCTGGCTCTCCGAAGTTGGACTTAGCTAGTCGCAACCCTGGGAGAAGAAGTGGAAAATAGAATCCAACCCCCTTCCTCTAGGCCTGGGCCTCCTTTTATATCTCAAGGGGACACCACAGGGGCTAGACAGGCGGTTTTTTAGAGAGAAAGGAGAAAAATATTTTATACATGAAGTCTATGTCGTGGCTTGGAACGGAAGCCTCCCGCTCCTGTAGCGCCAGCATGGCGTCGATCAGACCGCCCATCATGGCGGTCGGCCTAGCACGTTGATCTCCATTAAACGGCTGGAATCCGGCAGCCCACCGTAATCCGTGCGGCGCGTCAGGTGATTAGACCTGACGCACCAACCTTGACGTGGCGCGAGAGTTGGATCGGCCCTCACAATCTTGACGCAGCTTCACTGGGAAGCGTATCATACCTACCGCGCGTGCATCGGCACGCGCGACACTGTACACCATCCCATCAGTCGTTTGCACCGGTCTCACGCCGGTCAGCCGACGTTGACCGGTGTCAGATGCGGGCGCGTCACTTCGCAATAGATGCGGCACGCGCGCGCGGCGCAGGTGCACTACGCCTGCCCCATTATTAATGCGGGTAGGTGAGCGCTGGGAGCGCTCACCCACCTTATTACGCGTGGCAGCGGCCCGAGGGGGTCGGGGGGAGCCCGACCCCCCGCTGGGCCAACCCCGAGGGGGCAGCGTGTCATGGGAGGACGGCCGCCACGTCATCCTCGGGCCTTCTCGCCCCTCGAGGGATGGCCACGTGGATGGACGGAGCCGCCTCAAGCCCATGGTCGACATACCCCTGGGCCCAGGACACCGATAGTAGCCCCCGGTGTAAAGCCTGTGTGGGGCCCCACTGCAGGTAGACCAGGTTTTACACCACCTCGTCGAACTGGTGTGAAGTGGGCCAAGGTTTCCAAGGGAGATGGACGGCCGCTGGCTCTGCGTGTTGGGAGAAAACGCCTCCCAGCAATAATGGGCCCTTGTTCCGGAATGGCCTCATTATCCGGGGCGTAACCCAAATCGCCTCTCAACGGAAATGGGCCTTTAGCATGTAACGACCCTGTTTCTGGGGGCGACACGCAAAACGGGGCACGTTCGCTCGCCTGGCCAAGATAATAAAGATGGCGTATCTCTTTGGGAACCGTGCCACCTTTAAGGCGGGCTTGACCCATTCTTCCATCTTTGTGATGGTGGCGACGTTTCACGGGAGCACTATAAATGGTGCAGCGTGAATGGCAGCAGGCGTGCGCGCGAGAATCGAGCGGGCAAGAGAGTGGGCGCAAGGAGTGAGGAGGCGGGTGCCGCATCGGCCAGGGTACAAAAGGGCGTCGAGGGGGAGGAGATCTTCCCCCACACTCACCACTTCTCCCCCAACTCAGCTTTCCTACGCCCTTACCTCCTCTGGTCCTAGCGCCTCCCCCGCCGCGCGCTCTGGCCTTCCGCGGCGCACGTCCGCCGGGACGACGGCGACGATCTCCGGTCGAGGACGGCGCGCTGCCACTGTCGCGCATCGGCAATGGTCATATAGGCAACCCGTCGCACAAGTTCATGCCGGCGGCGGTCAACCAAGGGTTGGCGATGCTGGGCAGGGTGTGCCCGGCGCCGCTGCTGTTCCCAGCCTTAAACGGCGGGGAGAGGCGCACCCTTGCCAACTTATGCTCGCCGGGCGCGTTCGACCCCGCGCCGTTAGGAACCGGCTGCGTCGTGTTGCACCTTGGGTCGTGGCCGACCGATTCAAAGGCGCTTTGCGATTCCTTGATTCGCCTCCTCGGCCACTATCCCCGTCGAGGATGAAGACGGTGACGCTGGCAGGTAGCACTGCCCGGTCACCGCGGTGGTTGGCGCGACGAGCGGGGACCACTGTGAGAGCAGGGACCACCGCCGCCGACTGGCGGGAGGAGTAGGAATTGCTGCTGCTGCAGGCAGAGGAGGGAGGAACTGCTGTGGGAGCGGGGATCGCCGCTGCTGACTGGCAGGAGGAGCAGGAATTGCTACTGCTACCGACGGAGGAGGCAGGGCCTGCTGTGGGAGCAGGGACTGCCCTGCTACTACCGCCAACGCCGGGCGCAGGAGGAGCTGCCGCTGCCGCTGGCGAAGGGAGCAAGGACTGCGACCGCCGCTGACTGGTGCGGCGGGGTGGGGACGGTCGGTGCTGCTTGTGGAAGGAGCAGGGATCGTCGCCACCACCGACGGAGGAGGCAAGGGATTCTTCCTCCATTTGCGCCCGCCGACAGAGGAGGCAAGGGATTCTTCCTCGTCCATTTGAGCCCCCCCCATCAGGCCTTTGTGCCGATGATGTAATAATCGACACGGCCTTCGCGCCGATCATGTAATAATCGAATCTTCATCATATGCTCGTGTATCAACTTCCTGTAATGAAATATGTCATGGTTTGAATGTTAGTTGGATATCTTGCATGTGTGATCCAAGTGTTCTTTCCCTTGTCGGTTTGTTTGGTGTTTTTCCTTAAGCGGGGGCTCGGGTTCGGGCCACAGCCCTAAGTGATAGGAACCGAGACTGGAGCACTTGGGGAGTTCCGCATGTCGAGACTGGCCAGGCCGAGAGCATGATGACCGGGGTAAGTGTGGACCCGATTGTGGGCCATTGGCGAGTTCCCCCGGAGTTCAACATGTCTCAGGGCACGGCTCGCTCTGGGCCCTATTGGCTTCTAGGCGGTGCGAACCACTTAGGAGCGACATGAACGCGACCGTCGCGAGTAAGACGAAAACACCTAACAAACCCCGTAAGGAAAACAAACCACAATTGGACCGGATATAAAACTATTGTAAAATGGATGCGAAAGAGATATATTGATAGTGGGAGCCCCTGGCCAACTTTGCCGTGCCCGAGGGGGGCACGCGGGGTTGGCCCGAGCCCGAGGTACAACACAACGACTCCTCTACGGATAGAAGCGACGAAAGTGCTCAATGTTCCATGGATTGGGCAGCTCTATGCCGTCTTCCATGGCCAGCCTGACTGAACCCGGCCGAGGGACACCGATTACTCTAAACGGCCCCTCCCACATGGGTGAGAGTTTGCTCAGTCCAGCGCGCGTTTGGACGAGGCGTAGGACGAGATCGTTTATGTAGAGCGATCGGGCCCAGACATGGCGCTGATGGTAGCGCCTTAGGCTCTGCTGGTAGCGCGCGGCCCGGAGGGCGGCGCACCGCCTTCGTTCTTCGAGGTAGTCGACGTCGTCCCGTCGGAGGAGCTCTTGATTTGCCTCGTTGTACAGGGCTGCTCGTGGAGACCCTAGGGTGAGCTCGGATGGGAGGACCGCCTCCGCGCCGTAAACCAGGAAGAAAGGTGTTTCTCCTGTGGCGTGGCTCGGGGTCGTCCGATTTGCCCATAGCACTGCTGGTAGCTCGTCGATCCACGAGTCGCTGTGTTTCTTGAGGATGTTGTATGTCTTGGTCTTGAGGCCCTTGAGGATTTCTGCATTGGCGCGCTCCACTTGACCATTGCTCTTTGGGTGGGAGGGGAGGTGAAGTAGAGCTTGACGCCCATGTCCTCGCAGTAGTCGCCAAACAGTTCACTAGTGAACTGGGTGCCGTTGTCCGTAATGATACGGTTGGGCACCCTGAAGCGGGCAGTGATGCCCTTGATAAATTTGAGCGCCGAGTCCTTGTCGATCTTGATGACCGAGTAAGCCTCGGGCCATTTGGTGAACTTGTTGATGATGACGTAGAGGTACTCATATCCTCCCAACGCCTTCTTGAATGGACCCAAGATATCTAGCCCCCAGACTGAGAGTCACCTAGAACCAGGAGGCGGCGGATCCCCATTCCTACCGCCGCTCTAAGTCCCGCAAGGAGTCACTCATACTCCGCCATATTGTTGGTTGCCCGGAAATCTAGGCGAACCAAGTATTTGAGGGTGTCCCCGTTTGGTCAGGTCAGAGTGACCCCAGCGCCAGCTCCTTGGAGGGTGAGCGAGACATCAAACTGCATCACCTAATGCGGGCTGGCAGTCTGTTGTGCGGGATCCGCTCCGATCTCGGGCTCGGGGAACCCGGGATCGGGTTCGGGGGTTGGGCTCCACGCTACCACGAAATTGGAGAGGGCCTGACTCTTAATCATGTGGTGTGGTTCGAAGTGGAGATCGAACTCAAAGAGTTCGATGGCCCATTTGACCACTCGTCCTGTCCCCTCTCGGTTCCGAAGAATCTGCCAGAGAGGGTAAGACGTTACCACCGTGACCCGGTGCGCTTGGAAATAATGGCGCAACTTCCTCGAGGCCACCAGGACCACGTAGAGCAATTTCTGGGCCTAAGGCTACCGAGTCTTTGCATCCCGTAATACCTCGCTAACGAAGTAAACCGGCCGCTGCACCTTTCGGCGGGGCCTGGTTTCCTCGTCATGGGCGTCGGATCCCACGCGGGAATATTGGAGGGGGTTACTCTGGGCCTTCACCATCTCCACTCCGGTAGCCTCGGGGTCGGGCATCGTCGGGCCGCTCCTCCCCACAGTGGCCTCTGGGCCTTCCTGGGGTCTGGGGGCCTCTAACGACACCTGGCGAGGAGTCGTAGGGCCATCGTCAGCCTGGGGGGCCTAAGGGCCCTCGCCTGACTGACGGGCTACTTCGTCATCTCTCTGTCCCAGGCTGCGCCATTGTGGGTCGGTGGGGCGCGGGCCGAGGGCATTCCTCGGCGCGCTCCACCACCAGCGCTGCGCTAACTACTTGTGGGGTTGCCGCCAAGTAGAGCAGCAGCGGCTCCTCTGGCTTAGGGGCAACCAGGACCGGAGGGGAGCTAGGGTATGCCTTCAACTGGTCGAGGGCTTGCTCAGCTTCCTCCATCCACTGGAACGGCCCAGAGCGCTCAAGGAGCTTAAATAGGGGCAACGCCTTCTCTCCCAACCTCCATATGAATCGGTTAAGGGCGGTCATGCATCCAGTGACGCACTGGACTTCCCTAAGCTTGCTGGGGGGCACATCCTATTTATCGCGCTAATTTTCTCGGGGTTGGCCTCTATGCCTTGGGTTGAGACCAAGAACCCGAGGAGTTTGCCCGCCGGCACACCGAACACGCACTTTTTAGGGTTCAGCTTCATGCGGGTAGAGAGAAGATTCTCGAAAGTCTCCGCTAGATCCGAGAGGAGTGTCTCCTGGTTGCGCGTCTTCACAACCAGGTCATCGACATATGCCTCAACGTTACAGCCTACCTGACTACCCAAAGTAATACGAGTAGTACATTGAAAGGTAGGGCCTGCATTCTTTAAACCGAAAGGCATAGTTGTATAACAGTAGATGCCTAGAGGAGTGATGAATGCAATTTTTTCCTCATCATCCCTAGCCATGCGAATTTGATGATACCCTCAGTAGGCATCTAGAAAGCATAAAAGGTCGCAACCCGCGGTGGAGTCGACAATTTGATCTATGCGTGGCAGGGGACAAGGGTCCTTAGGACATACCTTATTGAGGTCGGTGTAGTCGATGCACATCAGGAGCTTGCCGTTCGCCTTGGGGACGACAACCGGGTTTGCTAGCCACTCCGGACGGATGAAGGCTTGGCGCTCGGGGGCCTGCCGCCGCACTTTCTGCCGGACGGGCCTTGCGCCCGGCCATACGACTGGACGGTGCTCGATCACCTCCCTGGGGACCCCGGGCATGTCTGACGGCTTCCATGCGAAGACGTCAGCATTTGCCCGCAGGAAGGAGACGAGCTCGTCTCCCTATTTGCCGTCTAGCTGACCGCCGATCTTGACGGTCTTGGACGGGTCGCCGGCCAGCGCCACCTCCTTGATGGGGACCTCGTCGCTCGGGGTCATCCGCTTCCTTGGGGCGTGAGACGAGGAGGCGCCATGCTCCTCGTTACCGCCCGCGGGCTTTGGGACCGTGGCGAGGTCGCTTGCGCGCTGTTCCGCGCAAGCTAGCGCGTTCTTGAGATCACCGTTGATGGTGATGGGGCCATGTGGGCCTGACATCTTCATCTGGAGGTAGGCGTAGTGGGTGGCCACCATGAACTTCACCAACGCGGGCCTTCCTAGGACCGCGTTGTAGGGCCGATTGAGATCCGCCACGTCGAAGTCTATCCGCTCGGTGCGGAAATTGTCAGGGCCACCAAACGTGATCGGGAGGTCAATGTGACCTTGAGGCCATGTGTGCCCCGGCGTCACGCCGATGATCGGCAGGGACAGCGGGAGCTTCATCCGCGGGACCTTGATGAGGTCATAGGCCGTGGGGTAAAGAATTTTGAGGGCGGCGCCGCCATATATAAGGACGCGCCTCAACTTGACATTGCAAATGGTGGGGGAGACCACCATCGCGATTTGCCCACCCCTGGCCACGCACGGAGGGTGGTCGGTTTGGTCAAAGGTGAGAGGGACCTCCGACCACCTGGCCCGCCGTGAGGCCTCGTGGGTGGGAACCGCAGCCAGAAGCTCGCGCTTCATGGTCTTGAAGCTGCGGCGGGAAGCATGAGCGCATGCTCCCCCATCCATGGTGGCGACGGTGGCCTCAGGCTCCTGGAAGCCTAAGTCGTCGTCGCCATTGTCATCGGCGGGGGCCTTTTTCTTGGCCTCACTTCGCCGGTCGCGGGTAGGGGCCGTGAGGTTCTGGCCCACACGGTGCTCCTGACCCTGCTCCTCCCTCCACTTCTTGACGCGCTCAGCCAATCCCTTGACCGCGCGGCACTCGGTGAGGTCGTGGAGGGAGGTGTCATGCACGGAGCACCATTTGCCAACCTGGCGCTCTCGGCCAGGGGCAGCAGGACTCCTCTTGTTGCCCTCCTCGGCCTTCCCCTTGCGTGGGAGCCGCGGGGAATCTTCAGCGACGAGGACATGCCCCTCGTCGCCAGAGCGGGCGGTCCTCCTCTTCTTCCTCCCTTCTTGCTGCCAAGAGTGGGCGACAGACCCGGGGGCAGCCGTAGCCGCCGCGCCAGAGCGGGAGGAGTTCCAAGTCCACGGCTCCTCTTTACGGGCCACACGGTCCGTGAGCTCGAAGAGCTGCGGGTAGTCTGGGGCTCCTTGGAGGCAATCTTTTCCAGCATGTGATTGTGCCGCATGCCTCCTCTAAATGCGTATATCACCGTATGCGCGGGAATACACGGGATGGTGTTGCGGACCTGGCAGAACCGCTGTATATATGATCGGAGGGACTCGCCGTCCCTCCTATGCACAGATCGGCTTCCTCTCCTGGGCGTGGATATGTGCCCTGAAAGTTCGTAGTGAACTGCTGGCACAAATCCTCCCAGGAGTGGACCGAAGCGGGTGGCATATTCATGAGCCAACCCTGCGGTTGACCTTTTAGGGCCATGGGGATGTAGTTCGCCATGACCCTGTCGTCACCCCCCGCCGCCTCGATTCCAGTTGTGTAGATCTGGAGGAACTCGGTAGGGTTGACACTACCGTCGTATTTCTCCGGGATACTGGACCGGAACTTTGAGGGCCATCGGACACTCCGAAGACTCACCACAAAGGCACGGCATCTAGCCCCAACGACGGGGGATGCGGGGGCCTACATCTATGGCCGCTAGGTTGCACGGTGGCTGTGGACGCGGTGCCTTCTCCCGCTTGGCGGCGCGGCGCTCAACGCGCCAGCGCTCGATGCTGAGCTGGGCATCCGGCTCGTCATACAAACTCTCGTGATGCCCGCGTGTAGCCATGGGCGTCAACAAGGGCAGTGAGGACTTGTGGCGTGCATGAGCCGCCGCTCATCGCACTCTTCGTCTTGCGGACGGAGAGGTTGGAGTCGTGGTGCCGGACGACCCGGCCGCTGATGGGTGGCCGCTGGTGTCCAGCTGCTGACGTGCCGCCTTGACCAGGTTGGCCACGTTGTCCAGCCAACGCTGGAAGGGGCCTCTGGGTCCGATGCAAAGTGCGGTTGGCGCAGGAGCACCCCCGCCGCCTGGAGGGCACCTTGAAGAGTGCCGTCGTCACCGTAGGCCAGACGGCGGCGTGCCTTAGAGCGGCGTCGTCGCTCATCGCTGGGCCGCTGGGAGGTGGTGGAGCCCTCCAGCTCCTTCAGCGCCTTCTCCCGCTCAGGGCTCTGGCGAGGAGGCGGTTCGCCACATGTATCCTTGGCATAGCCTGATTATTTTTAGTTAAGAAAAGGAAGTGGCTGACACAAGCCATATGATTAAGAACCTACAAAGTTCAGGAATGCCTGAATTGATTTCTCCACAATCGCCTGAATTGATTGTTCAAGTTGGCTGCTTGCGCTTGAGTTCTTACCTAAAATAAACATTCATGTTCCAGGATGCTTTGATGAACCGTTCCCGTGCTTTCGCGGAGGCGGTGGTGATCATGGTGTGCCCGGTGCTTCTTGCGATCGCGCTCAACAAGGTTGACCTGAGGAGCGAGGAGCACGGCCGCGCCGTCCCGATCGTCATGCTTGTCGTGGCAGCCTTCACCATGGCATTCTGCACCGCCCCCTTCCTCTCTCTCTGCTTCTCCAAGAGTATTTCCAAGTCCAACCACGCATTTTAATAAATGAAATTGAATTAGTACCACTAAAATAATTTATACATTATTAATACACTTAAAAAGTTCACCTACACTGCATAACTCGGTGTTCATAACTTATTTCCACATCTATATATAAATAGTCTAAAAGTAACATTTCTACATGATAATACCATTAAAAATAGACATGAATGCCTCTCCAACGGATAAAGCCAATTGTAGGTACCAAGGCTTTCTTATGTAATACCCTAAATCATGGATTCCGTACCGATAATATTAATAGACCTAAAAAATTCACCTACACTGCATAATTCGGTGTTCATCACTTATTTCCACATCTATATATAAATAGTCTAAAAATACCACTTCTACCGGATAATACGATAACACCGTTAAAAATACACATGAATGCCTCTCTAACGGATGAAGTCGACGGCAGCTACCAAGACTTTCTTATGTAATGCCCTAAATCATGGATCCCATATCGACATAGCCGTGCCCCTAAAGATCAGCCTATAGCACAATTTTAACATTTAGTTCACTATCGGCACACTCATAATGTGTTGCATTAGTAAGTTTGTCACTTTAGCTACATTGCCTGCAGTGGCCTTTCAATAACGCCACCATAAGTCAACCATATGCACGCCCGTGAAATATTTAAGATGGCATAGCAAGCACTACACACTGCATTGAAGGATAGAAAATAGTTTTAAGTTTTGAGTTGATTTGTGGTAGAGTGTAGAGAAAATTTTGCATATAATGTTAGTAATAAATACTACTCAAATTTTAATGGAATACTGTTGACATAAAAACACAGCGCCCTAGGAGATTTATTTGACTCTAGTGCAGGTCCAAATCTTATATACGGGTTCAGTGCTTACCAACTGGTTTGATCCAACAACCAACAAAGATAAATAATAAAATTAAACCCTCAGACGATAGCCGATCGGCAAAGAAGCTGATGATGTATCACTTATGGTCTAGCCGATGCAATTGAACTGAATCAGACATAAGGTATATTATAATAAATGGATAAAAGAAACCCTAAACTAACCTCATCGGCTATAAAGATTAACAATATGTAATCTATGATTCAATATTATCCTAATTACAAGCAACTGGTATAGATCGAACCGGATCGAGACAGTATAAATTGCTTCCATTCAAAACTACATGAATTATAGATTACAAGAGTTCATATCGTAACCGATGATGTAGTTTAAGTAGTATATCGGCTATACCTCTAAGATATCCTTATACTAGAATACTACCCTTAGACAAATATATTAAACAAATATCAATCTTAAGTAGATTAAATTTAATCTAGATCAATCTTAAGCTTAATATATTTGACTAGATAAGGTTCTGATATAATGGGCAGATATAACTTGATAAGTAAACTTAAGAGAAGCAAAATAGATAAATATCAGGTAAGATGGGTTGAAACCCCAAAGATACCCTTATCAGCAATCATAAAAAGCAGCACCAAGTATAAAAAGAAGTATAAGATCTAAACAATCAAGCCGATGATTGATTTTCAGGGTGATAGATACCCTAACTAATCTAGATTAACATGAGTTCGTCATTAATGGAACAAAGTTTCACATATCAGAATTTATTACTCAGGTACTTTTGCAATTGTTAAGAGTAGAAAACAAATTGTATTATCTCTACGCTTTTGATTTCTTCCGAGTAATACTTAGCACCTTGCGTTATACACTCCATCCAACGAGCCCCCGGGTGACTCCATCCAACGAGCCCCCGGGTGCTAGGAATCGGCCCAAAGGCAACTATCCATCGACAAAGCAAACGGAAAGCATAGGGATATAGAGCTCCATAACTCGATCATCACTTTTTTACTCGGATTATTTCGCAAGCAATCAAGATAAATATTATGAAAATTGTTGAAAAATTATGATATAATATCTGTAGCCCCCGACTCACTACTCAATGAAAAACTAATTGATGTAGTGAGGCAAAGGAAAAAGGAAATATCATATAAAGAATAAAATAATGATGAATTAGCTCTTTGATATTTCCCTCGATGATGATAAAGGAGACCGATGTGGGGAGAAGGTCATCCACCAATACCGTAGGCGAGAACACCAGTAGGTAGCGGCAAAGGCAAGCCGGTGGTGAAGTTGTAGATGCCTAATAACGGTGATGTGACCAACCAATCGTGGAGGCGAGGACACCAGTAGGCAACAGCAAAAGCAAGCCGGTAGTGAAGTCGTAGATGCCCGTCAATAGTATTGTGACCAACCAACCGTGTAGGCGGAAACATTAATCGGTGGCGACAACGTCGTCCGACATGGTCCTGTAGAGACCACAGTGAATTTGGATGTGGCTCCGACAGTACATGTAAAGAGACAAAAACAATATGTAATTAGCATCAGGAAAATTAATCCAATGGATGTAAATCAATGCGTGTACGCAGCAATGCATATATTGTTTGGTTCGCCGATTGATCTCATGTATCGACAAATGCCTGCTTTTGCATGCTCCTGATGGCATGGAGGATAATATTGACAGCGTCATGACTGGTTGGTGCATGCCGACATGGATCCCGGCCAGAACAATCGCTGGATGACGCGCGTGTGGCGGCACAGCCCAAGGTTGTCATGAACAGCCGGTTGATCTTGATCGGCATATACGAACATGCAAAAGAAAGAAGTTAGCAGATTAATCTGTTGTTAAGCAGAGAAACATATAGACATATATATTTCATATAAGGCATGATTAAGTTGGTCGTGTTTGTTGATTGAATCAACACAAGCACGTGTGTTCCTTATAACCAGCAATGCTCCATGCATGAAGATTGTCACTGGGCCATATGCCGGTGTATAGATCAACACAAAGCGTGATCAAATTTATATTGGTAGGATTCGCGAGGTCGCCGACTGCTTCGTTGCAATTTCAATTGGCATATAAAAAGATTAAAAAAAATATCAGAAGATCAAATAATGATTGAAATTTAATCTAAAAGTTTATTTCGAACGATAAACCCGATTGAGGATTTGAGCCATCGAAATCGGTGAGATTGATCTCGGCGTTTCTTCTGAAGTTGATTCCATCGCAATTTTCGATAGGTAATTCAACGCAACCCCTACCTGGTGCGCCAACTGTCGAAACTAGATTTCGGCAATATGAAAAGGGGTAGCGCATGAGATCTAAAAGTGGATGGATGCGGAGACAAGGATTTAGATAGGTTCAGACCTTCTCAATGAGAGGTAATACCTTACTCCTGTTTGGGGATTGTATCCGCCGGGTGTTGTATTGATCTGATGATCTATTTATTGATTATACCCGCTAGAGGGTCTCCTACCCACCTTATATAGGATGGGGGATAGGATTATATAAGATATAAATCTTAACCAATACGGTACAAGTTTTCTAATACTACTTTACAATATTATCAAACCAAGATTCTAGGCCGTTCCATAATACATAAGGAAACGTAATACCTAAGTCATGATCCGATACATATTACATAGGTATAAGCTATCCCCTATAATCAGTCAGATAACTATGTCGTGTGGGTATGTGGTACCCATAATCTCTACAGCTACTGCCTTGAATGGGGTGACCCAGTTAATTTGGTACAGCCTGCTGCTGAGCCTGATGCGTTACCTACTAGTACTACTACATCAGACACTGCAAAGAGAAAGGCTTTACAGAAGGCGATGGAAGGTAAGCTGGACAACTCGCTCGAGTTATTGGCCGGCGTCACCGCGCTGTTGTTGCTGGCGCTGGAAGGGCTGGCGTTGGAGGGCCAGAACAATGGCAGCCAGCGTCGTCTCGCCGCGCCCATGGCCATATGCTTCTTCTCCTGCTTGTTTGGCGTATGCTTCATGCTCCTTCAGACCATCCCGCCTCCACCACCGACCGCGGCTGACAAAAGCAGACGTGCCAGCATCGTGAGAAATCTCTCTTCGATATGTGACGTATCCATGGCTCTTGCCATCGCAGCGGTCATGTTGTCCATTATGATCGTGCTCGTGAAGCTACGGGCGCTGCTGCTGCTGACGCCGCTCTTCCTGATCGTGCTGGCATATATATTCGATGTAGCGGACATCAGCCGTGAGCGACGGCGCGAAGGCGGCCGTGGTGTCGGCGGCGAAAGCGATAGCAACGGTATAGCAGACGTCAACGATAACGGCAATACCGGATGCAACGGTGGTGGAGACAGCGGCGGTGAAGACGATGCCAAGCCAGCGTCGCTGGAGCTGAGCAAGGTCACGTTCACCGGGTTTCTGGCCGTGGCGATACCAGCCATCAAGAATGGTTCGCCCAGCAAATCTACTCACTGGTTCTTGATCTTTGCATCATCGGCCATTGTTTCAGGCTTCTCTTGGAGGCTCCTGACACATGCTAAGATGCGGACAAGTGTTAATGTCGCTTCATTCTGCACGCATTTGTGCATTGTAATTGCAACGGTGCCATTTACAATGATGGCGGGAGAGGCTTTGCACTAATCTTTGTCCAAGGGGATAATTAGGAGGGTCATTTTGACAACTAGAGAGATAGCGTGCGCATTCGCACCGGTACACGTATTGGTTTGTTTCGAAATCATGTATATTTCCAATTAAATTAAGGTATTTTCAGTTTTTGATTGAATGTTCATTATGTTCTTTTTTCTTAAGAAATCTCAACAAAATTTTATTGATAACTAGGAAGGTAGGCCGCACATTCGTACGGGCATATATCGTTGGTTGTGTTTCAAACACTATAACTGAGGGAGGAATATAAACCGGAGAACATTCCCAAAATATAAACCGGAAAGAAAGCCCACACAAATGCACCAACATCTTATTTGTTGTTTAAGAAAAAAATACTAAAAGAAATCATACATCACTATATACACTGTAAGGGAATGTAGATTTTTTTACAGTAAAAAAAGAAATATATTTGCCGTATAGTAAATGGTAGATTTTAATATACTACTAAATGTGATAAGAATGCCTCTCATATTTAAATAAAAATCCTTTATCCTGGTCATATATAAACTCGTCTATTATCATCACTATTTATTGTTATTGTTTTAAAAACTAGGTGCATTTTTAATAAACGAAACTGCATTAGTACCTCTAAAATAATTGATACATTATTAATACACTTAAAAGTTCACCACACTGATAACTCGGTGTTCATCACTTATTTCCATATCTATATATAAATAGTCTAAAAATACCACTTCTACCGGATATTACGATAATACCATTAAAAATAGACATGACTATCTCTCTAACGGATGAAGTACCAAGGCTTTATTATGTAATGTCCTAAATAGTGGATCTCATATCGATATAGTCGTGCCTCTAAAGACCAGGCTATAGCACAATTTTAACATTTAGTTCACTATCGGCACACTCACAATAAATTGCATTAGTAAGTATGTCACTTTAGCTACATTGCCTGCAGTGTCCTTTCAATGACGCCACCATAACTCAACCATATGTACGCCCGTGCAATATTTAAAATGGCATAGCAAACACTACATCCTTCATTGAAGGATAGAATTTGAGTCGATTTGTGGTAGAGATCTCTAGAGTAGATAAAATTTTGTATATATGTTAGTAACAAATACTACTCAAATTTTAATGGAATACTGTTGACGTAAAAACACGGTTCCCAGGGAGATTAGCTTGACTCCCGTGCAGGTCCAAATCTTATATACGGGTTCAGAGCGTGCCAACTGGCTTGATCCTGCAACCAACACAGATAAATAATAAAATCAAACCCTCAGACGATAGCTGATCGACAAAGAAACCGATGACATATCGCTTATGGTCTAGCCGATGCAATTTGATAAACCCTAAGCTCCACTTGATACGCTCACGGCTGATGTTTGGCTCAATCTTTTGGTGAGTTGAGATAACTACGATTTGAGAGACACATTGATGATCCGACTACAACTGTGCGAGATGTTGTGTTGCACCTTAGCGATCGATACTGTCGACCTTCTATTTCGAAAATCGAAAATCTTATGTGTTTTTCTGTACCAATCCCTGGATCAGTAGTTGGTACATACATACATAGCCGAATCACAATATATCACGAATGAACTCAGGCTAAAAGGGTTATAGGCTTACATTAGGGCCAGGCAGGCCAACAACTATCAAAGAGATTAACAACGGAAGATAAAATAATACAAGGGCTCGGTTGACATGCCACAAGCAGTCGACTGGGGAACGAGACCTAGAACGGAACCGCACTCCGATCGTCTTTTTAGTTACGCAAGCGTATTAACAAGGGCTTATCTTCAAATACTCTGATAAAAGATATATATAGAGCAACAATGAGTACAAAAATACTCAGCATGCCACCACATAAAATGCAATAATGTATAGGGTAATACAAGGAGTGGCTGTGGTTACTTTGCGTAAAGCTGAATTCACAAATATCATTTCACAAACCTAAGACTTAGGATTGACTGATCAAATTTTAGTTCCATAGTTGCTTAACCAGCAGAGGTTCTGTCTACCATCTAAGGTTATATCAGGATAGCTCCTCGCCGCAGTCTCGTCATGATTTTCTGGGGTCTACCCCTTCTCGCCTCTCGAGAAGTTGATCACCCACTCCAAGACAATATGCATAATCCGAACCCATCAATTTAAGAATCTAGAGTCTAGCCAAGTGTAATACATGTCCCAGTGCTCAATAGCCGCGAGCACGGCTATTCGAATAGATTGGTTTATTCACATTGCAGTGGATGTACCCAACCGCCCCAGTCGAAAACATTTGTTCGTTTTAGTTCCAAGCTAATGCCAACATACATGGTGAACTGTTTTGGACAAAACCATAGTGCATTGGTAGTAAATGTGGTGCAGGACGCCGGCATAGACATCTCGAAAATCATAAGTGACCCTAATAATTTTGGTGTCGATGACTTTATCCATCACACAGAGATGGAGCTGAAACCATGGCCTGATCCACGATTGGGTAAAAGAAATTAAGATGTGAGGGAGAAACATTTCCAGCCATGGCCACCTCCTTCTCAAGCCAAAGGCAGAGGTATCCATGCTATTCAGCAGCTACTAGCACGGTTGCTTGAATGGTGGAATCAGAGCGGAGTGCATCATAAGCATACTTTGTCACTGGCTCAAACAGAAGTTGCAGAGCTGCAATCATTTGTCTTGGGGTATTGCAAGAGCTATAGGAAATTTTTTGACAACACTTGTTTCAGTCAATGTCATCCTTGGGCTACACAACGGTCATACACTGAATTTGTTCAGTGCAGAATTGTTCTTGTTAGTAGCTTCATTGACAATCTATTGGTTGAGGAGGTTTATCCTATTGTGCCATTCTATTTAAACAGAAGCAGTGACCTGAGGTTATCTCTCTGGTTGTTGATTCAGCAAAAGCGTGGTGGAATCAACAAATTATATTGCCTGTGGAGTTTTTCATCTCACAGCAAGTGCAGGAAACAATTTGGTGCCCAAGACTGGGTATCAAACCTAACGTTTGTTCAGAGTAACAACTCTAAGATGTTTCGGCTGCCACATGGTTGATTTATTTTGGAGGTTGTTCTATTTGGCTGCAATATGGATAAAAAAATGTTCATTGTTAAAATGGCAGCGCATCTCAATTTTATTGGGTTTACGCTTTAAGTTACCATGGTATCCAGCTACATCTCAATGTTGATTTCTGGAGAAAGAGATTGGATAGTGAAGGGGTTCAGCAAGCACGTAAACTCATTGTTGTATTTCAGCTCAAGCACAAGATCACAGTGGTATGGAGCTTCATATTTCACCAAAATCTGGAAACATTGCTACTTGAACTACAGCAAAGCAAGAATATTCGGAAAAACTGATGGTGAGAACGCTACATGCATCGAAGATTTACATGTTTCATGGGATCCAGGCGGAACCACTACATCGGCTTGGGGACAAGCCGATTTTCAAGGAGGGAAGAATGTCATGTACATGGGCTGGGCCAACTCTAGGCCCAACCAAACAGCAAGGAGGAGTATAAAACAAAGCCACACTGCAGTTCTTTGGATCATCGATAAACAGAAATTCAACTTGGCTTTGCCATGGCTATCTTCCTCCTCCATCTCTGCCTCCCCTGATTTCTATTTCTCTAATCCCAATCTCATGTTTCCCCTATATTGTTCTTTCCAATCCCTGATTCTACTGTCTTGTTTGTATCGCTAAGCACTTTGTATTCTTGAGTGGATTTGCAATATATCGGTGGCATTTGTGTCAGAGATTCGGTGTGATTGTGTTGGTACGTGACACCTTTGTCATGAAACATTTATTGCACATGCTTACAATCATACCGCTAGTGGGCATCTAAACCATCGTTAACCATCAGGCAACTCATCGATATGGTCATCCAATCATCAGGTACGTTGGTTTTCTTTTTCCCACTGTGTTGTATCTTGGCCTTCCACCACAAGTGCAATGTATTCCTCGTTTTCCAGTTCCATCTCTTCCACTAGCGTCTCATTCTCCTCCGCTGCATCAATAGTCAAAGGTGAGTCCGGCTCATTGTTATCCGAGTCATTGACCGAACAATTACTATCAGGCATAACGAACTCTACTAGTGCAATAACCTCTTCTGGTCCTTCGCATTCACCACTCTAACAAACAGTAACATCTATTTTCTACTATACACTTTCTCCCTTACTTTAGCCTCAAATTTTCTCCAACTCTCAATAGATACAAGCTCTACTACTCTCCACTGCCATCCATAATGACCCTTACTGGCCACACAACTTTTGTGACAAAATTTTCCAACAATGGATCTAGCACAAACATATTATGGAGGCCACCCTAGTAGCTCATTCATAACCAACTCCTCTAGTGCATTCAGGGTAGTACCAACAAATGCATATACGGTCAAATCTACCCTGCTATCAAAATTTTGTAGAGGAGCATCACCATAATACACACGAACGGGCACATCAACTGATATCCTAAAATAACATACCAAATTGTCTTACTATGTTACGACCCAAAAAAATCACCTATGGTTCCATTATTGCTCTAATGTAATCTAACTAAATTTCACTACTTATATATAATTTCGTTTCGATTTCTACTCACCGTCCATGTAAATTTATCCTTATTAATTACTACATGAAAATTAATACATTGCTACTCACCTCACAAATATGTACTAACTTCGTACAATTTTTAACATATAACTAATTTAATATTTGTACTAACATTGACCAATGAAAATGGATTAACAAATAATATGTACTAACATTCAACATGACAAACGATTAACAAATAACAAGCCTCATACTTTAGGATTAGAACTTCACAAGACTCATCCTAAGGACTAAATTCACAAGCCTCATACTTAGGGATTAAAAATTAATACCTTAATCCCCTTCCCTCCCGGCAGTGCAGGCTCTCCTGTGCAACTGCGACGGTAGCGACGATTTTGTCCTCGACTCCTGCACCCGAACTTTGTGGAGAGCTGGCTCGGTGGGGAGGCTAATAAGGGGGCATATCGAACTCCCACCAGTCGATAGGGCCGGTTGGGGGGCCAGGTGAACGTCCGCGGTTCGACAGGTTCTGCGGCTACCAGGCGGTGGGGCCAGTCGAACTCCTGCTGTTCGACAGGCAACCTGTCGAACACCCGAAGTTCGACAGGGTCCAGTCGAACGTGTCCCATTCGATTTCCTGCCCTATCGAACCACTAGCTTTCGGTAGGACCTAGTTCTGCGATTTTATCCGGATGCAAAATATTTTTATGATTTTCTATTAAAATAATAATATTTCTAAAAAAAATTCGACGACCGCCGTACATCTAGTTTTTAGTCCCAACCCATGTCCTGTTTTGAGGATGGCATGGAGCTCCCCATTCAGATCTGGTCTTCATTAAGCTGACCACCACCTTCAAGCTTCGGGAAGCAGGGTAAGGATGCAAGTGGGACTGACAAGCTGATTTTTTATTTCTTAATCCGCTTATATATCTTCATTATTTCTATTGTCGAAACGACAACTGCATACGTCGAAGGACGTGAACACTCAACAGTTGTTGGGATAGTAAAGTGTATTAAATCTTGGATTTAAAATTGGGGATCCCCTTTTACATGGCCCTAGGTGGCTATTTATAACTCCATTACAGATCCCCCTATTAGGGTTTAGGGCTATTACAGGGGAATTTACATGGTCAACCTTACAAAGGGGCACTTACATGGGTACTCACTGTAATTACGGTATATGGGCCCTTAATGGGCCGCCTGGCGACCACTGGCCCAGTGGCCAACAGGCCGGGGCGATTGGGCTAGCCCACTGGGCCCTCCTGGATCGGATCCGACCTGGCGAAGTCGTCCTCCTTCGGTGTACGCCTTCGCCATGTAGCTTTCGCCCAGACTGACAGGGACCCGGTGCAACTCTTCGCCCATCGCCCCTTTCGCCCTAATGTCTTCGCCACGTGGCTTCGCCTCGAGGGGTCTTGGGCGCCTAGAGTTCGGATCCTCGCTGCTTGGCTGGTTTCGGCAGGTTCGGTTGAAGGGCCTCATGGCATACTGCCAACAAGCCCCTCGCGGGCAAGGGTGAGATAGGAGCTTCGGCCGAGACCGTGCAAACCATGTAGTATGGTATGAGGCGCCCCCTTTCGACCGATGCTCCTGCCGAAACCTGTCTTTTTGGGTCATGCAAAGAATTTATGATATGCGCATTTGCGAAAAAGGATTTTTATGTACGGCTTTCGCCCACCGCGAGTAGCTATGTTATCTTTTACTATTTTTGACTGGTCCCAATGTGAACAGTGTTGGGCCTTCGCCTTCTATGAATAGTGAAGTGGCCCGTATTGTTCCGTTGGGCCGTAGTGAACAGTGATGGGCCATTGGGCCGTAGCGAGTAGTGATGGGCCTTTTCCTGGGAGCCCACTACTGCACAGCCTGGTCCATGGGATTTTACCGTTTCGCCTACCCCGCAACATGTGGCCGTTCCTGATTGGATGG
This sequence comes from Oryza punctata, assembly GCA_000573905.2. NCBI lineage: Eukaryota > Viridiplantae > Streptophyta > Magnoliopsida > Poales > Poaceae > Oryza > Oryza punctata. The sequence goes on from CM002488.2 coordinate 14,428,110, forward strand.
GAAGGCGAAGCGTCGTTTGGTAGGCTATATATTCTTATCTACCCTTTTTCACCGTCGCTACTCCTTTCATTTTCACCGCAGTCATTCTCTTCTCCATCTCTTGCTCACGGCTAACTTTGAACGAACTCGTTTGCCAAACCAACTCCTTTCGCCAATCCACACCTGCTTCGCCATGGCTCCCCGCAAGCCGAACCCTGTTTCCACGACAGGTCCTGACCCAGGCCGAATTGATGAGGACACCACGGCGTTTCTGGGGACTTCGCTCGTCGACGAAGACGAGCTGGCGAGGATGGTCGATGCAGGCCTGGTGGCGGAGGGGCGGGCGTTCGCCCCCGGGGATGCCGAAGTGTCGCATCCCGGTGAACACCAGACGGTTGTGTTCGCCGTTTTCTTCGAGGCAGGCCTGCGGTTTCCGTGCAACATACTGTTGCCGGAAATTCTCTGCCTTTTTCCAGGTGGAGCTGCCGCAGCTGAGCCCTTTGGCCCTAGTCCGCATCACCATCTTCGATTGGGCGTGCCGGACCGCTGGGTTCGAGCCTAGCACCAATCTCTTCGGTGCCATCTTCTCGGTCGCCGTCAATTCGAAGACGGTGGTCGCCCCCGCTGGAACCCGGAAGACCGTGTTCGGGAGTGTGAACTTCAATGTTCGCCCCGAGCGTGCCGACTTGTGGCTGGTCAACACCGCGATGTCGAAGTGGGATCGCCATTGGATGGCGAAGTGGTTTTACCACTCCATCCCCTTCGAGGCGGGGTCCGAAGCGGCGAGAGCCCTTCGCTAGCTTGTATCCTTGGAATGTGGTGACTGAGCAAGATGGTCCTCTGGCTAACAAGGCTAGTTGTTGATCGATCATCTCATTACCCATGAGATGTTGTCACAACCAAACAGGGAAGTATCAATGTGATGACGTATAATCCAGGCATTGGACTTACCGATTTTGTTGGAGCCAACAATCACTAGGTGCTACTCGATGTAAGGAGCTACCAATGAATACTGTTGCAAAATCGTGAAATGTGGTTTACAGAATAAACCGTTGTCTATGGTCATGATTGCTTTCCTTTCAAGAGTCCCCTTTCCACGTAGTCTCCCCTCATGGCTTGATTCAGGAACTCCGATTGGACGAAGGTTTTCAATAATTCGACGCAGAACTTAACGACCTCCTCTGTTCCATTCCCCATGGTGATGATAGCTTCAGGCCGAGAACGGTTACGGATGTACTTCTTCAGAACGCCCATGTACCGCTCGAAAGAGAACATGTTGTATAGGTACATAGGACCGAGAATACCGATCTCTTTGACAAGGTGACATAGAAGATGCGTCATTATATTGAAAAAGATGGTGGAAATATCATCTCAAAGCTGACAAGACATTGAACCACGTCATTTTGTAGGGTTGTTAATCTGTCTGGGTCGATGACCTTCTGTGAAATTGCGTTCAGAAACGAACAGACCTTTGTTATTACTATCCGCACATTATCAGAAAGGATTCCTCAAATTATAACAGGAAGCAATTGTGTGATCAACACGTGGCAATCATGAGACTTTAGGTTTGTGAGCTTCTTCTCTTTCATGGTTATTATTACATTTATATTCAATGAGTATCTAGACGGTACCTTGACACTGTCCAAGCATTCAAATATACTTTCCTTCTCTGCGTTGCTCAGAGTGTAGCTGTTTAGACTTAAGTAATGGTTTCCTTTCTCCTTGGGTTTAGGACACAGCCCGTCTCATTGTTTTATATGTTTGAGGTCATGACGTGCTTCCAGTGTATCTTTAGACTTTCCATATACACCTAGGAAGCCCAACAGGTTTATGCAAAGGTTCTTCGTGAGGTGCATCACACCAATTGCATGATGGACCTCCAATACTTCCCAATAAGGTAATTCCTAAAAAATAGACTTCTTCTTCCACATCGCCACGTGACCATCTTCACGTGCTATAGGTTGGCTACCAGGTTCCTTTCCAAATACTATTTTCAGATCTTTCACCATAGCAAACACGGTTTTTCCGTTATTATGTTTAGGCTTAGTACGGTGGTCTGCCTTCAGTTCAAAATGCTTGACTTTTTCCGTACAGGGTGGCTTGTAACAAGAAATCGACGATGACCCATGTACCTAACCTTCCGACAATGTTTCACTTACGTACTTTTCGTTTTATCCATATAGTGGGTGCATGCCTTATGCCCCTTGTTTAATTGTCCTGATAGGTTGCTAAGTGTATCTAACACTCTGAAATTTTAATAAATAAAAACAAAACCCAAAATTGAGTACTTTCAAAAACTATTAAACAAATGGCATCATGCCGAGGTTATTGGTCCTTTTACTGTTTGCATTGTGCCAATTAAATAAAATATGATTAATAAATTAATTTTGGGTGAAAACAAATATACATTAAAATCCCTAAATATAGGAAATCAAAAAAAAACTAGGGTAAATATGAAATATTGGCCAACATTAAATTTGGGGCAAATTCACATTTGAACACATGAAATTTTCACTCAAATACTTAGGTGATGATATAAATTTAAAATTACATTTTTCTCAAGTTTCTTTAATCGGAAAACTCTAAAATGAAAAATTAAAAAAATAAAATCCTAGCCGGCACTATTCATTATGCGTTAGGTGTTCGGCTCGGGCCGCGTGCCGTCACCGTCCGCCCTGCGCCGCTCGCCGTCACCGTCGGCCTCACGCCTCGCGTCGCATTCGCGCCCGTGCGCCACATGCCGTCATCATCGACCTCGTGCCATGCCCGCCGCGCACCGTGTCCCATCACCGTTGCCGCACGTCGGCGCTCGCCCTGCGCCGCGCGCCATCACCATCGCCTCGCCGCAGCCGCGCCTCGAGCCGTGCAAACCATGCGTCCCATCTGCCACCTCCGCGCCGGCCGCCTCTCCCCCACTCTCCTATAAATACCCCCACACCCCTCCCCCTCCACACGTCTTCCCTCCCCTCTCCCCCATCGCCACACCGCTCGTCGCCGCCCGCCCGCCGTGGTCCTGGTGAGTTTCCCCCTCGCTGTCCGTCGCCACTACCGCTAGGAGCCGGCTCGGCTGGGAGAGAGAGAGGAAGTAGAGAGAAGGGAGACAGCAAGAGAGAGAGGAGAGAGATGACAAGTGGGACCCACTAGAGTTAGTGTACAGTAATCCCCCTCTTAATCCGGTTTATTAGAGTATATGACATGTGGTGTCCCTGTGATTAGAAACTAAGTAAAATCGATTTTGAAGTTTATCTCTATGACATGTGGGTCCCACCAGGATTAAAAGGGCCAGTTTGACCTCGGTCAAAAGAGGCCGAGCCCACCTGTCAGTAACTCATCACCCTTTTCAATTGAAAAATAAATATAGAGAAAAGAAAAGGAGGATGGTCCCACCTGTCGGCCACTGTAATTTATGGATAATATTAGAATTAAAACAAATCAATTAGGAACAGTGGCATTTCATAATTACTTGAATTAATTCAAATTTGAATCTGTAAACTAGCATAACTCACTCGTTTTAACTCGGATTTGAGTGAATCTTGAACCTAGATTCATCTAAAATCAAGACCTAGCTATTGGTAGCACTTTTGCAATTTATTTTGTACTGCATGAATTTTTGGTGATTTCATTTGAATTCTAACTGAATTGAAATCAAATCTTTCGCACGTAAATATAGATTCCGAGGGAGTTGCTGAGTTGATCGAGGATCCAGGGCAGCAGGGCTATGAGCAGGGCAAGTCATCACTAATCTTTGAGAATGTTGAACCCACTTGCGAAATTAGTTTGTTTACAATTAAATTTGCATGCAATGATGAATATCCTACTTGTTATTATGCCCTAACTTTGATAGTTGTTTATCTTATTTCCTTGTACCCATAATTACGTATGGGTCCCTAGTCACTTATGACAAATGCTCAGTAATGCTAATTTAGATTCCTGCACTCTCATATTTATTAAATACTATATGCTTGGGTAATGACCTTAGGGAAGGTAATTGACATACGGCATGTGGAGACATGAGTGCCACATTGCCAGGATATTGATGAGATGATTTGTGAAAGAAACTAAACTAAACAAATATTTTCGACTGGGGTGGCTGGATGACTTGGGTGGATTCCGGTTAAGGCAAGTGCTATCCTGGTCAATAAAGGACCGAACCATGAAGCTATGCATGAAACGACCTTAGTACGATTGTACTTCTCGCATTCGGCATAGACCTAGCGGAGTAAACAACCAAGTGGAGGAGGTACCCAACACGCGGTGGTTCACTTAGGTGTGTGAATAGGCGAGGAGCCTACAGGTGGATAACCATCGGTGGGTAACCTAAAATGAAACTTGACTTAATTACAACTTAACGCATGTGTGAGTTCTTCCCTCCCGGGAACGCTAGAACTCCTCTCACTGCTAGAAACCGTGAACACCTAGAGTGCATGAGGGCTCAAGTTCATGGAGTGGGTACTACCAAAGTAAGGTTATTGAAAGGCTTTGTCGTGACGCGTCTCATTCGTGGGGACTTCGGCTCATGTGTTGGGCAAGTCACGGAGTGCGGGCTAAAAGCATACATCCACTGCAGTGTGAGTAAACAAATCTATTCGAATAGCCGTGCTAGCGGATATTGAGCACGGAGACATGTGTTATACTTGGCTAGACTCTAAACTTTTAAAGTGATGGATGGGATATGCATGATGATTTTATACTGGTGGATCAACTTCTCGAGAAGAGAAAAGGGGTTGACCCCAGAAACCATGTCGACCCAGTGGCGGGAAGCTATCCTTGGGAACACAATGGATGGTGGACAGAACCATCGCTGATTAAAGAACAATGGAGTTAAAACTTGATCAGTTATGCCAGGTCTTAGGCTTGTGAAAATAATTACAAAATTGGTTTTACGCAAAAGAAACGTTAGCCACTCCTTGGAATTATCCCTATCATATGCATACTTGATGTGGTGGCTTGCTGAGTACGGTTGGTACTAACCCTTGCTATTTACAAATTCATCAGAAGTGGGCAATGGAGTCTCCGATGATCCTTACGAGTACTATCAGGAGGCTATTGAAGATGATGGCGCTTAGTAGGTCTTAGATACGGTCGTTGCCTGTGGCAATGGTGTTGCCGCTGCCTTGATTTTGCTGCCTTATCTAAATTCTGCTTTTGCATGTATTCCGGACCATTTGGTCCTATGTTCTATGCGAACCTATAATGTAATAATTCGTGCTAAATGCTCTATGTATGTGCACTTGATATTCCAGTTATGAAATCGTGTGTACCAGACTACTTGATCCAAGGAAATGGTATTGTTAACACGAATGATTCATGTTATAAAAACGGGGGTCGACAGTGCAGGCCAATCGTTAATGGTTACGAACAACAATGCACGTAGGTTAAATTACTCCTATTTATCATCATCCCACACAGGGACATCCTCTTTCTTGCACAACATTTGCAGTTTTTCAACCAGTGGTCTTAGGTACACATCAATGTCATTACCAGGTTGCTTTCGGTCTTGAATAATAATCAACATCATGATGTACTTTCGCTTCATGCACAACCAAGTGGGAAGGTTGTAGATATATAGGGTCACCAGCCAAGTGCTATGACCGTTGTTCATCTGTCCAAATGGATTCATGGCATCCGTACTTAAACCAAACCTTATGTTCCTTGCATCTTTACCAAAGTACTCAAATGTTTGTTGATGTTTCGCCACTGCGACCCGTCAGCGGGATGTCTCAATGTCCTGTCTTGTTTACATTCTTCTGCGTGCCAGCCCATCATTCTCACATGCGCTTTGTTCCTGAACAAACGCCTCAGACATGGTATTATAGGGAAATACCACATCACCTTAATATGAACTATGTTCTTCGACCACTTGTCACGCCTAGAGATTCACTAACCCGAATTTTCAAGCAGAATGTGTATTAAAATCCCCGTCCAGGACCAGCCAGGGTACACAAGCGACAAAGTCAATATACAGATCTACGTCTTACAAACACCATAAAATATCTTGCATTAATGCAGCGGAAAAAAAAACACACAAGCTAAGCTAGATAACTAGACACTCGTAGCGTGGCGACTCCAATCCATGGGCATCCTCGACGGCAGCGACAGACCTACTCCGAGAAGCCTTCCCCTGACACGTACTCCAACTCTGGTGTGGGGAATGATAAAGCAAGACTGAGTACTACCCACTGTACTCAAAAAGTCATACCGGAATAGGAGAAATGATGCAAGTAATTCCAAAGAGACTAAGGGTTGAATTGCATAAAACACGCATTTAAAACAGTAGTTGAATGCGGTAAAACAGTTGAGTTAATTAAGCAAGATTAAATCACCATTGCCCAACACTACACCACGTTGCGACAGGCCCAAACGATCACTTGAACTACACCAGTTCCATTAAATCAAGTCATTAGAGTTATGTCTAATCACGGTGAATCTGGTTGACCACCCATAACCGCGGGCACAGCTATTCGAATAGTTTTACTCTGATCAGAGGTGTACAACTGTACCCACAAGACATAGCCCCACAACACGTTACCGTGCACCGGCATACCACCACAGTATACCGGAAAGGAACTGTGACAAGACCCTTCGCATAACCTTTGCTAACCGAGCGCACGACACCTCAGGTTTCGTCCCACCTTTTAGCCAAGGCAGGTAGCCCCCTCTCGTGCCTAGGTGAATCCGGCAGCTGATCAATGAGTAAACCCTTGCCGACCCAACTCCATCACACCCACCCTTGCTTGGATGCGTCGGCTAAGAAAAGCTACACTACGAGCCTAGCTATTACCCATGCCAGCTTGTGGAAAGTACAGTGATTCGTCCAGGGTTTCCCGCGAACCGGTCCTTAATCGTCATGAGTACGACCATCAAAACCATGTACTCACAACCCACCATTAATCAGGTTTTGGTTGTACTAGTTGATTAACCATTCACGATTAACCATCGTGAGCTACCATTAAATATTCAACATTAAATGATAGAGGTACACTAGTTATTCCATTAGTGTGCTAATGTTTCTAAGCAGGGCTAAGCATGTCCTAACCACTTTGTAATACTCCGGAATGTCGGAACTATCGGATTCTATATGACAAACAAATCACAGAAGCCATACAAGCAGTAAGTCTACTGTAACAGCAAAAGAAACCAATTTTAATGAATTCTAGACATTTTAATGAATCCACCGAAACTTGAATGGATTAAAACGGAACTCGGATGATTAAGATATGAATTTTAGAATATTAACTATGTAATTACTATTAACCGAAAAACCTTAATTAATTGCTATGCTTTAACGCCCGCGAATGGACAAGGTTAACGGAAAACAAACTCCGGTTAACGAGCCTCGTAGGTCAATGACTCGATGAGTCAACCTACCGTGCTACGGGACCACGCAAACGGTCAACCGAACCGGCGAACAGAACCGGCGACTCAGAACGGCTCTAGGGTTTTAGAACGACTCGGTAGAACCAAACCGACATGACACTACGCCACACTACGCACGAGCGTAAGCAGCGAGCAGCTAGTGAATGCATACGTACCACGGCGAGGGCACAGCTGCGGCTACGGCTAGGTGCGGCGGTAGCGAGGTCGGTAAACCGACAACGACTAGGCGGCTGCTAGGTAGCTAGGGATTTAGGCGGCTAACGGCGCGGCAAGCGACACGGCGAAGAGGCAGTGACACGGTAACGGGTCGGCAACACGACTAGTGTGTGCGACAAAGCGGCGGTAGCGGCACGGCTGCAGCAAAGTACCAGTGCGACAGCCGGCAGGCGGGGCAGCAGCAGCGTGTGGTGCTAGGGCAGCGGCAGCAGCATAGCACGGCGCAGCAGGGCCGGCACGGCAGCAGCAGCTAGCGGCTAGCAGCGGCGAGGCGATGTAGCAGCGGCGCGACATGGCAGCAACGCGGCAACGTCGGCACGTGGCAAAACAGCGGCGACGCAGCAAGCGGCGCGGCGGCGGCTGTGGCAGCGGCGCAACAACGGCAGTGGTGCGATTAGGGCAGCAGCGGTGCGCGGCACGACAGTGACGCGGCAGCGACGGTGGCGTGGCTGCGGTGGGGACAGTGCACGGCAGCGGCTAGGGAAGAAATGGTGCAGCTCACGGCAGCGGCGCGGCAGCGAGGCGGCTAGGGCAGCGGCACGGTAAGGCGCGGCTCAAGGAGACGACGACGACACGTATAGACAAGATGGAACCCTAGAGGTAAACTATACCGGTGAACGTCACGAGAAAGGAGAGAGCTCACCGGAGAAGACGATGGCAACGAGGGGTGGCGGCTACCGGCGGCGGCGAGCGAGGGCAGCGACGGCTAGGGCGCAGGTGGAGGATAGGGCTAGGGGCAGGGGAAAACAAAAAAAAAGAGAGGGTAAGGGGGCTTAAATAGGGGTAGGGGCTGGATTTTAGGTGGGCTGGCCCAAGGGAGGGGGTGGCGCACGGCAGACAGAGGGAAGAGGTGGCGTTCGGCAGAAGGGGGCAAGGAAAAAAGAATACGAGAGAAAGAGAAACCTAAAAAGGAATGGTGGGGGAAACAAATACGGTGCTTTTTTGGGAAAGGAAAAAGAAATTGAATCGGAATAGGAGTAGGACTTGGCTCGTCAAATAGAATGAACCCGCGGCGGCAAAAGGGGTCGGTGGATACAATGAACCGCGAACAGGGAGAGTGAACCGGGAATGGTTCACGATCAAAGGATGGGAAGGAAGGAATTATTAATTAATAACCTAACATTTTAAATTAACATTATTACTTCCTCTGCTTTGAATATTTCGCTGAAAATCCTGTTAATGTATTATAACAAGGAGAACTCCAGAAAAATTCCACCTTGCCAATTCCAATTAAATAAATGCACTTATTAATTAGGGTTTGCCCTAGGTTAAATGAACAATTTCTTGTAGGCATTTTATTTTATGAATTTAGAGCTAGAAGGGGAAACTCCAGGGTGTGACACCGCTGTCCGTCAACTTCACCGGGGTCATCTCGTCTAGTCTTGTATCGTGAAGCCTTACAAACCGGCCATGCGTCCAGGTTCTCGTACTCCTCGCTGCAATAGAGGATACAATCATTCGGACATGCGTGTATCTTCTGGACTTCCAGTCCTAGAGGGTAATCTACCTTCTTAGCTTCGTATATTGTTTCTGGCAATTCATTTCCTTTCGGAAGAATATTCTTTACGAGCTTCAATAATTCGCCAAATACCTTGTCAGTCACGCTATTTTTTGCCTTCCATTGCAGAAATTCCAGCGTGGTACCTAACTTTTTTTGCCTCTTTTCGCATCCTGGGTGCAACGAGATTTTGTGGTCCGCTAACATACGCTCCAATTTCTGGACCTCCTTATCTTTTTGGTAGTCTTTCTTTGCATCGCACAACATCTGATGAAGATCATCCGCGACATTGTTTTCTTCAATAGTTTCATTCGCATCGCCTGTTGTATTTTCTATGAATCCGTCGTACTAAGCCTAGTCTGGATTGTTGTTGTCGTCTTCTTCATCTTCTTCCTTTGCAACCCCTAACTCTCCATGCGAGGTCCAACAATTATAGCTAGGCATGAATCCTAACTCCATCAAGTGGATATGAAGAGTTCTTGATGTAGAATACTCCCTTTGGTTTTGCAATTTTTGCAAGGACAACATAGAAAACCATTAGGCTTGTGGGCTTTGGCAACATTCAAAAAGTAGTGCACGCCATCAATAAACTCTTGCGACCGTCAGTCCGGTGGTGTACATCCATTACCGATCCATCTACAACAAATTCACAAATATTGTAAAGGAATTTCACATAAGTGAAAATAGATAAATCAATAATTATATAATAATTTCATACATCATAACTAAATATGTTTACACTTAAAGTTCTCTAAAACTTCTAAACATATTTTTAATGAATTATAGAAATTTTACAAAATTGCGAATATATTTTTTTCATGTGTTATCCTTATTTTAATTATTTTTCAATTTTGTAAAACAATTTCTAAACATGTTTTTAATGAATTCTTCTCATTTCTATTCTTTTGTCTTCATTTTCTCTAATTTTTCCCTTTTGTCTTTTGTTTAACATTTTTATACAAATGTTTCTAATATTATGAATTACCCTTATTTTCTCTAAAATTTTTCTGTCTCATCTTCAACCGTATAATTTTTTAAGAGAGAATGACATATAGAAACATAGCTAGAAATGTAATATATTAGCCATACATCAATAGAGGATAAAGTTGCTAAGCTTTTCAATCCCTTAGATTTGTGTAATATATCACCAAAATGTTTTCACAAAATATTTTGGCAGCACCTCCCTTCCTCCTTCACTTTGTTGGCAGCAATGGCTCGGGCCGGAGGAAGAAGAAGAAGAATAAAAAGGAAGAGAACTTTACTCCCGGTTGGTGTAACCAACTGGGACAAAAGATCATAACAATCTTTAGTAACCCCGGTGACCTGACACGGCCGTTGATGATGAAATTTGGTAAACATACGAATTGGAATCGAGATCCAATCCGAAGCGGATTTGAAGATATGCAGAAATGTCGGAAGCAGAGTACGCATCGATTGGAAGTTTGTATAGGCCGATACCGTGTTTAATACGGTTAGCCGATACAGCCGATAGTGGCAAGATCGGTTATGAGATCAATGTTGGATTCGAGAAAAGGGTTTCAGTGACATTGCCAGGCAAGGATAGAGTCGAGATGGGCAATTGTATCTATTAATTAGGATTTTATGTAGCTTGCTTATGGATATTTTCGGTAAGAGTATGCCTAAAGGACTTGTTCGTCGATTAGAGTTGTATTAGGGAAGTATGAGTCGTGTCCATTACGGACAAGTTTGTATGTTCGGGTATAAATATGAGCCTGAGGTCTTGTAATTAATCAACATCAGTTCAATACAATCTCGGCGCATAGCCAAACCTTTTCGTTATTTTCGACGAGTTCTTGCTATCAAGTCGAGCTGCATCGGTTTCGATCTTCGATGAAGAGGGAAAACTTGTTATGGCGGTTTGTATTACCGGGATTAGTGCTTATATCTTTATGACACTCTAGTCCTATTTTGTGAATCATCGAGTGCTGATGCAAAAAACACACACTGGCCTGAGAGATTTGCTTTACTCTAGTGCAGGTCCAAAACTTGCTTTTAGGTTCGAAGGGTGTGCCAGTTGATTTGATCCTACAATCAACAAAAAAAAACATGCAAGTTTATTAGTAGACGATAGTCAATCGACCGGTTAGCTGATATCGTATCATGATGTAACCTAGCCGATGCAATAAAGCATGGATCGGCTGTAAGGTGTTTTTCAATGATGAGCTAACCCTAAACTTGGTACATCGGCTGAAAATATTATTGTTACATAATCTATATATCAATATTACTTTAGAAATAAACAATTGGGATAGATCGGACTAAACCGAGACACTATAAATTGCTCAAGTCTAAAATAACATGAAATTACAATTATATATATACTCATGTCATAGCCGATGTCACGATTTAAGCATGTATCGGCTATAGCTCCGATACAACCTTATACTAGGATATTCTGTTACAACAAATATATTAAATTATGACCAATTAGATTGGTAATAAGTCCAATATATTTGTATCAGATTATATCCTGATATAAGGGGCATATATAGCATATTAAACAAAGCATGAAAATATGTAAAACAACAATTCCAGGTAAGATCGGCTGAAACCCCGATATTATCCTTATTAACAACCATAAAGCAGGCTAGAAATAGTGATTCTAAACACGACTTAATAGATCAAACTTAACTGATGCAGCATTAAGTATGAAAAGAAGCATAATATCTAGACAATCAAGCCGATGGTTGCCTTTTCGGGATGGTAGATACATTATATAATTTAAACCAACAAAACAATCTAGCTGTTATCAGCAAAACCCTAGATAGAGATCGGCCGATCCCAGTAGATGGCATTGTTAATCAAAATTATATGATGTATATGATAGTTTGGAGATTTACAAGATAAAATTAGAGTGTCATAAAGATGTAAGCACTAATTCCAATAATGCAAACTGCCATAACAAGACCTACCTCTTCGCCGAAGATCAAATTGATGCAGCTCGACTCGAAAGCAAGAACTTGTCGAAAGTAGAAAACAAAAGGTTGGCGATGCGCCGAGATTGATTGAACGTGTGTTGTTTTATTCATAAGACCTCGGGTCTATATTTATACTCAAAAATACAAACATTATCCAAAATGGACACGACTCATATTATCCTAATACAAATCCAACTAGCAAACAAGTCCCTAAGGCGGACTCTTACCGACAATATCTATAAGGAAATTACAAATATTCCTAATTAATAGATACATTTGCCAATTCTGGACTCTATCCTTGTCTGGCATCATAGTCTCAAACTCTTCTTCGAACCCGATACAGACTTCACATCCAATATCGGTCATATCGACTATCCAAATCGGACTCGGTTCCAGCCGATACGGTCTTCCAGCCGATGCGCACTCTGTTTCCGAGAATCCCGCATATCTTCAAATCCGCTTCGGAAGATCTTGTTTCTGATTCATATGTATCAATTAGCTTGCCAAATTTCATCGTCAACACTTGCCCCCCAATTCCGAAGTATTATATAATGCAACGGAGTTATCTCTTTATCCCTGTAAAATCCTAGGGTTTCTTCTGTGATCGTTACGCACCTAATTTCATAAATACTAACCGCTTTTCTGGAGTTTTCACGGCGTTAACTCCGTTTTCACCGCTTAAGCCACCAAACCCCTCCGCGAATCTCGGGCAACGAATCTCATCTTCTCCAGTGACCGCATCGACGAGCCCGCTCCCGGCGACGATCTTCTACGCATCAATGGCATCTTCGTCGAGCCCATCAAGCGCCCCGGCCAAAGAATTCCCTGAGGTAAGTTCCTATTGGCTCAGAACTTAATTTGCGCTTTCTCGTTCACCCTTTGTTCTTAATCTCTCTTTTTCAATCTGTAGCACCTAGTCCACCAAAAAGCCATCCCAAGTCACAAAGATCCCAGTCATTTCTTTTTGGGTCCAATAGGCGATATAGATCCAACTCTTATAATCAACGTAGAAACGGAGAGAATCCCTTTCAGGCAATCAAATCCTTCTCTTGCTCATTGGACAGCTACCTTTAGATCCTGACCCTCTCAAGTAGATGGATAGACAAATTGGTATAAAAGAATTACTGCCAGCAAACAAGACCATTGGGATGAGATGGGAATAGCCCAATGTCTGTTTCTGTCCATAGCCGATATGAAGAAAGACGAGCCGATGCTATCCTCTACTGCATATTTCTGGTCTGATACCATGAATGCATTTCTATTCAACCATGGGCCGATGACCCCCACTTTACTCGATATCATCATGATTACTGGTCTGGACATCACCACATCGGCTAACCCCATCAGCCTGAAGACCAAATGCACTCATAGGTTTAAAACCAAAAATATTGCAGGTTGGTCAGATTTCATTGCAGACAATATAGGAACAGGTCCTGTATCGGCTAGAAAGCACACAGCCTTTCTCTTAATGTGGCTGGACAAATTCCTCTTCTATGGATCTACCTGTGGTCCAACAGCCAACTGGCAACATCTAGCCGAACCCATTGTGTCCAAGAAACAATTTCCTCTAGGCAAATATTTGCTCGGTGCAGTTTACCAAACCTTGAGTCAATCATCAGCTAAACTCATCATGGACTCAAGTGTTAGTACAGGTGGTCCTTGGTGGTTTGTGCAACTCTGGCTTATTCTGCACACCCTGAAAGTTGCATTAAGACCATCACTCAATGAAGCAGAATTTCCATCCTTAGCTGATCCTGACAGTGATGATGAAACAAGCCCAGTGCACAGATGCATGTCCTTTGGTGAGGCAGCCACCAGCTATACCGGCTCTGGTCCATTGGCTTAGCACTTCCAGAACTGGTTTGAAAACTTCTATGATGGATTTCCAAGACCGCAGAATCTGGTTTGCTTATGAATCATTCTCTGATTATGAACTGCCAGCCGATTTTAGATTGGATGAGCTAAATGATGAATGATTAGAGAAACCTAGAGAAGTGCTGACTACTGCCATCTCCCCATGTATCCTCCCAACTGGCATATCTCAAAACAGAAACATACAGCCATCATACGAGTTTTATCATTCGATGGTAGCAGCAAGACAGCTTGGCATGGGACAACTTCCCATCGGCTTATACTATTCTGATAAGATCCAGACCAGAGGAGACATTGTATCAGCCCTGATGATGGACAAATTGCTCAATATACCTGGTCCTCCCCTTAGCAGCATTGACAGATTCGACATCACATTGATGAGAAGCATCTTGTTTGATAGATGGTGGTCTGAATGGAAAACTCACACCTATCGGCTCAAGCATATCTTATCAAGATACTACCAGATCTGGTTCCACAAGTAAGCTATCTTCCTCTCTCAACCTTTATCCTTATTTTATTAATCTCTTAATACTCATCTTCTTTTGCAGACATCAGATTCACGCCCTCCTCTCATCAGCCGAAGTGGCAAGCCGAATGAATATGCCGCAGCTAAACTCCCCAATAGTTGTGGTCCAGCTCCCTCAGCCATCGGCTTCAATGCTCCCAAGATAACCACCTTACTCTAAGGTCAACTCAGAGAGCCGATGCAAGGAGGTGATAAACACAAGAGGACAAAACAGGCTGCTGTTAAACCATCCATCTCAAAGAAACCCATCAAAAAGCAAAAGAAGGCAGCCGATGAAGACACCCCTCTGGACCAGGAGGTAGAAGAATATCTTAAAAAGATCGAGATGGAGGAAGCCATAAATGAAGCAGCTGCTCAAATTAGTGAGACTGCTGAAATCACAATACCCAGAGCCAATACTCCTCTTGCTGTTCAATCCAAGGCTGTCAAAACTCCAAGTCCTCCAAAACATCATCTTCAAAAAGCACAGGTAAAAAATATTCTAACAGCCATCCACTCTTCTTTATAACTGATGATTTTAACTCAATTATCCCTTTCAGCCGAAAAGAAGCAAGTTGCTGCCAGAAGAAAATTAACTCCACCACCAGCATCGGTAACTTTTACTTATCTCAACTCTAACTCCATTTTTAGCCGATAATGAATAACACTCGCTATTTTTTCAGCCTCCTCAACCTTCACCCCCTCATCAACCTTCAAGTGAACACACTCCATCGGCTACAGCAAGCCGACATGATGAAGAGATTATCATTGCAACCCCTACTCCTCAAATTCCTGTAAGTATATATTCAAATCTCACACATACATATCTACATATCAGCTAATCCTGATATCATTGTTTAACAATATTCCCTTATTTCCAGCTCCTAGCCAATATGTTTTCTTTTGATATCAAACAATTCTTGGATGAGGAAGAAGAAGAAACAATGAGCAAGGCCACATCTCCCATATCTAAAGATCTAAAGAACAAACTAGCCGATATTACTGATCGGCTTAGTGCTTCTCTGGATGCACTAGTTGTAGACTGTGGGCCAATCAGAGCAAGATTCCAAGAAATTCAAGATCAAGTCCCTGACGAACTCATTGACATGGTTTCTTCAGCTGTCTTCCTTGAGCAACACCGTTTCAAGTTAGAGAGAGCCAGACAAAGGATTGCCGATCGGCTAGAACATTCTGCCCTTGAGGCTAATATCCAAACCAGCCGACAGCAAGTCAATGATGAAAAGATCAAGTTGGATGAACTATGGGGTGACCCAAACTCAACTCAGGAAGAAGAAAGAAGCCGATTTGCTAGCACAACTAGAAGCTTGTAGAGCTGAAATCACATCTGAAGAGCAAAAGCTAGCCGATCTACCCAAAGCCATCGAAACTAAGAAATCAAAGCTGAAGAAATCCATCAAGCATCTATCTTCCTTGAGCAAATCTCTTAAACCAATCCCTGGCACAGATGCAGCCGATGCTCAAGCGATAGATGAAGTAGAACAAATTAGGCAGAAAGCTATATCGGCTATCCAGAAGTATTTATCATGATGTAATAGTTAAACAGTCCTCAAACAATTATTTTTGTTTTAATATATTGATATCGGCCATAGCGCCGATTTAAACTCAAGTACAAACTGCTATTGGCCATCGAGCCGATATAAACTGATCAATCGTGCCTTGTATGATTTCGCTCAAAAATCGTACCTTGTATGATTTCGCTCAAAAAATTCTCAGTTTTTATCCTCCATGCCCCCCAAGTTTATAGTAGGGAACACAATGCTGCAAACTTATATGTCTAAGGGCGATAAATATCGGCCATCTAAAGTTGATGTAACCACATCGGCTAATACTCATACATCAGCATAGCTCAGCCGAGCATGAACCAATCCAAACACTTGGGTAGTATTTCTTCAAATATTTTCCATTAAGAGCTCGTCCAAAAATTTCTCCATCAAGTCCTTTTAGCATGTAATCCCCTTTAGAAACACACTTATGAATCTGAAATGGTCCTTCCCAATTCGGTGACCACTTTCCAAATTTGCTATCTCTTGCTCCTATCGGCAACACCAATTTTCAAACAAGTTCATCTTCCTCAAAAGACTTTGGCACAACCTTTTTATTATAATGTCTAGCAACTCTTTCTTTATCCTTCCTAACTTTCTCAAGAGCTCGCAATCTAGATTGAACCAAATCCTCTGACTCATCAACCATCAAATTATGATATTCATCGGTTGTCAACTCATCTTGTAAAGAAATCATTCTTGAGCCGATGTTAGTTTTCCATGGTAACACAGCTTCATGCCCATAAACCAACTGATATGGAGGAACCTGAATAGCACCATGACAAGCCATCCGATAGGACCACAATGCTTCTGCCAATATGGTATGCCATTTCTTACGATATTCAATAATCTTCCTCTTAACAACTTAATCAATCTCTTGTTAGATACTTCTGCTTGCCCATTAGCTTGTGCATAATATGGTGAAGAATTCAACAACTTGATCCCCACGCTATTGGCAAACTGAACAAACTCATCGGACACAAAAATAGAACCTTGATCAGTTGTAATCGTTTGAGGCAAACCAAACCTGTATATAATATGCTCTTTGACAAACTCAATGGCATCTTTACTGTCAACTTTCTTCAAAGGAATAGCCTCAACCCACTTGGTAAAATAATCAGTAGCAACCAATATGAATTTATGACCTTTACTTGATGGTGGATTAATCTGGCCGATCATATCAATACCCCAACCTCTGAACGGCCATGGCTTGATAATTGGGTTCATAGCCGATGCTGGTGCTCTTTGAATAGCTCCAAATTTCTGAATGTCTTGACATCCTTTATAATATCTAAAACAATCCTCTAGCATTGTCGGCCAAAAATATCCTACTCTTCTAATCAGCCACTTCATCTTATGAGCCAATTGATGAGTCCCACATATTCCCTCATGTACATCACACATGACCTCCTTTGCTTCATCCAGGCTCAAACACCTCAACAAAATTCCATCAATGGTCCGATAGTACAACGTATCGTCCAACAAAACATACTTAAGAGCTTTATACCTTAATTTCCTTGAAACTGACCTAGAGGGATTCTTTAAATATTCAAATATCTCAACCCTCCAATCATCGGCTGGTAGACATGCAACTTCAACTTCAATACCCTGTAACATCGGCTTGTAGCCTAATGCACCTTGAGCTAAATCATTGGCTTCAACATTTTGCTCTCTAGGAATATGCTTCAAAGTAACCATCTTGAAGGTCTTCATCAACTCTTGACATTTTTCATTATAAACCATCAAAACATCATTCTTGCACTCATATTCCCCAAATAATTAACTGATTACCAATAATGAATCACCCATAATTTCCACAGCATCGGCTTCAACCTCCTTCAACAATTGCAATCCTTTTAAAACAGCTTCATACTCAGCTTGATTATTTGTAGAATAAGGTTTGATGGTAAAATCAAACTGAAAACTTGCCCCCTAGGCGATATGATCACCAAGCCGATACCACATCCATGAGTACAAACTGATGCATTGAAAAACAAAGTCCATGGCATGATGTCAACATGATCAATAGTAATATCCCTGTGCCAACTATGAAATCGGCTATCGCCTGCCCTTTAACTGCCTTAGCCGATTCATACCTCAAGTCAAATTTTGTCAAAGCAAAAATCCACTTCCCAATTCTCCCCTTCAAATCTGGAGCCGATAGCATGTACCGTACTACATCGGCCTTACATACTATAGTACACTCATTGGAAAGCAAATAATGCCTCAACTTTGTACAAGAAAAATATAAGCATCAACATAATTTCTCCACAGGTGAATGTCTAGTTTCAGCATCCAAAAGCCATCTACTTAGATAAAATATAACTCGTTCTTTACCTTCGACCTCTTGGATCAAAATTGAGCCGATAGAATTCTGATTGGCTAACAAATATATCTTAAAAGAAAGCCCTTTCTGAGGTGGAATAAGAACCGGAGGAGAACTCAAATATTCTTTCATGTTATCCAAAGCTTTTTGCTGCTTCTCTCCCCAAACAAACTCTTGATCGGCTTTCAACCTTAACAATGGTGTAAATGGTTCTATTCGGCCAGATAAATTTGATATGAACCGCCGAAAAAAATTAAACTTTAATAGCATTAATGCTCCTCTATGATATCTCAATCCCCCTCTCATGTGCCAAGAATCCAAGAAACTATCCAACCGATACACCAAAAGCACACTTGGTTTGATTCATCTTCAACCCATATTTCCTTGCTCTTTCCAATACTTTCCTTAAATCGGCTATATGCTCATCAATTTCCTTAGACTTAACCACCACATCATCAATATAGATTTCAACCAACAAGCCGATAAGATCATGAAATATGTAGTTCATTGTTCTTTGATATGTAGCACCAGCACTCCTCAATCCAAAAGTCATAATCACCCACTCATACAGGCCGATTGCACCAGGACATCTAAAAGCAGTCTTATGAATATCTTCCTCAGCCAGAAAAATTTGATTATATCCTGCATTGACATCCATAAAGCTGATAATCTTATGTCCGGATGCAGCATCAACCAATTGATCGACAATCGGCATTGTGTACTCATCCTTAGGAGTAGCCTTGTTTAAATCTCGAAAATCAATACAAACTCTGAGCTTGCCGTTTTTCTTGATCACTGGTACTATGTTTGAAATCCACTCAACATATCGGCACGGTCTAATAAAATTAGCATCATAAAGTCTTGTAATTTCGGCCTTAATAGCATCATACATCTCAGCTTTACAATGTCTTGGAGGTTGCTTGTACGGCCGATAGCCTGGTTTTATAAGGAGCCGATGTTCAACAATCGATCAGCTAAGTCCTAGCATTTCATAGTATTCCCAGGCAAAACAATCTCTATATTCTTTCAAAAGTGCTCTTAATTTATATTTAAATTCCTTTGTCAAACCTTTACTAATATATGTCGACCGAGGCCTATCACCGGGTCCAATGTCTATCTCTTTCAATTTATCGGCCGACATAAATCCTTGCCCCGGCTTGCCGTTGAGATCATCTACAGTATCCTTTGTGTAAAAGTTGGAACCCTCCACGGTGCCCTCAAAGTAACAATTGGGGCTCTCCATCTCCAGTTGGCTGTATATCATAATCAGAAACTTTTAAGTAATCTCCTTGCCAAACTTTTCCAGACAAACAATCAATTCCTTCCATCTCCCAAACAGATAAATTGGCACTAGCTACATTGACTGACCTGTCGGTTGGCACGATTTCAATCTGTTCTCTTTGCCATTGAATCAAGCTCTGATGCATAGTTGAAGGAATACAATAATTAGCATGCATCCAGTCTCTTCCCATCAACAGACTGTAGGAACCCTTCCCATCAATAACAAAGAATATAGTAGGAATTGTCTTGCTGTCAATGGTGAACTCCACATTTAAAACTCCCTTGGTTTCAGATGGATTCCCTCCAAAATCCTTCAAAATCATATTGGTCTTGATCAAATCATCTGAATTCTTCCCAAGCTTCCGGAAAGTTGAGTATGACATTAAATTGATAGCTGCTCCTCCGTCAACCAGTATCTTTGACATCAGCTTTCCTTAACAAACCCCCTGACATACAAAGGCTTGAGATGCCGATCATCAGTTCCTTCTGGCTTCTCAAAAACAGCTTGCTGTGGGGACAATATCAACTTAGCTGATTGTAATCCATCTTCTTGCTCAACCACTTGTTCAACTGCATATTCAGCTGGTAACATAAAACCATGTTAATTGAAGACGACATGACCTCCTTGCCCTTGCTTTGTAGACTTTTGTTCTGATTGGCTTGAACCTCATCGGCCGACACCACTTTGCTCTTCACACGCCAGACTTTCTTTGTGCGTCTTAGCTGATGCTCGATTTCATCTTTAACTTCCTGGAATTGCTCCTTGTTTCTCATCCTTTGGACACGCCTCTTTTGACTCTTAGTGAAAATTCCAGGAGGGCACCATTGTGGTTGCATATCTCTAGTTTCTCCTTGCAAATCATCTTCATGATGGTTTTGTCGAATCGGCCCAAGTCTCTCATGAACTGATAGCCTTATCTAAATCGACCGATGCATACCCATATTCGATCGGCTTGGTCTTTGAACATATTGGACATCAGGATCACTGCATCCAGGACAATCTTCAATAGATGGTAGCCTCATGCCTTCATTCCAACAGAATTTAAAAAATTCATAGCTCCAATGGGGATCAAAATATATTTCATCATTATGATAAGATAACTCCTCTTCCCTCTGACGCCTTTTCTCATATTTGTTGATCATACTAGCCGATTTGATACATCTCATATGATTTTTACCCCCATCGGCTTGGCTTCTGTTAACCCAGTGTGAACCATGTTTACTGGGAAAGGATGTCCATCTATCGTCATCGGCCTCTTAGATTCATCAATCTTAATTTTTTCTTGTTATATTACCGATTGAACCTGTTGTCTGAAAATTTTGCAGTCATTGGTGCTATGAGATCCTGTGTTATGCCATTTGCAATACTTTCTCATCTTCAACTCTTCAGCTGATGGTATCACATGCCCTGCCGGCAATTGAATCTGCTTTTCTTGAAGAAGAAGATCAAAAATCTTGTCAGCTTTGGTAATGTCAAAATCAAACCTCTCTTCCTTCCCCAAATTCTTAACGCATTGGCACACTGTTGTCATCTTGTTTCTAGCCCACTCGGCTGCATTAACCTTGGATCATCGTCTTAGGAGTCAGAAACATAACTGTATATGTTATTAGCCTTTTTAACAAACTTTTTGGCTTCTTGGAATCATGTCTCATGAGCCGATATCTTCTGAGCCAAATGTGCTAGACTTTCAAAATCTTGAGCTGATAATCTCTCTCTTATCGGTGCCAACAATCCCTGGAAGGTCAGATCGGCTAGTTGTGAATCTGTCAGAGCCAGACTGTAGCATCTGTTGCTTACATCTCTGAACCTCTGAATATAATCTGGCACTGTTTCATCTGGTTTTTGCTTGATTGCTGTAAGATCTGACAGTTTCATCTCTTGGATACCACTGAAGAAATATTTGTGAAACTTATTTGTGAAACTGTTTCTTTAGATCACCCAACTCCTGATAGAATTATAAGGTAGAGAGGAAAACCATGTGAATGCCGATCCAGATAAAGACAAAGTAAATAATCTGACTCTGAGGGCTTCTGTAGCCGATGCCTCCCACATTGAGCTAAGAATCGGCTGACGTGTTCATAAGTTGACACATTGTCCTGCCCTGAGAATTTTGAGAAATCTGGCACCTTGTATCGGTTTGGTAGTGGCACTCGATCAAAGTATTCTGGATACGAATGTCGATACATGTTGCCACTGTCCTTAGGCTTGAGCCCAAATTTTTCCCTCATCACATCAGCAATCATATCGGCCCATGGCTTCTATGATGTCGCTCCACCATACTGCTGCTGGATTTGATCATACTGGCCGTATTGTACCGGGTGAGACCGTGGAGAATGAGGTTGATAATGCTGATTGAGATTAGCTAATAGACCTTAGGATGAAACATAAGGAAGCGGTTCTGGAGTGTATTGTTGGCCTATCGGCTGAGTGATTCCAATCAGCTGCTGTGAAACCGAAGGTATGTGGTATGTAGGATCGACGGCTGGCGGCTTCGTGTTAAGTATATTCATCAGTTGTTCTGGTGTCAACTGATTTGAAGTCTGCCCCACAGTGATCGGCGACTGTCTCATCAATATCGTCGGAATATTTGTACTGGACAGGGGAGCCGATGGAGCCTGGGTTTGAAACGTTTATTGCTTCCCGCCAATTTCAGTCTTCACAGTTCTATAGTCTGGGAAAGTATCTCCTGGTAGATATACTAGTCCTTTTGCCTTTTCCTCTGCTATAGTTCCATCAACCACTAACTTGATCATATTTGTCAATGTATTCACGAGTACTCCGGATTGATTGATGAGAGCATGGTGCACTGCCGAATCAATACGATCTTGTAATGTGTGAAGTTCTTCGTTGTTCGATTCAGTTTTAACCTCCTTGCCTTTATCGTCACTTGCTCCGGATGTACTTGGGCCTAATTTCATGATTGGCGGCAATTCCACTTTAGTTCTCTGGATAACCGTGCCCTGTCGGGTTACCGTGAACGAATGCAGGTACTAGATCAGGAGTTGATCCATCAATTTCTTCATCTCTTCCCACTGCTCTTCGTTCAATTGCTCGATCGTCATTGGTAGGACGTTGTCCTCTGTAACTTCAGTTATGTTGGGCGTCATGATGACACAATGTCCCAATGGGCGTGCCAAAAGCGTGTTGATGCAAAAAACACACACTGGCTTGAGAGATTTGTTTTACTCTAGTGCAGGTCCAAAACTTGCTTTTAGGTTCGAAGGGCGTGCCAATTGATTTGATACTACAATCAACAAGAAAAAACATGCAAGTTTATTAGTAGATGATAGTCAATCGGCCGGTTAGCCGATATTGTATCGTGATGTAACCTAGCCAATGCAATAAAGCATGGATCCGCTGTAAGGTGTTTTTCACTGATGAGCTAACCCTAAACTTGGTACATCGGCTGAAAATATTAGTGTTACATAATCTATATATCAATATTACTTTAGAAATAAACAATTGGGATAGATCGGACTAAACCGAGACAGCATAAATTACAATTATATATATAGACACATGTCACAGCCGATGTCCAGATTTAAGCATGTATCGGCTATAGCTCCGATACAACCTTATACTAGGATATTCTCTTGCAACAAATATATTCAATTATGACCAATTAGATTGGTAATAAGTCCAATATATTTGTATCAGATTAGATCCTGATACAAGCGGCAGATATAGCATATTAAACAAAGCATGAAACTATGTAAAACAACTATACCAGATAAGATCGGCTGAAACCCCGATACTATCCTTATTAACCACCATAAAGCAGGCTAGAAATCATGATTCTAAACACGACTTAGTAGATCAAACATAATTGATGCAGCATTAAGTATGAAAAGAAGCATAATATCTAGACAATCAAGCCGATGGTTGCCTTTTCGGGATGGAAGATACATTATATAATTCAAACCAATAAAACAATCTAGCCGTTATTTTCAAAACCCTAGATAGAGATCGACCGATGCAAGTAGATAGCATTGTCAATCTAAATTATATGATGTATATGATAATTTGGAGATTTACAAGATAGAATTAGAGTGTCAAAAAGATGTAAGCACTAATTGCAATAATGCAAACTGCCATAACAAGACCTACCTCTTCGCTGAAGATCAAATTGATGCAGCTCGACTCGAAAGCAAGAACTTGTCGAAAGTAGAGACTTTTCAGATTCGAACTGAAATTGGCCCTCGTCAGACCTATCCATCCAGAGGAAATCGCTTTGGTTATGCAGTTCAGTTGGCGCTAACAACCAACTTACGTTTGCGGCCCATCACAGGCAAGGAAATCGTTCCAATTCTATATATGAAAAAAAAGAAAGAGGAAAGCGTAAATCAATTTAGTTATCTTAGCTCTTTCAGGGAATCTTCTCTAGAGCCCTACCTGGAGTACTAGGATCTTTCCTTAGTCCTGTTGTTTTATTCATAAGACCTCGGGTCTATATTTATACCCGAAAATACAAACATTATCCAACATGGACACGACTCATATTATCCTAATACAAATCCAACTAGCAAACAAGTCCCTCAGGTGGACTCTTACCGACAATATCTATAAGGAAATTACAAATATTCCTAATTAATAGATACATTTGCCAATTCTGGGCTCTATCCTTGTCTGGCATCATCGTCTCAAACTCTTCTTCAAACCCGATACAGACTTCACATGCAATATCGGCCATATCGGCTATCCAAATCGGACTCGGTTCCAGCCGATGCGTACTCTGTTTCCAAGAATCCCGCATATCTTCGAATCCGCTTCGGAATTAGATCTTGTTTCCGATTCATATGTATCAATTAGCTTGCCAAATTTCATCGTCAACACTGAGTTATCATATACATTATATAATCTAGATTCATAATGTTTTCTACTTGCATCAGCTTATCTCTTTCTAGGGTTTTATCGATAACGACTAGATTGACTTGTTAATTTAGATTATATAATGTATCTATCATCCCGAAAAGATGATCATCGGCTTGATTCTCTAGATATTATGCTTCTTCTCATACTTAGTGTTGCATCAGTTAAGTTTGATCTACTAAGTCATGTTTAGAATCATGATCTCTTGCCTGCTCCATGGTTTTTAATAAGGATAGTATTAAGGTTTCAGACGATCTTTACTGATATAGTTGTTTTACATAGATTTTGGATCTAGGCAATTTATATTGTCTTGATTAAGTCCGATCAATCCCAATTGCTGATTTCTAAAGTAATATTGATTTATGGATTATGTAACGTTGATATCTATAGCCGATGGACCAGGTTTAGGATTTATTTACCATTATAAATATACCTCACAGCCGATTCACTTTACATTGCATCGGCTAGGTTATATTTCAATTTGACATCGGCTTTCCAGCCGATTGATTATCACTTCTAACAACATTTGCATGTTTTCATCTTGTTGATTGTAGGATCAAATCAACTAGCAAGCCCTTGAACCCGAAAACAAGCTTTTGACCTACAGTAGAGTAAAACAAATCTCTCAGGCCGCCGTGTTTTACATCAACAACTGCCTGACAAAAAGTGAATAGGGACTAAAAATGATCTTTAGTCTCGGTTGATGTTACCAACCGGGACTAAAGATCATAAAGTACCATTGGGCTTTTGAACCGGTGCTATAGTTATTTTTTTCACACCGGTTCCTATTCGAACCGGGACAAATGTGATTTTTGTCATTCGAGTAAATATTAGTTCTCCAGTAGTATACAGTAGAGAGGTTGTCTCGTCCATGCCCTCATGTAGTAGTAGTGCTTGTCCTCACAATTAATTTTGTCAACCTAGAGAAAGTATTCTTAATTGAGAAAACGAGCAAGACTACTAGATATGGCACCCTTGTCCAAATGGACGGCAATAGATACGCCCGTAAGCTAAAAGTTCTTCTACTATAAGGCAATTTACCCAATTAAAAGTGCACACACTAGTACAGATCCTCTCATCCGTTATGGCCTGTAACTTAACTGGATTTTGCGGGCCGTCAGAACGAATACATGTCAAACGGGCCTTAAAAAAAGACCGGTTGAGATATGGTCACACAGACATGTTAAATGTGCATAAAACTAAAGCCCGTCACGGACGACACCTATCAGTGACAGGCTCTAACTTAGGCCCGATTGAGATAACCTTCAATATGTCAATCAAGCCCTAAAAGAAGCCTGTCACCGATGATCATCATCTGTGACGGGCTCCAACTTGAGGCTCGATTGAGATAACAATAACACCCATCACAGATGACATTCATCGGTGACGGGCTTTAATTTAGGCCTGATAAAGATAACTTATATGCCCATCACCGTTGTTAGTTTTTGGACTATTACAGATATTTATTGCACACTATAAATACCCCCAACCGCTAGTGTAACTGTATCCCACTATTCACTATTTTGGTGGGAGGTTGAAGGAGGTGATTTTTTATCTTTTTTTCCAAGGAAAATAGAAAATTCATAAAAGTAAGTGAGAAATACTAATCATTAATTCAGAATATTCATCAATTCTCATTAATTTAGCAATACTTATCTTATAAGATGTTTCTCTAATTTTTTTTATTTTTGTAGCGATGGATCGAAGTTGGATGTATGCGAAAACTGTGAAACGTCATAGTCAAGAGTATAGAAATAGGGTATTAAATTTTATAAACGCCGCGGAGGAGGATAGGAAAAAGAAGAAAGAGCGATTACATGTGTTGTCCATGAGCATGACATGTTTGTACGTTTTCCATTGGGCGGTGAAATGGTTGATGTGGATCACGATCTGCTGCAAGACATGTTACGTGACGTTGAGGACCCAGAATACTACAAGAGAGATTTCATGAAGTTCAGCTGGTTGGTCAGTGACTCAGAGACACCTCTATACGCCGGATGCAAAGCAAAGCACACCAAATTATCAGCTACCATGGACCTAATGAAGCTGAAGGCAAGTAGTGGATGGACAGATAAGAGTTTAATAGATCTTTTGGGAATTTTGATGGCCACGCTGCCTGATGAGAACACATTGCCCGATACGACATATGAAGCAAAGCCGGTTTTGTGTCCCCTAGGGTTAGAGGTCCGTAGAATTTATGCTTGTCCAAATGAGTGCATATTGTACCACAAGCAATATGCGGAACTAGATGCTTGTCTTGTTCACGAGGCATCTCGATATAAGCGAAAGAAAAGTGTTGACGAAGGAAAGAAGTCAAAGCGGGGTGGTCCGACGAAGGTTGTGTGGTATCTACCTATCATTGATCATTTCAAAATAATCTTTGCCAACCCCAAGAAAGCGAAGTTAGTACGTTGGCATGCCACGAAGAGAAGGAACGACGGTATGCTAAGACACCCAGCGGATTCGATTCAATGGAGGAATATCGATCGAAAACACAAAGACTTTGCTGCCAACCCTAGAAACATGAGGATATGTCTGTGTACGGATGGCATGAATCCTTTCGAAGACATGAGTAGTACTGACAGCACTTGGCCAGTTCTTATTTCAAACTTTAACCTATTGCCATGGTTGTGCTTCAAAAGCAAATACATTATGCTATGCTTGCTAATCCAAGGACCGAAACAACTGGGCAATGATATTTCTTGGAACCTGTTATCGATAATCTTGAGATTCTCTGGAAAGAAGGTGTGGAAACTTGGGATGCATATGGTCCATCATTGCATTGATCTCATGCATGTAGAAAAGAATGTATCTGAGAGTTTGGTTGGCCTGCTGCTGAATATTCTTGGGAAAACAAAGGACATGTTGAACCCACGACTTGATCTACAAGGAATGAATATTCGTAGTGAACTCTAGCCCATAATAGATGCAGAGACAGGTAGAGTGTACCTCCCTCCAGCCTGCCACACACTGTCGAAGGATGAGAAGATCGCAATGTTATCATGCCTGAAAGATATTAACGTTCCATCAGGCTATTCAGTGAGGATAAGTAAGTACGTTAAATTGGACGATCTAAAACTGGCTGGAATGAAGTCTCACGATTGCCACGTGCTAATAACACAGATCTTGCCAGTTGCTATCAGAGGCATTCTTCCACCAAAAGTCCATGACACGATCCATCGTATGTGTGCCTTCTTCAATGCAATCGGACAGAAAGTTATAGATCCCAAAGATCTAGATGGGTTGCAGAACGATATTGTCAATACCCTCTGTCACATGGAGATGTTTTTTCCACTGTCTTTCTTTGATATCATGATTCATCTCCCTGTTCATCTTGTGAAGCAACCAAAACTATGTGGCCCAGCTTTCTAAGAGAAATGTACCTGTTCCAGAGGTACATGGGAGTTCTGAAGTTGTACGTTTGGAAGAGAGCAAAACCGAAGGGGGGCACCATTGAAGGTTAATTATTTTGACTATAGGTCAATAATGGTCAACTCAGAAATAGCAAACAAATATAAACATTATTTATTTCACATGGAAAAAATGGAAAAATACTATCGGTGACGGGCCTAAAATAAGGCCCGATAGAGATTGAGCCATCTCAATCGGGCCTAAACTAGAGCCCGTCACGGATGACTTATGTGTGACGGGTAGTAGTTTAATGTCCGATTAAAATGATGTCATCTTAATCGGGCATTAAACTACTGCCCATCACTGATGAGTCATCCGTGATGGGCTCTAGTTTAGGCCCGATTGAGATATTTGTTTGACCGTACTAAGCTTAGGGTTCTCTCCCTCAGATCTACATCAAAAATTTTTCAAAGTCCCGCCATCCCAAGAACCCTAGCACCGCCGCCCTCTTGGAGCTTGCCGTCGCAGTCGGCCGTCGTCACCGAGCCCTAGTGCCACCTCCACGCCGCCAGCCACCTCTTCCCAATCCGCTGGAGCCTCCCCAGCCACAACCGCCGCCACCTCCTCTCCTCCTCTCGCCATCTAGATCTGGGCAGCAGCCGCCTCCTCACCCTCGCCATCGGCCGCCGCCTCCACGTCGCCAGCCTCCCCGACCTCCACCGCCGACATCATCCTCCCCAAGCCGCCGGCTTTCCGGACATCCGCCGCCGGCCACCTCCTCCCATACAGCCGACAGTAAGCATTTTTTAGTTTTTTAAATTTTTCATATGTGAAATTTGTGATATTTGTGCAATTTGTGGTACGTGCAATATTTGATATATGTGCAAGTTCTGATATGTGCAATTTTTGATATATGTGCAATTTGGGATATGCGAAATTTGGCACTTAGGGTGATATTTGTGAAATTTGTGAGATGGTCAGTTGTGCAATTTTTTTATATGTCAATTTTGTGATTTTTGGGACTTAGGATATGTGGTATATAGGTAAAATTTGTGATGTGCGAGATATTAGGGGACATGAGGTACATATGTGGATGAATAGGATTTAGTTAGTGATATTAGTGAATGTGGATGAATAGGTTATTTTAGTGATGAATAATGGTTGATGGATGATTGATTTTATTGTACATAGTAAGTACGTTATCAAATCATCACAGAATACGAGGTGCGTAGGGTCCATAGTTGGTTTGATCGAGTTAGTGCATTCACAGAACCGATTAAGACACCTTCGGACCCCAGCGCACCTCGTATTCTGTCATTTTTTGATAATTAGTCATTTATGTATGGATTTAGTTCCTAGGTTATCAAGTCATCACTGAATACAAAGTGCTCCGGGTGCCAAGTTGGTTTTGTTGGGTTAGTACATGTACGGAACCGACCAAGACACCTTGGCAACCAAAGCACTTCGTAATCTGTTATTTTTTGATAATCAAGAAACTTAGGGTTCTTAGCCATTTTAGGACTTAGTGACTTTAGGACTTAGGGTATGGATTATTCATTTCCGTATGGATTTAGAACCTTGGTTATCAAATCAGCACAGTATACGAGGTGCTCCGGCTGCCAACGAAATTTAATAGGAAATATGTATGTAGATAGGAAATTTGTGGTGTGGTTTAGGAAATTAATTAATTTTGTTATTTTGTAAGTTATTTAGACGATGTCTCAGCAAGGTGAACTAATGTCGATGACAAGTAGTGGGTCCTCAAGGGCACGAACTCCTAGGACAGGGAATAAAATCCCTAAGGAACGGTATACCATAACAAAGGTGAACCAGGTTAGATTGCCGACACGTCCCCGGAATGTTTTGAGCCGGTTTTGGTCGATCTGCGGGGTCATAGGGAGGGAGAACTTCGCAATTCTGATGGATGACATGTGATTATGTAACAATGATGTTTATTATATTTATTATGTTTATGTAAATACTTGCTAAATATATATTTGTTCCAATTAACTCGGTTTTGCAGGTTATGATGCTTGCCACTTGAATATGTTATGTGAATAATGGTTGTGTGAAATATGTGAATAATATGGATGTTATGTGAATGGATGTGTGAAATATATGTGATGGCATATGTGCATGTGAATGGGGATGCTCAGGATGTGTATATGCTGGAAATGCTGGGAAATATATATGTTTCTATCATTTTGCAAAGAGCATGGCTAGCAACGGCCTGAGGTTAGCTAAAAAACAAAATTTATTTTTTTTTGGGTTATACTCATCGGTGATGGGCTTTAACCTAAAACCCAATTGAGTGTCATCCGTGATAGGCATAAGTTAAAGTCCATTTGGGTTATTTTATAGTCATCCGTGACGTTCTCTAGTTTAGCCCTGATTGAGATTAGTAGTCATCCGTGACGGACGCTAGTTGGGGCCCGATTGAGACAGGTCATCCGTGATGGGCTCAAGTTTGACTGGTCGTCTGGGTCAAAGCTATCGGTGATGGGTTTTAGTTGAGACCAGACTGAGATAACTTCATCCGTAACGGCCGTATGCCCGATTGAAATAACTTCTCATATCAATGACTGTTGGAATTAATGTATGGGCTAAGGCCCATATGAAGATTAATTCTTTGGAAAATCAAAAAAGCCGACCTCATGGGATGGCATGCATGGGGAGTTTGGCACCACCTTGCCAATTCTAGGAGAGGGAGACCTCCTTATAAGGGAGGATGCTCTACTAGCCACTTGAGGCATGTGTGGTGGAGAGAATAAGGGGAACACACGCGCGCGCTCGCTCGCCTCGCCTCGTCAGGCCAGCCCAGGTGGCGCACGTACGCGACATGCGCGTGAATGGTCCGCCAAAATTGGTTTCTCACCTTGCGCAGATGCGGTCTCCTTTTGCAGTTTTGTTTTGCTGCGAAAATTCGGTTTTGTTTTTTGATAACACTCCGAATAATCCGATGCGTGAATGGGGTTATCCAGTTCGGTTATGCAAAGTGGAGAACGTGCAGGCGACCTGATCAAGCATCCTGATATCTCTATATAAACGCAGCTGCTGCCTCCACACAACATACGTGAAATCAATCTAGGGTTTGCCTCCGTCTCTGCACTGCGCTGTCGCTCATAGTCTACTCTATCCCACTCATCGGCGCACACCGACGATCGGGAGAGCAGGTCTCCGGAACCTTCATCTTTGATGTCCTGCAACGGGGGAAGGCGATAGTAAGGTTTTTGGGAAGAGCTCCGTGTGACTGCATGGTGGTCTTCCACGACTGCTCGTCCTCCTCTTCGTTCGAGTGCGCGCCGTTGTCAACATCTAGTACCGCGAGTTCTTCCCGCTGCGCAACCGACCATGGAAGGTTCTCGGTACGTTTTTTATTATGTTTCGCATATTCGATCTACTCATGTTTTACTGTTTAGTTTATATGTGTAGATTGAATGATGCGATCATGCTAGTTTACATCTGCAATATCATGATTTATTTATGGAATAAATTAAATCCATATGTGCTTCTATTTTCAACAATCCAAAAACCTTATTGTAGGCACTATGATTTTACTATGGTTGGTTTTGCCGAGGCACTGAGGCCGGATAAATTCACCGGCGTGCACTTTAAAAGATGGCAGATCAGGGTCCCTCTGTGGCTGACAGCTATGAAATGCTTCTGGGTTAGTAATGGCAAACCTGATGTAGTTCTTACTGCTGAAAAGCAGAAAGAATTCGAGGAGGCCACTGATCTCTGTGGGATGCATTCTTAGCGTTCTTGGCGATCATCTGATCGAGGTGTATATGCATATGACCGACGCTAAGGAGTTGTGGGATGCACTGAATACCAAAGTGTGCAGAAAAGACTTGTGTCCCTCTGTGAGGGCAGTCTATGTCCTAGGAAAGCTGCCAGAAGTAAGTGGGCCCGGCCTTGGAGAGGCGGGACGTTACAACGGAATACCAAATTCGGTGCTACTGATGCTAGCAATGATCTGTACGTCATGGAGCAGTTTCATGACTACAGGATGGTTGAGAATTGTTCTGTAGTTGAGCAGGCTCATGAAATACAGACCATGGCTAAGGAACTCGAACTCCTTAAGTGCGCCTTACACGACAAATTTGTTGTCGGGTGCATTATTGCGAAACTTCCTTCCCCATGGAGAAGTTTCGGTACTGCACTCAAACACAAGAGACAGGAGTACTCTGTTGAGGGGTTGATAGCATCTCTTGATGTTGAGGAGAAAGCTCGGGAAAAGGATGCCGCGTCTAAAGGTGATGCGGGGCAGTCTAGTGCAGATGTGGTGCACAAGGCCCAAAACAAGAGCAAAGGGAAATAAAAAGCACAACATACCACCAACTTCAAGAAGAAGAAAAACAACAGCAATCCAAATCAGGATGAGAGAACTTGCTTCATGTGTGGCTTGCCTGGCCATATGGCACCCGCCGGGGATGAAGGCACCTGCCGGGCAGACCTCTAAGTCTGCCAATGTGACCATTGGCAACACTGGAGAAGGAAGCGGGTATGGTAATTTACCTACTGTTTATTTAGTTAATCAGTCTACTAACTGGTGGGTAGATACAGGGGCCAATGTACATGTTTGTGCTGACATCTCGCTATTTTCCTCTTATCAGGTTGCACGGGATTCCTCTGTCCTAATGGGGAATGGGCCACATGCTTCTGTTCGTGGTGTTGGCACGGTAGATCCGAAGTTTACTTCGGGAAAGATCATGCAGCTGAAGAAGGTGCAGCATGTCCCTATTATCGAGAAGAATCTCGTTAGTAGCTACCGTCTATGAAGAGACGGATTTAAGTTGGTGTTTGAGTCTAATAAAGTAGTCGTGTCTAAACATGGATATTTTATTGGTAAAGGCTATGAATGCGGAGGCTTGTTCCGCTTTTCCCTTTCTGGTTTCTGCAATAAGTCTGTGAACCCTATTTGTGGCGGTGTGGATGATGAGGCTAATGTTTGGCACTCATGATTATGTCACATTAATTTTGGCTTGATGAGTCGGCTTTCCAGTATGTGTTTAATTCCTAAGTTTTCCATTGTCAAAGGTTCTAAGTGTCATAGTTGTGTGCAATCAAAGCAACCCGAAAGCCTCACA
Source organism: Oryza punctata (assembly GCA_000573905.2). Classification (NCBI taxonomy): domain Eukaryota; kingdom Viridiplantae; phylum Streptophyta; class Magnoliopsida; order Poales; family Poaceae; genus Oryza; species Oryza punctata. The sequence continues at coordinate 14,460,976 of CM002488.2, forward strand.
AGGTTGCCGAGGAGAGAAACTTAGCACATCTAGAACTCCTACATTCAGATCTTTGTGAAATGAATGGGGTGTTGACGAAGAGTGTAAAACGATATTTCATGACGTTGATTGATGATGCTACTAGATTTTGCTATGTGTATTTGTTAAAAACGAAAGATAAGGCTGTAGACTATTTCAAAATTTATAAGGCAGAAGTTGAAAATCAACTAGATAGGAAGATAAAAAGACTTAGATCTGATCGTGGTGGAGAGTATTTCTCAAACGAATTTGACTTATTCTGTGAGGAACATGGCATCATACATGAGAGGACGCCTCCCTATTCTCCTGAGTCAAATGGGATTGCCGAACGGAAGAACCGCACGTGGACTAACTTGGTTAATGCCATATTGGATACTGCGGGAATACCTAAGGCATGGTGGGGGAGGCATTGTTGACCTTGAATGATGTATTAAATAGAGTTCCTAACAGAAACAAGGATAAAAGACCATACGAGGTATGGATTGGGAGAAAACCATTACTATCTTACTTGCGTACATGGGGGTGCTTGGCGAAAGTCAATGTACCAATAACAAAGAAACACAAGCTTGGACCGAAGATAGTGGATTGTGATGTAGACAAGGGTTCTCGATCTTCCCAAAGGTTCTGATAATCAACGATCTGGTGGAGTCGCAACACAAATCGATCCGGCTTCTTGAACGAGCATGTTCCCGAACCCCGCAATCGCAGCACCACGTCTCCTCTGGTTATAAACCGTACCGAAACCCGGTTGACCTTGCCAAGAAAGCTAATCCCTGCTTGCGAATCGAAGAACACAAACAAGAACAAAGAAAGATTGCAGATGAATGATTAGGCTCACAAGTTGGGGTCTTACAAACCGATCTAGCGGCGAAACTGTTCTTGACAGATTAATCTAAGCAAAACCCAAAAACTAAATATGGCGACGGCTTCTAATATATGGAGTTTAGGGTCGTCCAAGCACCCCTTGACGCAACCCTAATGGGCTCCAACACAATACACGGCCCAAAGGCCCAAATACGGTGTCGCAGCGCCGGAACAGATTCTGAACGTCAAATTGTTCGGTCAATTTCTGATTACTCGTAAAGTATTTGGACATGGGACAAAAACCATTGGAAAGTTTATCTTCTTAGCTTTCCATCCATATAAAGAACGCCCCAATCCGAGCACGTATGCATCCTGCGCCTGTTTTAGTGCAAACTGGTCCTGGACTCCGAAACAGACTCAAAGTCGACTTGGTTTGGGCCTCCAACTTGACTTGATCGTCCTCGCTGATCCTCCATGACTCTAAGTCCTTATCTAAGTGTTTCCTTGTCCTCTCCATTGTTCCTAATCATAATATAATCATTAGGTAGCAATCTATTCTCAAAATCATATAAAGAAGAACTTATGAACGAGCTCACCTCTAAATTCAATTATCGTGCGCGAGCTTTTATGATTGGACCTTGAATGACCAATGAAGGATTGTTGTGTAAATCCGAAGGAATGATGTCTGCATCAGATTGTGTCTTTCTGGGATATGCTCACCACAGCATTGCCTATAGATTTTTAATAGTCAAATCTGAGGTACCTGACATGAATGTTGGTACAATTATGGAGTCACGCGATGCTACCTTTTTTGAGAGCTTTTTTCCAATGAAGGATACACATAGTGTTTCTAGTCAAACTTTTGAAATAATTCCCAGCTTAATCGCACCACCAGAACAAACTGAACATACACATGAACCTGTCCACTAAGGAGGATGATAGTGAAGCTCCTCGAAGGAGCAAGAGACAAAGGACGGCTAAATCCTTTGGCGATGATTTCACTGTGTACCTCGTGGACGATACTCCTAAGTCAATTTCAGAAGCATATGCATCTCCTGGTGCAGACTACTGGAAAGAGGCTATCCAGAGTGAAATGGATTCTATTATCACAATTGGTACTTGGGAGGTGACAGAGCGACCCTATGGTTGTGAACCCGTGGGGTGCAAGTGGGTGTTCAAGAACAAGCTTTGGCCTGATGGTACTATTGAAAAGTACAAGGCTCGGCTTGTTGCTAAGGGCTATACTCAGAAAGAAGGCGAAGACTTCTTTGACACTTACTCACCTGTTGCTAGATTGACCACAATTCGTGTGTTACTTTCCTTGGCAGCCTCACATGGTCTTCTCGTTCATCAAATGGACGTTAAGACAGCTTTCCTTCATGGAGAGCTGGATGAGGAGATCTATATGGATCAGCCTGATGGGTTTGTAGTGGAAGGTCAAGAAGGCAAGGTGTGCAAATTGTTGAAGTCTTTGGATGGTCTGAGACAAGCACCTAAGCAATGGCATGAGAAATTTGATAGGACATTAACATCTGAGGCTTTGCAGTCAATGAGGCAGATAAATGTGTATAGTTTCGCTATGGTGGGGGTGAGGGAGTTATTCTGTGCTTGTATGTTGATGACATACTCATATTTGGGACAAATCTTGAGGTGATTAATGAGGTTAAATCATTCTTGTCGGAAAATTTTGATATGAAGGATTTGGGAGTAGCTGATGTTATCCTGAACATTAAGCTAATTAGAGGTGAGAATGGGATTACACTCTTGCAGTGTCATTATGTGGAGAAGATCTTGAGTTGCTTCGGCAACCTTGATAGCAAACCTTCTCCAACACCTTATGATTCTAGCTTGTTACTCCGAAAGAACAAGAGAATTGCTATAAATCAATTGGAGTACTCTCAAATCATTGGCTCACTTATGTACCTAGCTAGCGCAACTAGGCCTGATATCTACTTTGCTGTGAGCAAGTTGAGCCGGTTTACCTCTAATCCGGGAGATGATCACTAGCGTGCGCTTGAGCGAGTGATGCGCTATCTAAGAGGTACTATGGACTTAGGGCTTCACTATTCCAGTTACCCTGCGGTACTTGAAGAATATAGTGATTCTAATTGGATCTCTGATGCTGACGAGATCAAAGCCACTATTGGATATGTTTTTACACTAGGTGGTGGTGCTGTTTCATGGAGGTCTTGCAAACAGACCATTTTGACGAAGTCAACCATGGAAGCAGAGCTTACGGCACTAGATACTGCTATTGTTGAGGCAGAATGGCTACGTGATCTACTGATGGATCTGCCTGTGGTTCAAAAACTGGTGCCGGCTATTCTTATGAGCTGTGACAATCAAACGGTAATTGTCAAGGTGAATAGTTCTAAGGATAACATGAAATCGTCTAGGCATGTGAAAAGGCGATTGAAGTCTGTCAGGAAATTGAGAAACTCTGGGGTTATAACATTGGATTACATCCAAACAGTTAGAAACCTGGCAGATCCCTTCACAATGGGACTATCACGGAATGTGATAGACAATGCATTGAAGGAGATGGGTATGAGATCCATGTGAGTTATACTATGGTGGCAACCCAACCTATGTGATCGGAGATCCCGTGAATTAGGACCTGGGAAGAACAAGCCATTAGTTAACAAGAGGAGAGTACCTTTCTAAAACCCTCTCTAAGTGAAGATGCATGTACTCTCATGAGCTGCAAGGCAGGTTGGCTATGCCTTAATGTATTCTGTTGGCTTTATTTAGCGAAGATGCTATCCTGCAGAGTATTCTTGAAAGAACGCACTTATGTAAGCTTGACTGTTGGTCGCAGTCTATGAAGATCTTGGGTGAATCTTCTAGGAAGCCTACTAAGAGACCACAGAGTATGACTTATACGCTCCACCCGAGGGGTAGTCTACTGACGGCCTAGTATCAGATAAGATTCTGAGTGAAACTTGCTTGCACAAGACTTGCAATTCAAGGCATAGTCCATTGTTCAAGTTGTGAGTAAATGTAGCTTGGAGTTCTAGATGGATGTTCAACCTTAACGGTCTCCATCGAACCGCTGGTATATAAACAATGCATTGAAAAATGGCAAATCTCTGTGGGATTTTGAGATTTGGTGGGGGATAGTTGGAATTAATGTATGGGCTAAGGCCCATATAAAGATTAGTTATTTGGAAAATCACAAAACCCCACCTCATGGGATGGCATGCATGGGGAGTTTAGTACCACCTTGCTAATTCTAGGAGAGGAAGACCTCCTTATAAGAGAGGATGCTCTACTAGCCACTTGAGGCATGAGTGGTGGAGAGAATAAGGGGAACACACGCGTGCTCTACTGGCCAGGCGGCGCGCGTACGCGACATGCGTGTGAATGGTCCGCCAAAATTGGTTTCTCATCCTTGCGCAGATGCGGTCTCCTTTTGCAGTTTTGTTTTGGTGCAAAAATTCAGTTTTGTTTTTTGATAACACTCCGAATAATCCGGTGCATGAAGGGGCATGGAGTCCGGATAAGTTAAGCACGACTTATCCGGTTCGGTTATGCGAAGTGGAGAACGTGCAAGCGACCTGATCAAGCGTCCTGATATCTCTATATAAATGCAGCTGCTGCCTCCACGCAACATACGTGAAATCAATCTAGGGTTTGCCTCCTTATCTGTACTGCGCCATCGCTCGTAGTCTACTCTGTCCCGCTCGTCGGCGTGCACTGACGATCGGAGAGCAGGTCTCTGGAACCTTTGTCTTCGACGTCATGCACCGGGAGAAGGCGGCAATAAGGTTTTTGGGAAGCACTCCGCGTGACTGCTTGCTGGTCTTTCACGACGGCTCGTCTTCCTCTTCGTTCGAGTGCGCGCCGTCGTCAACATCTGGTACCGCGAGTTCTTCCCGTTGCGCAACCGACCTTGGAAGGTTCTCGGTACGTTTTTTATTATGTTTCGCATATTCGATCTACTCATGTTTTACTGTTTAGTTTATATGTGTAGATTAAATGATGCGATTATACTAGTTTACATCTGCAATATCATGATTTATTTATGGAATAAATTAAATCCATATGTAGTTATATTTTCAACAGTGACTTCTACGTTGTGACGGGCGCCTTATCCGACACATATGGGTGTTGTCGTCCGATTGAGATGTGGGTGCCCGTTGTAGTGTCAGAAGTATCCAAAATGACTTACATTTAGGACAAAATTAAAAAGGATAAAATAACTTATCTTACGAATTGGAGGGAGCACTAGATCGAGCAAGCTAATATGTATCCCTAGTCAAGGTTAACACCACTTTTACCTTTCTTTATTTTGGGCGGGGCCAAAACAAAACATCTGAAATTTCCATGCTGTTTCGTTGTGAGACAGCAACTAGAACCATGTCCTTTTCCCGTGATGAGCACCAACTGGAGTCAAACTAAGTCAACCTTCATAATTGAGATCTACCGGCCACCTGCTATATATATGCAGTCAATAGACTTTGTTAGGAGCAATGGTCATGTTTGATTAATCACCAAAGCATAAATTAATTAAGCGCGTTTAGCAGTGTGATTTATTAACTGTCAAAATGGTTGATTCCAGCCAATCAAATAAAAGGATGAGCTACAGGTATGTAGATTCACTATCCTAGCTCCACATGCAAAGAAAGCTACAAAAAATAATTGGCCTGAATAGATACAAAAATGATGGGCCAGAGTAATTTATACTTTCCCTTTTTTTCCTTTTGCTACGAATTGATATGGAATCGTGTATCCTACTTTTTAATAAAATTAGTTTCCATGCACGTATCGTATGCGGACAAAGTACGTCCTGGCGATTATTAAATATTTAATCAACAACTATGTAACTGTAGTTAATTTGATATACCAAGTATCTAAGGTAGATCTGACATATATACTCATATGCTTTTGTCCTTCCCTGTGTTTTGGTTCACCAAAACCATGTGCATACCTTCCATTTCCTGGACGAATTGCTCTGTCTAAGCTCACTCTACTTATAGACCATTACGTGACGCATGCTATGCTTTCTTCTTCAAAAATTCAGTTTGCATCGTATCTGATCCGATCGCTTAATGCGCAAGCCGAGGTCAGTGTTGTTATCTCATATCCCCTTGATTTCTCTCCCTAGCTCTGTCTTTTTCTCTCTATAGATCATACATCAGTTACTCCTTTTATTTTCCTTTGCAGTTACAGTTACTCTTTTCGTTGTGAGTTACATGTATATGTATATATATGTACATTCTACAAGAAACAAAACGAGTAACATTTATGAACGCAAACATGCTTAGAAGGTAATATATAGTACACTATATATATTCCCATCGATGGAATTAATATATATAATGCACAACTTTTTATGCTCTAATAGGATTCAAAGCGAGCAGCCGGCAATCCTTCATAAGAGCTCTTATGCCAATTCATTTTCCATGCACTAGTACAAAAGTACATAAAATTATAGCTAGAATTGTGGGTTAGCAGGCCACCAAACGTGCATGCCCACCGCCCGCGCCCTGCTTGCATCCTAGAACAGCTAGAATATTTCCCATGATCATGGCATGAAACTCTTATAACGCATACACTAACTTCATGTCGTACCTTATGCATATATATATGAGTTCACTTGGCATATCGCTTAAGTTACTTCATTAACAATCAGCGATGTTATATTATGTTTATCCGTGCATACCCACTCACTTTGATTGGTAAAAACAGAAGTACTATAGACAAAAAAAAGCCACTCGTCACTTGCATAAGGAATTTTCGTGACATTAATTCTTAATTGCAGTGCTTATTAATATTCTAGTTAATAAAAATGTAAAAGGTTTCAATTGAATGTTGTAAACCGTGCGGATATCCAAACATTTTTGGCATATTTGTCAAGAATGGAGTATTGGATCAATATTAATTGCTCCAAAATATTCAAACTTGTCGATATGGATCTTTCTATATATGCTACCCTCTCTTGTTATAAATACTACTATTAGTCACCAACACGTAGGTATTGTTAATCAAATTATACATAATATTTTTTTTCACAAATTATAGTGGGTTCGATTTAAATAAAAATCAATGTCATTAGTTATAACTTCCAAAGATTATTAAAATTAAAGTTAAATTAAAAGATACTAAATTAGGAGGGTTAGGTAGGCATAACTTCATATTTATCAGTTCTGAAATTTTGAATTATTTAATGAAAAAACATAAAGTAAAGATTCCTCATAATTTCCAAAGGCATCTTTTATTAGCTCGGTTGAGAATCGAAAGAAAAACTAAAAAAGTGCTAAGGATATAGAAATAACGTTGTGAGGTCCTGAAAAGTACTCTAGGGTTTGGGGCTCGTCTTACGTTAAAAGAAATGATTTTGGAATTGCCAAATAAAGGCTGTATTCTCAATACGATGGAAAAAAAACTTATTGGTTGATGCTTGTCCATATAACTTGCTCTTTCTTCACGAAAAAGGAGATAACTCATTAGCACGTGATTAATTAAGTACTAGCTTAAAAAAATTAAAAAAATTAATATGATTTATTTAAAAAACAACTTCCATACAAAATTTTAAAAAATACGTCGTTTAATAGTTTGGAAATTGCAAAAAAAACAAAGATAGTAGAAGTTGAAAAAGTGTAGATTCAAATAGACCCTAAAATTAAGCTACTTGAGATTTTCCGGTTTTCCTCGATCTAAAGTACTGAGGAAACACCGAAAAGCTGTCTAGTTTCTGTTGGAGAAGCTAGCAGCTAGCGTTAGCAATATGCAGAAATATATAGCAAAAGGTACGTATTAGCAATATGTACCAGCTTAATTAACCGGTGTTCCTTGGTACAGCTGAGAATTGGAAGCAGATCTGCCATTGAAAGGCGGGTACAGACTCACCCAGCAGGTGTGCAGGTGTTCTGACAGCCACGAAGCATCGGACAATATGGAGGAGAATACGGTTGGAGAAGACTTCGAAACTATCAGCGCACTGGCTGTCGAGGAGGGCATCCACCTACCAGATGGACATATTCAACCGGGCTTCGCCTATGTACGTAGACTCTTTTTAATTGTGTGAGTTTTTGTCGTATATAGTGTCGAGCACTTTAACTTTTTGAAACAATTAAACTGCATCCGTACAAAAACTGTTTCATTTTTTCCATTATTTAAACATTAACAAGCTAATAGGAAAATGTTATTTGAATTAGTACATATATATTATCCCATACAGAGATGAAAAGTGTAGATATTTCTGTTAGCATATTTGAAAAAAATGTCTCTAAAATAATAATCCTCCCAATCCCAAAAAAAAATCCACCCGATGCATGCATATCTTGATTAAAGCTATGTATCAGTTCTCTATATTTAGGCCAGGGCCATACAAAGAAATTTGATGTGTTCCGGTGCAAAATCCAAAATAGGTCTACAATTAAAAAACATATAATTTTGGCCCACGTAATTACGCGGTTAAAACCCATACAAAATTATCTAACTTTTCTACACATATTTAAAACTTGTTTAATAGTCATCTCGTACTCGTTGTCTTATGATTTCTAAAAATTAAATCTTATCATTATCAGTTTTTAATTTTATAGTTTTTAAAAGTCACATCAGCCATCACCCCATTACTTCTTTGTCACCCATTTATTTGCTTGTCTGGTCTTCCATAGTTTCTATTTGTCCTCCTTACCTTTAAAAGTCATATTTACTTTTTAGAGTTTGTTGTCTTGGCAGGTTATTCTTTAGTTCTTACAAATCCCGTGAAACATCACCGCTGTACTCCTTTATATCTTTTCCCCCGTATTTATTTTTAAAACAAACCTAATCTTCGTTGGGCTCCCTTTTTACTTTATAGACGTCCTATCAACCGCCATGCCCCTACTCTTACTCATCACTGGGAAACTATTGTTTTAACATTACTTATTTTTCTTTTCAAATTTTAGTTATTTCTAAATTATTTTATCTTGTTTTTATTTTTCTAAAATTTTAAATTACTTTATTTTTATTTCAAATTTTAGTTCATATCAAATTGTGTTCTCTATGGATTATTGATTCAATATTTCTCATTTTTATGTCAAATTTTAGTTATTTCTAATTTTTTTTCCTATTTGAACTTATTTTTATCATATTTTTGTTTTTCTAATTTTAGAATTTATTTTATTTTTATTCCGAATTTTCGTTAATACCATAGTATGTTCTACCAACACAGTTCTATTGATATTCCGAACTTCAGTTGTTTGTAAATTGCATTCCAACTTAAACTTTTTTTCTTTTTTCTTAAGTGAACGTGGTGGCTCTTTTCAAGATAATTTTAAGAATATAATAGAGATTCACATCGAACTGTTTTTTGGCCTTAACATTCATATTGAACTTTCTGTGTTTGCCTTCAAATTTTCGTTAATTTGAAGTATGAACTTTTCTGTATTTTTTTTGCACTAAAAGACAAAAAAAATCATTGCCAACGTGATGGCTAATAAGGTAGCACAATGTAGATGAAGCATCAACGTATAGTGGTGGAGTCATGGCTGCTTGACTCCACTAACCAATAACCAAATCCTTAACTTTACATCTTTATATTGCATAAGTACACTTTTTTAGTGAACTAGGAAGGTAACACGCGCAGATGCGTGAATAAATATGGTTGAAATTTTGTTACGAATGTTGATGTGCATTTGGGTGAATCCTAAACATGTTTTTTTCAATAATTTGTTTGGTATTGCTTTGAATGCTGGTTATGGTTTTCTTGTATTACCCTTGCAGCATATATTTCTAAATTAAAATTACTTGTAACAATACAGTTTTGAATTTATGAAAAAAAATATTGTGTCACAACAATGGAGTTGGTTCCTATGAAACTATATATGATTTGCTTCTGCAATATCTGGGTTTCTTTTTTGGAATGTTTATCTTACTTCTCTGGAATTTCTAAGATTTAAGTAATATTTTTTCTTATATATGTATTTAAGGAAATATGGCTAATAGGATTGTTTCATATTAAAGATATACTTATATTCTATTCCTTCCGTCCATAAATCCGAAGGTTCTTGTCCCAAGATAGAAGGGATTCTAGAGTACTGTTTGTCCTCTCGAACCACCCCCTCGCTTATTGACATGAATTCTCTACCAAAATGTACGGAATTTATGTGTTTCAAGCTTATCTTTAACAAAAAATTTCTATTGCTAGCATGAGAAGCAATGGTCATGGAGTTCATTTAGGAAGCAACACATTTCTTGCCATTATTTATCAATGGAATAATTCATATCTGTTTTGGAAGGCTAGAAATTTTTTTATTAAGGAAAAGGTTGTATTAGTTAATTTCAAGAAGCTTATTAGTAGACTGTAACTTACAGTCGGTGATATTGTTAGGATTTATGTGTAGTTTTATCTTGTTTGTTCAAGGTCTTGTATGCTACATGCCTTTTGTTCCCATTTTTTTCACGCTACATGGGCTCATGTTTTTTGAATAGGTATGTCCAAAAGGTCATATGAATTGAGGTTTCGATGCTTTGGATCATTTTAGTAATTAAGCATGTTTCTCTTTTTTCTTAGCACTTATAGATGCATTAAATCGACTTTTGTCTTTTTTCTTTAGTAATTCACGCATTTTTATGAATTTTTGGATGGTATGCATATTGTGAGGGCATATATAAGCCCCACATGGCATATTGTTTTGAGAAAATATAATTAATATGGGTGTTGAAATGTCAAACTAATTGAAACAAATACAATGATTTAGACGAATCTAAAAATTGAATAAGTTGTATAAGAAATATTGTGGTTTGAAGATTCATCTTTTAGCAATAAGTCATTTAGTCCATGCATACAGCTGTGCACGCATTATGTATATAAATTATGTTGGCTTAGACAAAAGAAGGCAAAATTTGCTATAGTACATCGTAAATGTATGGCATTTTTCATACGTCGCTATAAAAACATATGTTTGCAATGGGACACTAGTTTAGTGGTAAATATTTTTAGCTCAATCAAAGAGAGAATCTTAGTAAAGGAGAGACTAAAAAATAGAAAAACAACAATTCTATTCCAATACGATCTCCAAAATTGTAATCAATCTAGGTTAATATATTACCGATGATTAATTTGTGCAGCAACAGTCGGGTAGGTGGAGCGATCGTCCCAATTAAAAAAATAAAGAAAAGATTCCAAATCAAATACAATACAATAGTGATTAGATTATTCCGGAATTGAAAAAAGGAAAAAACAACAATTTAATTTCTATACGATTTCCAAATACGCAAGCAATCCAGATTATTAATAGAGGGTGACTACGTAACGGTATACCGTTCCAACGAAATAGCATGACATTAGCACGATACCCCATAGGTACCAAACATGATATCCCGCAGGTACCAAACATGATACTTACATACTATGCTGACGTTAATATGATACCGTAGATGTGATACTCTGGAAGAATAATGCTGATGTCAGCTATTTCGTTAGAACATATAGCGTTCTGTAGTATTTTTGTGAGGGTGACTACATAATGGTATAGATTAAGTAAAAGTTAATATATAACGGTCTAGATTAAGTAAAAAATTACTATAAACATTATATTAGGCCTTCTCTGGAATGTAGAATTATAAATCTACATGAATGCATAGGATTATGCAGATGTAAAATATGGAACTTAAAAACTGAGAAAAATATACTAACATGTGTTTGGATGGAGCAAAGAAGAAAAGCAAGATTTTTGAGACTCTAACCACACTAACCAAATCTTCACAAGTTGGATGGTAGCATAGTGATCACTGATCAGCGGCATTAGGGCAAAAGCGCTCCTCACTCACACATACTCTATCTGCAAAGAAACAGAGTAGGAGGCGCGCATTCGCACCAATATATTGTAAACTGTGTTTCGGAAACTTATAAGGATGAAATATTAACCGGATAGCACCTGCCATGCTTCAAAGTACTATTCCTTCCTAAATTTTCGTCGATTGGATAATTTTTCCAAGCTATTTAGCTTTAACTATATAATATTTAATTATTCCCCATATGAAAATATTTATAATCTTTTTCATTATCTGGAAATCAAGATTGACTTCGTTTATTTAAATGAGATATTTAATAAATTGAGTGTAAATCCTTTGAAGTAGTACGTTTATCCTAGCTTTCCTACTCTAATGATCTTATATTCCATGTTTGCTCCTTACTTGCATTCGAGAAGGAAATCTCTCGTACTATTATTTGGCACTTATATTTGTACTTTTAGTTTTGGAAAAATAGATGTTGCCTTATTAATTAGAGTAGTTACCTCTGAGATATCAAATGTTTATGTCCACGATTTATACACATCGCGTACACTTAATTTAGTGAGGATAGGATACAATTGGTCTCTATTTAATCTTTAAACGTACATTAAGAAGACGCTTGATCTGTCACGGCGCACGGAGGGTAAGCTAATCACAAAACTAAGTTTGCCTTGGCCGGTTCTAGACGGCTGGGTTTCGATCTCCAACCTGCTGATGAGCATGTAACAGCTTAGTTTAATTAGTACTGGAAAGAGCTATTGCCCCTAGCCTATCTACATGGACCTCTGTGAAATCAGGAAGACAACTAATGCAGCCTAACGCTGTAAGTTTTTCCTTCGAGATCTGTAGGTTGTACCGAGAATTAATATGTTGGAGGCTGTGAAGCTTTGTCATTGGGGCTGAGGCGTGTGGATGTTGGACGTGTTAGATCTTAATTAAATCTAACGGTTTAAAATAACATGTACAGAAGTGGGAATAGAACCTTAAAACTAAACGTTAACAGCTTGTGGCGTTAACCATCTGAATAAATGCATGGTTTGAACGTAGATATAAGTTAAATAGTAATTCAATTGTATAATTACAATGTAATTACTTTAATTATATACTATACTTAAAAAACTAATCAAATGTTCTATAGTTACTCCCTTATATTTTGTCATGCTATAATTTTTCATTTTTAAGACAATAGAGAGAATAAACTTTTTTTTGGTCGTACTGTTAACACCATCATCGTTTAACTATTTGGGTGATGTTGGCAGCCCAAAATACCGATAGATTGCACAGAGCTGTCCGAGTATCAGGCAAGCGATAAGCAGCTCGCGGAGTACTTCAAGAAAGCCTCGAATATGAACTGGTCCCCCTTTTTGGCGTTTCTTTCATCAACATTTTGTGCGGGTGAGAAGCGGCATCGTATCCGGGCATTTGGTATCTGTTGCTTGATCTCCTTATTATTTAACATGCTCTTATTGCTGTTCGCCGGGAAGATGCAGCAGCGCCCAAGTACAAAAAAGAGTGACAATATTATTGACTCTGATGACGACGAGTATATTGACCAAGCCAACCGCCAACGTATAGGCCTGCTTTGCATCGGAGCATACATCTCCAACATCTCCCTGACATTTACGTCCGTGTGTCTTGCAATGGTCCTGAGGAAGACCTACGCCTGGTTCTTTCTGCTCTTCCTTCCCATCATCCTGGCTGCTTACTACTCGGTTGCCAAGAATGGTATTACGAATGGCGTCCAATGGGGGGTGGTGCAGTACGAGAGCCATCGCTCGGACATGTCTTTCTTCTTCAATCTCTCCTATGAAATAACGCAGGCTAGTTTTGCTGCGCTCTCGGGGACTCTCTTAGGGTATCAGAAACAGTGCAAGGATATACCTGTCCGGGCCCCTGAAAGCATCCTGCTGTGCGCAGCTGTCATGGGGCTGTTCCTGATGACCATCTACACAGTGCCACCGGCACTAACGCTCCGGAGTGAGAGATCTTGTCTAGTCAGGAGAATAAATTCAGTCACGTATGTTCTTCTCCTGTTGGTATCTGTGAGCCTCTTCCTGGCTGTTCTGAAGATCTCCGGCTGGCATCTTACGGTTCCATTGATTGGTGCTTCAGCCATCATCATCGCCATTGCCTGGTTTGCGAGTCCCTGGCTGGCCACAGTTGCTCCGGCTATATTTGCAGGGCCAGGTTTCAGCGAACAAGACAAGGAAACCCGGCGCATAGCAGCTGGTGAGCAGTCCCTCAGGTGGGTGAATTTCTACTCGGTTATGTCCGGGGTGCTCATGGCATCGTATTCGTCCAACATAGGCGGCGGGAAGTCACTGAGCTGGCAGTATATAGCGTCCATGGATTTCATGTACTCCGCCTTTTGGGCTTATATGGCTCATATTTTAGTTATGCGTGAGGCCACCGACTATAGGCACGCGGCAGTCAAAGTGTCCAGCATCCTGGCATCTGCTTTCTTGATAATAGCGGTGGCTTGCGTGGCTCTCTTGATTGTGCTGAAGCCACACGAGATTACATGTTCTTTCTCGTCTGGAGTACCCGTCCATCCATGTCCATCGTGAAACATGTATGCATGTTTTACTTAGTAGTCAAACCCATGTTTTGTACGGATTATTATAAGTAAGAGGATGTCTATGGGACAAACTGTATGGATTATTATAAATAAGAGAATGTCTATGGGACAAATTACCGAAACTAGTTAGTGTGCACGTGCAAGGCACGTGGTTTTATGCTAAGAATTTAGTACACACTATTTCAGCTAATATAAAGAAAAATAAATATGGATGAGATCATTTAAACTGTGTATGGAAGATGCTATATTATTATCTCTCCCGTTTTTTTCTGGAAGGAATGGATCACAAAGAAAATACCTGTGAATGTATGGAAACCAAATAATAGAGAAAATTATAAAGAAAATATGGCATTGTCATCAACAGAGTTGTCCTTCAGCTTCAATTTAGAAGAAAATTGCAACAATGTATATCCCGGCAAGACTACGAATACCAAAAACAACTTATTTTATACAATAGACTACTGTAGACTATTGTCAGCAGTATTTCATAGCACAGCAACAGTACCAAGCCATGCTTTCATAGCAAGGCCAAGGATTAAACCATATTTCAATTGGCCACAACATAAGCAAATCAGATTAAGCAAAGAGATTCAATCCGTCCATTATATTCTTGAACGGGTAGTGCAAGCCAGAAGCAAATCGAAGAGAGATTCAGAATAGCCACCAATGCACAACGCATCTAGCTGAAAATTTCTGAAATCTTGGCCTACTTACATTTCCAGATGACTAAGGCACTCCTTTTATTCAATTTAACCTGTAGTTACACCTAAAATTAAATCCAAATAAGCCTACAAATATTTATGAAACATCAGTAACGAGCTTCTCAAATGGATATTTATCAGATTATCTAATGGTAGCCTCTGCCATTGTGTTATCCTGTGCAAAGTTAAGCTCAGATTTGCACAACCTTCCTGACCCCTACATGAATTTACTTAGTTGAGCACTTTAGCTACAAAGCTTCTTCATGAAAGACCACATCCTGCAAAATCCCAAGGCCAAATTACACAGCTTAAATGCAGATCCATGTATGCACCTTATGGCCTATGTAAAGCAAAGCACCTCATGGCAGCCAGAAGAAAATCGAACAGACATTCAGAATCGCCACCAATTCACAGTGCATCTACCTGAAAATTTTGAAATCTTGGTTACTTACAGTTCCGCACAACTAAGGCACTCCTTTTATTCAGTTTGACCTGCTGCACAAGTTACACCTAAAAATAAATCCAAATAAACCATACAAATCTTTATGAAACATCAGTAGCCAGAGTTTGTCATGAATAGAAACAGACTTACTGCTAGTGGTCACAATTTGTATGATTTTAGCACCATTAGCATGGTCAATACTATCATCATGTCCGATCTTAACCCTTAAGAGCACTTCTGTTCCACCATATCATACTACGTATGAAGAATCTTCATGCATGCACATGGAATTCACATTAGTGAAAAGAAATGGTCCTTGAAAAATCCAGCATGCTACAGCACAATATTATTGTCCTCTCCTATGCATAATGCACATGATCTGAGTAAATCATAAGTAGGCGTACTAAAATATGTAATCATAAAAAAAATGTGGGAGTGTGTGTCAACAAACAAATCGAGAGAGAAAATACTTACATTTATAATGTGTTGAATGAGAATATGGCCGCAGTTTGAGTTCTTCGCGATTTTTAATTCGGAATCAACCTCTGCACAGTTTGTCATCCACAAGCAACCAGCAAAACTGGGAGTAAAAGCATATGCAACAATTGTTGGGCTAAAACATATCTATTCACAATAATATGACTAAAAATTGTGACAAACCTGGGTGAAAAGTAAATCAAGATTTTAAGAAGCTAGAAGCCTAGCGTTGACATAGCATCCTCAATAGGAACGGGATCCCAGGCATGACTGATTGCCTGAGGCAAGCCGCACCGATGGATTTCAGCAGGAACCAGTACGTGAAGATGACCTGCAACTGGGAAAGTCAGTTTTCCACGATGATGAAGGTCATGAGGCCAAAAGGGCGGTGGGAGGGATAGGTGGCGTTGCACGACGTTTAGGGCCGTCGAGCCCCGCGGGCCACAGCAGTGAAGGCGGAGTGAGGGGTTTGGCTGTGGTCAATGCAGACCGAGGCGGAGGGAGGGCTGTAGCGGCGGCGCGGACGTTTGGGGGTGGCATGGCTAACCTTAGAAGCCACGTCCGGGCAAAACAGCAGGCGAGACGGCGGTAGAGACACGCATGGAGATGGCGGCGGCCAACGGCGACCCCAGCTCTCCGTTCTCTCGCCCGGGCGTGGAGATGCGCGTGGAGACAGCAGGCGCACGTGGAGACGACAACCCCGATGCCTACGAGCGGTGGCGGCTGCGGCGTCGGGGTAGGGCGACAGCGACCACCGCGCGAGCAGTGGTGGGGTAGGGGCGGTGGAGACTGATCGCTATTTTCTTTTCTCCTTTTCTTTATTTTAACCTATCGCTAAATCCTCTTTTTAACCTCCTTGTTACGCGGAGAGGAGTGGGAGATTGCTAATTGCAGGGATCGATCCAACTCGTCACGTGAGCCGTTGGGTGAATAAAACTAAGTGTTAGAAAAGATATTTGTGGATGAAACTGGGGTATTTTATAGTAGGACGTGACTATACAGCTAGTGGTAGCTGGTTTGTCTAAACCAGGTACCACTCAATCTATAAGAGACACCATCCACCTATACTTGAAATACAATTTTCTCTTAAACTACCCATCCAATTTACGAACCGATTACACCGTTGTGTTCGTAACAATTAAATCTTTACAACAAGATCTCATATGATTATATTTTGATGAAAAATCACAAATTACTTTTATGATATGTCTAAACTACTTTTAGATTTCACTAAGTTACTTCTTAGACATACAAAAGTAAATTCAGTAAAACTTAAAAGAAATTTACATATATTATATAAGTAACTTATAACCAAAAAAAAGTAACTTTAATTAATACCTTTTTTCATTGAACAAATTATCATATATATAATTATCATATATATAAGTTACTTTTAGATTTGATTAAAATACTTCCTATACATTCATAATGCTCTGAGGTGATTACTTTTATTATTGTTTTTAGTTAATTCCGTAATTTGTGCTGATTAATTTAATTTCTAGATAGAGTCATGTTTTTATCTCTACAACGGATTTACTTCAAATGACATGCCAAAGTTAAATTCGTTTTGTTCCAAGTTACTTTTATAATATATGTAAATTAATTTTAAGCTTTACTGAATTCACTTTTGTATTCTAAGAAGTAACTTAGTGAAATCTAAAAGTAATTTAGACATATCATAAAAGTAATTTGTGATTTTTCATCAAAATATAATCATGTGAGATCTTGTTGTAAAGATTTAATTGTTACGAACACAACGGTGTAATCGGATTATAGATCGGATAAGTAATTTAAGAGAAAATTTCATAAGAAGAAAAAAAAATGCACAACCTAATAGCAAAAACTACTTGCATGCATGTCTGTAACGCTACTAGTACTTCTCACGTAATTGTCCGCGTCGCTCGTTAAGTCTAAATCGAGATGCCTTCGAAATAGATTTTGCGTTTATAGTAGTATAGATATGCACCGATGAAAATAGAAGTATTGTAAGCATTGACTTGATAATTCATCAGATAAACCTAACTTAGTACATTGACATGTGAACCCTAATACTACGTATCAACTATATTCCCGTCAATCATATGGTGAAGAAAATGTACACTGCCAGTGAATGGATAAGACAAACACTTGCCTTGCTGAGGGCTCGTGGATCTTGGAAAAAATCTTGAAGGCTAGTGTTGGTGTCATGGGCACAGAGCTATGTTGACTTAGGGCTTGAGGCGACCCCGTACGCCACATGGCCATCCCCCGAGGAGGGATCGGGCCCGAGGGTGATGTGGCGGCCGCCCGCTCTATTTCCCAGCGCCTCCCGCTCACAAATGTCGCAGGGGTCGGGTTCCCCCCATCCTCTCGGGCCGCCGCAACGTGTAATGAATCCACCGCTCTTTCTCGTGCAAGGCACTATCCACGCCACCGACACACCGGAGTGAGTGCCGATACGCGTCCCTCTCACCCTGGGCCGAACTCACAAAGGGGGCCCTCACAATCTCCCGCTGAGGAGTTTACCCTCCGTCAGCTAGCTATCTTGAATTCACGTTTGAATTCAAGATGGCTAGCCTTCAAGATTTTTAAGTTTTGAGCACCACAAAAACCTGCACATTTTTATGTTTTTGCAGTCGACGCGGTGGTACAAAGGGCTGTTTCAACAGAATTTAAACATTAACGCATTGATCTAACTCCCTACACATGCATATGCTTACTAAAAAGGAGTGTAGTAGAGTATGCATGTGAAAATCATTTAAAAATGGAACTGAATTAATTTTTTAACTTCAAAGAACTCTACAATATTCTGCTCACAAGAGTTCAAATATTTTTCAATTATGCATTGTAAAGAAAATGAAATAACATGTGCATTGGTTGAACACTTGAACCCTCCTTTTTTTCCCTTCCTAGCAAGTTCTTGCAAATCAGCGAGCAACAAGATGACTAATTGGGTGCATATATACCTATATGTAATATCGGAAAGAAGTCAGGAATTTAGTGTCCTATCTTGTTGCCCATGTTCATATTTTATTGTAAAGTATTTAATAAATTGCTATACATTCAATCGCATTCAAATCAGTTTGTTGAACTCAACATGAAACCACTCAATCACCGGTCCATAGATTGACACATTTCACATATCCACAAATTTTTGGCAGCTGGACACCGTTATAAAAAATTTTAAAATATATTTGGAGCTTTAGATAAATTTGGATTGTTTGGTGAGCACCTGCTGTGTCATAAAAAAAGGGGAAATTGGAAGTATATAGATGTATGCCTGGGCAGGAGGTAGCAAAAGTTTAGCTAGGATTTCTACCATAAGTAAAAGGAATATATGTGAACATCTAACTTCATGCATGGGGACTGCACCAGCAACAAACAATCTGGACCATTTTACTTATTGACTGAAACACCGGTTATGTTCCTGAAAAAAAGATAGCCCTTCGAAAATTTTATCCCAATATTTGATGTTCCTCAAATGATTAAAAAATATTAATTAGGGGGGGGGGGGGGGGAGGGGGGAGAAGTGCATGATTATTTCGTAATGAGAGAAATTCGTGACCCACTTACAAAGTCCATCAACACGATGATCTCCATTATTATATTAAGCAACCCCTGATAACAAAGTGCTTACTTTCAAATACAAAGTGCATAATTATGTGGCTTAATCAAGCTGAGTCGTCATTAAATCAAAGAGAAGCAAGCGCTAGTCTTCAACACACAAAAAATTGTGAATGTCAGATCGGAGCAGTACAAAACTGAAAGCAAAGCAAGCATGAAGCCATGAAGCAATGGTTGAATCAATATGCACGAAAGAATGTATTACGTATATGTAGTCTCGTAGTACCAAATAACATAAACCCAAAATCAATAGGTCACTTGCAGTTTGGCCAACCTGGCTGAGGCAAATGAACGAACATCTTGCATACGTCCTAGGGATTGATCAATGCTGCGATGAAACAGGATGGGATCGAAACATCATTTAGTGATTAACTAACCTAATTATGGGATTTAGGGACGGATCGAGCGTACGATCGAGAGCTGGCGTTGGAAGGCAGACTCACCAGAGGCTTGGTGGTGCTTCGCGCGGCGACGAGGTTTGGTGAGCGCAGGGGAAGGAGCGTGCCGGGGAGGGGCAAAGCTGAGGGCGTCGGGGCCGGCCGCTGTGAACCGCCGGGCAGGGGCTGAACTGAGGGCGTCGAGGCCAGCCGCTGTTGACCCGTGCCTCTCTCATGTCGCGCCCGGCTCTCCGTCCTCTCGAAACCGGCTCTCCGGCGACGGCGCCAGGCTCCTACGACAGTGCTGCGAGGGATGGGCGCGAGGGGCGGGCGGGCGCACTCGACGGCGACGGGTAGAGGCGTAGGGTGAGTCGGGGAGAAGCGGCGGCGGTCTGGAGCATTCGATTGCTATTATTTTTCTTTATTACGTATCGCTTTCTGTAACCGCTGTTTACGCGGGGTGGGAGGTGGGAGATCGCTAATTACATGAATATAATTGCATGAAAAGATCTATCTATCTCTTCATTTGAGCCGTTGGATGAAAAGATCTAAGGGGGTGTTTGTTTATTGGGATTTATTTTTAGTTTCATGTCACAGGATGTTTGAGCGCTAATTGAAAGTATTAAACATATACTAATAATAAAACTAATTGCATAAATGAGAGCTAATTCACGAGACAAATTTTTTAAGCCTAATTAATCCATAATTAACACATGTTTATTGTAGCATCACATAGGCTAATCATGGATTAATTAGGTTCAATAGATTCGTCTCGCAAATTAGTGCAGATTATGAAATGGGATTTATTTTTAGTCTATATTTAATACTTCTAATTTTAGTGTACAAACATTTAATGTGACAGAGACTTAAAAATAAGTCCCTGGAAATAAACAGGACCTAAGTGTCAGAAAAGATTTATATTTGATGAACTGATACTTTTTATATTAGTAAACATATTTCGTGGTTTCAGCAGGATTAGAAAGTCTATGCGCCATTTGCGCACCTGTCACACCTTTATTTCCTCCTGTAGCAAATTACGACACCAACCAAAGCTAGGTCTAAAAACGAATGCCAAAGCTCAATGTACGTCTTACTAGGCTAGAATGACCAAAGTCTGATAAGTGACCAGTACGAGTTATAAGTACCGGGAATGTGTAAGAGAAGGCATTGATTTTGAATACACGAAACTAATCCCAAACTTCGTCTCATTCTTTCTTTCCAAGTCTTCCTCTGTTCTTCAAGTTCTTCCTCTGACCTCCAAATTCTACCCCTCGACCCGTAACATTGGTACCAGAGCCACAAATCTGGATTACCTAGACAAACCACGCTACCACTCGCGAGCACAACTCAAGGTTCAAGAGATAGAGCAGCAACTCACGGATCTTGTCTCAGTCATGGCAGCAATTCAGAAGCAAAACTCGGCGATCTAAGCATCGGTGAGTTCCTTGGAAGAAATCAAGACGATGGTCATGGAGCTCGCCGGATGGACGCCTACGATGGAGTGCACGGTGGCAGATCTCCGGTATGAGATGGCTGACTTGCGGGCTCAAGTGGAGCAGATAGCGCGCGTTTCCGCTCTGGTGACCAAGGCGTCAGATCTGCCTCCCTTGCTTCCTACGTCGCTTGGTCCGAAGTCGATGGAGGTCAAGGAAGAGGAGCACAAGTCCTCGCATGGAGACGAAGGTCTCGGGCTGTTTGGCCACCGCGCTGCAACCACATACCAGGGAAAACCACGGGAAATGAGAATTTCTAGTCGTTTCTCCCGGGCAAGGGTACGTTCAATTCCCAGTTTTTCCTCGCATTTTGAATTGGGTGAGTAGTCGACTCATTTTGGGTCACATCATCATCATCACCATGAAGGATCAGCCTGGGTAGATTGTCCGCAGTTTGATGGGGAAAATCCGAGGGTGTGGAAACTGAAATGTGAGACATATTTTCGAGTTAGTGGGGTTCATTTTGATCAATGGGTGGGAGTAGCTGCCTTACAATTTGTGGCAGGAGCCCTCACTTGGTTACAATCTACTGATGCCCATGTGGAGTGTGTGTTGGGAGGATTTCGCTAAGGTGGTGTGTAAGAAATTTGGTAGGGAAGAGTTTCAAGGGTTAATTAGGCAGTTTAACAAATTGAGGTAGACAGGATCGGTCACTAGCTATGCGGAGAAATTCAGTGAGTTGATCCATCAGTTACACGGCATCATGCATCCTAGAACTCAGTGTTCTTTATTACTCAATTTATAGATGGGTTATGAGCGGACATTCGTGCCGCTATGGTTTTGCGTTGGCCACAGGATTTGGATACTGCTACGGATCTCGCATGCTTGCAGGAAGAGGTGCTGGAGACACTACTCGAAATGAGATGCGGCGCACCATAGTCGAGCTCGGCTGTGTGGCTAGGGCAAAAGGGATGGCCTCCGTCCAAATTGATGGGCGCGGGAGCAACAATGGGGTATGGGGATTCATTTTTGCTAGCTAGATGGAAAAAGGGAGCTCCCGAGATGCCCTGTCCACGGTGAGCTCACCGGCGGAACAATGGCGGACGGGCCATCGCGGCGACGGCGGTGCGACGAGCACCCCGAATGTGTTTGGCAGTGTTCCGCGTGCCGCTTTAGTGGAGAAAGAGGGCGAGAAGGGAGGACGAGCTCGTGGGGGCTTAAATAGGGGAGACGAGCGAATCCGGGCTAGGGCTAAGGCGCGGCGGGGCTAAGGCGAGGTCGACATGGCGAGGAACGATGATGGGATGCTAGTGCGGCGTGGTGATGCGATGGCAACGGTGATAGGACGCACGCGCGGCGCGGCGTGGGGCTCAACGCGGGCTTGACACGGGGCTCGACGCGGGACGCGGAGCTGACGCGGGCGTGGCTCGGTCGGGGGGAATGCGGGAGCGCGATGGGGCTGGGTCGGGAACGGCGCGAGGCAACGCGGACATGGCGCGACTGTTTGGATGCGGCGCACGGGAGCGGTGGACGGCTAGCTGTGGGCACGGGAGCGATCGGAGTGGTGAGGCGCTAGGTATTTGGCTGGCCCAAGCACAGGTCGAACACCTAGCGGCCCATGAACAGTGGCAGACCGAGATAAAATAAAAAGAAGGAAGGAAATTAAAAGAGAATGATGGAGGGGCTATTCTGCAAAATGGTTGAGATTGGAAATGAATTGAGATGCAACTCTATACACTTTGGATTTAAGAATTCAAATATTTTTATTTGAATATTCGTTTATTTCCCCCACAAATGAATTGTTTTAGATTAATTTGGATTTTTGACCCAAGATGAATTTATATAGGTTGGAGACTTGAGAATAACGCTGGATTAAAAATTCCAATGTGACCCTATTAATACAATGGTACATTGGTCGAATTTATTTATATAGCAATGTATTTTACATAGATAGGTTTAATCTATTTGGTTTTTATTTCATGAAGACATCCTGAGACTCGGTACAATATCGATCTCAATATTGAATCAAATACTCCCATAAGCCTATTTTACATATAGAGGTCAATTTAGTTATATGACCAATTATTTTATATATGAGTGAATTTTATGCAACGGGAGACTTGATAAATTGTTTTAAATATTAATTTAAATATTCCAATGAAACACTCATATATAATAGGGTCATTGTAGTGGTGTCCATTATTTCATGTGTACTTATATTTTATGACACTCATCACATGGTTAACGTATTTATTATTCGATTTGTACTTTACATTACAGAAGTTAATAATTATATTGCACTTTATTTGGCTTGCTTTCTTGTGCAAAAATATTTATAGGGTTAATAATAAATTATGTATTCTGGTAAATTATATTTATTACTCAAATATAGATCTTTACCTTACTTTCATTGTGACCATTTATGGTTTTGGCTAGCAATAGCAATCATAAAAACCAGCATGATGCAAAAGTTTTAAAAAGTTTGGAAATTTAGTGATTTTTATTGCCGGAAATTTTCAGGGTGTTACGTAGGTTTATAGGGGATTTTACATGGTTGCCCTTATGAAAGGGATATTTACATGGGTACGCAGTTCATTTGCACATATGGGCCTTTAATGGGCCGATAGGCTGGGCCTGGTCTATGGCGAACGGGCCTAAAAGGCCGGGGGCGGCCTGTTGGGCCTCCCTGATGCCGAATTCATCATGGCGAAGTCTTTGTAGTTCGCCATATGCCCTTCGCCTGAGATGCCTTCGCCCAAGATGCCTTTACTTGGGAGTACCGACGCGGCTTTCTGGCCTTCACCATCTTCACTTATGGGTTTCGCCATAGGGCTTCGCTCGAATGGTCTTGACGTCCTTGGCTTGAATCCTTGCTGGTACTATGGTTTCGGCAGGTCCGGCCGAAGGGCTTCATGGCATGCCTCCAACAAGCCCCTCACGGGCAAGGGTGAGTAAGAAGCTTCGGCCGAGACCGTGCAAACTATACGGTATGGCATGAGGCGCCCCCTTTCGGCCGATGTTCCTGCAGAAACCTCTTTTTAAACTCCTGCAGAAAAAATATGAACACTGGCGTTCGCCTTTCGAGAATGGCGAAGTTGTATTATGACACTGGGTGATTATATTTTTCCAAGATTGTCTGCTTTGCGCAATTCTTGACTTGTATTTTTTCTTCCCCTTTTCCCTATTGTTTTAGCGGGGATTTCACCGAAAGTCATGCGTTCGGCCCCCTTTCGGGGATTGGCGAAAAGATTTGTTGACTTTTCAGCTTTCAACTTCTGTTTTTGACTTGTAGCATTTTGCGCTAGGAAAAACGCTTGTGTTTTGCGTAAGTCGAATGTAACGGCGTTCGGTATCTTTATTCCGAAACAAACTGTTGTGTTTTGAACGTTCGGCGAGCGCTGCTGTGGCCGATTCATTTCGCCCCCCAGGCGTTTCCTTTGATCAAGCGTTTGCCTTTTATGTAGCTATATGGTTGTCAAAATGGCGAATTGTAGGTGAAGACATCCTGGTCGAACCTTAGAGGATAACGACCGGTGCCACATCCAGCGCCGCGAAGACATTGCCACACTTTGGTTAGACTTTGAAATGACTAATCACCAAGCTGCTATCTCTTGACGTCGGTGTGTATTTCGCCTCCTTCCCCCCTTAAAGTCATGTACAATGACGAACCGTGTTCGCTAGACTTAGTATGGGCAAGGCGAAATGGTCCAGAAACGGACAATGTAATATACTTATAATGCTCCTTTGTATAACACGTTTGTGCTTTTGCCTGATGGAGCTTGTGCGTGTTTTTAAGTTTTTTTTCGCTATCATCGCATTTTGTAACTTGTACGTTCAGAAGGGCGAAGCGTGTCGGCCCCCTTGCGTGTTAGCGAAAGGAATTCACATTGACTTTTCAGCCCTCATCATTCGCTCTCGACTTTCGGCATACGCGTCCAGAAACGCTTCAGAATTTGCATAAGTCGAGCGTAGCGACGATCGGTATGTTTTCCGAAAACGAGCTGTCGCGGTTTCAACGTTCGGCAAGCAGTGCTTGGGCTGATTCGTATCGCCCCCCTGGCGTTTTCGTTGATCAAACGTTTGCCTTGGATTTTATATGTCCGAGCACCAGTTTGCCATTGCCCAGGGTCGATACAACATAGTCCCGGTATTTCCTTCTTCACCGCTTAAAAATTTTGTTGATTTAACAACTAGCGATGTAGAAAATGCTCAAGGGGCTAG
This sequence comes from Oryza punctata, assembly GCA_000573905.2. NCBI lineage: Eukaryota > Viridiplantae > Streptophyta > Magnoliopsida > Poales > Poaceae > Oryza > Oryza punctata. Next base: position 14,486,355 of record CM002488.2, read on the forward strand.
TCCTTCATCATTGAGGACTGCTTTTGCAGATGAATCGGAGCTAGAGTCTGAGTGCCCTTTGGCGGGCAATGGTATTGTGGCGAAGGGCATGGGCATGGCGAAGCCTATTCGCCCCCAGCCCATGGCGCCTTACCTTATTGGTACTTTGGTGAAGGGTATGGGTGTGGCGAAACCTATTCGCCCCCAGCCCTTGGCGCCGTACCTTATTGGTAGTGTGGCGAAGGGCATGGGTATGGCGAAAGGCTCCAGACGCTAGGGTGGCTTCGTAGCCCACCAGCTTGGAGCTAACTTATTTTCGCCCCCAGCCCTTAGCGCCATATCTTATTGGTACTTTGCCGAATGGAATGGGTGTGGCGAAACTGATTTGCCGCCAGCCCTTGGAGCCGTACCTTATTGGTAGTGTGGCGAAATGCATGGGTATAGCGAAAGGCTCCAGAGGCTAGGGTGGCTTCGTAGCCCCCCAGCTTGGAGGCAACTTATTTTCGCTCCCAGGCCTTGAAGCCGTACCTTATTGGCGCTTTGGCGAAGGGTATGGGTGTGGCGAAACCTATTCGCCCCTAGCCCATGGCACCGTACCGCCGTACCTTATTGGTAGTGTGGCGAAGGGCATGGGTGTGGCGATGCCTATTCGCCCCCAGCCCTTAGTGCCGTACCTTATTGGTACTTTGGCGAAGGGCATGGGTGTGGCGAAGGCTATTCTCCCCCAGTCCTTGGCGCCGTACCTTATTGGTACTTTGGCGAAGGGTATGGGTGTAGCGAAACCTATTCGCCCCCAGCCCTTAGCGCCGTAACTTATTGATAGTGTGGTGAAGGGTATGGGTGTGGCGAAACCTATTCGCCCCCAGCCCTTGGCGCTGTACCTTATTGGTACATTGGCGAAGTGTATGGGTGTGGCGAAACCTATTCGACCCCAGCCCTTGGAGCCGTACCTTATTGGTAGTGTGGCGAAGGGCATGGGTGTGGCGAAGCCTATTCGCCCCCAGCCCTTGGCGCCCTACCTGATTGGTACTTTGGCGAAGTGTATGGGTGTGGCGAAACCTATTCGACCCCAGCCCTTGGCGCCGTACCTTATTGGTGGTGTGGCGAAGGGCATGGGTGTGGCGAAGCCTATTGGCCCCCAGCCCGTGGCGCCGTACATTATTGGTACTTTGGCGAAGGATATCAATGTGGCGAAACCTATACGCCCCTAGCCCTTGGCGCCGTACCTTTTTGGTAGTGTGGCGAAGGGCATGGGTATGGCGGAAGGCTCCCGACACTAGGGTGGCTTCGTAGCCCCTCAGCTTGGAGGCAACTTATTTTGGCCCCCAGCCCTTAGCGCCGTAACTTATTGGTACTTTGGCGAAGGGTATGGTTGTGGCGAAATCTATTCGCCCCCAGCCCTTGGCACCGTTCCTTATTGGAAGTGTGGCGAAGGGCATGGGTATGGCAAAAGGCTCCAGAGGCTAGGGTGGCTTCGTAGCCCTCCAGTTTGGAGTCAACTTATTTTCGCCCTCAGGTCTTGACGCCGTACCTTACTGGTACTTTGGCGAAAGGTACGGGTGTGGCGAAACCTATTCGCCCCCAGCCCTTGGCACCGTACCTTATTTGTACTTTGCGAAGGGTATGGGTGTGGCGAAACCTATTCGCCCCTAGCTCTTGGCGTCGTTCCTAATTGGTAGTGTGGCGAAGGGCATGGGTGTGGCGAAGGCTATTCGCCCCCAGTCCTTGGCACCGTACCTTATTGGTACTTTGGCGAAGGGTACCGGTGTAGCGAAACCTATTCGCCCCCAGCCCTTAGCGCCGTACCTTATTGATAGTGTGGTGAAGGGTATGGGTGTGGCAAAACGTAGTCACCCCCAGCCCTTGGCGCCGTACCTTATTGGTACTTTGGCGAAGTGGATGGGTCTGGCGAAACCTATTCGACCCCAGCCCTTGGCGCCGTACCTTATTGGTAGTGTGGCGAAGGGCATGGGTGTGGCGAAGCCTATTCGCCCCCAGCACTTGGCGCCGTACCTTATTGGTACTTTGGCGAAGTGTATGGGTGTGGCGAAACCTATTCGACCCCAGCCCTTGGCGCCGTACCGTATTGGTAGTGTGGCGAAGGGCATGGGTGTGGCAAAGCCTATTCGCCCCAGCCCGTGGCGCCGTACATTATTGGTACCTTGGCGAAGGGTATCGGTGTGGCGAAACCTATACGCCGCCAGCCCTTGGCGCCGTACCTTTTTGGTAGTGTGGCAAAGGGCATGGGTATGGCGAAAGGCTCCCGACACTAGGGTGGCTTCGTAGCCCCCAGCTTGGAGGCAACTTATTTTGGCCCCCAGCCCTTAGCGCCGTAACTTATTGGTGCTTCGATGAAGGGTATGGGTGTGGCGAAATCTATTCGGCCCCAGCCCTTGGCGCCGTACCTTATTGGAAGTGTGGCGAAGGGCATGGGTACGACACTAGGGTGGCTTCGTTGCCCCCTAGCTTGGAGTCAACTTATTTTCGCCCCGCGGTCTTGACGCCGTACCTTACTGGTACTTTGGCGAAAGGTACGGGTGTGGCGAAACCTATTCGCCCCTAGCCCTTGGCGCTGTACCTTATTTGTACTTTGGCGAAGGGATGGGTGTGGTGAAACCTATTCGCCCCTAGCCCTTAGCGTCGTACCTTATTGGTAGTGTGGCGAAGGGCATGGGTGTGGCGAAGCCTATTCGCCCCAGCCCTTGGCGCCGTACCTTATTGGTACTTTGGCGAAGGGTATGGGTGTGGCGAAACCTATTCGCCCCTAGCCCTTTGCGCCGTACGTTATTGGTAGTGTGACGAAGGGCATGTGTGTAGCGAAGGCTGTTCGCCCCCAGTCCTTGGCACCGTACCTTATTGGTACTTTGGCGAAGGGTATGGGTGTAGGGAAACCTATTCGCCCCCAGCCCTTAGCGCCGTACCTTATTGATAGTGTGGTGAAGGGTATGGGTGTGGCGAAACCTGTTCGCCCTCAGCCCTTGGCGCCGTACCTTATTGGTACTTTGGCGAAGGGTATGGGTCTGGCGAAACCTATTCGACCCCAGCCCTTGGCGCTGTACCTTATTGGTAGTGTGGCGAATGGCATGGGTGTGGTGAAGCCTATTCGCCCCCAGCCCGTGGCGCCGTACCTTATTGGTACTTTGGCGAAGGGTATCGGTGTGGCGAAACCTATACGCCCCCAGTCCTTGGCGTCGTACCTTTTTGATAGTGTGACAAAGGGCATGGGTATGGCGAAAGGCTCCCGACACTAGGGTGGCGTCGTAGCCCCCCAGCTTGGAGGCAACTTATTTTCGCTCCCAGCCCTTAGCGCCGTACATTATTGGTAGTGTGGCGAAGACGGCGGTGGTGGCGGCACAGTGCTAGTAGCGGTGACGCGTGGCCGGAGCAGGGCGGCGAGTGGCGGAGGTGGAGGGCGGCGTGGGTAGAGCGAGTGGGGACACGATGAGCTCAAGCGAGATTGGAAAAAGAGAGAGAGAGAGCTTGGGGAGGATTTATGTAGCCTCGGGAGGGATAATCGTGGCCGGGTGAGACGTGAGGCGGTGGCAACAGCAGTAGAGGAGTGGGGCGATGACATGTGCTTGGCACGGCTCCAAATCTGTGCCATATTTCAGGGAAAGGTGGGGAAGAGGTGGATGAGAGGATGGCAACCACATCCATGTGCTTTGAAGATGAGCCCGATAGGTGGGCCCCACCTGTCGGTGGCTCGGGGAAAGAAGGGGTGCAAGGCGGGCTATGAGGGAGAGGGGAGCTAAGCGGGCGAAGGGAGGAGATGGTCCCGCCCGAGAAAGAGAAAGCGGTGGACAAATGGGGCACGGGGAAAACAAGTGGACTTGGGCCGGAAGCGGCCCAAAGAGAAGGAGGAGCTTTTTAAATTTGTTTTTATTTTATTTAATTGATTAAATGAACTTGATTTTACTTAAATTACTTCTTGAGCTCTGAAAATTCACTGGAATTTTGGAGAGTACTTTAAGTCACGGAGAATATTACAAAATATTTCTGGCCATGATTTTTAAATGAAGTTTTGAATTCCCTCACTAATTACCTTGATTGAATTGCTTTAGCTTTTAATATAATTTCAAGAAATGCATTATTTAATATTTTTTAATCCTGAACGAAAATCGGGGCGTGACATATTGTGACGCCCAAAATTTCTATCCAAAATTCCAAACACTTACATGTGTGTAAACCCTCGTCCAGGAATCAGCCAAGGCACACAATAAAACAAATTGATAATAGAGTGCAAATCTTTATCTAATTAATAGACGAATAAAAATTCATTATAGAGTAGATAGTTCCTCTCAAACACTAAAGTTCTAAGCAGCGCAAAATAAAAACTAGCATAAAAGACTCCATTCCACAAGCAGCTTGACCAGGACTAAGCCTAGTCCTCTAGACCTCCATCATCACTGTTGAACTCCTCTGCTGATGAATTATTGCAAGGTGAGTATATGGAATACTCAACAAGCCACACAGTAAATATGCAAGTGCACATGGATACAAAAATATGGCATAATATAGGCTCATTTGCACAAATTGCATTTAATAAACATTTTAGAATTTGTAAAGATAATAACGTTGTTGATTAAGTAATATTTTCCAACGCTATACAACATACATGTTGTATTGACCCAACCATATCTGAACAACCATACCCGGTTGCACAGACCTAACTCCAAACCAGGAATCTACCGTTCCAAACCAGGAGCTAAGCAGATTATTGCAGTTTTATCACAGTATCATTATTAGTGAAAGGTATGGAACTAATCACGGAAAACATTGTTAGACCTACAGATAACCGCGGGCACGGCTATTCAAATAATTTTACTTTGATCAGAGGTGTATTACTATACCCACAAGAGAGCCTCAATATCATGTCAACCATGCGGCGTGATATTGAAAAAGTACCCAAGTAGAGACTGTGACAGTACCCCCAACATAACACTATGCAAAGCAGTGCACCGTTCCTGGATTATAATGACCCCCTTAAAACCAACGGTATGGACTCCCCAGCGACCCCCATGGATTTGTTGCCATTTCTCAGTTATACCGAGGGTAAAGCCGTTGCCCACACTGGCATGTGGTTAGTACGGTTAATGTTTCACAAAGATAGCTCGTGAACCGGTCATTAATTGTCATTAGCACGAGCATCAAAACCATGTGCTTACAACCCACCATTAGCAAGTTTTAGTTTCCAATTATTTAATTAACCAAGCACGATAAGCCATCGTGAACTACATGTTAATCAGTGATAGTGAAGCATAGTTCTCCCCATTAATGAGCTAATGTTTCTAAGCATGGCTAAGCATCCTAATAATTTTAACTAAAACCATATAAAGTTCTAGCGAATCCAATTATTAACTAGGTGACGAAGGACGGATAATCATATTACGAAGGGGTCGTATCAAAGGCAATAGGTTATTACCACCCAGTGACATGCGAAAACAAATGTAGCAGATGAATAGAAACAATAGCTTTAAATGGGTTCAATATGCTAAATTGATATTTTGGAATCTATGTGACTTGCCTTGCTGGTCTTCAAAGTCTTCTATATCTTCTCCTGCAACGACAGACTCTCCAGGAATGTCGGAAACTAAAACAAAAGAATAAAATCAACAAAAACAGTACAATAACAAGCATGAACAATACATGTGGATATTTGTATCATGTAGATCTTGTTTTTAGCAAAATTTAGACACTTGAAGCAACTAAATCCGAGTTACGGTGAATTAGTTATGAATTTTTGAAATTTAAACCGATTTAAAACATTTACAGAGATTTTAACTGAATTATGACGCAATAGAGAATTTCTCTTGAAAAGGAAAAAAGCTTTATTGCGTCAGCAAGGGATGAGGTCTACGGAAGACCGGGTGCACAGAGGCGGTCCACAAAACTAACGGCTAGAATAGGTTTGACCTAATTGACCAAGATCGGACGGCGAAGATCAAACCGGTCTACCATATGGCGAACGACGTGGCGCTGATATCACGATGATGTCATCACCGACGGTGGCCGCAGAGGACCTAACGATCACCTGCGTTCTATGGCAAGGCAGCGCGAACGGAGGACACCTTCGAGACGAGCGCGGCACGAGGATCTCACCGAGGGGTGGCGCGGCGAAGGACGACGACGGACGACGACGGTGGCGAGGTCGATGTGGCGGCGGTTCCCGGGTTGGCAGCAAAAATGAAGGGTGGGACGACGACGACGACGACAGTCTTGCGACTCCATCGACGACAACAACTTGAGCGGCGGCGCGGCATGGCTGGACCAGCAGCGGTGACGACGGCGCGGGCTTGAGCGGAGGCGGCGCTACCGGCGATGGCAGGCTAGGGCGAGGGTGGCGGTGGATAGACGAGGTCGTGTGGTCCTATTTATAGTGGTGGAGTGCGGTGGCTAGGCCCAAGGTGAGCCTGGTGGCGGGAAGGAAAGTTTTGGTGTTAGGAAAGAGGAAATCCGAATCGAATTTGATTTCCTAGGAAATTGGCTTGAGTTTCCTAAAGAGAAAAGGGAGATAAGATTGAGGGATAAATTTCCTCCCAAACAATTCGGCTGGATAAGGAAGGAATCGACCCATTTGGGAAGGGGATCAGCGGTGGCGTTTGGTGGCTCTGGTCGGGAGGTTGAAAATGACCCTAACAGGTGGGTCCCACCTGTCAGCGGTAGAAGGGAGAGAGAAGGGAGGCGCGGTGGACTGGGCTGACATGGGCCGAGCATGCACAGGTCGGGCAGAGAGAGAAGGCTGGGCCGACTTTCGGCCCAAAGCCGGAAAGATGATTTTAATTCCTTTTTCAATTAAATTATTTCTGAAATTCAATTTCATTTGTCAAAAATACTTCGTTTGCTCAAATAAATCCCAGAAAATGTAGGAACTATAAAAACAATAGAAGTATTTGATAAAATTTTGTCTAGCCCACTTTTATATTGGAAGTTATTAAATTAAAATTAGATCTTTTCTTTTAGGCTTTTAAAATCATTTCTAATAATTCGTTTTGAACAACAATTTATAACTTAAGGATTTTTAGGGTGTGACTTATATGACAAGAATATACTTCATTTATTTGCTTCACTTGATTAGGTTAGTCGATCTATGCAACGGTAATGGTCCAATGATCTTAACGGGTTGCACTAGTTCTAACTTGTCCATACGAAGGGTGGGACTCCTGCGGGAATTTGTGTCATTCTTTATTTACATAAGCATGTTGCTTAGGTTAGTTAAATGTCGTTAGATGCAGGTATGCCCCACGAAATTGAGGTAGGCAGCAGGTGGTGATAGCCCTGTCCATCCTTTGTATTCCTCCATGTCAAAGTATGACATAGGAGATCATAAAATGCTATAACCACGCTAGTAGACGAGCAGAGAGTTGTCTCTCGGAAATACCTGGATGCCTAGAACTAAGTCCTAGCCTTATAAGCTTGTAATTGTTAAGTGTAAACTAAACATATGAATCTTAGATCTCGTTAGTCCCTCTCCACTACTTGGTGTATGAATCTCCTGTGTGTCACACGACCTAAACTATTTTTTTGTTAAACCCTAGTTAGACTTGGTATATTAATTATAGCATGGTTACGAATATATTAATTATAGCATGGTCACGAATATTAATTATAGCCTTCCCTGTGGAAAAATAAATACGATACCCTTTGAATACTCCTAGGTGAAATGCTACAGTAGTAGCTATGCACTTGCGGATTTATCTGTGACCGTATTAAATACCAACAATACCACACAAAAATATTTTTTCTAAAAGATAAAAAGACCCCAAAACATAAAATTTTATACAAACTTACTTGTTGTGTAAGGAGGCCACATAAAAATTCATACTTTAGAACTTCTAATGAGATAAATCAATTGTTAACTTGTATTTCTCTAAGGGTATTTTGGGCATACTTTTGAAAAAGCTCACTTTGTGAAATATTGTAGAAAAACTGATAAAATCATCGGTATATTACGGAAGATACAATGTCAGTGGTAAATCGTTGAAATGTAACAATTTCGGTGGCATAGAGTAAATTATCTCTTATTAATAAGATAAGGCTAAAAAGCGAAGTAAAAAAGGTTGTATATAATAGCCCTAATAATTGGCATGTTTCTTTAATTGGTTATACTTTACGGAAAAATGGAAATTATTTTGTTCCTATTTGTCATGTCACGTTTTTCGCCTTTCCAAATTTTCCTAATTTTAAAAATTCAAATTTATGTTTATTCACCTAAAATAAAAGTATAATTTCACTAAATAAATTAATTACGCCGCCTTCTGTAACGCCCCGAAAATTCGACCATCGAATATAAAACACTAAAATACGAAATTTCAAAAACTTTTAAATTAAGTTGCATCATGCCGCGTTTAATCGCTCGTTTATTCGGATCTTTAATTGCAAAGCTCGGATTTATCAAATCCATTTAAGCGCGAACCCTAAAAACAAAAATCAACTAAGTGCACAATTAAGGAAAACAAACTAAAATATGTGGTGAGGCAAAATTGTAGTAAAGAGAATATCCTATATAAATGTCACAAATTTATTTGGGTAATATAAATTTAAATAGGAAACTTCACATATATATATACAATTATCTATGCCTATGCATATATATATATATAATGTGTATAAACATGAAATATGGTGACACAAACTCAAGCGGGCATTTTTGCATATATATAAATATATATATATACATAGGAGCATAAGTATAAATCCTAGGCATAAATATATATACATAGACGTACATATGTATATGTGTGAATAATGGGTATAAAAATAAATTATCGAAACATGGAAATTTGGAGTGAAATATCTAGGAACACTAAAAATATTCGGCAACATTTATTTAGTTAAAATTACAAAATTTTAGATGGTTTTTAAATTGAGAAAAACAACCCAAATTGTCAAAAACCCTGGCGGCACTGTTCATTGTCCGCCACGTGTCCGATCCTGTCCCGTCACCGCCCGCCGCCGCCGCGCCCTCGCACCCCACGCGCCCCTGCACCCTCGCGCCCCGCACACGCCCTCGCGCCCCGCGCTGCTGTCGCCGCACGCACGCCGCCGCCCGCACCGCGTGCGCACATCGCCGCCTCCCCACGCCGCGCGCACGTCGCCGTACCCGCGCACGTCGCGGTACCCGCGCACGTCGCCGTACCACGCCGCATGCGCACGCCCGCCTGCACACGCGCCGCCCGCTGCCGCCGCACCCGAGCCGCTGTCGCCGGCCGCCCGCGCACGCCGCCCGTACCCGGCCACCGCGCGCACGCCCCCGGCCGCGCCGCGCCTTGCGCCCTTTGCCGCCGCCGCTCACGCACGTCGCCCGGTCGCCGCCGTACCCCCGCTGCGCGCGCGCACGTCGCCGCCTTCCCCACGCCGCGCCCGCGCATGTCACCGCATCCCCACGCCGCGCGCGCACCTCGCACCCACCGTTGTGCCGGCCTCCCCCGCACTATAAAAAGGCCGCTCCATGCCTCCCTCATGTCCCCCCCACACCGCCGGCGATCCCTCCCTTTCCCTCACCTCTCCCTCCCCAATCCCCTTGGGGCCGCCGCCGCGCCCCAGGCCGCCGCGCGCCTCGCCAACCGCCGCCACCGGTGAGTCTCTCCCGCCTCCTCCCCTTCTGTCTGCCGCCAGAGAGAGAGAGTAGGACCGGAGAGGGAGCAAGCAGAGAGAAAAGAGAGGGAGGAAGAAGGAGCAGAAAGAGATAGAAAAGAAAAAGAGAAAAGAAAAGGAGAGAGAGAAGAAAAGAGAGAAAAAAAGAGAATAAAATGGATGAGAGAAATTTAGGAATCGGTAAATCCGTTGTCGTCAGTTATTTTAGAAACTCGTAAAATTAAATCAGATTATTTAATTGCAAATATTCACTTAATTAGATTATTCATTTAAATTATTATTCTTTTGCGGAATATTTAGTCGATTATTTAGATTTTCATTCGTTAGGTCTTGCCAACTCGCGTATATATTAATCGGAGGATTTATTCGCCGGTTATTTCTAGAACTTCCGAATTAATCGTCACCATTCAATATTTATTAAAATATCCATTTAATCGCTATTTATTTTTACTCGTTGATTAGGTTATCCGCTTAAGTAGCCGTTGCGAGTATCTAGTCAACTATTTATCACCTAAAGTTAAGTATTACTATCGGGATCTAATTTATTCGAGTCGCGTAAATTAAATCGGATTAATATTCTAATTGGCTAACACTAATAATTTTAGGACGAAAGTATTAAAAATCGAAATAGAACTATTTTATGAATAATAATGGAATCGATATCAACATTCAACGCTCACGTTCGATCTATTTCTTTAATTGGATTTTGTTGGATTTTAATTGAATTCTAAGTGAATTCAATTTCCTTCGCACGTAATTCTAGACACCGAGGGTTGCGAGTCCAACTGAGGATCAAGACCCGCAAAGCTTCGAGCAAGGCAAGTCATCACTATTCCTTGAACATATTGATCCCAATTGCGAAATTGTTTTGTTTAGGAATAAAGTTGCATGCAATGATGAATATCCTACTTGTTATTATGCCATGCCTTGATTATTGTTTATCCCATATCCCCTTGTAACCATGCTTACGTATGAGCCCCTAGACAATTATGACAAATGCTTAGTAATGCTATCCTAGAATCGTGCATACTCATATTTATCAAATGCTCTATGCTTGGGCAATTACCTTGGGGAAGGTAATTGAGATGCGGCATGTGGAGACATGAGCGCCACATTGCCATGATGAGATGATATGTTTTGTGAAAGGAGAAATAAAACTAAACAAGTGTCTTCGACTGGGGCGGATGGTGGATTTGGGTGGTATCCGGAAAAGGCTAGCACCGTCCCCGGTCAGTTAAGGACCGAGCCATGAAGTTAAGCATGAAACGACCCTCATACAACTGTACTTCTCGGATGGGTATAGACCTAGCGGACTAGATAGCCGAGCAGAGGTAGTATCCTTGCATAGATGGTTCACCCCCGTGTGTGAGGCAGGTGCGCTACGGTGGGGCAGCCGTTGAGGTAGGGCCGCGATGCGTGCCCTACGTTGGTGTCGCCATTGGTAGGACTGCCACGTGTGTGAGAGTGAGAATCTAAACTTAAACTATAAACTTTACATGCGTGTGAAACTTCCCGGGAGCGCCAAAACTCCTCTCACTGCTAGAAATAGATACGCCTAGAGTGCATGACAATGATAGTTCATGGAGCAGGTACTGCCAATGCAAGGTTATCGAAAGGCTTTGCCGTGATACGTCTCATGTGTTGGGACGAGGCTCATGTGTTTTGCAGTTGCGGAGTATGGGTAAAGTGTACATCCACTGCAGTGTGAGTAAACCAATCTATTCGAATAACCGTGCTCGCGGATATTGAGCACCGGGACATGCATTACACTTGGCTAGACTCTAAATTCTTAACTTGTGTGGGATGGGATAATGCATGATGAATTTTATGCTGTTGGAGCCACTTCCTGAGCAGAGAGGAAGGTGGACGTCCACAGAAAACCATGACGAACCAAATGATGGGGAGCTATCCTTGGGATCATAATGGATGGTGGACAGAACCGTCGTTGTTTAAAGTAAACTCTGGTAATAAAACTTGATCAGTTATGCTTGGTCCTAGGTTTGTGAAAAGGATTGCAAAACTAGCTTTATGCAAAAGAACCTATGCCTTGCCTTGGATAAAACTTGTCATATGCATTGTTGCCGTGGTGACTTGCTGAGTACGGTTGATACTCATCCTTGCAATTATAAACTCAATCAGAAGCCGAAGATGACACCGTGGAGGATCCATACGCCTACTACGAGGAGGATGCGGAAGAAGAGGGTGCCCACTAGGTCTAGACACGGTCGTTGCCTGTGGCAATGGCGATGCCGCTGCCTTCGTTCTGCTGCTCATCTATGTTCTGTTTTTGGAATGTATTCCGGACCGTTTGGTCCTTTGTTCTAAGACAATGCATTTGGGCCTATGATGTAATGATTCGTACTCGACGCATATATATGCGCTTTTGGTAATTCAACTATGTATCGTGTGTGACAAACTACTTGATCCACGGAAATGGCACAGAATACACGAGTGATTCCTGTTGCAAAACGGGGTCCTTACACCTTCCTAATTTATCGTTTGTTAATTGGATTTATTTGATTTTCATTTGTCTTTTGGAAGTGGAGCACAATTTTTAAAATTTCCTAAAAATCCCAATCCAAAAAAGTTTCCAACATTTCAAAAATGAAAAAGTCTATTCCACATCCCTCAACTATGGTCAAGTTCTGTTTTCATCCGTCAGCCTCAAAACCAGGTATATAACACCCTTCAACTATGAAAACCAATGCACATGAAGTCCGTGGGTGGTTTGGAACAACAGTTATATAGTACGTGGCGCTTTGACTTGGTCTTTGTTGTACGTGGCGTCTACGTGGTGCTTTACAAGTCTTTACATGCAGGAAAAAAATATGGGTCCCACATGTCACTCTATTCCCTCCTCTCTCGTTCTTTACCCTCTATCCCGTGTGTAGTGGTAAGTGGTAGAGGTAGGAGGGATGGAGACGAGGCCGGCCAGTGGCGGAGCAACGCGAGGACGAAGCCGCGGTCGACAGTGACAACATGGGCATGACCCCACTCCTCTTTCCCTCCTGCTGTCGGTGAGCTGCTTTCAAAGATAGAAAGAGGTGGACGTGGCCGAGTGTGGTGGCTCTAATTAGGCCGCCGATGACTGCGATGGGGGAGGATGGGTGCCGCGGGAGAGCAAGGCAAGGGAGCATGGGGAGAGTGAAGGGGGAGCATAGATTTTCATGGTCAAGTCTGGGGAAGGATTGGTCCTCAACCATGGCTATGAAGCCAGGGCGGAGTTCATAACCATATGAGAGGATTGGGTTTGAAGATAGTGGTGGTTCAAAGATCTCGCCCTTTGGAGTGAAAATGCTTTGGATAGATTTTTGCTCCATGGTAGAGGGGAAAGGAAAGAAGAAAAATGAAAAGAAAGAGATACGGAGGCAACTAGGTTTGAAGATAATTCAGCAACCATTTCACGGTAACAGCTCCAGAAAGCTTGTTGGTATTTATTATGAACACATAATAATCTGCAAGCGCACAAATACCGTTGTAGCCTTCACCCAAGGGTATTCTAGGGTATGAAATCCACACGAAACGGGTGTTGACTAGACTTATAACTAGATTACCCAAGGACACAAGATAAATGGTAGGTGAGGATAGAGAGGAATTACTGTGGATTACTTATCTTAGTTTAAGTTAATGTAAAACTTTATTAATTGCTTCGGACATCGAGTTACCTCTGGTCTGCCAAGGAGACTCCGGCCTACAGCTCTATAATGTACCCGAACGTGGAGGATTATGAAGGACGACAGTGTTGTCACCGCCTACCTGTACAACCCATGAAGAACACAATAAACAAATGTAGTCTCTAGCCTAGACACCACGTCTACGCTATTAATTACTACCCTAATCTCGGTACCATCCTTATGGAAGATTAAGGTACTATACTTAAGCAGAGCGATGAACCCGCAATGATGAGAATATGTCTCACTTAAATAAGAAGAGTAAATATCATAAAGAATTCATGAACACATACTTATATGAAGACAAGAATCCGTCGACGTACGAGCTTGGAGAAGATTACCGATAGCCCGACACTTCTCCACTCTCTCCCTACTCTATGCACTAGCTAAGTAGAGCTTCACCTTTGGAATGTAGCAATAATTTCTATATTGGTGTGTATTGAGTAAGGAGTGGGAGGCCAATTTATAGTGTGGAGGTGACTTGAGAGAGTGGAGATGCTAAGTGAATATTCTTCCTCCAACTCCTCTCAAGCCTCTCCCTATCCACAACCAACATCCTATGACAGTTGGGACTTGCGCCATCAACTTCAGGAGAATGAGAAGGGGCACCGCATGGAATCTGCGAGCGAGGGGGCCACCACTAGTTCGGCTGCACTAGGGGTTTCGCCGACCCGTGGTCGAGTCACTGCCTGGTGGGCCCTTGTTGATGATAGAATTTGGTAAGCATATAAATCGGAATCGAAGATATGCGGGATTCTCGGAAACAGAGTATGCATCAGCTAAAGGTCTGTATCGGCTGATACCGAGTTTAATATGGTTAGCCGATACAACCAATATTGATTAAGTTGGTTGCGTAATCAATGTTGGATTCAAAAGAAGGGCTTCGATGATATTGCCAGACAAGGGTAGAGTCCAAGATAGGCAATTGTATCTATTAATTAGGATTCTATGTAATTTCCTTATAGATATTTTCGGTAAGAGTCCGCCTAAGGGACTTGTTCATCGGATAGAGTTGTATTAGGAAAGTATGAGTCGTGTCCGTTATGGACAAGTTTGTTTATTCGGGTATAAATATAAGCCCGATGTATTGTAAATAATGAACATCAGTTCAATTCAATCTCGGCGCATCGCCAACTTTTTCGTTGCTTTGTTTCGACGAGTTGTTGCTTTTGAGTCGAGCTGCATCGGTTTCGATCTTCGACAAAGAGGTAAAGCTTCTTATGGTGGTTTTCATTATTGGGATAGCTGCTTAAATCTTTATGACACACTAATCCTATTTTTGTGAACGACCGAGTTATCATATGTGTTATATAATCTAGACTGACAATACTTTCTACCTACATCGGCTGAGCTCCATCCAGGGTTTCATCGATAACGTCTAGATTGACTTGTTGACTTAGATTATATAATATATCTACCATCCTGAAAAGATGATCATCGGCTTGACTGTTTAGATATTATGCTTTTTCATACTTAGTGTTGTATTAGGTAAGTTTGATCTACTAAGTTATGTTTAGAATCATCATCTTTAGCCTGCTTAATTGTCACGCCCCGATTTTCGTTCGGGATTAAAAATCATTAAATAATGCATTTCTAGAAATTATATTAAAAATTAAACCAATTTAATCAAGTGAAATAATGAGGGAATTTAAAATTTCCTTTAAAAAATCATGGCCGGAAATATTTTTGTAATATTCTTCGTGCCCTAAAATACTCTCCGGAATTTTTCGTGAAATTTCGGAGCTCAAGATATAATTTAAATACCACAAAGTTCACTTAACAAAGTAAACAAAAAGAAAAACAACTTAAAATCTCCCTCCTGCACTTTGGGCCGCTTTCGGCCTAAAGCCTCCCTCTCCACCCTGTTTAGCCCACCTCTCTCCTCCCGAGCCGGCCTCCCTTTCCCCCCTCTCCCCTTTCCTCCCTGGGCCCGGCCGGCCCTCCCCTCTCTCTCTCCCTCGGCCCAAGGCCGCCTCGGCCCGCTTGCCCCAAGTCTGCTTCACCTCCCCCCAACTGCTCCCTCTCTCCTCTCTCCGACTGGTGGGACCCGAGGCCCCACCTGTCATCCCAAACCCCCGTCTCCCACACCCTCTCTCTCCCATTCCGGCCGGCCACTCCACCCCCCATGTCGTCGCCTCTCCCGGCCCGTCGCCCACGTCGCCGCTCCACCCGCCCACTCCGGCCGCACCCGCCTCCCTGCATCATAAAACCCCGCTCGGCCACCACCCCACGCGCCTCGGCTACCAGCGCCGCGTCGCCGCCTCCTCGCGCCGCACTGCCGCTCCCGCCACCGAGCCACCAGCGCCGCTCGCCGCCGCGCCACCCACCGCCGCGCCCGCGCACTCGCCTCTGCCGCGCGCCACTCCGCTCACCGCGCCGCTGCGCCACGGCCGCGTCGCCGGGCCTCGCGCGCCTCGCGCGCTCGTGCGCCCCGCCCGAGCGCCGTCGTCGCCGCCTGCTCCGAGCGCCGCTGCCGCACGGCATTGCCGCTGCCCGCCGCGCCTCGGCTGCCTCGGCCGCGCGTCACTTGCCCGTGCCCGCCGCGTGCCGCGCGCCCGTTCCCCGCGAGCGCCGGTAGCCGCGCCGCCTCGGTCGCCGCCCTCTACCGCCGCACCACCGCCCACCGCCGTCGCCCGCTGCCGCCTGGCCGCGCACCACCACCGCCGCCTGCGCCGCATCCGCCGCCTTGCCCGCGAATGCCGCCACGCCGCCCACCGCCTGAGCGCACCCACCGGTCGTCGGCCGCCTGCGCTGTTGCCGCCTCCCGTGTCGGCTACCGCCTCGCGCGCCCGTGCGCCCCACCCGAGCGCCGTCGTCGCCGCCTGCTCCGAGCGCCGCTGCCGCACGGTATTGCCGCTGCCCGCCGCGCCTCGGCCGCCTCGGCCGCGCGTCACCGGCCCGTGCCCGCCGCGTGCCGCGCGCCTGTTCCCCGCGAGCGCCGGTAGCCGCGCCGCCTCGGTCGCCGCCCTCTACCGCCGCACCACCGCCCACCGCTGTCGCCCGCTGCCGTCTGGCCGCGCACCACCGGCGCCGCCTGCGCCGCATCCGCCGCCTTGCCCGCGAATGCCGCCACGCCGCCCACCGCCTGCGCGCGCCCACCGATCGTCGGCCGCTTGCGCTGTTGCCGCCTCCCGTGTCGGCTGCCGCCCGCGCGCCAGCGCCGCATCCGCCGCACCGCGCCCCGGTCGCGCGCCGCCTGTCGCTTGCCGCCTGCGCCGCCGCTCGGCCGCACCCGCGCCGCCCGCGCTCGGCCTCACCCGCGAGCCGCGCCGCCCCGGCACCGCCTCCCGCTGGTGCACTGCGCGCCGCTAGCCGGCCGTGCTTCACCGCCGGCCGTTGCCGCTCGCGTGTGACCCTCCACCCGTGCTGCTCGCCGCCTGCGCTGCTGCCGTCGCCCACCTCCCACGCGCACCGCGCTGCCGCCCGCGGCAGCCACCCCGCGAGCCGCGCCGCCCTTGCCGCTCACCGTCCCCGGCCGTGCGCCACTGCTGGCCGCTGCCATTCCCCTGCCGCCCGCGCCGCGGTCGCGCGCCGCCTCCTGCTGGCGCGCCGCTGCCTCGCGAACGCTGCCGCGCCTCGCCCGCAAGCGCCGCCGCCCGCTGGCCCACGCCGCCCACCGCCGCAAGCCGGCCGTGCCACCCACTGACGCTCGGCCGCACACCCGCTCGCCTGCCGGCCACCGCCGCTCCCGTGCCGGCCGGCCGGTGGACAACCGGCCACCCCCCCTTCACCGTGGCCGCTCGACCTGTCTGGGCCGTCCACGTGGCGGGTCCCGTGTGGCGTTGCCGTGGCCCACGCGTGGACTTGGTCCACGGTGGACCGGCCGTCCCTCTCCCGCTGCCGCGTGGGGCCCGCCCCCTGTGAACCCGGTCCACGCCTCATCCTCGCTGAGGTCATAATCCTCCTTTTTCTTTGAGAAATTAATTATTAATTGCGCAATAATTCGGTTTAATTCCAGAAATTGATTAAAATGGCTCAAAATTTCTAAAATTCATAACTAATTCATACGAACTCCAAATTGAGCCATTCAAATTGCAAAATTCATCTAAAATTGAGCTCTACATGTTTGTTTACTTTTCATGTACTATTTATTTGGTTTTTATTAGTGTTTTTCCTCGTTTTGCGTGCCAACGTGTAGATTCCGCCGTTTCGGACGATCGCGTTCGCGTGGAAAAGAGTTCAGAAGATCAATCGAAGAAGCAAGGCAAGTCACATTCCCCTTGATCATTTTGATCCCAATTTATAAAATATTTTACCGTTTACAAATAAACTGCATGTTTTGCTAATTACACGGGAATAGGGTTTACCCATCTGTTCACTTGTGCCTTATTTACTTGATGTCCTTTCTTTGTCAAACTGGGTGATAATTTGACTAGCTTGTGTCTCATGTTGACCTAGCTAGAATTATTTTATGCTTAGCCATGCTTAATACCACTAGCTCACAATATGGGATAATTACATTATTTATTTATAGTATCTTGATGAGCTGCGAGCTCGAGACATGTCGGCCATGTTTCATTGGTCGTAATTATCCAACTAAAATATGGATTAATGGTGGGCTGTGGGTGTATGGTTTTGCTAGTCGCACCCATGGCAATTAAGGACCGGTTCACGGGAATCCCTGGAAGAAACACCGTGCGTACCACAAGCCAGCGTGGGCAACGGCTGGACTTGTAGTGTAGCTTTCCTCTAGCTGACGTACACTGGCTAGGGTGAGCGTGATGGAGTTTGGATGGGCCCTGCGACGGCCTATGCGGCTGCCGGATTCACCGTGGCATGAGAGGGGGCTGCCCGTTGCCTGTTGAGGAGTGGGGGCGAAACCTGCGGTGGTACGATTGGTTAGAGGGGGTTATGCGAAGGGTCCTATCACAGTCCCTTTCCGGGGTACTGTGGTGGTATACCGGCGCACGGTAACGTGTCGTGGGGCTGTGTCTTGTGGGTACAGATGTACACCTCTGATCAGAGTAAAACTATTCGAATAGCCGTGCCCGCGGTTATGGGCGATCGACCAGCTCACCGTGATTAGTCATAACCATAATAACTTGACTTAATGGAACTGGTTTAGTTCATGTGGAATGGTTGGGCCTGCTCAACGTGGTGTAACGTTGTCCAGTGGTGATGTTTAATGTTGCCTTAATTAATCAACTGTTTTACTGTTTTCAACTATAAATGTTTATAACCGCCTTTATGCAAATAGCCACAAACCCTCCTTGTCTCCCCTTGCACGAATGCATCGTTGGTGTGGCTTGTTGAGTACGGTGGTTGTACTCAGCCTTGCTATTATTCCCCCTTTCAGAAATATAGTGCTTCTGAGCCGAAGACGAAGTTAGAAGACCAAGGCTCATACCCCAGTTGAGTTTTGCCTGTGGAGTGGAGCTGAAGCCCCGCTAGGATCGTCGCCGTTTTCCGCTGTTGCTTTCTTCTCGGTGTGAGGACTAAGCGACTCTTCTGTAAGTATTTACGATTTATTTACGTTTGGATCTGTGTACTAATTTGTCGTTTTGTGTACCCTGGCTTGATTCCTGGACAGGGATTTATACACAAAATAGTCTGGAAATTTGGGATAAATTTCCGGGCATGACAAAGTGGTATTAGAGCCAACTCGACTATAGGTTGAGCCAAATGGTCGAACCCTAAGGACAAGTTTTCCGAAAACCCTAATTCCGAAATTGCCTCCTCTCACCTTTCGGCATTTCTTTGAAAAATGGTTTATCAAATGTCTGTCTTTCTCCCCAACTCTCTAGTTGTTGAACCTGGAGGGCAAACCGATGGTTTCACGTCTACTTACAGAAGTCAAGTCAAGCCGCAAGTTCAAGTTGGAAGAAGCAAGATGGTCAGTTCAGAGTCGTCGTTTCGCGATGATCAAGTGAAGCCTTCCCGAAGCTTACCTAAACCCAATCCTTCCCGAAGAGTAGTTTCGTTAGCTGCTAGTACGTGTGTTATTTGCTTGTGTGTAGAGGTGTGGTTTGCATCAGTGGTGGGGATGTGACCATACTAGGTTGTTTGATTAAGCAACTTAAACAATAAAGGCCTACTCACAACAGATCAGTAATCAAGTGGTTTAAGGTCTTATCTTTAGCAACCCCCTCTCTTCCTTCTCTCCCTGTCTCGGCAGCGGATGGTCAGTGTCTGAAAGAAGCAGAGCAACACCAACACCAGTGAGTCAAAGTCACAGATCCGTGGTTCATTCGAAAGCAACAATGTACCCTCAATACCAGATGAACCTCCGCTCGTGGTCAGCTTTTGGTGTCCAAGATCAGATGATGAGTGCATTAGCGCAGGAGATGCAAAGCTAAACGCAAGGTTAACTGCAGTAGAAGTGGCACCAGCAACAACAGATGCAAGTTCAGATGTAAGCTCAGAGTCAGAATCGGGGTCGAAGCTAGTATACCGCCAAGTCCCCAGCAGACAGGTATATCCAAGCCACCGCCAACTCATGAAGCAACCAGTGATGCAGGTTATGGTCATGGTTCACAAGAGCAGTTTTTGCCAAGTGCCCGACTATCCATGGAAGGTGTACGTCAGGTCACCGATAGAAGATGAGGTGCAGTGCCCCAGAAGGACTGAAGCTTCAAGCCAACTGATCGTTAAGAATTATGGTGCACTACAGCTCTAACTTCCGTGGAGACCAACAGTGATTGTAGAAGCACCCTCAACAAGGTTCGTCAGTCTCTCCTTGCTCTTGTTCTAGTTGCAAGAGAACCGACCCAGAAGAATGCACATCATGGTCAATCAAAACAGTGTTGTTTCAGCTGTTTGGAGCCAGGACCCCCACTTGAGAGATGGAAGACCAAAGAAGATGGCGTACCATTGTTTCAGTTGTAAGAAGACATGTCACCTGTCAAAAGATTGTTCGATGTCACAGCGTCAGTATGATCAAGTCAACAGTTTTGGTCCCAACGTCCCTGCCCTTCAAGTTACACCAATTTCAACACAAAGTAGCCAGGTCCAACCTAAAGACATCCGAAAGTCAGTGGATGACGACCACCAGTTGCAATGTATAACCTCCACCACAACGAATTGTCGTTAAGGGCACCGATGAAACCTCTATTTTTTCACAAGCAACCACTTCGAGGTTACAGAATCAGTATAGCAGGGCAAGTAATGCTAGAAAACCAGTGGCCTACTCTAACTGCAGTGAGACAGTTCAATTCTTCACTATAGGTCGCAGTCAAGGTCTCCAGTACCAGACTTCAAGATGGCCATCAACATCAGCCATGCACCTCGTGTTGCTCCAAGTCAGATGCCAGGCCGAAATCACAAGAGAGTGACACCAACAACTAGAAGGTTTTGTCTGTTTCAGCTACCAAGAAGATGGGAAAACTGACACTTTTCTGAGGAGTGTCAGAAGTCAGGATATCGTTCTTGTGAGATCTCCAGCTAGTAAGCAACGATGGAGCGAGTTAACCATGGCAGAATCAAATGGTTAAAGTCTTACCTGATCAACAACTCTGTCAGCAAGGGTCATCAATCATGCACGAGTCTTTGGTGTTCAAGTACCTTATTTGTGTAGAGAAGTTTCATGACGGTTAAGTAAGGAAAAGGGAAAGTTGAATAAAGTATGAGTCAGGCAATTTTTTTTCTTCTATTAAAATTCATCTTGAGTATTCGAAGGGAGGGTAACTTTCATACCTGTCAGTGTCGTGAGAAATCTAGAATTCCTTCTCTAGCTCGTCGCAGCCTTGTTGAGCTCCAAGATCTAATTGCCAGTCAATAAAGGAATGATTGACCAACACAGTGAGAACAGTTGGACCACAGTAACACCCAAACATGATGGGGTCCATCTAGAGGACAGTATCAGCGTTACCCCAGGATGACGAAAGGATGAAGTAAATATTTGAGTATGACATCATATAAGAATTAACGAACCCTGTAACTTTGGAAGTCCTTCGGAGTTTGGTAAATGGTGACAACACCCTAGTGGTGTGAACATGGATAGAGAACGGTCGTTCTTGATTTAAGGCAACCATATCGCTACAGAAACCATCCCAATGTTTCTCGGAAATCAGCAAAGAAATCATTCCATACATGAGTCAGAAAAGCTATGAAAGTCATCTCCCGAAACATATAACAAACAGAGAGTATGACAGAAAGCATCTCAGAGTTTCTTGGAAGATGCCAATGGAATTGTTTCACCACAGTAAATGGATGCGAATGTCAGGCCAGAGAATACAACCAGTAGACTAAGCGACACAGAACCCTCACCAGTGAGCCAATTCTAACCGAGGTTTGGAAGTGAGGCCTGTGATATGTGCTTGTTTTGGAAGACATAGCTACCATCTTGGCAATCATGGTTAATTTCATGGAAGTCGACAAGAGATTTGCACCGTCACCTTTGTCTGAGTAAACGGATACAAGAGTCACGCCCAGAAAGGTGTAGTCAGCAGAGTGGAGTGTATGACAGCGGATCTCTCTCGGTGAATCATCTCTACTCAAAGATTGAAAGTGAACTTGTTTGATCTTTAAGCAGATGGTCTTGGCAGCCCCAAGGGCAGTTTTAAGTGGTTGTACATGCTCCGATGTGGGCATGTAAGCAACAACGAAGTTGGTTTCTATCAGATACAGAGGTGCCAGTTTCAGTGGCGAGAGATCAAGTGAAATGGGAAGCAGTTAGAACATTCTGGTGGGCATGATCTGGTAAGTGATCTATGCTTGTTTCAACAGACGCCTACTAATTGACCTGTTTAGGCAGTTGACACCGAAGTTATGACGCCAACATAACGGTCGTTTCAGCAGTCAGAGCTAATGGAAGTGTTGATCAAGAGTTTGTAGATTCATGAGTTGAATAAGGGTTGCTCTATGTGGGATTTCGTGCCATCTGTTACGTGCCAGATTTCAAGTTTCCTGGAATAGAAGTGCACCATTAGTGTTTCATTGGGATTAACCGATAAAGCATCTAGTGTTCCAAGTCAGGGCTACACGAAAAAACAAAGAAGTTTGGGTATTTTCGGAGCTAACAATTTAAGTGTTCACAGTCAGTCGAAAGATGAACTACCTCGGTAAAGAAATCTTGGAGTTACATTGGGTTTACCTCGTAACTGTTTTGCTAGGAGGTCTAACTAGTAAGAGCAAAAGGGGCTCCAAATGAAGAAGTCAAGTTGTGAAGCCATAGCTGAGCTACACCAACCCCAAGTCGTCAAATTGAGTTCTCATGAATACCTGAGTGCCA
Organism: Oryza punctata; assembly: GCA_000573905.2. Lineage (NCBI taxonomy): Eukaryota > Viridiplantae > Streptophyta > Magnoliopsida > Poales > Poaceae > Oryza > Oryza punctata. The sequence continues at coordinate 14,508,768 of CM002488.2, forward strand.
TATCAATTGTTCAGCTTACAAAAGCAGCGACCTAGAGTCACGCAGTCCAATGGAAAAGCAGGCCTAGCAGCTGGTTGTAGCGCTGTAAATCAGGTCAAAGCAGTCCAAGCAAATCCAAAGTATATGGTTCCACCAAAAGTCAGTCTCAATGTGCCAATTGAACTTCAACAATCTCGAGTTAACAGGTTGAATTCCAGAGTGCCCCAAGTCAAAGCATTGACAATCCAGCTTAGAGAAGCGGCAATCCAGAACCCGTGATCCGAACGAAAGTCAGATCAGGTAACTGTTGACGACGAAATTTGGTAAGCAAATCTATCTGCAAGAATCGGAAACACAATGAAGTTCGAAGCGGATTCAAAGATATGCAATGATCTCGGAAACATAGTGCGCATCGGCTATAGTCCGGATCAGCTATGAACTGATCGGCCGAGTCAGAGTTGCATAAGGTTAGCCGATGGTGCCGATTTTGGTAATATGACCCGGTACACGTCATCGGGTTGTGTTAACGTGATTCACATGGATTGCCATGCACGGATAGAGTCCTGAGGAGGCAATTGTATCTATTAATTAGGATATTTTATGTAATTTCCTTATAGATATTCTCGGTAAGAGTCCGCCATAAGGACTTGTTCGTTAGTTGGATTTGTAATAGGATAATATGAGTCGTGTCCGTGATGGACAATGTTTGTATTTTCGGGTATAAATATAATCCCGAGGTCTTGTAAATAACAACAACAGATGTTCAATCAATCTCAGCGCATCGCCACCTTTTGTTTCTTATTTTCGACAAGATTGTGCTCTCGAGTCGTGTTGCATCAATTTGATCTTCGGCTAAAAGGTATATCTTGTCATGGCAATTTGCATCATTAGGATTAGTGCTTACATCTTTATGACACTCTAATTCTATCTTGCAAGTTCCACAATTATCATATACATCATATAGCTTAGATCAATAATGCTATCTTTTATATCGGCTAGATCCGTTTTAGGGTTTCGACGATATCGGCTTGTTTACTTTATTGATTCATGCTATGTGATGTGTCCACCATCCTGATTTGATGTTATTGGCTTGTTACATATCATGCTTCTCTCATGCTTAATGCTGCATTGGTTCGGTCCAACCTATTAAGTCCTCTTAGAATCATGATCTATAACATGCTTTACGATTGTCAATAGGGATAGCATCGGAGTTTCAGCCGATCTTATCTATTTAGAATATTTAACATGGTTTTATGCTTTGTTTGATGTTCTATATCTAATCTTTAATGCTTTATCATAGATTTACATCGGATTTACGACCGATATGCAAATAAATCTAGATATCGGCTATGACATTAGTCTTATGTGATCATTATTTCATGTTGCAATAGACTTAAGTAATTTATGTTGTCTCGGTTCGGTCCGATCCATACCAATTGCTTGTTTCTACGGTGATATTGATCTAATAATTGCATAAGGCTAATATCTACAGCCGATATACTTTTATTATGGTTACTTTCATGCTTATTCATATATCTTACGGCCGATTCATGCCTTGCTGCATCGGCTAGGTCACATACGATATGAAATCGGCCCTACGGCCGATTGTCTATCGTTTACTAACATTTTTTTGCCTATTCTTTCTTGTTGATTGAAGGATCAAATCAACTGGCACGCCCTTAAATCCAAAAGTTAGGACCTGCACTAGAGTAAAACAAACCTCTCAGGCTTGTGTGTTTTTTGCATCAACACGCTTTTGGCACACCCAGTGGGACCCGTGTCAACATGTCTCCAAGCATCACAGAAGTTGCTGAGGACAACATCATCGCGGTAACACCCGAACAGCTGAACGACGAACAGAAGGAAGAATTGCAACAAATGCTGAATCAGCTCCAAACACAGTATTTGCACTCCTTCACAGTCACCCGGCAAGGTACGGTCGTCCAAAGAGCTAAAATCCAAATACCGACAATCGTGAAGCAAGACCCAAGTACTTCTGGATCAGGAGAAGAAAAAGATAAACAGGTGAAAGCTGAATCAAGTAATGAAGAATTGCACACGTTACAAGATCGCATTGATCAAGTCGTTACAAGATAAACAGGCCGTACATCATGCGTTAGTCAACCAGTCCGGAGTACTTGTCAATACTTTGACGAACATGATCAAGTCGGTAGTCGACGGAACGATAGCCGAGGAAAAGGCAAAAGGACCAATTTATTTGCCAGACGGCACGTTCTCAGGGTACAGGACCGTGAAGATAGAAATCGGCCGAAATCAAACAAGTCAGCAAGTGCTTCAAACCCAGGCTCCATCGGCTCCCTACTCGAGTTCAAATATCCCGTCAATACTAACCAGATCACAGCCGATCACTGGGGGGCAAGTACCAGCTCAATTAACACCAGAACAATTGAACAACATTCTTCACCCAAGACCAGCGGTTGTCGACACATCATATCCAATTCCTTCGGTTCCACAACAGCCGATTGGAATTACTCAGCCGATAGGCCAACAATACAGCAGAGAGCAACCTTCATATATACCACCTCAAGGCATATCGGCTGGTTTTAACAATCTTTATCAGCCTCACTCACCACGACCTCAGCCGATCCAATGTGGCCACATGGATCCACTACAACAGCAGTATGGTGGAGCAACACCTCATCAGCCTTGGGCCGATATGATTGCTGACGTCATGAGGGAGCAATTCAGGCTTAAGCCTAAGGATAATGACAACATGTATCGGCACCCATATTCGGAATACTTCGATCGGGTTCCATTGCCAAACTGATACAAGGTGCCAGACTTCTCCAAGTTTTCGGGACAAGATAGTATATCAACTTATGAGCACATCAGCCGATTTCTAGCTCAGTGTGGTGAGGCATCGGCTACGGAAGCTCTCAGAGTTCGTCTATTCCCATTATCACTATCTGGATCGGCATTTACATGGTTTTCGTCATTACCATATAATTCAATCAGAAGTTGGACCGATTTGGAGAAACAGTTTCATAAGTACTTTTTCAGTGGAGTTCAAGAGATGAAGCTATCGGACCTCACAGCTATTAGGCAGAAATCAGATGAATCGGTTCCTGATTATATTCAACGATTCAGAGATGTGAGAAACAGATGCTATAGCTTATCTTTATCAGATTCTCAGCTAGCCGATCTAGCCTTCCAAGGTTTACTGGCGCCGATCAGGGAGAGGTTTTCGGCTCAGGACTTTGACAGTTTGGCTCATTTAGCTCAGAAAGTATCGGCTCACGAGACAAGATTTCAAGAGGCTAGGAAATTCATAAAAAAGACAAACAATGTGAATAATGTCTACAGTTATGATTCTGATTCTGAAGATGAAGATCCAGACATCAATGCAGCCAAGTGGGCCAGGAATAAGAAGATGGTGGTCTGTCAATGGGCTAAGAATTCTGGGATGGAGGAGAGATATGATTTCGACATTACCAAAGTTGACAAGATATTCGACCTCCTTCTTTAAGAAAAACAAATCCAGTTGGCAGTAGGAGACGTCATCCCATCGGCTGAAGAGTTGAAGAAAAGGAAGTACTGTAAATGGCATAATACAGGATCTCACCACACTAACGATTGCAAGATTTTCAAACAACAGATCCAGTCGGCTATTGAGCAAGGGAAAATTAAGATTGATGGATCCAAGAAGCCGATGAAGATAGATGGGCACCCTTTCCCAGTCAACATGGTGCATCCTGGATACAACCAGCATAGAGCCGATAGAGACAAAAACTATACCAGGAACACCAGATCGGCTGGCATGATCGACAAATACAAAAACAGGCGCCAGCAGGAGGAAGAATTATATCTTGAGGAAGAGGAAAGATATTTTGACCCCCATTGGAGTTGTCAATTCTTCAGATTCTGCTGGAATGAAGGCATGAGGCTACTATCTATCGAGAATTGCCCGGGTTGTAGTGATCCTGATGCCCAATTCATTAAAAAAACGAGCCGACCACGTGCAACTACGCATCGGCCAGGTCGATCAAGGTTGTCAGTACATGAAAGACTTGGGCCGATGCAACAAGATGATGATGCAGATGAGTCACGTAGAGAATCCAAGCCAGCGCATCCTCAATGGTGTCCTTCTGGGATATTTACCAAAAATCAGAAGAGAAGAGTTCAAAGGATGAGGAACAAGGAACAATTCCAGGAGGTTGAGGAGGCAATTGAGCATCGGCTGCGGCAGAAGACGAAAAAAGTATGGCGTGTGAAGAGCAAAGCAGTTTCAGCCGATGAAGTCAGAGCCGATCACACCAAGAGTCGACAACGTAAGGGTAAGGAAGTGATATCATCTGAGATCAACATGGTTTTCATGCTACCAGCCGAATACGCAACGGAGCAAGTTGTCGAGCAAGAAGAAGATTTGCCATCGGCTAAATTGATGTTATCTCCACAACAAGCCGTTTTTGAGAAACCTGAGGGAACAGATCATCGGCATCTCAAGCCGCTTTATGTCAAGGGATTTGTCAATGGTAAGCCGATGTCAAAGATGCTAGTTGATGGAGGAGCAGCTGTCAATTTGATGCCATATACAACATTCAGGAAGCTTGGGAAGAACTCAGAGGACTTGATCAAGACCAACATGGTTCTTAAAGATTTTGGCGGGAATCCATCTGAGACAAGGGGATTTTTGAATGTGGAGTTGACCATCGGCAGCAAGACAATTCCAACCACGTTTTTTGTCATTGACGGGAAGGGTTCCTATAGTTTGTTGCTGGGGAGAAATTTGATCCATGCTAATTGTTGCATCCCTTCAACAATGCACCAAAGTCTAATTCAATGGCAAGGAGACCAAATCAAAATCGTGCCAGTCGACAGGTCAGTTAACGTAGCCTGTGCCGATTTATCCATTTGGGAGATGGAAGGAATTGATTGCTTGTCTGGAAAAGTTTGGCAAGGCGATTACTTAAAGATTTCTGATGATGCCATACAGCCAACAGGAGATGGAGAGCCCCAATTCCTATTTTGAGGGCGCCGTGGAGGGTTCCAATTTCTACACAGAAGATACTATTGATGATCTCGATGGCAAGCTTGGTCAAGGTTTTATGTCGGCCGATGAGTTAGAAGAAATTGATATTGGACCAGGTGATAGGCCTAGGCCGACATATATTAGTAAAAGTCTACCAAAAGAATTCAAATGTAAATTAATTGCACTCTTAAAGGAGTATAGAGATTGTTTTACCTGGGAATACTATGAGATGTCAGGACTTAACCGATCGATAGTTGAACATCGGCTCCCTATCAAACCAGGCTATCGGCCCTACAAGCAACCTCCAAGACGTTGTAAAGCTGCAATGTATGATGCTATCAAGGCCGAAATTACAAGATTATATGATGCTGGCTTCATTAGGCCATGCCGATATGCTGAATAGATTTCCAATATAGTACCAGTTATCAAGAAAAACGGCAAGCTCAGGGTTTGCATTGATTTCAGGGATTTAAATAAAGCTACACCAAAAGATGAATACCCGATGCCAGTAGCCGATCAACTCGTCGATGCAGCATCTGGACATAAAATTATCAGTTTCATGGATGGCAATGCTGGTTATAATCAAATTTTTATGGCTGAGGAAGATATTTAGAAGACTGCTTTTAGATGTCCTGGTGCTATCGTCTTATATGAATGGGTAGTTATGACCTTCGGTTTGAGGAGTGCTGGTGCTACATATCAACGAGCTATGAATTATATTTTTCATGATCTTATCGGTGCATTAGTGGAGATATATATTGATGATGTGGTGGTCAAATCTAAGGAAGTTGATGATCACATAGCCGATTTGAAGCAAGTCTTGGAGAGAGCAAGAAAATGTGGGTTGAAAATAAATCCTACTAAGTGTGCTTTTGGAGTATCGGCTGGTCAGTTTCTTGGGTTTCTGGTTCATGAGCGAGGGATTGAGATTCCTCAGAGGAGTATCGAAGCAATCAAGGATATAAAACCTCCAGAAGACAAGACCAAGTTACAATCATTGATCGGCAAAATAAATTTTGTTCGGCGGTTCATATCAAACTTATCTGGCCAAATAGAACCATTTACTCCTTTATTACGGTTGAAAGCCGATCAAGAATTTGTTTGGGGAGAAAAGCAGTAGCAAGCTCTGGATAATATCAAGGAATATTTGAGTACTCCTCCAGTTCTTATTCCACCACAGAAAGGGATTCCATTCAAACTCTATCTATCAGCCGATCAAAACTCTATCGGTTCAGTCTTAATTCAAGAGGTTGAGGGTAAAGAAAGAGTTATATTCTACCTTAGCAGACGTCTCTTGGATGCAGAAAAAAGGTATTCACCTGTGGAGAAGCTATGTTTATGCTTGTATTTTTCTTGCACAAAGTTGAGGCATTATCTGCTGTCCAATGAGTGCATCATAGTTTGCAAGGCCGATGTAGTACGATATATGCTATCGGCTCCAGTTTTGAAAGGACGCATTGGTAAGTGGATCTTTGCTTTATCAGAATTCGATCTCAGATATGAATCGGCTAAGGCAGTCAAAGGGCAAGCGATAGCCGATTTTATAGTTGAACACAGGGATACTGGTGTTGATAATATTGACATCATGCCATGGACCTTATTCTTTGATGGTTCAGTTTGTACTCATGGTTGTGGTATCGGCTTGGTGATCATATCGCCTAGGGGGGCAAGTTTTCAGTTTGCTTTTACTATTAAACCATACTCTACAAATAATCAGGCAGAATATGAAGCTGTTCTCAAAGGTTTGCAATTGTTAAGAGAAGTTGAAGCCGATGCTGTTGAAATCATGGGTGACTCATTACTGGTGATAATTCAATTATCTAGGGAATATGAGTGCAAAAATGACACATTGATGATATACAATGAAAAATGTTGAGAGCTGATGAAGACTTTCAAGATAGTTACTTTGAAGCATATCCCTAGGGAGCAAAATGTTGAAGCCAATGATTTAGCTCAAAGTGCATCACGCTACAAGCCGATGTTACAAGGGATTGAAGTAGAAGTGGCCTGCATTCCAGCCGGTGATTGGAGGTTTGATGTTTTTGAGTATTTGAAGAATCCCTCCAGATCGGTTTCAAGGAAATTACGGTACAAAGCTCTTAAGTATGTTCTCTTAGATGATGTGTTATATTATTGGACGATTGATGGAGTTCTCTTAAAATGCTTAAGTATGGAAGAAGCAAAAGTTGTTATGTGTGAAGTTCATGAAGGTATATGTGGGACAGATCAATCGGCTCATAAAATGAAGTGGTTAATTCGAAGGGTTGGATATTTTTGGCCGACAATGCTGGAGGATTGTTTCAGATATTACAAGGGTTGTCAAGATTGTCAGAAATTTGGAGCAATTCAGAGAGCACCAGCATCGGCTATGAACCCTATTATCAAGCCATGGCCGTTCAGAGGTTGGGGTATTGATATGATCGGCCAGATAAATCCACCATCAAGCAAGGGACATAAATTCATATTGGTTGCAACTGATTATTTCACAAAGTGGGTTGAGGCAATTCCATTGAAAAAAGTTGACAGCCAAGATGAGATCAATTTTGTCAAGGAGCATATTATATACAGGTTTGGTTTGCTACAAACGATTACAACTGATCAAGGTTCTATATTTGTGTCTGATGAGTTTGTTCGGTTTGCCGATAGCATGGGAATTAAATTGTTGAATTCTTCACCATATTATGCACAAGCAAATGGGCAAGCTGAGGCATCTAATAAAAGCTTGATTAAGTTGGTTAAGAGAAAGATAGCCGAATATCCCATGAAGTGGCATACTATTTTGGCTGAATCATTGTGGTCTTATCGGATGGCTTGCCATGGTGCAATTCAAGTACCTCCTTATCAACTGGTTTATGGGCATGAAGCTGTATTGCAATGGGAAACAAACATCGGCTCTAGGAGGATTTCTTTGCAAGATGAGTTGACAGCCGATGATTATCATAATTTGATGGTTGATGAATCAGATAATTTGGTACAAGTTAGATTGCGAGCTCTTGAGAAAGTTAGAAAAGATAAGGAGAGAGTTGCAAGGCATTATAACAAGAAGGTGAACTAGTTTGGAAATTGGTACTGCCGATAGGGGCTAGGGATAATAAATTCGGCAAGTGGTCACCGAATTGGGAAGGACGTTTCAAGTCCACAAATGTGTTTCTAAAGGGGCCTACATGTTAAAAGGGCTTGATGGGGAAGTTTTTGGAAGAGCACTTAATGGAAAATACTTGAAATATTACCCAAGTGTTTGGATTGGTTCATAATCGGCTGTGGTTGCCAGATTATGGTTGGTAGCCGATGTGTTTACAAAATTTTGAGTTGGAAAGATAATAAGTTGGAAATTTTTGAGTTTTTGAGCAAATTTTTGAGCAAAATTTAGCTAAGTATAAAATTGGCTCGATGGTCGATACATATATTACAACAAAATATTGTTTGAGATGATTGTTAAATTATTACATCAACCTAAGAAATTTTGGATTGCTAGAATCGCACGCAGGCGAATTTGTTCAACCTCATCAATTGCTTTGGCATCTGCAACATCGGTTCCTGGAACAGGCTTGAGAGATTTGTTAAGAGCAGCTAGATGTTTTATTGAGGATTTCAACTTGGATTTTTGCTCTTCGATGGCTTGAGGTAGATCGGCTATTCTTTTTTCTGCCTCAGATATTTTCACTCGGCATTGGTGAAGTTGAACCAGGAGTTCAGATTCCTGTTGTTTAAGTTGATCTAATTCTTGCCGAGTGGATTCAGGGCCAGCTGTTAGTTCATCTAGCTTTGTCTTTTCTTCATTTACTTGTTGTCGGCTGACTTGGATAGTTGCTTCAAGAGCTTTGTGTTCCAGCCGATCAGACATTCTTTGTTTTGCTATCTCAAGTTTGAATCTGTATTATTCTAAAAAGATGGCAGGGGAAACAGAGTCAATCAGATCTTCTGGAAGTTGGTCTTGAATTTCTTGAAACCTAGACCTGATTGAACCGCAATCTGCAACTAGGCTATCTAATGAGGCATTTAGCCGATCTGCAATATCGGCTAGTCTTGTTTTTAACTCATCAGCTATTGGGGATTTTGCTTTGCTTGCTGTTTCTTCTTCTTCGTCATCCATGAATTGCCTTATGTCAAAAGAGAACATATCGGCTAGAGCTTAAAGAAAAAATGTGAGTAGGATTCATAAAGTTGGCCGATATAAGTTGTGGTTGATGGTGATCTTACAGGGATTGGAGGAGTAGGAATTATTGCAGCTATATCTTCTATATGATGACTCCCTGCAGCCGATGCTGTGTGTTCACTCGATGCTTGGTGAGGAGGTGATATTGCTCGGGTAGGCTGAAAATTTTGAAAACATATTATAGACAATGGATAAAAATTGAGTTAAATAGAATTGAAAAGAGTTTATGTACTTGAGTTTTTCGAGGACGACGTCTGGGAGTTGAAGATTTAACTGGGCTAGATGGATTGACTTGCGGTGAATCGGCTCGGGAGGTTGGACTTGAAATGTGGCCGGATTCACTAATTTCAGCAGCAGCTTCATCTATCTCCTCCTCGATAATTGCTTCATCAAGGAATTCTTCCACTGAGGGATCAAGTGGGGTGTCATCGGCTGATTTTTGCTTCTTAGAAGGCATTCTCTTCTTTGGTGCAGTTGGTTTGACGGCAGGTTTCTTGGTTCTTTTTCTTTTGCCAGCTGTAGCAATTGGCTGCCTAATTTGACCTTGGAGAAGATCTTTGACAGCTGGGGCATTAAAGCCGATAGAAGATGGAACTAGATCCTTGCCAGTTGTTGTTTTGGCAAGAGCGTAGCTGATGTCTTTGCCACTGTTGCTTTTGGTTGGGGGAGGGGTGCCAAGACTCTGAAAGATGCAAAACGGAATGAATAGGAGATAAAGGAAAATAATAATGAGGAGTATAGTAAGAAGTATAAGGATTTACCTGTGGGCTGATGGATGGGTTTATAGTTGTCAGATAAAAGCCGGCTGGCATGGATAAGAACAGATGTGTTTTCCATTCACCCCACCATCTGTCAAAAAGTTGACTTCTTTGTATAATCAGGGATATTCTGTTGATGGGTCCTAGAGGGGGAATTTCGAGATTCATGAGTCTGTCCATAACTAAAGCAGATGGAACAATGCCCCTTGTCTGGATTCTGTGTGAGAAATAAAGACCAATAGGCAATTGTCCCATACCCAGTTGCCTAACAGCAATCATTGGGTGATAAAATTCGTATGAAGATTGTATGTATCGGCCTTGGGATACACCTGTTGGTAATATACAAGGAGTGATGGCCGATACGAAGATATCTCTGTAACCAGGGAAGTCTTCATTGTTCAATTCATCAAGTCTGAGGTTGGTTGGTAATTAATAATTGTTGTAATCTTCATAGGGAAACCAAACTCGAGACTCATGTGAGAATCCATCATAGAATCTCTTAAACCACTCACAGAGTTGATCGGCCGATGTACCCATGCCAGGGTAGGATGATGCTGCTTCTCCAAAAGATAGGCATCGGCGTGTTGAATCATCATCGGCTAGAGATGGGAAGGATAGATCATCCAGAGGGGTTCTGTCTGCAACCTTGATGGTGTATATGTTGAGCCATATTTGAACAAAACACCAGGGGCCTCCGTAATTGGTGGAAGTGTCCAAGAGGAGTTTGGCCGATGTATGACTTGGAGTTTGGTATACTGCCGCTAGGAGATATTTGCCCAATAGGATGGATTTTTTGGATACTAAGGCTTCTGCTAAGTGTTGCCAGTTGGCTGTTGGTCCACAGGTTGAGCCACAGAACAGAAATTTGTCTAACCACATCATTAGGAAAGTTGTGTTCTCTGGGTGAGACAGATCCTGTACCCATATTCTCGGTTATAAAACCAGACCATCCTCCAATATTTTTGGTTTGAAATTTATGGTCACATTTGACCTTGAAACTGAAGGGATTAACCGATGAGGAGGTATCTAAGCTTGTTAGCATTTGAATGTCCAATAATGTGTGGGTGATAGGACCATGGCTAAACAAGAAGGCATTTAGGGTATCGGACCAAAAGTAGGAAGCAGCCGATAACATGGGTTCATCTTTCTTTGTATCGGCTAAAGAGAGTGAGAGGCATTGAGAAATACCTATCTCATCCCAATGGGATTGTTTGCTGGCCGACATCCTTTTGTACCAAACTTTCCATCCATCTACAGCCGATGGCCAAGATCTGAAGATATTGGGCCAGTGGGTGGAGCTAGGTTTGGATTCCTTAAAAGGGACGCGATTGGTCTCAGAGTTGATGAACAGTGTGGGGTCTTCATTGCCCATCGGCCCGAGAAAATAGTGGCCCGGTTCTTTTTCGATGGGGATTGCGATCAAATCCCTTAGGTGCTGAAAAGAAGGCGAAAGAAAAAAGAAATTAAGGTAAAGATGATTTAAGTTCAAAGATTGGATTGAAATGATGATAGCTGGTACAAGCGAGATCGAGAGGAATAGAGTACCTGGGGGATGCTTGCGGTGGTCGCCATTGGATCGAAGAACTGTTGTTGCCGCTGGGGAAGGTGGTTGCCGGTGAGGTCGCCGGAGTGGAGAGAGAAGATGTTTGCCGAAGTTCACAGGAGAATTTGGTGGCTTAGGCGGTGAAAACGGAGTTAACGCCGTGAAATATCCGAGAAAGTGGTTGGTATTTAAAGAATTAGGTGCGTAACGGTCACGGGGGTAACCCTAGAATTTTGCGGTTGAAAAGAGATAATTCCGTTGCATTATAAATATTTCGGAATTGGGGGGCATGTGTTGACGACGAAATTTGATAAGCAAATCTATCTGCAAGAATCGGAAACACAATGAAGTTCGAAGCGGATTCAAAGATATGCAATGATCTCGGAAACAGAGTGCGCATCGGCTGGAGTCCGGATCGGCTATGAACTGATCGGCTGAGTCAGAGTTGGATAAGGTTAGCCGATGGTGCTGATTTTCGTAATATGACCCGGTACACGTCATGGGGTTGTGTTAACGTGATTCACATGGATTGCCATGCACGGATAGAGTCCTGAGGAGGCAATTGTATCTATTAATTAGGATATTTTATGTAATTTCCTTATAGATATTCTCGGTAAGAGTCCGGCATAAGGACTTGTTCGTTAGCTGGATTTGTAATAGGATAATATGAGTCGTGTCCGTGATGGACAATGTTTGTATGTTCGGGTATAAATATAATCCCGAGGTCTTGTAAATAACAACAACAGACGTTCAATCAATCTCGGTGCATCGCCACCTTTTGTTTCTTATTTTCGACAAGATTGTGCTCTCGAGTCGTGCTGCATCAATTTGATCTTCGGCTAAAAGGTATATCTTGTCATGGCAATTTGCATCATTAGGATTAGTGCTTACATCTTTATGACACTCTAATTCTATCTTGCAAGTTCCACAGTTATCATATACATCATATAGCTTAGATCAATAATGCTATCTTTTATATCGGCTAGATCCGTTTTAGGGTTTCGACGATATCGGCTTGTCTACTTTATTGATTCATGCTATGTGATGTATCCACCATCCTGATTTGATGTTATTGGCTTGTTACATATCATGCTTCTCTCATGCTTAATGCTGCATTGGTTTGGTCGAACCTATTAAGTCCTCTTAGAATCATGATCTATAACATGCTTTACGATTGTCAATAGGGATAGCATCGGAGTTTCAGCCAATCTTATCTATTTAGAATATTTAACATGGTTTTATGCTTTGTTTGATGTTCTATATCTAATCTTTAATGCTTTATCATAGATTTACATCGGATTTACGACCGATATGCAAATAAATCTAGATATCGGCTATGACATTAGTCTTATGTGATCATTATTTCATGTTGCAATAGACTTAAGTAATTTATGTTGTCTCGGTTCGGTCCGATCCATACCAATTGCTTGTTTCTACGGTGATATTGATCTAATAATTGCATAAGGCTAATATCTACATCCGATATACTTTTATTAGGGTTACTTTCATGCTTATTCATATATCTTACGGCCGATTCATGCCTTGCTCCATCGGCTAGGTCACATACGATATGAAATCGGCCCTACGGCCGATTGTCTATCGTTTACTAACATTTTTTGCCTATTCTTTCTTGTTGATTGCAGGATCAAATCAACTGGCACGCCCTTAAATCCAAAAGTTAGGACCTGCACTAGAGTAAAGCAAACCTCTCAGGCCTGTGTGTTTTTTGCATCGACAGTAACTTCTTGATATACTCGTCGTTGAGATCGAGCAACTCCCTGGAAGACTCATGGTTCTAGTCAGGGGCAGTTCGAAACCAGTACAGAGTTTGTGAGTTCTGGGAAGTCGGTGCAAGTTTTCGAGGAAGCACCACTAATGCCTTGTCTACGTCGTGAATTCTCAGGTTATCAAAGATGATGGCGCTAACAGTCCAGTCTAAGCGGATTATCATGTATATCAGTATTATCAACGCAGTCCAAGGAAGTGGGATCTATGAGCACCTGCAATCCAGATCAGTGTCAGATTGAGCAGAACCAGTGAGTGCAGTCCTTGGAGAAGGCAACAGAGCGTTCAGTTGATGTCAGTCAGGTCCGTGTGAGTCACAAAGAAACCGCAGAAGTCAGGTCCGTGTGAGTCACAAAGAAACCGCAGAAGTCAGCAGGCCAGTGCAGCAACACCCCTGCACCCCAGCTTTCTTTCTAGCCATCCCTGAATCCCGGGATGAGATTCCTGTAAGGGGGGTAGATTTGTCACGCCCCGATTTTCGTTCGGGATTAAAATTAAATAATGCATTTCTAGAAATTATATTAAAAATTAAACCAATTTAATCAAGTGAAATAATGAGGGAATTTAAAATTTCCTTTAAAAATCATGGCCGGAAATATTTTTGTAATATTCTCCGTGCCCTAAAATACTCTCCGGAATTTTTCGTGATATTTCGGAGCTCAAGATATAATTTAAATACCACAAAGTTCACTTGAGTAAACAAAAAGAAAAACAACTTAAAATCTCCCTCCTGCACTTTGGGCCGCTTTCGGCCTAAAGCCTCCCTCTCCACCCCGTTTAGCCCACCTCTCTCCTCCCGGGCCGGCCTCCCTTTCCCCCCTCTCCCCTTTCCTCCCTGGGCCCGGCCGCCCCACCCCTCTCTCTCTCTCCCTCGGACCAAGGCCGCCTCGGCCCGCTTGCCCCAAGTCTGCTTCACCTCCCCCAATTGCTCCCTCTCTCCTCCTCCGACAGGTGGGACCCGCGGCCCCACCTGTCATCCCCAACCCCCGTCTCCCACGCCCTCTCTCTCCCATTCTGGCCAGCCACTCCCCCCCACATCGCCGCCTCTCCCGGCCCGTCGCCCACGTCGCCGCTCCTCCTGCCCACTCCGGCCGCACCCGCCTCCTCGCGTCATAAAACCCCGCTCGGCCACCACCCCACGCGCCTCGGCTGCCTGCGCCGCGTCGCCGCCTCCTCGCGCCGCACTGCCGCTCCCGCCACCGAGCCGCAAGCGCCGCTCGCCGCCGCGCCACCCACCGCCGCACGCCACTCTGCTCACCACGCCGCTGCGCCACAGCCGCGTCGCCGCGCCTCGCGTGCCCGTGCGCCCCGCCCGAGCGCTGTCGTCGTCGCCTGCTCTGAGCGCCGCTGCCGCACGGCATTGCCGCCACCCGCCGCGCCTTGGCCGCCTCGGCCGCGCGTCACCGGCCCGTGCCCGCCGCGTGCCGCGCGCCCGTTCCTCGCGAGCACCGGTAGCCGCGCCGCCTCGGTCGCTGCCCTCTACCGCAGCACCGCCGCCCACCGCCGTCGGCCGCTGCCGCCTGGCCGCGCGCCACCACCGCCGCCTGCGCCGCATCCGCCGCCTTGCCCGCGAATGTCGCCACGCCGCCCACCGCCTGCGCGCGCCCACCGGTCGTCGGCCGCCTGCTCTGTTGCCGCCTCCCGTGTCGGCTGCCGCCCGCGCGCCCGCGCCGCATCCGCCGCAACGCGCCCCGGTCGCGCGCCACCTGCCGCTTGCCGCCTACGCCACCGCTCGGCCGCACCCGCGCCGCCCGTGCTCAGCCTCACCCGCGAGCCGCTCCGCCGCCCGGCACCGCCTCCCGCTGGTGCACCGCTCACTGCTCGCCGGCCGTGCGCCACCGCCGGCCGTTGCCGCTCGCGTGCGACCCTCCACCCGCGCTGCTCGCCGCCTGCGCCGCTGCCGCCGCCCGCCTCCCACGAGCACCGCGCTGCCGCCCGCGGCCGCCAACCCGCGAGCCGCGCCGCCCTCGCCGCTCGCCGCCCCCGACCGTGCGCCCCTGCTGGCCGCTGCCATTCCCCTGCCGCCCGCGCCGTGGTCGCGCGCCGTCTCCTGCTGGCGCGCCCCTGCCTCGCGAACACCGCCGCGCCTCGCCCGCAAGCGCCGCCGCCCGCTGGCCCACGCCGCCCACCGCTGCAAGCCGGCCGTGCCGCTCACTGCCGCCTGGCCGCACCCCCGCTCGCCTGCCGGCCGCCGCCGCTCCCCTGCCGGCTGGCCGGTGGACAACCGGCCACCCCCCTTCAACGTGGCCGCTCGACCTGTCTGGGCCGTCCACGTGGCGGGTCCCGTGTGGCGTTGCCGTGGCCCACGCGTGGACTTGGTCCACGGTGGACCGGCCGCCCCTCTCCCGCTGCCGTGTGGGGCCCGCCCCCTGTGAACCCGGTCCACGCCTCATCCTCGCTGAGGTCATAATCCTCCTTTTTCTTTGAGAAAATAATTATTAATTGCGCAATAATTCGGTTTAATTCCAGAAATTGATTAAAATGACTCAAAACTTCTAAAATTCATAACTAATTCATACGAACTCCAAATTGAGCCATTCAAAATGCAAAATTCATCTAAAATTGAGCTCTACATGTTTGTTTACTTTTCATGTACTGTTTATTTGGTTTTTATTAGTGTTTTTCGTCGTTTTGCGTGCCAACGTGTAGATTCCGCCGTTTCGGACGATCGCGTTCGCGTGGAAAAGAGTTCGGAAGATCAATCGAAGAAGCAAGGCAAGTCACATTCCCCTTGATCATTTTGATCCCAATTTATAAAATATTTTACCGTTTACAAATAAACTGCATGTTTTGCTAATTACACAGGAATAGGGTTTACCCATCTGTTCGCTTGTGCCTTATTTACTTGATGTCCTTTCTTTGTCAAACTGGGTGATAATTTGACTAGCTTGTGTCTCATGTTGACCTAGCTAGAATTATGTTATGCTTAGCCATGCTTAATACCACTAGCTCACAATATGGGATAATTACATTATTTATTTATAGTATCTTGATGAGCTGCGAGCTCGAGACATGTCGGCCATGTTTCATTGGTCGTAATTATCCAACTAAAATATGGATTAATGGTGGGCTGTGGGTGTATGGTTTTGCTAGTCGCACCAATGGCAATTAAGGACCGGTTCACGGGAATCCCTGGAAGAAACACCGTGCGTACCACAAGCCAGCGTGGGCAACGGCTGGACTTGTAGTGTAGCTTTCCTCTAGCTGACGTACACTGGCTAGGGTGAGCGTGATGGAGTTTGGATGGGCCCTGCGACGGCCTATGCGGCTCGAGAGGGGGCTGCTCGCTGCCTGTTGAGGAGTCGGGGCGAAACCTGCGGTGGTACGATTGGTTAGAGTGGGTTATGCGAAGGGTCCTGTCACAGTCCCTTTCCGGGGTACCGTGGTGGTATACCGGCACACAGTAACGTGTCGTGGGGCTGTGTCTTGTGGGTACAGATGTACACCTCTGATCAGAGTAAAACTATTCGAATAGCCGTGCCCGCGGTTATGGGCGATCGACCAGCTCACCGTGATTAGTCATAACCCTAATAACTTGACTTAATGGAACTGGTTTAGTTCATGTGGAATGGTTGGGCCTGCTCAACGTGGTGTAACGTTGTCCAGTGGTGATGTTTAATGTTGCCTTAATTAATCAACTGTTTTACTGTTTTCAACTATAAATGTTTATAACCGCCTTTATGCAAATAGCCACAAACCCTCCTTGTCTCCCCTTGCACGAATGCATCGTTGGTGTGGCTTGTTGAGTACGGTGGTTGTACTCAGCCTTGCTATTTTTCCCCCTTTCAGAAATATAGTGCTTCTGAGCCGAAGACGAAGTTAGAAGACCAAGGCTCATACCCCAGTTGAGCTTTGCCTGTGGAGTGGAGCTGAAGCCCCGCTAGGATCATCGCCGTTTTCCGCTGCTGCTTTCTTCTCGGTGTGAGGACTAAGCGCCTCTTCTGTAAGTATTTACGATTTATTTACGTTTGGATCTGTGTATTAATTTGTCGTTTTGTGTACCCTGGCTTGATTCCTAGACAGGGATTTATACACAAAATAGTCTAGAAATTTGGGATAAATTTCCGGGCGTGACATTAATGGTTGTTAATAAGGATTGTATCGGGGTTTCAGTCGATCTTATCTGATATAGTTGTTTTACATAGATTTATATCTTGTTTACTATACTGTATCTGTCCCTTATATTGAGATTTTGACTAATATAAATATATTAAGTTTATTATCAATTTAATTGATATTAGTTTAATATATTTACTTTAAGATGATATCTTAGTACAAGGAAGTATCGGAGCTATAGCTGATACACACTTAAATTTGGACATCAGCTATGACATGAGCACATGTAATCATTATTTCATGTTAATTTGGATCTAAACAATTTGTACTGTCTCGGTTAAGTCCAATCTATCCCAATTGCTGATTTCTAAAGTGATATTGACTTATAGATTACATATTGTTAATATCTACAGCCGATGGATTAAGTTTAGGGTTTATTTATTGATTGGAAAATCCTCACAGCCGATTCACCTCGTTCTGCATCGGTTAGGTTACACTACCATACGAGTTCGGCTTTCTAGCAAATCGATTATCGTTTACTAATAATACTTACATGTTTTACCTTGTTGATTGCAGGACCAAACAACTAGCATGTCCTTGAACCCGAAAGCAAGTTTTGGACCTACACTGGAGTTAAGCAGATCTCCCAGGCCAGTGTGTGTTTTTCGCATCAACAGCCCTCAAGCCTGTCTGGGGCGTTTGGACGAAGTTTAGGCGGTTCTCGTCTTGGTGTGAGCCCTTTGATCCATGTACTCTCCTCTCATTGGTTGCAATTGTGTTTCCTTATTTGTATTTTTTTCTTAATTTGCACAAGTAATCACCTGTATACAAATATTCACCCACACTTGTGAAAGTGGATAGTAATAAACCCCTATTGCTAGATTTGATTGTAAACATTGGTAAGTTTTATGTAGGAATTGACAGTCAGTTTTTTTAGATAAGGACCATCAACACACGTCGGTTCGATGGCTGGCAAGCACAGAATGGCGGCAACAACGGCGAACGGTGGAAAAAGAGGGCACCAACGTCGAGAGAGGATGTGGCAATCCTTACCGACGGAACGACGACGACAAACGGTGGTGGGAGTGGTCGGTGGAAAGGTGGAAGCGGCAACCGAGCTCAGGTTGATGATGGTGGCGATGCTTCGGTGATGAACAGTAGCAACGCAGGAGTTGACGAGCTTTTACTTGCTCATGCGATCCCGAGGGTGGTGATGGCTCCATCCGGCCACAAGTGAAACGGCAGCATTGCTCGGACGAAGATGAACTGATGGGCTTCACGGCAACAAGGGGATTCCGAAGAGCTCGGACGAAGATGAACTGATGGGCTTCACGGCAACAAGGGGATTCCGAAGAAGAGCTAGGACAGACAGGAACCGGTTGTTGGGCTTCGTCTCCTCGCTGCTGTCCCGGTGGAGGAAGCGACGCTGACCGAGGATGGCCGAGGCAATAGGAAAAGGTGGCGAGAGTTCGATCAGCGGTGTTGAAAGATAGGGTGAGCTCAAGGAGAGGGGTTTGGGGTGGTATCAAGATAGGGCAAGGATCAGAATCTATTTACACCAATGGGAGATCGGGTCCGGGCCAACACGAAGGGTCTATACACCCCGCAGCCATGCAGGAGCCACTGAGTAGTGGCGAGTATCATGTTCTCCACAGAGATTAGGCTATGGCTACTAGTGTTTAGCTAAAGCTAGGTCAAACAATAATTGTGAGCAAAGAAAAATAAACTAAAAAACTTCTACCGAAATACTCAGAAAATAAACAAGATGAAGAAGAAATATACTATCAAAGGTTCTTACTACTCTCATATATCATAACAACCAAGAATTCATGCAATTAACTAGTACTAACACAGATTTCACATCACCAGTCACAGGGTTCCAAGTATCTGAATACTCAACAAATCTAAAAAACTACAAGTAGGAGGAAGAGAAACGAAACTGTGCAGAGTGTACTGACAGTCCCGAATGCTTACTTTATAGAAAAGGTTTCTCTGAACCTAGAGCAGAGTGTAGTGACATTCCCGGTACTCCTCCAGAATTACTCCTAGAGAGTTGTATACGCCGAGGTAGAAGTCAGAGAGAGCACCAAAATTCTGGGCACTCCTCCAGAGCTTCCCCTCACTCTCTACCTATTTTCTACTAAGAAGAAGTAGCTAAGCCTAGATAGGAAGAAGAGAGTACTCCAAAGAGTTGTGTGTCTTGAAGTGTGTGAAGCCACCTCCTTATATAGCCTTCATATGACGGTTATGGATGTTGAAAATGTTGTAAACACCCCTCCGGTCGACACTGAGAGATGATCTGGGACGTCCATGTGGAAACAGGGCTCAGTCGGAGCTCAACCTAGTTCAGCCGAACCTCTAGTTCGGTCGAACCCCTGGTTCGACCGAACTAGGGCGACCGCCTTTTGCTGGCTGACTTACAAGTGGGTCCCTAATGTGGTGCACGGTGGAATAGACTATTTTGAGTAGGTTTGGACTAACATGTGGGCCCTCCAATCCGTGCACTCGCGCATGATTGGCCGAGGGTGTGTTTCCTTGCATGACGGGTGTGTTTTCTCCATTAAAATACCTCCATACACATATTTCACTAGCACTAGTGGAAAGATTAGTAATAATCCCTACCACTGTGTTAGATACCGTATTTTATTTCATTACATACAAGCATTGATGGTCAGATAGTATGATTTATGGACCGTCAACAACACCCCCACACTTAACCTTTGCTCATCTCGAGTGAAGGCTATGGACTCTAAAATAGGGTTATGACTTCCTTACTAATAATCATGCAAACAAATTATTCAAAGTCATACCTGTACTTGTGGGTCTTTGTAGTGTCTATGATGTGATCCTAGGCAATTGAGAAATGGAACAATCTTGACTCAAGTCACCGTAACTTTTTATGAAGAACAACTTGGAGAACAACTTGGAGTTTTTCAAGTAACACAAAATTACAACTCTGCTTTGCTCCTCAATTGATTCTCACGATCACTCAAGGTGTATGATTCCTCACAAAGGCATATGATTGTGCTTTATCTGTTCCTACCATCTAATAGCTTATGTGGAGCTCAGGTTATGGAAAAGAGTAGAGCATTACAGGCATCACATATATTGCACAATCAAATAATGGATCCATGGAAAAACAAGACATACCAACTTGATCATGGCTTGCACATGGGTGGATATATGGTCGATAGGTGACACTCCAGTTTCGGCATTCTCTTTGTGCTTTATTTTGGGACAAGCTATTTTTGGCATCATTGATCTTAGAGTGGTTGCATCTCTTTTTGGATGAGAATGCATTCTCTCTATGTCAAAGTGCTTGGAGAGATATTTGGATCATGTCTTTTGGGATTGGCACTTGTATTTCTATAGCTATCTTTTTGGAAAGCTTTTTGGAGAGGCTTATTGGTGGAGTGTTTATTTTGTGGATGAATGAGATGAAATGGAATGAAATGCTAACCTCCAGTGTAGAAGTCAAGCATAGGTGAGTCCAATGTGGCTTTTGATCTAGCAAGCATGAAAAGTACTTCACTAGTGTCACAAAACATGACAACACTCATTGTAATAACAAGCAGCATATGTAGCAAGCTAATCATTAATTATCAACCTATGGCTCTAGTGGGAATAAAAATATCAATGAGGAGTTTAGCATCATTATATATATATATATATATTAACATTCCCAAGTGTGCAACATGAAGAGCTGGATTTCTATCATCAGACTATATCTTATTCATCAATTACCAAGATAGCATGGCATCCCTATTGGATATATCACCACAAGCAACAAATAATGAGCTAAAAATAATAGGCATGCAAGTTATTTTTAGGGAGACCATAAACTCTAATTGTACCATCCCTAGCTTGAGTTCAATTATCTTCGATATTTTTTTTTAGAATTGACAATCAAATTAAACTCAAGATAGAATGGATGTCCAAAGGAAAAAATTGTCCAACTCTACGCTCTGTATAAAACCGAGGATGATTCATGGTAGAGGTGGTTCAGCCAAACTGGAGGTTTGGCTGACCCCACATTGGGTCTGACTGCATCAATTTCCCTTGTGTGGTTTGTCATGGCTCATCACTTCTAGGATGATCTTGTTTTGGTTACGGCGCTGATGTGCAAGATCACTCCCACACTTGTCTTTGTACCTGGGATACTTTATTGGATAAAAAAGAAAAACAAAGACAAGAGTGAAGCAAAAATGACTCACTTAGTTGGAAGACCAAGGAGCCAACTTTATTTTATTTTATTTTATTTTTATCATGATAAGCACATTACAAGGATAGAATGAAATGAAATAAAAAATAAAAGAACTAAACAACCTAGACCTAAGCACGCCTATCAGAACCTAGATGTAAGATAATTAGAGGGGAACCTTGGTGGTTAGGTGGGAGAAGGGGCCAAGGTGGCGGCGCCACAACTGGGTCGGCCAAACCAGGAGTTCGGCTGAACCCCGGTTGGCCCCATCTCTGCCAGGTCAAGGTGGCTGGCCTCTAGGCTTGGGCTGAACCTCTTCTGATCCATTTCCCAAGGGTTTAGACTCCTCCAAGAAACTAAAAGCGACTAGGTTCACTACGTCCAAGTCATGATCAACTTCCAACGGATCAAGGAAAACTTTTAAACAATGGTCATTTACCTTAAATATGTTACCTTCGTTGTCCTGCAATGTGACAGCTCCATGTGATGAAGTGTCGACAACAATATATGGGCCCATCCATTTACTCCAAAGTTTTCCATGTCAGAAAGCTTCATCCTTGAGTTGAACAACACCTTGTCCCCTACCTTGAGCTCCTTGTACTTGATCCACCTATCATGCCATTATTTGGTTGTCTTTATAGATCTTGGCATTGTGGTAGGCCTTGTCCCTCCATTCCTCCAACTCAGATAGCTGCATCTTTGTTGACGACCAAATTTGGCAATTCAAGTATCGGATATGAAGATAGAATCGAAGAAGATCCAAGAGATTAGATCGTATCGGAAACAGAGCAAGAATCAGCTGGAGTTCGAATCGGATGCGGTCAGGATCAGCAGAGTTCGAGTCGGACAAGGTTAGCTGATTGAGCCGATTTTGGTAATACGACTCGAAACACGTCATGGGTTAAATCAAGGTGATTCATATGGATTGCCACGCATGGATAGAGTCCTGGAAAGGCAATTGTATCTATTAATTAGGATATTTTATGTGATTTCCTTATAGATAATCATGGTAAGAGGCCGCCTTAGGGACTTGTTCGTTAGTTGGATTTGGATTAGGTTAATATGAGTCGTGTCCGTGATGGACAAAGTTTGTATTTTCGGGTATAAATATAGACCCGAGGTTTTCTAAATAAACAACAACCAAGTTCAATCAGCCTCGGCGCATCGCCAACCTTTGTTTCTTATTTTCGACAAGTTCGTGCTTTTGAGTCGTGCTGCATCAGTTTGATCTTCGAGGTCTTGTTATGGTGGTTTGCATCATCAAAATTAGTGCTTACATCTTTATGACACTCTAATTCTATCTTGCGAATCTCCAAGTTATCATATACATTGTATAATTTAGATCGACAATGCAACCTACTTGCATCGGCCAAACTCTATCTAGGGTTTTATCGATAACGGCTAGATTGTCTTGTTGGTTTGAATTATATATTGTATCCACCGTCCCAAAAAGGCAACCATTGGTTTGATTGTTTAGATCTCATGCTTTTCTTTATACTTAATGCTGCATCGGTTAAGTCTCACCTATTAAGTCGTATTTAGAATCATAATATCTAACATGTTTTATGGTTGTTAATAAGGATAGTATCGGGGTTTCAGCCAATCTTACCTGATATAGATGTTTTACATAGTTTTAAGCTTTGTTTAATGTTCTATATCTGCCCCTTATATCAGGATCTAATCTAATATAAATATATTGAGCTTGATACCGATCTAATTGGTTATAGTTGAATATATTTGTTTCCAGAGAATATCCTAGTATAAGGTTGTATCGGAGCTATAGCCGATACGTACTTAATTCTAGACATCGGTTTTAACATGAGTCTACATAATCATTGTTTCATGTTATTTTAGGTTTGGGCAATTTATACTATCTCGATTCAGTCCGATCTATTCCAATTGCTTATTTCTAAAGTAATATTGATGTATTGATTATATAATACTGAGCTTTTTAGCTGTTGCACTAGTTTTAGGGTTAGTTCTATCATTTGCACTAGTTTTAGGGTTAGTTCTATCATTGACTGTACCTTACAGCCGATTCATGCTTTATTGCATCGGCTGGGTAACTATACGATATGAAATCAGCTAGCTAGCCGATGGACTATCGTTTACTAATAAATTTGCATGTTTTTTCTTGTTGACTCCAGGATCAAATCAACTGGCACGCCCTCGAACCTAAAGAATTAATTTTGGACCTGCACTAGAGTAAAGCAAATCTCTTAGGCCAGTTTGTGTTTTTTTGCATCAACACGCTTTTGGCACGCCCAGTGGGACCTTGTGTCATCATGTCACCAAACATCACTGAAGTCTCAGAGGACAACATCCTGCCGATTACGATCGAGCAGTTGAACGATGAGCAGAGAGAAGAGATGAAGCAGATGCTAGATCAACTCCAGAATCAATATCTGCATTCGTTCACGGTAATCCAATAGGGCACAATCGTTCAGAGGACTAAAGTCGAGGTACCAACAATCGTGAAACCAGACCCAAGTACATTTGGAACAAGCGAAGAGAAAGGCAAGGAGCCCAAGATTGAATCAAACAACGAAGAGCTTCACACGTTACAACATCGCATTGATTCGGCTGTGCTCCATGCTCTCATCAACCAATCTGGAATGCTTGTGAATACATTAACAAACATGATTAAGTCAGTAGTCGATGGAACTATAGCTGAGGAAAAGGAAAAAGGACCAGTATATTTACCAGGTGATATGTTCCCAGGCTACAGGGCCGTGAAGACAGAAATTGGCGGGAAGCAACAAACACTTCAAACCCAGGCCCCATCGGCTCCTTTTTCTAGTACAAATATTCCAGCAATAATGACAAGACAACAACCGATCATTCGAGGGCAAGCATCAAGTCAGTTAACACTAGAACAGTTGATGAGTATACTCAATCCAAAACCGCCAATTGTCGATACTTCATATCAAATTCCTTCAGTTCCACAACAGCCGATTGGAATTACTCAGCCGATAAGCCAGCAATACAGCCAGTTGTGAATACATTAACAAACATGTATCATCTCAAGGCATATCGGCTAACCTCAATCATCATTAGCAGCCTCTTTCTCCACGGCCTCAACCGGTCCGATACGGCAAATATGGTCAGATCCAGCAGCAATATGGTGGAGCAACACCACAACACCCGTGGGCCAATATGATTGCTGATGTCATGAGGGAATAGTTTGGACTCAAGCCTAAGTATAATGGCAACATGTACCGGCATCCATATCCAGAATACTTTGATCGGATACCATTGCCAAACCGATACAAGGTGCTAGATTTCTCCAAATTCTCAGGGCAGGATAATGTATCAACTTATGAGTATGTTAGCCGATTTCTAGCTCAATATGGTGAGGCATCGGCTACAGAAGCCCTCAGAGTCAGATTGCTTCCACTCTCCCTATCTGGATCGGCATTCACATGGTTTTCATCCCTGCCTTACAATTCTATCAGAAGCTGGGCCGATCTGGAGAAACAGTTTCACAAAGACTTTTTCAGTGGCATTCAAGAGATGAAATTGTTAGACCTCACAGCTATCCGACAGAAATCAGATGAATCAGTGCAAGATTATATCCAAAGATTCAGAGATGTGAGGAATAGATGTTACTGTCTAGTCTTGATAGATTCACAGTTAACCGATCTGGCCTTCCAGGGGTTTTTGGCGCTGATAAGGGAAAGATTTTCAGCTCAAGACTTTGAGAGCTTAGCTCATCTGGCTTAGAACGTATCGGCTCATGAAACAAGATTCCAGGAGGCCAGAAAATTCATCAAGAATGCCAAATAATGTCAATAATATCTACAGCTATGATTCTGATTCCGAAGATGATGATCCATGAGTCAATGCAGCCGAGTGGGCTAGGAATAAGAAGACAGTGGTTTGTCAATGGGTCAAAAATTCGGAAAAGGAGGAAAGATTTGATTTTGACATCACCAAAGCTGACAAGATATTTGATCTTCTTCTTCAAGAGAAACAAATTCAGTTGCCGGCAGGACATGTGATTCCATCGGCTGAAGAGTTGAAGAGGAGGAAATATTGCAAGTGGCATAATACAGGATCTCATAGTACCAATGATTGCAAGATTTTCAGGCAACAGATCCAATCGGCCATAGAGCAAGGAAAGGCCAAGATTGATGAGTCCAAGAGGCCGATTAAGATAGATGGACATTCTTTTCCAGTACACATGGTTCACTCTGGGTTTAACAGGGATCAAGCCGATGGAGGTCAAAATTATACCAGAAACATTAGATCGGTTGATATGATCAACAAATACCAAAAAAGATGCTAGAGGAAAGAGGAGTCATATCACTATGATGATGAGAGATATTTTGATCCCCATTGGAGTTGTGAATTTTTCAAATTTTGTTGGAATGAAGGTATGAGGTTACCATCTATTGAGGATTGCCCTATATGTAGTGATTCTGATGCTCAATTCGTTCAAAGACTAAGCCGACAGAGTGCAGATGTACATCGGCCAACTCAGGGAAGACTATCAGTTCATGAAAGACTTGGGCCGATCCAACAAGGCAATGATAAAGATGGTTCATATAGAGAGCCTAAAAACACACAACCACAATGGTGTCCTTCTGGAATTTTTACTAAGAACCAAAAAAGGTGTGTCCAAATGATGAGAAACAGAGAATGATTCCAGATGGTTGAAGGAGAAATTGAACATCGGCTAAAACAACGAACAAAGAATGTTTTTGGCGCGTGAAGAGCAAAGTAGTGCCAGCCGATGAAGTCCAAGCCGATCAGAGCAGAAATCTTCAAAACAAGGGCAAAGAGGTGATGTCATACGCAATAAACATGGTTTTTATGCTACCAGCTGAATATGCAGTCGAACAAGTTGTTGAACAAGCAGATGAGTTGCCATCGGCTAAGTTGATGTTATCTCCACAACAAGCTGTTTTTGAGAAACCCGAAGGAACTGATCATTGGCATCTTAAGCTACTGTATGTCAAGGGATTTGTCAATGGGAAACCGATGTCAAAGATGTTAGTCGATGGAGGAGCAACTATCAATTTAATGACATATTCAACCTTCAGAAAACTTGGGAAGTGCTCAGAAGATTTAATCAAGACCAACATGATTTTAAAATATTTTGGCGGGAATTCATCTGAGACCAAAGGAGTTTTGAATGTGGCGCTGACTATCGATAATAAAACAATTCCTACCACGTTTTTTGTTATTAATGGAAAGGGTTCCTACAGTCTGTTGCTGGGAAGAGATTGGATCCATGCTAACTGTTGTATTCCCTCAACAATGCATCAAAGCCTGATTCAATAGCAAGGAGACCAAATCGAAATCGTACCAGCCGACAGGTCAGTCAATG
The DNA here is from genome assembly GCA_000573905.2 of Oryza punctata. NCBI lineage: Eukaryota > Viridiplantae > Streptophyta > Magnoliopsida > Poales > Poaceae > Oryza > Oryza punctata. The sequence goes on from CM002488.2 coordinate 14,535,568, forward strand.
TAGCTAGTGCCGATTTATCTGTTTGGGAGATTGAAGGAATTGATTGCTTATCTGGAAAAGTTTGGCAAGGAGATTACTTAAAAGTTTCTGATTATGACATACAACCAACAGGAGATGGAGAGCCCCAATTATTATTTTGAGCGCGCCGTGGAGGGTTCTAATTTCTACACGAAGGACACTATTGATGATCTCGATGGCAAGCTAGGACAAGGGTTTATGTCGGCCGATGAGTTGGAAGAAATTGACATTGGACCAGGTGATAGGCCTAGGCCGACATATATTAGTAAGGATTTATCAAAAGAATTTAAATGTAAATTAATAGCACTTTTAAAAGAATATAGAGATTGTTTTGCCTAGGAATACAATGAAAGACCAGGACTTAGCCGATCGATTGTTTATCATTAGTTGCCTATCAAACCAGGCTATCGGCCATACAAGTAACCTCCAAGACGTTGTAAAGCTAAAATGTATGATGCTATCAAGGCCGAGATTACAAGACTTTATGATGCCAATTTTATTAGACCATGCTGACATGCTAAGTGGATTTCAAACATAGTACCAGTTATCAAGAAGAATGGTAAACTTAGGGTTTGCATTGATTTCAGAGATTTAAACAAACCTACACCGAAAGATGAATACCCAATACCAATAGCCGATCAACTGGTTGATGCAGCATCTGGACATAAAATTATCAGCTTCATGGATGGCAATGCATGTTATAATCAAATTTTTATGGCTGAAGAAGATATTCATAAGACTGCTTCTAGATGTTCTGGTACAATTGGCTTGTATGAGTGCGTCGTTGTGACTTTTGGGTTGCGAAGTGCTGGTGCTACATATCAAAGAGCTACGAATTATATATTTTATGACCTTATCGGCTTATTGGTAGAAATCTATATTGATGATGTGGTGGTCAAATCTAAGTTGATGAACATATAGCCGATTAAGACAAGTACTAGAAAGAGCAAGAAAATATGGGTTTAAGATGAATCCAACTAAGTGTGGTTTTGGTGTGTTGGCTGGGCAGTTCCTTGGATTTTTGGTGCATGAGCGTGGGATTGAGATACTGTTGACGACCAAATTTGGTAATTCAAATATCGGAAATAAAGATGGAATCGAAGAGGATTGAAGAGATTAGATCGTATCGGAAAACAGAGTGTAATTCAAATATCGGAAATAAAGATGGAATCGAAGAGGATTGAAGAGATTAGATCGTATCGGAAAACAGAGTGAGAATCGGTTGGAGTCCGAATCGGCTGTGAACCGGATCGGCAGAGTCAGAGTCGGAATGAGTTAGCCGATTGGACCGGTTTCGGTAATTTGACTCGATACACGTCATCGGGTTATGTTAACGTGAGTCATATGGATTGCCATGCATGGATAAAGTCCTGAGGAGGCAATTGTATCTATTAGTTAGGATATTTTATGTAATTTCCTTATAGATATTCTCGGTAAGAGTCCGCCTAAGGGACTTGTTCGTTAGTTGGATTTGTATTAGGTTAATATGAGTCGTGTCCGTAGTGGACAATGTTTGTATTTTCGGGTATAAATATAATCCCGAGGACTTTTAAATAATAACAACAAACGTTCAATCAATCTCGGCGCATCGCCACCTTTTTTTCTTATTTTCGACAAGCTTGTGCTCTCGAGTCGTGCTGTATCAATTTGATCTTCGGCGAGAAGGTACATCTTGTCATGGCAATTTGCATCATCGGGATTAGTGCTTACATCTTTATGACACTCTAATTTTATCTTGCAAGTTCCACGGTTATCATATACATCATATAGCTTAGATCAATAATGCTATTTCCTATATCGGCTAGATCCGTTTTAGGGTTCCGACGATATCGGCTAGTTTACTTTGTTGATTCATGTTATATGATGTATCCACCATCCTGATTTGATGTTATTGGCTTGTTACATATCATGCTTCTTTCATATTTAATGCTGCATTGGTTAAGTCCAACCTATTAAGTTATTTAGAATCATGATCTATAACATGTTTTACAATTGTCAATAGGGATAGTATCGGAGTTTCAGCCGATCTTATTTATTTAGAATATTTGACATAGTTCCATGCTTTGTTTAATGTTCTATATTCAATCCTTAATGCTTTATCGTGAGATCGTATCGGATTTATGACCGATATGCAATTAGATCTAGATATCAGCTATGACATTAGTCTTATGTGGTCATTATTTCATGTTGTGATAGACTTAAGCAATTTATACTGTCTCGGTTCAGTCCAATCTATACCAATTGTTTATTTCTAAATCAATATTGATTTATTGATTGCATAATATTGATATCTACAGCCGATATATTAGTGTTAGGGTTATTTTCATGCTCATTCATATACTTTACAGCCGATTTATGCTTCATGGCATCGGCTAGGTCACATACGGTATGAGATCGGCCTTATGGCCGATTGTCTATCATTTACTAATATTCTTTGCATGTTTTCTTGTTGATTGCAGGATCAAATCAACTGGCACTCCCTCGAACCTAAAAACTCTAATTTTGGACCTGCACTAGAGTTAAGCAGATCTCTCAGGTCAGTGTGTGTTTTTTGCATCAACACGCTTTTGGCACGCCCGGTGGGACCACGTGTCATCATGTCTCCAAACATCACTGAAGTTTCTGAGGACAACATCATGGCAGTCACGCTCGAGCAACTGAGTGAAGAACAGAGAGAAGAGATGCAACAAATGCTGAACCAACTCCAGAACCAATATCTTCACTCATTCACGGTGACAAGGCAAGGCACAGTTATTCAAAGAGCTAAAGTCCAAGTGCCGACGATCGCGAAGCAAGATCCAAGCACCTCCAGATCAAGGGAAGAAAAAGATAAACATGTTAAAGCCGAATCAGGTGATGAAGAACTCCATACATTACAGGACCGTATTGACTCGGCCGTTGACCATGCTTTGGTTAACCAGTCTGGAGTGCTTGTGAACACGTTAACAAATATGATCAAGTCGGTAGTCGATGGAACGATAGCCGAGGAAAAGGCTAAAGGAACCATATATTTGCTGAACGGCTCGTTCCCAGGATACAGAATTGTGAAGACAGACATCAGCGGGAGTCAAGGAAATCAGCAAGTGCTTCAAACCCAGGCTCCATCGGCTCCTTACTCAAGTTCAAATATTCCATCAATTCTAACCAGATCACAGCCGATCACTGGGGGGCAAGCACCAACTCAGTTAACACCAGAGCAATTGATGAGCATTCTTCACCCAAAACCGCCAGTTGTTGACACATCTTACCAAATTCCTTCGGTTCCACAACAGCCGATTGGAATTACCCAGCCGATTGGCGAGCAGTACAGTACAGAGCAACTCCCATATGTACTGCCTCAAGGCATATCGGCTAGTTTCAATCATCTTTTTTAGCCTCACTCACCACGACCTCAGCCGATCCAATATGGTCAGATGGATCCGCTTCAGCAGCAATATGGTGGAGCAACACCTCATCAACCTTGGGCCGATATGATCACTGATGTCATGAGGGAGCAATTTGGGCTTAAGCCAAAAGACAATGGCAACATGTATCGGCACCCATATCCAGAAGACTTTGATCGAGTTCCACTGCCAAACCGATACAAGGTGCCAGACTTCTCCAAGTTTTCAGGACAAGACAATGTATCAACTTATGAGCATGTTAGCCGATTTCTAGCTCATTGTGGTGAGGCATCGGCTACATAGGCCCTCAGAGTTCGCTTGTTCCCACTCTCACTATCTGGATCAGCATTCACTTGGTTTTCATCCTTGCCATATAATTCAATCAGGAGTTGGGTCGATCTGGAGAAACAATATCACAAATACTTCTTCACTGGAGTTCAAGAGACGAAGCTATCGGACCTCACGGTGATTAGGCAAAAATCAGATGAATCGGTTCCAGATTATATTCAACGATTTAGAGATGTGAGGAACAGATGCTACAGCCTATCTTTGACAGACTCTCAGTTAGCCGATTTGGCCTTCCAAGGTTTGTTGGCGCCGATTAGGGAAAGATTTTCGGCTCAGGATTTTGAGAGTTTAGCACACCTAGCTCAGAAGGTATCGGCTCATGAGACGAGGTTCCAGGAAGCCAGGAAGTTTATTAAAAAGACAAACAACATGAACAATGTCTACAATTATGACTCTGACTCCGACGATGATGACCCATAAATCAATGCAGCCGAGTGGGCTAGGAATAAGAAGACGGTGGTCTGTCAATGGGTCAAGAATTCGGGAAAGGAGGAGAGGTTTGATTTTGACATTACCAAAGCCGACAAGATCTTCGATCTTCTTCTCCAAGAAAAACAAATTCAGCTGCCAGTAGGACATGTTATCCCATCGGCCGAGGAGTTGAAGAAGAGGAAGTATTGCAAATGGCACAATACAGGGTCTCATAAAACCAATGATTGTAAAATTTTCAAACAACAGATCCAATCTGCCATTGAACAAGGGAAAATTAAGATTGATGAGTCTAAAAGGCCCATGAAGATAGATGGACACCATTTTCCAGTCAACATGGTGCACCCTGGACATAATTGGAATACAGCCGATGGAGATAAAAACTACACTGGGAGTATCAGATCGGCTAGCATAATCAACAAATATCAAAACAGGCGCCAAAGGGAAGAGGAGTTATATTCTCAGGAAAGTGAAAGATATTTTGATCCTCATTGGAGTTGTGAATTTTTCAGATTTTGTTGGAATGAGGGTATGAGGTTGCCATCTATCGAAGATTGTCCTGGATGCAGCAATCTCTATGCACAGTTCGTTAGAAGCTCAAGCCGACAAGGAGCAACTACACATCGGTCGAGTCAATCAAGGTTGCCAGTTCATGAAAGACTTGGGCCGATGCAACAAGACAACGATGAAGATGATTCACTTAGAGAATCGAAGCCAATGCATCCTCAATGGTGCCCTTCTGGAATATTCACCAAAAATCAGAAGAGAAGAGTTCAAAGGCTGAGAAACAAGGAGCAGTTCCAGGAGGTTGAGGGGAGATTGAGCATCGGCTGAGCTAGAAAACAAAGAAAGTCTGGCACGTGAAGAGCAAAGTGGTGCCAGCCGATGAAGTCAGAGCCGATCGCAACAAGAATCAACAACGAAAGGGCAAGGAAGTGATGTCATCTGAGATAAACATGGTTTTCATGTTGCCAGCCGAATATGCAGTAGAGCAAGTCATCGAGCGAGAAGAAAATCAGCCATCGACCAAATTGATGTTATCTCCACAGCAAGCCCTTTTTGAGAAGCCCGAGGGAACTGATCATCGGCACCTCAAGGCACTCTATGTTAAGAGATTTGTCAATGGTAAGCCGATGTCAAAGATGCTAGTCGATGGAGGAGCAGCTGTTAATTTAATGCCTTACACGACATTCAGGAAACTTGGGAAGAATTCAGAGGATTTGATCAAGACTAACATGGTTCTGAAAGATTTTGGCGGGAATCCATCTGAGACCAAGGGAGTTTTGAATGTAGAGCTAACCATCGGCAGTAAAACAATTCCAACCACGTTCTTTGTTACTGATGGGAAGGGTTCCTACAGTCTGTTGCTGGGAAGAGATTGGATCCATGCTAACTGTTGCATCCCTTCAACAATGCATCAAAGTTTGATTCAATGGCAAGGAGACCAAATTGAAATCGTGCCAGCCGACAGGTCAGTCAACGTAGCTTGTGCCGATTTATCTATTTGGGAGATGGAAGGAATTCATTGTTTATCCGGCAAAGTTTGGCAAGGAGATTACTTAAAGATTTCTGATGATGCCATACATCCAACAGGAGATGGAGAGCCCCGATTCTTTTTTGAGGCCGCCGTGGAGGGTTCCAACTTCTACACAGAGAATACTATTGATGATCTCGACGGCAAGCTTGGGCAAGGTTTTATGTCGGCCGATGAACTAGAGGAAATCGATATTGGACCAGGTGATAGGCCTAGGCCGACATATATTAGTAAGGGTATACCAAAAGAATTTAAATGTAAATTAATTGCACTCTTAAAGGAGTATAGAGATTGTTTTGCCTGGGAATACTATGAGATGCTAGGACTTAGCCGATCGATAGTTGAACATCAGCTCCCTATAAAACCAGGATATCGGCCATACAAGCAACCCCCAAGACGTTGTAAAGCTGCAACGTATGATGCTATCAAGGCCGAAATTACAAGACTTTATGATGCTAACTTTATCAGACCATGCCGATATGCTGAGTGGATTTCTAACATAGTACCAGTTATCAAGAAAAACGGCAAGCTCAGGGTTTGCATTGATTTCAGAGACCTAAACAAAGCTTCACCGAAAGATGAATACCTAATGCCGGTAGCCGATCAACTCGTAGATGCAGCATCTGGACATAAAATCATCAGTTTCATGGATGACAATGCTGGTTATAATCAAATCTTTATGGCTGAGGTGGGTATTCATAAGACTGCCTTTAGATGTCCTGGTGCTATCGGCTTGTATGAATGGGTAGTTATGACTTTCAGCTTGAGGAGTGCTGGTGCAACATATCAAAGAGCCATGAACTACATTTTTCATGATCTTATCGGCAGATTGTTGGAGATATATATTGAAGACGTGGTGGTTAAATCTAAGGAAGTTGATGATCATATAGCCGATTTGAAACAGGTCTTAGAAAGAGCAAGGAAATATGGGTTAAAGATGAATCCTACCAAGTGTGCTTTTGGTGTATCGGCTGGTCAATTCCTTGGGTTTCTGGTCCATGAGAGAGGGATTGAAATTCCTCAGAGGAGTATTGAGGCAATTAAGGATATCAATCCCCCGGAAGACAAAACCAAGTTACAATCATTGATCAGCAAGATAAAGTTTGTTCGGCGTTTCATATCAAATTTGTCCGGCTGAATAGAACCATTTACTCCTTTATTAAGGTTGAAAGCCGATCAAGAATTTGTTTGGGGAGAGAAGCAACAGCAGGCTCTGGATAATATCAAGGAATATTTGAGTACTCCTCCAGTTCTTATACCACCGCAAAAAGGGATTCCATTCAAGTTGTATTTGTCAGCCGATCAAAACTCTATCGGCTCAGTCTTGATCCAAGAAATTGAAGGAAAAGAGAGAGTTATATTTTATCTCAGCAGACGCCTGTTGGATGCAGAAACCAGGTATTCACATGTAGAGAAGTTATGCTTGTGTTTATATTTTTCCTACACAAAGTTGAGACATTATTTACTCTCCAATGAGTGTGTTATAGTATGCAAGGCCGATGTGGTACGATACATGCTATCGGCTCCAGTTTTGAAAGGACGAATTGGGAAGTGGATCTTTGCTTTGTCAGAATTTGATCTTAGATATGAATCGGCTAAGGCAGTTAAAGGGCAAGCGATAGCCGATTTCATAGTTGAACACAGGGATACCAGCGTTGATAACATTGATATTATGCCATGGACTTTATTATTTGATGGATCTGTTTGCACTCATGGTTGTGGTATCGGCTTGGTAATTATATCACCTAGGGGGGCAAGTTTTCAGTTTGCTTTCACTATCAAACCATACTCTACAAATAATCAGGCGGAATATGAAGCTGTTCTCAAAGGGTTACAATTATTGAGGGAGGTTGAAGCCGATGCCGTTGAGATCATGGGTGATTCATTATTGGTGATAAGTCAGTTATCTGGGAAATATGAATGCAAAAATGGCACCCTGATGATCTATAATGAGAAATGCCAAGAGCTGATGAAGACATTTAAGATGGTTACTTTAAAACATATTCCTAGGGAGCAAAACGTAGAAGCCAATGATTTAGCTCAAGGTGCCTCAGGTTATAAGCCGATGTTACAAGGGATTGAAGTAGAAGTGGCCTATATTCTAGCCGATGATTGGAGGTTTGATGTTTTTGAGTATCTAAAGAATCCTTCCAGATCGGTTTCAAGGAAATTGCGGTATAAAGCTCTTAAGTATGTTCTCTTGGATGATGTGTTGTACTATCGGACGATTGATGGAGTTCTGCTGAAGTGTCTAAGTATAGAAGAAGCTAAAGTTGTCATGTGTGAAGTTCATGAGGGAATCTGTGGGACACATCAATCAGCACACAAGATGAAGTGGTTAATTCGAAGAGTTGGATATTTTTGGCCGACAATGCTGGAGGATTGTTTCAGATATTACAAGGGTTGTCAAGATTGTTAGAAATTTGGGGCAATTCAGTGAGCACCAGCATCGGCTATGAACCCTATTATCAAGCCATGGCCGTTCAGAGGTTGGGGTATTGATATGATCGGCCAGATCAATCCGCCATCAAGTAAGGGACATAAAATCATATTGGTTGCAACTGATTATTTCACTAAGTGGGTTGAGGCGATTCCTTTGAAGAAGGTTGACAGTCAAGATGCAATCAATTTTGTCGAAGAGCATATTATCTACAGGTTTGGTTTACCACAGACGGTTACAACTGATCAAGGTTCTATATTTGTGTCCGATGAGTTTGTTCAGTTTGTTGATAGCATGGGTATTAAGTTGTTGAATTCATCACCATATTATGCACAAGCCAATGGACAAGCTGAAGCATCTAATAAGAGCTTGATTAAGTTGGCTAAAAGAAAGATAGCCGAATATCCCAAGAAGTGGCATACTACTCTGGCTGAAACATTGTGGTCTGATCGGATGGCTTGCCATGGTGCCATTCAGGTACCTCCTTATCAACTGGTTTATGGGCATGAAGCTGTTTTACCATGGGAAACCAATATCGGCTCTAGGAGGATTTCTTTACAAGATGAGTTAACAGCCAAAGATTATCATAATTTGATGGTTGATGAGTCAGAAGATTTGGTCCAAACAAGATTGCGAGCTCTTGAGAAAGTTAGGAAAGACAAGGAGAGAGTTGCAAGGCATTATAACAAAAAGGTTGTGCCCAAATCTTTTGAAGAGGGTGAGCTTGTTTGGAAGTTGGTATTGCCGATAGGGGCCAGAGATAATAAATTCGGCAAGTGGTCACCGAATTGGGAGGGGCCTTTTCAAATTCATAAATGCGTTTCTAAAGGAGCTTACATGCTAAAAGGGCTTGATGGAGAAGTGTTTGGAAGAGCACTTAATGGAAAATACTTGAAGAAATACTATCCAAGTGTTTGGATTGGTTCATGATCAGCTACGGTTTGCCAGTTTATGATTGATAGCCGATGTGTTTAAATCACCTTTAGATGGCCGATATTTTTATCGCCCTTAGACATATAAGTTTGCAGCATTTTGTTCCCTACTACAAACTTGGGAGGCATGGAGGATGAAAAATTGGAAATTTTTGAGCAATGATAAGGTAGAGTACAACTAAGTATAAAATCGGCTCGATAGCCGACACATATATTATAGCAAAAGTATCAATTGGCATAAGGGATTTCAGAGTATGTGTTACAAGAAAAATGTTCTAGCCAATTACAGAATTAGTTACAAAATTTTTCTAAGTCCCTATTACATGACATCATTTAGAGAGGTAGCGCTGGATAGCCGACAGTGCCCGTTGTCGAATTTCTTCAACTTCTGTGATAGCTTTGGCATCTTGGGCGTCAGTTCCAGGGATCACCTTCAGGGACTTGGTCATGGTGGCCACATTCTTTATAGCCGATCTCAGCTTTGCTTTTTGTTCCCCGATGGCCTTTGGGAGATCGGCTAATTTTTGCTTTTCCAGTGCGATCTTGGCATTACATTCTTCAAGCTTGGCTAGCAGGTCTATTCTTTTAGCCTCTAGTTGATCTATTGTGGCTTTAATCGGTTCTTCGGCTAGTTGATCAAGCTTGGTTTTCTCATCATGTACTAGCTGCTGATTGGCCTGAATGGTGACTTCAATATCCTTCTTTTCTCGTCGATCGGCTATTCTCTGTCTAGCTTTTTCCAGCTTAAATTGGTGTTGCTCAAGGTACATAGCTGGAGTGATTATGTTGGACAACTCATCTGGGAGCAGGGCTTGAATCTCTTGGAATCTTGCTCGGAGGGTGCTGCAGTCAACTACTAGGCTGTCCAGAGATGCTTCTAGCCGATGTGAGATGTCTTCAAGATTACTCTTCACATCATCGGCTAGAGGAGCTAAGGATTTGCTTGTTGCTTCTCCTTCTGCTTCTTCATCAGAGTAGTCTTTTATATCGAAAGAGAACAAATCGGATAAGACCTGCAAGTAGGAAAGATGAAGGGGATATAAGTAAGGGGATATTTTTGTATAGCCGATTTTGAAGAATTTTCAGGATGAGACTTACAGGGATTGCAGGGACAGCAACTTCTTCTTCTTCAACATGATGGCTGCCTGCAGCCGATGCGGTATGTTCACTTGAAACCGGTTGTGCTGCAGGCGATGGAGGGGAAGGAGGCTGAAAATATTTATGCGAGCGTTAGATGATATCGGCTAATGAAATGTTCAGAGTTTTACAAAGTTGAAACTTACCAAGGGAGTTTCAACGGTTGGCTTAGCCGATACTGGTGCTGGTTTCTTCTTCTTGGCTGGTCTTTTCTTCTACAAAATACAAAAGTTGGAGATTTAAATTGGGGGTGAGTAAGGAAATTTTGTACCAAGGAAGGTGAATTTACCCTGGGTTGCCGAGTGAAGACAACTGGAGCAGAAGGAGTTGTAGGGGTTTGTTTTGGAGCCGGAGAGGCTGGAGGAGTCTTTTCTCCCACATCACTGGATTCGGCTGCGGCTTCATCTATTGCCCGTTCAATTGATGCTTCTTCTAAAGCTTCATTTGTGTCATCAGCTGTTGGAGGTGGTTGCTTTCTAGCCTTTTTCTTGGTAGCTGGTGGCATGGCAGTTGATGCTCTGGTCTTTCTCTTTTTGCCTGCATCGGCTGGTTCCCTCATTTGTCGTTGAAGCAAACTTGATGTCTTGGGGGCATGATAGCCGATGACAGGAGGAGTCATGCCACATCTGTTAGGTAGCAGCCCTGCAGCATATTCAATGTCCTTGCCACTTCTGCTAATGCGAGGGGGAGATGAATCTGTGGTCTGAAAAAGCAAGGATGTTTCATAAGTTAAAAATAGAATCAGCTGATATATTTAAAACAGTAATAAAGATGAGAGAGGAAATAAAGGAGTTACCTGAGTGATCATGTCTGGGAAGAGGTCGGTCATGTAGATGGTAGCCGATTGGTGAAAAAGATGTTGTTTCCACTCAGCCCACCATGAAGTAAAGACCTTACTACTGAACATGGCTAACTCAATGTCATTAATACTGCCAAGGGGAGGTCCTGGGATATTAAGCAGCCGATCCATCATCAGGCTTGAAGTTATTTCTCCTCGGCATTGGATCTTATCGGCAAACCACAAGCCGATTGGGAGTTGCCCCATACCAAACTGCCTTGCTGAGCTCATAGGATGGTAGAATTCGTATGATATTTTTATATTTCTGCCTTGGTGGATGCCGACAGGGAGTATGCATGGGCTAATGGCAGTGGTATAAACTTCTCTGGATTTCTGGAATTTGGCGTGGTTGATCTCTTCAAATCTGAAGTCCGATGGCAGTTCAAAGTTGATTGAATCTTCATAGAAGAACCAGATTCTGGCGTCTTTTTGGAATCCATCATAAAAGCTGAAGAACCAGTCCTTAAGTAGTTCGGCTGACAGCTTTGCACCAGCATCGGCTGGGGTGGTAGCATATTCTCCAAAAGAAGTGAACCTCCAATGGGTTATCTCTTCCCCATCATCATCGGTGATCGGCTCTAGTATTGGGAATTCTGCCTCAGTTAGGGGTGGCCGATTGACAGCTTTCATTGCTACCAGATTTAGCCAAGATTTGAGTAGCCACCATGGACCACCTGCACTAACTACTGAGCCGACAGCTAGCTTGGCCGATGCGTTGTTCAGAGTTTGGTATAGATAGCTGAGCAGAATTTTTCCTAAGGGAAACTGTTTCTTTTCCTCAAGTGCTTCGGCTATATTCTGCTAGTTGGAAGTTGGGCCACAGCTAGATCCACAAAATAGGAATTTCTCTAGCCACATTAACAAGAATGCAGTGTGCTCTCTTGGAGTAACTGAGCCTTGACCCATGTTGGCCGAAATAAAGCCGGACCATCCACCTATGCTCTTGGTTTTGAAGTCAAATCTATTCTTGGAGTTCAAGATCATGGGGTTGGCCGATGAAGTGATATCTAGTCCAGTCAACATGGTAATATCCAGTAATGTTGGGGTCAATGGTCCTTGATTGAACAAGAATGCATTGATGGCATTGGACCAGAAATAGCTAGCAGAGGCCATCAGTGGTTCGTCCTTAGCCGAATTTGCCCGAGTAAGAGCTAAGGCTTGGCCGATTCCTATCTCATCCCAATGGCTCTGTTTACTAGCCGATATGTGCTTGAACCATGCGGGCCAGCTTTTCTCTAGGGATGGCCAAGATTTGAAGGTATTCTTCCAGTGCCCTAGGTTTGGGTTTGCTAGCCTGAAGGGGATTCTATTTGTTTCGGCAGTGATAAACTCGGTTGGGTCCGGGTTGCCGATTGGTCCAAGAAAGTAGTTGTTTTCATGATTAAGACTGGGAACTGCAACTAGGTTTGCGAGGTGCTACATCAACAAGGCAAAAGAGAAAGAAAGTGGATTAAGATTGCGGAAGACAAGATGAGATGGGCAAAAAGGAGATCTAGCCGATGAGACTTACCTTAGCGTACTCGGCCGATGGAGCGGTGGATGGAGCGGATGACGAAGACATATTCTCGCCGGCGGAAGTTGGATGAGCGGAGGATTGCTTGGAGTTGACTACCTGCGCCGAGGGGATCGCCGGAGTTGGGAGAGACGGAGATTGTGAAAGCGGTGGCAACAGTATAACGGTGTGAAGTTGTCACGTCCTGATTTTTCACTTCCGTTCTTTCCGTCTAATTGCGAAAATTCACAATTGGTTTAACTGTCTAAAATAGCTTAATGAAAAATTTCGCTAAACAAAAAGGTTTTAATATATTTATTTAATTAATTACATTGTTGGCTTTTTTGTATTTTAATTTGAGTCTATTTGGATTTAATTGGAGTTTCGGAAGTGGAGCTCATTTCCTTAATTAAATTTGTGCCCAAATTCAAATTCCTATTCAATCTCTAATTTTCTAAATCCTCCAAAAATTCCAAATATTTCTCATTTGGAATTTTCCCAGAAAAGTCCCTATCCTTTTTCCCTTTTTCCTTCCTCTCTTTCTTTATTCTGTCGCTTTTGCAGAAAACTCCCTTCCTTTCTTTCTTTTTCTTCCTCCCTCCTTCTTCTTCCTCTAGCTCTTTCTCTCTCTCTGTCTTGTGCAGCAGGCCGGGGAGGCCAACCCCGAGCCCATGCCGCCCTCGGCCCGGCCGCCCCCTTCCCCCTCGCGCCACCCTCGGCCCACGCCGCCGCCCACCGAGCCCGCGCAGGCCCACGCCAACGCCGTGACGCGCCGCGTCACCATGCCGTGCCGTGCGCCGCCATTGCCGCTAATGCCGCCGTCTCCCTCTCCTTAAACCGGCGCCGCATGCGTGCCCTAACCCTAGCCTCCCTCTACCCTATAAATACTGCAGCCGTCGCTCTCTTTCTCTCTTTTTTCTTCCACGCCGCCGCTGCTAGCCGCCGTCGCCGTTGCGCCGCCGCTGGGAGCCGCCGGCACCGCCGGGAGCAGCGCCACCGTTGTCGTCGCCTCATCCCCCCTCGCGTCGCCGCGCCGCTGCCGGTGAGCCCGAGGCGGAGCCATCCAACCTCGCGCCGCCGTTTCCCTCTTTCTCTCTCCTCTCCAACTCCGACCGACGTTGCCATCGTCAATGCGCCGCGTCCTCGCCGTCCCGGGGCTTTGTGCCGCGCCACCGGAGCCGCCCCGACCTCCTCCTTCCGGCGCCGCCGCTTGCCGCAGCCACCGCGCGCCACCGTCGACGAACGCCGCCACGCCGCTGTTCCGGCCATGGCCGTGGCTGTCGCTGGAGCCGGAAGCAGCTGCTTCCTATCTTCTCTTTCTCCCTTTCTTTCTTTTCTTTTCTTTTGTGCCTTTGGCATGTGGGCCCCTCCATCCAAAAGTCCAAACAAATCACAGCCATCCAATATGTTAGATCCAATCTCCACCCTTGGATCTACATAAACCTAACCCCTGCCACATAAGCCCTTGATCTATCCACGTCATCGCCACATCATCCATATTTGTCCATGTGTCGCCACGTGTCAGCCCATGTCATCGAGTCCACATACACCGAGTCCACCAACTATTCCATGCCATTGACCAGTGGGTCCCACTTTTTTTTCCTAATAAAAATAATTCAATTCCCGAAATTAGATATTCAGAGAATATTCTCGGAATATTCCTTTTTCTTTTATCAACGGATTTTCTTTTAATTCAAAATTCCGGAGGTCATAACTTCTTCGTTTGAACTCCGATTCGACCCGTTCTTCTTCCTAAATTTCTCTAAAATCGAGCTCTACCTCCTGGTTCAGTTGATTATTTTATTTGATGTTATTTAGTTAGCCTTTTCTTTTGTTTATTTGTTTCTCGTTTGCGATCGTGTAGACGTCGGAGCTGAGGAACAGTTCGTGTCCGAAGACGCAGTGCAGGGACAGTACTGGGAGCAAGGCAAGTGCACACTTTGAACATATTGATCCCATTTTATAAAATGTTTTGTTTTCAATTCATGCATTATTTTATTTATAAACTATCGATGGGTGGTGTGACCCAATTGTTATTATATCCTACCTTTGATAATTGTTAATTACCTATGATACCTTGTCACCCTAGTATTTGTGAGTTGAATATTGGGATCAACTCACGGTAGAGTAGTTATGCTTAGCCCCGCTCAAGGTTGTTTTACAAGCAAAATATAATTTTGATTAATCTTATACTTATAACTGATTTGATAAGAACTGTGTGGCTGTGTGCTATCTTTCCGGTAGCATGTGTTGCACCGTGTAGTAAACAACGGGCGGATAAAATGATTTGGACTAGGGTGATGGGTGGTTCTGTGTGAACCTAGTTAGGCGGTAATGTATCTGTGTGATCATTATCGGGTATGGTCTCTGTGTGAGCCTACTGTTGAGCTGTGTGCTACTGTAGTCTGGTATGTTGCCCTGGTCAATTAAGGACTTCACTTCATAAGTCATAGATCTGAGCCTAACGTGCAACCACATGTTCTCTTGGGAGGAACCTGGCCTAGTAGGATTCCGAGTCTCGGCACTGTCGGCCCAGGTGGCTAGATGATAGGTGTTAGGGTTGGCCATGGGTACTTTCTTGTCTGTGTGAGGGAAAGATGACTCATGGGGGAAGACAGTGTTGGGGCGGAGTTTCTAAAAAGCCTTGTTACAGACTCCTTGGCCGCACACAACCTGAAGTGTGACATTTGCGCATGGCCGCTAAAAGTATGATGTATCTTGTGGGTCAAGCTGTACAACCTCTGTAGAGTGTTTAATTAATCTATTCGAATAGCCGCGTCCGCGGTCATGGACATGCTCGGTGACATCTCATGAGGGGTAGTTTGCGAAAACTGAGAATGATCTGTGTGCAGGCTGATGAATATAGCCAAGTGTTCCTGTGTGGACAGATCCTATGTGGATGGTTGGTTGGTAACACCCATTATTTATAAATGTTATTTTAAACTTCTATTTCTAAATTGTTTATAACTGCAAATCGCTGTGTTATGCAAAATAGCTATTGCCTTTATTGACAGCTGTGCATATGCATATTTCCGTGTACTTGCTGAGTATTCCATGTACTCACCTTGCAATTCCCCCAATTCCAGAAGAAAGGTTCCCGCTGTTTCCTGAGGAGTTTGCTCCTGAAGATGAGGAATAGGCCGCGAGTCCCGGTTGACTGCCTGTGGCAAGTTGAATGGATCTACTGCGTGTTTATCTTATTTTCCGCTGCTATTCTATTATTTTATTTTCTTTAGGCCCTTCGTGGCATAAATAAATGTAAACTCTGGCCATAAGGCTTATCACAGTCACTTTATTAATAAATGTTAGGTTTCCTGCGTGATGTTGGCTGTGATATTATCTTTGTATCTGTGTGTGCTAGCTTGATCCTGGACTAGCATTTATACACAGGAGGTCCTATTTTGGGTCCTCACAGAAGTTTCTCGGAGCCGTCGGTTAGATATTTAAAGCAATGCGGTAACGGTCAAAAACGGAAAGAGCGAGATTATCTTGGAGATAAGATTTGGCAAATCCGAAACATTACCAAATATTCCGGACTTGGAGGGCATGTGTTGAAGACCAAATTTGGTAATTCAAATATCGAAAATAAAGATGGAATCGAAGAAGATTGAAGAGATTATCGTATCGGAAAACAGAGTGAGAATCGGCTGGAGTCCGAATCGGCTGTGAACCGGATCGGCAGAGTCAGAGTCGGAATGGGTTAGCCGATTGGACCGGTTTCGGTAATTTGACTCGATACACGTCATCGGGTTATGTTAACGTTATTCATATTGATTGCCATGCACGGATAAATTCCTGAGGAGGCAATTGTATCTATTAGTTAGGATATTTTATGTAATTTCCTTATAGATATTCTCGGTAAGAGTCTGCCTAAGGGACTTGTTCGTCAGTTGGATTTGTATTAGGTTAATATGAGTCGTGTCCGTAGTGGACAATGTTTGTATTTTCGGGTATAAATATAATCCCGAGGTCTTGTAAATAATAACAACAGACGTTCAATCAATCTCGGCGCATCACCACCTTTGTTTCTTCTTTTCGACAAGCTTGTGCTCTCGAGTCGTGCTGCATCAATTTGATCTTCGGCGAGAAGATACATCTTGTCATGGCAGTTTGCATCATCGGGATTAGTGCTTACATCTTTATGACACTCTAATTGTATCTTGCAAGTTCCAAAGTTATCATATACATCATATAGCTTAGATCAATAATGCTATTTCCTATATCGGCTAGATCCGTTTTAAGGTTCCGACGATATCGGCTAGTTTACTTTGTTGATTCATGCTATGTGATGTATCCACCATCCTGATTTGATGTTATTGGCTTGTTACATATCATGCTTCTTTCATATTTAATGCTGCATTGGTTAAGTCCAACCTATTAAGTTATTTAGAATCATGATCTATAACATGTTTTACGATTGTCAATAGGGATAGTATCGGAGTTTCAGCCGATCTTATTTATTTAGAATATTTGACATAGTTCCTTGCTTTGTTTAATGTTCTATATTCAATCCTTAATGCTTTATCGTGAGATCGTATCGGATTTATGACCGATATGCAATTAGATCTAGATATCGGCTATGACATTAGTCTTATGTGGTCATTATTTCATGTTGTGATAGACTTAAGCAATTTATACTGTCTCGGTTCAGTCCGATCTATACCAATTGTTTATTTCTAAATCAATATTGATTTATTGATTACATAATATTGATATCTACAGCCGATATATTAGTGTTAGGGTTATTTTCATGCTCATTCATATACCTTACAGCCGATTTATGCTTCATGGCATCGGCTAGGTCACATACGATATGAAATCGGCCCTATGGCCGATTGTCTATCGTTTACTAATATTCTTTGCATGTTTTCTTGTTGATTGCAGGATCAAATCAACTGGCACGCCCTCGAAACTAAAACCCTAATTTTGGACCTGCACTAGAGTTAAGCATATCTCTCAGGCCAGTGTGTGTTTTTTGCATCAACATATACCCCAGAGGAGTATTGAAGCAATCAAAGACATAAAACCTCCAGCAAATAAGACCAAGTTGCAATCTTTGATCGGCAAAATAAATTTTGTTCGGCGTTTCATATCAAACTTGTCTGGCCAAATAGAACCATTTACTCCAATATTAAGATTGAAGGCTGATCAAGAGTTTGTCTGGGGAGAAAAACAGCAGAAAGCATTTGACAATATCAAGGAATATTTGAGTACTCATCCAGTTCTCATACCACCACAGAAGGGGCTTCTTTTTAAGTTATATTTGTCAGCCGATCAGAACTCTATCGGCTCTGTTTTGATGCAAGAGGTTGAAGGTAAAGAAATAGTTATATTTTATCTCAGTAGAAGACTTTTGGATGCTGAAACAAGGTATTCACCTGTGGAGAAATTATGTCTGTGCTTATATTTTTCCTATACAAAATTGAGGCATTATTTTCTTTCCAATGAGTGCACAATAGTATGTAAGGCCGATGTAGTACGATACATGCTATCGGCTCTAGTTTTGAAGGGATGAATTGGGAAGTGGACTTTTGCTTTGTCAGAATTTGACTTAAGGTATGAATCGGCTAAGGCAGTTAAAGGGCAAGCAATAGCCGATTTCATAGTTTAACATAGGGATACTAGTATTGATAATGTTGACATCATACCATGGACTTTGTTTTTTGATGGATCTGTGTGCACTCATGGTTGTGGAATCGGCTTAGTGATTATATCGTCTAGGGGGCAAGTTTTCAGTTTGCTTTTACTATCAAGCCTTATTCTACAAATAATCAAGGTGAATATGAAGCCGTTCTCAAAAGATTGCAATTATTGAGAGAGGTTGAAGCCGATGGTGTTGAAATCATGGGTGATTCATTATTGGTGATCAGTCAGTTATCTAGGGAATATGAGTGCAAAAATAATGTTTTGATCGTCTACAATGAGAAATATCAAGAGTTGATGAAGACTTTCAAGATAGTTACTTTGAAGCATATCCCTAGGGAGCAAAATATTGAAGCCAATGATTTAGCTTAAGGTGCATCAGGCTACAAGCCGATGTTGCAAGGAATTGAAATAGAAGTTGCCTGTCTACCAGCGATGATTGGAGGTTTGAGATATTTGAATATTTGAAGAATCCTTCTAAGTCAGTTTCCAGGAAATTAAGATATAAAGCTCCCAAATATGTTTTGTTGGATGATACACTATATTATCGGACGATTGATGGAATTTTACTGAGGTGTTTGAGTCTGGAGGATGCAAAGGTAGTCATGTGTGAAGTACATGAGGGCATATGTGGAACTCATCAGTCGGCTCACAAGATGAAATGGCTGATTAGAAGAGTTGGGTATTTTTGGCCGACAATGCTGGAAGATTGTTTGAGATATTATAAGGGATGCCAAGATTGCTAGAAATTTGGAGCTATCCAAAGAGCACCAGCGTCGGCTATGAATCCTATTATCAGGCCATGGCCGTTCAGAGGTTGGGGTATTGATATAATCGGCCAAATCAATACACCATGGAGTAAAGGACATAAATTCATATTGGTTGCTACCGATTATTTTACCAAGTGGGTTGAGGCATTTCCTTTGAAGAAAGTTAACAGTAAAGATGCCATCGAATTTGTTAAAGAGCATATCATATATCGATTTGGTTTGCCACAGACGATTACAACTGATCAGGACTCAATTTTGTGTCCGATGAGTTTGTTCAATTTGCCGATAGCATGGGGATTAAATTATTGAATTCTTCACCATATTATGCACAAGCAAACGGACAGGCTGAGGCATCTAACAAGAGCTTGATAAAGTTGGTCAAAAGGAAGATTGTAGAATATCCCAAAAAGTGGCGTACTATATTGGCAGACGCTTTGTGGTCCTATCAGATGGTTTGTCATGGTGCAATTCATGTACCTCCATATCAACTGGTTTATGGGCATGAAGCTGTGTTACCATGGGAAACCAACATCGGCTCTAGAAGAATTTATTTACAAGATGAGTTGACAGCCGATGATTATCATAATTTGATGGTTGATGAATCAGAAGATTTGGTTCAATCTAGATTGCGAGCTCTTGAAAAAGTGAGAAAGGACAAAGAAAGAGTTGCCAGACATTACAGTAAAAAAGTTGTGCCAAAGTCTTTTGAGGAGGATGAACTTGCTTGGAAATTGGTGCTGCCGATAGGAGAAGGAGATAATAAATTTGGCAAGTGGTCACCAAATTGGGAGGGACCTTTTCGGATTCATAAATGTGTTCCTAAAGGGGCTTATATGTTAAAAGGACTTGAGGGAGAAATTTTTGGTCAGGCACTTAATGGAAAATATTTGAAAAAATACCACCCAAGTGTCTGGATTGGTTCGTAATCGGCTGAGTTATGCCGATTCATATCGCCTTTAACTGGCCGATATGGTCCATATCGCTCTTAGATTTTCTCATAATCGGCTGTGTTGTCCCGATGTGTGATGGCCAATATATTATATCTCCCTTAGTCAAATTTTAATTTTTCCCATGTTTGTCAACATGAAAAAATTAAGGGGGCATACAGAAGTCATGGATTTGGCATACATATTCAGAAGTCGTGGATGTGCAAATTTTTTGGGCTTTCAATGCAAAATATATTAATCGGCACAAAGAGTCAGAGAGTATATATTACACAAGCATCAAAGTTTTTTAGCCGATTACAAAAAATTTTCTAAGTCCCTATTACATATTATCAGTGAGAAAGATAGCGCTGGATTGCCGATATTGCCTATTGCCTGATTTCTTCAACTTTAGCTATTGCTTGGGCATCTTGGGCATCGGTTCCAGGGATGACCTTGAGGGATTTAGTCATATTAGCCACATTCTTGACAGCCGATCTCAATCTTCCCTTTTGCTCCTCGACAACCTTCGGGAGATCGGCTAGTTTTTGCTTTTCCATTGCAAGCTTGGCATTACATTCTTCAAGTTTAGCCAAGCGATCAATCCTTTCAACTTCTAGTTGATCTATGGCAGTTTTGATTGGCTCTTCAGCAAGTTGATCGAGTTTGGTCTTCTCAGTATGCACAAGCTACCGATTGGCTTGGATTGTGGTTTCAATTCTCTTCTTTTCCTGCCGATCGGCTATTCTCTGCCTAGCTTTTTCCAGCTTGAATTGATGCTGCTCAAGGTATACAACTGGAGTGATGGTGTTCGCCAAGTCATCTGGGATCAAAGCTTGGATCTCTTGACATATTTGTCCGGATGGAGCTGCAGTCGACCACCAAGCTATCTAAAGATGCTTCTAGCTGAAGGGATATGTCTTCAAGATTTTTCTTCACATCTTCGGCTAGAGGAGCAGGGCTCTGCTTGTTGTTTCTTCTTCTGTTTTTTCATCAAAATAGTCCTTGATATCAAAAGAGAACAGATCGGCTAAGACCTGCAAAAGGAAGAATTGCAGAAAATTAAGTATCAGAACATGCTATATAGCCGATTTGAGATTTTTGAGGATATAAAACTTACAGGGATAGCAGGAGCAGCAGTTTGTTCTTCTTCCTCAATGTGATGACTGTCTACAGCCGATGGGGTATGTTCTCTTGATATCGGCTATGCTTGAGGTGATGGAAGAGGTGGAGGCTGAAAAAACAACAAGTGTTAACTAGCATCGGCTAAAGTAAGGTTAAAATTTAAAGAGTTAAAAAATTATTGCTGAAGCCCGAAGAGTTGGTTTAGTTGGTGTTGGGGTTGATTTCTTCATCTCAGCTGGTTTTTTCTTCTTCAAAGTACAAAGTTCAAATAAGAAGATCAGCAACGAAGAATTTTATTGTAATTTAAAGATTGTTTTATCCTTGGTTGTTGAGAAAATACGGTTGGGGCAGTAGGAGTTCAAGATGTTTTCTTAGGAGCTGGAGAAGCTGATGGTGTTCTTTCCCCTGCATCACTGAGCTCAGCTGCGGCCTCATCAATAGCTTTTTCAATCTCTACCTCATCTAAGGTTTCCTCAATATCAGGTTCAAGGTTGGGTAGCTCATCGGCTGGTTTGGCTTGTTGCTTCTTGGATTTTTTCTTGGCAGCCGATGGATCAATAGCCGATGCTCTGGTCTTTCTCTTTTTACCAGTATCGGCCGGTTCCCTTATTTGCCCTTCGAGCAAGGTTGAGGTCTTGGGGGCATGGTAGCCTATGCTTGGAGAAGCTAGTCCACATCCATTGGGTAGGAGGCCCGCAGTATATTCTATATTTTTCCCACTATTACTCTTATGAGGAGGAGATGAGTCTGTTGTCTGCAAAACAAGGATGGAAGATGGAATTAGTACAAATCGGCTGGTAGATATTAAGCAAGAATTGACAGAGGAAGTAAAAGGGCTTACTTGAGGGATCATATCAGGAAATAGATCTGTCATATATATTGAAGCTGATTGATGGAAAAGATGTTTTTTCCACTCGGCCCACCATCTATCAAAGGCACTGTTCTTGAACCTGGTCAATTCTATGTTGTCAATACTACCGAGGGGAGGTCCTGGGATATTGAGGAGCCAATCCATCATCAAGGTTGAAGAAATTTCTCCTCTGCACTGAATCTTGTCGGCAAAATATAAGCCGATTGGCAATTGAACCATACCAAATTGCCTGGCCGAGCTCATTTGGTGGTAGAACTCATAGATACCTTGATATTCCTGCCTTGATGGATGCCGACAGGGATCATGCAGGGACTAATAGCAGCAGCAAATACTTCTCTATACTTCTGGAATTTTTCATGATTAATTTCTTCGAATCTTAAGTCTGATGGCAACTCAAAATTCATCGAGTCTTCATAGAAGAACCTGACTCTAGCATCTTTCTGGAAGCCTTCATAAAAACTGAAGAACCAATCCTTCAGTAGTTCAGCCGATAGTTTTGCTCCAGCATCGGCTGGTGTGGATGCATATTCCCCATAGGATATACACCTGCTGTGGGTGAGTTCTTCTCCATCTTCGTCTGTAATCGGTTCTAGTCTTGGAAATTCAGCTTTTGTCAATGTTGGCCGATTCACAACTTTCATGGCCATCAAATTTAGCCAAGACTGTAGCAGCCACCAAGGACCACCTGCACCGACTACTGAGCCGATGCATTGCTCAGCATCTAATACAAGTAGCCAAGAAGGATTTTGCCCAAAGAAAATTATCTCTTTTCTTCAAGGGCCTCGGCTATGTGCTGCCAGTTTGAAGTAGGGCCACAGCTGGATTCACAGAAGAGATATTTTTCAAGCCACATTAACAAAAAAGTTGTGTGCTCTCGGGGCGTAATAGATCCCTGGCCCATGTTTGCTGCAATGAACCCTGACCATCCTCCTATACTCTTGGTTTTGAAGTCAAATTTGTTCTTGGAGTTTAGGTTCATGGGGTTAGCCGATGAGGTGATATCTAGGCCGGTAAGCATGATGATATCGAGCAGAGTGGGGGTCATTGGTCCTTGGTTGAATAGAAAAGCATTTAGGGTGTTGGACCAAAAATAAGTTGCAGAGGCCATCAGAGGTTCATCCTTAGCCGAATTTGCTATAGTAAGAGCTAAAGCCTGGCCGATTCCTAGCTCATCCCAGTGGCCCTGTTTGCTAGCCGATATGCACTTATACCATGCGGGCCAGATTTTCTCTAGAGATGGCTAGGATTTGAAGGTGTTCTTCCTGCCCTAGATTGGGGTTGGCTAATCTGAATGGAATCCTATTGGTTTGGGCGCTAATGAACTCAATGGGGTCAGGATTGCCGATCGGACCAAGAAAATAGTGATGATCGTGGGTCAAACTAGGGATCGCAATCAGATTCGCAAGATACTACAAAAGAAAAGCAAAGGGAAGAAGGAAACAAATTGAGATAAAGAAAAGAATCAATTTGCAGCATGAGAGATGGGATCTAGCCGATGGATACTTACCTCAGCATATTCAGCCGATGAAACGGTGGATGGACCGGCAGAGGAAGACACGTCGCAAGCGGAGATGGTCGAAGATGAAGTTGCCTGAAGATCGCCTTTCTTGCGCCAAGGGCCTCACCGGAGATGGAGATGACAAAATCACTCGAGCGGTGAAAAAAGGAGTAACGGTGTGATTTCTTCTCAGACGTGACGGTTAGCATTTAAAGCGATGCGGTAACGGTCGGAAAACGGCAAGTGCGAAATTCTCTCGGAGATAAAATATGGCAAATCCGAAACATTACTAAATATTCCGGACTTGGGGGGCATATGTTGATGACCAAATTTGGTAATTCAAGTATCGGAGATGAAGATAGAACCGAAGAAGATCCAAGAGATTAGATCGTATCGGAAACAAAACAAGAATCAGCTGAAGTACGAATCGGCTGCGGTCAGGATCGGCAGAGTTCGAGTCGCACAAGGTTTGCCGATTGAGCCGATTTTGGTAATACGACTCGAAACACGTCATCGGGTTAAATCAAGGTGCTTCATATGGATTGCCACGCACGGATAGAGTCCTGGAAAGGCAATTGTATCTATTAATTAGGATATTTTATGTGATTTTCTTATAGATAATCACGGTAAGAGTCTGCCTTAGGGACTTGTTCGTTAGTTGGATTTGTATTAGGTTAATATGAGTCGTGGTGATGCGCCGAGATTGATTGAACTTGGTTGTTGTTTATTTACAAGATCTCGGGTCTATATTTATACCCGAAAATACAAACTTTGTCCGTCATGGACAAAGTTTGTATTTTCGGGTATAAATATAGACCCGAGGTCTTGTAAGTAAACACAACCAAGTTCAATCAATATCGGCGCATCGCCAACCTTTGTTTCTTATTTTCGACAAGTTCGTGCTTTCAAGTCGTGCTGCATCAGTTTGATCTTCGACGTCAAGGTAGGTCTTGTTATGGCGGTTTGCATCATCAGAATTAGTGCTTACATATTTATGACACTCTAATTCTATCTTGCAAATCTCCGAGTTATCATATACAATCTATAATTTAGATCGACAATGCAACCTACTTGCATCGGCCAAACTCTATCTAAGGTTTTGTCGATAACGGCTAGATTGTCTTGTTGGTTTGAATTATATAATGTATCCACCATCCCGAAAAGGCAATCATCGGCTTGATTGTTTAGATCTCATGCTTTTCTTTATACTTAATGCTGCATCAGTTAAGTCCGACCTATTAAGTTGTATTTACAATCATGATATCTAACCTATTTTATGGTTGTTAATAAGGATAGTATCAGGGTTTCAGCCGATCTTACCTGATATAGATGTTTTACATAGTTTTATGCTTTGTTTAATGTTCTATATCTTCCCCTTATATCAGGGTCTAATCTAATATAAATATATTGCGCTTGATACCAATCTAATTGGTTATAGTTGAATATATTTGTTCCCAGAGAATATCCTAGTATAAGGTTGTATCGAAGCTATAACCGATACATACTTAATGTCGACCCCCAATTTTGCAAATCGGAGATCTTATGTGTTTATCTGTACCAATCCCTGGATCAGTAGTCGGTACACACATACATAGCCGGATCACAACATATCACGGATGAATTCAGGCTAAAAAGGTTAAGTACTTACATTAGGGCCAGGCAGGCTAACAACTATCAGAGAACAACAGCGGTAAACAAAACAATACAAGGGCCCGGTTGACATGCCACAGGCAGTCGACTGGGGAACGAGACCTAGAACGGGACCGCACTCCGATCATCTTGTTAAGTACGCAAGCGTACCAACAAGGGCTTCTCTTCAGGCACTCTGCTAAAGATATATATAGAACAACAATGAGTACAGAAGTACTCAACAAGCCACCACACGAGAATGCATATGATAGAAGGTATTTCAAGGAATGGCTTTCGATTCTTTTGCGTAAAGCAAATTTTGTAAATCCTTTCACAAGCCTAAGACCTAGCATAGACTAATCAAATTTTAATACCATAGTTCATTAATCAACGACGGTTCTGTCCACCATCCATTGTCATCCCAAGGATAGCTTCCCGTCATTGAGTCGTCATGGTTTTCTGAGAACGCCCACCTTCCCTTCTCTCAGGAAGTGGCTCCATCAGCATAAAAATCATCATGCATCATCCCATCCCACACAAATTAAGAATTTAGAGTCTAGCCAAGTGTAATACATGTCCCGGTGCTTAATATCCGCGAGCACGGCTATTCGAATAGATTTGGTTTACTCACACTGCAGTGGATGTACACTTTACCCGCACTCCGTGACTTGCCTAACAAATGAGCCGAAGTCCCAACGAATGAGACGCGTCACGGCAAAGCCTTTAGATAACCTTGCATTGGCAGTACCCGCTCCATGAACTATCATCCTCATGCACTCTAGGCGTATCTGTTTCTAGCAGTGAGAGGAGTTCTGGCGCTCCCGGGAAGGGAAGTCTCACACGCACATAAAGTTTATAGTTTAAGTTTAGATTCTCACTCTCACACACGTTGCAGTCCTACCAATGGCGACACCGATGTAGGGCACGCATCGCGGCCCTACCTCAACGGCTGCCCCACAGTAGCGCACCTGCCTCACACACGGGGGTGAACCATCTATGCAAGGATACTGCCTCTGCTCGGCTATCTAGTCCGCTAGGTCTATACCCATCCGAGAAGTGCGGTTGTACGAGGGTCGTTTCATGCTTAACTTCATGGCTTGGTCCTTAACTGACCGGGGACGGTACTAGCCTTTTCCAGATACCACCCAAATCCACCATCCGCCCCGGTCGAAAACAGTTGTTTAGTTTCATTTCTCCTTTCACAAATCATGTCATCATATCATGGCAATGTGGCGCTCATGTCTCCACATGCCGCATCTCAATTACCTTCCCAAAGGTAATTGCCCAAGCACATAGCATTTTGATAAATATGAGTACGCATGATTCTAGAATAGCATTACTAAGCATTTGTCATAATTGACTAGGGACTCATACGTAAACATGGTTACAAGGGGATATGGGGTAAACAATATTCAAGGCATGGCATAACAACAAGTAGGATGTTCATCATTGCATGCAACTTTATTTGCAAACAAAATAATTTCGCACTTTGGGATCAATATGTTCAAGGAATAGTGATGACTTGCCTGCTCAGGATAGTCCTTACTCTAATAATCTTGGTCAACCTTCTCCTCCTGGAAGCTGCACACGTTGCCTCACGACTAATCGATACACCAATACTATAATACGTGAGAGAAATCAATATTCAACCAACAATCAAACATGTGCAAACAATTATAAATGTCGGAGTCACACCTAGGGTTGCTCATACTATTCCGGCTTGTTAATGGATTCCAACATGCTAAGGTCTAAGGTTTCTTATCCTATCTAATTAAAATTTGTGGTATGGTTCTGTGGTTGGATAGACTTAGGATTAACTAGATATTGACATTGAATCATCTATATTATTATTTTATTCGTGGAGTCATTATTTTTATTATGAACATATTTTACTCGCCATTATAAAAAGGTCAATATTATCATAGTTACAGGTTATCTTCATGCATAGCTTTATAATAAATAATTCTAAGTCAGAGTCGATCTACCATTATATTGATCTACCATTATATGAGGTCAAGATTTATAATTAGCATCTTCCCTATCTTAGATATTTTATCGTATAATTTATAGTTTAATAGGTGCAACCATAAGCGACCGTGTTACTGTATGTGTAAATGGATGTACCGCACATGCGAGTCAAGGATGTATTAATATTGGATTATTTTCTAAACACTTGCCACTTATTAGAAACTGTACAGTATATGTGTGCAAGAATATCCATGGGTTCGATTGCCTATTGTCCATGAGCCTTTCAATACAACTTATACCGCATATGCAATTAGGATGGCTCTGTTTAGTTAATTAATGGATGACAACCAAATTATATATACAATACCCCATACAATATGACATTTATTAATTTCGTATAGGTGATTTAATCACATTAGCGCTGTTATCATTTCTCGTAAATAAGCTATGAACTGACCTAAGTGTACTCATATTTTATCTACAAAATTACAAGGCTAAACTTTATTTAAATAATCTATAAGTCATGGGTTTAATCATATTTGGACATAGTTTAATAAATGGCACTAGTATATTCCTACATGCTCTAGCAAGTTTTTGAAATAATACTTCCAATTAGTTAACATGATTTTCATAGTGAATAAACATGTTAGAGATAAACGTTATTATATCTACTTTACAGAACGATATCACTTTTATTTATTAACACCTTTTTAAGTTAGTTATTTATCTAATCATTTGATATTAATTATTTTATAGATACAAATATATTTTATTAAATAGTGAATTATATTTTTATTGGAAAGTTCATGAATTTAGATGAATTTAGGTTCAAGTCTCACTCAAATCGGAGCTAAAATGAATAAGTTATGTTTGTTCAAAGATTCAAATTATTTTGAGAAATTGTGAAAATGTACTGTTCATAAGTCATTTATTCTTAATCCATTTTATCCTAATGTTTCTGCGTTAGCCGATTAAGGTATTAGTTTATTTTAATTTACGCGATTCCAAATAAATTAGATCCCGGTAATAATAGGTAACCCTAACCGATGAATAGTTGGCTAAATAGTTGCGACGGCTAATTTAGCGGATAACCTAACTGTTGAGTAAAATCTAACTGAATACCGACTAAATAAATATTCAAATAGTTAATGGACAGTCGCATACATTCTATAGCACATTTTAAAAATGACCGGTAATTAATCCTCCGATTATATATAAGCGATTTAGTGAAGTTTAACGAATGAAAATCTAAATAATCGACTAAGTTCCCCGCTAAGTATTAATCATTAAAAGAATAATCTATTTAGGTGAATATTTTAAATTGCAATTGAATATCCGATGTAATTTTACTTGCGTTTCCAAGATAATCGATGTCGGTGTATTTTACTAATTTATTAAACTAACATTTTATATTAATCTAGCACATATATTCGAGATAGACAAAAATTAAATTCCTAACCCCAGTTTTATCTCTCCCTATTTTATTTTTATTTTTATTTTTATTTTTCCTCTTTTCTTCTTTTCTATCTTTTTCCTTTCTTTTCCTCTTTTCTCTTTTTTTTCCTTCATCTTCTACCTCTCCTCCTTTCTTTCCTCTCTCTTCTGCTTGTTCTCTCTCTCTGTGTACTGCCGGCAAGAGGGAAAGAGAGGAAGGCGGCACCTACCGGTGGCGGCGGCGGCTGAGGGCGGCGACCAGCGGCGGCGGGCCAACGGCGACGGCGGCGCAGCTCCAAAGCGGCGGCGTGGCAGAGAAGGCAGCGGCGGCAGCTGTCGGCAGGGGGAAAGAGAAAGGGGGAAATGGAGGGGAGAGGTGGGGCGGTGAGGGATCGGCCGGGAGGGGGGCTTTATAAGCCGACCGGCGCGGCGACCGAGGCGCGGCGGCGCGGGGTGCCAAGCGGCGTGCGCACGTGCGGCGCGGGGTGGCGTCGTGCGCGCAGGTGATGGCGACAGGCACGGCGCGGGTGGGGCTCGAGGCGCAAGACGGCAGCGCACAGCGCGCGGCGCGCGGCGGGTACGGCGACGTGCGCGCGGCGGCCGACGGGCGGCGCGCGTGCATGCGGACGTGCGCGCGTGCGGCGCGGGTACGGCGGCGACCGGGCGACGTGCACGCGCGGCCCGAGGCGCGCGGCAGCGGCAATGGCGACGGTGATGGGACGGCAGGCACGCACCGAACATGTGGCGGACAATGAACAGTGCATTTTAGGATTTATTAGATTTTTAGGGTTTCGGTTGATTTAAAAATTGAGGAAAAATGTAATTAAAATTTGTATTTCCTCCTAGGCATTTGAGTGACAAATTTAGGCATCTAAATGTGAATTTGACCAAAATTTAATATTGTCCATTATTTCATGTTTTGTCATTTAAAACCTCCTATGTTTTGGAATTTATTTACATTCGCCCACAAATAAATTCGTGTTATATTAATTTGGATTTTACCCTAAACTTTTTGATGGTGCAAATATATATATTTTTTTATTGTATTAATTAAATGAGGTTAGCCCCAAAATTAGTCTAGATAATTTGGAGGCTTTCGATATTTCTAAAACCGATTAAAATATTCTAGGGTGGCCCTTGTTAATATAATAGCACATTTGTGCAATTTATTTATAGGTTAGTTTATTTTATATGGGGAGGGGTTTAGTCTATTTAATTACAGTCTCCCCAATGCAATTTGGAATTTTTTGCAGTATTGATCTACATGTCGAATTAAATACTCCTGTAATTCTATTTTATATATAGGGCTTAGTTTATTTGAATGATTATCATTTGATGTGTATTTATATTTCATAGGACATTCTTGAGGGCTATTATTTCATGTTGGTGAGTTTTAGTAACATGTGTTTAATATTAATATTATATTTCATTGAAGACGAGGTCAAGCCATCAACATGGTTCAAGTATTTTATTATTCGATTTGTAGTTTATACTAAAGAAGCTAATAATTACATTATACTTTGCTTGGCTTTCTTTCATGTGCTCAGATATTTATAGGATTAATAATAAGTATTGTATCGTTGTAAATTTTAGCTATTACCCATGTGTGCATCTGTAGTTTGATTCCTCGTTGTAATTCACGGTTGACCAAGCATTAACAACCATAATCATCAGCATGATGCAAAAAGTTTTAAAAAGTTCAAAATTTTAGTGATTTTTATTGTCGGGAATTTTCAGGGTGCTACACTTAATTCTAGACATCGGTTTTAACATGAGTCTACATAATCACTATTTCATGTTATTTTAGGTTTGGGCAATTTATATTATCTCGGTTCAGTCCGATCTATCCCAATTGCTTGTTTCTAAAGTAATATTGATGTATTGATTATATAATACTGATCTTTTTAGCCGATGCACTAGTTTTAGGGTTAGTTCTATCATTGACTGTACCTTACAGCCGATTCATGCTTTATTGCATCGGCTAAGTAACTATACGATGTGAAATCGGCTAGATGGCCGATGGACTATCGTTTACTAATAAATTTGCATGTTTTTTCTTGTTGATTGCAGGATCAAATAAACTGGCACGCCCTCAAGCCTAAAGAATTAATTTTGGACCTGCACTAGAGTAAAGCAAATCTCTCAGGCCAGTGTGTGTTTTTTGCATCAACAATCTTCCTGTGTTGTCCAGCTCCCTTTAGGTCCATGTTCCATGTCCGGATAGCCCAGTGCGCCCTATGTTCCAACTCTACTGGAAGGTGACAAGTCTTCCCATAGACAAGTAGGTATGGTGACATGCCGATGGGAATTTTATAAGCAGTCCTGTATGCCCAAAGTGCATCAGGTAGCTTGTTCTTCCATGCCTTCCTCATATCGTTGACAGTTTTTTGCAGGATATTCTTGATTTATTTGTTGCTTGTTTCTGCCTGTCCACTTGTCTGGGGATCATATGGAGTGGCAATGTTGTGCTGAGCCACAAGCTCTTGCAAAAAGCTTCGAAGGGTCTTATCGATGAAATGAGACCCTCCGTCACATATCACCATCCGCGGAGTTCCAAAACGAGGGAAGATAATGTCGTGGAACATCCGGCAAGCTTGCTTGGCTTCTGCGACCCTGCATGGTATTGCTTTGCATGGTATTGCTTCTACCCACTTGGAGACATAGTCAATGGCCACCAGGGTATACTTGCTGACATAGGACTTTTAGAAAGGTCCCATGAAGTCGATGCCCCATACAACAAATAGTTCGACTTGAAGGTTGTACGTCAATGGCATCTCATCCCGAGCAGTGATCCCTCCATGCTTCTAGCACCTTGTGCATCTCCGAATGAATTCTTTTGTGTATCATATTGTTGGCCAAAAGAATCCACTCTGCCAGACCTTTCCTTGTGTCCTGAGTGTTCCATAGTGACCTCCATTTGGGGCAGCATAATACTTCTCAATGATCTTCATGTGTTCGTCTTCCAGAACGCATCTCCGTAGTAGACCGTCTGAACATACTTTGAAAAGGTAGAGTTTCATCCCAGAAGTGTCTGGGGCTCTCTTAGGTCAACCTCTTCTTATTTTCTCCCGGTGGCACATACCCCCCGACCGTGAAGTTGACGATGGTTGCATACCGTGGGTCAAAGTCTGTGACCTTTAGCAGCATGTCATCTCGCAGATAGTCATTTATCGGTAGCTCCTGCATGTTAGTGATTTCCATACGTGACAAATGTTCTGTAACAGAATTCTCTACTCTCTTTTTATCCTTAATTTCTATGTCAAATTCTTGGAGTAGAAGAATCCACCTAATTAGCTAAGGTTTTGCATCTTTTTTAGTGAGCAGGTATTTTAGTGCAGCATGGTCAGTGTAAACTATTATCTTAGCTTCCACTAAATAAGACATGAACATATCAATGACAAACACTACGGTTAGGAGCTCCTTTTCAGCTGTGGCATAATTAAGCTGAGCTCCAGTCAAAGTTTTACTAGCCTATGCGATGCATGGAGTTTTCTATCCTTAGTTTGTCCAAGGATAGCTCCCACTTCAAAATCACTAGCATCACACATGATTTCGAACGACAGCAACCAATCAGGGGGTTGGATGTTTGGTGCTGAGATGAGTGATTCCTTAAGGATTTTAAAGGATTTTTCACACTCATCATCAAAGTCAAACGGGGCATCCTTAGCTAGTAAAGAAGTTAGGGGTCTAGCGATTTTGGAGAAATCTTTTATGAAGCGCCTATAGAACCCTAGATGACCCAGGAAGCTACGACATCCCATGACATTGATAGGAGGTGGGAGCTCTCGAAATACTTCGATTTTTGCTCTGTCCACCTCAACTCCCCTTGTGAGATTAGATGTCCCAATACTATTCCCTCACGAACCATGAAGTGACACTTTTCCCAATTAAGTACCTGTTGATGATGAAATTTGGTAAGCATGTGAATCGGAAATGAAGTCTAATTTGAAGCGGAATTGAAGATATGCGGAATTCTCGGAAATAGAGTGCGCATCGGCTAGAAGACCGTATCGGCTAGAGTTGAGTTTGATATGGGTAGCCGATATGGCCGATATTGGTTGTGTAATCAATATCAGGTTTGAGGAAAAGTTTGGGATGATGTTGTCAGACAAGGATAGAGTCCAGGATTGATAATTGAACCTATTAATTAGGATTATTTGTAATTTCCTTAGAGATATTTTCGGTAAGAATCCGCCTAACGGACTTGTTTGCTAGTTCGAGTCGTATTAGGATAACATGAGTCGTGTCCATCTTGGATAATGTTTGTATTTTCGGTTAGGTCCGATCTATCCCAGTTGCTTATTTCTAAAGTAATATCGGAATATAGATTATGTAATACCAATATTTACAGCCGATGTACCAAGTTTAGGGTTAGCTCGTCATTGAATATGCCTTACAGCCGATTCATGCTATATTGCATCGGCTAGGTTACATCACGATATGATATCGGCTACCCGGCCGATTGATTATCGTTTACTAATAAACTTGCATGTTTCATCTTGTTGATTGCAATATCAAATCAACTGGCACGCCCTTGAACCCGAAACCAAGTTTTGGACCTACACTGGAGTTATGTAGATCTCCTAGGCCAGTGTATGTTTTTTACATCAACACGCTTTTGGCACGCCCAGTGGGACTCTTGTGTCGTCATGACGCCCAACATTACTGAAGTCACAGAAGATAACGTTCTACCGATCATGATCGAACAATTGAACGAGGAGCAGAGGGAAGAGATGAAGAAATTGCTGGATCAACTCCAAAACCAGTACCTTCACTCGTTCACGGTGACCCGCCATGGCATGATTATCCAGAAGACCAATGTTTTTTTAAGGGTTTAGGGTTTAGGAGTTGCCGCTGATCGTGAAAACAGAGCTAAATACATCTAGAACAAGTGATGACAAGGGCAATGAGATAAAAGCTGAACCAAACGGCGAAGAACTCCATACATTACAAAATCGTATCGATTTGGCAGTCCATCATGCCCTCATTAACCAATTCGGAGTACTCGTAAATACTTTAACAAATATGATCAAGACGGTGGTGGATGGCACTATAGCCAAGGAAAAACCAAAAGGGCCCATATATCTTCCGGGAGATGCCTTTCCAGGTTATAGGATGTGAAGATAGAAATTGGCAGGAAACATCACTTGTTTCAAACCCAGGCTTCATCCGCTCCCACGTCCAACGCAAACATCTCGACGATATTAACAAGACAACAGCTGATCGTTCGGGGGCAGACTTCAACTCAATTGACACCGGAACAGTTGGTTAACATAGTCAATACAAAGCCGCCAGTCGTTGAATCGGCATATCATATTCCTCCGGTTCCACAACAGCCGATTGGAATTACCCAGCAGGTGGGTCAGCAATACATATCGGAGTCGCCAGCTTATGTCTCATCTCAAGGCTTAGGAGCCAACTTTGGCCGACAATATCAACCTCATTCGCCACGAGCCCAGTATCGGCCTGAGGGGTCTCCACGGATCCAACACCCAATGCAATACGGTCAGTATGATCAACCGTAGTATGGTGAAGGATCGTCGCAGCAGCCATGGGCTGATATGATCGCCGACGTGATGAAGGAGCAATTTGGGCTCAAGCCTAAACATAAGGGCAACACGTATCGGCATCCATACCGGGAGTATTTTGATCGAGTACCATTGCCAAACCGATACAATGTGCTAGATTTTTCAAAATTCTCGGGACAGGACAACGTGTCAACTTACGAGCATGTTAGCTGTTTCATAGTGCAATGTAGGGAAGCATCGGCTACAGAGGCTCTTAGAGTCAGACTATTCCCACTATCGTTATCTGGATCGGTGTTCACGTGGTTTTCGTCCTTACCTTATAATTCTATCAAGAGTTGGGCCGATTAAGAAAACAATTCCATAAGTACATTTTCAGTGGAATCCAATAGATGAAGTTGTCGGATCTCACATCAATCAAGTAAAAATCAGATGAAACAGTGCCAAATTACATTCAGAGATTTAGGGATGTAAGGAAAAGGTGTTATAGTCTATCACTGGTTGATTCACAGTTAGCCGATCTGGCTTTTCAGGGGCTGTTGGCACCGATAAGGGAAAGATTTACAGTTCAAGAATGTGATAGTTTAGCGCATTTAGCCCAGAAGATATCAGTCCATGAGACAAGATTCCAAGAAGCCAGAAAACTTGCTAAGAAGGCCAACAATATCAACAATATCTACAGTTATGATTCTGACTCCGAAGATGAAGACCTAGATGTTAATGCAGCTGAGTGGGCTAGAAACAAGAAGACAGTGGTGTGCCAATAGGTCAAGAATTCGGGGAAGGAAGAAAGGTTTGACTTCGACATCACAAAAGCTGATAAGATATTTGATCTTCTTCTCCAAGAAAAGCAGATTTAGCTGCCAATAGGACATGTGATACCATCGGCCGAGGAGTTGAAGAGAAGGAAATATTGCAAGCGGCATAACACAGGATCCCACAGCACTAATGATTGCAAGATCTTTAGACAGCAGATTCAGTCGGCCATAGAACAAGGAAGGATAAAATTTGATGAAGCTAAAAGGCCAATGAAGATAGAGGGCCATCCTTTTCCGGTGAACATGGTTCATACTGGAGCCGATAGGAATCAAGCTGATAGAAGTAAAGATCATGCAAGGGGTGTCAAATCGGCTAGTATGATCAATAAATATCAAAACAGACGCCAAAGAAAGAAGAGACATACCACTACGATGATGAGGGTTATTTTGATCCTCATTGGGGTTGTGAATGCTTTAGATTTTACTGGAATGAAGGAATGAGACTACCATCCATTGACAATTGTCCCGGTTGCAGTGATCCTGATGTGCAATATGTTGGGAGACCAAGCCGACAGAGCAATGGTGTGCATCGGTTGACTCGGCAGAAGCTACCGGTTCATCAGAGACTTGGGTCGACTTGACAAAGTTACTTTAGAGATGAGCTACAACCAAGAGTCGAGACCATTCAACCTCAATGGTGTCCTGCTGGAATTTTTACTAAGAGTCAGAAAAGACGTGTCCAGAGGATGAGGAACAGGGAGCAGTTCCAAGAGGTAGAAGATGAGACTGAACATCGGCTGAAGCGCACAAAAAAAGGTTTGGCGCGTCAAGAATAAGATCGTTTTAGCCGATGAAATTCAAGCTGATAAGAATAAGACCGTGTTGGGAAAAAATGTTGCCTCATCTTCCATAAATATGGTTTTTATGTTGCTAGTCGAGTATGCAGTAGAACAAGTTGTGGAACAAGCGGATGAACCACAATCAGCTAAGTTGATATTGTCCCCTCAGCAAGCCGTCTTCGAGAAACCAGAAGGGATTGGCCATCGGCACCTCAAGCCTTTCTATGTCAAGGGGTTTGTTAATGGAAAGCCGATGTCGAAAATGTTGGTTTATGGAGGAGCAGCTGTCAATTTGATGCCATACTCAACTTTTAGAAAGCTTGGGAAGAATTCAGAAGACCTGATTAAGACCAACATGATTTTGATAGATTTTGGAGGGAATCCATCGGAAACCAAGGGAGTTTTAAATGTGGAGTTGACCATCGGCAGCAAGACAATTCCTACTACATTCTTTGTTATTGATGGGAAGGGCTCCTACATTCTGTTGCTGGGGAGAGATTGGATTCATACTAACTGTTGCATTCCTTCGACTATGCATCAAAGTTTAATCCAGTGGCAAGGAGACCAAATAGAAATCGTTCCAGCCAACAGGTCAGTCAATGTAGCTAGTGCCGATTTGTCTGTTTGGGATATGGAAGGAGTTGATTGTTTATTTGGAAAAGTTTGGCAAGGGGATTATCTAAGAGTTTCTGATTATGATATACAGCCAACAGGAGATGGAGAGCCCCAATTGTTACTCTGAGGGCACCGTGGAGGGCTCTAATTTTTACACAAAGGATACTGTAGATGATCTTGATGGCAAACTGGGGCAAGGATTTACGTCGGCCGATGAATTAGAAGAAGTGGACATTGGACCAGGTGATAGATCTAAGCCGACATATATTAGTAAAGGTTAGACAAAGGAATTTAAATGTAAATTAATAGCACTTTTAAAAGATTATGGGGATGCTTTTGCCTGGGAGTACTATGAGATGCCAGGAATTAACTGATCGATTGTTGAACATCGGCTTCCTATCAAACCTGGCTATCAGCCATAAAAGCAACCCCCAAGATGTTGTAAAGCTGAGATGTATGATGCTATCAAGGCTGAAATTACAAAACTTTATGATACTAACTTCTTCAGACCATGCCGATGTGCTGAGTGGATTTCAGACATAGTTCCAGTGAGTGATCAAGAAGAACGGCAAACTCAGAGTTTGTATTGATTTTCGAGATTTGAACAAAGCCACTCCTAATGATGAATACCCAATGCCGGTTGCCAATCAATTGGTTGATGTAGCATTTGGGCACAAGATTATCAGTTTCATGGATGGTTATGCAGGATATAACCAAATTTTTATTGCTGAGGGAGACATTCACAATACTGCTTTTCGATGTCCTGATGCAATCGGCTTGTATGAGTGGGTTGTTATGACTTTTGGATTGAAGAGTACTAGTGCTACATATCAGCGGGCAATGAATTACATATTTCATGATCTTATTGGTTTATTGGTTGAGATCTATATTGATGATGTGGTGGTCAAGTCTAAGGATATTGAAGAGCACATAGTAGATTTGGGCAGAGTTTTGGAGAGAGCAAGGAAGTATGGATTGAGGATGAATCCAACTAAGTATGTTTTTGGTGTATCGGCTGGACAGTTCCTTGGGTTTTTAGTACATGAGAGAGGGATCGAGATACCTCAGAGGAGTATTAATGCTATCAAAGAGATCAAACCTCCAAAAAAACAAGACCAAGTTGCAGTCATTGATCAGCAAGATTAATTTTTTCGGCGGTTCATATCTAATTTATCTGGTCGAATAGAGCCGTTTACACCATTGCTTAGGTTGAAAGCTGATCAAGAGTTTGTTTGGGAAGAGAAGCAACAAAAGTCTTTGAATAGTATAAAGGAATATTTGATTACTCCTCCAGTTCTCATTCCACCACAGAAAAGGATTCCTTTTAAGATGTATTTGTCGGCCAATCAGAATACTATCGGCTCTGTCTTGATCCAAAAGGTTGAAGGTAAGAAGCGAGATATATTTTATTTAAGTAGAAGACTTTTGGATGACGCAGAGACCAGATATTCACCTGTGGAGAAGTTGTGCTTATGCTTATATTTTTCTTGTACAAAGTTAAAGCATTATTTGCTTTCCAATGAGTGCACTATAGTATGTAAGGCCGATGTGGTGCGATATATGTTATCGGCTCCAGTTTTGAAGGGAAGTGGACATTTGCATTATCAGAGTTTGATCTACGAAATGAATCGGCTAAGACAGTAAAAGGGCAGGCGATAGCCGATTTTATAGTGGAGCACATGAATAATTCAATTGATCATGTTGATATTATTCCCTGGACATTATTTTTTGATGGATCAGTTTGCACTCATGGATGCGGTATCGGCTTAGTGATTATATCACCTAGGGGGCAAGTTTTCAATTTGCTTTCAGTATCAAACCTTATTCTACTAATAATCAAGCCGAGTATGTGGCTGTTTTAAAAGGGTTGCAGTTGTTGAAGGAGGTTGAAGCCGATGCTGTTGACATCATAGGTAAATAATTGTTCGTGATTAGTCAATTGACTGGGGATTATGATTGTAACAATGATATCTTGATGATTTACAACGAGAAGTGATGCAGACATCATTCCTTCGGATATACACAACAATCCTCCATTGGTCATTCAAGGTCCAATCACAAGAGCTCGCGCACGACAATTGAATTTAGAGCTGAGCTCGTTCGTAAGTTTTTCTTTATATGATTTTGAGAATAGATTCCTACCTAATGATTATATTATGATTAGGAATAATGGAGAGGACAAGGAAACTCTTAGAGCAGGACTTGGAGTTGTGGAGTATCAGTGAGGAAGTTCAAGTCAAGGTGGAGGTCCAAACCAAGTCGACTTCGAGTTCGTTCCGGAGTCCAGGACCAGTATGCACTAAAACGGGCGCCCAGCTTGCATACGTGCTCAGATTGGGGCGTTCTTTATATGGATGGAAAGATAAGAAGATAAAATTTCCAATTGTTCTGGTCCCATGTCCAAATTTGTTACGAGTCATCGGGAATTGACCGACCAAGTTGACATTCAGAATCTGTTCCGGCGCTACAACACCATATTTGGGCCCTTGGGCGGTGTATCATGTTGTAGCCCATTAGGGTTGCGTCAAGGGGTGCTTGCACGACCCTAAACTCCATATATCAAAAGCCGTCGCCATCTTTGATTTTTGGGTTTTGCTTAGATTAATCTGTCAAGAACAGTTTCACCTCTAGATCGGTTTGTAAGACCCCAACTTGTGAGCTTAATCATTCATCTACAATTTTGGTTGCAATATAATTTGTTCTTGTTTGTGTTCTTAGATTCACAAGCAGGGATTAGCATTCTTAGCGAGGTCAACCGGGTTTCGGTACGGTTGATAACCAGAAGAGATGTCGTGCTGCGATAGCGGGGTTCGGGAAATGTGCTCGTTCAAGAAGCCGGATCGATTTGTGTCGCGACTCCACCAAATCATTGATTATCAAAACCTTTCGGAAGATCGGCAAGCCTTGTCCATATCAAGAATTGTCAAGAGCTGATGAAAACTTTCAGGGTTGTTACCTTAAAGCATATTCCCATAGAACAAAATGTTGAAGCCAATGATCTAGCTAAAGGAGCATCGGGTTATAAGCCGATGTCGAACAATGTTGAAGTTGAAGTTACATGCTTGCCAGCTGATGATTGGAGGTTTGAGATACTTGAATATTTAAATAATCCTTCTAGATCAGTTTCTAGAAAGTTAAGGTATAAAGCTCTCAGATACGTCTTGTTGGATGATACATTGTACCATCGGACTATTGATGGGGTTTTGTTAAGATGTTTGAGCATTGATGAAGCAAAGATTGTCATGTGTGATGTACATGAGCGAATATGTGGTACTCATCAATCAGCTCATAAGACGTCGTGCTGCGATAGCGGGGTTCGGGAAATGTGCTCGTTCAAGAAGCCGGATCGATTTGTGTCGCGACTCCACCAAATCGTTGATTATCAAAACCTTTCGGAAGATCGGCAAGCCTTGTCCATATCAAGAAGTGTCAAGAGCTGATGAAAACTTTCAGGGTTGTTACCTTAAAGCATATTCCCATAGAACAAAATGTTGAAGCCAATGATCTAGCTCAAGGAGCATCGGGTTATAAGCCGATGTCGAACAATGTTGAAGTTGAAGTTACATGCTTGCCAGCTGATGATTGGAGGTTTGAGATACTTGAATATTTAAAGAATCCTTCTAGATCAATTTCTAGAAAGTTAAGGTATAAAGCTCTCAGATACGTCTTGTGGGATGATACATTGTACCATCGGACTATTGATGGGGTTTTGTTAAGATGTTTGAGCATTGATGAAGCAAAGGTTGTCATGTGTGATGTACATGAGGGAATATGTGGTACTCATCAATCGGCTCATAAGATGAAGTGGTTGATTATAAGAGTAGGATATTTTTGACCGATAATGCTGGAGGATTGCTTTCGATATTATAAAAGATGTCAGAACTGTCAGAAATTTGGAGCTATTCAGAGAGCACCAGCATCAGCTATGAGTCCAATTATCAAGCCATGGCCGTTCAGGGGTTGGGGTATTGATATGATCGGCCAGATCAATCCACTTTCGAGTAAAGGTCATAAATTCATATTGGTTGCTACTGATTATTTTACTAAGTGGGTTGAGGCTATTACTTTTAAGAAAGTTGATACCAAAGATGCAATAGAATTTGTCAAGGAGTATATTATATATAGATTTGGTTTGCCACAGACGATAACAACTGACAAATGGTCTATTTTTGTGTCCAATGCGTTTGTTCAGTTTGCCGATAGCATGGGAATCAAATTACTAAATTCTTCACCATATATTGTGCAAGCAAATGGGCATGCTCAGGCATCTCACAAGAGTTTGATTAAGTTGGTTAAGAGGAAGATTGCTGAATATCCTAAGAAGTGGCACACTGTATTGGCTGAGGTATTGTGGTCTGATCGAATGGCTTGTTATGGTGCTATTCAAGTTCCACCATATTAGTTAGTTTATGGACATGAAGTTGTGTTACCAAGGGAAACTAACATCGGTTCCAGAAGGATTTATTTGCAAGATGACTTGACAGTCGATGATTATCATAATTTGATGGTTGATGAGTCAGAAGAGTTGGTTCAATCTAGATTACATGCCCTCGAGAAAGTTAGAAGGGATAAAGAGAGGGTTGCTAGGCATTTGTTGATGCAAAAAACATACACTGGCCTGAGAGATTTTCTTTACTCTAGTGCAGGTCCAAAATTAGTTGTTTAGATTCAAGGGGGAGCCAGTTGATTT
This sequence comes from Oryza punctata, assembly GCA_000573905.2. Lineage (NCBI taxonomy): Eukaryota > Viridiplantae > Streptophyta > Magnoliopsida > Poales > Poaceae > Oryza > Oryza punctata. Next base: position 14,576,407 of record CM002488.2, read on the forward strand.
GATCCTGCAATCAAGAAGAAATATGCAAATATGTTAGTAAACGATAGTCCATCAGCTAGCTAGCCGATTTCATATCGTATAGTTACCTAGCCGATGCAATAAAACATGAATCGGCTGTAAGGTATAGTCAATGATAGAACTAACCCTAAAACTAGTATATCGGCTGAAAAAATAAGTATTACATAATTAATATGTAAAAATTACTTTAGAAGTAAGTAATTGGGATAGATCAGACTTAACCGAGACAGTATAAATTGCCCAAGTCTAAAATAACATGAAATAACGATTATATAGACTCATGTTATAACCGATATCTAGATTTAAGCATGTATCGGCTATAGTTTCGATACAACCCTATATTAGGATATTCTCTTGCAACAAGTATATTCAACTATTACCAATTAGATTGGTAGTAAGTCCAATATATTTTATTAGATTAGATCCTGATAAAAGGGGCAGATATAGAATATTAAACAAAGCATCAAATATGTAAAACATCTATACCAGGTAAGATCGGCTGAAACCCCGATTCTATCCCTATTAACAACCATAAATCAGGCTAGATATCATGATTCTAGATACGACTTAATAGGTTGGACTTAACCAATGCAGCATTAAATATAAAGAGAAGCATGAGATCTAGACAATCAAGCCGATGGTTTCCTTTTCGGGATGGTGAATACATTATATAATCTAAACCAACAAAGTAACCTAGCCGATATCGACTAAACACTAAAAAGAATCCAGCCGATGCAAGTAGATTGCATTGTCAATCTAAATTATACAATGTATATGATAACTCGGAGATTCACAAAATAGAACTAGAGTGTCATAAAGATGTAAGCACTAGCTTTCATGATGCAAATCGCCATAACAAGACCTACTTCATCGTCGAAGATCAAACTGATGCAACACGACTCGAAAGCACGAACTTGTCGAAAGTAGAAAAATAAAAGGTTGGCGATGCGCCGAGATTGATTGAACTTGGTGTTTTTTTCCTACAAGACCTCGAGTCTATATTTATACCCGAAAATACAAACATTGTCCATCACAGACACGACTCATATTAACCTAATAAAAATCCAACTAACGAGCAAGTCCCTAAGGCGGACATACCGTGATTATCCACAAGGAAATTACATAATATATCCTAATTAATAGATACAGTTGCCAATTTTGGACTCTATCCTTCCACGGCAATCTCATCGTAAGGAAATTATACAATGTATATGATGACTCGGAGATTCACAAAATAGAACTAGAGTGTCATAAAGATGTAAGCACTAGGTCCGATGATGCAAATCACCATAACAAGACTTACTTTATCGTCAAAGATCAAACTGATGTAGCACGACTCGAAAGCACGAATTTGTCGAAAGTAGAAAATAAAAGGTTGGTGATGCACCGAGATTGATTGAACTTGTGTTGTTTTTCCTACAAGACCTCGAGTCTATATTTATACCCGAAAATACAAACATTGTCCATCACGGACAAGACTCATATTAACCTAATACAAATCCAACTCACGAACAAGTCCCTAAGGCGGACTCTTACCGTGATTATCTATAAGGAAATTACATAAAATATCCTAATTAATAGATACAATTGCCAATTTTGGACTCTATCCTTGCACGGCAATCTCATCGTAAGCCCATTGTTGAATCCGCTATTGATTTCACATGCGATATTGGTTCCATAGGCTAACCCAATCGGACTCGGTTTCCGGCTGATACAGACTTCAGCCGATGCGCACTCTGTTTCCAAAATTCCTGCATATCTTTGAATCTGCTCCGGATTGGATCGTATTTCCGATTCATATAGATTAGATTACTTGCCAAATTTCATCGTCCACAGCATTATAATAAGAAGGTTGTGCCAAAGGCTTTTGAGGAAGACGAACTTGTGTGGGAATTGATGTTGAAGATAGGAGCACGAGATAGCAAGTTTGGGAAATTGTCACCGAATTGGGAAGGACCTTTTCGGATTCATAAGTGTGTTTCTAAAGGAGCTTATATGTTGAAAGGACTTGATGGAGAAGTTTTTGGACGAGCTCTCAATGGAAAATATTTAAAGAAATATTATCCAAGTGTTTCGATTGGTTCATAATCGGTTGCGTTATGCCGATACATGGTTGACAGCTGATGTTGATTACATCGCTTTTAGATGGCTGATATTTCTTATCGCCCTTAAACAAAGTTATAAGTTTGCAGCATTATATCCTGCTACAAACTTGGGGGGCATGTGAGAGTAAAATTAGGAGATTTTTGAAAATTTGGAGATTTTTGAGTTAGTTTATATCGGCCGATAGTAATAGATAATACCAAAAGTTATCATTTGAGATAAGTTTTAATCTATTACATCAACCCAAGAAATTTTGAATTGCTGAAATCGCACGCAGGCGAATTTGTTCTACCTCATCTATGATCTTGGCATCGGCAGCATCAGTTCCTGGGATAGGTTTGAGTGACTTGTTGAGAGAAGCCAGATGCTTGATTGAAGAATTGAGTTTGGATTTGTGTTCTTCAATAGCTTGAGGAAGATCGGCTAACTTCTTTTCTGCCTCAGAAATTTTGACTCGGCGTTGGCGTAGTTGGACTAAAAAAATCAGATTCTTCTTGTTTAAGTTTGTCTACCTCTTGCTGAGTTGATTCTGTGCCAGCCGATAATTCATCCAGTTTGGATTTTCTTCATTTACTTTCCGACGGCTAGTTTGAAATGGTTGCTTCAAGAGCTTTGTATTCCAGCCGATCAGCCAATCTTTGCTTTGCTCTCTCAAGTTTAAATTTGTGTTGCTCAAGAAAAATTGCAGGAGAGATGGCATCAATCAATTTTTCTAGGAGTTGATCTTGAATTTCTTGAAATCTTGACCTGATTGAGCCACAGTCAGTGACCAATGTATCCATTGAAACTTTGAGCCAATCAGCAATATCAGCTAGCCTTATCTTTAGATCATCAGCTATTGGAGATTTAGCTTTGCTGGATATATCTTCTTCTTCTTCATCATCCAAAAACTGCCTTATATCAAATGAGAACATATCGGCTAAAGCCTGCAGAGAATGAATTGAGGGAATCCATTATAAAAATGGTTGAACCACTCACAGAATAGCTCAGCTGATGTTCCTGATCCAGGATAAGATGATACTGCTTCCCCAAATGACAAACATCGGCGTGTTACTGTTTTCTTCATCAACATTGGTGAGAGAAGGAAATGCCAACTCATCCAGTGGGGTCCTGTTGGCAACCTTGATGGTGTACAAGTTGAGACATATTTGAACAAATCACCGAGGGCCTCCATAGTCAGCGATGTGTTTAAGAGGAGTTTGACCGATGTCTGGCTCATGGTCTAGTATACTGTGCCCAGGAGATATTTGCCTATTGGGATCGATTTTTTAGTCACTAGGGCTTCTACCAGTTGTTGCCAATTTGCAGTAGGACCACAGGTAGGCCGCTAAACAGAAACTTGTCCATCCACATCATCAAAAAAGCAACATGTTCTCTAGGGGAGACAGATCCTGTGCACATATTTTTGGCTATAAAACCTGACCAGCTTCCAATATTCTTAGTCTGGAATTTGTGATCACACTTTATCTTTAGACTAATGGGGTTGGCTGATGAGGAGATATCTAAGCCTGTTAGCATCTGGATATCTAACAGGGTGGGGGTCATAGGACCATGGTTGAATAGAAAAGCATTGAGAGTATCGGACCAAAATTAGGAAGCAGCCAATAGCATTGATTCATCTTTTTTGGTATCAGCCAAGGAAAGAAAGAGGTATTGAGAGATACCTATCTCATCCTAATGGGTTTTCTTGCTTACAGCCATCCGTTTGTACCATGCCTTCCATCCATCTACGGCAGATGGCTAGGACCTAAAGATGTTTGGCCAGTGACTAGGACTGGGCTTGGTTTCTTTAAACGGGATATGGTTGGTCTCTGCGTTGATGAAGGAAAGGGATCTTCGTCACCCATCCGCCCAATGAAGAAGTGGGTCGGTTCTTTGAGCATTGGAATGGCAATCTGGTTTCTCAAGTGCTGAAAAGGATATAAAAAAATGAATGGAATCATTCAGGATTGATTAAGACATGTAGAGTTGATGAAAAGATGATGGCCGATGTGGATAGGAGGTAAAAGTTGTAGAAGATTACCCTGGGGACGTTTATGGAGGTCGCCATTGAAAGAGAAAAGCTTGTTGCTGTTGGAAATGATGGTTGTCGATTTGGTCGTGGGAGTGGTCGAGAGCAGTCGCCGGAGTTGGTGGAGATGGTTTGGTGCCTTAAGCGGTGAAAACTGAGTTAACACCGTGAAAATTCCGGAAAGGCGGTTGCTATTTATGAAAGTAGGTGCGTAACGGTGAGATAATTCCGTTGCATTATATAATACTTCGGAATTGGGGGGCATGTGTTGAAGATGAAATTTGGTAAGCATGTGAATCGGAAACGAAGTCTAATTCGAAGCAGAATTGAACATATGCGGAATTTTCGGAAACAGAGTGCGCATCAGCAGGAAGACCCTATCGGCTGGAGTTGAGTTTGATATGGGTAGCCGATATGGCCGATATTGGTTGTATAATCAATATCGGGTTTGAGGAAAAGTTTGGGATGATGTTGTCAGATAAGGATAGAGTTCAAGATTGGTAACTGAATCTATTAATTAGGATTATATATAATTTCCTTAGAGATATTTTCGATAAGAATCTGCCTAAGGCACTTGTTTGCTAGTTGGAGTCGTATTGGGATAATATGAATCGTGTCCATCTTGGAAAATATTTGTATTTTCGGGTATAAATATAACCCGAGGTCTTATGAAGAAAACAACAACAGTTCAATCAATCTCAGCGCATCGCCAACCTTTTATTCTTTTATTTTCGCTGAGTTCTTATTTTCGAGTCGAGCTGCAACAGATTTGATCTTCGGCGAAGAAGTAAGGCTTGTTATGGCGATTTGCATTATGGAATTAGTGCTTACATCTTTATGACACTATAATTCTATCTTGTGAATCTCCGAGTTATAATATACACTACATAATTTAGATTGACAATGCTATCTATTCGCATCGGCTGATCTCTATTTAGGGTTTTGCTGATAACGGCTAGATCGACTTGTTGATTTAAATTATATAATGTATCTACCATCCAGAAAAGTTAACCATCAGCTTGATTGTCTAAATATTATGCTTCTTTTCATACTTAATACTGCATCAGTTAAGTTTGATCTATTAAGTCGTGTTTAGAATCATGATCTCTAGCCTGCTTTATGGTTATTAATAAGGATAGTATCGGGGTTTCAGCCGATCTTACCTGGTATAGTTATTTTACATGGATTCCTACTTTGCTTAGTATAATATATGTGCCCCTTGTATTAGGATCTAGTCTAATATAAATCTATTGGACTCATTACCAATTTAATTGGTGGTAGTTAAATATATTTATTGCAAGAGAATATCCTAGTATAAAGTTGTATCGGAGTTATAGCCGATACATGTTTAAATCTGGACATCGGCTATGACATGAGTATATATAATCATTATTTTATGTTATTTTAGACTTGAGCAATTTATATTTTCTCGGTTAGGTCCGATCTATCCTAGTTGCTTATTCTAAAGTAATATCGAAATATAGATTATGTAATACCAATATTTATAGCCGATGTAGCAAGTTTAGGGTTAGCTCGTCATTGAATATGCCTTACAGCCGATTCATGCTATATTGAATCGGCTAGGTTATATCACGATATGATATCTACTACCTGGCCGATTGATTATCGTTTACTAAAAAACTTTCATGTTTCATCTTGTTGATTGCAGTATCAAATCAACTAGCACGCCCTTGGACCCGAAAGCAAGTTTTGGACCTGCACTGGTGTTAAGCAGATCTCCCAGGCCAATGTATGTTTTTTGCTTCAACACCAACGCAGTCCGTTGGGTAGAGTGGCCGCTTAGCTTCAAGCCAATGGGGATCGGTAAGTACGACGGGAAATCTAACCCCATCTCTTGGTTGTCAATCTACTCTACTGCCATCCAAGCTGCTGGAGGTGACCAACTGGCAATAGTGAACTATTTACCGATCATGTTGACTTCGGTAACCTTGGCTTGGCTAACAAGCCTCACTAAGAATACTATCGACTCCTGGGCCGAGTTGAACACTCAGTTCATTGCTAACTTCCAAGGCGCGTTCCCACGCCCTAGAACCCCCTGGAATCTCTATGGGCAATTAAGACATGATGGAAAATAAAAGTTGTGAGATTTCGGATCAGGGTGGATTCGGAGTCTTGGATCTAGGGGGACATGTACCCGGGTATTCATGGCTAGGTCTTTGGGCTGTATAGCATAGGATGGGCCGAGTAGGCCTAAAGCCATGTGGCACATGTAAAGGTGGATAAGGAAATCAATTCTATTCCAAGTAAATAGGTGGCAGGTACTTGGATTATAAAGGATACGCTACCTACCTTAGTCGGTCACCTCCGTGTCTATATAAGGAGGGCTGGAAACCCTAATTTCGGGAAAACGCCGAGAGCCTTAACCAGTATAATCTCTGTGTTACCATCTCTTCTTGATGTGGTGCACCTTATAAATTTACTTGCTGATATAGAGAATCGACACTGTTCTATCCTACCCACCTGCTATCACACTCCATTGAGTCTATCCATATCAACCGAGGCCCAACACAAAATATTGGGTATGGCTAAACTGGCCGTGTAGCAAACAGAATTTTATTTTGGAACTAGGACCGACAAAATTGGGCCGCTGCCCACAATATGCTGGGCCTCTAGTTGCTTATAACGACATAACTGTTAGGAACGGTTCACTAGGTCAGCATGTGTGCCAAACCGCAACCTCTCCATGTTGGATCCTTGTCATCACATAGTCCATGCGGCGGCACTAGAGTGGCCTTTCTATCTCTGTTTTCAATGGACCAGTGACGATTTGGAATGCCATATTGAGTTATGACGACGAAAAAACGTCAGAACTGTGCCCAAGAAGGTATTTCGAGATGAACTTATGCGATGGTGGCCTTTCTTCACAAGGTTGTCACTCACATGACTAATGATGGAATTTCGCTAGTTCTTCACGAAAGTGCATCTGAAGGAATGCAAGAACTGTCGTAGTGATTGTGTGGTTGTTTTGACCTGAAAATCAGCATCATTGTCGGCAGTAATACTTCCCTAGTCAGCAGGGATAAGCGGCACTTGCAGTTTCAAAATCAGTAGTGATGGGGAACTGGAGATCATTTTAAAATAATTATTAAAGTTTTAGGACGTTACAATACGTATTTGCACAATGTGGACCATGAATCCAAGACAATACATACAGTCCAAATTTATGATATTTCCAAAAGAAATAAAAACATCAAAAAAAATGGAATCTTAATATAAAAATATACATATATGTATATTGTATAATGCATATTTTACACACATTAGTATGAATTACGCACAAGTAATTAACTATTACACATCGCTTCACATAATTTCATATAAATTGCGTACACGAGTATTAATTACACAACAAAAAAAGATATGTGTCACAGTATCAACAACCGATGATAATATTCTGGACAACGAACTGGTATTATATGCGATTTGGCACTCAAAATCTGATAGTGGTCACCTTATCCTGCACAGATTCACCTAGCTCTCCAACGATAGAAGAACGCCTGTAAGAAAACTTAATTTGGTTAGCTTCACTACAGAAAAACACAATTTTTTTTCTAAATTAAAGGTAGATATATGGCAACGTAGTTAGCTCGCCACTATCTCATAGGCTAGGTAATATTATACCACGAGTCTTGAGCGTTATTATCAGTTTGAGGAATTGCCCTTTAGTGACATGGTGAACGGTTTGCTTCTGCAGCCCATAAAAAATAAAAGAGTACGTAAATTTTACATTGGGTCACATATTTTGACCATGGTTTATAATGAACTAGGGTTAAACCTAAGTTTTTACTTAACACCACGCATCTTTACAAAGTTTTCAGTTTGGACTAGGGGTAAGCATACTAAGGAAATCTGTGAGAGATCATCATATAATTTACAGGGATACATAGAAAAGGAACACATTACATGTTATCTTTATTCCTTTTAGTGTAAATGATATCTAATTATTAGTTCTATTTTCTATTTATTCATGTGCCACTAAATCAACTCTTGCCACACTTAAACATGTTCACATCACTATTTTAGTGTGCTTACCTGAAAAGGGTTGTTTTGTTATTTGCTATAGAAACCAATTTGATGGGATTTTCTAATTAATGATATTTATCTTAGTACTATGTCTAAAAATAATGGTTTGAACTACTGACAACTTCCTTGTGCTTAACGCTATTCCAAAGTGCCAACTAGCGAAAAGATGTGATGCTAATTGAAAAGGTTGTTTTGGCTCTTGTCTATTGTGAAACTTTGGTCCAAATAGATATGGTCCATTGTGAAATTTACTAAAAATATAATCCAAGCAAAACAACATTATTTACTATTTGCTCAATGTAGACTAACATTAGCTGAACAACACATAGTGATACAGAAGTGGATTTAATTGCAAATGACACTAGAGTAACTAACATAACTCATCTTATGTTTAATGTTTAAAGTACTTGTTTGTATACCATACGACAGTCAATTTATTACTATCTTCGTCCCAAATTATAACTATTTATAGTACAATACCTTATCCCAAAATAAAGTTATTTCTCTATATACATACTCATCTCAACCAATCATAACCATTCGCCTTCACCTAATTTCTCTTTTCAGCCAATGACACACTTTTTTCTAATCATTCTTACCTACTTTATTAATACTTGTGCCAATCTAAAAAATATCTACATTTTGGAATAAACGAAGTAACGATTAAAATGCATCACTACATACAGGCATAGAGGACATGCATGTGTTTAACAGTTCTTTTATTCCCTCGATCTCACTACTATGCACTATACTAGGACTTTAGGCGTGCTTCGCGGCGCCCTACCATTCATTAAGAGTTATGGATGGTTACAGGGAAACATTAAAGAGTACTTTAAGCAGAACAAATAATAGGATTATGAAAAAACTGCTAAAAACATCTAAAGCGAAGCACATTACCCGTGGAACTTATGGAGTAGTCTGAACAGTGAAAGTCACATTGCCAACGTGTAAGTAGGAAAAACATGAATATCGCACAGGATTTCAGCGAACATTTGGCATGCTTTACAAAGCTTTAATGAGATTATACTTAGCATGTTATCATATCTTTAATTATATATAACTTCACTGTCATTTAAACCTTGAGGAAATTAAACCAAATCATCATGGCATTTTAATATCCCATTTAAAGTTAGATAAGTATAAAGATTATCATGGAGGTTGATGATGTATTTTATAAGCACTTTAAATTACTGGTTCATGGTAAGAAGTGTCACAGCATAAACAGCGTATTTAGATTAGTAAACGTGATCTTCATGTCTTCATTCTAACAGAAATAGCTAAACAACTTGATTTCTGACTTAGAAATAGAGCTTGAATCCTGGAGGTAAAATCACTTAATAAGTATAAGTCCAGAATCAATGGTAAATTGGTAACTTATCCTACTTAGAAGAGAAAGTAACAATATATATAATATATATAAGTCTATATAGAAACAGGCCTAGTCACTCAGTTTTGTAAAAAGGAGCTAATTTGGTTTGAATGTGGCAATGATATCATATATGTTGCACAGACCATGAACCTGGAAGCACAGATACCAAGCAAGATCTGCTTATGTTAATGAAGCAAAAAGTCATTTATGGGGCAGCTTCCTCCTAAAAATAGTTTCAGATTTCTTTTTTACTTGCTGATACCAATGTTACATTAATCAGGCAAACTCTATTTGACAAAATGTTCATGTCTGAATAGAAACAAATAATTTTGGAATGTAAGGTTTCAGTTGTACAAACTATACAAATGGTTCAACAAGTAATACATATAGTATAAATGAGCATTCAAACATGTTGGATCTGATATGAAACCTTCAGTGGGTACATCTTAACTAACCAACAAACTTCATGACAATCATTTGCAAAACTGAAACAATAATGGCATTTGTCAAACTTACATGTGTTTCTAGCTTTGTCAGAAACTTAAGAGATTTTTCATTTGAAAGAAGCACAATATAAACCCTCAAAATAACCGTGTAATAAGTAAAATAGTAATCAACGATTAATTCACTTTCTATTGTTCACACCCCACTACTACACTGAAATGCAGAATCCTTCAGCAGAGCAGGAGGGGTGTATGAAATTCTTTGTCCTTGCAATATGGATGCAAAACCATACCAATAGTCAACAGAGCTAGCAATCTGAAATTAGCGGCTGAGATGGTCGCAAGCAATTAGTACCAGGGGTGACCACAGCAAGTAACTGAGAAGAGAGAAGAGGCTGCCAGTAAGTGAAGTAACTGACATGCCAGCAGAGGACAGAGAACGGGAGGGCAGATCATGAGTAGATCCAGCATTAAGGAGGTGATTATCTAGCCCTTGCAACAACAAATCCTAGTTCCCCAGGAGCAAAATTGTGCCCTATCGAGCTCAAGCTCTAAACCGTGCCATGGGATTATCATCGACGGTGGAGGCACGGTATCAAAGGCAAATGCGTGCGCCATATTGCAGAGCTACACACCACCACATCAAACCTTTTGCTTCACTGCCCCACTGCGCCGAGTGGCTGAATTGACCGCTCTCGTAGTCGCGGTCGAGGTTGAGCGTTCCCTGGATCAAGTGTTGCGCTACCTCTGGTCTCCAATTAGCCCCTCGCCTTCTCCCAACACATCATCATCGTCAATAGATGAGGAGAAGACGGGTGGGTCAACGGTGGCGTGAGGATGCAAGGGAAGGGAACCGGTGAGTCGAACGTGAGGGAGAGTCAGGAGGGAGAGGGGTGGCAGCGGCTAGGCCGAGCTCAAGCGCAACGCACCAGATCGAGACCATGGCCAGCTTGAGTAAGCCTACCTGAAATCAAGCGTTGGTTCAACAGATCGATCCCCACGTCATCGATCTCTACTACATCGTCCCCGAAGCTAGCGCAGCGCCGTCCACTCCCCCGCTAGAAGAGAAGGGCTGAGCCAGCAGATTGATCCCACATCATCGGTCTCCATCACAGCACTCTAGCAACAACCACTCTATGTGCTCGATTGGGAGAGGAAGAGAAGGGAGTAATGGTGTGGGGAGTGCCATAAGATGGGGGGAGGGGGAGCGAGAGGGGGGGGGGGCCGTCGACTAAGAGTAGAAGCGAGGGAGGGAAGACGATGCCGCGCCACCGCAAAGGAAGGGGAGAGAGCGAGAGTGGTGGGAACAGTGGCGGCTAGGGTTTCTTGGGAAGGGAGGGGATAGGGGTGTTTTCTTTTACATAAAACCCTCTTACTTTCCCTTTTTTAGAGCGCGGACCTCCTTCACGTAGGATATACCAGGACGTAGAGGACCTTGAGATAAAAGTACAAAACACAGACCATACGATGAGAACCTAAAAGTTATTATCAAATAAATTAAGGACTTTTTTTGTAAAACCGCCAGTTCCAGCGCCGGGCTATGTGGATATCAGCAGGAGTGAACACGCTAACGGGAAAAGCTCCAAATCGCTGTGGTGTGAGCACTTCGCGGTTGTCTTTAATTTCTCTGATAAGATGATCATTTGATAATAACGTCTATGTGAATTGAACAACTTAACTAGCTATGCATGTAACATGGTTACTCAAATAGATATTCATGCATTCATGAAATCTGCTCTACTGCAGAACGTCAAAAACTGACTCCCCATTGCATCGCCATTGTGATGTACCAAGATAAACCTAAGGATGACATTATATAAGAAAATATACGCTAGAAACTACTCCCTCTATCCCATAATATAAGGCGCGGTCAAAGTTGGCACAGTCTCCAAAACTAATCTTTAGTTTATAATTTCTCATATACTATAAGGTTTATGGTAATAAAATTATAACCATATGAAAGTAAATTTAAATGTCAATCCAATGATATAATTTTTAACAAATAAAATTCATTTCATATTATACTAAGGCGTTGGTCAAATGTTTTAAAGATTGAATCTTGTAATGCGTGCGCGCCTTATATTATAGGATGGAGGGAGTACTGTTGAATCAGAAAAATAGATGTCTGATATTTATCCATGTCATCATGAGTAAAAATTGTACTCGCAAATTTACTCATGAAAAATTTTTTTACTGGTCTCATGGTGACGTGGATGAATATCAGTCTTTCGTTTTTCGATCCAACGATTCTTTTTTGGTTTCCACTACATATATGGTTTGCATTACATATTTTTCCACCACATTAGGTGCCCAATATTTGTTTGCATCGGAATTAAACATTTGTTCACCTATGCATAGCTGAACAAAACGTTATCTAGCTAGTACATTAGTGGAATAATGCATGAATGAACACATGTTTAATTCCCCTGAAGTACAAAACGTTATCCACAGTAAGGATAGCATATTTGAAACAGAATTCCTAACACGAACATTAGTTTTTATTCCCTCCGTTTTAGTGCAAAATACTTGTTATTCTCACATTCCTATGGTTTTTTAGTGCCACCATATTAGCACTAGTAATCCACACAAGGAATTTTAAAGCTTGCTTTGGGCAAAAATGATTAGGATGTAATTAATAAGTGTAACAACGTACTTTGTCATGTCCTTGTTTGGTATGGGTTTTGATAGAATGACAAGTAAATTGAAACAAAAGGAGTTAAAAAGAGCTAAATTTAAAGTATAATTCTATTCTACTAGAAACATGAAGTTTAGGATCAATCTACTTTTTTGGAAATTAAAAAATACATAACTCGCAAAGTAAGATACTATTTTCTTGGCAAAAGGCATATTAGACAGAAAGTGCACCTAGCTAGTAACCAACGCAGCAGAGGAAGCTTCGTTGACAATGGAAAGTTCTTTCGAAATATTTGGGTTTCAAATTTGTTAATTAGATTCAACCGAAGATTGTTTTATCTCTAGATATGTATTCTTGCCAATAACAACCCTGTCAATTTGGCTGCCCCATGTTTAGCCAGCTGATCAATATCCCCATTAAGCCATTAACGATGACACCAGAAGACCGTTGTTTGATAATTAGGTTCAGGTGAATTTTATTGTAGCCCTATATGTCTGGCCAGCCAAACTTCCCTCCACCCTCTAACCTGGATAGGTTTGCGAGTTTGTCGGCCAGTTTTATCCATTAGTGGTGCCTTCTTTTGGTTACGGCGCAAACCCATTTTACAGATAATGATCCAATGTCACTCCTTAATTACCACCTTACATCAGATAATCCGTGCTAGCTAGGTGGACACAGTGTATTGAGCAGGAAATTGTGATGCCATTTCTAGTTGCACATATTGTACGTAGTTAATTAGATCCTCTAACAAGCATGGCTGTGAATCAACTTAATGAATACCTAAAATTCAAAAGGTAGCCATCATAGTACAGATCTAACAAAATTCTTTCCACTACAAACACAGCCATATAGATTTTACTTTGCCTACAACCTCTGTAAAACACCTTGTGATAAGATCAAAAAAGTAACTGCTGGGCCAAGCTTGGCAGTGTTTCCATTAAGAAAAGAGAAATATATCCATATTATATGTGACTAACGTAAATAGTACATATTTCTCAAACGCACTAAATCGTACCTAATTGCAAAATACACACTGTATAAAATGGTGTCAAGAACTCAAAATTTCAACAGTTCATCCATGTCCCTAGCACCGGTCAAGTTCCGAAGAGGTGGTAGGTGAGATTGGACCTTCAGTGAATGGGTTAGACAAGTTCAGAAACCTTTAATTGCAAATTGAAAATTCATGGCCCCAGTGAACCGGCTAAACATTTACGGTCTGTGACGTTTTTTTAGAAGAGGCTCACTCTGGTGCTCTTTAATGGTAGTAAAAAATAATCTGAACTGTTAATCTCATTTGATCGAAAGGTTCAGATTGCTTTCAACTACCAACCTAGTTAGCAGTAGTAGAAATGTAAAAATAAGGATATAATTGTCATTTAGCAGTAATAAACTTTTTTCTTTCTTTTTTAGCTTCTTGATGGAATATGAGCAATACCAATATAATGGATAACCATATATCGATCTCACCAGGAAAAAACATAAATGATAAATTAAAATTACTTGTAATTATTGTATTAGTAAATTAGTAATTTACACTACTTAATATTACTGGTACTATAATAGTACAAGTAGAGAGTATCGGAGCATCGCTCATTTTAGAAAAGCTAAAAAATTTAACATATGGTGAAAGTTTTTCTTAATTCCGACGTTTCTCTAAAACTCTTTATTATAGCAAAGTTCTAAAACAGGCATGTATTACAAGTAGCCACACGGATGTGATTACTTTAGCTAGTGAATAAAAAGAACGAGTCAATACGCTTTAAAAATATAATGAATCTGTTAGAATATAATGTCTCTATGTATAGCTATATCCGCTTTAAAAATATATAGACAGTCCTCAGATCCATCGACTGCACGCACGAAACAAACGTGTACTAAAATTAAAGTATATATGGACATATTTTGAATATTACCTTGTGACGTTCTCTTGAGAAAGCAGCAAATATAAACGGTCAGGTTTGTGATGAATAAATTCATGAGCAATCATTTCCTTTAGTATATCTTCGTCATGTAGAATTACGTTGCAATGAGTCTGCACGATGTTGAAAATTGATCGATTCGTATCAGACATCACATAAAATTTCGTAAGTAGGAAACATTGCATGTAGATTAAAGATATATTGTACCTCGATCTTGGTTGACCTTTTCAGTTTTTCCTGGAAATCACAGGACCAACCAAAGCACCCTTGGAGGTGGTCTAGATCTTTAAATTTGAGCAAGGCTGATCAAAGATGAGTATATATCAGTCTTTGGACAAAGTAAATAATTTCTTTCTAAAAATGAACATTTAAAATTCGGAGTTTATTTTAAGATAGCCATGATAATAAATAGGTGTTTTATCCTTTTTTTAATAGCCCAAGACTAAACGAGCATCATAATTTAAACGGACCAAACAAAATATAGCATGTAATTGTCCTTTTTTTCTGCGATGTGATATTTCATACCTCAAAAACACTTTCATAAAATGATACAAGAATATCAACCCAAAAGATAATAATTAATTAATGAACATAATGGCAGTTATACAATTTTGCAAAATAAATAAGCTGGTGGTAGGTACTGCTTAAGTAGGAATATGTACACTCATGAATGTCTTGCTTTTCGAAATACTATATAGCATGGAATAAACGACAAAACTCCTTCTGCATTAACTATAAAATAAAATTAATAAAAATGGAATGAACAATAAGTTATATGTGCCTATACATATGTTGAATTATTAACTGTCCACTTCAGAGTCCATTTGCAGCAATTTAACTGTCCGTTCACCAACAAATTAAGGGCCTCTGATCACAAGAGTTAACCGAGGGACAACACGTGTATTTGTTTGAGATTTCACTTCACAGAGCAGTAATGCAAGTTACAAGAGGAAAATAAATCATGAACAGCATACTGAAAGATTTGGATTAATGGATGAGCTATAAAAGTTGAGCTATCATATATTAGAGAAGATATTGTAAATGTATGCATATCAGACTATTTTTCATGGTTTAACCTGCGCACAGAAACTCATTCTGCTCTGTAGATAGCTGTACGAATTTGTAGATGTTGCCAACTCTAAATGTCAAGGAGGTGAAAATGTGATCAAATAGAGGGTTTAGGGTTTAGGGACTATACCATACAATAAAAGATTTGTACGATATAGTTTTAGTCATTACTAGCTTGTGCAAGAACCCCTTGGTGGGGTCGCACGCGTACTTATCCCAAGGTGAGTAGAACTGCGGAGAGAAAAATTATAAGAGAAGTCTAGATGTACAAGTATAATGAGAACCCCAGGACATATCGTCTTGGTTTAGCCAAGCAGTTGCAACACCTTGCCGCGCAGTGACGGAGTTATGTAGACCGTTGTAGGGTTGGCTGACCCACAGCATTTTCGTAAACATCCTTATGAGTCTATTTTTACATATGTAAATCGATTGAACTTTACAAAAATAACCCTACTAAAATATGAAGTAATGATATTAAATTTGATCCTAGGGTAAAATTTCTAGCTCCGTCACTGTTGTCGTGGGACACACTTGAACCCCGTGATATTGCTTACTATGGTGTGTCAGACCGTGAATGTCAATTGTGTTAAGACTAGATAACATCCTATTGGCAATTTGAATAGTGCGTATATTCCGGCAGGTGTTAAGATTGGGTAACATCTATACCTACGTAGTAGTAGAAAGAGGCAAAGAGCCAGCAGATAGATCGAAGAATCAACTCAATATGATGTGTACACCTGTGCTTAATACCATGTTGAATGATGAAAAGTTAGGGTTACCCCAAAATCTAGTATCACCCTGACGCGGAAACATCAATTAATCTATTGGGATCACAAATCGAATGGCCCCCTAAACTTGTAGAAATCAAAGGTACCAAAGCCCGAACACCAGATCTATCTATGTCTATGAAAACTGAAAAATAAAAAGCTGATTTCCCACCTGTACTATTCTCATCCAAGGAACGGAGAATCCGTTTCAGAATACGATCACCAGTAACAAGAATATTGCTTCGTCTGATATCGATCATGTTTACACCTAGAAAGATGCAACAGATCTGATTGGAGGTTAATTCCTGGATCACCCCCACGACATCGTTGGGTCGCAGCGTAGTTGTATCCACGGAAAGACAAATACGGGCAGTCGACTGCATCGTACCCGGCCGTAAGAGTTCGAAAAATCTCCTGCGAATGGCGGAGCTTCTCGATCTATGCTTAGCAGCGGCGACGGGGAAGAGGCCGCTTTGGGGGAAAGGGTAGGGCTAGCTGTCTCGCGCTGGGAATATGTATATACGTAGCTTCTAGGGCAAGGAACCACAGCAGGACGAACGATCTGATACGTCTGATTATAATCTAGCGGTCGAGAACGTTCGTACACCTATATTAGAGAATTATTAAAGCCACTAGTGAGAACGCAGGGTGGCACCAGCTGTCAGCTAGTACAGCCTTTAATTTCTGCCGTGCAGGTTAAGTTTACTTTTGGGTGAAAAAAAATTATGTTAGATTCGTGAATGTATTTTGGGTTTCCAAAAAAAAAAGGCATAATCTTCCCTTGTTAATCCCCCCGTTCAGGCGTATTGAAATTTTAGCAAAGCAAATTTTGAAGATTTTTACCAATAATTAGTTAATTAATATATTTTTCTGTGAAATTTACTAACGTATTTAATGTAAAAAATGATAACGTTATTTTCATCGTTCAAAGTACTCTATTGGTATTCACATCATATATTTTATAAGAAATTGATGGTCTAATTTTAATGTATAGATCTTTATGAAATCAAATATTAATCTTGAAGGTGTAGTAAGCGTAGCTCACCTGTTTAAGTTTTCTTGTTGTAAAACTAGTTTATTTGGGTTCAAGTCCTAGACACGGGTGCTCGTATTTACATCTAATTCTTCTTTAGTGGTAAGTAACGTACCCGTCATTACATGTTCGGAGGTGCTCATATATGAGTAGGGTATACGTGTGTGCATTCATTTGTGTTTCTTAAATAGAAAAGACGAATCTCGAAGACTTTCTAAAACGATAAGCTAAAAGAGAAAATAAATTTATTGAAGAGTACTATCCGTTGAATTGCACTCAAAATAGATTTGGGAGCGTAGCTATCATGATCAAATGGTATCATATCCACCTAAAATATCAAAATACTAGAGTGTACGTCGTTATGGACTTATATGGTTCCCAGGAAGGAAGCTACCCTTTCCGATATAATGAGTACTGGACCTCTCAACATTTCTGTCCGATATGTATGAAATAGACTGATCCTATGATATATATTTAATCTTAAGTTTTTTGAGGGAAATATATTTATTCTTAATTAACCAATGAGAGGGGTATTTTTAGTTCTCAATGTTACAGTGTCCAGTTTAATTATATGCCTCTTTTAAATAGCTAGCCAGGGACAAGCTCTGTCTGCTAAATTTTGGGGACTTAAAAGTGCCTTTCAAAGTTTTTTTTTGTATGTTATACCTTGTACAGGGAGTAATCCTCGACAAACGTTACTGGTAAGAACCATAATTCGAAGGGTTAAATATCCTATTTTTTTAATGGAGAATACTATATATAGCACTTAATGTCCACATCCTTATACACTGTTAACATTTTTTTGGGGGAATTGGATATAAAATCAAAGTGTGCTTAATTGTTATTTTACGATTCTACAATTGGTATCAGAGTCTGGCTAGTTTAAAACATCTCTAGCCCGAGAGACAGAGTGTGTAAAGCTGGCCTGATTGACTGTGGGTACCTGCGGGGATGCGGTCTGACCGACCGATGCATTGTCGATTTCGGTTTTGGATTGTTTCTTTGGATATCCATGGATAATTGATGTTTATGATGTCTAGAATGATACTATACGTATGTAATACTGTTGTGTGATAATAATGAGTCAAGTAGTGAGAACTTGTGCTCGGATATGGTTTCTTTGTTGATGCATGTGTACGTGAATATTGATGCCTCGGGAGAGCATTGCTGATGATAGATCGGGAGTCAACTTAGGAGAAGATTAGGTCTGGACAATCAGGATAGCATGCGGGATGCTTAGGTTAAAGATCAATGTACGTGGTTAGTGAAGATCCCATATGGCATACAATGGAGATATTGTGTGTGTAAGGGATGTGGAGTCTAATTTGGAGGGAATCCAAATTTGGTACAATTGGAATTTGTAAAATTTGTTTCTTATACGGGATGGTTTCGTAGGGGATTAGATCTTCTTGTACAAGGCTGGTTCATAGCTTTCGCTAGGCTGCCTACCTCGGGTATAAATAGAAAGGGAGGATGTGTCCTCCCTATATTGATTTTGAGAGATTTGAGTTTAAAGAAAAGTTAGGGTTTCGAATTTAGTTGAGATTTTCGTGAGAAGTGTTGTTGTTGCACTTTGTAAACACAGAGAGAAGTAATAAAGTTTCAATCTACTTTGAGAGATTTTTTATTTGTATTTGCTTGGGTTCGGCGGTCCAACCGACGGAACACCGGCGGTCAGACCAATAGAATTTGCGCTGTCAGACCGACGGCGGCGATAGGTGACAACGGCGGTTTCAGGGCGGTTAGACCGGGTGATCGACACTGGTCAGACCGGCGGCACAGGCACGGTCAGACCAGTGGATCAATCTCGGTTAGACCGATCTAAATCGAATTGAGGGTAACCTTTAATTCCACTAAAGTTTCGGTTTTGGTTGTGGACCGATCTAAATCGAATTGAGGGTAACCTTTAATTCCACTAAAAGTTTCGGTTTTGGGTACTACAACCATTCACCCCCGTCTGGTTGACTTAGTTGTTTCTATTCGATCCTACATTGGACACAAGGGTTAAATAGAAATGCTTAGTGCATATGGTACACATTCAACTGGACTGTCTTGGTCGTTTTGGCTTTCCCGCATTCACTAAAGTTAGTTTTTTTTTAAAGAAGATGCCTAATCTGAAGAAGGTTATGTACATCAGTACATGTGTACTAATTGACTCCGCGTGATGCAGCAATAGGAAGACTATCATGCATTTACAATGTAAATAATTAGAGCTTATAGAAACATGCATTTGGTCACAGGGGATCGTATATTTTCATTGTGTTGCTAACAGTAACATGCTAGCTAGGTGTTGATTTGTTGTTATTTCATTTATAAAGATGTTTAGCTTTTGAGGTTGGGCCTATACCAATTCATCTTCTTTTTCTCTTTTTATTACTTCGTTGAGATGATTGGCTATGTGCATCTAGTGCATATGTTTATCTAAAAAAAGGATTACAACTAATAAGGAGGCTATAACCGGCCGGGATAATATCTGCATGCACGTTTAACCAGCCCCACCGTATCAATTATCAACTATTCCTGTGTAAGTGTCACTATTAGCTGGGATTATGTGAAGCCATATCATCAGAAATACCACAGCCGTTGGCATAAGATACAATAGAAAGGCTTCATCTCTTGCATTATCTGTTGTCCCAATAAAACTGAAAGTAATTTTTATTTGATCCTGATGTTGATTACCCAATACATTATTAAGTAATGACACTCTCTTAATGCTTAAAAAGAAACCATCAAATAATCACTCACTCTAATCTAATTGCGCCTAATTCTCTTCTATAATTCAGCAATTTTAGCACAAAATCAACCTCCACTCAACTGTTTTCTTTTTATCTTATGACAACTATCAATTTTAGAACTATAGGTCTCAAACCATGTGTCAGTTGTTGACACGTAATAAAGTTATTTGTGTTTAAAATGAATGTTGTTAAGACATGATTTGAGAGCATTTCTAGATCGAGGTAAGTTCTATCGATGATATTTTTATTTTTCTAATGTTCTGACTAATTATATTTTTGTCACATTTCATCACCATTTTTGTAAATTTTTCTTCACTTCACACACATATCTTCTAAATCTATCATACCGCTCCATTAGATTTTTCATCACCTCATATTTCATTAGAAAGTCATTTTTATAAAATCCCACAAGAATGCGCGGGATATCATCTAGTATATATATTATCTAACCCTCGTAGCAGAGGTAGCTAGCGGCAGTAAAAAAGCTGTTTGGGTAAGGGCAGAACACAGCTTTGGGAAAACCATCATTGTGTAAATATACATGAAATGACAACTGCAGGAAGATTTTGTTCGATTGGAATTTGGTGGTCGAGAAAGTTTACATATCAATTAGGGGTGAAACGGATTGGACAATATCCAATCCGATCTGCTCTGAATCCTCCCGCAACGAGGATATGGTATGGGTTTTTAGAAATCTGATGGATATAGTTGTGGATGCGGATTCTAAAATCCGGTGGATGCGGATTATCCGACCTTTCTATCGGATTATCCGATAGGTCATTCACCGGATAATCCGAAATTATCAACCGATGTAACCACTCCATATGTTGCATATAACATGAGGCCGGCTCATCCAATGTCCTAATTGATCAATTAACCTAGACTCCTTAGTTTGAGGCTTTCATTCCCTCATCTAACACTTCGTAGCTACGTTTTTATATTACAGATATCCTATATTTATGTTGTTTAGCACTTAAGTATATCACTATTGCAATGGGTGGTTTATTGATCATTGTATTGTCATCCCTTATATTGCTAACTCGATGTTTTATTGATTGCATATACACGTAATATCTGATAAATTTAATCCGTTTCTGAACCGAGTCCGCACTAACTCCGCACCATTTCCGGCATCCGAAATAATCCGCTCGGCATCCGCACACCATCCGCACCTACTCCGAATCCGCTTAAAAAATATGGTTTATGGTATGATATGACCACTATCCATCTGAATCCGCTCTGTTTTCACCCCTAATATCGATTATAGAATTAAAGGGATTGTTCATGAACCCTACAAATTTTTGGTGTTATCAAAATTTGGGTAACAAACAAAATAAACTCGTGTCATTGTCACTTTAGTAAAATATGGCATTTCTATACGTTTTTTCTCGTACAAACACTACCAAATTTTTTTAAGGTTACAAGCTAAACACATCCAACGTTTACCAAATTTTAGCAACGCCATACCAAATTTTGCTAAGACTAACTTCGGCAACAAACTGAAGAAGCCCAAAAACTAGCTAGCAGCCTAGCCTCTGGCCCTCGACTCACATGGTTAATATTAATGTCGCATAGAGTTACTGGTATAACTTTTTTCTGACCATACTGGTTGTCACACACCAGGGGGCCAAAGCTCTGTCGGTCTACTGACACTACGTACCTGGTTATATCGGTAAAGTGCGCTTTGACCTCTTTTGGGTTTTCCAGAAAACTAAAGTTTATGACCAATAATTAATTAATATAAAAGTGCACAATATATTATGAAATCATACCAATATATTGTCAAATTATTTTTCACACAATATTGATATTATGACTATTAGGAGTATTTTTTGTAAGAAATTAATGGTCAAAGTTTAACTTGAAGAACTTAGAAAAGTGAATGAAGGGAGGAATTTGGAGTATGATTATGTAATTCTTTCTCCAATATCAGTGCTGGAAAAGATTAAAAATTTAGGTTGCGACCTCATATCCATGTTGGATTTGAACGATATCACAGAGCTATCTAGGGTATTGGAATGTGTGCAACAATTCTTTCAATCATATAAGCTAAAACAGAAATTTAACTAAGTGAAGTAGTGAACCTATATTATAACAGATAAGTTAAACACTTATTTATAGCTGCATTAATTAGCGGAGAGAACATATATATGTAGACGTTTAATTAGTCCTGCACTACATTATTGCATGTTTAGGCTACATTCATTGTCTGTGTTTGATCGAACACGACACAGAAATAGTACCATGCTCGCACGTCAGGATGCTACGCATCCCCTCCATTTAAGTGCATGCACAGCCAAGAAATTAGGATGTTCATATTGTAGCCAAAATAAACATTATCAAATTTTAGTAACACCAAATTTTAACAATTTGGTAATATTGCCAAGTTTTGGCAGGATTTCTTATATATTTAGCAAAATTTAGTAAAAACCTAAATAGATATATTGACAACTTTAAAAAAATGGTATGGTTTGAAATGGCATCAATATGAACAACCCCTTAATGTCTCTAGTATATTCTCCCCGTGTTCTATAGTTCTTAATGTTTTGGATAATTATATGATCCTAAATATACATCTTTGACTATGGTTTTATAATATAATAAATACAATAAATACATGAAGTTGTACTTTTATTATATTACTTTATAAGATAAGATAAATCTATATACGTTGTTCTAGTATCTTTAAACTAAATATTTTTAAAGTTATTCATGATCAAAGTTATAGAAGTTTAACTCCAACCTTATTCAAAAACATTAAGAATTATAGCATCGGATCAGGAGTATATATAAAAGAGAACTTAATATATGGCTAGCACCGGTGAGGAGGAGACAGAAAATATCGTTTGAGATGGATGGTGATGGTCAACTAAGGGTTGTCAAGATGTGCCTGCCGTTCGTCGAGGATGCTGGCGCCAAGCGCTGACGCTGCTACTAGGTGTATCCACAGTGACAGACACGGGTGTGAGCGGTGGATAGGATGATAAGGGTAACGGCTGCATATTGATAGGCTGGGAAGGAGGAAAGGGAGATTAGGGTTTGATCTTGTTTCATGAATTAATATTTGGCCTATATGACCACCTGTCAGGGATAATTTTTCCATGCTTTCACGAAACCGACAAAAAAAATAGTTTTTTTTTGCCTAAGTAAGCCATCGTAAAAATACATTTCTTAATAGGTGGGCTGTAGAGCCAATAAGAAATATCATGGACGACGGTCTTACTCGAGTCT
Organism: Oryza punctata; assembly: GCA_000573905.2. Classification (NCBI taxonomy): domain Eukaryota; kingdom Viridiplantae; phylum Streptophyta; class Magnoliopsida; order Poales; family Poaceae; genus Oryza; species Oryza punctata. Next base: position 14,599,783 of record CM002488.2, read on the forward strand.
GGTAGTGTCTAGATGCTACTTGGTTCGATCCGTACTATGGATGGATGGAAATCAGTCACACATACACAATTTTGTGTGAAATAATATTTCACATCCCAACCTACACAATTTTGGAGGTCCTATATATGTGACTCTGGTATATGATTGTGGCTCCTGTTCTACTCCTTTTGTGACAGCCAAGAGATTATTTGGAACTGTCGCCCTACTCCTTTGACTAATGCATGCGTAATTAATAGCAATACGAATGAGATGTACAAACTACTTAATTGATGTTTGTTTGGCAAGCGAAAAATCTCTAAATTTGTTGGTAGAACGGAACGGTATTTGACCTCAATTTCCCTGTTGTTCTGGACGACTCCCACTTATATATCCGAACAAGTCATTTGTGTGGTGACACTATTGGCTGTTTTTTCTTGATATTGTTCCACAATTCATGACGCGCTACTGTTGAATATGGGTTGTAACACAATGTCATTGCAAAAATGTAGACCATTGAACTACTCTGAAGATGGTCCATCGATCTAACGTAAATTAAATAATTAATCTGGCAAAATGTAGACTTAAGTTTAAAGCGACGGCTGGCAGAGAGACAGTACTATACTGTTTTCTTTTCATTGCAATATATAAACTTATTTTATATTGATCACACAGTTCTGGGCACTTGCAAAATCTCATATGTTGCGACTAGGCATTTAGTCATGCTTTTCGAGTTGTATGTGCTAAGCTTAATGGATCATGTCCTTTTAATTAGTCCATACCATATCTTAAAATGATGAGTATTTGGATCACATACCTATATGATCTCTAAGGTGGTGTGTGCTCTTACTTTTACTATATATCTGTTTGTGTGATTTCCATGTTCCAAAAAATATTTGCCACCGTATTCAGGTCAGATTGTATTCAATACTTAATTATTTATTATTTGTATTTGAAATACTTCATATTTGATTCATATCTAATTTACTCATTTTCATTATCATGTTGAGCTAAATATGAGAGAAACCAACATGGTGTAGCTGTATGGGCATGCATTATAGTCCGCACTAGCCTATTAAATCATGCATTCGCGCGACCACAACCTTCCTCCATAGTTTCAAATGTTATTTATAGTAATTAGCTAAATGAGGTGCTTCGAGAATATACTTTGGTACAAGTGTAGCTACAACATTAATGCATATTCTAAAATAATATTAATGTAACAATTAAATAAGTGTCTGGCCACTCTTATAACCATCATCCTCTTTGTTGTTGCTTGAGCCGCCGCCTGATCTCCATCTCCACTCTTACATGACCCTCTTGGCTGCTACTTATTTTCATGGGTGATCAAAAATTCAGTGGCATTCACTTATTTTCCAGTCGGAAATATGAGTTTCTTATTATTCAGACTTGATGGGAGATCTAGAAGTTCTTTTGTCTCACCAGCGGTAGCAGGAGGTTTAAAATGGCTTTTTCACGGGAGATTAATCGGTGCAATTTTGTGTTTTCACGGGAGGTTTAAAATTTTTCATTTATCAGTCAGCTAGCTTAATCCATCAAGCAGACCAGGCCACACTCCGTGTCTCGAAGCAGGGATGCGAGGCGGTTGCCGTAGCGCGCTCATTTCTTTCTTTGCTCTTTATTATTACTACTACTATCTTTGCTACGTCTGAAGGGGAGGGGGCACTGGAAAAGTCCAGAATACGCTTTTTAATCTGACGGCTGAAATTAATTATCTATTTCGTTACTTTGTGAATCCGACGGCTAATATTAATCGTACGACGAGGCTCATCCCAGTTGCTTTGATCACTTGTAGAGATCTGCTCCTTTTTACTCCCCCTCCACACACACACTCGCACACCAGTGCACATACGTCGATATGTACGGCCCTAATACAATTGTCAACAGGTTGAATCAATTCATAAAATCGTGATCCTCTTAAAAGCTCTGTCAAAGTGCATGCACGCATGCAGATGCATCTCCGAGCGTGCGTGCATGTATGTGTAAAACAGACACCACGATTTGAACCGTGGGGTATTATTCTCCCAAAACTCCAGCCATCACCAAATCAATTAGGTGAATGAATCCCAAAAATTAATTTGTGCTGATCTTGGACCATTTGCAAAATTCATAATCTCACTGAAACTTCCCTCGCTCAGAAAAGCCACACTAGTTCACGCGCATAGATTTTGCGAATCAAATATGTGAATGGTTCCCAATGATTTTGCTACGATGACGAGAAAGGCGATATAGTCGTCAAGCATTTATGCACAGAAGGTATACTACGAAAACAGTAGAGAAGCCACACACATGCATATAGGACGTACGGTGATGAACACTACAAATGTCGTTGTCTACATTTTGCACGTACATATATATGCTGCCCTAGACGTTTTACAACAGCCTCTCTCGCCGAAATTTGAATTCAAGGTCATCGATAAACACCGAAAATGATGATGCTTAAATGATGATATTATGTCCTTAAGAAATTAATTAATCTTCAGATGGAAATTAAACAGAACGAACGAACATACCGAACTGAAAACTTGTATGTGGAATCATGTTGACATCCGCAGTTAGCCATGGTACTGTGAAACAAGGCCTCAGCTTTTCCTTGTACTCGAAGCGACGTACGACTCCGAATGACTTGCCTCCCGATCAACATATGCCCCATATCGTCTCCTGCATGCGCTGGAGGACAATGAGCTCAGTTAATGGAAGTCCCTGGAGACAGTACCCTGAACAGCGCCACGAAACTATATCCATGGATGGTCAAAACCAACCCGATCAAGTCTATTCGCCAATGCGACAGCCCAATAGTAGCTGCAGCCTGGATAACCATTTCCTGATCTAACTTTGTTACAGTACTTAGGGATCGTGGCCATCCATTATCGATCCTGCACTGTGCTAGTATGACAGCAAACCATTTTGTGGTCAATATAACAATGGCATGCACATGAACAGATCTTCATGGTCCAAACTGATTATTAATTAAACATATAAATTTAAGGCGTTAATTAATTTAGAAATCAAAGTCAGCAGATTCATCCAGGCAACCACGCCAGAAAAAAGTAAATATTAAAAGATACTATGCATGTGCGCGGTGTTCCATAAAACTTTGTCCAGCTGGCCCATTCATTTAATTATACAAACTTTCAGCTTGCAAGTTTGAGGTCCACTCTAGCCCGGCCGACACCATTACTTCATCCGTCCCATAAAAACCAATCTAGTATTGGATGAGATATCTTCTAGTACAACTAATCTAGATAGGATCTGTCCACATTCGTTGTACTAGGAAACGTTTCATCCAATACTAGATGGATTTTTTATGGGACGGTGTTGACGTAAAAATACGATGGCCTGGGAGATCTGCTTAGCTCCAGTGCAGGTCCAAAATATTGATGAAATGTGGACGTGCCAGTCAGTTTGATCCTGTAACTGACAAGATATATAAATACGTGGATCACCAAAGAGCCGATCGGTTGGTCAGCCGATGTGGTAATTCCAGCCGATATCAATACCAGCCGATATTAATAGAATTCTGAACTACCGGCTATATCCAACATAGATCTTGATACTTGAGTAAATAATGATATAAAGATAATAGACTGATAATAATGTAATAAAGCAATAATATAATCCATTAGAAACCAATTGGCTAGTAATGATAGATCGAATAAGCACTGATCCGAAGGTTAGAGCATTCATCGGCTGGAGGTCCGATGTCAATAAATCCAAACGATTAGATAAACAGTGAAACCTTTGTTGTCATAGGCTAAATCCAATATGTATGTAATCCTTATAAAGCTGATACAATGTCCAGATAACTCATCGGCTGAAACCCCGATGAAACCCTTATAGACAATCAAGAAGCAGGCTAGAGATTATGGTTCTAAGCACGATACAGTAGATCAAACGTAACTGATGCAGCACTAAGTATGAAAAAAAAACATAATATCTAAGACAATCAAGCCTTTGACTGATTTTGAAGGTGGTCGATACATTATATAATCTAAGCCAACAAAGTAAGCTAGCCGATATCGACAAAACCCTAGATAGAGATCGGCCGATGCAAGTAGAAAACATTGTCAATCTAAATTATATAACGTATATGATAACTCATCAATTAGAACTCCGATAAAACATTAGCATGAACCTATCAGCTTACCAAGATTTATATTATCAACAACGATATAGTAGGTCGGACCTAACCGATGCAGTACGATATTGTGTATGATAATTTAATACTTGATGACCGATAGATCTGTCTAATGTGATGGATATAACAAATCTATTTAAAACAACATTGTGATTGTTGAGATATATCGGCTAAGACAGAAGATCAGACCTAACCGAGACAGTCCCAACTAAACTGATGCGTCTTTAAACCCAATGCAATTGAAATAGAATTGAGATATCAGGTAAATATATCAACCAAACCAGAGTGATCCACGAGATCGAAGCGATGCAGACTAGAATAACACCAATGTAGCCGACAAATTCACCAGGGCCCAACGGAACATAGGGCTTACCCCTTCGCCGGAGATCGAAAGCAGATGCAGCCCCACGTCAGGTGCCAAATTCCACCGGTTGATAAGTAAAAACCTCATAAAGAGGGTAGCGATGCGCCGAGAGTAGTTGTATTGATCGAGAGATAATTTACATGGATCCCGGGTTTACATATTTATACCCATGGGTAGATACTAGTCCATATCGGACACGACTCAAACTTTCCTAAAGATAAAAGGAAAACATAAAGTACTTATTGGACACTAAACACACTTTCCTACAGATAAAAGGAAACTAACAGACTCTTCCTAATTAAAGGATAAACTTGCCATTCCGCATCCTTTTTGAACTCGGATTTTTCTAGATAAGCTTGATCTATCTCCTTAACCGAATCCATCAAGAACACAACTATTCGCGATCTGATAATGTCCATCGGCCGATTCCAGAACACTGAAACCGATACTAACTCTAGGCCGATGATGACTTCGAGGCTTACCAAATTTCGTCGTCAACAGACGGAGAGAATATATATTTGTCAGCTGATCATTGGAATCATATAAGGCTGACATTATATTGGTCCTCTAGTAGAAACTCAATTTTTTTATTCGAACTATATATTCGTAGGACTAATATGTATTTTTTAAGGAATATCATAGAAACCACCCCAAATATCACCTGGAGTTGAGATTCCCCCTATAAGATAATTTGTTGCAAATACCTTCATCTTGATATTCCTCCTCAATTACCGCTGCTCGCATGTATTTTTCTGCTTTTCATATTTGTTATATGACCTACCGCATATTTTGATGGACATGTCCCCAAACACACTTTCTTTCTCAATGACACAATATCGCACCGATCACACCTTACTCATCTAGAATATGTCAAACAAACCAACCGGTGTCGAATCGCATGAAGCAAGCATAACTCATCTTCCAATAACCCCGACGTCCAAAGAGTGAAGACTCGCGATCACCGCCACCTAACGACATGTTGAACGACATAAGTAGGGATATCGAATACCACAGCCATATGTCAGGCTTGCCCCGACGACCACAACTCTTCACCTAGTAGTATTAAGATGATGTGTGTTTGCCGCTATGAGAATAGGCAAGCATTGGTAATGACGGGGAATTTCAAACTAAGGTGAATTAGGAGGGAATATTTATAACTAATCGTTTTATATGGGATGTTAAACTCAGGATGATATTTAGGGTATTTTTTTTTAATTTTCCCTATTTTTTAATACGTCTGTACGTTGTATAAACGATATTAAATATGTGGTTAATCTAGTTTGCAAGAAAATATGTATAGTACCTAGTACTATATTTCAAATATATTTAGATTTAAATCGTTCCAGCGGGCACTACGTAGTTAGTGACGTTAACCATATCGATCGTAATCGGCCAGTTACCGCTGAAATTGTCGCATGCGCGGTTTCTACGTACGTGGTAACTGGGAACGGCATATACGAGTTGATGACCATAAACTGTAGTTATTAATGAAAAGTCCACGGATCTGAGGGAGACAGCTGACATATTGAAGGTCGTATGGTGTATTTTATTTACCAAAAAAGAAATAATGGTCATCGTGCATAAATTTATGTGTATATGATTGTGTGCACAACAAATACTCTACTTAGCATTTAATGATGCCGACATGGTAAACTTCTGTTGGTTAACTAAATGTCCAGATCCGATTAACACGGATGTTATATTAATTGGTTTCAATGAGGTTTTAATTCCTCCAAAACTACAGAAGGCTTTCTTAAAAAAAAAATACTTGAGAGGGCCACGCTCTCATGGGTGAAATAATAACTAATAGACAAGCAATATCTTGGCTCATATTATTACTGATTCGGCTTGAGCCGACAATTTCTGTTTGCTTTAGCGGTTTTCCCACTCAAACTTGGGTGAACGGGCAATTACAATTCACTGTTGGTTCGTGGCATGAATTTGCAGTGACACTCCGATTATCACTGCTGAATTAGTGGATTATGTCACAAATCGACAATGATTTGAATAGTTCAAATCACATCCTCTGGGCGGAAGAACCGAACGAACGGTCTAGGCTACTCTAGTCTCTAGACTAGCCGGGTCATGGCGGCATCGGAATGGTCCAGTTGGTCGAGTGGACCGTTTGGACGGTCCGATCACTATCCGCGCCCTAACGATCACGCTCCTAAGTTGCCACGTGGCGCTCCTACAAACGCTCCTAGATCACCATATGGCACCAGCTAATCTCACTATTGATTTTCATTTAAATTAATGGACCCGATATTTTAGACAGATGTATTTTTTATTTTGAAAAATATAATACTTTCCTCATGTATACTACGGGCCGGAAAAAAACGTAAGTACTCCATAGGTACGTACTGTGGAGGGGTTATAGGTATCACATACTTACAGATCTAGTTTAATCGACGGGATATAGGGGATAGACTATGTGCGTATAATATGTAACGAGTCGGTATTATGTTTAGTTGTAAATCAAGGAAACAACCTATTATCCTGGTTTGATAAGACTGTAAAGTAGTTATAAGGGATTTAAACCGTAATGAGTTAAATTTCTATTTTGTAAATCCGTCCCCTCCGGCTATATAAGGAGGAGAAGGTGCCTCTCATGGGCATAAGCACAACTAGATCGTAAGATCAATACACCACTTGGTAGATCCAATCCCCGAAACAGGAGTAGGGTATTACTTCTATAAGAATGCCTGAACCTATCTAAATCCTTTGTCATATAACCCATCCACTTTGGCGCGCCAGGTAGGGGAGAGCGTCAAGTCCCTCGCAGACCAAGTGAGATGGGATCTTCATCAGGCATCGACGACTTCGCTTTTCCTCCGGGACAGGCGTACTGCTTCAACAGCTTTGACTTCATGACGGATAACTTCGGCAAAATATATCTTCTCGACTCGGTATCGAACTAGTTGGGAAGGGACGATATCTCATCGCCGTTTGGCCTACCAAATGCGGCTGAGACCTACATCAAGGTACCTTTCCACAAGATGGCCTTAAACCACTCGGTAGAAGCATCAACAACAACTCCTCTTCCTACGCCAAGCCCACCTCAAGACGTGCAAGCATACCCGACGATCAGCATGCAGCTCCCACCAGACCTTGCCACAGTTTTTGGATCAGGATCGCCCTCCCCCAGTAGGTCCAGACCCAATCTAAACTCGATCAAGATTGGATCTGGCTTCAAAGAAGTCGGCGTCATTCTTCCATCACTCGGGACCTGCTCCACCACCGAGCTCACCGCCTACGCTAGCTTCTCGGAAGAAAGCATCCATGGCGGTGGCGCCAACACCGAGGTCGGAGACAACTCCGACTTCGACGACGACTACACTCAAGTCTTCAATGGAGTCTTCATGGCAAACAACGAGACCGACGTAGAGGTAGCCGCGAGGCTACAAGCTTAAGAAGCAGCACGAGCCAGAGTTGAGCAAGAACGAGTCAGGCTAGAGCAAGATAGAATCAGATTGGATCAAGACAGAGCCATACTAGAACTGGAATGACAAGCACAAGCAGATCAAGACCGACTACGAAGAGAAGACGAAGAGAGGAGGCGCAAGGAAGAGGAGGATTACAAACTCAGAGATCTGGCCGAGGCCGGATGCAGGGCCAGACACTTCATCGGGCAGACCATTGTTGACAACACCAATGTGTTCCTTACACCACAATAGAATGTCATCGCGGTTGGCACCCTCCTCGACACGCTACTCGGCTCGGCTCTGCCCCACGTCACAGGGCTAATCAACCAAGTGAAGACCCTCGTTGTGGCAACCATCCCGGCTGCCGGCACAAGCCAATGACCCAGCGAGTCTGCATCGAGAACTCCTATCGACAGTCGTCCACCATCTTCCATAATAAGAGATAGCAGAAGTAGAACTAACTCCTACAGCGACCACAACAGCGGAGCACGCCAGGAGCAGTCGGTTCAATCGCCTGCTGACCACATTGCTGTTGATGCAAAAAACACACACCGGCCTGAGAGATTTGCTTTACTCTAGTGCAGGTCCAAAATTAGTTCTTTATGTTCGAGGGCGTGCCAGTTGATTTGATCTTGCAATCAACAAGAAAAAATATGCAAATATGTTAGTAAACGATAGTCCATCGGCTAGTTAGCCGATTTCATATCGTATTGTAACCTAGCCGATGCAATAAAGCATGAATCGGCTGTAAGGTCTAGTCAATGATAGAACAAACCCTAAAACTAGTACATCGGTTGAAAAGATCAGTGTTATATAATCAAAGTATCAATATTACTTTAGAAGTAAGCAATTGGGATAGATCGGATTGAACCGAGACAGTATAAATTGCCCAAGTCCAAAATAACATGAAATAATGATTATGTAAACTCATGTTAAAACCGATGTCTAGGTTTAAGTATGGATCGGCTATAGCTCCGATAAAACCTTATGCTAGGATATTCTCTGGCAACAAATATATTCAACCATAACCAATTAGATTGGTATTGAGCTCAATATATTTGTATTAGATTAGATCCTAATATAAGGGGCAGAAATAGAACATTAAACAAAGCATAAAACTATGTAAAACATCTATACCAGATAAGATTGTCTGAAACCCCGATACTATCCTTATTAACAACCATAAAACAGGCTAGAGATCATGATTCTAAATACGACTTAATAGGTCGGATTAACCAATGCAACATTAAGTATAAAGAGAACCATGATATCTAGACAATCAAGCCGATGGTTGCCTTTTCGGGATGGTGGATACATTATATAATTCAAACCAACGAGACAATCTAGTCGTTATCAGCAAAACCCTAGATAGAGTCTAGCCGATACAAGTAGATTGCATTATCGATCTAAATTATGTAATGTATATGATAACTCGGAGATTCACAAGACAGAATTAGAGTGTCATAAAGATGTAAGCACTAATTCCGATAATGCAAACCGCCATAACAAGACCTAACTTGTCGTCGAAGATCAAACTGATGCAGCACGACTCGAAAGCAAGAACTTGTTGAAAATAGAAAACAAAGGTTGGCGATGCGCCGAGATTGGTTGAACTTGGTTGTGGTTTATTTACAAGACCTCGTGTCCATATTTATACCCGAAAATACAAACATTGTCCATCACAGGACACGACTCATATTAACCTAATACAAATCCAACTAACGAACAAGTCCCTTAGGTGGACTCTTACCGAGATTATCTATAAGGAAATTACATATATTCCTAATTAATAGATACAATTGCCAATCTTAGACTCTATCCTCGCTCGGCAATACCATCGTAAGCTCTCTGTTGAATCTGACATTGGTTTCACATGCGATATCGGCTCCATCGGCTATCCCAATCAGACTCGGTTTCCAGCCGATACGTACTCCAGCCGATGCGCACACTGTTTCTGAGATTTCTGCATATCTTTGAATCCGCTTCAAATTGGATCTTTTTTCGATTCATGTATATCAAATTGCTTGCCAAATTTCATCACCAACAATTGCTCGTCCATTGCCTCGCGCTACAGACCGTAGAGTTCACTCGGACTACCATAGTCCTCCAGGGCTTCAATCGACCTGAGGGACACCCTGAACCAGCGACGCAGGGAGAGAGACGTCACAATTCAAGACAACGAAGATTGTGAAGGAATCTCAACCTTTACCAGCGACCTGCATCGAGTGAATTGGCTGACCGGTTTTAAGCCGACCGGCATCGAGAAGCATGACAGTAAAACTGACCCCAAGTCATGGTTAACCATCTACGCTCGCAATTCGCGTAGCAGGAGGAGACAGCAACGCTATGGCAAACTATCTACCGGTAGCTCTGATCGACTTGGCCAGGAACTGGCTCGCCGGGTTAGCACGATACACCATCGGTTCCTGGAGCGAGCTTCGTGACCACTTCATCGCCAACTTCCAGGGCACTTTCGAGCGCCCTGGGACACACTTTGAGCTGTACAATATCGTATAGAAACCAGACAAGACCGTGAAGGAGTACATATGGTGTTTCTCCGAGAAGCGCAACAAGATTTCGGACGTCACCGACGACAACATCATTGCCGCATTCACAAGAGGACTCCACAACGACTTGCTTATCGGAAAATTCAGTCGCAAGCCTCCAAAGACAGTCAAGCAAATGTTCGAAAAGGTGAACGAGTATGCTAAATTGGATGATGCAGTCAAGGCCTCTAAGCAGTTGGTAGGAGGCTGGAGCTCCAAGAAGAAGGACAACGATGGTGGGGCCGGTGCTAGTGGAAGCGGTGGAAAGCACAAAGATCGCAAGCGTAAGCATGAGGATCTGGTCGCCACCATTTCGAATTTCCAGAACCAACGACCCCGAGGCAACACCTACAACGAGATAATGAACAACCCCTGCACACATCACCCTAATAAAGGGCACATGGCCAAAGATTGCTACATCTACAAGCAGTTCACAGAGAAGTATGCGACCCAAGTCAAGAAGCCATCCGACGGAGAAGGCACCTCTAGACAAAAGAAGAACGACGATGACCCGAGCCAAGGAGCTTTTCAAGATCACAGAAGCGAGTTAAATCATATCTTCGGAGGTCCACTCGCCTATGAATCAAAGAGAAAACAGAAGCTCACTGATAGGGAGGTCAACGTGGTGCAACCAGGAGTTCCCAGTACTTGCGGTGGTCGGAGATTCCAATCAAGTTTGACCGCTCGGATCATCCTGATTGAGTGGTCCACCCGGGGCGATACCCCCTGGTACTAGACCCAGTCGAGCAGTGCACTCAACATCCTCTTCACCGAACGTCAAGCTCAAACATACACTCATCGATGGTGGCAATGCACTGAACATCCTCTTCGCCAAAACCCTGGGCGAGATGCAGATCCCACTTTCCATGGAGTCATCCCTGGATTATCTTCAACACCACTCGGCCAGATCACTCTTCCAGTCACTTTCGGAACAAAAGAGAACTCCCGCACGGAAAACATCTATTTTGAGATCATCGACTTCGAGACAGCCTACCACGCCATCCTCGGCCGCCCGGTGTTAGCTAAGTTCATGGCTGTGCCTCATTACACCTACATGGTGAAGAATATGCCCGGTCCACGCGGAGTCATTTCCTTGTGCAGCGACGTCAAGCAGGCTCTCACCTGTGAAAAGGAGAGCTGCGAGTTGGCACAATCTCGTGAGAGATCACTCGGCCAACAAGAAGTCCGACTGGCTACGTCAACATCACAAGAAGGGGAGGGTCCTGCCAAAAAGACAACCGAATCAGGAGAAGGCGAAGCCAAGACCAAGAAGATTCCTTTAGATTCCTCTGATCCTTCTAAGACTGATGTAATAGGTGCCGAGTTAGATAGCAAATAGGAAAACGCGCTCATCACCTTTCTTGAAGCTAATAAAGATATTTTTGCATGGAAACCATCTGATATGCCTGGTATTCCTAGAGAGGTGATTGAGCACTCTTTAAATGTCAAAGAAGAGACTAAACCTATCAAACAATGACTTCGCCGATTTGCACAGGACAGAAGGGACGTTATTAAAGAATAGTTAACCAAGCTCTTGGTGGCAGGGTTCATTAAGGAAGTTTATCATCCCAACTTGCTAGCGAATCCAATCCTGGTTCATAAGAAGACAGGGCAATGGAGTATATGCGTCGATTACACAGATCTTAACAAATCTTGCCCCAAGGATCCCTTCGGCTTACCTCACATTGATCAAGTGGTGGATTCAACGGCCGGATGCGAGCTGCTCAGTTCCTTGGATTGTTACTCGGGATATCACCAGATCAGTTTGAAGGAATCCGACTGCTTGAAAACTTCGTTCATCACCTCATTCGGAGCATACTGCTATATTACCATGCCCTTTGGATTAAAAAACGCTAGGCCTACTTATCAACGCATGATTCAGAGATATCTCCAGATGCAACTCGGGCGCAATGTGGAAGCCTATGTTGATGATGTTGTCATCAAGACAAAGCGAAAGGACAACTTGATAGCAGACCTGGAAGAGACCTTCGCTAATATTCATGCTTTCAGGATGAAGCTGAACCTCGAGAAGTGCACCTTGGAGTACCGTCAGGGAAGTTTCTTGGCTTCATGGTTTCTCACAGGGGCATCGAGACCAACTTAGAGAAGATCAACGCCATTTTGAATATGAAGCCTCCCAGTTCCTAGAAGGATGTCTAGAAGCTTACTGGGTGCATGGCGGCACTTAGTAGGTTTGTTTCAAGACTTGGGGAAGGAGGGATGCCTTTATTCAAGCTACTTAAGAAGACCGACGCTTTCAAGTGAACTCCAGAAGCCCAAAAAGCCTTCGAGGATTTCAAGACCTTCTTAATAACACTGCTAGTGCTGGCTTCACCATTGCCGCAGGAGCCGCTGTTGCTTTATGTATTAGCGACTTCACAAGTAGTGAGTACAGTACTGGTTGTTGAGCGCGAGAGGAAGATCGCATCCGAAATGTTCAGCGACCCATTTACTTCATAAGCGATGTCGTTGCCGAGTCCAAAACGCGTTATCCCTAGGTACAAAATTTTTTGTATGGAGTTTTAATTACCGTTAGGAAATTGACCCATTATTTTCAGAGTCACTCGGTTACAGTGGTTACATCATTTCCACTCGGAGATATCCTTCACAACCGTGGAGTTACAGGATGCATCGCTAAGTGGGCCTTGGAGTTGATGGCTTTGGAGATCACTTTTAAGCCTCGGGTTTCCGTAAAGTCCCTGGTGCTAGCTGACTTCGTGGCTGAGTGGACTGAGTGCCAGGAAGAAGTGTCTGTAGAAAAGATGGAATATTGGACAATGCATTTTTATGGATCGAAGAGGAATACTGGACATGTCTTGACGATAACATGGCTGCTTATCGACAGGAGGTTCGCAAGTTGGAAAGCAAATTTGATGGGCTGGAGTTAACTCATGTTCTCCGGCATAATAATGAAGCTGCAGATCGACTAGCTAATTTTGGTTCCAAGAGAGAAACAGCTCCGTCGGACGTTTTTGTCGAGTACCTTTACAAACGAACCGTTTCAAAAAAGTCAATCCCAGAGAAGGGAGCCAGTGATCAAGTCTTATTGATTGATGCCAACTGGAGGACACCTTTTATCAAATACTTGAAGCATCATGGGTTACCCCCCGACAGGAATGAGGCTTAGCGGATTTATCGTTGCAGTAAGGCTTACATCATGGTCGAGGAGGAGTTGTACAAGAGGAGTCCATCCGGTGTTTTGCAAAGATGCATTTCCCTCGAGGAAGGCTTACAACATTGGAAAGATATCCACTCGGGAGTATGTGGCAACCACGCAGCAGCACGTACTTTAGTTGGAAAAGCATACCAGCAGGGTTTCTTTTGGCCTACAGCGGTTACTGATGCTGATAAGATTGTCCGTACTTGTGAAGGTTGTCAATTTTTTGTTAGACAGATTCACTTGCCAACTCAGGAATTATAGACCATTCCACTTTCTTGGCCTTTCGCGGTCCGGGGCTTAGATATCGTGGGTCCTTTCAAAAGGGCAGAAGGCGGATATACACATCTCTTTGTTACGGTGGACAAGTTTTCCAAGTGGATTGAGGCAAAATCAATTGTAACGATTATAGCGGATAAAGCGTGAGATTTTTTCATCAATATTGTACATCGCTTTGGTGTGCCTAATCGAATTATTACTGATAATGGTACTCAGTTCACAGGAGGAGTGTTTAAAGACTTTTGCGAAGATTTTGGGATTAAGATCTGTTATGCTTCTGTGGCGCATCCTATGAGTAATGGACAAGTTGAGCGTGCAAATGGGATGGTTCTTCAAGGGATTAAAACTAGAGTTTTTGACAGATTGCGTCCTTATGCTGGTCGGTGGATAGAAGAATTGCCTTCAGTTTTATGGTCATTGCGGACCACACCAAGTCGGCTACGGGTCAATCACCTTTCTTTTTAATTTATGGGGCTAAAGCTATGTTGCCGAGTGAAATGGAGTTTGAATCCTTGCGTGTGCGCAATTTTAATGATGAGCGTTAGGAGCATGATAGGGTAGATGACTTGAACCGACTAGAGGAAGCCCGAGAGGTAGCACTCATTCAGTCGGCTAGATATCTGCAAGGCCTTCGGCATTATCACAATCTTAATGTCAGATCACGTGCTTTTATAGTCGGAGATATGGTTCTTTGGAAGATTCAAACGACTAAGGATAGGCACAAATTATCAACTTCATTGGAAGGACCTTTTGTTATTGTGGAAGTTACTCGGCCGGGAGCTTACCGACTGAAGCGTGAAGATGGAACATTTGTGGATAATGCATGGAACATAGAACATCTTCGTCGTTTCTATACTTAGATATTTCTTTGTAATCCTTTCCTTGCGACTGCCGACTCATGAAACTTCTTGAGGTGCCAATCGGGGGCTATTAATAATAATGGAGTATGATATTTTTCAGTACAATTTGTTTATATGATTTGTCATTGACCTTGTTTAAGTTTGGATCTAGTGGACGAGGACTAAAAATTTTTCGAAGACTTCGAGAAGTTTTACACTTGGAAGAAGTCAGAGAGAAGTTTTATGAAATTTAAAGCTGGATTTGAAATTTGAAGCATGGCATAAATAAATCATCATACAACTCCATGATCAATTTATACGGGGATAAAAATCTATTCTCGAAAATTGTCTAATACATCATAAGCTATTGTGCTAGCAGGTCTTGGGCTTGATTGATCAGCTCGAGAGCTTCTTCATCTGTGGTACCATCAGCGAACCCATCTCCAGCGGCTTCTGTGTCAACTCGAGGATAAAAGAATTTGATCATTCCTAAGGCTTGGCTTGCGTTCATGGTAGCAACATCCTTGATGTATCTCAAATATCTTGTTGGTGCAGTTCGATGTTTTTCAAAGATCTCCACAGCATCTTTTAAGCTGGAACCAAGACCATTCTGGCATATTGCATTTAAGAATGGAGCCGTAGCATTGGCAATATCATCTCGGATGCCTTCAGCCTTTTTGACACGCTCTACAAATACGTCAAATTGAGCCTTGGTCTTCAGTCCATGGTTTGTGTCATGGTTGAAGGGGTATACATATAAGTAAAGATCGTAAAGATGTTTACTTGCGAAGGGATTAAATGAGGATGAGATATTACCTCTGAGATCATCGTCAGCTTTGGTCTTATCAATAGCTAGCTAGGTATTAATGTCTTCAAGTTTCTTTAGTTGGGTGGTCAGAGTTTCAATTTTTGCTGATTGAGCTGAAAGAGTATAAATGAGTTTGCTGGACTTGTTACATGCATAATAAAGATGGAGACATGAATTACCTCCGATGGTTCCTCGGTGCTCAAAGCTGATGTCCATAAGCTGATTGATTTGGCTTTTTAGTTCCTTGTCCTTAGATTGTGCATCTTCTTTAGTTTGCCTTAACTCGGCCTTGACATTTTGGAGGGTCTTGAGGCGTGGAACGAGTTTTTCTAGCGCATTTGTCTTGGCTTCGTTTCGAAGGTGGACTCTCTGAGAAATGATTTGGGTTAGAAAGGAATTGATGTAGATAATGAAAATAGAGGAACTAAGACTCACATTGACTAGCCGGGTTGATTCATTTAAGCTTTTGATTAGCATATGGAGTTCTTCATCCTCTTTTTGTTTGTTGATTACGATGCCCTGGAGGATACCGTCTCTGTCTCTCCACTGAAGTTTAACTGGAGGGAGAAATTCTTCGAATAATTTGATCCTGAGGATTTCTTCTTCTTCTTCTTCGTTGATTAGAGGTCCTGATTTGCAAAATCAAAGATTGTTGATATGGAATATAAAGATAAATTTGAATACAGCAAGAAACTTACCAGTGATGATTTTAGAGTGAATTCTGCTTCAGTAGTAGACTTAGTAATGTCCGACTTGTTTCCAGTCGGGGGCTCTGATTCAGGTTCGATTGATGGCTCGTTGGTTTTAGCCTGTTCTTTGAAAGTTTTTACTGGACTAGGAGGTTTTTGGCTGGTGGTTTTGGAATTTGTGGGTGGAGCTTCCGCTTTGCCAGTTGGGTCGATATATTGAGGTTTCCTGCATCCGAAGGTTAGAGAAAAGATCATATAATGGATTATTATTGTGAAAATTCAGGAGGTGATAGCTTTGTTAACTGGGGATGAAATTATTAAAGTAGGAAGAATTCAGAGAACGAATAGTACCTTGAAGACTCGCGGAACTTGGGAACAGGTCGAGTAGCAGGAGATTTGGTTGGCGTAGTTGTGGCGCTAGTTTGCTGACTGCTTGGTTAATCATCTTCAGAGTCACTACAAACTAGTTTTCTATGTTTCAATTTTTGCTTCGTGTTGTCATCCTGGGCTATTCGTTTGCTCTTTGTTGCCGGCTTAATGGTGGGGTCATCGGAGGGTTGAGCCTTGCTAGCTGTAGGCTTGTGAGGAGCAAAAAGGGGAGGCTTGGAAGAAAAAAAGCAGATTTTCTTGCATAAGAAATATTATGGAGAATTGTTAAAGCAGTCATGCTGAAGCTAATTTGATTATTCAAATAAGAATTAAAGTTCGCTTACCGTGGGAGGTAGTCGGTGCAGGCTGTATGGGGTAACTGGAAGCTTGTGGCCGTAGTCAATGGCTATGCCGGATGAAAAGACTTTGTACATGCGGCTGCACATGACCTTGTAATCAATTGAGTTTGGATCTTGGCGGCTTGGATCAGTTTGGCCTTCATATTTGTATGCTGGTTTGCTTCTCTCCCTGATTGGAGCCAGTTGGTACTAGATGAAATGCCAAGTGACTTGTTCTTCTTGGAGGCCTTTTCGCTTGATTTCCATCAGGTGGCAGAGCAATTGATTTGCTTGGGCAAGCTCATCATCGATTGGGAGGTTTCTCCAATGTTCCTGGGGAACTGGTGGAAGGCCGACAAAGTCGGGAAGACAATGGTCCGGATTGGAGATGTAAAACCAGTTAGAATGCTAGCCTTTGTTGGAAGTTTTGAAGTGAAGAGAGAAGTATTTCTGGGTTAGAGTCCCGCCGCAACTGGAATCCAGATCCGCGGACAACGCAGGGGTTGTTCTTGTTAGGTTGAGGTTTGAGGTAGAAGATGTGGCGGAATGACACGAAGTGAGGAAGGATGCCCAGAAAGGCTTCGCAAAAATGGATAAAGTTGACAATGTGCAGAATAGAGTTTGGATCCAAGTGGTAAATTTGTATTCCATAAAATGCAAGAAGTCCACGGAAGAAGTTGGAGGTTGGAAGGGCAAAGCCAGCATAGAAAAATGGTGTGAATACCACGATTTCACCGGTGTCTGGAGTTGGGAATTCCTCGCCGTAAGTGGGACGCCACCCAATGATCTCCTTCACCGGGAGTATGTTGTCTTTTACCATTTCTAGCAGGATGGACTCTTTGACATCAGATGTCGCCCACTGGTCAAATGGCAATGGTCTATTGAATGTTTTCAGCCCACAATACTGGGTAAAGTTTGACATATGTCCCTAGGGGCTTAAGCATTTCCGTGATAAGCAAAAACGCATATGTCAATAGAGCCTAATATTTATAAAATCCTTTGATACAGTAGTTATTTAACTGTGTTAAGAGTTGGTATGATGCGGTTTAAAAGGTGCCAAGCAATAAGATTATTTATTCCATTAGCTTTTTTATAAGCTAAGGATATTGCTTGGGTTTGTAAAGCAATTGACTAAGATATAATGTCATTGCTTTTTGCCACGTAAGTGTGCACTTTTTATTGACCAATATTATGGCTTAGGTTGATTATATATTTTGTTCATTTTTAGGTGGTTGGTAAATCCTCTATGAGTTTATTTAGTCGGATTTTATAACATATATGCCATATATTTCCTGGTGTGGTGAAACCATGTGTCTTTTAGGGACTTAAGCACATTTGTTAAAGCAGTGTGCGCATGGTGTGTGCCCGATAATTTGGAAATTCCTTTATTCATAGCATATAAGTTTCTTTATAGCTGTTTTTTTATGTGAGTTTCCAAAGATGTAGTCAACTCTAGGTTGTTTGCATACATACAAAGCAGTCGGTTTAATCACTTGAGTTTTGTTTACTCGGGGTTCATACCGCATATGATATTATTATGCTACTTAGATGGTTTAAAACCACTCGGATGGTTGATATTATTAAGCTTGACTATATGTTTAGTTTGTTCAACTAATCACATAGTCGGGGGCTACAACTAATTAGGTGCATCTAGTCGATGCACCTATGTATACTTTTGAAATTTTTATTCAGCCCTTCACAGCCTTATAATTTGGAAAAAGCACTCGAGAGATTATAGCAGAGATGATTGAAGCACTCGGTTGTATATATTTTGGCTCGAGAGAAGATTGTCTCATCGACTGTGAAGGTCTCAGGGGCTACCACATACTCACAAATCTAGTTTATCCGATTGATTATAGGGATAGACTATGTGCGTAATATGTAACAAGTCAGGACTCGGGTATTACGTTTACTTGTAAATCAAGGAAACGGCCTATTATCCTAGTTTGATAAGATTGTAAAGTAGTTATAAGGGATTTAATCTGTAAGAAGTTAAATCTCAATCTTGTAAACCACTCCCCTCCGGCTATATAAGGAGGAGAGGGTGCCTCTCATGGGCATAAGTACAACTAGATCGTAAGATCAATACACAACTCGGCGGATCCAATCACCGAAATAGGAGTAGGGTATTACTTGTTTAAGAAGGCCTGAACCTATCTAAATCCTTTGTCATATAACCCATCAACTTTTCATCTTATACACTACCCTTTTATATATTTTTATGGTATATTTTGTCTACTATTTAAAAATAAAATATATCACTCTATAAACTTATGTAAATATACGCAATTAAACTAGATCTTCTACAATATAAATTTAAAATATCCAATAAATAATCTTTAAATGTTCTATATTTAAATTATTTTTAAAATTGTATATGATCCAGTTATGTTCTTTTAATTAGATGAACCATTGATGTCTATGATCCTAAATGCATCACTCCATATAAGGCTGACATATAATAATAAATGATATCATAATAGTTTAAATAATTTCACATCATATTTAAGAGATATCAAATATCACTTGACGATTATACAACGTTAATTTAATCTACATACGTAAAATAAATGAAAACATCGCAATTTAGTTGTGTTTTTTAAGTAGATCTCATTAATTTATTTTTTTTAAGATTAAGATTCTCATTGTTTTTAATTTTTAGAACTATTTCTTTGGTATTTGAGAAGTCGACAACATAAATGTTATATACATGTGAAAAAATATGAAAAATATTTCAAGCCAACGATCTCGCTATAATACAACCCCTTAATCCATCATAAGATTTATGAAAAATAGATGCATTCTCCAAATTAATCAGTAAAGGTGTCTCGTGTGATTATGAACAATAGGTGTTGAAAAAAGTAGCTGCCAAATTATAGATATTTGTTAAAATATAACCAATAATATGGTGCTCTGAGATTATCGTGGTAGTATTTTTTAAAAAACCACTTGGTCCCTGTTAAAGAAATCACATATGGTAGAAATAGATGTGTACCAATTCCATTATTCCATTATTGTTCTATTATCATGACACACTTTTTTTCAAGGTTGTAAGGTTTCAAGTACATATTTACATAGAATCAAACACACTACTAGAAAACGATTTTCATGTACATATCTCTTTAGATTGCAGACGGATCATAACTGGTCACGTTTACAATAATCATCCTCCATTTTCTTGTGCGGATCCTTAAGATTTTTATCCCTTCCCCTCTCTCTCTTTTCCCTCTCACTCACTTCAAATTTTTCACCTCCTCTCTCTCTTCCTTTCCTTTTTATTCACTCCTCTCTCTCTTTCTGACCTCTCTCTCGGCCTTTCCTCTCCTCTTTCCCCACCGAGCACGTGCTATCCTCTCCTCTTTCCCCACCGAGCACGTGGCACGTGGGGCGCGAAGGCGGTGCGGTGGCTGGCGACCGGAGGAGATGCCAGGTGGCAGCTGCTAGCGGAGACGATGGCGGCGACTGGCGAACAGGAGGCGGTGTGGCGGCTGGCGATCGGTGGCCACACGCACGATGGTCGGATCCGCGCCGCTGTCGTCGATGATGATGACGACGAGGAGGAGAAGGCGGCTGGGAGCGGCGCCACCACCGCCGTTGATGACGATGACGAGGAGGAGGTAGCCGGGAAAGGCACCGCCCTCCCCATGCGAGGCGGCAGATCCGGCAGTGGTGAGGCAAGGCGCCCGTCGCCCGCGTGGATCCGATGGCGGCCGCCCTCCCCCCGCGCAGTGGCGGCGGATCGGACGGTGGGGAGGTGCGGCGGCAGCGGATCCAGTGGTAGGGAGGAATGGGGGCGGCAGATCCAGCTTCGGTGACGGCGACGGTGACGATGAGGAGGGCGGCGGCAACGACTTATAGGGTTAGGGTTTAAGATATTTAGATTTAATTTGTTTTCGGTTTTTATTTTATTGTGCGGGCGGTATAAGCACCCCGCACGCGAAAATCAGATTTTCGCGTGAGGGTGCACCATCCTCACGCAAAAAATAGAGATTTTTCCATACCCCTGGGCGCGTGCGGTTAGCCCTGCCGCACACGAAAACCCTTCTAGGACCGCACGGAAAAATCTCTTTTGTAGGAGTGATAGTTATTTTAAAAATATCATCCACATGTAGACTTTCGTAATAAAAATTCAAGCAACATTGACTAAAATACCCGCGCAAATGCGCGAGCTAACTTCCTAGTTATACACTAAAAACGCTCCTAATCCACCACGTGGTGCTCCTACGAATGCTCCTACGCTAACATGTGGTGCTCTAATAATTAGATAAAACTTTATAAATTTTGAGAAAAAAGAAAAAACATCTAACTCTCGATTTTCATTTAAATCGGTGTACCCATTATTTTGAACTATTAGATTATATTTATTAAAAAAATACATCCCACCTAACCTCTACCGAATAAAAAAAATCCCGTGTGAATAGTAGTACGTATAAATACGTACGGACGTACGTACGTACTTACTACTCACGGAAAAAGCAACAAAAAATATATGTACGTAATTACGATTGAAAAAGGCCACCTAATTGCTATGAGAGAGAAACATATACTTGCGTACTTCGCCCATAAAAATTGAAAAAGATCTCATGTGTATGTATAAATACGTACTAGTATTCACCAGATTGAGAAAAAACAAAAAACAAATATTTTGAAATATCCTGTGCATGTACATACTACAAACCGTCCTTCCCTCATGGAATCTTTATACGTACAAGCAAACTTCCACCCTTATGAAAGTATAAACTTATTTAAATTAGATGTATATAGGAAAAGTATTATGACTACATTTAATTGATATTAACTATCTTATAATTATACTCTCTTTCTCTTTTTTTTTAAATAATTAACAGTGGTTACTCTATGGATTTATGAACCTTGAAACTCCTCTTTTCTGTAGAAAATTTATAGATATATTAAATATGTTTTGATTAAACAAATATCACATGGAACCAAATTGTGTCCCACTTCATGTTATTCTCATCCAGATAGTCTTATAAATAGTAAAAATGTAAATTTGACAACTTAGGTTATTACATCATATGTTACCCCACAAACATTCATAACTAATATAACTAATATAAGAGAAATATCACAACCTGTATTAACTCATATGTGTCTAAAGGACTAGTGCTCGAGCAAATGTTTTTTTCACGCTGTTCTCGTCATTTAAGTCATAAGTATTAGATTTTTTTAAGAAGTAAATTGTAATTAATACATGCATTGTGATTCAATAATGTGCCAAATTTCCATTAAAATCATATCAACTGTATGTTTTGATTTTAAAAATAGCATGTGTAGGATCGTATTCTAGCCCTTTATATGTTATCGAAATAGTTATAAAGTTTTATAGATTATGTCATCATATATTAACTCACAGATATGCATGACTGAGTTATAATAATTGAATAGTAATAGTCCATGCTAACAAATATTTCAAATTAAACGGGGAAGTATTTGACAACATATATTATTCCATCACATTGACTCATTACTAGAAATATCAATACGCACATATCAAGAATATTTTTAACTACTATAAGAAATATCATAAGACATCAATACGCACATTGACTCATTTGTTTCTAGGAGATTGTTGGTTGAGCGAATATTGTTTCGCTTAGTTCTCGGTACCATCTATATTGTTTGATTTTTCAGAGGCAAATTGTTGGGCAATATGGTTGAATAAAAGTTCCAGCTTTCCTAAAACACCCATGTTAACTACTATGAAAAAGCTCATGGGACTATGTTATAGCAATTTACATGTTACCTTAATAGCTATAAGAAGATATATCTTAGAAATAAAGTTGACAACATAGATTATACCATTATAGATTACTCCATGAGCTGAACTAGATCAATAGTTAAAATATCAAATCAACGGCCTTTAAAATTCATAACTTTTAAATTATATATCCAAATTTATTATCCCAATGTATTTCTTTAATTATTAGACAAACTATTAATAACTTATAATAGTTAATTAATTAATATCATGATATATTTGAAAATAATTTTGGATCATATTTTATGCTGTCAAATTGTGCTTGATAAACATACAAGACTAATTTTAATCTACGTATATAACCATGAAAACAACCAAAATTTCAAATAGATCCAATTTAAATTTTAATTGTTTGAGATTGTTCAATGTTTATTTGGAGTTTTTTAAAACAATTTGGTTGGTATTTGAGAACAGGGAGCATACATGATACATAGATGTGAAATAAATCATCAAAAAATATTTTCATCCAGCAATCTTACTATCCGTGCTTGAGAAAGAATCTTTAATACTAGTTAAAACCCCCTTTATTACCGGTTGTAGCAATCAAGACAAGTAAATTGAGACTAAATATCTCGATCAGTACCGGTTGAAATGCATGATAAATTAAAAATAATATGTGGAATGTGGGATTCGAATTCCACCTACTACAGACATCTGACTTAGATAGAAATACTTTCTTTTTTACTAAAAATATCTTTAGTCTACCAACCGAGACTAGATGTTTCTAGCGTCTTGGACTTTTAGAACCGGTATTAAAGCATCTTTAGTACCGGTTTTTAATCTAATCGATATATTTATGTTTTGGGGTATAGGATAAAAGACCGTTTCTCTCTGTAGTGTAGAATAAACTATTTAATCCATCACAAAAATTATGGTCATACATGTAGGTTGTTTTCTTTGCCAAATAGTTTTCTCAAGAATTGAACAATAAAGTGATCTCACATTAAACCACTTATGTTGTATTATTCTTATAGGTGATGGGAATTGCAATGTGTCGGGCATATATGACTATGGATTTATGTCATACACCCATTTGATGCGATGGTAGGTATACTCCAAGGAATTAGTTATTGCATATAAGACCCTAAAAATAAATACATTCTTAAAAATAGCAAAGATATCTCATACAGTTATGAGCAACATGTGTCATAAACAAACTAAGCTCTAGATCTATGTCAAAATATAAACATGTGTGGTCTCAAAGTTATCATGATGGTATGTCTCTTTAAGCTAAAGTTTAACAACAAGTGTCGAATGATCAACCCCACTTATTTTCAAAAGAGAAAAATTGTATATATGCTACCGACGATGAAGTGGATATGATTTTTTTATATCTGTGATTACTAGGCTTATTTTGGTCATACAACTGCAGTTTCATCTATTAAAATGGCGCCTAATTTTTAAGATAACAACAATTAATAGTGGTGATAGGCGAGTTTAGATCACTAGTACAGAACCGCTCATTTCTGACGGTATTTCCCGTGTCGAGGGTTTACGGACCATCACACCGTCGTCATCTTTAACAGACCGAAATAAACACCGATAAAGATATACTTGTACAGACATTATTCATATACAAGTATTTCGAGCCCATCACCAATGAGACCTATCATGACGAGTTTTTGTTGAGGCCCGATAAAGATTATATTAGTATATATTTACAATACTAATTACGTATAAATTTGTTCCAATTTATAAGTCGGTTTTATAGGTTTTGATGCTTAACTCTTGAAGATGTATGTTGATGGTTTAGTGATCATTGAATGAATGTGAATGACATATGTGAATGGATAAGTGAATGTGGATGTGATCACTGAATGTTTGATTAGTGAATTGTTGTAAGTGGCATATTTGAATTGATGTGTAAATGTGGATGTGATCACTGAAATGTTTGATTTGTGAATTGCTGTGAATGGGCTCGCTGGGAAAGGGAATATATTTATCTTCTTATGTATTTTGCAGCAGGCATGGCTAGCAAAGGTCTGAGACTAGCAAAAACAAAATTGTTTTTTTGGGGTAAATACTTACTGTGATGAGCTTTAGTTTAAACCCAATTAAAATGAGCTCATCTGTGACGGGCTTAAATTTCAGCCCGATTGACATGATCTCATCTATGGTGGGCTTAAACTTAAGTCTAACTTAAACCCGAGACTAAAGGAGATTAAAGATGGATTCCCCATAGTGACCGATACTAGCTATTATTGATACAATAAAACTGTTCTTGAATATTGGCCTTCTTCGGAAAGCATGGCTGCTGCGGCAGTCCAACTACAGCCATTTTGAGCAGGTACTGCCGCAGCGGCTGTAGCAGCAATAGCTACCGAACACCTCCATTTAATGGTGATATTTTTTTATATGGTCAATGTTTAAGGTGTTTTTTTTACTCTCATATCTTTTGTTACCACACATCTTATGGAAGGTGAATGAAGATCCTAGAACACCCAATGGCATTATATGCATTTTTTAACTATTTTTTGTTTCTAATCTAATGGTCCTCTTCATCCAAATAGTACATCGAACGGTTCATAATTGTTTGATGATGTGGCTTATCCTGGTGGCATCTTGGGATGCTTTTTCACTAGTGTAGATGTGCAGGCTGAGGCGTTCAAGCACATATCAACGAGAGACTCGTGAATGATCTATCATGGTTGGTGAGGTTGGCTAACAAAAAGCTGGAGACGATCAAGAAGATATCAGAGCAGATCATAACGAATCAAACAATCTGCGATGCTCACTTCGTCAATCGAAGGGCAGATGAGCACCTGACCAACGCGTCCTAGGACATCGGCCGGAGTTCGAATCAGTGTCGTGTTAGTTCGCTTGGCGGCACCCGCGATGACATCGGTAACATCGCCAGGAGCACACTGAAAATTCAGTGCAGCTCTTGATCAACTACCAGAATGATCTCTAGTTCTCTACAGCTTCCAAGCACAGGGCCCTTGAGGAGAGCAGATAACAATGCAGCAAAAGTTACAATCTCTTGTCTAAAATTATGACCAAGGCGATTTTTGAAATGTGAAGTTTGATTTTTAAGAAAGTATAATTATTGTGAAAAGTGAACTTGACAACTAAAGTAAAAATATTAACCTCTAAAACTGATATTACCTCTGGTTTTTCAATGTTTGATGCGGTTGACTTTTAAATATATGTTTTGATTATTTGTGTAATTAAAAATATCTATACAAATATAAAAAATATAAGTCATGGTTAAAGAATATTTAATAACAAAATAAATCATAATAAAATAAATGATAATTACAAAACTTTTTGAAATAAAACTAGTTATCAAACGTATGTACAAAGCCAACAGTGTGGAACACTAAAAAAGGGAAGCAATATTAATTTAAAAGAATTGAAAACTAGCAAATTTGGGAAAAATCATTCAAAAGCCGGAGCAATCCGGGTGACAGGAACAGCAGGAACACATCCAACACACCCCTGATCACCTGACGAGAAATTAAGAATATGATAACTGGAAGCTCGGCTTTTCTCAACTCATCGTACCATCAAGGTACAGGCAGCAACCAAGCAGAAACTTTTTCACGGCTTTTCTTACTAGGACTTTGCATCACATCGCACCTGTGCTGGAGTTAAAGGCCGTCATCGTCAAAATCCTCATTTGCTGCATTGAGAAGCATTCCCATCTCATAGCAGTCCTATACAATAAAAAGTAAGCTAGCTTAGTGAAAATTTCCTTTTTGTAAACAACCACTGCGGGAATCCATCTCTAGTCCGTGTTCGCAACCTTCTTTAATCCCGGATATACAACCCGACGCTTAATCCGATACTAAAGATAGATATTTTTTTAGTTCTAATTAAAATAACCGAGAATAAAAATACATCTTTAGTACCAGTTGGTAACACCAACCGATACTAAAGATGGTAGCACAATGTGACATCGGCTACCATCTTCTTTTTTTCCCAAATGCGTTTTATTGCTTACTGATTTTTTATATACATGCATACATATGTATAAATGCATACACATATATATAATATATAGATGTTTATATTTGTAAATATATATTTATAAGTACATAGATATATGCATATATATATGTAATTAATTATAAATATATATGTACTCATATATAAAAACATATATATTTATAATTAAAATTAAGTACATATATGTATGCATATATTAATGTGAGACATAAAAATAGAACTAAAGACATATAAAGTTATTTCCTACACATATGATTAATATATATAGATATATTAGTAAATACATATAATAATACAATCGTTATTAATTCCTAATGTTCTATCATATGTTACAAAAGCTAAGATATAGGGTGAGGATGACGAATAGGTTTCCATCTTCGTGGGACTAACAATCTCGTCCATGATAAATCCTATCAGTTGTTCTTAAATAGCCTTTGTGAAGTCCGCATGGGGGAGTTTGTCTATCATCCAAACAATATGTCATTTTAAAAAACTATTCGATATAAATATATGAAATCAATAAAAAACATATTAAATAATGTATGAATGATGTTTACGTACATCCAGATCCTTGTCAGTGTGATGTTGTACGCTACAGTGTGCATATAGTGACAAATATAATAGCCGCACAAGTTGTTCCCCTGTCATTGTTGTACATATTAAAGGAGAAACAAACTTATGAAATATATATTACTTCTATAGGATAAGTGAGGTATATAATTTTGAACCATGTCCTTACTGGCTAGTCCATCCTCACTTCCAGTTCTTATTTGAACACCCCACGGACGGTTGTACGGAACTAAGCCCATGCCCTGTAGTTTCAACATATGATTAATGATCTGAGATCCGCATAGTAGCAAAAGCATCAATCATAATGATAGTGGAATGGATGATAATACCTGTTAAGCACGTTAAAAATGTGGGTATAGGTTTCCTTAGGTTTCTTCATGGAGTCAAAGACATGTATCTTGCTTGCAAAAAGGTCTATGATAAAAAGGACCCAGTGGAACCTACAAATTGCGTGAGATTATTTACATGTCATGGTATCAATAGGAGAAGGAAATTGGTACAAAAGACAATAAAAACTCACCTTGTGTGGTAAGACAATAGTATAAATGTCTTGCAATGTTGCTGCAATAGGAATTTTAAGATGTTTTTCTCTGTTTCTTTTTCAAATTTATTCAGATTCTTGCAATTAACTCTATAGGGGTCCATGAAACCAACTCTTAAATATCCCTACTTAAGACATCATTGGATCTCCACTCTACAAACGAAAGAAAAGATGTGATCAGGTGTCCAAACATGGTAAATATTGTAAGGAGCCTACGGCGAGCTAAGTAACGGAATAAAATTGAATGATACTTACAAACCCATATACTGATAAGAGAGACATCGAGGGCGTCTAAGTGGAATACATCAAAGACGTACTCGAAATGGACCCACATAGTATCATCTCCATTGAAGTAATCGGTGTGTTTAATCCTCACACCGAACATCTCTACCTCTGGCTGCTATTTGCATGTACCATTGATTGAATCGGTGCATCTATGCAGAGAGGCTATTCAACTGCTTAGGCTTGACGAGTGGTTCGCCCAAGGTAAATTTATACTTGAGATCCCTCGCTGTCGCTGTCTTGATAGGCTCTACGCCCAGTAGTTGTGCCTTAGCCAGTTTTGTATCTTTGAGAAATCATTCAATATTAATTTCTTGCTCAGATGACGTTGGCTCAATGTCTTGCTTCACTTGTTTTCCGAGCTGATAGACTTCTTTTTTCTTTCCTTTGGACTTCTAAAACGACTTCATTATTTATCGGTCGTAGTTCGATGGTAAGGTCTTTTTGGCCGGTTCGCTCATCTTCCGAAGGAAGGCCTTAGTTGTTAGGTCCATTGGAGTCTTCTTCTGTGGAATCCGCGTCATGAAGTGGTCTTGCACTTCTTTTCTCATGACCTCATCAGTCTCCTCATCAGTCCTATCATATGCTCTTTTCTTGAGAGCGACTTGTTATGGCTCGTCAAGTCTTGGCTTCTTTGTTTGTTGTATGGACTTTGACAGCGCAGGACAAGGTGGGTAAAACTGTCTGGTACTTGCAATTGGTTGCGGTGTTGAAGGACGAGGTTGTAAGAGCGCGGGTGAAGGCACACTTCAAGCCATAGAGTCCAGTGAAGAAGATTCCTATAGACCCGTCATCTAAGGAGTTCCTTAAGAAGATGAGCACATCGGTAAAAAAGAACTTACTATTCAACTATGACCGATCAGTAACAAAGACTTTTAAGAAAGCAAAAGGAAAGTCCAAAGAGGTCCCTCAGCTCGGAAAGCAACCAAAACAATCGATTGATTCGTCGCTACCGGCTGATTAAATGGAGATAAGACAATTTATGGTGGAGATGGGACTAAAGAGGGAGCAATTGCTAGCCGACGCACCAATAAAAAAAGCAATAGTAGAGGATCTGAAACACAAATTTACTCTCGGTGAACCACTTGTCAAGCCTAATCAGGTTCAAACCCTCTCTACACAGATGTACTGATTCCATCAATACTACATGGAGAATCAACCGTTGGTAGAGTGATGTTTGGTGCGAGGGTATAAAACTCAGATTACTTCAAAGGACATGATGAGATGTGGGTCCGTTTCGAGGAAGTCTTCAACGTGTACCATCGAGACGCCCTCGACGTCTCTCATCTTAGTCTATGGGTTCTGTAAGTATTGTTTAATTAACTTTATTTCATTCCTTAGCTCCTTACGTGTACCATTGAATTATAAAAACATCCTTTTTTCCAATTGTAGAATGAAGCTTCAAATAAGCCGTAAGCAAGGAGCTTTTAGGGTTGGATTCACGGACCCCCGCAAAGTTAACACTATTGTGATAAAGGATTTTGAGCAAGAAACAGATGATAATATTCTCCATTTCCTGGTGCAACAACATTTCAAGACCTTCATACTATTGCCGTACAACACCTTGTGAGTTTTTCCTTCCTTTCGTACCAATTTCCTTCTCGTACTCCTATTGTGACATATATATCATCTCACGCAATTTGCAGATTCCACTGGGTCTTTTTTGTTATAGACTTTACTGCAAGCAAACTCCATGTCTACGACTCAATGGATAAACTGAAGGAAACTTTCACCAAAATTTTTGATGTGCTAGATAGGTAATGTCATCCATTGCACTGTCATTATGAGTGTTTCTATTGCTACTATATATGCGGATCTCGGGTAATTAATCATAGCTTGCAACTGTATATAGGGCAGGAATTTCAAAGAAAAACTAGATATCAGGATGAACTTTCCAGTGAGTACATGCTTCAAACTTATATTGAATCATTTAATTTGTTCTAAAATAGAAATATATATTAAATCTATCATTTCGATCTCCTTTAGTGTCCAAAACAGGATGAAGGATGAACTTATGCGACTGCTACGTTTGCAACTATATTCATAGCTGTAGACATGCAATCAACAGTGACAAGGATCTCGATGTACGTAAACATCATTCATACATTATGTCTCAATTTCTTATTGATTTCATATATTTATATCTCATTTTTTGAAAAGATAGGTTCTTTCGATGATGGTGCAACTCCCGTATGATGCATTTGTACACGCTATTTAAGAACAACTGATGGGATTTATCATGGATCAGGTTATTGATCCCGTGGGAGAATTCTACCATGATGAAAAACGTATTCGTCAACCCAATCCTTGATTAGAACAGAAGGATTGTAATATATACATATGCAATTACTTATATGTTTGTATATATTTTGGTAATCTATATACGTATATATTTATATGTGTCTCTACATATTGGTTATACGTATATACATATGGAATATATATATATTTAGGGATGCGCTAAAACGCACCCTGGGTGCGTAATAACTAAAACGCGCCCCTCATATAATAATTTGTTTACTACACGTTATATGTTATAAAAATCTGATAGTAATAATTTTACTATTAGGCTTAATTTAGGGATTTATCATGATTGCACTGTTAGTAAGTTACTAACGTTGGGTGCATTTTAACTATAGCGCACTCTGGGTGCGGTATAGTATGTCTATATATATTTATACATATATATGGATAATATATAAACAAGCAGCAATCAACGTATGTAAATTAAAAAAATGTAAAAATAATTTTAGCTCCGGTTGGTTGGTATTACCAACCGGGGCTAAAGATGGATCTTTAGTTCCATTTGTTTTTAGCAACCGAGACTAAAAATAGACCTTTAGTCTCAATTATTTTAACCGGAAACATCTTTATTTCCAGAGTAGGTATTCCAATTTATAACCCGAAACTTAAATGGGATCGTAAACCGGAATTAAAGATGGATTGCCTGGTAGTGCCTCTTTCAACCGGCAGGCTGCAGGGCCGCGAGATCGTTGCCATGGCGCCATTAGATCAGACCCGTTAGTCATGAGCCCATGCCGATCGACGACGACAATGTGAAGCTCTTTTCTCTTCTTCTTTTTTCCTTCTTTTCTCCCACTGATATGCTGTAAAAAGGGCTAGTTATTTTATATAGAGAATCAATGCTACAGTGACTTTGTACATTAACATTATCACGTGCATGTGATCTCAATAAATCTAATTGGTTAAATTTGATATTAATATAAATATTTTTAGAATTTGATATTACAGATGTAACCTCACCTATCAAATAGGCAGACAACCATACTCAAAGTCCATATAACTAACGAAATGAAATCTTCTGCATCGATCTTGTTAGTCAGATCCGGCAAATACAGAGCATTCTCATCGTTTGGACATCACGTTTCATGTTTATCGGAATTACCGGATCAAGAAGAGTTGACTAATAAGGAATAAGAAAACCACACGAGCTGGCAACTGGTGGAAAACACAAGAACGGGATCTCGAGGAGAACGGAACTGATCACGCTCCTCGTCAATCGCCATAATTCAATCACGGAAAAGTAGACTCTTCACAAACCAGGATGTGTCACCTTGTGAAAATTCAGTCGTAACGCATCTTTTCCTACACCATCGTTACGCCTGAACAGGACATCAGAGCTACGTACCTAGACGGTTACTTGCATGTACGAGCGCAATCATCCATGGATAAAAAAGAGCATCGTATGGTCATATACTGATTCCATTCCTCCATGTTCTTCCACATTTTCTCTGGTGGCTTCTCGATCCGCCTGGACTTACAGAAATCACGTATTTTTTTAAGGTGCATGAAAAACCTTTACAAGACGGTTGTATTAATTTCCATCTTAAAAAATACGTTCTTCACATGCTATTTCTTAAACTGCATGTGAAAACAATTTTCGCAGGAGGTTCCGTTAAGAAAACCATCTACAGGTGTAAGAATATGATAAACAAATCTAGTTGCATGCCAGTTAAAAATTTAGCATATATATTTTTTATCAGCACACATGCACATCAATATCATTACAAATTTATAGCCACATTTGCACTAGCTAAACATTCATATATATAAAGTGTTCTAATGACGTCATACATGTTAGTCCACATCCACATCAACACTTGCATGCAAAATACATATTGCATTCCTAGACTTTTAAGTCCTATAAATTCAATCTCCTATAATTGCTATCTGTGATGTCTACTTCGAACATTTCAATGCTAGAGAACCCTTTTTCTTCGGTGGTCGAAAATCACAAATTTCTCGGTTCTATTACGAACCAGTACTAAAGATGGAATTTAGTACCAGTTCCTAAGCCGAACAACTAGTTATGATCTTTAGTCCCGGTTGGTGTTACCAACCGGTACGAAAGATCATTTTTAGTCCTGGTTCACATATTGTCAGGCCTTATCAGACTCCTTAGAGCTTTAGTTCCGGTTGGTGTAACCAACCGGGGCTAAAGAGGGACACTTTAGTCCTGGTTGGTTACACCAACCGGGACTAAAGATCATATTAGTCTTATCAACCGATACTAAAGATCTTGTGCGTTATATAGTCTTCTTCCTCCACTAGCCCGAGCTATTGCTACAAAAATTATCTTAGAGAAGGGGAGGTGCTCCCAAATTTTTTTTGGAAATATTTGGTGATATTATACAAATCGAAGGGATCTAAAAGGTTAGCAACTTCATGCTCTAATGATGTATGGTTAACATATTATTTTTCTAATAATATTTCTATACGCTATTATGTATCAAATTGGTATATGGAAAAAGATGAGAGAGAAATTTAATGTAGGAAATAATATTAGAAATTTATGTAGGAAATGTTTGGATAAAATTTTTAAAAAGATAAAGAAGGAGAAATATAGATAATGAGGACATCAATAAAGAATTAATGCATTAAAAAGATAAAGAATAGAAAACTAAGTCCATTTAACAATCAATAAAATAGTTAGAAATTAGTAGAATTAATGCATTAAAAATATGTTTAGACCTTTGAACAACTTTTTAATATAATTAAAAAAAGGATAATACATGGACAAATATATTTACAATGTTTTCAAAACATAAGGTTTATATATAATTAACCATGACTCCGGTTAAGTCCATTTAAAACTTGATTAAATCTAGAAATAAGAAAGATTCATTAAAAATGTGTCAGTTTAATTACGATGTTTTATATTATTGTATAATTATTTAATGTTTTCACTTGTATGGACTTCCTTTACATTCATTTATTTCATATAGATCGATCGGTAATGGATGACACCGCGGACGGAGGATCAATTTATTTATGGCATGCATTATTTAAAATAAGTGTGGCCAATGCCAACAAGTATAAGGGTTTTATATGTTATACATGCAAAAAGTGCAGAAACCAGAAGGAGTATTCTACAGAAAAAACTATTCATGTCCACTTGTTTGAGTCAGGATTCATGCCTAGCTATAATTGTTGGACTTCGCACGGAGAGTAGGGGTTACAATGGAAGAAGATGAAGAAGAAGACGACAACATTCCGGAATGGGCTGAATATGGTGGATGTGAAGAAAATACAACAGGCGAGGCGGACGAGGCTGTTCATGATAACGACGATGCGGATGATCTTGGTCAGATGTTGTGCGACGTAAAGAAGTACTGCGAGAGTGAAAAGGTGGTCCAGAATTTATAGTGTATGTTAGCGGACCACAAAATGGCCTTGTACCCAGGTTGCGAACAGGGGCACGAAAGTTCGGTACAATGCTGGAATTCTTGCAATGGAAGGAAAAACATGGTGTGAGTGATAAAGCATTTCGTGAGTTATTGAAACTCGTAAAGAACATTCTTCCGGAGGGAAACGAATTGCCCGAAACAATGTACGAAGCTAACAAGGTAGTCTGCCCTCTAGGACTAGAAGTACAAAAGATATACGCATGTCCAAACGATTGTATCCTCTATCGTGGTGAGGAGTACGAGAATCGCCCGGTTTGTAAGGCATTACGAAACAAGATTAGATGAGATGATCCAGACGAAGTTGACGGACAACATTCAAAGAAAAGAGTTCCTACTAAGCTGATGTGGTATTTCCCTATAATACCACTGCTGAGGCGTTTGTTCAGGACCAAAGAGCTTGCTAAAATGATGCGTTGGCACGCAGAGAAATGTCAACAAGATGGGATGCTGAGACACCCAGCCGATGGGTCACAATGGCGAAACATCGACAAAACATTTCAAGACTATGGAGAGGATGCACGAAACATAAGGTTCGGGTTAAGTACAGATGGCATGAATCCATTTGGAGAGATGAGCAGCGGTCATAGCACTTGGCCTGTGACTGTGTATCTACAATCTCTCCCGTTGGTTATGCATGAAACGGAAGTAAATCATGATGC
The DNA here is from genome assembly GCA_000573905.2 of Oryza punctata. Taxonomy (NCBI): domain Eukaryota; kingdom Viridiplantae; phylum Streptophyta; class Magnoliopsida; order Poales; family Poaceae; genus Oryza; species Oryza punctata. The sequence continues at coordinate 14,634,216 of CM002488.2, forward strand.
CGATTATCATTCAAGACCCAAAATAACCTGGTGACAACATTGATGTGTACCTAACACCATTGGTTGAAGATTTGGAACTGCTGTGGAGGAAAGAAGGTGTCCCCATGTGGGATGAGGATAAACAGGAGCAATTTAACTTACGAGCTTTGCTGTTCGTAACAATTAACGATTGGCCTGCACTTAGCAACCTATCCGGACAATCAAACGAGGGGTATAAGGCTTGCACCCACTGTATGGATGACACTGACAACATGTACTTAAAGCATTATAGGAAGGTTATGTACATGGGCCATCATCGATCTCTTGTTGCAAGCCACCTTATCCGAAAGAAAGGACAAACATTATGACCAGAGGGCAGATCACCGTCTGAAGCCTAAACATCGTAACGGGAAAACCGTGTTTTCATTGGTGAAAGATCCGAAAGTAGTTCTTGGAAAGGGACCTGGAAGCCAACCCGTAGTGAGTGAAGATGGGCACGTGGCAATGTAGAAGAAGTCTATTTTTTGGGAGTTACCCTATTGGGAAGTCTTAGACATCCGCCACGCAATCAATGTGATGCACCTAACTAAGAACTTTTGCATCAACCTGTTGGGCTTCCTTGGTGTATACGGGAAGTCGGAAGATACACTTGAATTACGTAATGATCTCAAGAATATGAATCAACGCGATAGCCTTCATCCGGAATTGAAGGAGAAAAGAAACCATTACTTGAGTCCAGCCAGCTACACTCTGAGCAACGCAGAGAAGGAAAATATGTTTGAATGGTTGGAGAGCATCAAGGTACCATCTGAATACTTCTCAAATATAAAGCGAATAATAAGCATGAAAGAGAAGAATTTCACAAACCTAAAGTCTCATGATAGCCATGTGTTGATGACATAGTTGCTTCCTGTTATATTTCGAGGTATCCTTACTGATAATGTTTAGGCAACAATAACAAAGTTGTATGTTTTCCTAAACACAATTTCACAAAAGATTATCGCTCCAGATAGATTATCCGCCCTTCAAAATGATTTGGTGCAATATCTTGTTAGCTTTGAGATGATCTTTTCACCATCCTACTTCAATATAATGACGCATCTTCTATGTCACGTTTTCAAACAGATCGGTATTCTCGGTTCTGTGTACCTACACAACAAGTTCCCTTTCGAGAGGTACATGGGTGTTCTAAAGAAGTACGTTCATCACCGTTCTCGTTCCGAAGCAAGCATCGCCAAGGGGTATGGACCAGAGGAGGTCCTTGAGTTATGCTTAGAATTTATTGAGGACCTTCGTCCAATCAGGGTCACTGAATCAAGCCATGAGGAGACACTACGGGGAAAGGGGACTCTTGGAAGGAAAGCAATAATGACGGTAGACACCGATTTATTCCGTAAAGCACATTTTACGGTTTTGTAACCATCTTCATTGGTGGCTCCTTTCAACGAGGAGCACTTGGCGGGTATTCGCTCCAAAGACATCGCTTAGTCGGATGCCTGGATTACACGCTGTCACATTGATACATTTCCCGCTTGGTTGCGACAATATCTCATGTGTAACGAGACAATTGACCAACAACTAGCCTTCTTAGCGAGGGGACCATCTTACCTGATCTCGATATTCCAGGGATATGAGATCAATGGGTATATATTTTACATAAGAGCCCAAGACAGAAAGAGCGTAAAGCAGAACAATGTTGTTCGTATCGGTGCCATGAGATACAATGGGTCAACTAGCACGTACTATGGGTGCCATCGACGAGATATGGGATCTCGATTATGGACCTTTGAAGGTCCCTCTGTTTCGGTGCCAATGGGTTAGGCTTACTGGTGGAGGCGTAAAAATTAATGATTGTTGGTTGACAACAATTGACCTTAACAAGGTTGGATACTCGAATGAACCATTTGTCCAGCCAATGATGTAACACAAGCTTTCTACGTTAAGGACATGGCTAGCAAACCAAAGAAGGGGAACGGTCACGACGAGGCAAAGCACCACGTAGTTCTCCCAGGCAAAATGAAAATTGTTAGAGTGGAGGATAAGACTGACGAAGATTATGATCAGTTCGATGGGCAACTTCCGTTCGCGGTGACGGTTGACCCGAGCATCGTCCTATCAAATGAGGACACCCCTTACTCACGCAATGATCATAGTGAAGGAACATTTGTTAGGAGAAAGTACGTCAGGTCAACAGTCATGCTCTAAAATATTTTTAATGTATTGAAGGTCCATCTGTTTCAATTCATTTGTATTTGACAAAGGTTTTTGTATGGATGATGTAAAGATGGGTTAATGTAACGAAGGTCCATCTGTTTCAAGTATTACTGTGATTTTATTTCATCTTTAATGCATTTAATCGTGCATGGGTTAATTATATATGATATCTTAAACTTAATAATAATTTAAATTATTTTAAATGTTTTGTCATTAATTTTGTGATTTTATTCTTCTTTAAAGCATTTAATTGTGCATGGGTTAATTATATATGATTTATTCAATTTAATAATAATTTAATCAATTTCAAATGTTTTCTCATTAATTTTGTGATTTTGTTTCATCCTTAATGCATTTAATAGGGCATTGGTTAATTATATAAAATTATTATAATTTAATAACAAATTTAAAGTATTGTAAATGTTTTCTCATTATTCTTAATTACTATTGTTATAAACCTATATTTAATGAACTTAATTTGACCACGGTTAAATTTCTATGTTTTAAACCTATATATGTTGATTAATTTTTAGTGTTGGTTGTTATCCCAAACCAAGACAAAAAGGAAATTTGGAAACAATGGGAAATTATCTTTACTCCCGGTTGGTACCACCAACTGCGATTAAAGATCTTTAGTCCTAGCTGGTGGTATCAATCGGGAATAAAGATGGGATCTTTAGTCCAGGTTGGTGGCACCAACCCTCACCGCCGCCGCCGCTTCTGCCGCCATCGTCCCCTTAAGGTTCGGATGGATCTGGTGGACTCTCTCCCCCTTCGATCTCTCTCTTGATCTCTGGTGCTCTTCTCCATCCCCATCTTGTCATCGCCGTCGCACGCCGCCGTTGCCATCGCATGCCACCGCTGTCATCGCCAACGCCATCGCTGTCGCATGCCGCCACACCACCGATGCCGCCACTTCGGCCACTGCCATTGTCGCAGCGACCGACCGATGACCGAACGTCCATCCAAACGAACGATCGTTGAACCAAACGAACGACTGCACGATCGATCGAACAAACCACCGAACGAACATCCAACCGAACGAATGATCATTCAACCGAATGAACGACCTCATGACCAATCGAACGAACGACCGAACGAACCACCGAGCAAGCACAGTGGCGAACCACCGACCAAACGACTGAATGAGCTAGCGAGAGAACGATTTGATTTAGGATGTTCTGAATTTAGACTTAGGACCAATTGGTCCTACGTGTTAGACTTAGGGCCAATTGGTCCACACTATTAGATGTAGGATACAGTTGAATATAGACTTGGGACCAATTAGACTTAGGGTTAATTATCTTATGTTGACTCCTATGCAATGTACACGGTTTTAACTAATTATTTTTTGTCTTGTCAGAATTACGTGGTCCAGTTGCTGACGTGGGTGACGCTCAAGCTTACGTGAACCCAAGGCCGCCAAGCAAAACTAAGGCAAGTTACATGAAACTAGGAAATTTTTGTATTATATGCAACTATTTTGGTAATACCTAATTTAGTTAATTATTGTGTACACAATGCATGTAGGTTTCATATTTCTTAAAGTAGGTGAAAGTTAAATATTTGTTAATCATATATAACAATATACCCTTAGGTTGCATATTTCTTACGTAAGTGAAATTTCGAAGTTCTTCGTAGCAATCATATTTCTTACAGATGGTAGATCGCGATGATGAGCAGATCCTCTTGGACATGATCACAGAGGGCAGCAACCAATATTGGGTAGATGAGTAGGGGAACGAGGACACTAATCAATACTTAAACGATGAGGGGAACGTGGAGGGAAACGAGGAGGGGAATGAGTAGGAACAGAGTGACAGCCAACCGATTGTTGGTTCAAGGAGGGCACGTAGATGACGAGGTCCCATGAGGAAGTTGGAGGGAAGACATATTATAACGGAAGTGAGACCACACGGCGAACAAATTGCCCCTGGCGATGCTGCAAGAAAGTTAGTGACACACAACGGTTGGGTCGTGAAGGATCACGTCCCCATCAGCATAGTAAACTAGCTCCAAACAAGGTCACGTGGGGACGAGGAACAATCTTATCTCCCTAATTCAGAGAAAGACATGTTGTGGACTACTATGCTCGAGACCTTCACGGTCCCTGAGACAGAACAGGCGAAAGTGAAGGACTGGACTCGATGATCAAACTCTTATTGGATGCCTCAGCCTGCCCATTAGCTTTGCATAATATGGTGAAGAATTCAACAATTTAATCCCCATGCTAGAACAAACTCATCAGACACGAAAATAGATTTTTGATCAGTTGTTATCGTCTGTGGCAAACCAAATCTATGTATAATATGTTCCTTGACAAATTCAATTGCATCTCTAGTATCTACCTTCCTGAGAGGAATAGCTTCAACCCACTTGGTAAAATAATCAGTAGCTACCAATATAAATTTATGCCCTTTGCTTGACGCTGGATTGATTTGACCGATCATATATATTCTCCAACCTCTGAATGGCCATGGCTTGATAATTGGATTCATAGCCGATGCTGGTGCTCTTTGAATAGCTCCAAATTTCTGACAATCTTGACAATCTTTATAATACCTAAAGAAATCCTCCAGCATTGTCAGCCAAAAATAACCAACCTTCCTAATCAGCCATCTCATCTTATGAGCCGATTGATGAGTACCACAAATTCCCTCGTGCACTTCACACATAACAACCTTGGCTTCTTTGAGATTTAAATATTTTAACAGAACCCCATCAATCGTCCGATGATGCAAATCACTGTCCAGTAAAACATACTGGAGGGCCTTATACTTCAACCTCCTTGATGTCGATCTCGAGGGTTCCTTCAAATACTCAACTATCTCAAACCTCCAGTCATCGGCTTGCATAGAAGCAATTTCAACTTCGACATTTTCACCATCAGCTTGTATCCCGATGCACCTTGAGATAAGTCATTGGCTTCAACATTTTGTTCTCGATGCATATGCTTCAAAGTAACCATCCTGAAGGTTTTCATCAATGCTTGACATTTTTCATTATAAACCATGAAGACATCCTTCTTACATTCATAATCTCCAGACAGCTGACTGATTACCAATAATAAATCACCCATGATCTCGTTAGCATCGACTTCAACCTCTTTTAGCAATTGCAAACCTTTCAGAACCGCCTCATACTCAGCGTACTTATTGGTGTAATAAGGTTTAATAGTAAAAGCAAATTGAAAACTTGCCCCCAAGGCGATATGATTACTAAGCCGATACCACATCCATGAGTACAAACTGATCCATCAAAAAACAAAGTCCATGGCACAATCTCAACATGATGAACTGAATCATCCCGATGTTCAACTATAAATCGGCTATCGCTTGTCCTTTAACTACCCTAGTCGATTCATATCTCAAGTCAAACTTTGTTAAGGCAAAAATCCTCTTCCCAATCCGTCCCATCAAAACTAGAGCTGATAGCATATATCTTACTACATCGGCTTTACAAACTATCGCGCACTCATTAGAAAGTAAATAGTGTCTTAATTTTGTACAAGAAAAATATAAACACAAACATAACTTTTTCACCGGTGAATATCTGGTCTCATCATCAAAAAGTCTTCTACTGAAATGAAATATAACTCTCTCTTTTCCTTCAACCTCCTGGACCAAGACAAAGCCGACTGTACTTTGATCGGCCGACAAGTATAACTTAAAGGGAATCACTTTTTGTGGTGGAATAAGAACTGGAAGGGTACTTAAATACTCCTGAATACTATCCAAAGTCTGCTGTTGCTTCCCCCCAAACAAATTTTTGATCGGCCTTCAACCTAAGTATGGAGTAAATGATTCTATCCTGCCAGACAAATTAGAAATAAAACGTCTTACAAAGTTGATTTTACCAATCAAAGATTGCAACTTTGTTTTGTCTTCTGGAGGCTTAATATTTTTAATGGTATTGATACTTCTCTCAGATATCTCCATTCCTCTCTTATGCACCAAAAATCCAAGAAACTGTTCAGCTGATACACCAAAAGCACACTTGGTAGGAATCCATATTTTTTTGCCCTTTCCAAAACTCTTCGTAAATAGGCTATGTGTTCATCGACTTTCTTTCACTTAACAACCACATCATCGATACAAATTTTAACCAATAAGCCGATAAGATCATGAAAAATATAAGCTGTTGATGTAAAAACATGACGGCCAGGGAGATCTGCTTAGCTCCAGTGCGGGTCCAAAATATTGATAAGATGAGGGTGTGCCAGTCAGTTTGATCCTGCAACTAACAAGATATATAAATCGAATATCAAAGAGCCGATCGGCTGACAATCCGATATAGTAATTCCAACCGATGTTGATACCAGCCGATATCCAGTATAGATCTAGATACTTGAATAAATAATGACATAAAGAAAATCAGCTAATAATAATATGACATAATAAATGTTGATCCAAAGGTTAAATATACATCGGCTGGAAGTCCGATGTCAATAAATCCACGAGATTAGATAAACAGTGAAATCTTTGTTGTCACCAGCCAAATCCAACTTGTATACAATCCTCGTGAGCCAATTCAACATCCAGATAACTCATCGGCTGAAACCCCGATGAAACCCTTATTGGCAATCAAGAAGCAGGCTAGGGATTATGGTTCTAAGCACGACTTAGTAGATCAAACTTAACTGATGGAGCACTAAGTATGAAAAGAAACATAATATCTAGACAATCAAGCCTTTGACTGATTTTCAGGGTGGTGGAAACATTATATAATCTAAGCCAACAAAGTAATCTAGCCGATATCAACAAAACCCTAGATGGAGATCGACTGATGCAAGTAGAAAATATTGTCAATCTAGATTATATAACGTATTGTTGATGTAAAAACACGATGGCCTGGGAGATCTGCTTAGCTACAGTGCAGGTCCAAAATAATAATGAGATGCGGGCGTGCCAGTCAGTTTGATCCTGCAAATTGAAGATCAAAAGATAACCAATCGCTGACAAGCCGATGGAGTGATTCCAGCTGATGCCGATACCAGCCGATATCCAGTATAGATCTTTATACTTGAGTAAATAATGATATAAAGATAATCGGCTGATGATAATGTAATAAAACAATAATATAGTCCAGTAGAAACCAATCTGCTAGTCATGATAGATTGAATAAGCACTGATCCGAAGGTTGAAGTATACATCGGCTGGAGGTCCGATGTCAATAAATCCAAATGATTATATAAACAATGAAACCTTTTTGTCATTGGCTAAATCCAACTTGTATGTAGCCCTAATAAGCCGATGCAACGTCCAGATAACTCATCGGCTAGCACTCCGATAAAACATTAGCATGAACCTATCGGCTTAACAAGATTTATATTATCAACAACAATCTAGTAGGTCGAACCTAACCGATACAGCACGAGATTGTATATGATAATCTAATACTTGATGAACCGATAGATCTATCTAATGTGATGGATATAACAAATCTATTTAGAACAACATTGTGATTGTGGAGATATATAGGCTAAGATAGAAGATCAGACTTAACCGAGACAGTCCCAACTAAACCGATGCGTCTCTAAACACAATGCAGTTAAGATAGAATTGAGATATCAGGTAAATATATCAACCGAACCAGAGCGATCCAAGAGATCGAAACGATGCAGCCTTGAACAACACCAATGTAGCCGATAAATTCACCAGGACCCGACGGAACGTAGCGCTTACCCCTTCGCTGGAGATCGAAAGCCGATGCAGCCCCGCGTCCGGTCCCGAATTCCGCCGGTTGATAAGTAAAAACCTCAAAAAGAGGGTGGCGATGCGCCGAGAGTAGTTGTATTGATCCAGAGATAATTTACATAGACCCCGGGTGTACATATTTATACCCATGGGTAGATACTAGTCCATATCGGGCACGACTCAAACTTTCCTAAAGATAAAAGGAAACACATAAAGTCCTTATCGGACACTAAACACACTTTCCTAAAGATAAAAGGAAACTAACAAACTATTCCTAATTAATAGATACAATTGCCTTTTTCGGACTCAATCCGTACATGGCAATCCTCATGAAGCACTTTAAACGAACCCGACAATGGTTCAAACATCCCCTTGTCGGAATCGGCTACATCGGCTTCCTTGTCCGATTCAATATCAGCCGATGCACACCGTAGCTGATGCAGTTCCGAAGCCGATTTATACTCTGTTTCTGTTACTGATTTCCTTCCAAATCCGCTTTGGTCTTAACTCCAAATTCGATGCATGATTTACCAATTTTCGTCGTCAACACGTATATGATAATTCATTGGCTAGCACTCCGATAAAACATTAGCAGGAACCTATCGGCATAACAAGATTTATATTATTAACCATAATCTAGTAGGACGAACCTAACCGATGTCGCACCAGATTGTATATAATAATCTAATACTTGATGAACCGGTAGATCTGTCTAATGTGATAGATATAACAAATCTATTTAAAACAACATTGTGATTATAGAGATATATCGGCTAAGATAGAAGATTAGACTTAACCGAGATTATCCCAACTAAACCGATGCGTCTCTAAACACAATGCAATTAAGATAAAATTGAGATATCAGGTAAATATATCAACCAAACTAGAGCGACCCAACAGGTCGAAGCGATGCAACCTTCAACAACACCAATGTAGCCGATAAATTCGCCAGGGCCCGACGGAATGTAGGGCTTACCCCTTCGCCGGAGATCGAAAGCCGATCCAGCCCCGCGTCAGGTGCCAAATTCTGCCGGTTGATAAGTAAAAACCTTAGAAAGAGGGTGGCAATGCGCCGAGAGTAATCGTATTGATCGAGAGATAATTTACATAGACTCCGTGTGTACATATTTATACCCATTGGTAGATACTAGTCCATATCGGACACTAAACACACATTCCTAAAGATAAAAGGAAACTAATAGACTCTTCCTAATTAATATATAAACTGCCATACTGCATCGTCTTTGAACTCGGTCTATTTTGGATAAGCTTCCTTTAATAGATTAATTTCCTTAACCGAATTTGGTAAGAACCCGACTGTTCACGATTGATAGCTTCCATCGGCCGATTCCAGGACTCTAAAGCCGATACTAACTCCAGGCCGATGATGACTTTGAGGCTTACCAAATTTCGTCGTCAACAGATACATAGCAACAGCACTCCTTAATCCAAAAGTCATTATAACCCACTCATATAAACCGATTGCACCAGGACACCAAAAAATAGTCTTATGAATATCTTCCTCAGCCATGAAAATTTGGTTATATCATGCACTGCCATCCATGATACTGATAATCTTATGTCCAGATGCTGCATCAACCAATAAATCAACAAACATTGGGTATTCATCTTTAGGAGTAGCTTTATTCAGGTCTTTAAAATCAATACAAACTCTAAACTTGCCATGTTTCTTGATCACCAGTACTATGTTTAAAATCCACTCAGCATACCAGCATGGTCTTATGAAATTAGCATCATAGAGTCTTATAATCTGAGCCTTGATAGCATCATACATCTCAGCTTTACATCGTCTCGGAGGCTGCTTATATGACCGATAGCCTGATTTAATAGGAAGCCGATGTTCAACAATCGATCGGCTAAGTCCTGGCATTTCATTGTACTCCCAGGAAAAAGAATCCCTATATTCCTTTAAAAGCTCTATTAATTTATATTTAAATTCTTTTGATAAATCCTTACTAATGTATGTCGGCCTAGGTCTGTCTCCTGGTCCAATATCAACTTCTTCTAATTCATCGGCCGACATAAACTCTTGTCCAAGTTTGACATCATGATCATCTACAGTGTCTTTTGTATAGAAATTTGAACCCTCCACGATGCCTTCAAAGTAGTAATTGAAGCTTTCCATCTTCTGTTGGTTGTATATCGTAATCAGATACTTGTAGATAATCACCTTGCCAAACTTTACCAGATAAACAATCAATTCCTTTCATCTCCCAAATAAATAAATAGGCACTAGCTACACTAACTGACCTGTCGACTGGCATGATTTCTATTTGGTCTCCCTGTCACTAGATCAAACTCTGATGCATACTCGAAGGAATACAACAACTAGCATGGATCTAATCTCTTCCCAGCAACAGACTGTAGGAACCTTCCCATCAATGACAAAGAATGTAGTAGGAATTGTTTTTACTGTCGATGGTTAATTGCACATTCAGAACCCCTTTAGTTTCTGATGCATTCCCTTCAAAATCTTTCAAAACCATGTTGGTCTTGATCAAATCTTCTGCATTTTTGCCCAATTTTCTAAAATTAACATATGGCATCAAATTAACGGCTGCTCCTCTATCAACTAGCATCTTCGACATCGGCTTGCCATTGACAAACCCCTTGACGTACATTGGCTTAAGGTGCCGATGCCCAGTTCCTTCCGGCTTCTCAAAAATAAGCTTGCTGCGGTGATAACATCAACTTAGCCGATGGTTCTTCGCATATCTATTTCATAGCTTGTTCTGCATCATAATCCGCTGGTAGTACGAAGACCATGTTTATTGAAGATGACGCAATTGCTTTTCCTTGATCTACAGCAAGATTCTTGCCTTTGTCGGCCTTGACCTCATCGGCTGGCACAACCTTGCTCTTGACGTGCCACTCATTTCTTGTGCGCTTCAGTCGATGTTCAATCTCTTTTCATCCGCTGAACACGTCTTTTTTGGTTTTTAGTAAAAATACCAGATGGACCACATTGTGGCTTCATAGTCCTTGGTTTTTCCTTAGGCTCATCCTTGAAATAATCTTGATAAATCAGCCCAAGTCTCTGATGAACGAGTAACTTTTTCTGAGTCGGCCGATGTTCACTATTAACTTATCTATTTGATCTTCCAATATACTGTACATTAGGATCACTGCAACCAGGACAGTCCCTAATAGATGGCAGCCTCATCCCTTCACTCCAACAAAACGTAAAGAACTCACAAGTCCAATGTGGATAAAAACGATCTCCATCTCTGTACTAATATGTCTCATCCTCCCTTTTACATCTAACCTGATATTTGTTAATCATACTAGCCGATCTGAATCTCCTTGCCTGATATTCGCTTCTACCGGCTTGACTCCTACTAGCTCCAGTATGAACCCTGTTTACTAGAGAAGGATGACCGTGAATGTTCATCGGCTTCTTAGCTTCATCAAATTTTATCCTGCCCTGCTCTATAACTGATTGAATATGTTGCCTGAAAATCTTACAGTCATTAGTACTGTGTGATCCTATATTATGCCAACAATATTTTCTCCTTTTTAAATCCTCAGTCCATGGTATCACATGTCCAGCCGGTAGTTGAATCTATTTTTCTTAGAGAAGTAAGTCAAATATCCTACCGGCCTTAGTAATGTCAAAGTCATATCTTTCCTCCTTCCCGGAACTCTTAACCCATTGGCACACAACCGTTTTCTTATTTCTAGCCCACTCGGCTACATTAATTTTTGGGTCTTCATCTTCAAAGTCAGAGTCATAACTGTAGATAATATTGACATTGTTGACCTTCTTGGCAAATTTCCTAGCTTCCTGGAATTGTGTCTCATGAGCCGATACCATTTGAGCTAAATGTGCTATACTCTCAAAGTCCTGGCAGAAAATCTTTCCCTTATCGGTGCCAACAATCCCTGGAATGCTAAATCGGCTAATTGTGAGTCCGTTAATGCCAAGCTGTAGCATCTGTTCCTTGTATCTCTGAATCTCTGAATATAATCTGGTACTGTCTCATCCGATTTTTGCTTAATAGATGTGAGATTTGATAATTTCATCTCTTGAATTCCACTAAAGAAGTACTTATGAAACTGTTTCTCTAGATTGGCCCAACACTTGATAGAATTATAAGGTAAAGAAGGGAACCATGTAAACACCGATCCAGAAAGTGATAGTGGGAACAACCTAACCCTGAGTGCCTCTATAGCCGATGCCTCCCCATATTGTGCTAGGAATCAGCTAATATGCTCATATGTTGACACCTTATCCTATCCCGACAACTTTGAGAAATCCGGTACTTTTTATTGATTTGGCAATGGCACTTGATCAAAATATTCAGGGTACAGATGTCGATAAGTATTACCATTATCTTTAGGTTTGAGTCCAAGTTGCTCCCTCCTCACGCCAGTAATCATATCGACCCACGGCTGCTGTTGCACCCCTCCTCCATATTGCTGTTGCAGTTGATCATACTGATTAAGCTGAGTTGGATATTGAAACCGTGGTGATCCCTCTGACCGATATTGGTTGATATTGATAGTTAAAATTTCCTCCCAAACCTTGCGGTGGCACATGTAACGGTGATTCTGGTATATATTGCTTTCCGATCGGTTGAGTCACTCCTATCGACTGTTGCAACGGCGGTTGTGATGCCACAGCTTGCGATGCCGAAGGGATGTGAGATGTTGGCTCAGTAATTGGCGGCTTCATCTTTAACAGGTTAATCAGCTGTTCTGGTGTGAGCTGAGTTGAACTCTACCCCCGTGCATCGGCTGCTGCCTTGTCAGTATTGTTGGAATAGGTCCGCAGGACATGGGAGCCGATGGGATCTGAGTTGACATTGTATGTTGTTTCCCGCCAATTTCGGTCTTCACAGCCCTATAACCTTGGAAAGCATCTCTTGGAAGATAAATAGGTCCTTTTGCTTTCTCCTCGACTATAGTGTCATCTACCACCGTCTTTATCATGTTAGTTAACGTATTAACAAGTACACCGGATTGATTGATCAAAGCATGATGTACCGCTGAGTCGATGCGACCTTGTAATGTGTGGAGTTCCTCATCAACTGACTCGGTTTTAACCCCTTTGCCTTTATCATCAGGTACCTCAGATGTATTCGGTTCCGTGTTCCCGATTGGTTGTAACTCAATTTTAGTCTTTTGAATCACCATACCATGTCGAGTCACCGTGAACGAGAGCAAATACTAGCTCTGGAGTTGGTCCAGTAATTTCTTCATCTCCTCTTCTTGCTCCTCGTTCAGTTGTTCGATTGTGATGGGTAGAACATTGTTCTCTGTAACTTCAGTAATGCTGGGCATCATGATGACACTGTCCCACCGGGCGTGCCAAAAACGTATTGATGCAAAAAACACACACTGGCTTGGGAGATCTGCTTAACTCCAGTGCTAGTCCAAAACTTACTTTCGGGTTCAAGAGCGTGCCAGTTGATTTGATCCTGCAATCAACAAGATGAAATATGCAAGTATTATTAGTAAACGATAGTCGATTGACCAGAAAAATCCGATGTGGTATCGTGATGTGACCTAGCCGATGCAATGTGAGATGAATCAGTTGTAAGGTATATCTATAAGAATAAACAAACCCTAAATCTGATTCATCGGCTGTAGAGATAGACAATATATAATCTATAAATCAACATTACTTTAGAAATTAGCAATTAGGATAGATCGGACTTAACCGAGACAGTATAAATTGCTTACATCCAAAATAACACGAACTAACAATTATATACATCTATATCATAGCCGATGTCCAAATTTAAGTATGTATCGGCTATAGCTCCGATACTAACTTATACTAGGATATAATCTTAAAATAAATATATTAAACTAACATCAATTAGATTGATAATAAGCTCAATATATTTATATTAGTTGAGATCCCAATATAAGGGGTAGATACAGTATATTAAATAAGATATAAATCTATGTAAAACAACTATATCAGGTAAGATCGGCTGAAACCCCGATACTATCCTTATTAACCACCATAAAGCAAGTTAGAAATTGTGATTCTAATCATGACTTAGTAGATCAAACTTAACTGATGCAGCGCTAAGTATGAAAAGAAACATAATATCTAAATATTCAAGCTGATGGTCATCTTTTCAGGATGGTAAATATATTATATAATCTCAGTCAACAAGTCAATCTAGCCGTTATCTACAAAACCCTAGATAGAGGTTGGCTGATGCAAGTAGAAAGCATTGTCAATCTAGATGATATAATATATATACTCGGTGATTCACAAAGACAAGATTAGAGTGTCATAAAAATGTAAGCACTAACCCCGAAAATGCAAACCGCCATAACAAGTTTTACCTCTTTGTCAAAGATCGAAACCAATGCAGCTCGACTCGAAAACAAGAACTCGTCAAAACAATATAACAAAAAGGGTGGCAATGCGCCGAGATTGGATTGAACCGATGTTGACATTTACAGGACCTCGGGATTATATTTATACCCGAATATACAAAATTGTCCATAATGGACACGACTCATACTTTCCTAATACATTTCTAACCAACGAACAAGTCTCTTAGGTGGACTATTACCGAAAATATCTATAAGAAAATTACATAAAACCCTAATTAATAGATACAATTGCCTATTGGACTCTATCCTTGTCTGGCAATGTCATTGAAGTCCATCTTTTGAATCCGACATTGATCACATAATCAATCTTACCAACATCGGTTGTATCAGCTAACTGTATTGAACTCAATATCGGCCGATATAGACTTCTAGCCGATGCGTACTCTGTTTCCGAGAATTACGCAAATCTTCAAATCCACTTCGGATTGGATCTCGACTCGACTCATATGTTTACCGGATTTCATCGTCAACAGTGAGCTTCTTCATCGAAGCAGGCACGTGAGGGAGATGGAGGTGTTGTTGCTTCAGAGATGGACCGGAGGTGGTGTGGACTCGGTGGCAACGAAGGGGACGGCTGGTACAGACTCCTCTGCGGCGACGCGGATGACAACTGGTGTGGACTTGCCGGTAGCGACGAAGGGGACAGTTGATGTGGCAACGACTGGTGCGGACTTTGCTGGTGACGATGAAGAGGACGGGTGGTGTGGATTCCTTTTTGACGATGGCGAGAAGGCTGCCTGGACTTGCCGGCACCGCTGAAGGGGATGGGTCGCTTGGACTCCTCTGCAGCGGCATACGGGATGGCTGGTGTGGGCTTGCCGGCAGCGACGAAGGGGATTGGTGGCAGCTAGGGTTGGGGGATCGACTCGTCTGATTTTGGATCGGCTAGGGTTGGGCGACCGGGGGTATGATAGGCAGCCACCTATGCTATTTTTACCAAAATACCCATGGTGTGTTCACAGACGTCATGAAAGTGTTTTGACAAAAAGGTCATTTCACGTTAAAAATAATTTTGGCCTCGGCGCGAACCGCTGGTTTTGGCTTCCGCCACGCTGAAAATTTGGCGCCTGTAGGGCATAGCCCCTAATTTCACTTTCTTTTTGGCATAAAATAAATCCATATTGTATCAGAAATTATTACTAGAGCAAATAACATTATATTCCTAATAGCAAAGGTTGATTTGGGCAACAAAATGAACAAGCCTGTCATGAGTAGTGTAGCCATACCATATATAATAAGCTTGAATATATGCAGAACTTTATGTCTATATGTTATATATGAATACCATGTGTTAGTTAAAGAGTTGTTGGTTATGTGTATAAGAGATCAATCATGAGTCATGACCATTAAGGTTTAGACTAGTCGACAACATTAAATAAGCATTAGTACATAAATGATTTTTAGTACCGGTTCTAAACCCTCTTTAGTCCCGATTGTAGTAATCGAGACTAATGTTTTTGATCTTTAGTACCGGTTGAAGTGCATACTAAGTCAAAAAATATGTGGGATGTAAGATTCAAACTCAAGATCTCTCACATCAGCCCTCACGCGCGTTATCATCCCACCTACTCCACACATCTAACTTGGATATAGATATTTTCCTTTTGAACTAACTTTAGAGACACGGGTTGATGTTATGAACCGGTACAAAAAATACATTTTTAGTACCGGTTTTTAATATCAACCGGGACTAAAGATCCATCAGCATTAGTCTCAGTTAGTGTTACTAACCGGTACTAAAGATGCATTTTTAATACCAGTCGGTAACACCTACCAGGACTAAAGATGTTTCTAGGGACTTGGGCTTTTAGAACACGTACTAAAGAGTTTCAATACCGGTTGTTAATACATCCAGTATATTTGTGATTTGCGGTATTGGATAAGAGATGAGTTCTCTAGTAGTGAATGGCTGATTCAGTTAGTTATTTCCGGTCCACCAAAGAGTATTATAAATCCTAAGGCAAAATTAAACCGAGAAGCCTCTCGGTTTAGTGTTAACCAGCGACGAACCAATTTGTGAGAAGGACGGCTACACGTGCTGATGTGCATGCTTGTTTTTCCTCTTAGACATGCATATCTTTTTCTTCCTTCTTATAAAGTTTTCTCTCAAATTACTTATCCGATCTACAATCCGATTACACCATTGTGTTCGTTACAATTAAATCTTCACAACAAGATCTTACATGATTATATTACGATGAAAAAATATTTATATTTGTAAATTACTTTTATTATATAGATAAGTTACTTTTATCATATATATAAGTTACTTTTAGATTTGACTAAGTTACTTCTTAGCCATATAAAAGTAAATTCAATAAAGTCTAAAAGTAATTTACCTATATTATAAAAGTATCTTAAAACAAAACGTAAACATACTATTGCATTTTTCAAGTTGAAAGGAAAAACTAGATGGAGTACAAACAGTTACCACTAGTTGTGTAGTCACGACTAATTAAAAAAGGCATGCATTAAAGTTACTTTCTTTTTGTTATAAGTTACTTGTATAATATATGTAAATTATTTTTAAGCTTTATTGAATTTACTTTTATATGTCGAAGAAGTAATTAGATATATTATAAAAGTAATTTATAATTTTTCATCAAAATATAATCATGTGAGATCTTGTTATAAAGATTTAATTGTTACGAACACAACGGTGTAATCGGATCGTAGATGTAACACCCTGAAAATTTCCGGCAAGAAAAATCACTAAAATTTCGAACTTTTTAAAACTTTTGCATCATGCTGGATGTTATGGTTGCTATTGTTTGCCAAATTATAAATTGTCACAACGATGAAATAAATTGAGGATAAACATCTAGGTAATAAATATAGTTTACAAGAATATATTATTTATTAATCCTATAAATATTTGTGCATACGATAACAAACTAAATATAGGGCAGGTTAATTATTGAGTTCATATAATTTAAATTATAGATCCAGTACTAGATCATTGAACCATGATGATAGCTCGATCTCGTGGGAATACTAGGGTTAAACACTAAGTACCTAGACGTAAACACACCACATGCAATGACGGTCACCTGGACTGTATCACATAAAATGATAATCCCTCAAGAATGTCTCATGAAATATAAATACACATGAAATGATAATCGTTTAAATAAACTAAGCCCTATATATAAAATAGAATTACGGGAGTATTTAATCCGATATGTAGATCAATGCTACGCCAAATTCCAAATTGCATTGGGAGATTGTAATTAAATATATTAAACCCTTTCATATAAAATAAACTAACCCATAAATAAGTGGAAACAAATGTGCTATTATATTAACAAAGGCCACCCTAAAATAATTTAACCAGTTCTAGAAATATCGAAAGCCTCCAAATTATCTAGACTAATTTTCAGGATTTAAAATCATTTAAATTAATACAATAAAAATACATCTGCACCATCACAACTTTTAGGGTAAAGTCCAAATTAATATAACACGAATTCATTCGTGGGTGAATGTAAATAAATTCCAAAATGTAGGAGGTTTTAAATGACAAAACATGAAATAATCTATAATAAATATTAAATATTGGACAATATTAAATTTTGATCAAATTCACATTTGGATGCCTAAATTTGTCACTCAAATGCTTAGGAGGAAATACAAATTTTAATTACATTTTTCCTCAATTTTTAAATCAACCGAAACCCTAAAAAATCTAATAAAACAGAAAATGCACTATTTATTGCACAGAAGGTGTTCGTTCCGAGCCCAGCCATCACCTCGCCTCTGCCAACGCCGCCTGCACGCCGCGCGTCGCATCGCCGTCGCCTCGCGCCGCTGCCGCGCCTCGCGCCCCACGCCACCCTACCGCGCGCCGCGCGCTGTCGCCGTCGCGCCGCGCGTCGCATCACCGTCGCCTCGCGCCGCTGCCGCGCCTCACGCCCCGCGCCACCCTGCCGCGCGCCGCGCGCTGTCGCCGTCGTGACGCGCCAACATCGCATCGCCGTCACGCCGCGCCGTCCCGTCCGTCGCCCCGCGTCGGCCACCGCCCCCCTTGCCCCCCTATAACCCCCCCCCCCCCCCCGCCTCCCGTTCGCTGCCAGCCACCGTGCCACGCCCGCCCGCCATGCGCCACGCCGTCGTGCGCCCGCCGCCGCACCCGCTCGCCACCGTGCGACCGTCGCCGCGCCGTTCGCCGGCCGTGCCCACCTGCCGCCGCTTGGTTAGGAGAGAGCCGAGAGAAGAGAGAGAAGAAGAAACAGAAAGAAGCAGAAGGAGGAAGAAGAAGAGAAAAAAAGGAAAGAAAAAGAAAAAGAAAGAGAGAGAAAGAGATATGTGACAGGTGGCCCCCCGAGGTTAGTGCACAGTGATATTTCATAATTGTTGGATTTAATTCAAATTTAAATGTTTGAACAAGCGTAACTTATTGATTTTAGCTCCGATTCGAGTGAAACTTGAACCTAAATTTATCTAAATTCACGATCTTCTCAATGATATATAATTCACTATTTGAAAAGATATATTTATATTTATAAAATAATTAGTATCAAAGTAAGGCAACAAATAGTTAACCCAAATTGTGTTGTAATAAATAAAAGTAGGTTTTGTACAGTAAAATAATTATCTTTAACATGTTTTCATCACTGTAGCAATCACATAAATTAAATTATAACTAATGTTTCAAATTAATGGAAGTATAGAAAAATACTATTACTATTTATTATTGTTCGATAGTCGGTATAATTAAGTTCATGATAGGTTTATAACTAAAATCCTAGTATACTCGTATGGCACACCTAGGCCCTAATTATGAATAAAGACAGAGCTAGTGTGATTAAAATCATCTATATAAACTTCATTAATGGCATATATCGTGAGGGTAGTACAAATATATTATTTGGTTAATAACTAAATAATACTCTAAAGTATGGCATCTGTTGTAAATACAGTAGAGTAGACCCGAGGATGATTATTTTTAACATACTTTATCACCGTAAAACCAATGTAAACTAATTATACGCATTATTTCAAACTAGTTGAAGCCTAAAGAAATACTAGTGCCAATTGTTAATATACGTCCATATATGGTTGGATCCATGACTTATAAATTATTTACGTAAAGTCTGACCTTATCAGTGCTGCAACTAAAATAGGAATACTCATGGATAAAACCATGGTTTATTTAAAAGGTATAATAACAGAGCTAGCTTGACTAAATCACCTACACGAAGTTAATTAACCACACCCCCTGTACCATAGTATATGTTTAGGTTGGTAAAGAACCCTTAGTTGACTAAACAGTATCAAGATATTGGACTCATACTATCACTTGTTCAGGATAACTTGTATTAAAAAGAGCATGGATTTTTATCGACATTTGATTATACTTAGCTAATTAAAATGCACACGTCATACATTCATTCAAAGAACCCTTACTCTATTGGCAGAATAATAATATGGATAGTGCATTATGACGATTTGGTTGATCCTAGGCCTATTCATCAACAAAACCAAACTTAAGCCTGTAGGACCTGACCATTTTATTTTGATAGCAGATAATTTAGCCATCCTAATTGCACATGCGGTAAATCCGTGTTGACACATACGGTAACACGGTCACTTATGGTTGCACCTATCGAACTATAAACTATACGATAAAATATCTAAGATAGGAAATACCAGTTAAAAATCTTGACCTCATATAATAAGAGCCGAACGGTGAATTAGGATTATCCATTATAGAATTATGCAATAAGATAATCTGCACATCTAATATTAAAAACCTCACAAATCTAACATATAGAGCTGGGTTAATTATTAACCTTTTATAATGATGGGTGAAATATGTCCATAATTTAATAATAACTCCACTAATAAAATAATAATATAGATGATTCACTGTTAATATCTGGTTAATCCTAAGTCTATCCAACCACAGAACCGTTCCACAAATTTTAATTATATAGAATAAAAACCTCCTTTAGTGTATGATCGTTGTGTTTAGATAGAAGCGAGTAGCATGAGCAGCCCTAGGTATGACTCCGACATTTATAATTGTTTGCGCATGTTTGATTGTTGGTTGAATACTGGTTTCTCTCGTGTATTATAGTAATGGTGTATCGATTAGTCGTTAGGCAACGTGTGCAGCTTCCAGGAGGAGAAGGTTGATCAAGATTATAGAGTAAGGATTATCCTGAGCAAGGCAAGTCATCACTATTCCTTGAACATATTGATCCCAATTGTGAAATTATTTTGTTTACAAATAAAGTTGCATGCAATGATGAATATCCTACTTGTTATTATGCCATGCCTTGAATATTGTTTACCCCATATCCCCTTGTAACCATGTGTACGTATGAGTCCCTAGTTAATTATGACAAATGCTTAGAAATGCTATTCTAGAATCATGTATACTCATATTTATCAAAATGCTATATGCTCTTTGGGAAGGTAGTTGAGATGCGGCATGTGGAGACATGAGCGTCACATTGCCATGACAATGATGACATGATTCGTGGAAGGAAAATAAAACTAAACAACTGTTTTCGACTGGGGCGGATGGTGGATTTGGGTGGTATCCGGTAAAGGCTAGTGCCATCCCTGGTCAATTAAGGACCGAGCCATGAAGCTAAGCATGAAACGACACCCCGTACAACCGTACTTCTCGGATGGGTAAAGACCTAGCGGAGTAAATAGCCGAGCGGAGGCAGTATCCCTGCAGAGTGGTTTTCTTGATGTGTATGAGGGGCGGGGCCTATGGTGGAGTAGCCACTGGTAGGACCGTCACGTGTAAACCTAAATTTTATTATAACTTAATGCATGTTTGAGTTTTCCCTTCCCGGGAGCGCCAGAACTCCTCTCACTGCTAGAAACCGTGTACGCTTAAAGTGCATGAGGATGTAAGTTCATGGAGCGGGTACTGCCAATGTGAGGTTATTGAAAGGCTTTGCCGTGACGCGTCTCATTCGTTGGGACTTCGGCTCATGTGTTGGGCAAGTTACGGAGTACGGGTAAATAGTAGATCCACTGCAGTGTGAGTAATCAAATCTATTCGAATAGCCGCGCTCACGGTTATTGAGCACCGGGACATGTATTACACTTGGCTAGACTCTAAATTCTTAACTTGTGTGGGATGGGATGATGCATGATGATTTTTATGCTGATGGAGCCACTTCCTGAGAGGAGGGAGGTGGGCGTCCTCAGAAAACCATGACGACTCAATGACGGGAAGCTATCCTTGGGATGACAATGGATGGTGAACAGAACCGTCGTTGATTAATGAACTATGGTATTAAAATTTGATCAGTCTATGCTAGGTCTTAGGTTTGTGAAATAATTTACAAAATTTGCTTTACGCAAAAGAACCGGAAGCCATTCCTTGAAATACCCTCTATCATAAGCATTCTTGTCTGGTGGCTTGTTGAGTACTTTTGTACTCATTGTTGCTATATATATATATCTTTTAGCAGAGTACCTCAAGAGAAGCCCTTCTTAGTACACTTGCGTACTTAACAAGATGATCGGAGTGCAATCCCGTTCTAGGTCTCGTTCCCCAGTCGGCTACCTGTGGCATGTCAACCGGGCCCTTGTGCTGTTTTGTCTTCCGCTGTTGTTCTGTAGTTGTTGGCCTGCCTGGCCCTAAAGTAAGTAATTAACTCTTTTAGCCTTAATTCATCCGTGATATGTTGTGATCCAGCTATGTATGTGTGTACCAGCTACTGATTCAGGGATTGGTACGGATAAACACATAAGATCTCCGATTTCCAAAATCTGGGGTCGACAGTAGATTGGATGAGTAGCTTAAGAGAAAATTTTATTTGAAGTATAGGTGGATAGGGTCTCTCATAAATGGAGCGGTAGATGATTTAGACAAACCAGCTACCACTAGCTGTGTAGTCACGTCCAAATCCTAACCATCCCTTCTTCCTCCCTCACTTTGTCCTAACCCTTCACACATGTTTCCCTATTCAATTTCCACTCTTCTTATCCGATTACCCAAACAAGCTCTAGGGCCTGTTTAGGGGAGTTTTTAGCAGCTGTAGCTTCTCCTAGAATCTCTAGCTACCAGAAGCTCCCCCAAACAGTGCAGATTTTCACTCCCGGGCTCTTTTTCACCCTAGACATATGCATGATTGACCATTTTTATGAATATGCCCTTAAATTTGAAATAAACTATGAAAATAATTAACTACAACACCCTCCTTTCTTAATATATTACACCGTTAAATTTTTAAAAATTTGAATAAAAATTTGAATAAGATGAATGATTAAACGTTTGTCAAAAAATCAATAGTTATATGGCCTAGTAAATATAGTATGCTCAATTATAGGCGGGGAAAATGACTAACATATCAATGTACCAGTACACCCTTAAAAATGAATAATTATGCTTAAGTACATGTAAAAAGATGTAAATATATACCCTTTAAAAAGATGTAAAAAAGAACTAATGCGGTCCTCTCACACAAAAAGAACAAATGCATAATTATGCTTGTGAAAAAAAACGACCTATAAAAATATGGCTCCTGCCATGGTCGAAGAGGACTTGAACAACTGGAATGTGATGGAACACATTATATACCAGTAGAAGTTGGAAACAATTCAGGGACTTTTGTTGTTATCCTAGTGGTTAGAGCATTGGATTTTTTGTCTAATTTTCCACTGCATGTCGTTAATGGGCCTTCTCGCAGTGGGTGCTAGGAAACAGGCCGTGACAGGCTCCGCGCTACTAATTCTTCTGTACTGTAAGTCGCAAATGGGCTTTGTTGGACTGGGTGGTTGGAAATGGGCCATGCGGACTCCGCGCTAGGAATTTCCTGGCCACAGGCCGCTAATGGCCGTGGTGGACTCGACCTGATGGGCCCCAAGGAGGGGACGAAGGGTAGCTGAGCCTGCTCTAATGGGGCTGGGAGAGCTGCTCTAGCAATGCATTACAAAAATACGATCTCTCTTTTGAATTTGAAAACATTCGAAAAAATAATACTCGAAGCTTTCCAAACATTGTTATAAACTTTGTGACGCTTTCCAGTTCGTCTCTTACGATAAAATAATATTCGTCATGATATTTCACTGGATTAGTTTATGACGATTTTTAGTTGGTATCAGTGACGAACACCATATTTTCGTCACTAAGTCACTCATCTTATCCTGAACGTCATAGATCAGAATTAAGTAATGACGAATAGCTCCAATGTCACAATGAATTCGTCGGTCAAATGTGTTGTAGTGCTATAAGAAGACAGTGCCGAAGACAGTGCCGAAGTGGCAGAGAATGGAAGCAGCGTAAGAAGAAAAATATATCGTTCCCGCCACAGCTGATTACCCTGAACAATCCAAAAATTGGTACTACGCTCATGGGGAAACACTGAATCCCGACGATGGCTCCCTAGTCTTCACCGAAGATATACGTCAAGCAGCACACCGTCTCGTTGAGGCCCTAGAGGCCTTTGCTGAGGGAAATTTTAAACCCGACAGAAAGAAGGACGAGCTAACACTCACACTAGAGAATCCTGAGCACCAAAGACGAACACGCGGAAAAGGCGTGATCGCAAGAAAGCATGGGTTCGAAGATGATGTCCACACATACCGGAATCACATGAGAAGCAAGAGAGCTCAAGAGATGAAGCTCACAGATCTCGAGTTGAAGGTCAAGACCTACCACGTACGGATGCAAGAGGAGATTGAACGACGGGTAGATGAACGCTTAAGTTAGTCACGCCAGCAACCACAGCCGTCTGTTCCTCCCATCATGGTGAGCCAACTCAGGGAAAGGAAGCAGCTTCGCATCTACAGGGCAAGTAGGAGAGCTGAGCATGGAAGCTGCAATAGGGCTAGAAGTCACGGAACCACCCTGCCCCGTGGATGAAATCGCGCAGTGGACATTGTGTGAGCTGCATGTTCCCTTCAGGAACATACCAATTAAGGTTTGTTCATAGTTTTATGATATATGAATCGTTAGATTGCGAAAATTGGTGCATATCTTAATTACTAATCTCGATTTTCGTGAAGCCAGTGGATGGCATGGCCATACTAGTATAGCAGAACCGGATGTACCATTGAAGGCCGATTTCACCTCGGTACTCAAAGGTCGAAGTTGAGCTGATAGTCCCCAGCTTTGAGGATCTCGAGTTGGACATCCCTAGAGGAGATGGGGAAACGAAACTAGCAGACACAGCCTACACCATTGTACTATGGTGCAAGCGCTACATAGTGTTTCTTGGGCGAGCAGCGGCGTCCGTTCCTACATCTTCTCTGCCTACACCGTCTCCTTCCATGTCTCCACCGCCTGCACCGTCTCCTCCATGGACACTAAATGCTTCACGGGCATCGAGTCCTCCGAGGTCTCCACCGTCGGCACGGTCTCCTCCATCTTCAACACCGCAACCAGCTACAAATACCAAGCAGTCTTGCCCACCTCGTATTGCACCGTCAAAGTCCACGCAACAAACGAAGAAGCCAAAACTTGGCGAGCCAAAAGAAGCCGCTCTCAAGAAAAGAGCGTATCACCTAATTGATGAGGAGACTGATGAGGTCATGAGAAAACAAGTGTAAGACCACTTCAAGCCGTGGAGTCCACCTAAGGAGACACCAATAGACCCAACAAGTAAGGCCTTCTTTCTGAAGATGAGCGAAACAGCCAAAAAGACATTACTATTGGACTACGCCGATCAATAATCAAGTCTTTTCAAAAGTCCAAAGGGAAGAAAAAAGAAGTCGCTCAGCTCGGAAAACAAGCAAAGCAAGACTTTGAGCCAATATCAACTAAGCTCAAAATTAATATTGAAGAATTTTTGAAACATACAAAACTTACTTAGGCACAACTACTGGTCCTAGAGCCTATCGATATAGTGAAACTATCGGATTTCGCATACAAATTTAACTTGGGCGAACTACTCGTCAAGCCTAAGCAGGTGAATAGCCTTTCTACGTAGATGTACCGATTCAATCAATTCTACATGGAAAAAGTAGCCAATGGCAGAGAGATGTTCGGTGTGAGGATAAAACACGCCGATTACTTCAATAGAAAAAAGAGTATGTGGGTCTAGTTCGAGGACGCCTTCCCTATATACCACCTAGACTCCATGAACATCGCTTTTATCAGCATATGGGTTTTGTAAGTGTCATTCAATTTTATTTCGTTTCTTAGCTCGTCGTAGGCTCCTTATAATTTTTCGTATGTTAGGATACCTGATGACATCTTTTTTACCCTCTGCAGAATGGAGATTTAATGATACCGTATGATGGAATCTTACAGGGTTGGTTTAATGTACCCATACAGAATTAATATCAAGCTACTATAAAACTTTAAAAAAGCTACAGAGGATAACATTTTAAAATTCTTGTATTACAAGACCTATATACTATTGCCTTACAACATAAGGTGAGTTTTTACTACCTTTTGTACCAATTTCCTTCTCCTGTTTTATACCATGAAATGTAAATCATCTCACGCAATTTTCAGCAACCACTGGGTCCTTTTTATCATACACCTTCCCGCAAGCAATATCCATATCTACGACTCCATTAGGAAACCGAAGGAAATATTTGCCCACATTTTTGTTGTGCTTAAGAGGTATTGCTATCCATTCCACTGTCATTACGATTGCTGCTATCGATACTATATATTGGCATCTCGGATCATTAATCATATGTTGTAACTACGTACAGGACATGGGCACGGTTGTGTACAACCGTCTGCAGTCCGTGGGAAGAAAAACTGAGTGTGAGAATGGACATTCCGGCAAGGACTTGGACCAAAATTATATCTCACTTATCCTACTGAAATAATATATAATTCTTAGTTTTGTTTCTACTTTAGTGTGCACAACAGGGACAGGGGAACATGTGCGGCTATTACTTTTGTCACTACATGCACACCTTAACGCACAAAACCAGCACTGACAAAGATCTAGATGTACGTAAACATCATTTAGTAAATAATGTTTCTTATTGACTACATATATTTATATCGAATTATGTTTCCAAATGACAGATTGTTTGGATGACGCATAACCTCTGCCATGCAGACTTTGTAAAGGTTTTTCAAGAACAATTGATGGGATTTATCATGGATGAGATTATTAGTCCCATGGGAGAATTCCATGAAGATGGAAAGCCTGTTCGTCATTCTAACCCTAGCTGATTGGTGTACCTTTTGTAACATATGATAGAACATTAGAAATTAACCATGGTTGTAATATATATATATATAACAATAATTACATTTATTTAATTACTAACATGTTTGCGTATATTAATCATATGTGTAGGGAATAATTTATATGGTTTTAGTCTATTTTCATGTCTCACACAGATATATGCACGTATATATGTACTTAATTATATATATATATGTCTTCATATATATGAACATATAAATTTACCGCTAATTACATATATATATATGTGCATATATCGATGTACTTATAAATATATATTTACAAATATAACATCTATATATTATATATACATGCATGTATAAAAAAACCAACAAGAAAAAGCATTTGGAGAAAAAAAGAAAAAAAAGAGGTACCAGCCGGTACTAAAGATGATAGCACCTGCCACCTGACGCTACTATTTTTAGTACAAGTTGGTGTTATCAACCAGTATTAAAGATATTTTTTTAGACCCGATTATTTCAAGTGGGACTAAAAATATCCATCTTTAGTCCTGGATTGTGCTTCCCGGTTACGAACCGGTAGCAAAGACCGGTTTCCCGGTAGTGTTTGCTCAACATTAAGACTTAATGCATATGTAAGAACTTTGTTTTGCATGAACATATCGATTCGTGACGTCTCAAAATTATAAAATTATTTTGCACTGAATAAAAATAAATGAAGCGTTGATGCTTTTAGTCGTCATCCACATAGGGACCTGGTTTACTGAATGTGTACACAAGCTAATTCATCACCAAACGTAAGATGTATTGCAGGACAGCTTTCGTTATCACCTAAGCAGCATCACCGTATACACATAACAATTACAATAACTATTATTAACGATAAGATATGAGAATAATGTACCACTTTAATTAGATGGGCGTTGGAAAGTCTGACACATAGCTACCGCATTATTATTATTGTCAAGCTCACAAGCTGGTTGGTTGCTTCCCTCACAGCATCTACCATTGACTCATATTTTGATGGTCATACTCTGCCCATGACGTGCACATCAATTATGATGTAGCCATCTCGGTATTGATCCAGTGACGAACACAACTTTAAAATATAGATGAGGTGGAGAACGGAGATGCTCACTCGATAAGAGCAATCGAACACAACACATATTATATTTATAGTTCAATAGCATAACTGCGTGCGTGTTGTGAAGATACGGACTAATCTGTTGAACGTTCACACCTTGTTACACCTGATTTTGATAGCGCATGATTACTATAAGTGGGTAGTGGGGTCTTGAGGGTGTGGGGTGACTGGTGTCGTAGCTGGATCGATCGACCCACCCTGCCTACTGGGTGGATCTGCTTGTGTTGATCAATGGTAATGGTAACGTACAGCTTGTACATACCATCATCGGTAATTTCAATATGTGGCATAGGGGTACTAATATATACTTTCTTGCATACTTGTCTCCACTAGCCTATAGAGTTAAATGACTAGAAGGACAATAATGCAAAACCCTGATAAGAAATCATAATGTCAAATACCTCCACTCCTAATCATAATGCAAAACCCCGACCGCACTAAAACTCTGCTCCACCCTGAGCATAGTTCCGGTCCTCACCATTGACCAAGGCTAACTCAAGGCCGTCCTATCAAATTCGGGGGCCCTTTGCAAAGTTGTAACAAAGGGTACAAACTTTATCATCAAGCAGAACATACTTAAGAATCTTATATTTCAATTTCCTTGAAGCCGATTGAAAAGGATTTTTCAAATACTCACCAATCTCATATCTCCAATCATTGGTATAAATATTTGCAACCTCTATCTCAACATCTTTCAACATCGGCTTGTAGCCTGATACCCTCTAAGCAAATCATTAGCTTCAACATTTTGCTTCCTACGAATATGCCTGATTGCAATTATCCTAAAATTCCTCATCAACTCTTGACATCACTCATTATAAATCCTCAAAATATCATTTTTACACTTATAATCCCCAGACAATTTATTTATACCTAATTGTGAATCACCAATAATTTCAAAAGCATTGGCTTCAACTTACTTTAAGAGCTGCAATCCTTGAGTACTGCTTCATATTCTGCTTGATTGTTAGTATAATGTGGCTTAATTGTAAAAGCGAACTCAAAACTTGCCCACCTCGGTGATATAATAATCAAACTGATACCACAACCATGTCTGCAAACTGATCCACCGAAAACAAAGTCCAAGGCACCAATTCAACATATCCTGCTGAATCATCCCGATGTTGGACGACAAAATCGGCTAGGACTTGCCCCTTGAGTGCTTTGGCCGATTTGTATCTAAGATCAAACTCTGTCAAGGCAAAAATCCACTTTCCAATCCGTCCTATCAAAACTGGAGTCGATAGCATGTACTTGACCACATAGGCTTTGCTCACCACAATGCATTCATTTGAAAGTAGATAATTTCTCAATTTTGTATATGAAAAATACAAGCATAAACGTAACTTCTTCACAGGGGTATATCTTGTTTCAGCATCCAAAAGCCTTCTACTAAGATAAAAGATTGCTCTTTCCTTCCCATCAACCTCTTGGACAAAAATTGAGCCGATAGACTTTTCATCGGCAGATAAATATAATTTCAATGGAATCCCTTTCTGTGGTATCATAACTGTGGAGAACTCAAATATTCCATGATATTATCTAAAGTCATCTGCTGTTTTTCGCTCTAAACGAATTCTTGATCCTCCTTGAGTCTTAATAGCAGCGTGAACAGCTCAATCCTTCCAGATAAATTTGATATAAATATCCTTAAAAAATTGATTTTGTCAATCAATAATTGCAACTTATTCTTATTTGCTGGGGGCTCTATCTTTTTGATAGTATATATACTTTTCTGCGTAACCTAAATCCCCCTTTCATAAACTAAAAAAACCCAAAAATTGTCCAGCCGAAACTCCAAAGGCACATTTATTGGGATTAATCTTCAAACCATATTTCCTTACCCTCTCAAACATCGTCCATAAATCAGCTATATGTCCATCAATTTCTTTTGACTTCACAACTACATCATCAATGTAAATTTCAATCAATAAGCCGATGAGATAATGAAATATATAATTCATAGCTCTTTGATATGTGGCACCAGCACTCCTCAACCCAAAAGTCATCACAACCCAATCAAAGAAGTCGATTGCAACAAGACATTGTTGACGATTAAATTTGTTAAGAGTATGAATCGGGGTCAAGGTCCAATCCGAAGTGGATTTGAAGATATGAGGTGATCTCGGAAATAGAGTATGCATCATCTGGAAGTCTGTACCGGTCGATACCGAGTTCAATACGGCTGGCCGATATAGCCGATATTGGCACGGTTGTTTGCATGATCAATGTCGGATTCAAATGAAGGGCTTCAATGATATTGCCAGATGAGGATAGAGTCCGAGGTAGGCAATTGTATCTATTAATTAGGATATTATGTAATTTTTTTAGAGATATTTTGGTAAAAGTCTGCCTAAGGGTTATTTGTCGGTTAGAGTTGAGTTAGGAAAGTTTGAGTCCTGTCCGATATGGACAAGTTGTATTTTTAGGGTATAAATATATGCTCGAAACCATGTAAATAATTGACACCAGATCAATATAGTCACGATGCATCGCCGCCTTTCGTTACTTTACTTTTTTGACGAGCTCTTGCTTTCGAGTCGAGCTGCATCAAATTCGATCTTCGATAAGAGGTAAAACTTGTTATGGCGGTTTGCATTATTGGGATTAGTGCTTAAACATTATGACACTTTAATCTTGTTGTCGCGAATCACCGAGTTATCATATATGTTTCATAATCTAAATTGACAATGCTTTCTATATGTATCGGCTTATTTGTTTCTAGGGTTTTGTCGATAACAACTAGATTACTTTGTTGGTTTACATTATTTAACATATCTACCATCCTGAAAAGGCAATCATCGGCTTGATTGTCTAGATATTATGTTATTTTTCATACTTAGTGCTCCATCAGTTAAGTTTGATCTACTAAGTCGTGCTTAGAATTATAATCTCTAGCTTGCCTTATGATTGTTAATAAGGATAATATCAGGGTTTCAGCTGACTTTATCTGGTACAATTGTTTTACTTCGTTATTTACCTTGTTCAACAAGGTGTATCTGCCTTTTGTATTGATATCTCAACTACTTAAATATATTAAGCTTGTTATGAATCTAGTCAATACTAGTTTAATATATTTATGATAAAATGATATCTCAATATAAAGTTGTATCGGAGCTATAGCCGATACACGCTTAAGCCCAAATATCGACTATGATATGAATATATATAATCTTTATTTCATATTATTTTGGATATCAGTAGTTTATATTGTCTCGGTTAAGTCTGATCTAACCAATTGCTAATCTCTGAAGTAATATTTATGTAAATATTATATTACATTGATCTCTACAGTCGATGATATGAGTTTAGGGTTTATTTGTGCTTATAAATTTACATCACGGCCGATTCACCTTTCCTGCATCGGCTAGGTTATAATAGGATACAACGTCGGCTCTCTAGCCGATTGGCTATCGTTTACTAATAATATTTCTTCGTTTGTTCTTATTGATTGCAGGATTAAATCAACTGGCACGCCCTAGAACCCGAAGACAAGCTTATGGAGCTACACTAGAGTAAAGCAAATCTCTCAGGCCAGTTTGTATTTTTTGCATCAACAGATATCTAAAAGCAGTCTTATGAGTATCTTCCTCTACCATAAATATCTGATTATATCCTGCATTACCATCCATAAAACTAATAATCTTATGTCCTTAAGCTGCATCAACCAATAAATCAGCAACAGGCATTAGGTATTGCAATCAACACACACCCTAAGCTTGCCCATTCTTTTTAACACTGATACCCACTCAGCATATCGACAAGGCCTTATAAAGTTTGCGTCAAACAATTTGGTAATTTCGGCTTTAAAAGTTTCATACATGTCTGCCTTGAATCTCCTTGGAGGTTGCTTCAATGGCTGATATCCTGGTTTGATAGGCAGCCGATGTTCTACAATAGATCGGCTAAGTCCTAGCATTTCATGATATTCCCAGACAAAATAGTCTCTATATTCTTTTAATAGCTCAATTAACTCTTTTTAATAAAATCTGGCAAATCGGTACGTACAAATGTCGGCCTAGATTTAACATCTATCCCAATATCAACTTCTTCTAATTCATTGGCAGACATAAAACCTTGGCCTAGCTTACTTACGAATTCATCAACAACATCTTCAATGTAGGATTTGGGCCATCAACCATGTTTTCAGAGCAAAAGTTGGGGTTCTCCATCTCCGATTGGCTGTATATCACAATCGGTTACTTTTAGAAACTCACCTCCCCAAACTTTCTAGAAAGACAATCAACTCCTTCCATTTCCCAAATAGTTAAATCGACACTAGCAACATGTACTGACTTGTCGGCTTGCACAATTTCTACCTGGTCCCCTTGCCATTGGATCAAACATTGATGCATTGTCAAAGGGATGCAGCAAATTGCATGTATCCAATCTCTTCCCAACAGCAAACTATATGAACTCTTGCCATCAATTACAAAGAATGTAGTAGGTATTGTCTTGCTGCCAACTGTCAACTCAACATTTAAAACTCCCTTAGTCCCGGAAGAGTTGCCTCCAAAGCCCTTTAACACCATGTTGGCTTGATCAAATCTTCTATAACCTTACCAAGCTTCCTGAAGGTAGTATAAGGCATCAAATTAACAGTTGCCCCTCCATCAACTAACATTTTCGACATTGGTCTACATTGACTAATCCCTTAATACACAATGGTTTTAAATGCCGATGTTGGATATCCTCTGGTTTATCAAATACAGCTTGTTCTGGTGATAGTATTAAACCAGCCGATGGATCAATTATACCTTCATCGACTGAGTGAACACTGTATTCTGCTGGTAGCATGAGCACCATATTAACTGAAGCCGAGGCTATAGCTTTCCCTTTAGCATATGCTAGAATTCTAGTTTTAGCTTTATCAACTTCAACTTCATTGGCCGGTACAACTTTAGACTTAACTCGCCACTCCTTTCTTGTACGTTTCAGCCGATGGTTGATTTCTTCTTCAACTTATTGCATCTGCTCTCTATTCCTCATCCTTTGAACTCGTCTCTTTTGATTTTTAGTACAAATACCACTTGGGCACCATTGGGGGTTCTGAGGTTGTTCAGGTTGACGATCCTCAACTTCATTTTCAAAATAATCTTGTTGAATCGGCCCCAATCTCTCATGTACCGGTAACCTCTTTTGTTCTGGCCGATTCTGAAATTATTTAGAACTAGTAGCTCGAGAAGAATTGTTGTACTACCTAGGATCACTACATCCAGGGCAATCCCTGATTGATGGCAACCTCATCCTTTCATTCCAGCAAAACATAAAGAATTCACAACCCCAGTGAAGATCAAAGTCAACCCTATCACCTTGATAAAATCCGTCATCTTGATATTCGTCGTGTTGATACTGCCTATCTTGATGACACTTATAACTTTGATAATTTTTGTGAACTTGTTTCTCTTGTCTCTTATGATATTTTTTGGTTAGCTTGGTGTATTGGCTGTTGGGGTTGGTCCGATGATTGATTATATCGGCCCTTTGTTCATCCAACCTTGTGTGAACTATGTTGACAGGAAAAGGATGTCCATTAATCTTCATCGGCTTCTTATCATCATCAAATTTTATCCTACCTTGCTCAAGAGCCAATTGGATCCGTTGCCTGAACACTTTGCATTCATTAGTATGATGAGATCCCATGTTATGACACTTACAAAATCATCTCTTCTTCAATTCTTCAGCCCATGAAAGCACATGCCCTATCGGTTGTTGCTTTTCAGTAGTGTAGGAGTAAATCTTGGTGGAACTTGAGCCGATACATATGCTATCTGATGATATCCACCCCCTAAGTCTATTTTTACAGTCCCGTGCTGTGGGATAGTATGATTTGGCAAGTACATTGGTCCTTTAGCCTTTTCCTTAGCGATTGTTCCATCTACAACTAACTTAATCACCCCTGTCAATGTATTGACCAATACTCAAGATTGATTTATCAACGCATGATGAAATGCCCAGTAAATGCAATCTTGTAACATATGAAGCTCCTCTTTGTCTGATTCGGTTGCCACCCCTTTAGCTTTGTCTTTGCTATCTTTAGATGTACTTGCTCCCGCATCTTAGGGGTTAGGTAAAACCACCTTCATTTTTTTATCACCGTACCTTGTCGCGTCATAATGAATGAGTGCAAATAATGCGTCTGTATTTGATTCAGGAGCTATTCCATCTCAGCTTTCTGCTCATCAGTCAGTTGTCCAACTGTCATAGGGATAATGTTGTCTTCTTTGATCTCTACAATGGTGAAAGTGTTGAACAAGTCCCAATAGGCGTGCCAAAAGCGTGTTGATGCAAAACACGGCGGCCTGGGAGATTTGCTTCACTCCAGTGGTGGTCCAAGGCTTGTCTCGAGTGTCAAAAGCATGCTAGTTGGTTTGTTCCACAACCAACAAGAAAGACAAACGATAAAGTTAAATGAACGATAGCCGATCGACTGATGAGCCGATGACGTATCGCTAAAGGTCTTACCCAATGTAGTTAGACCAAATCGGCAGTGAATTGTCATAGAACAAATAAAACAAAACCCTAACTATGTTCCATCGGCTGTATTATGTCTATTTGGTTTTTATCAATCCCTTTTTAGATAGTATTATGGAATAGCCGATGATCCAATATTTAGAGAAAAGTGAATAATTTATTGACTATTACTCTAGTATAAACTTATGTTGGTAGATCAATCTAAATAAATATATCAAACAATAATCAATCTTAGATGCGATAATTTGATTTAGATTGACTAATACTTGATATATTTATATAAAGTGGTCTATCTGTATAAGTGGCAAATATAAAACACAAGTTAATGCATATTAGGTATGATCGGCTGAAACCCTGATACTATCCTTAATTATGATTAATTCCAGGTTAGATTTTAAGGTTCTAAACACCATTAGGGATGATGCATCACAAAGTATGTGAAGAAACCTAAAATCTAAACAATCAAGTAATTAACCACTTTTCGGGATGATAATACCATAACTAATCTAATCTAGTAAAACAATTTAGTCGATACTGATATAAACACTAAAACGAGTCTCAGCCGAGATGATGAAATTGAAATATTAAACTAGATTTAATTAAGATATATGATTAAAGATGATCACAATAACGAGATTAATACATCTAGAACGATATAAAAGCTCCGATAATGCAGACCATCGAGACAAGTTACCTCTTGTCGAGAGACCGTAGCTGATGCACTGACTTTAAGCAAGAACTCGTCGAAAAGTAAAAGAAAAAGGTGGCGATGCACTGAATAGTTGTATTGATTGAATTGTCATCCATTTATTACAATAATCCTTGATTTATATTTATACCCAGAGTACAAAATTTGTCCACAGTGGACACGACTCAAACTTTCCTGAAGATAACAACAAACGGACAAGTCAACATGGCGGACTCTTTCTATATCTCTAATCCAAACCGACACTAATATCCTATTTAATACATACAATTTCCTTAATTGAGCTCTATCTCTGAACGACAATAACAGTTATTCCACTCCTAGCCCATACCAAGCTCATGCTAAGCCATATCGGCCACTTTCCTTATCGGCTGAATCATATCCGGCTCTGTTTTTCAGCCGATATAGAGTCTAGCCGATACGCAGTCTGTTTTCTCAATCCGACTTGATCTCGTACCAAATCCGCTTAAATTTTCCTTCTTCTTCTCCGAGTCTAATGCTAAATTTTGCTTTTAACAATTCCAGAAATTATTTTAAATGGCTCAAAACATCTAAAATTCATAACTAATCCATATGAACTCCAAATTGAGCCATTCAACTAGCAAAATTCATCTAAAACTAAGCTCTACATGTTTGTTTACTTTCCATTTACTATTTACTTGGCTTTTATTAGGGTTTTTCCTCATTTTGCGTGCCAGCGTGTAGTTTCTGTTGTTTCGGAAGATTGCAGTCGCGTGGAAAAGAGTTTGGAAGAACGTTTGATGAAGCAAGGAAAGTTACAAATTCCTCTTGAGCATGCTGAGCCCATTTTATAAATATTTTTACCATTTATAAATAAATTGTATGTTTTGCTAATTACATGGGATTATGGAATTACCTATCTACTCGCTTGTGCCCTATTTACTTGTTATATGTCATTTGTCAAACTTGGGTTATAATTTGACTAGCTTATGTTACTATTGAGACCTAGCTAGAATTACATATGCTTAGCCATGCTTAATACAACTAGCTCACAAAATGGGATAACCACATTATCTACTTTTAGTACCTTGATGAGCTGCAAGCTCGTGACATCTGGCCATGTTTCATTGGTCGTAATTACTAGACTAAAATATGGCTTAATGGTGGACTGTGGGCGCATGGTTTTGCTAGTCGCACCCATGGCAATTAAGGACCGGTTCACGGAAAACCCCTAGAAGACTTACCGCGCTTACCACAAGCAAGAATGGGCAACTGCTTGATTTGTAGTATAGCTCTTCCCTTTCCGACGTTCCAAGGCAAGGATGACCGTGATGGAGTTGGGTCGGCGGGGGATTACCCGTTGATCGGCTTCCGGATTCACCACAGCGCACGAGGGGCTGCTCACCTCGGTTTAGGGGTGAGGATGATACCTTAATGTGTTGCCCATGGTTAAAGGGGGTTATGCGAAGGGACTTGTCACAGTCACTCGACATGGTGATGTGTCTGTGGCCGGACACGGTGACATGACAGTGGATTGTGTCTTATGGGTACAGTTGTGCACATCTGACTAGAGTAAAACTATTCGAATAGTCGTGCCTACGGTTATGGGTGATCGACCAGCTTCACCGTGATTAGTCCCACTTTTTAATAGTTTTACTTAATGAACTGGTTTAGTTCAGGTGGTTTGGATGGGCCTGTTCAACGTTGTGTAGCGTTGTTCAGTGGAGATATAATTTTGCCTTAATTAATCAAATGTTTTATTGTTTTCTAATTATAAATGTTCCGCTTTTATGTAAATAGCCACAAACCTTCCCTTGTCTCCCATTGCACGTTTGCATCGTTGGTGTGGCTTGCTAAGTACGGTGGTCGTACTTACCCTTGTTATTATTCCCCTTTTTCAGAAGTGTAGTGATTCTGAGCTGAAGACGAAGTTAGAGTACCAAGACTTATACCCCAATTGAGTTTTGCCTGTAGAGTGGAGCAGAAGCCCCTCTAGGTTTGCCTTTTTCCGCTTCTGCTGCTTTCTTTTCAGTGTGAGGACTAAGTGCCTCTTCTGTAAGTATTTACGCTTTATTTATTTACGTTTGGATCTGTATATTAATTTGTCGTTTAGTGTACCCTGGCTGATTCCTGGACAAGGATTCATACACAAAATAGTCTGAAAATTTGGGCTAAATTTCTGGCCATGATATTGGGTGGATATGTGATTTCACCCACATGGATTTAAATCTTGGTGCCTATAAATATTATGTAGATACAGTTAAACTTTTAATAGAACTATAGTAAGATCAGGGTTGGGTTGGGTCGCTGGTTTTCGTCTCTGAGTGGGTGTTAGGGGTGCTTTTCGTGGATGTGTGAGTTTGGTGTTATGTGTTAGTAGTATGTGTGCGCGTGTGAGTTTCCATGTAATCGCAAATAAAAAATACCCTCTAAATTAGTGGAGTTTAGGATTAGAATAGTTCTTCGGTTTTCTCATCTTGTCGGAGATTTGGGTATGTTTTTAGTAATTTACTTTGTTTGTAAGATTATATATAAGCTTAGTAATGAAATTTTCTTCCTTGTTTAACAATGTTCGTAGTTCATATACTGTGTTGTTAGTTATATCGTGTATGAGTAGTTTATATCTCTTTATATTCTCTATATAGGATAATCGATTTAAGCTATGGCATCAGTTGAATGATTTTAACGGGTTGCACTAGTTCTATCTTATCTATCTGAAGTGTGGGAGTCGCGGAGAAATTAGTTATATTATTTAGCAATGTAGACATGATGGTTGGATCGATTAAATACTGTTGGATGTGGGTGTGCCCCATGGAATGTAGAGATAGGCGGCAGGCGGGGACAACGTTTTCTATCTTTAGTAATCCTCCACGTTCGGGTACGATGTAAGAGCTCGTAAAATATCATAACCACGTTGGTATACCAGCAGGAAGCGGTCACTCTCGATCGGTAGTGCTTAAGTATGCAGAACTATGTTCTACATGTATATGTATGTGAATGTATGTATGGACTAAGCATGATATGATAAATGTAGAAGTACATATAAAATCTTAGCTTTCTTTTGTTTTTCTCCACTAGCTAGTTTATTTATTGAGATGATTCCTTCTCTGTGCACACTGCCAATGCAAATTATTATCATTTATCCTTGTTAGACTATGCTATAATTAATTGTAGCATGATTATGAATATATAGACCCATTCCATTTTGTATAGGGTTAATTGGATCCATGCCATTATAGTTTTTATGGTTTTAAAATATATCATTATTATTCAACTATTTGGAACAGTTGTTTGATATATGCTATTGCTTACCAGTTCAAACCATTTTCTAATTTTTCGACCAAATTACTCCTATCTTTTTCTTCCATCCCTACTCTGTTTTTCATCTTCTCCATTAATGGAGCCAGATCTGGTGACGGACGACGGCCACAGCCCGGTCAGGCACTGGCCAGCCTGCAAGCAAGCTAAAGCTTCTTGGCGGCAGTCACATTGGACAAAACAGCATCCAAATTAACGCAGGGGAAAGATCAGATCATTTTCCATTAGTTGACTAGTACAGTACATTATATCGGAGGAGTTCAAAGAAAACTACGCATTGGCAGGGGAGGGAGGATGCAAGCAGGATGCATGGCTGATGGCTGGACAGAGAGGCACGGTGAACCAATCCAACGACGATACCATCCAGATCCGCAAGCTCCTTGAGCGCTGTCTTTTGCTTGTTCACGCTCCCGTCGGCGCCAACCCCAACTGCACGCGCAGGTGGTCGTAGCCACCTCGTCGTGGTCTCCCATGGCCTCCGGCAGCTTAGCACCTAGCACCCTAGCCACGCCGGCTCGGCCTCGTCGCTCGGGATGTTCATGCACCACGGCGTGGGGTACAACCATCGTCATCCTCATCATGCTCGTCCTCGCTGCCGATGGTGGGGATGAACGTGTTCGGTGAAAAGATGAACATGGGCGAGGGGGGGGGGGTTGAAGAAGAAGATGGAAAATTTGGTGCAAAAAATCTGAAAGTGCACTGAAGGCACTACTAGAGAACCGATCTTTGCTCGGGTTTTCAAAAACCGCAATAGTCCCGGTTCAAATAGGAACCGGAACTAAAGATGATCTTTAGTCCCGGTTAAAAAATCTAATGGATCCCGATGATCTTTAGTCCTGGTTCACACCTACCCCGACCGTGTCAGACGTATGTTAAGTAGCCGGTAATCTTTAGTTCCGATTGGTGTTATTAACCCGAACTAAACTGATCGACATTTTTATACATCTTCTTCCTCCTTCAGCCCGAGCCATTACTGCAAAGAGGAGGAGGAAGAAGGGAGGTGCTGCCGAAATTTTTCGTAAAATTGTTTTGGTGATAATATATAAATCGGAGAGATCAAGAAGATTAGCAACTCCATTCTTTAATAATATATGCTTAGCATATTACATTTATAGCTTTTTGTTTCTATGAAATATTATCTCCAACAAGGTTTATGCAAAATGACGAGAGAGAAAATATGTATTGGTAAAATTAGGTTGATTTTGAAATTAGAAAAGTTGGATAAATATGTTATAAAAGAGATGACAGAGGGAAAATATAGAAAACTAAGATAAAAGAATGGAAAACAAAGTTAGTTTAATAAAATAGTTAGAAAAAAGTATAATTCATTAAAGATATTTACAACTTTAGAAATAATAAAAAAGAATAACTATTGTAGAATTATTGTATGATTATTTGTAGAAAAGAGTAGAAAACTAAGGTAATTGAAAAATATATAATATAACCAGAAATAATTAAGTACAATCAAAAAGTATGTTTAGTACTTATATAAAAATATAAAAATAATTGTAAACTTCTCTTCCTTCTCGTCACCATCTTTGTAGCTCTTTGGTAGAAATTAGTTTCACTTTGAATTAGGATGTTTTAAATTATTATATCATTATTTAATTAGTTTCAATTGTGTGGATTTTGTTAGTAACATTGGACTATTTGATGTATAGATGGATCGGCAATGGATGTACACCGCAGACCGACGATCGAAAGAGTTTATTAAAGGCGTGCATTATTTTTTGAATGTGCCCAATGCTAAAAAGCATAAGGGTTTCATGTGTTGTCCGTGCAAAAAGTGCAGTAAATAGAAGGAATATTCTACATCATGAACTATTAATGCACTTGTTTGAGTCAAGATTCATGCCTGGATATAATTGTTGGACCTCGCACGGAGAGCGAGGGGTTACAATGGAAGAAGATGAAGTAGAAGATGAGAACATTCCGAATTGGGCTCATGAATACAGGGGATTTGAAGAAAATCCAGAAGGTGAGGCGGACAGAGCTATTGATGATAATGACGCTGTAGATGATCTTGGTCAGATGTTGCGGGACGTAAAGGACAGCTGCGAAAGTGAGAAGGAGGTCCAGAAATTGGATTATATGTTAGCGGACGATAAAACTTCGCTGTACCCAGGTTGCGAATAAGGGCAAAAAAGTTAGGTACAACGCTAGAATTCTTGTAATGGAAGGCCAAAAATAGAGTGAGTGACAAGGTATTTGGTGAGTTATTGAAACTCGTTAAGAACATTCTTCCGGAGGGAAACTAATTGCCCGAAACAACGTATGAAGCTAAGAAGGTGGTATGCCATATAGGACTAGAAGTATATAAGATACGCGCACGTCCGAATGATTGTATTCTCTATCGTGGTGAGGAGTGTGAGAACCTATAAGCATGCCGGGTTTGTAAAGCACTAGGATACAAGATTAGACGAGATGATCCAGGTGATGTGGACAGACAACCTTCGAAGAAGAGGGTTCCTGCTAAGGTAATGTGGTATTTCCCTATAATACCACAGCTCAGGCGTTTGTTCAAGAACAAAGCGAATGGTAGCATGATGCGCTGGCACGCCAAAAAACGGCAACAAAACAGGATGCTGAGACACCCCGCCGACGGGTCGCAGTGGCGAAACATCGACAGAACATTTTCAGACTTTGGAGATGATGCCCGAAACATAAGGTTCGGTTTAAGTACGGATGGTATGAATCTATTTGGAGAGATGAGCAGCCGCCATAGCACTTGGCCTGTGACCATGTGTACCTACAACCTCTCCCCTTGGCTATGCATGAAGCGGAAGTACATCATGATGCCAATTATCATTCTAGGGCCAAAGCAATCTGGTAACGACATTGATGTGTACTAAGACCATTGGTTGAGGTTGAGGATCTTGTTCTGTTATGGAATAAAGAAGGTGTCCCCGAGTGGGATGAGGACAAACAGGAATAATTTAACATATGAGCGTTGCTTTTCATGACCATTAACGATTGGCCTGCACTAAGCAACCTATCCGGACAGTCAAACACGGGGTACAAGGCTTGGCTACGACAACATCTAATGGTAACGAAACCATTGACCGACAACTCGCATTCTTGGCAAGGGGGCCTTCTTGCTCGATATCGATATTCCAAGGATATGAAATCAATGGATACACATTTTACACAAGAGCCCAAGATAGAAAGGGCACAAACCAGAATAGTGCTATTCGTATCGATGCCATGAGATACAATGGTGCAGCTAACACGTATTACGGTGTCATCAAGGACATATGGGAACTAGACTATGGATCCCTGAAGGTCCATGTGTTGCCGTGCCAATGGGTTAGGCTGACTGTTGGAGGCGTAACGATTGATGATAGTGGGATGACAACGATTGACCTAAACAAGGTTGGATACTTAGACGAACCATTCGTCCTAGCCAATGATGTAATGCAAGTTTTCTATGTGAAGTACATGTCTAGCAAACCAAAGAAGGGTAAAGGACCTGACGAGCCAAAGCGCCACGTGGTTCTCCTAGGCAAAAGGAAAATCGTCAGAGTCGAGGATAAGACTAATGAAGATTATGATCAGTTTGACTGGCAACATCTGTTCGTGGTGACGGCTAACCCGAGCATCCTCCTATCAAAGGAGGACACCCCTTACTCACGCAACGATCGTAGCGAAGGAACGTTAGTGAGGAGAAAGTACGTGAGGAAAACAGTGACGTAGGTTGTTGTATGGAAGATACAAATTATTTATGATGTATTGAAAGTCATGAAATGTTTGTGCATTTTAATTATATATCATTATTGACATGTAATAGGATATTTAAACTATTTAAATAGGTCATATGCTAATTACATATCATCATTGAAATGTAATAGGAGATTTAAACTATTTAAATAGGTCATATTTTAATTATATATCATTATTGACATGTAATAGGAGATTTAAACTATTTAAATAGATCATATGT
The DNA here is from genome assembly GCA_000573905.2 of Oryza punctata. Lineage (NCBI taxonomy): Eukaryota > Viridiplantae > Streptophyta > Magnoliopsida > Poales > Poaceae > Oryza > Oryza punctata. The sequence continues at coordinate 14,676,117 of CM002488.2, forward strand.
TAATTATATATCATTATTGAAATGTAATAGGAGATTTAAACTATTTAAATAGGTCATATGTTAATTATATATCATTATTGACCTGTAATAGGAGATTTAAACTATTTAAATAGGTCAGATGTTAATTATATATCATTATTGAGATGTAATAGGAGATTTAAACTATTTATATTGGTCACATGTTAATTATATATCATTATTGAAATGTAATAGTAGATTTAAACTATTTAAATAGGTCATGTGTTAATTATATCTCATTATTGAAATGAAATAGTAATTTTTAAACTATTTAAATAAGTTATATTTTAATTTTCTATCATTATTGAATCGTAATAGAGGATTTAAACGATTTAAATAGGTCATATGTTATATATATCATTATTGAAATATAATAGTAATTTTTAACTGCCATATGTTAAATATATATATTTAAAATGCAATAGCAATTTTAAACTATTTAAATAGGTCATATGTTAATTATATGTAATTATATATATTTATTAATAATTTTAAACTATTTAAATCAGGCATTAATGTCGTAATCTTTAGTCCCAATTGTAAACAACAGCCGGGACAAAAAAAATTAGAAACAGTGGGAAATTACGTTTAGTACCGGTTGGTGGTATCAACCGGGACTAAATATCCCGACTATAAATACCAGTGCACATTGTTTTCTCCCCCAGACTTAGCCGTTTTCTCTCGCACCGATCATCGCGCCTCTGCGGCCGCCGTCATCTCCGCCGCTGTTGTCGTCTTCGTCCGACCTCACCACCGCACTGCCCTCAAGGTTTGCCGCCGTCTTCTCTCCTCTCTCTCCGCAACCATGCCGCCGCAACCACGCGGCGTCGGCCGTACCCCGTCATGCAGTTGCCGCCACGCCGGACGTGTAACGAACATGGAACAAATGCGATCGAACGCAAACGAACGCAAACAATAGAATGAACGAACGTGAACGAGTGTGAACGATAGAATGAACGATAGAGAATGAATGTGAACGAACGTAAATGATATACAAACGTGACCACGAACAATAGAACGAACGTGACCGAACGAACGATAGAACGAACGTGACCAAACGAACGAATATTATATTGTTTGTGATAGAACGGTAGAACGAACGTGACCATGAACGATAGAACGTGACCGAATGATAGAACGAACGAATATTATATTGTTTACAATATAACGATAGAACGAACAAACGAACGATAGAACAAACGATAGAACAAACGGACGTTATATTGACCAGGGATACAACGCGAGGGATGGCGCGCGGCTGGAGGCGCTGTGGCCGCGGCTGCCCGGCGCCGACATCGTCTTGTGCGACAGCTACAAGGGGATGATGGAGATCATCGCCCATCCCGCCAGATACGGTAAACAAGATGAAACCTACAGAAATTAATGATTAGTTAATTAAGCAGTAGTAATTAGCGAATGATGATTAATCGATAATGATAGGATTTGATGAGACGAGGAAGGCGTGCTGTGGGCTGGGCCCATTAAGGGGTACTGTGGGGTGCTTGACGAAGGAGATGGTGTGCCCCACTCCGCAGAGACACGTGTGGTGGGACCTGTATAGCCCAACGGAGGTAGTCACCTCACTTCTCGCAAACTGGTCGTGGTCAGCGCCATCTAACTCTAACATCACCATCTGTCATCCCATCACCATTGAAATGTTGGCCGGCTATATGCCTTTAATTTCTCGTAAGTCCTAATTTTAGGATGTCAATCGATAGTAGATTAAAAAGAGTTTTACCAGATTAATTTTAGGGTCATAGTATTATAAAAATCTATCTTGACACTAATATAGGATTCAATGGATCATTGATCGATAAGCCAAGATGTCAATCAGAATGTACCAAACTTTGGTTATATACGGCTATGTGTGCCTCATAATGCACAAGCGGGGAGTTAATTCTTCTAGTATCACAAGAAAATCATGCAAGTTATTTGTTATCACACAAATTTATGCTTCTAACATAAATATAATGTGCTATCACAAATGGATGATTTATGTAGCTGACGGCTTGGCTTTTTAACAGGTACAGTCACATTCACGATAAACAATCAATGGTAAACATAAATCAAATGTCAAGATGGGATATTCAAATGAGACCTCATCCAAAACTCATAGTTGCAGTGCCATTATGCAAGTTAAGATCAATCCTGTCATCCACATTTTTTTAGATATAACCTGGGACATCCCTGGCATACGGCCCAAGTAGGCCCTGTGGCCCTCTTCATCTTTTTGGCGAAGGCGCTTCTGGTAGCAGCGAGACCCCCGTGCTTCGCCGGCTGCTTCGCCTGAGCCGAAGTGGTTTCGGTAGCCCTGGACCTCGTGACATGCCTCCAACAACGAATAGAGACCAGATGCAGGAAGCTGAGAAAGAAATTAACCACTAGCTTAAGCATACAAGGAAAGAGTGGTGTGTTAAATCTAAAATTGTGCTAGCTGATGAAGTTGAAGCTGATAAAGTTAGGACTAGAATTCCAGCATCTGTTAAAGGGAAGGTTATAGCTTCGACTTCAGTTAACATGGGGTTTATGTTACTAGAAGAGCATAGTATCCATACGGCCGATGAAGATATGGATAGCCCATCGGCTAAGTTAACATTGTCACAGGCTATTTTTGATAAACCAGAAGATATTCAACATCGGCACTTAAAGCAATTATATATTAAAGGGTTTGTTAATGGCAGGCTGATGTCAAAGATATTGGTTGATGGTGGAGCAACTATCAATTTAATGCCATATACTACTTTCAGGAAACTTGGCAAGGTTACAGAAGATTTAATTAAGACCAACATGCTACTAAAAGTTTTTGGGGGTAATTCTTCTGAAACCAAGGTAGTTTTAAATGTTGAGTTGACAGTTGGCAGTAAGACAGTTACTATATTCTTTGTCATTGATGGTAAAGGCTCATATAGCTTGTTGTTAGGAAGAGATTGGATTCATGCTAATTGTTGTATCCCTTCGACAATGCATCAATGTTTGATTCAATGGCAAGGGGACCAAGTATAAATCGTGCAAGGCGACAAGTCAGTTCTAATTTAACTATTTGGGAAATGAAATGACTTGATTGTCTTTTTGGAAAGGTTTGGGAAGATGAGTTTTGTTGACGGTCGTTATAGACCAATTTCGACCATCAATACTTCTAATAATAAAGGAGAACTAGTAATGCTTGCATGTATATTTTATTAGAAATAATCTAGTTCCACTTATAATTAGCAAAGTATTTGCTACAGGAGACAACTATATAAAAATAAAGAAGAAATGGCGGAAAAATACATCGGAAGCCGACAAATGATGTGTACATGGATGGATGCCCTAGGAATTATATACAGAGTCCAAAGATAGAAATTACATGGCCGAGTAGAATACAACATCTTCTCAACCTATATAAAAAACTGGAAGCTCAAATCGGTACCTAATAAAAAATACGTATAGGTTCCAACTTTTTATTTGGTCCGTCCGATTTATTTTTGTCCGTCGCTGGTTCTGTGCATGCAGTTGGTCCACTCAGTTTTTTTTCCTAGGGCGGTCTTTTTTTCGTAGAAGGTGGTCTTTTTTGGGTACACGTTTTTTTTTCCGAAGCTGGTTTTTGTAGGTGGAATCTACCTCCAATCAGTCATTTTGTTGCGCACGTGGAAGGGTTCCCTTTGTCCCCTTTTTCTTCCGATCCGATCCGCTGCTATAGCTGCCGCCCAGGCCAAACCATAGCACCGCCACCATATCAATCTGTCTCCTCGCACATTTTTCCTCCAATTGATTGCAAAAACTGATTTTCCACTTCTTTCTCATCATTTTCCCCATGATTTTCCCTTTCAAATCGATTCCAATTCGCAAGATTTAATCTCCGTTTAAACGGCCAGCCAACAAGCTTCCCAATCATTTTTATTCCGAGTTTTCCGTTTTTATTCCGATTTTAGGAAAAATGGAAATATGAGATCGAGTGGATCCAAAGCCCTCCCAATTTTGGGAGATCGAGAAAGATTTGGCCGGATTTGATGAGATCGATCGGCTCTGGTATCGTACGGGCATGGGCCGACATCGTTGAAGACCTGTAGACTGTGCGAGCTTAGCCTACGGCTCCACTCCTGGACTAGGCCAAAGAGAGAGAGGTCGAGCGGAGGGAGGTTATGCACTGGGCTTGGTCGGAAAAGGAAAAACGAATGAGCTTTCAACCTAAAACCATGAAAAAATCTTCATTAACTTTTTTAATTATAATGTATTGTAGCGATCTAATATTTCAATTTATTGCTTAGCTCTTAATAGATGTTGTACCACTGAAAAACGTTTTACCCGTTGCAACGTATAGGTATTTTTTCCAATAGACTCAAACATGGATATCAATGTCATATATATGGATATCAATCGACCAGGTCTACAGTGAATCACTACAAATAGATAATAATTGATAGGTGTCTATATAATTAGTATTTCAATTAGATTGTTATTCAAATATCTGCGATTGGTTTGGTTACATCAGTTTCTAAATCTGCTTAATTTTGATTGGCCACAATCTATATATATACAATGCTACATGTTTTCCGAGTTTTAAATTAATTCCATATAAATGTACAGTGCGATTGGTTGTACTTTGTTATGTTTCACACGGATTCTAATAATCCTTATCCGTTTCCAACAAATCCTAATTCTGATATCCTTGGAATTTTCTATTTTTCTTTGTCCGCTTCATAATCTAATCCTTATATAGTTCAATTTTTCTAATTTTCCTTAATTTCCTGCGTTTAATGTGAGATTTTTTTAGATAATAAGAGCGAATGTGGAGGCTCATTTTTCTATTATTTTATTATGTTAATAGATTGATTTTTAAGATAAACAAATGCATGTCTATGTTGAGATACAGTATATATGCTCGATATTGATATCTAATTATTTTTTAAAAGATTTACATTTAAAACTTTGACTAGTCTTTTTTTTTGGGTTTGTGGGGGCCACGGGAAGTTGGGAAGACGTCTAACGAATAAATTTATCAAGATTTTTGCCTGTCATTGTCTGGACTGTGAAAACACAAGCTGTGGCCCTAAGCAATTGCATGTCATTATCTACAGAAAAGTAACTGCAAATTTCTAATTCAAATTTGTTTATATGGCATATTGGCATGTATTGTAATCTTGATGTAGACAAACAAAAGATAAGGAAAAGGGATAGGCACAAGGTTGGGCCAGCTTTGTTGCTGTACATTTTTAGTCCTCGGTTATTGTTTTGTTTGTCGTCTCTGTTGTAGCATTGATGTTGTTGTAATGTGAAAAGGATGAACAGTGAAAACTAGTGAATTCCCACCATTCTATTGATCTCAATATGTCCCTTATATAGGGAGGTTTACAAGCCTAGGATTCTAGGTATTAAGCATGACAATTAGGTGACTTTAAGCCAATAATTGTGGCTGTTACAAATGACTAAAAACCATTTGATGGCTGGTTAAAACTCCTTGATGGCTGCCTTTGATGAGAGCAAATTACTACCATGTAATGGTACATGTAATGGTGCACATGTAATGGTCTTTAACACTCCCCCTTTTAATCGAGTCCATCTTGAGATCAACTTGTTCTTTTAATTCCTTTGAAAAACCCTGTGGGAAAAAAATATGAATAATTTGATTGGTGATTTCTCTAACATAAACCTGCAAGGTTTAAGGAGTAATCGATGCCTTATTTTATCTCTAGAAAAACCCCTGTGGGGAAAACATGAGATAAGGCATATGCTTGCATTAATCATTGTCTCGTTAAAAACTTTGTCTGAGAAAAACCTGATAGTAAAAGCTCATAAAAGAAAAGAGTACAATGTGAAGCTTGTAAGTCTCTGAGCCGTCTCATTCCAATTCCCTCAACACATTTCTCGAACGAGGAAGCGGGTAGGGATTTAGTGAAGAGATCTGCCATATTATCACAAGACTTTGTCTGTAAAATGTTTATTTCTCCACTTTGCTGAAGCTCATGTGGATAAAACAATTTGGGAGCAATATGTTATGTTTGGTGATGTTGCTCTTGATGTAGTCTGTTTGCATCTGCGTAACACAAGCAGCATTATCCTCATAGATAATGGTAGGTGATTCTGAGGAACCAATACCACAAGATTGTTCAATGTGGTTTATCATTCTGCGAAGCCACACGCATTCACGTGATGCCTCAAATAGTGCGATTATTTCAGAATGATTTGTGGAGGTAGCCACTAATGTTTGTTTAGATGACTTCCATGATATGGCAGTTCCTCCATGGAGGAATACAAATTCTGTCTGTGACCGGGCATTGTGGGGATCAGACATATAGCCAACATCGGTATATCCAACCAAGCTAGGGTCATCGGTTTTCTGAAAGAATAAGCCAAGATCCTTAGTACCATTCAAGTACCTAAGGATTTGTTTTCCTCCAGTCCAATGACGCTTAGTTGGGGCAGCACTATGTCTTGCTAATAGATTTTCCGCAAATGCAATGTCAGGCCTGGTACTATTTGCAAGATACATGAGTGCTCCGATGAGACTGAGATAGGGATATTCTTGTCCTAATATCTCTTCTCCTTCCTCCCGTGGTCGGAAAATATCCTTTTCTTTATCGAGAGATCGAACAACCATGGGGGTTTTATTTGGGTATGCTTTATCCATATTGAATTTCTCCAATAATCTCTGTACATAGACAGATTGATGCACTAAAATTCTCGAGTGAAGGTGCTCGATTTGCAAACCTAAGCAAAATCTGGTTTTACCCAAATCCTTCATCTGAAATTCCATCTTAAGATGGTTGCGAGCTTCATCTATATCTTGCGTGTTGCCAATGATATTTAAATCATCTACATACACTGATATAATGCAAAATCCTTTGGAGGATATTTTGATGAAAATGCACGGGCAATCATCATTATTTGAATAACCATTATGCAGAAGGTACTCTTTCAGTCAGTTGTACCACATTCTACCCGACTGTTTGAGACCATAGAGTGATCTTTTGAGTTTTACACAATACATATTACGATTTGTGCTATCATTCGGTATAGGGATCCCATCGGGGACCTTCATATATATGTCCGAATCTAGTGACCCATATAAATATGCTATCACGACATCCATCAACTGCATAGATAGACGCTTTTGAATTACCAGTGATATTAAATATCAGAACGTAATTCCACTCATGACTGGAGAATATGTTTCATTGAAATCAATGCCGGGTCTCTGCGTGAACCCTTGTGCTACAAGCCTCGCTCTCATTCCGCTTCCGGGCGAAAACCCATTTGAAACCCACAGGGTAGGTTTTTGGAGGTGTAGGTATTACTGATAAGAATACCTCTCTTTTATTGAGGGAGGATAACTCTGCTTCAATTGCTTCCTTCCATTTGTTCCAGTCCGAGCGCTTCTTGCACTCTACCATGGATTTTGGATCTAGATCATTTTGGATGGTTTCTGCAACTAATGAGGCAAAGTATATGTCGACAATTGTAGTCTTACGATCGAATGATTCTCTGGATTCAATATAGTTTATGGAAATTTCATGTACCCCAGTTGGCTCAGTATTTCCCAATATGACCGCGTCGGGGTGTTCCAATGTCCCATCATCAGAAATTGAGTTTACTGTTGATGTGGGTAGTGGATTGGATAGATCCACTTGCTGTCTCTCAACATGAGGTTGAGTTTCATTTACTGTGTCAGGGAATTCTTTCCTCTGTTTCCTCGTGCGCTAGCGAGGATTTGCCGTACTTCTCCCATTCTCTTTTGAGAGAGGGAGTTGAATAGTTTTATTTGGTACCTCTATTCTTTCCGGCACATTCCTTGCAGGAATGTATGATTTTGTGACACTCTTACTCACAGTAAATGAGTCTGGCAAATTATGGTACGAGGATCCTCCTTTAGTGTGTCTAAAGCATCCCAATTTATTTCCGGGCATTCAGTGTGATACTTGAATTCTCCCCCTAATGCCGGGAAATGTTCTTCGTTGAAGATACAATCGGCGTACCGAGCTGTGAGTAAATCCCCAGTAAGGGGCTCCAGGTATTTAATGATCGACGGAGATATATACCCCACGTAGATCCCCATTTTCCTGTGAGGGCCCATTGATATACGCTTTGGTGGTGAGATCGATACGTATACAGCACAACCGAATTTACGCAGATGGGAAATATTAGGAGGATCACCACGAACCAATTGCAGCGGGGAAGCTGTATGGTATGCAGTTGGACGCAATTGTATTAAGTCACCAGCATGTAAGATTCCGTGACCCCAACATGAGGTTGGTAGGTTACAATTTTGCAATAGTGGTCTGGCAATAAGCTTTATTCTCTTGATGAGAGATTCAACTAAACCATTCTATGTGTGAACATATGGTACAGAATGTTGAACTTCAATTCCTATAGCCATACAATAATCATTGAAGGCTTTGGAAGAAAATTCTGCAGCATTATCCAATCCGATTGATTTTATCTGGTGTTCAGGTTGACTTGCTCTGAGTCTGATGACTTGTGCAATCAATTTCGTAAAGGCATGGTTCCGTGTCGATAATAGACACACATGAGATCATCTTATGGATGCGTCTATTAGAACCATGAAGTACCTGAATGGTCCAGACAATGGTTGAATGGGGCCACAAATGTCACCTTGAATGCATTCAAGAAACTTTAGTGGTTCAACTTTTATTTTAAGATGTGAGGGTCTCAAAATTAATTTCCCAGTTGCACATGAAGTGCACACAAAATCTGAAGATTCCGGAAATTTTTTGTCACTCATACCATGTCCACTTGAATTGTTCATGATTTTTCTCATCATCCCGATGCCGGGATGGCCAAGGCGTTCATGCCAAGTTTTGAATGTATCTACATTCTAAAAAATCACTTTATATGCAACATAAGGTACGGGTTTGATGTATGTGTAGTACAATCCAGACGAGAGAGAAGACACTTTTTCAAGTGTTTGTTTGCCATATCCAGTATTGTTTTCTTCACATGTTTCCACATGAATCCCATTTTTCCGGATATCTCTATAACTTAGTAGGGTACATGTTGAATCGGGAAACAATAATGCTTCCTCAATATTTATTTGTGTACCCATTGGAAGTATGATAGTGGCTCTACCAGAACCGACAATCATAGCATCGCGTCCCGTGATGGTCAAAACCTGTCCTCCTCTCTTTGTGAGAGTTTGGAAAAATTTGACTTCCCTAAGTATAGTGTTAGTGGTACAACTATCCACTAGGCACATCTGTTCTTCCATTGGATTGACTCCCGTAACAATCTATATAATGCAGAATTTAAATTCGTAAGAATAAAGGCAAAATATAGGAAAACACATAGAATATATTAAGATAGCCTGGTTTTATTACAATGGTGTAGCAACATCATGTCTTTATTACAATGATTACTTTTGCAATTTTAAATTAAAGCTATGGAGCCTATTTGAGGTCTCCAAAAATGTCATTGGAAGCGTATTCCACGAGCATGTCGTCGATGTCCATAGAGCCTTCCTCTTCACTTGATGGAGTCTTGGTTTTGCTCGGTCCCGCTCCATCAGGGATGGGGTCCATAGCTCCAGTCTCCTTTAGTTGAGAGGTGAAGTGTGCTTCATGCTTCTGGGTGTTCTGTGTATGACCCATGGACTTCATTTACAGATCAACAAGGTGTTTAGGGGTCCTGCACTTCTTAGCAATATGATTGTAGCAACCACACCTAAAGCAGGTGGTTTTGTTGCCACTATCATTTTTGTGATTAGAATTGCCTTTCCCCTTTTGAGCGTTCCCACGTGGCTTTTTGGTTCTCTTGCGCTTGCCCTTGCCAGAGGAATTTCCAGTCTGTGTATTCCCATTTGGGACATTTTTCTTCACATTCGCATGTACTTCAGGCAATGGTGCAGTGCCCAACAGGCGCTGGTTCGAGTTCCATACAGTGAGTTCATGGTTCTTTTCTGCCTGTTTCAATGTCTGAATGAGTGAAGAATGGACTGTGAAATTCTTCTCACGGTATTGTTGAGTAATGATCCGTTCTGATGGGAGCATTGTAGACAGAGTCTTTTCAATTTTATCCGCTTCAGAAGGTTCTTTCTCAAAAAACCGGAGCTTAGAGCATATCTTATGAACAGCATGGTTGAACTCATCTACAGTTTTGAAATCCTATAGGCGTAGGTGGTTCCACTCATGCGTTGCCTCTGGGAGGAGGATAGCTTTATGTTGTTCATATCGATTTTTGAGAGCTTTCCACAAAGCACGTGGGTCCTCCTCATACATGTACTCCATTCTCAAATCCTGATGGATATGATTCCTTATCACTTTTAAGGCGGAGAATTTAGACATGTTAGAGGGGGTAACGCTTCCCTCAGCTGTTTCATCTATACATCTGTATAGTCCATTTGTCAACAGATTCACTTTGACATCCATGCCCAAGAAGGGAAATTGGAACCATCGAGAGTGAGAACATCAAACTCTTTGGTTGCCATCTCACCTACATTGTGATAGCCAAAATTTTGAGAAATTATGGCATATTTGCATTTAAAATATAATAAAATAATAGTAGTAATAATAATATTAGGGCGATAAAATAAATATTGCAAAGTAATCGTGAAATAAATAACATGGAAATGCATAGAGTGCTGAAAATAGACTCATATTTATAATAACAGAGAATTACAGCGTGCTAAGAGCAAGTGTACATTCTCTGATTATTTGCTGAAAATAAATTGACCAAAGGTCGGGTACTAAAATGTAAATTATAGAGATATAAAGATAATTGGGTGGTGGGCCAAAACAGCCCACCACCTCTTTATTTTCCAAGAGGCCTTGAGGGGGGGTGCACGGGCCGGCCAGCCTGGTGGCTGGCGTGGGGTGGCGGCCCATTAGCAGGGGCGGCTAATGGGCCGGCCTGGCCCATCCGGTTAAGGGACGTGGGGTCGGGTTAGGAAAACCCTAACCCTTCCTCCCTCCAAGCCGCCGCCGCCTCCTGCATAGCGCCGGGCGCCGCCGCCTCGGGGAGGACCAGCCGCCGCCGCCTACCGTCGGGGGGGGGAACCCGGTGCCGCCACCGCCGCTGCCATGGGAGGGGCCGGGCAGCGCTGCCACCGCCGGCACCGCTGCCTACAGCCGCCGTGGCCGTGGGGAAGCCAGGACCCGGTGCCGCCGCTGCTAGGAGGCCAAGCGCCCGGCGCCGGGCGCCGCCGCCCGCAGCCGTTGCGGGGAGGGCCAGGCGCCGCCGCCGCTGCCGTGGGGGGGCCAAGCGCCGGGCGTCACCGCCATCGGGAGGCCGGCCGCCGAGCGTCGCCCCTGCAGCCGCCAGTCTACCGCAGGCCCGCAGCCACCACGCCGCCGATCCACCGCCGATCTGCCGCCGCCTTGTACCCCCTCCCCCACACCTCCTGTACCTCTTGATTCCCCAAACTCAGGCCTCCCCCTCACCCGAGGGTGGGGGACGACTGACCTTGCCGCCGCCGCTCGTCTTGGCCGGGATATGCCCGGTCTTGATGATGCAACGGAGGCCGAGGCGTGCATTCGCCGCCGCGGCTGCGGTTGGGCGACCGGGGAACGGAGGGATTTGTGGTGGGGATGGAGGTGTGAGCACGGAGTCGTTGGAGCCGCCTGCTGCCATGTAGAAGGGCGGGGCTCCGCGGCATGCAGCGATGGTACCTCTGAGAAGGAATTCCGGTGGATCGAATGGTGTGGTGTGTGCAGCGGTGTCACCGGTGAGTAGTCCGGTGATGGTGATGGAGAAATGTCACGGCGGAGATGTTCTGTCCAACCGTGGTGAGGACAAAATGATGTCACCACATCGGGCATCTCCTGCTGCGTCCACACCTTTGTTGTCCACCCATGGGACTTGCAATGGTGCGGTGACTCCACCAGGATCTGTTCCGGTGCCGTGCAGATCACCGGAGGCCCTCGGCGAGTTGTGAGGGTGCTGGAGTCAGTCCTACCGGCTCTGGTGTTTCTGCGAGCAGTGGCGCCGTCGTCGCGGCGTCGTCCTCCACGTCTGGCGAGGCCAGAGGGAGGAGAACGGGGGACATGGGTGGCACCACGGCCCCTACCGTGTCGAGGACGGCGCACCGGAGCCCGGAGAATCCTCTTGAGTTGTTGCATGAGATGACGGAGGTTGCAGGGAAGGGAGGATTCAGCATCGAGAGGAATGGTGCGAGCCCTCTTACCCTTCACGTGCGGTGAGTTTTTCACCGTTCTTGCTCGTAGAGCGTGCTGATAACGTGTTGTAATGTGAAAAGGATGAACAGTGAAAACTAGTGAATTCCCACCATTCTATTGATCTCAATATGTCCCTTATATAGGGAGGTTTACAAGCCTAGGATTCTAGGCATTAAGCATGATAATTAGGTGACTTTAAGCCAATAATTGTGGCTGTTACAAATGAGTAAAAACCATTTGATGGCTGGTTAAAACTCCTTGATGGCTGCCTTTGATGAGAGCAAATTACTACCATGTAATGACACATGTAATGGTGCACATGTAATGGTCTTTAACGGATGTAATTGGGTGTAAGAAGGTATCAATCATTTTATCATTTTTATAAGAGCAATGCTCCGGTACTCTTTACTTGTATTATACTACCAGTATTATTAGTGGTAAAGTAGTAATTTACTAATACAATGATTAGGAATTAATTTGTTGTTTATGTTTTTTTCCCAGCTAAATCGATCTATGATCATCCATTGCACTAACATTGTTCGTATTTCATTGAAAAAGCCAAAAAAGAGGGGAAAAAGTTTAGTCACAACTAAATGATGATTATACCCCTTCACATATGTTTTATTGGTAATAATACCCCTCTACCTTTATGTTACTACTAATTGGGATGGTAGTATAAATAGATCTGAACCTTTGGATCAAATGAGATGAGCGGTTCAGATTGCTTTCTACTAGTAGTAGAAGAGAGTGCCATAGTAAGGCTCTCTTTATAATCATAAAGAATTTTACGATACTAAAAAAAGTAATTCGAGATATCTGAACTTTATACTAAATAATTCGGTGCCTCGAGAAATCTTGTAAATAAAGATACCAAGTTTGTAAATGTGGTATCTCTAGGTGCCTTATCAAAAATTATAAATTACCCATAATCTAAAGAATTACTCCGCCCTTCCTAAAATATAAGGGATTTTGAGTGGATGTGAAACTTCCTAATATTACCCATCTAGATTCCTTATGTTTTGGGTTTGAGGGTGCAGTAGTTCTGCTTTGCAAATTGGCTCCACTGCTAGTCTGAGCACACAGTTTTGTTGCTTTCGAGACTCGAGCATTTTTTTTTCAATTTTTTCTGTTAGAAAATGGGAAACTCAGCCTCTACGTTCAACCCGATGTACGTGGCCAACAAAGTACATAAGCTTTGTTTTCCATAGCACTGCCATTGACTATACCAAATCAAAGTCTTCGCTGCTTTGTTGGTTTCATTGTGTCTTGCGCGTAAGTATCTTGCCCATTCTGTCTCTGAAATTTCATGGAAGCAGCTCAAAACCATGAAAGCTCAAGCACGAGTAATCTTGAAATCCTCCCTTGTTTGTTTTTTCTGATCGTTCTTTTTTGTAGTGGAGAGTGGTTTTCTTGAGTTGTTAAGGCAAAACATTTCCATGGTTCTGTAGCGATTCCTCCAGTCATATTGGACATTCTTCTGACAGCGTATTGCGACTCACAGTACCGTGTTAGTAGTGTTCAATTAATCGCCGAGGATTTGAGATGGTAAGCAGTTTCAATCCCCAGTCATCTGAATTCATCTCTTGCATCGTTTTTCTCTCTGTTTTCGATTGCATTCCTGCGTCCTTTGCATATCTTGAAACTGTTTGCAGAACAGATTTTACTTGGGTACAGGTAGTGAGGTTACTGCAGATACTGAACTCTTAACGTTATTTAGAAGATGACAGAAGTGGTTATGAAGAGTAACACGATGATCCCCTCCAGCTTTACTTGGTCACCACAACTTTTAGAAAGTGAATGACATAGACATAAAATTTTGAATCTACAAAGTTCAGGAACCAATTACCAATGATTCACTATTTCAGAACACTTGTACTGGCTTCTATTTCATAGCAACCCTATCTTAATTTCTTCAGAATCCCCTGGCTTGATGGTTTCAGTTTGTTTTCCACTCTCACAGAAACTTTTTCTGTCCCAGGATGCTCTGATGAAACGCTCCCGCTCTTTCGCGGAGGCGGTGGTGATCATGGTGTGCCCGGTGCTTCTTGCCATAGCGCTCAAGAAGGTTGACCTGAAGAGCCAGGAGCACGGGCCGACCATCCCGATCGCCATGCTTGTCATGGCAGCCATCACGCTGATATCCGGCACCGTCCCCTTCCTCGCGCTCTGCTTCTCCAAGAGGTTCTTCCATGCCGCCGAGTGGAGACTCCCTGCCACAGCGACCAACTGTCTGGCCCCGTTCTCATGCGGGTGCCTCATCGTCCTCGCGTGCTGGATCATACGCCTCATCCTCTCCGAACGCTGGGCCAACGTTTTTTCCCGCCATTGGAGGCGTGTTCGTGCTCTGCATCCTGGTCCGTACTGTCACCTACTGCCGTTGCCGTGCACGGGTTGACCCGGTTGACGATGGCGAGTTGGATCGTAAGCTCGACAACTCGCTGGAGTTCTTGGCCGGCGTCACGGCGCTGCTGTTCTTGGGGCTGGAAGGGCTGGCGCTGGAGGGACAGAGCAATGGCGCACAGGGAGGGCAGCATCGTCTCGCCGTGCCTCTGGGAGTGAGCTTCGTCGCTTGCGTGTTCGGCGTGTCGCTCATGCTCGTCGAGACGATCCCGCCTCTCCCAGATGCACAAGCCCACGGCAACGACGTAGGCGTACATGTCGTCATCGTGTCCAACCTCACCGTGGTATTTGACACCGTCATGGCTCTTGCCGTCTCGGCGGTCATGTGGTCCATCATGCACGCCATCGTCGAGCTGCGGGCGCTCCTGCTGCTGCTACCGCTCTTCCTCATCTTGCTGGTGCGTGCATATGATGCCGCTGTCGGCGCCGGCCGTGGCGGCGGCGGTGGAGGGGATGAAAAGCCGGCGTCGCTGGAGCTGGCCAAGGTCACGTTCACCGGGTTTCTGGCTGTCTCGATACCATCCGTCAGGACTGGCTCGCTCTGCAGCTCCACCGACTGGTTCCTCATCTTTGCGGCATCCGCCATTGTTTCAGGCTTCGCTTGGAGGCTCCTGACGCATGCCAAGATGGGGACGACGGCCAATTTCCCTTCCTTCTGCACACATTTCTGCATTGCCATTGCAACGGTGCCATTCACAGTTATGGCCGTAAAGGCTCTGCACTGATTTTTATTTTTATTTTTTTTCGTACAAGGGGATAATTTGGAGCGTCACTTTGACAAGCAAAAGCAGAGCTGATATAATCATAAGCTGGTATGCGGTTTGGTGTAAAATTTGCAACTCATTTCGGTCACAGAAGAATGTCATTTTAGACCGGTGAACCCTAATTCCCCATTCTCTCGTTCGTTTTCCTCCCTTCCCCATCCCCTTTACGGGAGCCAGGTGGAGATAGCAGAGGTGGCGGCTATGGGAGATGGATACTACCCTCTCAGGTGGACGGTCATCCATCTCTTGCATATCAACTTAAATGGTTATAATTTTTTTAAAAAATTGATAAGATAAATTAATATGTAATATATCTCTCCACAAATATATAATATACAAGTTCAAATTCGACTTTTAAAAGGTTAAACTTTAACAAGGTATAATCAAATTTGTTATTTTGTTACAACATGTAGAAGTTTAATTTGAACTTGCATGTTTGTGAGATAATATACTACATATTAATCATTTTATCTTTTTTTAATTTTTTTCATAATCACTAAGCTGACAAGCAAGAAATGGGTGGACTGTGAACATCCACCCAAGTGTATAAAAAAAGTTTCCCGGCGGCCATAGCATTCCAGTGGAGTGACTCGTTCATGGCGGTCCTTCCATCGTGCCATTAATGGTGGTTGCCTGTCACATCCAATAGTTGTATATGAGCACATGGTTTTGTTGGTTATACTCATGAATATTGAGGACCGATTCACGAGCTAGTACTAACCAGAAGTCAGCATTAGAATCTGTAGTATGACATGTCCCAACGGGAAGCGCTATGATGTGTTGTTTTGGATCGCAGATTATAAGTGTAACACCTTAAAAATTTCGACAAATAAAAACGAAACCCGAAAGCTGGTACTGTCAAAAACTTTTGAATAAATTGCATCATGCTGGTATTGTTCTTCTTCCTGTTGCCAATATTTTTATGCCAAATGGAATAACTATAATAAACAAAGATAGTGGGCGACCATAAAAATCTTAAAACCCAAATTTAGGGAATTATGAAATCTATTTACATTAACCATTACAATTCTAATATTAGCCGTTATTAAGTTTGAAGACAAGATACACATTTAGAATACCTAACAATATAGACAAATCTCTTGGTAGATATACAAATTAAACAAATCATATTTCTCAATTTTTAAAATCAACTAAAGTTCCTAAACCTAATTTTTCGGGCGACTACTATTCATTGGGCCAGGTGTTCGACCCGTGCCTTGCCTGAACGAACACCCAGCACCAAACGAACCGTGTGCTGCGCCACGCCCGCGCGTGGACCCTGGCCGCAGAAACCGCCCCCAACCATGTCACCATGCGTGCCGGCATCCTTGCCATCTCCATCATGTGTCGCCTTGACGCTGAGGAGTAATACCCACCATGTCGACCCCATCCCCTCTGCGTCGCCTCGGCGTATTGATGGCCGGAGACCACCATCCCATCATGACGATTATGCCGCCGGCGGAAATCCCGTCATCGCTGGATTGTGCTTGGTCGCACTCATGTCGCTATCGCCACATCCGTCCTCATCATCCCTGCCACATAGGTGTTGATGTAAAAACACGACGGCCTGGGAGATCTGCTTAGCTCCAGTGCAGGTCCAGAATAATGATGAGATGCGGGCGTACCAGTCAGTTTGATCCTGCAACTGACAAGATATATAAATTGAAGATCAAAAGATAGCCGATCGGCTGACAAGCCGATGGAGTGATTCCAGCCGATGCCGATACCAGCCGATATCCAGTATAGATCTTGATATTTGAGCAAATAATGATATAAAGATAATCGGCTGATGATAATGTAATAAAACAATAATATAATCAAGAAGAAACCAGTCGGCTAGTAATGATAGATTGAATAAGCACTGATCCGAAGGTTGAAGCATTCATCGGCTGGAGGTCCGATGTCAATAAATCCAAATGATTAGATAAACAGTGAACCCTTTGTTGCGATCGGCTAAATCCAAATTATATGTAATCCTTATGAGCCGATACAACATCAAGATAACTCATCGGCTGAAACCCTGATGAAACCCTTATTGGCAATCAAGAAGCAGGCTAGAGATTATGGTTCTAAGCACGACTTAGTAGATAAAACTTAACTGATGCAGCACTAACTATGAATAGAAACATAATATCTAGACAATCAATCTTTTGACTGATTTTCAGGGTGGTCGATACATTATATAATCTAAGCCAACAAAGTAATCTAGCCGATATCGACAAAACCCTAGATAGAGATCGGGCGACGTAAGTAGAAAACATTGTCAATCTAGATTATATAATGTATATGATAATTCGATGACTTACATGAACAAGATTAGAGTGTCGAAGCGATGGAAGCACTAATCCCGATAACGCAAGCCGCCATAACAATCCTTACTCCTCGTCGGAGATCGAAGTCGATGCAGCCCAACTTGAAACAAGAACTTGTCGAAAGTAAAAGGTAAAAGGTTGCGATGCGCCGAAGTTGTATTGATCGAGAGATAATTTACATAGGCCCCGAGTGTACACGTTTATACCCATGGGTAGATACTAGTCCATATCGGACACAACTCAAACTTTCCTAAAGATAAAAGGAAATACATCAAGTCCTTATCGGACACTAAACACACTTTCCTAAAGATAAAAGGAAACTAACAAACCCTAATTAATAAATACAATTGCCTTTTTCGGACTCAATCCATACATGGCAATCCTCATGAAGCACTTTAAACAATCCCGACAATGGTTCCAATATCCCCTTGTCGGAATCGGCTACATCAGCTTCCTTATCCGATTCAATATCAGCCGATGCACACCGTAGCCGATGCAGTTGCGAAGCCGATTTATACTCTGTTTCTATTACTGATTTCCTTCCAAATCTGCTTCGGTCTTAACTCCAAATTCGATGCATGATTTACCAAATTTCGTCGTCAACACATGCCCCCCAGTTTTGGAGTATGAGGACTCATGCTTCAAAATTCTCTTCAATGTCACCTTAATTACTCCAAAATTGATCTTACTTTGCTTCTGGCAATCGGCTCTCATAAGCCGATACCGTCTGCGCTAGATGAGCTAGATCATCAAACTCATGGCAAAAGAATATATCTCTGATAGGTGCTGACAATCCATGGAATGCAAGATCAGTCAGCTGCTCATCACTTAGGCTCAAACAATAGCATCGGCTGCGGACATTACGAAATCTTTGAATATATTCCATAGCCAATTCTCCCTTTTGCTGCTCAACCGATATTAAGTCTGAAAGCTTCATATCACTGATTCCAGCAAAGAAATAATCATGAAATCGCTTCTCAAGATCGGTCCATCCTCTCACAGAATCTGATGGTAATGATGAAAACCATGTGAAAGCCGATCCAGTCAAAGATAATGGAAAAAATCTAACTTTCAAAGCTTCTTCAGCCGTTGCCTCCCCACATTGCGCTATGAATCGGCTGATATGTTCCATTGTAGATATATCATCTTGCCCTGAAAACTTGAAGAAGTCTGGAATCTTGTATCGGTATGGAAGCGGAACTCTATCGAACCATTCAGGATATGGCTGCCAATATGTATGGATCTGCTCCTTAGGTTTAAGTCCAAACTGCTCCTCTACTAACTTTGCAATTCTATCGACCCAACCATTGTTCATCTGATGGCATTGTTCCTCTGGCCGATATTGTTATTGTTCTTCAATCTGCCCCCCGAGCTGGCTTCTTTGAACAATTAATTCATCAACTTTTCCCTTGATCAAATCTTGCAATGTGTCCACCAAAACTCCATATTGATTAAACAATGCGCGATGAACTGCTTCATCAACTTTATCTTGAAGTATTTCAATCATCGCCTCGGGAAATTGAGATTTTTGAATTGGTCCTTCCGGTGTCATGACGAAACATTGAAGGCAACGCTTTTGAAAATCAGCTTTTGCTTGCTCCATCTCTTGCCTCAGTTCCTTCGTCAAATCCTCCATTGCGACCATGATCTTGGTGTCGACTTCTTCTTCAGACATGTAGATATAAAAATCATGGTCCCACTGGGCGTGCCAAAATGTGTTGACGTAAAAACACGACAGCCTGGGAGATCTGCTTAGCTCCAGTGCAGGTCCAGAATAATGATGAGATGCGGGCGTACCAGTCAGTTTGATCCTGCAACTGACAAGATATATAAATTGAAGATCAAAAGATAGCCGATCGGCTGACAAGCCGATGGAGTGATTCCAGCCGATGCCGATACCAGCCGATATCCAGTATAGATCTTGATACTTGAGAAAATAATGACATAAAGATAATCGGCTGATGATAATATAATAAAACAATAATATAATCCAGAAGAAACCAATCGGCTAGTAATGATAGATTGAATAAGCATTGATCCGAAGGTTGAAGCATTCATCAGCTGGAGGTCCGATGTCAATAAATCCAAATGATTAGATAAACAGTGAACCCTTTGTTGCGATCGGCTAAATCCAAATTATATGTAATCCTTACGAGCCGATACAACAGCCAGATAACTCATCGGCGGAAACCCTGATGAAACCCTTATTGGCAATCAAGAAGCAGGCTAGAGATTATGGTTCTAAGCACGACTTAGTAGATCAAACTTAACTGATACAACACTAAGTATGAAAAGAAACATAATATCTAGACAATCAAGCCTTTGACTGATTTTTAGGGTGGTGGATACATTATATAATCTAAGCCAACAAAGTAATCTAGCCAATATCGACAAAACTCTAGGTAGAGATCGGCCGATGCAAGTAGAAAACATTGTCAATCTAGATTATATAATGTATATGATAATTCGATGACTTACATGAACAAGATTAGAGTGTCGAAGCGATGGAAGCACTAATCCCGATAACGCAAGCCGCTATAACAATCCTTACTCCTCGTCGGAGATCGAAGTCGATGCAGCCCAACTTGAAACAAGAACTTGTCGAAAGTAAAAGGTAAAAGGTCGCGATGCGCCGAAGTTGTATTGATCGAGAGATAATTTACATAGACCCCGGGTGTACATGTTTATACCCATGGGTAGATACTAGTCCATATCGGACACGACTCAAACTTTCCTAAAGATAAAAGGAAACACATCAAGTCCTTATCGCACACTAAACACAGATAAAAGGAAACTAACAAACTATTCCTAATTAATAAATACAATTGCCTTTTTCGGACTCAATCCATAGATGGCAATCCTCATGAAGCACTTTAAACGATCCCGACAATGGTTCCAATATCCCCTTGTCGGAATCGGCTACATCGGCTTCCTTGTCCGATTCAATATCAGCCGATGCACACCGTAGCCGATGCAGTTCCGAAGCCGATTTATACTCTGTCTTAACTCCAAATTCTTTGCATGATTTACCAATTTTCGTCGTCAACAATAGGCTTGCGCCCCTAGCCTTAGACCGGCGTCACCGTGCATTGAAGCTAGCCGTGACGTTGCCCTTCACTCATCACCCTCACGCATCGCTAGTCGTCCTCGCCGTGTGAACGTTCCGTCACGCCTTCATGCTACTAACCGAGCACCGTGGATCCCGGGAATGAAATCCAGGCAGTGCGGGATTTCGCCCTGGCCGCCCAAGCCGCTGCATGCAGCTGCGTGTCAGCGCCATCCCTATTGCATCCGTGCCAGCCGCAAGCCGGCCTCACCCCAGGAAAACCGTCGGGAGGGATTAAATGTGTCCGACCCATTGCTACCCATGTTGACGTCACCCCTACGCCGCAAACCCGCGCCTAGCCGTCACCCGTTGCCATCAAGTGACCCCGCGCCGCGACCTCGTCCTATCCCTACATGGCAACTATCGGATAAACGGCGACCCTGCCCTAGCTGCCTCGCCCTGTTCCCTATTTAAACCCCTCCTCAACTCGGCCTCACCCCAAACCAATGTCGCATTCACTCTATTCCACCCAACCCCCACTACACGCGAAAAACACGTGCGGGAATTGTCGCGCTGCAGGTGTCGAACACCTGCGGGGCGCAAGTTGCGCCGCCGCCCCAAGCCACCAACGCCGGAGTCGGAAGTTGGGAAAGGATGAGGCGGAGTCATGCTGTTGCTGCTGCACTTGGAGGAGGCAGGGAAGCCACCGGACACCGAGGAACACTATTGAGCATCTGTGCTGCCTCTGTTGTCCATCTGTTCCGCTTCGCGTCACGCCCCGCGTCGTCACTTTCCGCCATTCCACCATTTCATGGTAAACCCTGACGCCATAACCACCTCCTAGACACCTTCAATTTTTGGCGTGCTCGCCGCTGTTGTCGTGTCAGCTGGTCGCCGCTGGGCTCCCGTGGGCTGGGATAACCATAGGTCCCCGGGGCCTCAATGTTGGGCGGATAGTACCCCTAGGAGCAGGCGTACGTATGGAATAGGTTAGCTAAACCTAGGGCTACCCCTAGCAAGTTAAAGCCAAGCTTCCAAGTGAGCTTGGTGCCGCCCCGTGCTGCCATGTGGTGTGCGGCAAAGCCGCCGCGCCCCATCGCTGATGGCGGTGTGACCCCGGCAACATGCCGCCGCTTGCCCCACCACGGCCGAGCCGGCCCGGTTCGGGCTGGCCGCGCCCTGCCACGCCCTTGCTCCGCTTGGGTGCAAGCGGGAGGAACAAGAAAGAGAGAGAGAGAAAGGGATGATAGGTGGGACCAACCGGCTAATTGATGGCCGGTTTGACCGTAGTCAAACTGGGCTGGCCCAACACGGAGGGGCCCACTTGTCAGTCCCCAGGAGGATTGTGGGCCAATCGGTCCAGTCGAGTGTGGCCCATCTCACACAGTAGTTCACTTTTTCATGAATTAATTCAAATTTGAAATTTCAAATAAGCATAACTCACTCATTTTAACTCGGATTTAAGTGAAACTTGAACCTAAATTTATATAAAATCAAGATCTATCCAGTAGGACCACTTTCACAATTCATTTTTCACTGTTTGGGTATATTGTGAGTTAATTGCATTCCGATCGAATTCAAATTGAACCATTCGCATGTAAATTTAGATTCCGAAGGAGTGATTGAGTTGACCGAGGATCAGGAACAGCAAGACTTCAAGCAAGGCAGGTCATCACTATCCTTTGAGCATGTTGAACCTATTGCAGACTTATGTTGTTTTATGTAAAAAACTTGCATGCTATATGAATATCCTACTTGTTATATGCCATGCCTCTGTGATTGGATAATTGTATATCTTTGTACCCCATGATATCGTGTCCCTGATAATTTATGACAATGCTTGACAAATGCCAATTTAGATTCATCAAATGCTATATGCTTGGGCAACTACCATAGGGAAGGTAGTTGACATAGGTATGTGGAGACATGTCGGGCCCAAAAATTCGCTAACCCGAATTTCAAGCAGGATGTATATTAAATCTCTATCCAGAACCAGTCAGAGTATACAAACGACAACTTGATTCACAAATCCACGTCTTATAAAAATGATAAAACAAAAGTCTTACATATGCAGCGAAAAAACAATATCAAATGATCGTAACTAAGATCATAAAAGCGTAGCATTCTCCATAACCACAAGCATCCTCAATGTCTGGAACAAGTCTAATCTTCAAAATATTCAGCATCCGAATAATTATCTGTCTCTAAGGTTGGAATAATTAAGCAAGACTGAGTGCCACCCATCGTACTCAACAAGTCATATCAATAGAGAAGTATGATGCAAAGTAATATCAAAGGAATGGCTATAGAGTATTTGCATAAAAGCAGCATTTATAAAACATAATTTGAATCCAGAAAAACAGTTGATATAAATTAATCAATATTAAACATCACTGTCCAACGCTAAACCACGTTGCAACAGGCCCAACAATACCACCTGAACTATACCAGTTCATTAGGCCATATTATTAGAATGAGACTAATCACGGTGAGCTGGTTGACACCCAATAACGGACAAGATTAACAGAAACGAACTCCAGTTAGTGAGCCTCACAGGTCAGCGACAAGATAAGTCAACCTACCCTGGCACGGGACCAAGCAAACGGTCAACCGAACCGGCGAACGAAACCGGCGGTTCAAAACGACTCTAGGGTTTTAGAACGGCTCGATACGACCAAACCGACATGACACTACGCCACACTACGTGCGAACGTATGCGACAAATGGCTAGCAAATGCATGCGGCACAGCCGGTAGACATAACCGGTGACACGGCAAGCGGCCAAAGCGGCGGCGGCGGCGAGGCAAGCGGCGGCTGCGGCTCGGTAGGGCCGTGGCAAAGCGGCAGTGCGGCTAGGGTTAGGGCAGCGGCGCGGCAAAGCAGCGGCAGCGCAGCAAGGGCAGCACGGCGGCAGCTGCGGCAGTGACGCGGCATGGCAGTGACACGGTAGCGGCAGCGGCGCAGCTAGGGCAGCGGCGTCACGCGGCTGCGGCTAGGGCAGCGGCAGCATGGCAGCGACGCGACAGCGGTGGCGCGCGGCTGTGGCTAGGGCAGCGGCGGCATGGCAGCGACGCGACAGCGGCGGCACGGCAATGGCTGTGCGTTGCTGCGGTGGCACGCAGCACGGCACGGACGGAGACGGTGACTAGAGTACAACACGCGGAGTAGATTAGATAGGTTAGATAGAAACAAAGGAGATGATAATCGCGGTGAATCTTACCGGTGAGGGACAAGAGAGGAGAGAGGCTCACCGGAGAAGATGACGATAGCAGCGGCATGGCAACGGGATGGCGGCCGGTGCGGCAAAGCGAGGCGATGGCGGCTAGGGCTCGGCTAGGGCGCAGGGGGGCAGCGGCTAGGGGAGGGGGTGGCGGCTGCGGCTAGGGCTCTGTAGGAAAAAAAAGAAAATGAAAAGAGGGCAGTAAGGGGACTTATATAGGTGATGTATATTTTAGGTGGGGCTGGCGGCATTGTGCGGATGGGAGAGGAGGGGGCACACGGCAGGGGGACGGGAAGGACGGCGCATGCACGGCAGGGGGAAGGGGGAGGGGTGGTAATCCAAGTAGGATGCGGTGCCAAAGAAGGAAAAGAAGGGGAGGGGTTTTACGGTGCCGTTTCGGGAAAGGAAAAGGAAATGGAATAGGATTACGAGAGGGACTCGGTTCGCCAACACAATGCGAAACCGGAACGACAATGGAGGTCGGCGGATACGATGAATCACGGACAGGGAGTGTACCGGGAATGGTTCGCGACCAAAGGAGGGAGAGGAAAGAATTATTAATTTAAATCCAGGCATTTTAGTTTAACAGGGCTATTTCCTCTGCTCTGAATATTAAACTGAAGATCCTGTTAATGGTTTGAAACAAAAAGAATTCGAAAAAAAATTCTCCCTGACAATTCCGATTATTAGACACATTGTTAATCAAGGTATCCTCCCGATTAAACAGAGTACTTTCTTCAGATGATTTATTTTTAAATTATGAACTACGGAAAAGGGGAAAAATCCAGGTGTGACAAGACATGAGCGCCACATTGCCATGACATTGAACGATGATTGTGAAACCTGGTAAAACTAAACAAAATGTTTTCGACTTGGGCGGCTGGATGACTTGGGTCGAATCCGGTTAAGGCTAGTGTCGTCCCCGGTCAATTAAGGACCGAGCCATGACACTATGCATGAAACAGCACCAGTACGATCTTAGTTCTTACCATGGGCAGAGACCTAGTGGAGTAAATAAACAAGCGCAGGTGGTACCCAAGACACGATGGTTCACTTAGGTGTGTGAATAGGCAGGGAGTCTACGGGTGGATAACCATCGATGGGTAACTAGAATAAAACTTGACTTAGACTTAACGCATGTGTGAGTTTTCCCTCCCGGGAACGCGAGAACTCTTCTCTCTGCTAGAAACCATGTACGCCTAGAGTGCATGAGGACTCAAGTTCATGGAGCAGGTACTGTCAAAGTGAGATTATTGAAAGGTTTTGCCGTGACGCATCTCATTCATTGAGACTTCAGCTCATGTGTTGGGCAAGTCATGGAGCACAGGTTAAAAGCGCACATCCACTGTAGTGTGAGGTCCCACCAGGGAATGCCGCGACGGCGGCGGAAGAGGTTGCGGTGGAGCCCTCCATCTCCCTCCTGGCCTCATCCCGCCGGGGAGAGCAGCAGCGCAGCCCTCCTTCTCCCTCCTAGCTAGATTCCACCGGGGAGTGCGACAGTGGCGGAAGAGGTTGCGGTGGCGCAGCCCTCCATCTCCCTCTCGACGAAATCCTGTCGGGGATTGCGGCAGCGATGGAAGAGGTTGCGGCAGCGTGTCCCTCCCCTCCCCCATTCCACTCCCTCCCAGATTCCGCCGGAGGGAGGGTGGCAGCAGCGATGATGCGGCCCTCCCCTCCCTCCCTCCCTCTTCCTCTCAGCTCCATCTAGAGGGGGAGGCCAATGGCGGCGGCTGCATCAGTAAAGGGCAGCAGGGAAGAGGTATGCAGCGGCGGAGCTGCGACTACAACCCTCATCGGCACGGCACGGCACTGCGACGATGATGATGATGTTTTTTTGTTGTTTCCATGTTGATTGATGTTAATCTGCAAGTCAGTGTTGTGGATTTGAATCCAATGCGCTCGTGTTGATGTATGGATGTTTGTGATTGGATTTTATTGAACAGATGAATAATTTGTGAGAATTTCACTATAAAAACGATTTTTCATGGCACTTCCCTTTTATTTTTTTAGGCGGACAAAAAATAGTGCAGCCAGTGAAAATAACGTTTGTTTTTACTACCGGATGACATAAGCAACCGCTAGTGAAAATTAATTTTAACTAGCGGGTGCTTAAGACGTCCGCCAATGAAAATCAATTTTACAAAAATATGTATTTCTATCTAACTTTTTTTCATAAAAGTCATGAAAATAAAATTTATACAAAACGTGTAGATCTAAATGAGATCTATAACTTTTTAGTTGAAAACCTTTTCATTTGAGATCACTTAGGGTTTAAAATATTTGTTACAAGATTCAAGACCTATTTTACAAAATTTCATATATATGATTTAAATATCCTCCAATGAACACATGATCTGCGTCAAAGTTATATACAACTTTGTAGTTGATGACTTTGAAAGTGCATCTAGGACCCCTAATTTGTTTTGGTGTTAATGACAACACTAATGTTGAGGTGGATGCAAGGATGAAAAGGAGTGGAACAATGATTAAGAACTTAGCGGCATCACATTTGTGGTAATCATCTTGTGAACCTTGTTATTCTTGTATTCCTTTCTTTAGGATGTCAAACTATTAAGAGGGATACCACATGCATATAATTGGTAGAACACTAGTGCTCAAAATCCTTTCTTTTAAGTGTTTCTGAAATTTTCCTATCAGACTATCTGATCACTTCGGACTATCCAATGCTCAGACTATTCGAAATTTCACAGAATTTCGTTCTCTGTCCTTGGACTGAGTATGGACTTAAAAACATCGAACTATCTAATGTGAGGTCGGACTGTCTGATGCATCAGACTATCCGAAATTTCACAGAACTTCTCTCTGTGTCTTGAATTGATTTTTATTCCTTGAATTGATTTTTATTCTTCTTGAGTGAACTTTTCTAAGTACCTACGAACTATCCGATGATCCAGACACTCCGAAGTTCAATGGAACTTGAGTCTCTGTGAGAGGATGAAGTTCTTGGCTCAAAAATATCGGACTATCCAACATGACTTTGGACTATCCAATCAATCAGACAATCCAAAATTCTTCAGAACTTTGTTCTCTGTATCTAGCGTGCTTGGGAGTAAAAAATTTCGGACTATCCAATGTTACTTCAGACTGTCCGGCGTGGGATGAAAACATTCTCTCCCAACGGCCATATTTTGGGGGAGGGTCTATAAGTACCCCCCGGAGAACCCTTTTCTAGGGTTACCCAACTCATTTAATCTCATTCACTTTGGGTTGAGCTTGTGTTGACGATGAAATTTGGTAGGCCTCAAAGTCATCATCGGCCTTGAGTGAGTATCGGCTTCAGAATCCTGGAATCGGCCGATGAAAGCTATCAATCGCCAACAGTCGGATTCTTACCAAATTCGGTTAAGGAAATTAATCTATTAAAGGAAGCTTATCCAAAAGAGACCGAGTTCAAGGAGGATACGGCATGGCAGTTTATCTATTAATTAGGAAGAGTCTGTTAGTTTCCTTTTATCTTTACGGTGTTTTTACGTCAACAGCTTGGTGCTTAAGTGCTTTGGATCTTCGAGCTCTTTCTCCCTCCCTCAAATCTCTCCTCATTCTTTGTGTGGTTAATCTTGATGGTTGTGGATTTGGTGTTTGAGGGCCTAGTGTGCGCTTCACTCGATCTTGAGCACTAGGGTTGTTCCAAGAGTTGTGTGGTGTTCGTTAATCCTGGAGGTTGAGGACTCCTAGATGGCTAGGTGACGCTCTTGAGCCACCGATCTACTTGTGCTGAGCTAGGAGAAGTTTGTGGAGGCCGGATCTC
Organism: Oryza punctata; assembly: GCA_000573905.2. Lineage (NCBI taxonomy): Eukaryota > Viridiplantae > Streptophyta > Magnoliopsida > Poales > Poaceae > Oryza > Oryza punctata. The sequence continues at coordinate 14,703,750 of CM002488.2, forward strand.
ACCTACGCGAGGAAAGAGATACCTCTAGTGGAAAGAGGAGTGCTTTGTGCAACCTCTTGAGGAAAGGGTTAGCAAAGACCCGGCTCTTTGTGAGCTCTTCAAAGGAAAGTAGAATCCCCTCAAGGATTTGAACTCCGGGAATTACTTCGGCAAGAAATCTCGGTGATATTCACTCTTTCCTCTACTGTACTATTTGCCTTGTGTCACGCCCGGAATTTCTATCCAAAACTCCAAACGCTTACATCTGTGTAAACCCTCGTCCAGGAATCAGCCGAGGCACACAATAACAAATTGATAATCGAGTGCAATATTTATCTAATTAATAGACGAATATAAAGTCATTACAGAGGTAGATAGTTCCTCTCAAACAATAAAGATCTAAGCAGCGGAATATAAAATAAATAACGCAGGTGACTCCAATCCACAAGCAGCTTGACCAGGGCTACGCCTAATCCTCCACACCTTCAGCATCACTGTAGAACTCCTCCTCTGATGAATGATTGCAAGGTGAGTATATGGTATACTCAGCAAGCCACGCAGCAAATATGCAAGTGCAAGGGGTAACAAAGGACGGCATAATATAGTCTCATTTGCGTAAATGGCATTTAATAAATACTACAGAATTTAGCAAAACATTAAAGTATTTAATTAAACAATATTAATCCAACGCCATGCAACACACCCGTTGCACAGGCCCAACCATTCTGAACGACCATTCCCGGCTGTACAGACCTATCTCCAAACCAGGAATATGCCATTCCAAACCAGGAGCTAAACAAATTATTACCAATTACAGAATCATTTATTATGGTGAAAAGTGTGAGACTAATCACGAAAGACATTGTTAGACTCGCCCATGACCGCGGGCACGGGTATTCGAATAGTTCTACTCTGGCCAGAGGCGTACCACTGTACCCACAAGACACAACCTCAACATCATGTCAACCATGCGTCGCGATACTTAGCAAGTACCCGAATAGAGATTTGACATTACCCTCTGCATAATGCAATTCAAAGCAGTGCACCATTCCTGGATCATAATCACCCCCTTATAAAACAAGACATGGACTCCCCAGCGACCCCCGTGGGCTTATCTCCGCCACTTCTCAACCCGGTGCCCCACAAAGAACCTAACTACACAAAGGGTAAAGCCGTTGCCCACGCTGGCTTGTGGTTGGCACGGTTAATGTTTCACAACCGAAACTCGTGAACTGGTCCTTAACTGTCGTGAGCACAACCATCCAAACCATGTGCTCACAACCCACCATTATCAAGTTTTAGTTGGCATATTTATTAATCACCCTACCATGATTAACCATCATAATCTACCATTAATCCATCATCAAATAATAGTGAAGCATTAATTATCCCATTCATGTGAGCTAGTGTCTCTAAGCATGACTAAGCATCCTAATTAATTTAGCTAAAACCATATAATGTTCTAGCTAATCCAATTATTAACCAAGTGACAAAGTAAAGGTAATCAAAACAAAGGGGCTTTAGCAAGGCAATGGGTTGTTCCCACCTGATGACATTCAAAAATAAATGCAGTAGTTGAATAAAAACAAATAGCTTTTAATGGGATCAACATGCTCAAAGGGTATTTAGGATCTGGGTGACTTGCCTTGAGCTTCATGAAACACTTCGGAACCTTCCTCCACATAAACGCTCTCCTCCGGAACGTCGGAAACTAAAGCGAATGAACAAAATCAATAAAACAGTACAAAACAAGCATAAACAGTACATGTGGATATTTTTAACATGTAGATCTCGATTTTAGATGAATTTAGCAACTTGAACCACTTGAATCCGAGTTACGATGATTTAGTTATGAATTTCCGAAGTTTAACCAAAATTCACCTAAAAAACAAAAACGGCCGGCGACGAACAGACAGCAAGCAGTGCTAGGGTCGGTGGTGGTGGCGACGTTCCGATGGCTTTCGGAGGAGACGAGTGGGTGGCCGGGCTTCCTCTCCTTGCTGCGAACCCAACGGTGGTCCTCCCGAGCGACGGCGGCGACCGGAACGATGGCAAAGCTCGGCTGAAAATTTCACGACGACGATGGCGCACAAGCAGCAGCGGCTAGGGCTCCACGGTCGACGAGGGGCTGGGGCGAAGGTAGTGGCGGATAGAGGAGGTCCAAGGGGGTCCATTTTATAGGCGCAGGGGCGGCGGCTCGGCGCAAGGCAACAGGCAACAGAGATGGAAATTCTAGGGTTAGGAAGGGGGCGGCGGCTTGTAGGCTCGGTCTCGGCTCGGGTGCAAGCGGCGCAAGGAAGAAGACGATCCCGACATGGGGGTCCCACCTGCAGGCGCGCTAGAGAGAGAGAGAGGGAGAGAGGGGTGGCTCAGCTGGGGGCTAGCTGGGCTGCAGCCCAGCCGAAGAAAGGAGGGGAGAGGGAAAAAGAAAAAAAATGGGCTTTTGGCCCAAAACCAAAAGAGAGGTTAAACTATTTTTCTTTTTATGTGTTGCATGAAATGTAATTCCATTGATTAAAAAAAATACTTTCTTGGATCAAATAAATCCCAGAAAAATCTAGGAACAATTGAAACAAGAAAAGTATTTATTAAAGTTTTATCTAGCCCACTTTTATATTGGAATTTATTAACTAAAATTAGATCTTTTCTTCTAGGCTTTTAAAATCATTTCTACTAATTCCATTTAAACAACAATTTATAATTTAGAGATTTTTAGGGTGTGACACCTTGTTATGACTCTATAGCCTAGCTGTTGATTGCGCTTATATTCTTGCTTGTGTAGCAGATCTAGGTGTTGTTTGTATCTCTCTATGTGTTAGACAATCTGATCCAAACTCGGACTATCTGATCACATCAGATAGTCCAACTGTGGGATCAGACTATCCGACCTTGTTTTTAGTTTTAGCTTCCATTGTTGAATTTTAAGTTGCATATTCACCCCCTCTAGGTGACCCTTTCAATTGGTATCAGAGCCTAATCTCCTAATTAGGCTTAACCGCTTGGAAAGATCATGTCGGGTCAAAAGGGGAAAGGCAAGGAGAGTGAACCTACTAGAACCAAAGTTCCGTGGGATTACTCTTCTTCGACATCTACATCTTATGTGAGCACCTATAGTGGCAAAGCTCCGTACTTCAATGGTACAGACTATGTCGCTTGGAAACATAAGATGAAGATGCACTTGAAATCTATTAACCCGTTGATTTGGAGAATAGTCGAAAAATGTTATGTTTTGCAGAACCACGATGATGCCACCAAGGAGGACAACGAGAAAGAGCACAATAACGCTCAAGCCGCTAATGCCATACTTAGCGCCTTGAGTGGAAGTGAGTTCAACCGAGTGGATGGCATTGAGAATGCCAAAGAGATATGGGACACACTACGAAATGTACATGAAGGTACGGATAGTGTTCGCGAATCCAAGGTGAAGATCCTCAAGGGGCAATTTGAGCGGTTTGTCATTTTGGATGGAAAGAGCTCGGGCAACATGTACGACCGTTTAAGCAAGATTGTGAATGAGATCAAGAGGCTTGGTTCCAAGGATATGACGGATAAAGTTGTGGTCAAGAAAATAATTCGAGCTATCACACCAAGGAACTCTACCTTGGTGACCATCATACGAGAGCATCCGGACTATAAGACTAACACTCCTGATGATGTGCTCGGTTGTATTGCTGCCCATGACATGCTTGAGCAAGAGTCGAAGGAAGTCACCGAATTCATCCATCAAGACTCAAGTGTCAAGAAGGAAGACTTGGCATTAAAGGAAAAAGAAGAAGAAATTCGCAAGAACAAGATGGAGAACGATGATGAAGAGATGGCACTCTTCGTCAAGAAGTTTGGAAAGTTCATGAGACGAAGCGGCTTCTTCAAGGGGAGCTCTTCAAGGCGCTCCTCCAACAAGTCAAGTGGGAGGCACTCTGCAAGGAAGTGCTATGAGTGCCATGAGCCCGGACACTTCATGGCCGATTGTCCCAACATCAAGGAAGAGAAGAAGAAGGGTGACAAGAGGGAGAAGCACAAGCATAGCAAGCATGAGCGACATGGCCAAGCACACCTCGGGATGATCTTTGATTCCGATGATTTTGGGTCAAGCACACTCGACATGGCCACGTTCGCTGTCAAGCCTACATCAGCTCCTACACCTAGGCTCTTCTACTACTCAAGTGATGACGATATTCCTATGTACCTCATGGCAAAGGAGCCTAAGGTACCCTCACCTCCTAAGTCATTCAATGTTGATCTCATTAGTGATGGAGAAGAGGAGGTCGATGAGGTTATAGACGAGGACTTGTTCAAGTCCATAACCAAGGAATCATTGTCACACTTGAGTGAGTTACTTGGGACAATTGAATAACAATATGAAACTCTTGAAACGCAAGAAGAATTGCTCATTCATGAGAAAGAGCGATCTCATGAACTTAAGAATGAACTTGCTAAAGGGAGAGAGAGAGAAAAATGAGGCTTTGGTACGGCTTTACAAGCAACCCAAAGAATCTCATGCTAATCTTGAGGTGGTGAACTCACAACTTCAAGAGAGGGTGCATAGCTTGGATAAAGCTTACCTCTGACTTGAAGAAAAGTTCGAAACCCTAAAGAATAACATCTCTCTCCGTAGTGAGACATCTTATTCCAACGTTCTCCCAAGCAATGAATCATGCTCAAGGTGTAAAGATGTTGATATTGATGCTTGTGCTACTAACACCAAATCTTTGAGTGCATTGCAAAAGAAAAATGAGAAGCTTATAGGACTCTTTTACAATGGCCTTCTAAAGTGCCACATGGGTAGTAAGGCCCTAAAGGAGTACCTAGGCTATCAAAGGGACAACTTCAACTGTGAAGGTTTTGTGTATGTTCCTCCACCAAAAGGGATGGTGGATAAAAGTGTGATGCTCAAGAAGCGTCAAGCTCTAAACAATTTTGTTAAGGCCAAAAGTATCCTTCCTAATGATTGTGCTTCACAAAGTACATTTGATGCTTCTTATGTTCTCAGGAAAAATGATAACGGTAGTGTTGTAGCTAAGTATGTTGGCCCGAGGGGCAAGAATATTTCCATCAAGGTTGTGTTTTGTGTGCCTAAGGCACTTGTTACTAACATGAGAGGACCCAAGCAAGTATGGGTACCTAAAACTTCTCTTGTAGGAATACATCTCTGGTGGAAGAAGTTGGGTGATTGATAGCGGATGCACAAATCACATGGCTGGAGAAGAGTCAATATTTTCCTCCCTTCATCCAAATGGTACTTCACAATACAATATAGTCTTCGGGAACGATGGAAAGGGAAAGGTAATGGGATTAGGTAAAATTGCAATCTCAAATGACCTTTCTATTTCCAATGTCCTCTTGGTAAAATTTCTCAACTACAATCTTTTGTCTGTTTCTCAATTATGCTCTTTGGGTTATAATTGTTTTTTCACCGATATTGATCTGACCGTTTATAGAAGGAATGATTCCTCGATTGTATTTAAGGGTTTTCTCAAGGGAAAGCTTTATCTTATAGATTTGACCTCAAATAAAGCTAAACTTGAGACATGCTTAGTGGCTAAGTCCAACACAGGGTGGCTTTGGCATCGTAGGCTAGCCCATGTTGGTATGAGTAATCTTCACAAGCTTCTAAAAGGCGACCACATCCTTGGACTAACCAATGTGCAATTTGAGAAAAATAGGGTGTGTAGCGCATGTCAAGCCGGGAAACAAGTTGGAGCTCATCACCCGGCTAAGAATGTGATGACCACTACAAGACCGTTGGAGCTCCTCCTTATGGATCTCTTCGGACCCATTGCTTATCTAAGCATTGGGGGGTAACAAATATGGTCTTGTTGTTGATGACTTTTCACGCTTCACGTAGGTGTTCTTTTTGCATGAAAAGAGTGAAACACAAGCCATATTCAAGAAGTTTGTAAGAAGAGCCTAAAATGAGTTCGAGCTCAAGATCAAGAACATCCGAAGTGACAATGGCAAAGAGTTCAAGAACACGTGCGTGGACAGGTTCCTTATTCACCTCAAAAAAATGTAGTAGTCGAGAGAAAGAATAGGACCATGTTGAATGAGTACAAGACCTCGGACCGTTGTTGGGCCGAAGCCGTCAACACCGCATGCCACGCCATCAACCGTCTCTATCTTCATCGCCTTCTTAAGAAGACTTCCTATGAGCTTCTTACCAGTAACAAACCAAATGTCTCCTACTTTCGTGTTTTTGGTAGTAGGTGTTACATTCTTAACAAGAAGGCAAGATCCTCGAAGTTTGCTCCTAAGGTTGAAGAGGGGTTCTTGGTTGGGTATGGGTCAAATGAGTGCGCATACCGTGTTCTTAAGAAAACCTCCGGTATTGTTGAGATTGCGCATGATGTGACATTTGACGAGACTAATGGCTCTCAAGTAGGGCAAGTTGACTCACATGTGTTAGGTGAAGAGGAAGACCCTAGCGAAGCTATCAAGAGGTTTGCTCTAGAAGATGTTCGTCCTAGAGAGCAATAACATGGGGCCTCTTCCTCTACACAAGCGGAGCCATCCACATCCATCCAAGTCAATGATCCTTCACCCTTAAGCTTAGATCGTGATGAAGTAGATGTGCAAGTGCCACCTTCACCAATCAACCTTGTACACCCAAGGATTCACCAAAGCATCCAACGAGATCACCCCACGGACAACATCCTAGGTGATATCAATAATGGAGTATCCACTAGATCTCGAGTTGCAAATTTTTGTGAATATTACTCTTTTGTGTCTTTCCTTGAACCTCAAAGGGTGGAAGAAGCACTCCGGGATCCGGATTGGGTGATGGTCATACAAGAAGAGTTGAACAACTTAACTCGGAATGAAGTGTGGTCATTGGTGGTGAGACCAAGGCAAAATGTGATTGGCACTAAATGGATCTTCCGGAACAAGCAAGATGAAAACAGTGTGGTGGTAAGGAACAAAGCGAGGTTAGTGGCTCAAGGGTTCACCCAAATCAAAGGTTTGGATTTTGGTGGAAACTTTGTGCCGGTAGCTAGGCTTGAGTGAATTCACATTTTATTAGCCTTTGCTACTAACCTTTATTTCAAGCTTTACAAATGGACGTGAAGAGTACATTCCTCAACGGTCCAATTAATGAGTTGGTGTGTGTAGTGCAACCGCCGGGCTTTGAAGATGCAAAATATCCTAATCATGTTTATAAGCTTCACAAGGCGCTCTATGGGCTTAAACATGCTCCAAGGGCATGGTATAAATGTCTTCGTGATTTTCTTGTTAAAAACGACTTTGAGATTGGCAAGACCAATTCTACTCTTTTTACTAAAAGGCATGATCATGATATCTTTGTGTGCCAAATATATGTCGATGACATTATATTTGGTTGTACTAACAAGTCTTTTAGTTAAGAGTTTAGTAGAATGATGACCAAGCACTTGGAGATGTCCATGATGGGTGAATCGAAGTTCTTCCTCGGTCTTCAAATCAAGCAACTCAAGGAAGGAACGTTCATTTTCCAAACAAAGTATTTGAAGGACATGCTCAACAAATTTGGGATGGAGAATGCAAAGCCAATCCACACTCCCATGCCATCAAATGGGCACTTAGATCTCAACGAACAAGGTAAAGACGTCGACCAAAAGGTATACCGTTCCATCATTGGCTCATTGCTTTACCTTTGTGCATCTAGGCTCGATATTATGCTTAGTGTGTGCATATGTGCAAGATTTCAAGCCGCTCCGAAGGAGTGTCACCTAGTGGTCGTGAAGAGAGTTCTTCGATATTTAGTTCACACACCTAACCTTGGCCTTTGGTATCCTATGGGAGCGAGGTTTAATATCATTGGTTATGCCGATGCGGATTATGCCGGCTGCAAAGTGGATAGGAAAAGCACTTCAGGTACATGCCAATTCTTGGGTAGGTCCCTTTTTTCTTGGTCTTCCAAGAAGCAAAACTTCATCGCCCTCTCCACCGCTAAAGCGGAATATGTTTCGGCGGGTTGTTGTGCTCAACTTCTTTGGATGAAACAAACCTTGAGAGATTATGGCCTCAACGTGAGCAAAATTCTACTCCTATGTGACAATGAGAGTGCCATCAAAATAGCCAACAACCCCGTCCAACATTCCCGAACCAAACACATTGATATTCGCCATCACTACTTGAGAGATCATTCCACAAGTGGCGACATAGACATCCAACATGTGAGAACCGACAAACAATTGGCGGATATCTTTACCAAGCCACTAGGTGAAAGTAGGTTTTGTGAGTTGAGAAGTGATCCAAATATTTTGGATTCTCGGAACGTGGCTTGCTTTATTGCATTATTTCTTGCTTATTAACTTAGGATGCATACCACTTTGTGACAATCGACATTCAATTAATGAATGAACATTAGTCACCATTGTGTAGATTAATTGAATCTATGTGTATTGGAGATCTCATTTTTAAATAAATGTTGGTCCTTGCACAACTTGAAATAGGTTCAAACATTCCCTCTCTTGAGGATGAATTATCTTGTCTCATGGTAATCCACTCTTTTTTATCTTCGGATCTAATTGCTTCACCTATGGTTTTAGTTTAATTATTTTATTGCCTACTAATCATATGTGAAGTAATTGCCAAAGTGTTTGACTAGCCATCAAGTTCATCATGTCATCTTCTCTTACCAAATTCTATTTGTGCCATCCTCACTCTCTCTGCCACAGAGGATGTCGGACTGTTTGACTTTAAGTCAGACAATCCGACCACATCGGACCGATCTCGCATCAGACTATCCGACATGGGCCCAAGGGCAAGGGGACCTAACCTCCCCGGGGGTAAAATTTTCTTACCATTTCACTCATTTGCTTCTTTCACCTTCTCTCTCCTCTCCTCTCCACTCCAACCCTAGTTCTATGCCACCTCAAATCTTCACTTCGAAGACTCCGTTTGCAACTCCTTTGCTTCAGTGTGTTTCCCCTTCATCAACTCCTCCGAAAATCACTGGTTTCCCTAATGGTTTTTGTTATTCCTTGAGGTATTTCATCATTTCTTTTCATCTCTTCACTCGGGCTTTATTTCACGATTCCCTTCGGTGATCTATCTTGTTATAGTGCCTAGAACTAGCACCTAGAAGATCCCTTGAATCCATCAGATATTTTTGTGTAAATCGAGATTTTTTGGTCTAGGGCAAAACCCTTCGGAGTTTGACTTCATGTCGGATAGTCTGATTTCTATCGGATAGTCCGATTTCAAATCAGACTATCCGACCTTTTTTGCCACAGACCACAACTTTTTGATTCACACCCAAATATCTTCTTCTCTCTTATCCTTTAATCATCATCCTTTGCTCTAAACCAGTGTATCCTCATGCTCTAGGGACAATTCAAGAATCAAGTTTACTCTCGCAAGGGTTCGATGAATCGTGGGAGGTCCCCTACTTCCAAAGCTCATCATGCTTTACGGCGAATGCCCCAATCTCACAAAGATTCTATTGAAGGGCAGGCCACAGTGGAAGAGGTGGCCCAAGTGGCCAATGTGGAATCGTACACCGTGTCTTCTGGATGTCCACCGGCATTGCTGCCGTTCACTTCCTCATTGGATGGTTGTCGAGTCTCCAACGCAGCAACCCGATCAGTTAGCGTAGACACCCGCATGTCCAACCCCTCCATGTTTTTGCCGAGGTCGAGTTTAATGATGGCTTCTTGGACAGCCCTTGTGACTGCCTCCATCATCTCTTTTTGGACAGCCCTTGTGACTGCCTCCGTCATCTCTTTATGTGCATTTCCTACAACAGTTCGTAGTTGCTTTTGACTGACACAGTCAGCAAAATCCTTGGGAGTCGTCTCCTGCCATTGAAACACCAAAACAACAACCAACGGTGAAGGTTATCCCTAATAATCTACTACGCAGTTGTAGTGGTGCCTCTCAACAACTCAACAATATGGAGCACCTTACCAAGCTCTTGTAAGGTTCTTACCAGCAAAGCAAATGATACCTGGAAGGCGTAGTCAACGATTGCGTAGACAATCTACTACCAGCAAGGATCAAGAACCTGTGCTGTCCAGAAGTAATATGTAGAGCTAGGAAGGCCAAATATATGTGAGTGGCACACAATCCAATGACAGACAGTAATGCTGAATAAAAAATCCCAAGTCACTTGCCCTCAGTTGCTGGTCTACTCGTGTCCTAGACAGTAGTGGTACCAATGATGGTGCAAAGAAATATGACACTGGTACACAGCTAGGAAAGACGGACAGGCAAGCTTCGGCGAGTTTCAGCAAAAATAGCAAAATCGCAAGGCTGATAAGCCCAACGGAGCACGTCTTGAGCTCGAGGCACTAGTTGAAATCAACTTTCTCCTTTTTATTTTATTTTTCTTTTATTTTTTTCCTTTCCAGGAGGACGAAAATAGGCACACCACAAAGTTACAGCTCAATCGGAGTTGATATGTGGCCTATGGAATTTTCTGAAACCACTATTAAGAAAGTGCAAAAACTTGAGAGCTCGAACAGACAATTTTGCAAGCCAAATTTCGGAATTCTGATTTCGCCATACCCGCCTGAGTTGGGGGGAAACGGATGTAAAAATTTTTTCTCTTATACGAAAAGTTAAATTTTGCCTGATTCTGAGTCCGTATGCAAAAGTTATGGCTATTTGATCTTGGAGCTTCCGACTAGGTTTTCCAGAGGGGATATAACCTAATCGGTTTTGGTGGTGGAGATGGATATGGTGGCAGCGGAGTTTGGGAAGGTGTTCTGGTGTTGCACGGTGATCTTGGTAAGTGTTTATGATGGCGAAAACGGTTTCTCAAAGGATGAGCCCTAACAAACAGGGTGAAGATGGTGGTGACTAGGGTTACAAAGGAAAACACACGACTAGACTAAAACACGAACTAAACCAGCAACAAGAACTTAAACTAGGACTCAAACTCAACACTATGGACTCTGAAAAGGATCATGCAAAGGCTAAACACGGTCTAGGTTGAGAGACTATCGACTACAATTTTTTTTGGCTTTTCTGTAGACTCTAGGATAACGGCGAAATCAAAAACTAAACGAGGGTAAAGAAACTGAGCGAACCTGACGGTGAACCTAGAGCTCTGATACCACTTGATGTGGACAAGGGTTCCTGATCTTCCGAAAGGTTCTGATAATCAACGATTTGGTGGAGTCGCGACACAAATCGATCTGGCTTCTTGAACGAGCACGTTCCCGAACCTCGCAATCGTAGCACCACGTCTCCTCTGGTTATCAACCGTACCGAAACCCGGATGACCTCACCAAGAAGGCTAATCCCTGCTTGCGAATCGAATAACACAAATAAGAAGAAAGAAAGATTGCAACCAAAATTGCAGATGAATGATTAAGCTCACAAGTTGGGATCTTACAAACCGATCAAGCGGCGAAACTGTTCTTGATAGATTAATCTAAGCAAAACCCAAAACTAAAGATGGCGATGGATTCTCATATATGGAGTTTAGGGTCGTGCAAGCACCCCTTGACGTAACCCTAATGGGCTCCAACATGATACATGGCCCAAATGCCCAAATACGGCGTCGCAGCGCTGGAATTCATTCTGAACGTCAAATTTTTAGGTCAATTCACGATGACTCGTAATGAATTTGTACATGGGACCAGAACCATTGAAAAGGTTATCTTCTTAGCTTTCCATCCATATAAAGAACTCCCCAATCCGAGCACGTATGCAACCTAGGCGCCCGTTTTAGTGCAGACTGGTCCTGGACTCTGAAACGGACTCGAAGTCGACTTGGTTTGAGCCTCCACCTTGACTTGAACGTCCTCGCTGATCCTCCATGACTCTAAGTCCTTCTCTAAGTGTTTCCTTATCCTCTCCATTGTTCCTAATCATAATATAATCATTAGGTAGCAATCTATTCTCAAAATCATATAAAGAAGAACTTTGGAACGAGCTCATCTCTAAATTCAATTGTCGTGCGCGAGCTCTTGTGATTGGACCTTGAATGACCAACGGAGGATTGTTCTGTATATCCGAAGGAATGATGTCCGCATCACCTCCACTCGTGCCGGTCCATCCTCTAGTGTCACCAACATGGAATCCAACTCTTCCTTGCGGTTCTTCAAGTCTATCTTCAACTTGTGCAAGACCATCTCCATCCGCCAAGACAAGGAACACAAGGCAAGGAAGAAGGACACTTGGCGGATGAAGCTTCTACTTCGCAGCTCAAACTTGTCATGTTCTCCTGATGGTTCTGAGGTAGAAGAGAGTGAGGAGGAGATTTTTGAGGATCATTTTGCAGCTGAGGCAAGCTCCTCTCGTGATGATCGTGGCAGGACTCTGTGGAGGAAGAGGAAGAGGAAGAAGATGAGGCATCCAGTGAGGAGGACGAGGATTATGATGAGGATGAGTGATCCCTTCTCTCTCCCTTTTTGGTACCTTGCTGCCAAGGGGGAGAACTATCTATCTCTATCCCTCTTGGAAACCTATCCTTGGTGGTGGCTAGTTGAACTTATGAGCTTATGCTTTTATGTGTTGCTTTTGCTTAAGTCCTTATCTAAGTTTATGCATATTTAGAACCTTATATGTTTGGATGATGTAATGTGCACTTATCCTTTATCCTTGCTTAAATTTGTGATATATCATGTCATATGCATGTGTATGTGGTTATATTGTGATCTTTTGAAATGTTGCAAAGATTGAGGGGGAGCTCTCCTATGCATATCATATCTTTAGGGGGAGTTAAACCAAAATCATGCTATCTTGTTGTTTCTACTTCTGTTGTCATCAATCACCAAAAAGGGGAGATTGAAAGTGCATCTAGGACACCTAATTTCTTTTGGTGTTAATGACAACACAAATAGAGGTACACTAATGTTTTGTTGAGGTGGATGCAAGGATGAAAAGGAGTGGAACATTGATTAAGAGCCTAGCGGCATCACATTTGTGGTAATCATCTTGTGAACCTTATAACTCTTGTATTCTTCTGTTTAGGATGCCGTACTATTAAGAGGGATACCACATGCATATAATTGGTAGAACACTAGTGCTCAAAATCCTTTCTTTTAAGTGTTGCTGAAATTTTCCTATTAGACTATCACTTCGGACTATCCAATGCTCAGACTATCCGAAATTTCACAAAACTTCGTTCTCTGTCCTTGGACTAAGTATTAACTTAAAAATATCGGACTATCCAATGTGAGGTCGGACTATCTGATGCATCGAACTATCCAAAATTTCACAAAACTTCACTCTCTGTTTTGAAATGATTTTTATTCTTCTTGAGTGAACTTTTCTAAGTACCTACGGACTACCCGATGTGATCGGACTACCCGATGATCCAGAAACTCCAAAGTTCAATGGAACTTCAGTATCTGTGATAGGATGAAGTTCTTCTCAATAATATCGGACTATCCGACATGACTTCGGACTATCCGATCGATCAGACCATCCGAAATTCTTTAGAACTTTGTTCTCTATCTCTGGCTTGCTTGGGGGTCAAAAATATCGGACTATCCGATGTTACTTCGGACTGTCCGACATGGGATGAAAATATTCTCTCCCAACGGCCATATTTTGGGGATCTATAAATACCCCCCACCTAACCCTTTTCTAGGGTTACCCAACTCATTCAATCTCATTCACTTTGGGTTAAGCTTGGTGCTTAAGTGCTTTGGATCATTGAGCTCTTTCTCCCCCTCTCAATCCCTCCTCGGTCATTGTGTGGTGGATCTTGGTGGTTGCAGATTTGGTGTTTGAGGGCCTAGTGTGCGCTTCACTCGATCTTGAGCACTAGGGTTGTTCCAAGAGTTGTGTGGTGTTCATTACTCTTGGAGGTTGAGGACTAATAGATGGCTAGGTGACGCTCTTGAGCCACCGATCTACTTGTGGTGAGCCAAGATAAGTTTGTGAAGGCCGGATCTCGCCTCCGCGAGGAAAGAGATACCTCTAGTGGAAGGAGGAGTGCTTTGTGCAACCTGTAGGATCGAACAGCAAGAACTAAGCCAACCAGAGGAGGGGTGAATGGTTGTATGCCCAAAAACCAAAACTTTTAGCGGAAATAAAAGTTACCCTCAAATTCGATGGATCGCGGTCTGACCGAAGATGTTGCACCGGTCTGACCGCCGATCTGCCGCCGGTCTAACCGCAGGTGTGCCGCCGGTCTGACCGCCGCCTTGCCGCCTGTCTGACTGATGGTATGTCGCCGGTTGGACCGCCGAAGCCCAGTGAAACACAAATCGAAGAACTCTTAAAGTAGATGATGACTTTATTGATTCTCTCTGTGTTTACAAAGTGCATCAACAGCACTCCTTACAAAAATCTCGACTAAACTCGAAACCCTAACAAAACTATCAACTCAATTGCTCTCAAAAGCGATACCGGGAAGCCTCACGCTCCCTCTCTATTTATACCCAAGGTAGGCAGCCTAAAGCCACGAACCAAACTCATACTAGAAGTCCTAATCACTCTAGGAAACCTTCTCGTATAAGAAACAAACTTTACATAACTAATCCCACCAAATTTGGACTCCTTTCAAATTCGACTCAGCATCCCATACGCACATAATACCTCCATCGTATGCTATATGGAACCTTCACCTTCCACGTGCATTGAACTCTAGCCTTAGTATCCCGCATGATCTCTGACCACCCTGGACGTCGTCTTATCCCCAAGCCGACTCCCGGTCCATCACCGCAAATACTCTCCCGGCATTAATTCACCTACACATGGAACAAACAAAGAAACCATATTCCGAGACCAAGCTATCCCCAACTTGACTCATTGTTAGCAAACAACAGTATTACATACGAATAGTATCCATCTAGAAGTCATATTCATGAAACAATCACGGATATCCAAACAAACAACCCGAAACCGAAACAAACTCAGCATCCGCCGGTCAGACCGGGGACTGCGCCGGTCTGACCGCGCGGTCTGACCGCGCGGTCTGACCGCGCAATACACGCCGGTCTGACCGGCAACCACTGCCCGGTCTGACCAGACCCAATCCAGTAGTACCCGTATATCACTTGTGAAATCCAATCATCTCCAAAACCACTTCACAAATAAATTCCAAATATCAAAACCGATAATCTCCAATGCCAATTGTTCATCACAGAATAACAATCAAAAACACCTTTGATTTTACAATCTCCCCCTTGATGAACATATTGGCAAACCCATTAAAAATGTTTTGGTGTTTGGAAAAATAAATACACTTCTCTCCCTTTTGGGAATGATTTCATCAAGCATAAGAATTATGTTCATTAATATAGAAGAGCTTAGCATACATATAGCATATCAAGTCATGTGTTGCAATAAAAAGAAGATGAACCCATCTATATCATAACAAGCATGCGTTAAAGTATAATCATGAACCAAAGATTTTACAATTAAGCTTGAATCAACAATCAAAATTCATGATTTCATACGATTTATAATGCAACATTTTAACAAGCACATAGGTTGAAGAATAAACACTAAACACATATACCTATTGCATTTATCATTCTTTCTCAAAAAAAACTTTAGCGCAAAACAACCAAGAGAATTTTATAATTTCTTTTTCTCGAGCCTTTTTGC
Organism: Oryza punctata; assembly: GCA_000573905.2. NCBI lineage: Eukaryota > Viridiplantae > Streptophyta > Magnoliopsida > Poales > Poaceae > Oryza > Oryza punctata. The sequence continues at coordinate 14,719,218 of CM002488.2, forward strand.
TCATTTTTTAAAATTCAATAAACCATATATATAGCATTTATAAATCAAACCATATGCTAGCATCAACATTGCACATTTGCTTAATTCAAGTAGAGAATCTAAATGTCATGCATCATCTCCCTTAAAAGCAAAATCTAAGTCTCATAAAAATACTAGAATACATACAAGCTAAGCTAGAGACGAATAAACCTTCAAAATATTGCTAGCATGCACAAGAAAATACTATATGTATAGAACAAAGCTCTCTTTTTCAATTTTTTCATTTTCATTTTGATTGTTTGATAAAACCATGAGGAACAAACTCCCCCTCAAAACATGCCAAAAGGATGAATTATGCCCAATTCACCACGAAGAAAAGCAAAGCGATTAGAATCCAAAGGTTTAGTGAAAATATCAGCAAGTTGCAACTTCGTGTCCAAAAACTGCAATTCAACATCTCCCTTCTCAACATGATCCCTCAAAAAGTGAAAGTGAATATCAATATGCTTTGTGCGTGAGTGTTGAACAGGATTCTTAGCAATATTAATAGCACTAGTATTATCACAAAAGAGAGGTACTTTCTCAAAAGTAAGACCATAATCTTTCAAAGTAGATAAAAGCCAAAGAATCTGTGAACAACAACTAGAAGCAGCAACATATTCAGATTGAGAAGTTGATTGAGCAACACTAGATTGTTTCCTAGAAGACCATGCAATCAATGATGTACCAAGAAAATGACATGTTCCACTAGTACTTTTCCTATCAATTCTACAACTACCAAAATCAGCCTCTGAATATCCACTTAAGCATATAGAAGATGAAGTAGAATACCAAATTCTAAACTCAAGTGTATGATTCAAATACCTAATTATTCGCTTAACCGCTTGACGATGTGAAGCACGAGGAGAAGCTTGAAAACGCGCAAACAAACACACAGCAAATTGTATGTCTGGACTAGAAGCAGTTAGGTACAACAATGATCCAATCATACTTCTATACTCTTTTTGATCAACAGCTTCACCATCTTCATCAGGATCCAACACAGCTGTAGAACCAATTGGTGTTGAAATTGGCTTGCAATTCTCCATCTTGAACCGTCTCAAAAGATCCTTCGTATACTTCGTTTGATGCACAGATATACCTTGACGTGTTTGCTTAACTTGCAATCCCAAGAAATATGATAACTCACCCATCATGCTCATCTCAAATTCCCTGCGCATAGTCTCAGCAAACTCTACAACCAAAGCGTGAGACAAACAACCAAAGATAATATCATTCACACAAATCTGAACGAACAGTTGATTATCACCATGCTTAAGAACAAAAAGCGTTTTGTCAACCTTTCCCATTGTAAAACCTTTCGCAAGTAAAAAGTTCTTAAGCCTATCATACCATGCTCTAGGTGCTTGTTTCAAACCATACAAAGCTTTACACAACTTAAAAACATGGTTGGGAAAATCAGGATTTTCAAAACCAGGTGGTTGCTTGACATAAACTTCCTCCTGTATAAAACCATTTAGAAGAGCACTTTTCACATCCATTTGATACAATTTAAAACCTTTTGAAGCAGCAAAAGCCAACAAAAGTCTAATTGCCTCAATTCTAGCAACAGGAGCAAAAGTTTCCTCAAAATCCAAACCCTCCACCTGAGTAAAACCTTGAGCAACAAGTCTAGCTTTATTTCTCACAATCAAACCATCCTCATTTTGTTTATTTTTGAAAACCCACTTGGTTCCAATAATATTATGTCCAGAAGGTGGTTCAACTAAATTCCAAACTTTATTTCTCTCAAAATTTTCAAGTTTTTCATGCATGGCGTTAATCCACAATTCATTAGTTAATGCATGTGACACATCTTTGGGTTCAAAAGAAGCAACAAATGCAGAATTTGCACAAACATCATGAGTCGTTACCTTAGACCTAGTAGTCCGCTCACCTAAATTACCAATGATTTGTTCTGGCGGATGTCGTTGTTGAATGTGCAAAGGAGTAGCGGCTTCTGAAGTTGATTCACGTTCTGTATCAGTACCGGTCGAAGTTGAAATCTCTAGAGGACCATCTCGAACAGCGTTAACAGAACCCTCAGCCGACGACCCTGGCCGGTCTGACCGCACGTCCTGCGCCGGTCTGACCGGAGGTGTGCCGGCGGTCTGACCGGCCTGACTCCCGGTCTGACCGGCCGAGCCGACCTCATCATCGTCGTCGCTCTCGTCTTCAAAAATACGACCATCCTCCCCCTGAGCCTGTGACAATGTACCTGCAATATCGGGTCTAGTATTTGGACTAGCCTCATCAAAAGAAACTTCGCAAGTCTCAACGATTTTGTCAGTCTCCAAAATAAGTACAAGATAGCCACGAAAGTGTGCGGGGTAACCAAGAAACATTCCATCGGTAGAACGTGCCTCAAACTTATCCAAATTTCCAGATTTCAAGACAAAGCATTTGCAACAAAAAACACGCACATGTGAAACTTTGGGTTGATGTCCAAATCGAAGCTCATAAGAAGTTTTTTCAAGTTTTGATCTCAAGAACACCCGATTTGAAATATAGCATGCCGTGTTAATCGTCTCAGCCCAAAATTTTCTAGGAGTGTGATACTCATCCAACTTCATTCTAGCATCTCAACCAAAACACGATTCTTTCTTTTAACAACACCGTTTTGTTGCGGAACACGAAGAGAAGAAAATTCATGTGCAAGACCTCTTTCGTTGCAAAACTGTTCAAATGAAGCATTTTTGAATTCACCACCATTATCACTTCGAATTCTTTTCAAAAAACAAGGAGATTCAAGATCCAATCGAAGAAACAAACCACGAAAGTGTTGAAACGCCTCATCCTTAGTTGCCATAAAGAAAACCCAAGAATATCTAGAAAAATCGTCAACAATAACCAACACGTACCACTTTCCTCCAACTGATTGCACTCTAGCTGGACCAACAGTGTCCATGTGTAATAGCTGTCCTGGTGCATCAGTCATCACAGAAACAATAGGAGCATGTGAAGAAGCAACCAACTTAGCATGACGACACGGTGTGCAAACAAAATCAAGATCTTTCTTAAGTTTAGGCAAACCACGAACAAGATCCAAACCACTTAACCTCGTGAGATGATCAAAACCAACATGTCCAAGTCTACGATGCCAAAACATCACATCTTTACTAAACTTAGCAACCAAACATGATATCACAAGTGAAACAGGATTTTCAAAATCAGCTTTAAACACTCTACCATAGCGAGAAATATTCAACACAGAATCACCACGAGAATCAAAAACTTTACTTCCAGTTTTCTTAAAATGAACCTCAAAATCTTCATCAAGAATTTGTGAAACTGAAAGCAAATTATACTTTAAGTCCTCAACCAAAGCTACATTCTTTAATTCAAATTTATCATTTACCTTAACCAAACCTGTAGCGAGAACGGCACTAGTAGAAGCATCACCAAAGATAATCAATTCAGTATTGGATGCCCCTTTGAGGGAGGAGAACCAATTTTTATCACCGGTCATGTGCCGCGAACAACCGGAATCCACGATCCACACGTTCTCCTTCCTTGCCACCAACGTCTACACACAAGTAGAAGTCGAAGCCTCAGTACTGGGGTTAGATGATAATAAAAATTTAGGAATCCAGTCCTGAGACACACGACTAGAAGATCCAATAGGCATATATCCACATGCAAAAGCAGTTTGAGAATTTTCAGAAAACTTTCTCTAAGGCCGGTCTGACTGAGGTACTGTGGCCGATCTGACCGGGGGCCAGTCTGACCGCTTTTGTACACCCGGTCTGACCGGTGGCCGATCTGACCGCGGGACCCACTGCGGTCTGACCGGTTTCCTCGAGGGAAAACCAGATTTTCGCCACTTTGATTTTGCAAAAGCAATCTCTCTCTCCTTTTTCTATTTATGAGCTAATCTGAAACAAAAACCAACAATATGTCCATCTTTGCCACAAAACGAGTAAGTATATTTTTTACGATGAGTAGAAACATTGGTAGAATCAGATGACTTAGCAACACCAGCAACAATAGGAGATGTTGCATGCACAACATTGCATTTTGAAGAAGATGCACTCAAATTAGACATGATGCTAGCAGATTTAAACACAGTGTTCTTAGTTTCAGGTCTAACCAAAATTTCACCACTTCTAGCACCAACACCTAACTCAACAGGAGAATGTCTAGTATGATGAGCATAAGGATTAAAACCTAAACCACGGTTATGTGTGCTAACCTTAGACTGATCTAGGATCATGTTGAGGTTCTTTTTACCATCAGAAGATCTTAGCAAAGAATTTTTCAAATAAGAAACCTCTTTTTCCAAAATAGCACAGTTTTCACAATCTGTCATGACACCTTTACTTTTACGACACTTGGGACAAGAAAGCACTTCATTGTTTTTCACAACATCTTCCATGTACTCAACACGACCTAAAGCATCTTTTAATTTCAACTTATTCAAAGTACATGTTGAGCAATCCAAAACATCATGAGGTTGTTTTGACTTTTTAGCACAAATCATGTTAAACATCAAACTAGCATGAAAAGCAATTTGATATTTTTGCAACAACTTTTTAGTTAAAATCAACTCATCCAAAGTGCGTGTGTGCAAAGCAAAACTAAGAGCAAGAGAAGATTTACTTTTCAAATCATGTGCAACATTGACATCTCTAATTTTAGAAATTTAATTCATTAGAACCTCACAACTTTGACAATCATCATCATTAGGAATAAGAGATTTTAATCTATCAATTTCAGAATTAAGAGATTCAATGATAAACTCCTGTTTTCTATACATCTTCTCACACTTCATATTTTTTGCACTCGGAATATTAATAGCCTCCTCAAGAGCACTTACCTCATTGTCTTCACACTCTGAATCCGATTCACCACGCGCCATGAAGCAAACACCGGAGATGTTCTTTCCCTTATCATCATCCCCACTCTCACCATCTACATCGCTTAGTGGCTCAAACGCGGCGTAGACTTGATCAAAAGCCTTTTTGAGAGTCTCCTTGATCTTCTTTCCTCCTTTAACTGTACTCTTTGGCTTGTTGTCATTTGTCTTCTCATCACCATTATCTTCCCTCCTATTTCTCCCAAGCTTAGGACAACGTGAACGAAAGTGATCCGTAGCACCACATTCAAAGCAACGATTTGGTCCACCTCTTTTCCTGTACCTACCATTAGTCACAACTCGAGAAAGTCTGTTAGGTAACAAAACCAAGTCCTCCTTGAACTGTTCGAGTTGATCATCGGACATGGCATTAAACAAGGCGAATACAGAAGATTTTGATGAAGAAGCATCAACATCCAAAGAAGTTGAAGAAGAAACCAAAGCACTCGACTTAGAATCAACTTTACAAGAAAGAATATTCATCTCATGTGTATTAGTTTTGTGTAAAGCGAATCCAAAGTCAAAGTAGACATATCAACAGACTCCTGAATAGATGTAACTTTCATCTCCCAAATAGACATGTCAAGACCATTCAAAAAGTGGCGAGAAATCTCAGATTGTGTATAATTAACATCATAAAAAGAATCAACAGATCTCAGATCACTCAAAATTTTATTAAACCTAGAAAGATAGTCATCCAAAGCTTCTCCAGGTTTCATCTCAAATTTAATATACTCCTTTTTGAAAAGATCTCAAAGAAGTTCTTTAATGTTATTTGTTCCTTGATGAAAATTACTCAAAGCAATCCAAATCTCATGGGCAGTTTGAAGATGAGCAACACGATCATAATCCGAACGAGAAATCCCACTCAAAAGAATATTGCGAGCTTTCAATTTTGTTCAAACTCAGTTTTTAAAGCAGCAGTATTAATTTGTTCAGGGATCTCATAAGGATGAGAAACTTTTCTCCAAATATCATAATCCTCAGCCATAATATAAGATTGCATCCTACGACACCAATGAGAAAAATCCGTTCCATCGAAAACATGAGGCTTAGTTGAAAACCTATTAGCAGCCACGGCACAAACTCTAGATTGATTAAAATCCAAAGAAGAAAACAAGGCTCTGATACCACTTGTAGGATCGAACAACAAGAACTAAGCCAACCAGAGGGAGGTGAAAGGTTGGTATGCCCAAAAACCAAAACTTTTAGCGGAAATAAAAGTTACCCTCAAATTCGATGGATCGCGGTCTGACCGAAGATGTTGCGCCGGTCTGACCGCCGATCTGCCGCCGGTCTGACCGCAGGTGTGCCGCCGGTCTGACCGCCGCCTTGTCGCCGGTCTGACCGGTGGTATGTCGCCGGTTGGACCGCCGAAGCCCGGTGAAACACAAATCGAAGAACTCTTAAAGTAGATGACGACTTTATTGATTCTCTCTGTGTTTACAAAGTGCACAAACAACACTCCTTACAAAAATCTCAACTAAACTCGAAACCCTAACAAAACTATCAACTCAATTGCTCTCAAAAGTGATACCGGGAAGCCTCACGCTCCCTCTCTATTTATACCCAAGGTAGGCAGCCTAAAGCCACGAACCAAACTCATACTAGAAGTCCTAATCACTCTAGGAAACCTTCTCGTATAAGAAACAAACTTTACATAACTAATCCCACCAAATTTGGACTCCTTCCAAATTCGACTCCGCATCCCATATGCACACAATACCTCCATCGTATGCTATATGAAACCTTCACCTTCCACGTGCATTGAACTCTAGCCTTAGTATCCCGCATGATCTCTGACCACCCTGGACGTCGTCTTATCCCCAAGCCGACTCCCGGTCCATCACCGCAAATACTCTCCCGGCATTAATTCACCTACACATGGAACAAACAAAGAAACCATATTCCGAGACCAAGCTATCCCCAACTTGACTCATTGTTAGCAAACAACAGTATTACATACGTATAGTATCCATCTAGAAGTCATATTCATGAAACAATCACGGATATCCAAACAAACAACCCGAAACCGAAACCAACTCAGCATCGGCCGGTCAGACCGCGGACTGCGCCGGTCTTACCGCGCAATACACGCCGGTCTGACCGGCAACCACTGCCCGGTCTGACCAGACCCAATCCAGCAGTACCCGTATATCACTTGTGAAATCCAATCATCTCCAAAACCACTTCACAAATAAATTCCAAATATCAAAACCGATAATCTCCAATGCCAATTGTTGATCACCGAATAACAATCAAAAACACCTTTGATTTTACAATCTCCCCCTGAGGAAAGGGTTAGCAAAGACTCGGCTCTTTGTGAGCTCCTCAACGGAGAGTAGAATCCCCTCAAGGATTTGAACTCTGGGAATTACTTCAGCAAGAAATCTCGGTGATATTCACTCTTTCCTCTCCTTTACTATTTGCCTTGTTCTGCCTCTATAGCCTATCTGTTGATTGCGCTTATACTCTTGCTTGTGAAGCAGATCTAGGTGTTGCTTGTATCTCTCTGTGTGTTAGACAGTGTAATACAAAACGGAATCGAGATCCAATCCAAGGCGGATTTGAAGATATGCGGGATTTTCGGAAACAGAGTGCGCATCGGCTGGAAGTCTGTATCGGCCGATACCGAGTTTGATATGGTTAGCCGATACAGCCGATATTGGTTAAATTGGTTACGTGATCAATGTCGGATTCAAAAGATGGGCTACAATGTTATTGTCAAACAAGGATAAAGTCCAGAATAGGCAATTGTATCTATCAGTTAGGATTTTATGTAATTTCCTTATAGATGTTTTCGGTAAGAGTCCACCTAAGGGACTTGTTCGTCGGTTAGAGCTGTATTAGGAAAGTATGAGTCGTGTCCGTTATGGATAAGTTTGTATGTTCGAGTATAAATATAAACGCGAAGTCTTGTGAATAAAAGACATCAGTTCAATCTAATCTCGGTGCATCGCCACCTTTTTCGTTACTCTGTTTCGACGAGTTCTTGCTTTCCAGTCGAGCTGCATCGGTTTTGATCTTCGACGAAGAGGTGATCTTCGACGAAGAGGTAAACCTTGTTATGACGGTTTGCATTATCGCAATTAGTGCTTACATCTTTATGATACTCTAATTCTATTTTGTAAATCACCAAGTTATCATATATATTATATAATCTAGATTGACAATGCTTTCTACTTGCATCGGTCGATCTCTATCTAGGGTTTCTTCGATAATGGCTAGATTGACTTGTTGAGTTAGATTATATAGTATATCTACCATCCTGAAAAGATAACCATCGGCTCGATTGTTTAGATATTATGTTTCTTTTCATACTTAGTGTTGCATCAGTTAAGTTTGATCTACTAAGTCGTGCTTAGAGTCATAATCTCTAGCCTGTTTTATGGTTGTTAATAAGGATAGTATATGGGTTTCAGCCTATCTTACTTGATATAGTTGTTTCACATAGATTTATGTCATGTTAAATATACTATATCTGCCCCTTATATTGAGATTTCAACTAATATAAATATATTAAGATTTTTATCAATTTAATTGATATTAGTTTAAGATATTTACTTTAAGATGAAATCTTAATATAAGGTGGAATCGGAGGCATAGCTGATACATGCTTATATTTGGACATTGGCTATGACAAGAGCACATGTAATCGTTATTTCATGTTATTTTGGATCTAAGCAATTTATATTATCTCGATTAAGTCCGATCTATCCCAATTGCTGATTTCTAAAGTAATATTGATCTATGGATTACATAATGTTGATATCTACAGCCAATGGATCAAGTTTAGGGTTTATTTATTGATTAAATACACCTCACAGCCGATTCACCTTATACTGCATCGGCTAGGTTACATTACGATATGACATCGGCTTCCTGGCCGATCGACTATCGTTTACTAATAATACTTGGACGTCTCATCTTGTTGATTGCAGGATCAAATCAACTGGCACGCCCTTTGAACCCGAAAGCAAGTTTTGGACCTGCACTGAAGTTAAGCAGATCTCCCAAGGCATTGTGTGTTTTTTGCATCAACAATGTCGCTCTTGAGCCACCGATCTACTTGTGGTGAGCCAAGAGAAGTTTGTGAAGGCCGGATCTCGCCTCCGCGAGGAAAGAGATACCTCCAGTGGAAGGAGGAGTGTTTTGTGCAACCTCGTGAGGAAAGGGTTAGCAAAGGCTCGGCTCTTTTGTGAGCTCCTCAATGGAGAGTAGAATCCCCTCAAGGATTTAAACTCTGGGCATTACTTCGGCAAGAATCTCGGTGATATTCGCTCTTTCCTCTCCTTTACTATTTGCCTTGTTGTGACTCTATAGCCTAGCTGTGGATTGCACTTATACTCTTGCTTGTGTAGCAGATCTAGGTGTTCCTTGTATCTCTCTGTGTGTTAGACAGTCTAATACAAATCGGAATCGAGATCTAATCCAAGGCGGATTTGAAGATATGCGGGATTTTCGGAAACAGAGTACGCATCGGCTGGAAGTCTGTATCGGCCGATACCGAGTTTGATATGGTTAACCGATACAGCCGATATTGGTTAAATTGGTTACGTGATCAATGTCGGATTCAAAAGATGGGCTTAAATGTTATTGCTAGTCCAGAATAGGCAATTGTATGTATTAGTTAGGATTTTATGTAATTTCCTTATAGATATTTTCGGTAAGAGTCCACCTAAGGGACTTGTTCGTCGGTTAGAGCTGTATTCGGAAAGTATGAGTCGTGTCCGTTATGGATAAGTTTGTATGTTCGGGTATAAATATAAACGCGAAGTCTTGTGAATAAAAGACATCAGTTCAATCTAATCTCGGCGCATCGCCACCTTTTTCGTTACTCTGTTTCGACGAGTTCTTGCTTTCCAGTCGAGCTGCATCGGTTTTGATCTTCGACGAAGAGGTGATCTTCGACGAAGAGGTAAACCTTGTTATGACGGTTTGCATTATCGCAATTAGTGCTTACATCTTTATGATACTCTAATTCTATTTTGTAAATCACCAAGTTATCATATATATTATATAATCTAGATTGACAATGCTTTCTACTTGCATCGGTCGATCTCTATCTAGGGTTTCTTCGATAATGGCTAGATTGACTTGTTGAGTTAGATTATATAGTATATCTACCATCCTGAAAAGATAACCATCGGCTCGATTGTTTAGATATTATGTTTCTTTTCATACTTAGTGTTGCATCAGTTAAGTTTGATCTACTAAGTCGTACTTAGAGTCATAATCTCTAGCCTGTTTTATGGTTGTTAATAAGGATAGTATATGGGTTTCAGCCGATCTTACTTGATATAGTTATTTCACATAGATTTATGTCTTGTTAAATATACTATATCTGCCCCTTATATTGAGATTTCAACTAATATAAATATATTAAGATTTTTATCAATTTAATTGATATTAGTTTAAGATATTTACTTTAAGATGAAATCTTAATATAAGGTGGAATCGGAGCCATAGCCGATACATGCTTATATTTGGACATCGGCTATGACAAGAGCACATGTAATCGTTATTTCATGCTATTTTGGATCTAAGCAATTTATATTATCTCGATTAAGTCCGATCTATCCCAATTATGATTTTTGTAGTAGTGTTTGTATTTTTTATTTTCGTCGCCAGTGAAAATGTTTTTTTAAGTAGTGTGTGATTTTTTATGGTAGCTAGGGTGAAGCCTGGGGGTGGGTCTAGGCTGGCGAGAGATTTTCTTTAGCGCTGAGATTATTTTCGCTGGCAGGGCTACTACAGCACCTGGGAAGAGCGTGCGAAAAATGATTCTCGCAGGCGGTGCTTGGTCCACCTTAAAAAATGATGATTTTCATGGCCCTTTAGTTACAGGTGGAAGATTTGGCTGTTTACGAAAACATATTTTGGCTGCTTAAAAAAAATCGTTTTTATAGTAGTGACACACAAGCGATCATCCAGACAACAACACAAATTACAAGGTTGCAATTTTCTTGGGTAGCGGCAACTCAACACATTATGTATACAATTTGATTTATCAGAAATATTCAGATGCTCAACCTATCGATCGAGGTCACACTGCTAGTGAAGTAGCTTTAATACCGGCTAATAACCCCTTTATTACTGGTTGCAGAACCCGAGATCAGTAAATCAAGACTAAAATACATATTAAATCAAAAGGATTCATAAAAACTCACGATCTCTCATCTTAGCTCTCACCCGTGTTACTATCCCACCTACTATACATCTTGATTTAGATAAAGATATGTTCTTGTAAACTAGCCCTGAAGGCATATTTAGTACCGGTTAGTAACACCAATCAGTATTAAAAATATCTTTAGTCCAGACTGGTATTGCCAACTGGTACTAAAAAATGCATCTTTAGTAGCAACCGGATGGTGGTAATACCAGAGATATTTTAGTACGAAAGATGGATTTTAGTACTGGTTGATAATACCAACCGGGATCTTTATAGGGACTTGGACTTTTAGAACCGGTACTAAAATCTTTAGTACCGTCTTTTAATTTAATCGAGATATTTGTGTTTTGGAGACTAGGATAAAACATTGTTTCTGCATGGACTTCAGTTTGCAACCTAATTAAATGATCATTTCTAACTTTCTTTCAAAGAAAGGATCATTTCTAAGCCTTCGATCACACCAAACACTTCATTCCGGAAACCGGGTATGCATGCCCGGTTGTACATAGAGAACGACAGTTTTAAGAGAAGCAGACACCCATGATGCTTTATTGTTTGCTTATTTTTGTTGTTGTTTTTGTTTTTGGAAGCACATGCTTTATTCCCGCATGATTCAGGCATTAATAACGAGTCATCAGTGACGGGTCAATGTGACTCGTCAAACAAAAGTCATCTCTAACGGACCGAAAGAATATCCTGTTTAAGATATGGCTATTGGGGAGGATCTATCACATATGTGATATCATCTGTGATGGGTCGTACTTGTAACCCGTTAGAGATGAGTTGTCTGTGACGGGTGTTCACCCGTCACACGTGAGATTTTATCATCACTGAGCATTAATCTCTAATCAAGACCAAATCCGTTAAAGGTGAGGGTTTGGGTAACCTGATCCGGCGTAGTGTTCCTACAACCACTCCTAAATCACCATGTGGCATCCTATAAACATTCTTAAGTTACCACGTGGTACTATAACAAATTAGGTGGACTGACTATTTTTAATTATTAAATTTATCTTTATTAGAGAAAAAGAAACATTGCCCACCATCTCCTCTCCGCCGCCGGCCAAGGCCGGTTGTTTGTATGTACATACTCCCTCCGTTTCATATTATAACTCATTTAACTTTTTTTCTGGTTAAACTTTTCTAAGTTTGATCAAGTTCCTAGAAAAATATATTAGTATTTTCAATCCAAATTCAATATATTACCAAAATATATTCAATGTTAGATTATATGAAACTAGTTTAATATTTTAGATGTTACTAATTTTTCTATAAACAACAAAAAATATTCGTGCGTTGCAACGAGTAAACTAAAATTATAATAAATATAAAAATATTAGATGATGAGGGTTCAATTTTTCTTGATACGAGCCTTTAAGAAAATGTAGTCCTAAAGAAATAAAGAAAGTTCAAAAAAAGAAAAAAAAAAGGCCTCTTTGGACCCGTCAGCCTGCTAGGGCATTTGAACGCGCGGCCCATGAAACGTGTGCGGCCCAGCAGTGTTGCGGCCCAGGGAGGGAGGCCGGCCCATCGTGGGATTGATCAGAGCCGTTCATTTTGATCATCGGCTCGGATTGATTCCAAATCCATCAAAACCACCGGTGAACCCTAACCCTAAATTCACTTTCCTCTTCCCTTCCACACAGTGAGCCACACCGGCGGTGCTTTTCCCCCTCCAGCCGCTTCCTCTGTGCCCCTCCCCCTTCCCCCACCGACATCGCCTCCCCCTCTCCACCGTGGTACACCTCTCCCCTCCCCTCCCCTCTCCCCACCTGTAGCAGCACATCCCCTCCGTTGAACCCTCTCCGCTGCTACCCTCCCTCTCGCCTCACCGGCAGCGCCGCTTCCTCTCCCCCCACCAACGCTCTCCCTCCCACCACCGTCGGTCCCTTTCCTCCTCCTCGGGTGTCGCCGCCACCCCGCTTGTCGCTAGATCCGGCCTGAGGCTCGCCAGATCTGACCATGGGAGGCGGTGGCGTAGCTCGACCAAGCCACCGCCAAGTGGCCACTCCGCTTCCCCTCCTCGCCGGATCTGGCCTTGAGAGGCGGTGGCGGTAGCTCGAAGGCGGTGGTGGCGGTTGAAGCTCGACGGCAGCAAACTCGGTCCGGTGATTGGATTTTTGATCGATCTGGGTTTCTTTTTCTTGTTTTGCGGTTCTTAAATTCTTGTATATGGGATGTAACAAAAATTGGTCAAATTTTTGTCTGTTATTTGATACGAACTCTGGTTGATTTTTCGTATCTTGGACTCGGATGTTGCGGATGAAAAAATTTGTGTGATGATGGATGAAAATCCACCGGAAGCCTTACATATTTTTTAGTTACTTCTTCCCAGTGGCTTCATGACTCCATTAACAGGCCATGGTACTTGGTACATATCAGAGAATAAATATTGGAGGAATCATCTCCATGAAGAACGAAAAAGGAGATTTCATCCTCCCTTGTTCCAATCTCTTGCAATCCTGAGAGTGATTTTTGTTTGTCGTTGAGGAACGCGAACCAAAGCCGCTGAAAGTACACCACAGCAAAACAACTCAGGGAGAAAAATAATTCCAGATTGGTTTCAGTAATCTCAACTCCGCTTTAAACAATATGGTTTGGTTGTGAAATAACATTAAACTATTATTAAATGATGGTTTTTACACAATTATTCTATTTTGATTTGATTGATCCCTCCGTGTTTAACGCCATGAGAAAAAGAGAGGAGGCCATAACGGTGTATGATGAGGAAACCAATCGAGAAGACGAATATGATGTGTGGGCCCCACCACCGATGAGAAGACGAATATGATGTGTGGGACCCACCACCGATTACATCAACCATTGATCGGACTCTTTGTTGAGTATACCTTTGTTGAGTATATGCCCGATGGTCACCGCCACGCCCTTCCTCGCCTCGCCATCGAGCCACCCCACCGCCGTCGGATTATCCCCTTCTTCCTCTTCCTCTTCCTCTTCCTCCACGCCACCGTCTCTCCCTTCCACCATGCCCTCCCTCGCTGTTGAGTCCTTTTGCTGCCACTGACTTCTCTCTTTCTTCTCCCACCGTCGTATGGACCCGGCATCGTCGGCTCTCCCTTTCACCTACGCGCGGATTTAGTCGGTGGCTGGCTGATCCAGGTGGTGGTCGGCGTGTGGATCACGTCGTGGCAATAAAGCTATAGCCGATGATAAATTAACTAATATAGTAATCCACATCTTGGAAAGTAACGTAGTGAGCCAACACATGCATGCATGAATGGTGCAACTGCTAGCATATGGAGTAGTTGGATCCAGTCTTTATCGACGATGTGATGATGATGGAATTAATAGTTATCGATGGAGTGATAGCCATACGGAACCCGACAGACCCATGTAAATTCTAATACGTTTAATACTCCAATAGAATTGGCTTACTATTTGGGTCTGGTATTGCTTGTATCTATCTGGGCCTTCCATTGCAGATTGGAAAACTGATGTGGTGGGAAAAAAATTGATCACCGAAGCTAGTTACGCGTGATGATGCGAGAAATTGACGACGGACGAAAAAGATTTACAGAAACCTTACTTTTTTATTAGGTAGATTTGATCAAACTTAATAAAGTTTGACTAGAAAAAAAGTCAAACGACTTATAATATGAAACAGAGGTAGTATTACGTAAGCTTCCTCCCTTCTCCAATTCTTCCTCTCACCTTCTTATTTTGTAGCTAACATTTTATTTATCTAGGGTGCTAATAATTTGAATATAGAAATAATAATTTTAAAGATAAAATAAAATATCTAATCATCGATCCTATAAAAAACACTTTTAATTCATCATGTGGCGTTCCTCTAAACACTCATAATTCACCACGTGGAGCTCTAATATATTAGAGAAATTTCTATCTTTAATTTATTTCAACCATTAGATTCCACACGTACGCTTTTACTGTTACGATCTACCTCCACAGAGGCCGCGTATCTTAGTATATATAGCACAAAGCAAAGATTACAAAACTGTTACAGAAACCAATTTCAGGAGAGATTCTACCCAATCCATAACTTATACAGTTTGGACTCAATCTCAAGCTGGACTCAAATTATACAAAACGAAACAAATTCTAACTCTATTATTTAACAGTACTCCCCCTCAATCATTCACGCCACCTCTCTTCAGCAATTCACTCTCCTGTTTTTATTTATGCTTATTAGTTAGAAAACATAGTTTGTGATACAAAAAATTTAAACAATAACATCTAAATCATAGAGCTAATCTTTAGATTATCTATGACCAAATACATATATTTAAAGACCCATATTCATTTTATTTCAACTTTCAAAAGAAATGTGTCACTTTTCATTTTATTTTGACTTTCGTGTGCCATTTAAACAAATATAAAAATATGAAAAAAATGATATTGATTTTATTCGTACATAACTTCGTAGTAATTAAATCAGATCTGCAATATTAAAAACTTAATTATGAGCGATGTTCCAAAACATACTTCGCCGTTCTGAAATTATGGTAAGTCAAAATTATATTATTATATATATCATGAAAACTATTTTTACACTTTTATGTTTTCATATTTTTAATATATAAATATATTGTAGGAAAAGACAAGTAAAAATAAGGTTAGATCTTAATCAATCTGTAAAACTCTTATTCTAAGTTAATAATAAAGTAATAGTAACGAAAACACATTGAATTTGTAAAGTGCAAAAAATATATAATTGTAAAAGTTCTTTACCGAATTTCACTTAATGCAGTGGAATTACTATTGTATCCATTAGATCTTAATAACTCAAGCCCATTGGCAACCAAATAACAGACAACAATGAAGATTTTTAAAAAATTAACAATAATATTATATCATCTTAAATCATTCTGCGTCCTCTGTAGCGTTCTTAAGTTTCCACATGTCACCTCATAAAAATTATAAGTTGCCACATGACACGTCTTAAAAATTATAAAAGATTTTAGAAATTTTGAGGAAAACTGATTTGACCATCGATTTTCATTTAAATCAGTGGATCCATATTTTTAAACATTAGATATATTATTTTTAGGAAAAGTAAGCCACCAAGTGTCACGTCTTAAAATTAGAAAAAGAATCTTAGAAATTCTGAGGAAAAACAAAATATCTGATAATTGGTTTTCACTTAAATCATTTAGAGAAATTAAAAAGACAAACTCCCCTCCATCTCACCCTTCTCCCACATGCGTGGCTCTCCAATCCCTACTCCTCTCCCTCTCCCTACTTCTTTTAGCTATCGAACTAAAAGAGAAACGATCAATATTATTAGAAGACCATATTTTTTAATTAACCTCCGCATCTTATTTCTAATCTAATTGTTGCTCTATTTATTTTTAAACCAAAAATTTAGCCTCCATAATACCTATATTTTAAACTTAAAATAAAACCTGTATAAAATAAAACAAAAGGTAGAAAATGTCATTAGGAACTAAATTCAACCAATTGAAGAAAATCTACGTACAAAAATTTGGTTCGTACTTTCACTTAAATTCGAATAACCATTGCATGTTCCATTGTCATAACCACTTTTCAACGCTTAGATATTTATGGCTTTTCATCTACATGTTATGAGTTTCATATACATATTACTGTATATATATGCCACAATATATATAAAGTAACAAAATTCATATGTTCGGCTTAAAATTTATATTTGTTGCTATTAAATTTAAATTTTATGACTTCTATTGAGTAGGTATCTTTTTTTAAAAAGAAAAGAACACTGTTGATCACGCATATTATTGGAAAGCGGGTCTAGGATCTCTGTCTTTTTTAAGTTTATATGTAAGTATGTAATAAATTGTGTTAATGTGAACCAATTAGAATGAGAACATGCTTGATGGTATAAATAAAACATATTTATTAGTAATAATAGTTTTTCATAAATTGTTAAAAAATAACCCCTAAACTTTCAATTAAAAAAGAAAAATACGTTACTTTTAATTTATACTTAATTTGTTTCACATGTTTCAAAAAAACTAACTCTACTTTTTTTTCTATATAATGAAGAAGATTATAGATAATTACTTATAGGGATGAATTAACTATTACTACCTTTTTTTCTAAATTAACTTTGTTTTTATTTTTCATTCATCCCCTAAATACAGTACAAATACAAAAAGACTAGAATTCCATCCACTTTAACTAACCCAAATGCAATTGCCCTCCACTTTCACAAACACCAATGCTTTGTGTCCCACCTTCATAAACTCAAATCTAAAGATGAAGTTATTTTGGGACAAATGAAATAGTGAAAAGTGAAGTTATTTTTGGATGGGTGGAGTATATTGTTTAAAGAAAACAAATATCTTCGGAAATTTATCTTAGCAAGACTGATTAAGAAACAGTGTAGAGAAATAATTCTTTTAGTTTTTAAAGCTCTCATTTGGGTGATATTCTATACTTATAATTTTCTCAAATATAGCTTACCCGTGCGAATGCGTGGACTACCTTTCTAGTTATGAATAAATGATTGGAGATAATTGAGGTGCAATGTCCTTGTCCATTAGCCATAGTTTGCAGATTCTACGGAATTATCATGATGTTGATCTTTTCATATTGTTCCTTGTACCAGCTTCCCAACCTTTGTCACCTGTCGGATTTTCCATTGGGCGATAATTTAATTAGCAACGACTTATTTCCAGTCAACCATATAATATCATTGATCGATGTTTGGTGCAGCTTGAACATATATATTTCATGCACTATGGATACTGATTTAGATTTTTTTTTTTTTACTAATGCAAATCTATTTCGAGTACTGTACAGCAATCTGATCACGTATCATTTTTTTTATGAAAAATATTTATATTAAAAACAATGACTTGCATGTCTTGTGGTCTCTGTCGGACATGGTGGCACGCTCTACTTTATAAGTATACCAGGATTCTTTTCTGTCATAGTCGGAGACAGACACAAAGCTGTGGTCCTAAGTACATGGATGTTGCTATAATCGAAGTTGTTTATGGCATGTACTGTAATCTAGATGTAGATAGGGCAAAGGGGATAAGCACAAAGTTAGGCCAGCTTGTTGTATTTTGAGTAAATGATTATTTTGTTCATCTCCCTTTGTAGCATTCATATGATTGGGTACAATAGTATATCAATCATACTGAGTTTTTGCAGAGATCCATGTCAATATCTATTAGAATTGGTGCTTAATAATCTACGTAGTTGCGAATTGGCTCCATTGCTCAGTGCATCACGAGGCTCATGCTAATATGTTTTTCTTCTCACGACACTACCATTGACCTCACCAAATCGAAGTCTTGGCTGCCCCTTGGTTTGAGTGTGTTTTCCGCGTGAATGAGTTGCTTGTCCATTTCAGAAGTTTCATGGAAACAGCTTAAGAGCTTGAAACCTCAAGCATTTAATATGTAATCTTGGAATCTTTTTGTTGTATTTGTGCTTATTCTTTTTCTTTCCTTTCTTCTCATATGTTCTTGTGGTTCCCAAGCTGGGAAGTCTACCTTGAGAACTGAGACTTGAGAGTGAGGCGATCAGCTCCACTTGACAACGTTTGTATCCTTTGTTGCGATTCCTCCGGCTCATATTGGGCATTCCTCTGAGGGAGCGCATGGATTAATCGCCGAGGTTTTGAGATGGTAAGCAGGCCGAATCCTTATTCATCTGAATTCATCTCACGCATCATTTTTTCCATCTATTTTAAGGTTGCACCACATGGGTCCTTATGCATGGCCTGAATTTGATTCGCTATCAGAATAGTTTTTAGTTCATCTGTTGAGGTGCAGATACCAAGAAAGCATAGTCCAGATGCATAGAATACTTATCGTTTGATGGATCACAAAAGTGTTAATGATTAAGATTCAAAAGATGTTCCTCTCTAGCTTTACATTACCACAACATTTAGCTAAGAAAAGAAAGACAATGACATAAACGATAAACCATACCAGTACAACTTAGCATCTGCAAAGTTCAGGAACCAATGGAACTATCTTTCTTCAGATTTCCCTCTGAAGACTGTCAATGAGCTACATAGGATCGATTCCATAGCAAGACTCTTATAATTGTACTAGTTGATTTCTTTGTTTCTTTATCTGCACTGTGACTTCTACTCCTAATATATTCGGCAAGTCTTTTGCCGCCTTTCGTTTCCAAAAAAAGAAAAAATAAAACTGTTTCAGTTCGTTATTTGCGCTCGAATTCTTACTTCTTATTACACAACTTTTTCTCTGCCAGGATGCTCTGATGAACCGCTCCCGCGCTTTCGCGGAGGCGGTGGTGATCATGGTGTGCCCGGTGCTTCTCGCCGTCGCGCTCAAGAAGGTCGACCTGAAGAGGCAGGAGCACGGCCGCGCCGTGCCGATCTTCATGCTTGTGATGGCAGCCTTCACGCTCGCATCCGGCACCGTCCCCTTCCTCGCTCTCTCCTTCTCCAAGAGGTTCAGCGACCACCACAAGTGGAGACTCCCCGCCAAGGCGACCACCTGGCTGGCTCCCTCGTCGTGCGCCTGCCTCGTCAGCCTCGCGTGCTGGATCATACACCTCATCCTCTCCGCACGCTGGGCTTACGCGTTCCCCGCCATCGGCGGCGTGTTCGGCCTCTGCATCGTATTCCGCTCCGTCAGCTACTGCCGTGCACGGGGTGACCCAGCTAATCTGATACATCCTGGTGATGTGTTGCCTACTACCGATGAGTTATCTGACAGAAAAAGGAGAGAGGCTTTGCAGAAGGCCATGGAAGGCAAGCTGGACGAGTCGCTCGAATTCATGGCCGGCGTCACGGCGCTGCTGTTCCTGGGGCTGGAAGGGCTGGCGCTGGAGGGCCAGATCAACGGCGGCCAGCGTCGTCTCGCCGCGCCCATGGGGCTATGCTTCTTCGCCTGCTTGCTTGGCGTCTTCTTCATGCTCCTTCAGACCATTCCGCCTCGACCACCGTCCGCGACTGACACAAGCTGCCGCGCCAACATCGTGAGAAATCTCCCTGCGATATGCGGCCTGTTCATGGCCTGTGCCATCGCCGGGGTCATGTTGTCGATCTTGATCGTGCTCGTGAAGCTACTGGCGTTGATGCTGCTCTCGCCGCTCTTCCTCATCTTGCTGGTACATGCATTCGATCTGGCCTTCCCCGGAGGCAGCAGCAGCGGCGGAGAGGGCGATGTGAAGCCGGCGTCGCTGGAGCTGAGCAAGGTCGCGTTCACCGGGTTTCTGACCGTGTCGGTATCTGCCAGGCCGACCAGCCGTGGCTCGCTCAGCACGTCCACCGAGTGGTTCCTCATCTTTGCGGCGTCGGCAATTGTTTCAGCCTTCGCTTGGAGGCTCCTGACGCACGCCAAGGTGGAGAGAAGTACCAATGTCGCTTCCTTCTGCACGCATTTGTGCATTGTGCTTGCAACGGTCCCATTCACAGTTATGGCCGGACAGGCTCTGCACTAATTTCTGTACTAGGAGATAATTTGGGAGGGTTACTTTGACAATACCAAAACTTATTCGCTATCATACTTTCTCACAGAACAAACTTATTAATATTATAGTGGCAACAAAAGATTCTACATTGTTTAAGGGTAAAATCGACATTTTTGCACCTATCAAACGGTCGGAGAAAAGATACGAAAGGGATGAATTAGCTCCTAGTAAGCTTCCTAGGTTTGCTAGGTTTAGAAGCAATGACTTGGCTCTCTTGAGCTGCCAATACAATGTCAGTACAACCAACTGTCCATCTCTTGCCTCTTTACTACCTAGTCCAAGAATGTTGCCCTGTTCCATACAATGCTCGGTCCTATTTCGTGGGTCATCACTCACATGAACAATCAAAGGGAGCTGGCCTCCTCATCTCCCAGTACATATCAGATGCATCAAGCAATAAACTATCGGAAGCTATCTCTGCATATCTCTTAGCATTTTTGTCCCAAAAGGTTATAGTTATCACCTGTTGACAACTACGTTTCACCTCGTCATCAAGATCATTAATAAGGTCAATCCAATAAATGGTATCCTTGTCTAGTACCCAACTAATATCACGGGACACATGAAAATCAGGTCTACCGTTCTCATCAAACTCAACATATGGACCAACCCAAACAGCAACTCTACAAGTTGAGCTAGCGTCCATCCTACGTGGCAAAAAACAACAAAAACTCAACACATTTCAATCAAATCCCAATGCAACTCGCAAGACATATCACTACAAATCATCACTATTCCAACCCTATTTCGTAAAGAAAAAATCACAAAGCAACCTCAATGCTCATCAGCCGCATTGACGCTTTCCTCCTTGCTAACTTCTTCCTCGACATCATCATCCCAGCTGCCACTCGGCCGCCTACCGATGTCACTGCTCCATCACCCATCATCGTCGTCATTGCCGAAACTAAAGCCGCCGCCGTCTCCTCCGCCACCACCACCATCTCCGCCACCGTTGCAACCTAGACTAGGTTTTGGGGATTTGGGAGGAGGGATGGCGATGACTCAGACTAGGTCTGGTTTGACCGGACCCAATCGGGGTTACATGGTGCGGCGGTAGGGGTACTTCCATCATTTAGAATATTCTCTCCCCTCTTTCGATCCGGAAATTATAAAATATTACTTCTGGTGTCCTACAACCAATTACACAACTTTTGTAGCGTATATAGGTAGTATCACATTTTTGCAGTGTCCCCCAACCAATTACATGATTTTTAAGTATCCTATAGCAAATTTTGCCTTCCATTCTAAGTCGTTATTTTTCTTTTATACATCATAATTTGATAAGAAATTCAAATCTTATTTGGAAGCATTTGGCTAGAAATTTTCAGATAAAAACAATTTCACCGTGTTTGATCAACCAGATCAATTCTACTTCAAGGGAGAGACAAAGATCTGGTTATTAATTTGCACGTAGTTTTGACCCATCCGCCAGCTTATAACGTGTTTTGGACGGCCCTACCATCTACTTTTAGTTGATCAATTTGGGAAACTATTCTAAACTTTGGAGGGGCATTTTCTCGTTGTTGCATGTCACAAATTTAAAAAAATTTAGTAAGATAGATTAATATATGATAGATCACTCGACAAACATGTACTATCAAATGTAACTTCTACATGTTACAACGAAAAAAGATAAGTTAACTTAACTAGTTAGCTATATTTTTTACAACTTTTACAAGTTGAATTTTAACTTGTATATTTATGTATATTTATAGAGTGATATATCACATGTTAACATTTTTTCTTAGTTTTTTTAAAAAAATATAGTTATTTGATTGATATGTAAACAACTAGGTGATATCCTCTCGAGAGTTTAAAATCTACTCTCGTTCAAATTTGCATTTGTCTATCTGTACCTATGTTACGCCGATCGGAAAGATATGGATATTGATTAGCTAGATCGTATTAGATCATGTATTGAAAAACTGAGTTAAATATAAACATGCCTTCTGAAATACCATGAACTCTACAAAAAAAATTCTAAAAACTAACAACAAAAATATTTGGCACTAAAAATATATAGGACTGTATCTTTGTTGAATTAGTATTTTTATGAGTTTAATTCTAAAATTTCCAAATTAATTATTAATAGGCGTGGACTCTCATTTTAATTCAGCATAAAATCAATATTCTAGTTTATAATGTCGATAACAACATCTTAGGCTGGGTTTGAATCAGAGTTTTGGCTTAGATATTTTGCTAGAGTGGAATAAGCCAAACGCTTATGGTTGATTGAGTATTAATTATCATACTTAGAAAACAATAGATTTCTCCAGTTTAAAAAGGAATTGTTATATAAGTTTTTAAAAATGTCTCGTTTAGCGGTTAAAAAGCGTGTTTACGAACGAGCAAGTAGCCCAGCCAAAAATCCATCCAAATGCAGCCTTAGCATTGCATGGTATGGCTGTGGTACAATTATTGGGGTGAGGGGTTAATTACCAGGTTGGGTTAATTAATTAAAGCCAAGCTGTGAAAAGGACAGACTAAGATAATGATATCCACAAAGGTTATCTTACTATTTAGATGTATCCTACCAAGAACTGAACCTGCGCAGCAAGTTCTGCTCCAGTTCGTACTTGGTACAGTAATCCTTGGGAAGCTGTGCTTCTGAATTTCTTATCAGCAGAGCTTCGGAAAAATAGGTGATCGATGCTGAAGAGTGCGATCGAACTATCAAAGATTTGGTGAGTAATATCTATGTATATACAGCCGTATAATTCTCTCTGCCTCTGTTATGTCCATACATAATCAGCTCCAATTGATACTGTCATATTTCTCGGGAAATTACAGGTAAAGATCAGGATAGGATAAACTCCTCATGGAGTTGGAGCTAGTTTATCTGTATCCGGTGACCTTGGTGCCAGCAGTCGTCGGCCGGTTCAGTATCCTTGCCTCGCCATTGCTGCAGGAATTTGAGGAACACAACCTGCAATTCACCAGCATAATCCCGCTCTTCTTGTTCTACTCCTACATCAGCAAGTTCCTTTCCGACCTGCTGGGTCAGCCACTGCCTCTACTCAAGCTCTTTGCCCTGGCGCTGCCCCGATTTGCGAGCCGGAGCACGAGCCATGCTAGCTTGAGAATCTACATGGACACAGCCGTCGTCGTGCTGCTGTCCTACCTGTCTCTGCTCAAGATCAACCTGAGCTACATCTGGCTCGCCGTCTTCCCCTCCATCACGCTCGCCTTCATCGCCGCGTTGTTCAACGAGGAGCTCCGCGGTGGTGATGGTGTCAGTGTCACCAGCAAGGTCACAATCACAACCAATCCTAGCGGGAGAGCAGCCGTTGACGAGGAAGAAGAAGATGACAGGAGGAGAAAAGATCACTGGCTCAAGCTCAAGGCCATGGCGGTGGTGCCCTACTGGGTGCTGTGCGCGATGGGGCAGTTTCATGGAGGTGATAGCTTTGCGGTCTCCCAGTTCCTTCTCTTCCTCGGCTCCACGCTGGGGGCGCTGGCGCTGATGGTGGCGCGGCTGTCGCGGCTCGCCGGAGCAGCAGCGGGGTTAGCGCCGGCGTCGGAGCTTCTCCGCAGGGCCACGCTCGTGGTGATGCTGGTGACGGCGCACGCGGTGGCTGCCGAGTTGCTGGGCGAGGCCACGGTGGTGCTGCTCTGCCTGCCGGAACTCGCGCCGGCGCTCTTCTGGTTCAGCCTTCACCTCGACGGTGGCAGCTCGCCGGCCGTCACCATCAACAGCATCAAACCGCACAGGAATGTGCTCTCCGTTCTCGCAGTCGCCGTCGTCGCGTACCTCGCGGCCGCCATGGGTGAGCGTGGCCTGTCCGTGTGCACCATCACGATGGTGTCTTGCGGCGTTTCAGGGCTTCTGGTCCGCTGCGTTGTGCTCATGCTCTGTCAGTGGCCGGGGCAAGCTGAGACGGCCAGTACTGCCTCTTTGATGGAAGTCGTCCGGGTGCTCAAGTTTTGGGGGAACAGTTTGCTGGCAGGGGCAGCTACGCTGCTGCTGCTTGTATTGCTGACTGCTTTCCGGTTATGTCTTCATGAACCGATGTTTGCGACAGTTGCCAAATGTTTCAGCGACTATATTGGCAAGTTCCCTCAAATGTTAGTTTAGCTGGAGGGACAAGCATTTTTTTTTTTAACGTTGTTGACATATCTAAGATTTTAGCACCTACTTCAAAAATATAAAGATTTGTAGATTATTTAGCAAGTACTAAGATTATATCAGAAGATCCATTTTTATTCGCTTCAATTTTAGTTTTGAATTGCTTAGATTAATTCCTAGCATGTGATTAGTTATGGAATCATCGAAACAATGGGATTCATAAAAATCAGCGTACAAATACTTATATCGTAGTACAAAATTTGAATGTAAAAATTCTTATATTTTAGGATGGGAGAGTACGTGTTATCTATATCGGTTTTCTCCGAATTTCTTTAGCTGAAGATCTAAACAACAGCCATATTTGTTGTAAACTGTTTCAACTTCTCCAATCTTAATTAAAAAAACGTCAGGCTCTTCTTCGCCACCGGCCCAGCGAAAAAAAAGCTAGTACACTGGACTTCTCAAGACAAACAAAAACAAACTTACCCTCATGTTCATAACACAGTGCGACTGCCACACTTGAAGAACTGCAGGTACCTTAATCCATATACTGCTATCCATGATTCAGCCTCATAGTCAGAAGCCCACTACAATACCATGACAGACGAACGGACTTGTTTTCGGTCAATAATCGTCAGGCTGCGGAGCCATTTATATAGTTTGCCTACGTAACACCTTACACACAACTACTTACAGAAAGTACAAAATACACGAGTCTACCCCTCCCCTCTGTCAAACATATAACCGCTAGAAATTGGCAAAAACCCTCAACAAACAGATTCACAACAGACTCCTCGGACAAACATCCCAGTACCGCTTTGATGATGGTATTGTATCTTATATCAATCCCTGTAACTACTTTTTTCGCGGGGCAATCCCTGCAACTACTTATATGGCAGAAAGCAAAATGTTTAACATTAATATATGACAGAAAGCATATTCATTAACTAAAACAGGAAGACAAACCTAATAGTACAAATACATGTATCAAAATTCCAGTACATGCATGATTACGGTTTTATACCGCAATAATTGTATTAAGCTAAATCCAGAGTACGTGAAACCACCTCTATCCAAACAAATTTAGAGTTTGGCTCTTTACCTTCATCAACAATCAGTATCTTAGTTAGAAGGGGTATATCAGGTATTAGAAATACAGCACATAAAAGGAACTTTAGGAAGACATGAACATAGCATTACATCCCTTTGATGCACCTAATCGTAAGAAATGATGTCAGCAGATCAGGTCAACAATATGCTCTTTGTAGTCTCCAAGAAGAGGGAGCACAGATCAATTCAGTTTTCAGGCCGCCTAACCTCTTCAGCAGCTGGGTACTAAGTTAGGGCATAGAAGGTGAGAAACAGCAGGTCTACCAATAAGTAAACATAGCTCATTTTAATACTGATCAGACACATTACCTACCACCGCAAAAGAAATGTGTTTCTCCTTAACAGTGGGATCCTAACTGAATCATGCCACACGTTGGCAAAAGATGGTCTACTTGAGTACTTAACATACAGTAGTTGATATTCAGATAAGTGGAATGAATAAGAGCCTTGTGTGAACTTGGTTTATTTACACCAATGAGCTAACCATTGATCAAAAGGCATTGCCAATTGTATCAAACTGGTATGGCAGTACCTGTCCTCAAAACAAAAGTATGATTCAGCAAATAATATTAGGACAATGACAATTCTTCATTCACCCTTCCAAATCATTTTAAGCATGCCCAAATACCAATAGCTGCACTGGGAATTATAGCAAACTACTATGCACAAGAATCAGACCGCATCACAATACATTTTGTAAAGTAATTTGCGTCAAGCAATTCAACGAAAACAAAAGATCACGTTCAATTGTTCTTCAATTCTTCTATTTCAATTCGACGAATTTGTGGCTGTTCCACGGGTCACCAGAAGCGAGTACCACGGAACAAAGATCCCAATCCCCCAAAAACCATAGAATCACAGGCAGGAGAGCAATTACCAATTTTTTATTATTAACTAAGAAATAAATACCAATTTATGGAGTATTCGGGTGCCACTTGTTTAACTATTCTATCAGAGTTGTAACTCTTAATTCACCCTTCTGAATTATTTTAAGCATGCCCAAATGCCAGTAGCTGCAATGGAGATT
The DNA here is from genome assembly GCA_000573905.2 of Oryza punctata. Lineage (NCBI taxonomy): Eukaryota > Viridiplantae > Streptophyta > Magnoliopsida > Poales > Poaceae > Oryza > Oryza punctata. Next base: position 14,745,889 of record CM002488.2, read on the forward strand.
ACAGAATACTACTATGTACAAGAATTCAGACTGCATCAGCCATCAGGCTACATCCTAAAGTAATTTGCAATAAGCAAGCAATCTTGAGTCCAACAAACGAAAATAAAGATGATGTTCCATTGTTCTTCCGTTTCAATTCGACGAATTTTTGGCTGCTCCACGAGTCGCCAAAAGCGAGTACCACGGAACAGAGATCCCAATCCCCCCCCCCCCCCCCCCCCCCCCCCCGATGCATAGAATCACAGGCAGGTACATATATACAGAAGCGGCGGATTTCAGACAAGAGGAACGAATCCGCCGACGCCAGAGACGGGATCAAGGCAGGAGGATACAGAACCGTGCGAACCCCACCCACCATCAGCAGACGGTGGGGACGAAGCGCAGCGCCGCCACGCGCGCGGCGAGGAGGCCCGCGAGCCTCCGCACGGCAAACTGGGTGCAGTTGGAGAGCGCGATGAGGCACATGAGCTCGTACACCACCCCGAGCGCCGCCTCCGCCGCCGACCTCCGCGGCGCAGGGACGTCGGGTTCGCCCGACGAGTCCTCCCATCCAGCCCCTGACCCGGACCCGCGGTTCCACCACCACCCCCCTCCTCCTCCTCCTCCTCCGCCCCCGCCGCCACCGCCGGGGCCAAAGAAGCCGTCGCCGTCGTCGCCGGAGAAGGGCCCGCCCGCGTCGGAGGGAGGCTTGGAGCGGCGGGTGCGGGGGCGGGTGCGCGCGCGGCGGCGGACGGTGGCGGTGGCCGATGCGGAAGGGCGGCGACGGATGGTGGTAGAGGAGGAGGAGGAGGTGGTGGTGGTGGCGGGGGGGATGGGCGAGGAGGAGGCGAGCGGGCGGAGGAGGAGGAACGGCGGCGGCCTGGAGGAGGGCGCGGCGGCGGAGATCTCCATGGTTGGTGGTGGGGATGCCGTGCCGCGCGATCGGAGAAGGGGAAAAGGAAAGTAAAGTAAAGGAAGGAAGTGGAGTAGGCAAGTGGGGGAAGGCTTGCGTGTGTGGCGGGCGGTGACGGCGAGGCGAGGAGAGGAGGACGGGACGGACACGCGGGGGCGAAGAGGAGGGGGGGATCTGTGTGGGCCGTGGGAGGGGGGTCGGTGTTTGGATTCCGACCTCACAATTCAGCCGCTGGGATCTTTCTCCCTCTCGTGTCTGGTTGCCACGCCATATGCCCGTATAGCGTCCTGTGCGTCTTTGTGGTTGTGGGTAACTGGGAACGAGTAGGGCAGGCTTTTGCACGAAACGTGGATACAGTGGAAGTCCGTAAGATTTATACGGACAAGTTATAGTGGAGGTTTTTGGTTTTAGCAATCGGAATCCTAATCCGATCGAGGCAGATTGAATGTGCGAGAAAACTTGAAGTCTTGAACCCCCGACTGGTTTTTCCGACACGTACAAGCTTTGGTGGACACTTTACCCCTAAATCTAAAGCCTTCAGTTTGGGTGCGGCACCTCTTCTCTAAATAAAGTCAAAGATATACATGTAGGGGTAGTTCTACCCATTTCAACCGACCCAGCTATGATCCGTGTCGTTCCACACCTACAAGACTCCCCTACCCACTTAGGCAGCGTTCGCATATGGGAGTTAGGAACCCGCACAGTGATTGCGGAAAACGGAGCAATTCATTAGCGCGTGATTAATTAAGTTTTTGCTAATTTTTTTAAAAATGAATTAATTTGATTTTTTTAAGCAACTTTTGTATAGAAACTTTTTGCAAAATACACACCGTTTAGTAGTTTGAAAAGCGTGCGCGCGGAAAAGAGTTGGGAAGAGGAGGAGAAGAACACAGTCCTCCTCTTTTCAACTCCTCTCCCTCGTTTTCCGCGTGCACGTTTTTCAAACTGCTAAACGGTGTGTATATTGCAAAAAGTTTCTATACAAAAGTTGCTTAAAAAAATCAAATTAATCCATTTTTGGAAAAAAATTAGCAAAAATTTAATTAATCACGCGCTAATGGATCGCTCCGTTTTCCGCGAACACTGTGCATGTTCGGTTCCCGGACGTGCGAACGCTACCTTAGGCTGCGTTCTTTCATCCCCTTTCCTAACTCCTCTCCCTCGTTTTTCGTGCGCACGCTTTTCAAACTACTAAACGGTGTGTATTTTGCAAAAAGTTTCTATACAAAAGTTGCTTAAAAAAATCAAATTAATCCATTTTTGAAAAAAAAATTAGCTAGAACTTAATTAATCACGCGCTAATGGATCACTCCGTTTTCCGCAATCACTGTGCGGGTTCCGAACGCGCTTGCGCGAATGCTGCCTTAGTATGTGTTTGGTTGGTGGAATTTGGTGGGTTGGGAGGGATCCATCCTATTTTTATAGGTGTTTGATTGAAGGACTAGGTGGGTTGGGTTGGGTTGGATCCAAAAAAGAATATTCCAGTGATATCCAGTATGATTTGATCCGCCAAAATCTGACGGACCGCGCGGACCAGCTCGCTCGCGTGGGTCATGTGTAGTGCACGCGCGTCGCTCCTAGGGGTAACCCTATCTCTCTCGCTCGATTCACCCGGACCCAATTCCTCTCTCTCAGTTTTCATTTTTTTCCGATCCAGATCAGTGGGAGACGGAGGAGGTCGCACGTGCACCAGGCAATGGCGAGCTTGGGCGCACCGTGCGCGAGCTCATATCGGCTATGACCTCCTCCCTCGTCCGTGCTCCCTCCGTACTCCCCCATCCTCCCTCGCCGATTCCCCCTCCCTTGCCGGCTTGAAGCAGCAGCTCTGGCCACAGGAAGGACCAGTGACTGTGGCGGCAGGAAGGACCGACGAACTCGTCCACCTGAGGTAGCAGCGGCCGCGACCTCCTCCCTCCTCCCTCATCCCTTCCCCATCATTCCTCATCCCTTTCCCTCCATGCAGGTACGAAATCCAGGAAGTGGTGGTGGCAGGACGCAGCTAGCGACTCCCAGCAATATCACCCCTTGCCCTCCTCTATCATCGTCGCATACTATATAGCCAAGGCAAGGAAACCCTAGCATTGGATGAGTTTTTGTTTTCATGGTCAGATCTGTGTTATATTGTTTATATGAGATGACTACCCTTTGCTGCATATAAAATCAGTTCAAGTATTAATTTGTGATGTTGGCAAATAATTTTTTTGGTGAGATGATTTGTGCTTGTGGATGACATGTGGACATATTTTTTTCTTTGATTGCTGTATTGTAGATGGATAACGCGACCAAGCTTTTAATTTTTGTTGCTGCTGCAAATATATTGTTGTCGATGATGGCCATGATTATTCAATCTAGAAAAAGGAAGAGAGGTGCAAGGAGGGAAGGTATTAAATATGGTCCAATGGATGAAAGGGATAAGATGAAAATTGAGTACCTAAACACAAATGATAGAACTTGTGTCAGCATGCTTATACTTAAAAGATAATTTTTCTTTCGATTTTGTAAGCTTTTTGGACAATGTGCTTTGCTTGAAGGTACAATTCACATGTGTGTTGAGGAACATGTTGCTATCTTTCTAAATACAGTGGGACACAACCTTAGAAATAGGTTAGTTGATACTAATTTTGATAGGTCCGGAGAAACAATTAGTTGTTATTTCAACTTCATGCTATTGGTGAGCTCCGAGATGATCTAATCAGACCTCTCTCGTTGGACACCCCAACTAAAATAGCATGGAGCCCTAGGTGGGATCCATACTTTAAGGTGTGAGATTCATCACTCATGTCTTTTCAGTTTTCTATTTGTACAAATCTCTATGGTTCCTAATCAGTTGGTATTGAACATAAAATAGGATTGTATTAGAGCTATTGATGGTTGTTGATGCAAAAAACACACACAGGCTTGAGAGGTTTGATTTACTCTAGTGCAGGTCCTAACTTCGGGTTTTGGATTCGAGGGCGTGCCAGTTGATTTGATCCTGCAATCAACAAGAAAGAATATGCAAAGAATGTTAGCAAACGATAGACAATCGGCCATAGGGCCGATTTCATATCGTGTGTGACCTAGCCAATGTAATAAAGCATGAATCGGCTGTAAGATACATGAAACAAACCTAATCATAGTATATCGGCTGTAGATATTAGCTTTATGCAACTATTAGATCAATATTACTATAGAAATAAGCAATTGGTATAGATCGGACTGAACCGAGACAGTATAAATTACTTAAGTCTATTGCAACATGAAATAACGATCACATAAGACTAATGTCGTAGCCGATATATAGATCTACTTGCATATCGGTCGTGAATCCGATATAAATCTATGATGAAGCATTAAGGATTAAACATAGAACATTGAACAAAGCATAAAACCATGTCAAATATTCTAAAACCAGATAAGATCGGCTGAAACTCCGATACTATCCCTATTGACAATCGTAAAGCATGTTATAGATCATGATTCTAGAAGACTTAATAGGTTGGACCGAACCAATGCAGCATTAAGCACAAAGAAGCACGATGTGCAACAAGCCAATAACATCAAATCGGGATGGTGGATACATCATATAACATGAATCAACAAAGTAAACTAGCTGATATCGTCGAAACCCTAAAACGGATCTAGCCGATATAGGAGATAGCATTATTGATCTAAGCTATATGATGTATATGATAACTGTGGAACTTGCAAGATAGAATTAGAGTGTCATAAAGATGTAAGCACTAATCCCAATGATGCAAATTGCCATGACAAGATGTACCTTTTCGTCGAAGATCAAACTGATGCAGCACGACTCGAGAGCACAAGCTTGTCGAAATAAGAAACAAAGGTGGCGATGTGCCGAGATTGATTGAACGTATGTTGTTGTTATTTACAAGACCTCGGGATTATATTTATACCCGAAAATACAAACATTGTCCATCACGGACACGACTCATATTAACCTATTACAAATCCAACTAACGAACAAGTCCCTTAGGCGGACTCTTACCGAGAATATCTATAAGGAAATTACATAAAATATCCTAATTAATAGATACAACTGCCTCCTCAGGACTCTATCCGTGCATGGCAATCCATATGAAGCACGTTAACACAACCCGATGACGTGTACCGAGTCATATTACCGAAATCGGCTCCATCGGCTAACCTTATCCAACCCTGACTCGGCCGATCAGTTCATAGCCGATTCGGACTCCAGCCGATGCGCACCCTGTCTCTGATATTCTTGCATATCTTCAAATCCGCCTCGGACTACATCGTGTTTCCGATTATTGTAGATAAATTTGCTTACCAAATTTCATCGTCAACACATGCCCCCCAATTCCGAAGTATTTATAATGCAACGAAATTATCTCTTTTCAACCGCAAAATTCTAGGGTTACCCCTGTGACCGTTACACACCTAATTCTTTAAATACCAACCGCTCCCCCGGATATTTCACGGCGTTAACTCCGTTTTCACCGCTCAAGCCACCAAACTTTCCCGTGAACTCCGGCGAGCACCTTCTCTCTCCACTCTAGCGACCAGGACAACAAACCCCCCCCGGCGACCACCTCCGCGCAGCAATGGCCACTCCATCGAATCCACCACGGTCCGCCGCCATGGAATATGCCGAGGTAAGTTCCCTATCGACTCCAATTTCTTCCTTAAACTTCTTCATTTTTACTCTGCCTTCATCCCCCTTTTTCCTTTTTAATCTGTAGCATCTAAGTCACCAAGTAGCCGTTCCAAAACTCAATGAACCCAATCACTTCTTCCTGGGTCCGATAGGCGACTTAGATCCTACCAATATCATTAATGCAGGGACAAACAGAATTCCCTTTAGGCAGGCAAATCCATCTCTTTCCCACTGGACCACAACTTTCAGATCTTGGCCCTCTCAAGTCGATAAGTGGGTAGATTGGTATAAAAGGATTGCAGCTAGCAAGCAAGATCACTGGGACGAAATAGGGATAGCCCAATGCCTGTCTTTGTCCATAGCTGATACGAAGAAAGATGAGCCGATGCTATCTTCGGCTGCATATTTTTGGTCAAACACCTTCAACTGTTTTATGTTCAATCAAGGGCGGATGACTCCCACCTTACTAGATATAGTCATGATTACCGGCCTAGATATAACCACATCGTCCAATCCAATCAGCATGAAGACCAAATGCACCTATAAGTTCAAAACCAAGAATATTGGTGGCTGGTTCGGTTTTATCTCTGAAAACATGGGAACAGGCTTTATATCAGCTAGAGAACATGCCACCTTTCTAATGATGTGGTTGGACAAGTTCTTGTTTTGTGGATCCACCTGCGGCCCAACAGCCAATTGGCAGCACCTAGCTGAAGCCCTAGTCTTGAAAAGAGAATTCCCTTTGGGAAAATATTTGCTAGGAGCAGCATATCAGATGCTGAACCAATCATGGGCCAAACTGATAATGGATGCCAATGTGAATACTGGTGGCCCATGGTGGTTTATTCAACTCTGGCTAACCCTGCATACTCTAAAGGTTGCAAAGAGACCATCACTCTTAGAAGCAGAATTCCCCTCTACAGCCAATTCTGACAATGATGAAGAATCAAGCCAAATGCGCCGATGCATGTCATTTGGAGAAGCAGCCACCAGTTATGCTAGACATGGACCATCGGCTGAGCATTTCCTTAACTGGTTCGGCAACTTTTATGATGGATTCCCCAGAGACAGCCGAATTTGGTTTGCTTATGACTCATACAAGAGCTTTGAACTGCCAACTGATTTTAGGATCAATGAAATTAATGATGAAAGATTTGAGAAACCCAGAGAAATCCTAACTGCCGCAATCTCACCATGCATACTCCCAGTTGGCATATCTCAAGGCAGAAATGTTCAACCCTCCTATGAGTTCTACTATCCAGCATCGGCAGCAAGACAACTTGGCATGGGCACATTACCCATCGGCTTGTACTATGCCGACAAGATTCAAACTAGGGGTGATATTGTATCGGCTCTCATGATGGACAAACTGCTCAACATCCCTGGGCCCCCTCTCGGCAGTATTGACAGATTCAACATCATTTTGATGAGAAGCATCCAGTTTGACAGATGGTGGTCAGAAATAAAAAGTCACATATTCCATCTGTCAGTTGACTCATACCTCACCCGAATTGTTCCAAACATGGTCCCTCAGGTAAAACTTTCCTTTCAAACTTCTGTATTCATCACTACTGACTGCTCAATACTCATAATTCATCAATTTCCTTTGCAGACAACAGATTCTCCTCCTCCCCTTGTCAGCCGAAGTGGCAAGCCCATAGAGTATGCTATGGCTAAACTCCCCAATAGCTGTGGACCAGCTCCATCTATCATCGGCTTCAGTGCCCCAAAAACTGCTACCTTACTTCAGGGTCAACTCAGAGAGCCAACACAAGTGGGTGATAAGAGAAGAAGAACAAAACAAGCTGCTGTAAAGCCAACGCTCCTGAAGAAACCAACCAAAAGGCAGAAGAAAACAGCCGATGTAGACATCTCCCAAGCCCAAGAGATAGAAGATATCCTAAAAGATATCGAAATGAATGAGGCAATCAATGAGGCTGCTACCCAAATCAGTGATACAGCTGACATTGCTACACCCCAAGCTGATACATCTCCCGCAGCACAATCTCAGGCTGCAAAAACTCCAAGTCCTCCGAAGCCACCCTAAAAAGCACAAGTAAGATTACTCTGACTACCACTATCTATTTCCATGCTTTAAATTTTTCTCAACTTAATCATCTCTTTTCAGCCCAAGAAGAAACAAGTTGCCACAAGGAAAAAACCAACTTCTCCACCAGTATCGGTAATCTCAACTCACTTCAACTCTAATTTCATACTTAGCCGATACTGACTATTTATTATCATTATAGCCTCCTCCGGTACCACTTCCTCAACAAGCATCTAGTGAATATACTCCATCGGCTGCAGCTAGCCGACAAGATGAAGAAGTTGCTACTACAGCTCCAACCCCTCAAATTCCTGTAAGTATTCTTCATGCCTAAATCCATCGGCTAACTCATAATTGTATTACTCATCAAACTTTCTCCATTTCAGCTCTTAGCCGATATGTTCTCCTTTGATATAAATCAGTTCCTGGATGAAGAAGAAGAAACAACTAGCAAGGCCATCTCTCCAATTTCTGAGGATCTAAAAAGGAGCTTGTCTAACATCGCAGATCGGCTAGGTGCTTCACTTGATGCACTAGTTGTAAACTGTGGGCCGATCAGAGCGAGATTTGAAGAAATCCAAAATCAGATTCCTGATGAACTGATCGAGATGATCTCTCCTGCAGTTTTTCTTGAGCAACATCGCTTCAAACTAGAAAGGGCAAGGCAAAGAATATCAGATCGGCTAGAGCGCTCTGCTCTTGAAGCAAATGTTCAATCCAGCCGACAACAAGTCACCGAAGAGAAATCCAAGTTGGATGAACTAGAAGCTGGACCAACTTCAATACAGCATAAGATCGAAGAACTGAAAAAAAAAGAAGCCGATCTCTTGCAACAATTGGAGACTTGTAGAGCTGAAATCATAACTGAAGAACAGAAGCTGGCCGATTTGCCTCAAGTAATTGAAACCCAAAAGTCGAAGCTCAAGAAATCTGTGAAACACCTTGCTGCCTTGAGTAAGACCTTAAAACCAATTCCAGGAACAAATGAAGCCGATGCTCAAGCTATTGAAGAAGTAGAACAGATTAGGCAAAGAGCCATATCAGCCATTCAAAAGTATCTTGCTTAATGTAACCCAAACTATAAGTTGCCCTGAGCCATATCAGCCATTCAAAAATATCCTGCGAGGACTGAAGCAGAGCCGAAGCAACAGGAAGGCGAAGTGGGAGGAGAGCAACCATCTAGCGAAGTCAGGTGGATGGTCGAAGTCTTGACCCAAGCAGCTACTTCGACCATTCCCATGACTCAACCCACTTCGACCCAAGCAGGAACAGAAGACGAAGTATCTGCGGCACAGAGGACGGAGATGGAGATCGTGCAACAAGATATGACAAAGCTGCAAGACACGCTTCACCAAATGCAAGAGCAACATCAAGCGTACGAAGCAGCCCTATAAGCCAAGTCAACCTCTTTAGCAAGAACCATATCCTCTTCGACGCCCACAGCGACCACAATAGCACTTCAAGCTTCAGCCATGCAAACAACTCAAGCTTCAACTCACATGGTGCAACCATCTTCAGCCGTTCAAGCGCGCCCCGTCACTTAGACAACAATGGTGCCGGCACGACCGACGGCTACCCAAATTCCACCCGTGAGAACGATCCAAGCTCCGGCTCCGCAAGCTTCGGCGAGCGCTGCTTCGGCTCTCCACGCACAGTTCCAAGCATTTCTCCAGCAGCATGGCCAGCCCCACATGATTTCAAATACAACCACTTCGGCCCAAGACGTTGGGGTGCCAAGTCAAGGTGCAATGGTTTGGCAGCCGTCGTACCAGCATGACGCCCGTTTCCTAGCCCACACAGCTTCGGTAAACTCTCAAGGTGTAACAGCTAGCCCAGATAGTGCTTCGTAAGCTGCCCAGCCGAACTTCTTGTCCTCAATTCAAGTGCAAACAATGGCTTCACCATTTGCACAGCCATACCTAGGCCTTTCGCCACAGTATCAGCAAGGTACGACGTTAAGGGTAGGAGGCAAAAAGAGGTTACCGTTGAGTTGGGGGTTGAAAAATCATCCCATTCCCCTTCAGTTCAAGTACCTGCCAGTGACAAGATATTCAGGAGAAACAGATCTAAGTGAGTTCTTGTCGATTTACGAATCGGCAATCAAAGCAGCTCATGGCAATGAGAACACCAAGGCGAAGGTAAGACATCTTGCTCTAGATGGAATTGCTCAGTCTTGATATTTCAATTTACCACCAAGTAGCATTTACTCATCAAAGCAACTACCCGATGTTTTTGTCTTGAATTTCCGGGGGACTTACGAGGACCCAAAAACCCAGCAAGATCTGTTCGGCATTCAGCAGAAGCCGGGCAAATCTACAAGGGAGTATGCAAGACGCTTTTCGTAAGTAAGATGTCAAGTGCAAGACATTACTGAAGCCTCTGTGATCAATGCCGCTTCAGTAGGCCTTCATCCCGACGAATTAACAGAAAAATTGCATGAAAGGAGCCCCAGACTATCGAACATCTCTTCCGTATCGACGGCTACGCCCGTGGTGAGGAAGATACCAAGCGAAGGCTTGAAATTTAAGATGACTACGACAAGGCTGCCGCTGCCCAAGCAAATTCACAAGAATCTGAAGTCACGCTGGCGGTGAACCTCCCTGTGCCATTGGCAAACCAAGCTCCACCCTCAAGGCAAGGCCCATCGCCGATGACATGGAAAAGATTTTGCACCGAGAAGGGCAAGCCGGTAATGGCAGTACAAGAGGTCCAGAATCTTCACAAGGACATCGACGCAAGTCAAGTAGGCACTCAAGAACCGTCCCTGCGAAGAAAAGTGAAGAAGGATAAGTATTGTATGTACCATAGCAAGTCCTCACACACTACTGAGCAGTGCCGAAACATACAACATCGTGGTCACCCTCAAGTCCCAAGACCCAACAAACTAAGGGGCGAAGAGGGGCCGCGTGAACCAGATCAAGAAAGACTGCCACAAGGCGGATAACGTCATGAAGGGCCGAGAAGGGTGATACAAGTAATTACAAGAGTTGATCTGGTTCCACAGTTGTCAAAGCGCCACAAAAAGATGCAATTCGTGTTGTGCATAATATAGCAGCGGCTTCGGGGGCTGATGGAGCACCAAGATTCTTAGCTCAACAAATCTCTTTCGGTCGCGCAGATGCGGAAGGAGTTCTTTTTCCTCACCAAGATCCTCTGGAAGTGTTGGCAATGATTACTGGTTGCGAAGTTAGGCGCATACTGGTTGATGGTGGCAGTTCGGCGGATGTCATCTTCGCCGATGCTAACTCGTGGATGGGTCTACTAGCTCAAGCGCTTTCGCCAGCACCTACTTCGCTCCGTGGTTTTGGAGGGGAACTGGTCCAAGTCTTGGGATAGGAAAAGCTGGCAGTCGCTTTTGGCAATGCAGAAAACAGACGAGAAGAGTTGATTCTGGTCAATGTCATTGACATCCCCGTACAACTACAATCCCATTTTCGGCCGAGCCACATTAAACTAGTTTGAAGCCATCGCTCACCATAATTTCTTCAAGCTCAAAGTGCCAGGCCTAGCTGGGGTGATCGTGGTCAAGGGGCTACAGCCTTCGGTTGTGCACGGGGTGAAGCAAAGGCAGATGACCGAGAGGTCAACACTGTGCAAGTACAAGGTGGCAAAAAGGCAGGACTCCTTCCCAAGCCGTCCCCACATGGCAAGGTGATCTAAGTCCAGATTGATGAATTCGACCCCAGCAAGTTGATTTCCATTGGAGGCGATCTTGGCTAAAGGGAGAAAAACAACATTCTGGCCATGATCAAGAGTAACATGTATATTTTTGCATGGAGCCTGGATGAAGTGAGTGGAGTTTCGCCCGACCTGATCATGCACAACCTAGTGGTCAAGCTAGATGCAAAGCCAAGAAAGTAGAAGCTTCGCAAGATGTCAGTAGATCACCAAGAAGCTACCAAGGCTGAAGTGCACAAGTTACTCAAAGCCGGCGTGATCGAGGAGATCAATCATCTAGAATGGCTAGCGAACCTCGTGCTCGTCAAGATGTCAAATGGCAAGTGGTGAATGTGCATTGACTTCACTGACCTGAACAAGTCGGTTGATTCGATAGCTAGTTGTGAACTCATTAGTTTCCTGGATGCATATTCCGGGTATCACCAGATTTTAATGAATCCAGAAGATAAAGACAAGACCGTATTCATAACTCCTTTCGGCACCTTCTGCCATCTTACAATGCCTTTCGGCCTGAGAAATGCGGGGGCAACTTTCGCTAGATTGATCTGCAAAGTTCTTTGCACACAATTCAGTAGGAATGTCGAAGCTTATGTTGATGACATTGTCATCAAAAGCCGAAAGGCCTTCGACCATGCGTCTGATCTGCAAGAGACTTTCAGCAATTTGCGTTCAGCAGGTATTAAGCTGAATCTAGAGAAGTATGTGTTTGGTGTCTGGCTGGAAAACTTTCGGGGTTTTTAGTCTCCAAAAGGATCATAGAAGCCAACCTAGAAAAAATTGATATTATACAGCAGATGAAACCACCAAAGAGCATACGTGCAGTACAAAAGCTCAGGGGCGAATCGTGGCTTTCAGCCGATTCTTGTCAAAAGCAGCTGAAAGAGGTCTGCCATTTTTTAAAACATTGCGAGGGCTAGCAAGTTCAGTTGGACGCCCGAATGCCAAGCCACCTTCGAAGAGCTCAAGCAATACCTTGAAAGTCCACCATCACTGGTCAGCCCAGTGGCGGGATGCGAGTTGTTATTGTATTTAGTAGCTTCGTCCATCGTTGTCAGTGCAACCTTAGTGCAAGAGACAGAATTCGGCCAGAAACCTGTATATTTTGTCTCAGAGGCTCTTCAAGGAGCGAAGATAAGATATTTGGAAATGGAGAAACTGACATATGCCTGGTGATGGCCTCACGAAAGTTGAAACACTATTTTCAAGCACACAAAATCATTGTACCTTCACAATATCCCATTGGCGAAGTCCTAAGAGGCAAAGAGATTACTGGGCGGTTGAGCAAGTGGGCGACATAATTGTCCCTATTCGACCTCCATTTTCTAGCCCGAACTGCCATCAAGTCTCAGATCCTAACTGACTTTATAGCTGAATGGACACCAACCTTCGCCCAGAGTCCGAATTGATTGAGCAAACATGGTCCATGTTTTCTGACGGGTCATGGTCTCACAAGGGGTGGGAGCCACTGTGATCCTCACTTCGCCAGGAGGCGTGCCAATCCGCTTTGCTGCTAGACTCCAGTTCGACACAACAAACAATGTTACCGAGTATGAGGCTGTGTTGATGGGCATGAGGAAGGTGAAAGCTTTAGGTGTCCAGCGACTGTTGATTCGCACAGACTCAAAACTTGTGGCAGGTCAAGTGGACAAGTCCTTTGAGGCGAAAGAAGAAAACATGAAGAAATACCTGGAGGCAGTTCGGTCAATGGAAAAATGTTTCACCGGAGTAAAAGTCGAACAATTATCATGGGAAAAAAATGAGGAGACAGACGCTTTGGCAAAGGCGGCAGCTTAGGGGGGCCACATTCGCTATGGGTTTTATTAAGGCTATTGACCACGAAATATTGCGCGAAGACCTAGAGGATTGGCGAACACCATTCGTCAAGTACATGAAAACTGGCAGTTTATCGGACGACGAGGCCGAAGCAAGGTGGCTGCAGCTCCGAGCGGCTAAGTACAAACTGGTGTCTGGATAGTTGTACAGGTCAGGAGTGTTATAGACAATGCTTCGATGCATCTCTGTGGCCAAAGGAGAGGAAATGGCTAAGGAGATTCACTAGGGTTTGTGTGCTACACATCAGGCAGCAAGGACAGTTGCGTCCAAGGTCTTTCAGTAGGGCGTGTGTTGGTCGACTGTTCTGCGTGTGTGTGTGGAGCAAATCAAGAAATGTGAAGGTTGCCAACGGCATGGCCGAAGTCAGATCTCGTCGCAATATGAATTGCAGCCAATAGCCCCGGTATGGCCTTTCGCCAGATAGGGGTTAGACATAATCAGACCATTCCCCAAAGCCCGAAATGGGTATTGTTTCGCAATCGTGGCAATAGAGTATTTCTCTAGATGGATCGAAGCCGAACCACTTGGGGCAATTACTTCAGCAACAGTGCAGAAATTTATATGGGAAAACATCGTTTGTCAATTCGGGGTGCAGAAAGAGTTCATTACTGACAATGGCAAGCAGTTTGACTCTGAGAAATTCAAGGAGCTATGTGAGGGGCTAAAACTTGAGATGAAGTTCGCCTCGGTAGCGAACCCGCAAGCGAATGGGGCAGTCAAAAGAGCAAATGGAAAAGTCTTAGAGGCTTTGAGAAAGAGGTTTGAAGGAGCGCCTAAGTGCAAATGGCCAGACGAAATGCTTTCAGTTCTCTGGGCCCTTCGGACGACCCCAACAAGACCCACTAAATTCAGCCCGTTCATGCTCTTATACGGCGATGAAGCCATGACGCCAAGCGGCTAGGGGCTAACTCCCTGAGAGTAATTTTCCCTAGGGGCGAAGAAGGCCGCGAGTTGTCGCTCGAATTCCTGGAAGGGATAAGAGTCGAAGCACTAGAGCATATGGCGAAATATGCCAAAGCCACTTCGGCAACATATAACAAGAGAGTTCGACCAATGGAAATACTCCCGGGCCACCTTGCGTTGAGGAAAAAGGCGAACCAAGTTACCGTTGGCAAGCTAGAGTCAAAATGGTAAGGACCGTACCTCGTGAAGCACAGATCTAGAGCAGGCTCGTTTCGGCTGGCAACCCTGGAAGGTGAAGAGCTAAGCATTCCTAGAACGCCACTTCGCTCAAGCACTTTTTGTTTGAAAAGACGGGTGGCACCCGTTCGCCAATTGTACATATGTAAATACATTATTGCAAGCCTCAGGCAAAAAAAGCAAAAAAAGAGGAAAATGAAAAGAAAAAACTGGATGTAGGGTTATTGTCCATATAGGAGGCCCGAACCAGGAAAAATTACTTTGCGTCTTGTCTTTTGTGTTCGACGTGATGTAAAAAATCCAAGACAAACGCCTGATCAGCGAAAACACCAAGGAGGCGAAGTGAATTGGTCGAAGCAACGCTCACCAAACACCGAAATTGTGACAACTCGTTATTGACTACATTTCAATCGTCATAGCATTCGGATCATCTAAATGCATTCGGCGCACGAATGCTTGCAGAAATGGAACCGAAGCGAATTTAAAGAGTTGAGAAGTTGAATATTCGTTGTTAAAAAAAATTCGAAGCGACAATTATAACGAGACCATCGAAAAGCTAAAATGGCTAAACAAAAATTATACACACAGCGGATTACTGTTATAGATATATTACATTACCCGTCCCAGAACTAGGCGAACAAGGTTCATCATCGCTATCGATGTGTTGATGCAAAAAACACACACTAGCCTAGGAGATTTGCTTTACTCTAGTGCAGGTTGATGCGGGCATACCAGTTGATTTGATTCTGCAGTCAACAAGATAAAACATGCAAATATTATTAGTAAATGATAATCGATTGGCCAGGAAGCTGATGTCATATCGTGATGTAACCTAGCCGATGCATTGTGAAGTGAATCAGCTATGACGCATATTTCCAATAGTAAATAAACCTTCATCTTGATCCATTGGCTGTAAACATTAACGTTACATAATCTATAAATCATTATTACTTTAGAATTCAGCAATTGGGATAGATCGGACTTAACCGAGACAATATAAATTGCTCAGATCTAAGATAACATGAAATAGCGATTATATATGTTTATATCATAGCCGATGTTCAGATAACATGAAATATCTAGATTATATAACACATATGATAACTCGACGGATTACATGATCAAGATTAGAGTGTTATAAAGATGTAAGCACTAATCCTGAGAATGCAAACCGCCATAACAAGTAGTTACCTCTTTGTCGAAGATCGAAACCGATGCAGCTCGACTCGAAATCAAGAACTCGTCGAAACAAAGTAATAAGAAAAGGTGGCGATGCACCGAATTTGGACTGAACTAATGTTAGTTATTTAGTAGACCTCGGACTTATATTTATACCTGAACATACAAACTTGTCCACAACGGACACGATTCATACTATCTATTACAACTCTAATAGTCTAATAAGTCTCTTAGGCGGACTCTTACCGAAAATATCTATAAGGAAATTACATAAATCCTAATTAATAGATACAATTGCCTATCTTAGACTCTATCCCTATTTGGCAATATCATCAAAGCCCTTCTTTTGAATCCAACACTGTTCACGCTACCCATTTAACCAATATCGGCTGTATTGGCTAACCATATCGAATTCGGTATCGGCCGATACAGACTTCTACCTGATGTGCACTCTGTTTTTGAGAACTTCGCATATCTTCAAATCCACTTCGGATTGGATCCTGTTTCCGATTCTCATACTTACCAAATTTCATCGTCAACACGATGTTATAAATAACCCTAAGAGGGGAAGGAGGCGGAATACAAACAAGGCTATATCGATGACGAGCAATAGCAGCTTGGTGTCCCAACATAACGAAGTTTCGCTAGAATTTGGCTGTCTCTTCGCGTCGTTGGGTACAACACTGATCATAGTCCTCCAAAGTTCGACCAGGGTGTTTTCGCATCTAGTTCGCCACTTTTAGAACAACATAGTTGTTGCCATTTTTTTATCATTTTGCGATATACAGGCTTGCACAAATATGTAATTTTTGGCAAGCCCTTAGTCCTGACGACCTTTGGATTAGGGGCCCGAACGCATGCCTTGCGAAGCTTAACCTGCGAAACGCATAAAAACAACAAAGCAAACACCTTCAAAAATAGATTCAAAATTTACAAGGAGCACACGTTTGGCGAAGCACCATATTTTCATTGATATAAACACGATGCCAATCATGACTACAAAAGGCATATTGCCAATATACATGGATAAAGAAAGAGGCGAAGCCTAAACAAAAACTAAAACTAAGGCGAAAGGGGATGGGCGAAAACCTCACACCTCAGGGTGCTTCTGGCCAGCTTCCCCCTCATCACCATCCTGGTTGGCCGGCTCCTCTTTGCCGGCCTGTTGCTCCGCACGCTCCGTCGTCTCGCTCTTTGCCAGCTGATCAGCTAGGTGGTTTCGGGCAATCGCCCTGCCGCCCCGGTCCTCGATACTAGCGGTGAAAGGCACGTACCTCCGTAGACACTTGGCTCGGGTCCTTCGGCCACGGCCCCATGATGTACTGAGGAAATTCGGCGACATGCTCATAATCGTGCTCATGGAGTAGCGACATAACGAAACTAGCCGCAACCCGAGCACAACAATCACCATAATTCCTAGCAGCTTTGGCCATAGCACCACCTGCCTGCTGAGTCCATTCAGAAAATTCTAGTGCAGAGGCACATTTGCCAGGAACACCATCAGCTTTCGCCCCAAGATCGCTTAGAGCCAGTCGGAGTGTGTAACCCGCCTGCGTGGCAGATTCCGTCGCTTGAGCAAGGGACCAGGTGGCGTTGTCAGTGGCACGCCTCGCAACGGCTTTCGCCTCATCAAGCTCAAGCCGAAGGGCCTTCATCGTCTCTTCTGAAGAGTTGTAATACTCGATGAGGCCCTCATTGTAGGTTTTCAGTTTCTCATTTTCGACCTTTAAGACCTTATTTTCGGCTTTCGCCTTCTTAAGGGCCTCCGCAACAACGTCGCGCTCGAGATCCTTTCACGCGCCCTCCTTTTTTAGCGTCCGAAGATGGTTTTTGTACGCGTCCAAGCGGATGCGAATGGATTGCTCAGTGCTACTGTAGGCCGAGAGCGCCTACAAAAAAGGCGAAAGGCAATTGAAGATACAGTACGCTTCGGAAACACCAAAAGAACTTGAAATAAAAACATGACCAAAAAAATCACGTATCCGTACAAGCAAGCTTTTAATAGCCGTGCTGCTCTCGTCAAATTCGTTGAACTCAGTGAATGGGCAGGCACCCCCGATGAAGGCGATGAGTTCCACTCGCATTTCGAAGTCGGCGGGGACGAAGCGTGGGGTGGTGAGGGTGTTCTCAGAGGTTGAAGTGTCGATGGGCGGGTTGCTTTCCGTTCTTCTGTTGAAACGGGGACAGCTTGGCTCTGGTGCGGAGGGGAGCGAAAGTGTCTTCGGCCTCCCCCCGGACTCTTTCGAGCGAAGCAGTCCCCGTGGCAGTCCCGCTCCCACCGGCAGAGACGGGCACATCCTCCAAACGTGTGGCAACCATTAGAATGGGCACGGGGGCACCATGCGAAATTAAGGTGCGGGGAGATGGCGAAGTTGGGGTGCTTGGTGATGAAGATTCGCTATCACTAAAGTCACTCACTAGCTTCACCCCGCTTCCTTTTGTAATGATGCGAGAGGGCTTCGCCTTAACAAAGGCCGAAACCCCTTTCTTAGCAGCACGCCGGCTGAAGGGCGTGAGGCGATGGCGGCTAAAGTTTTCACCCCCTCCAACTCTCTTTGGCGCAAGGGCGAAGAGGCCGATGCTTCGGCTGCACTGGGGTGATCAGGGCTCGGAGTGTAACCCCGAGAGAGCTCCTCTTCATGAACAACCTCCCTTTCCTTCTCCTCGTCCTCTTCACCATCCGCGTCTGACCCCGCAGATGAAGAATCAACAGACTTCGCCGGTTTTCGGGTTTTCGCCCGACTAAACGAAGAGCCCTTTGCG
This sequence comes from Oryza punctata, assembly GCA_000573905.2. Taxonomy (NCBI): domain Eukaryota; kingdom Viridiplantae; phylum Streptophyta; class Magnoliopsida; order Poales; family Poaceae; genus Oryza; species Oryza punctata. The sequence goes on from CM002488.2 coordinate 14,764,042, forward strand.
ACCGCCCTCTTCTGCTTCCTCAAGGGCTTTGTTCCATCACCGATAACAGCAATAGCAGTAGGGTTCACCCAGGGCGGTAGTTTGCCGCTGAAAACCCAGTTCACTCGCTCCTCCGTCTGTCGCGAAAGCAGAAGGCCGTATTCATGGGGAATTAAATCCCCAATCATCCTCTTCACCTCGGCCTCCGTTTCCTCCAGTGAGCGGACTAGGAAAAACTTACGCGAAATACGTGTCTCAGTCAAAAACGTTCAAGAAGGCGAAAAACAAAACACAAAAAGTAACTTACGATTAGCACCCTCGAGCAAGATAAGACGTGGAAGGCTGAAAACCTCCTCGTCCAAATTGAGCGATATGCCCCAATCCCTTGACAAGGGGTGAATTCGAAGCATGCATAACTCCTCAACAAGATCTCGGCAGCTGAGCCAAAGAGCGATCGTGCGGAGGAGGCTGAAGCGTGGTTCCATCTTCCCGTCCACCTCCACGTTCGGCTTGCACTCGATGGAAATGGCTCGGCGGCAAGTGCGAAGGGCCTTCGCCTGGTCAAAGCCCGCCTCGTACGGGATGTTGTGGTAGAACCACTTCTCCATCCAGTACCGATCCCACTTCGGCATGGAGGCATGGACCGGCCACACATCTGATCTTTCCGGGCGAAAAATGAAGTTGACACTCTCGAAGATTGTTTTCTTCATCCCGTCAGGCATCCTCACCGTCTCTGGAGTGGATCGCGGCGCTGAAGATCGCACCAAAGAGCGGAGCGGTGGGGACAAACCCTGCGGTTCGTCATATCCAGTCGAAAACCACGATCCGCACAAGAGTCGAACGACTCAGTTGAGGAAGCTCGATCTCGTACAGATGAAGGACGTCTGGCACGAGTTCATCGAAGGGAAAGCGAAGTCCTTCTTCGAAAAACGCTGAGAATACCACTGTTTGTCCTTCACCGGGTCGAGGGACAATAGCTTCGCTAGGCGGAGTAGCCTGCCCCTCAATGATCACCCCTGACGCCACCAGCGAAGCTAGTTCGTCGTCCTTGACGAGTGACGTGCCAAGGAAGCACGTAAGATCATCGCCTAGCCGCCCAGGATCGGTACCTGTCGCGGTGGCCAAAGCTGGTTTAAGGGTGCCATCAGCCCGAGGCGAACGGTCAACGCGAGGTAAAAAGCGAAGTGGCGAATGGGCTAGATTGAGAGCGGAGAATGGGAGCGCTAAGAAGAATGAAAGCGACGGCAGTAAAGGTGAAAAGTGAACCGGGAGGGTTATATAACCCAGACTCCGCGATGGTTCGACTTCCAGCCAATAGGGGCCTGCCACGTGGCTCTTGCCTGGATGGGAAACGGTAAATCCCGCTTCAGGCCGGTGGGCCGAGCGGTAGAAGGCCGAATAGAGGGAAATGGCCCAAAATTTTTCCCTTCTTGGAAAAAGTTAAAAAAAGAGAAGAATCAACAATTACCATGTCGAAAACGATGGATGAGGCATATAATGTGTAACATTTCAAAGGTTTTGCAGGTAACAGATGGTTTCAGTAGGAACATCGGCCGAAAGGGGGCACCTCATGCAATACCTTACATTTCGCATGGTCTCGCCCGAAGCTCCCCACTCACCCTTGCCCGTGAGGGGCTTGTTGGAGGCATGACATGAGGGCCTTCGACCGAAGCTGTTGAAACTGTTTCGTCCCAAACGAATCGACCGAAGGGGGTTCGCAAAGCCTATCTTGGGCGAAGCTAGGGCCATTCGCCAGCAAGCCGAAGAGCGTCACCAGGTCTAGCTGGGCCATTAGCTAAGGATGGCCTTGATTAAAGCCCACCAAGGGGCCCAAGACAAAGTAGACACTTGTTACCCTACTAGATGTCTCTTTCATAAGGGTACCAATGTAATTTCCCCTGTAGATATTAATTTTAGGGTGCATGAGCTTGTACTAAGGTTATAAATAGCCTCCTAGGGTCTTGTAAGGGGGCATCCAAAAATATATCATTAATACACATTGCCTTTCCTTCCAACGGTGTGAGTCACGTTCTTCGACGTGTGCGGTTGTCTTTCAACAACAAAGGCATTTATGCGATTGAACTATAAATACAATATGTGTTGTGCTCAATTGCTCTTTTCGAGTGAACATCTCCATTCTTCAAGCTGCGTCAGCCACTGCATACATGAATTTACACTAGAAATTGGCGTGCTGGTTGACACGCTTGCTAGTTAGCATGTTATTATGCAAGTAAAAAACCACATTTAATAGAGTCTCTTACTAAATATTTTTATGTGTAACGTGTAGGAGACAGTACTCGGAAAAATTAACCAGAACTCCTAATAATATTCATGTTTAGCCCGTAAGAGTGATTGTAACGTTCAATAGTTTATTTGTGATTAATTTATCTGTTGCATATGGTATATTGTATTTTAGTTGTAAACTAATACAGTAGGTCCAAGTAATATGTTTTTCCATTACAGCCCATGGTCCTAGCGGTTTGTTTAGCCTAATTTTTGTCATGGTGATCAAGTAGCATCTAGGTGGGAGGACTGTAGGGGTATGTGGCGTTCAATGGCAGGTCGCCAGGCCTTACAGCTCTAGCTAATGACTTAGGCCTGCTAAGCCATGTTGCGCCTACAAGTTAAAATCATACCGATATATTTTTTGTTTTCGGTTCCCGAAACGTTGGTAGTAGATACGGTAGTATGCATTCGTAATTGATATAATATTTTTTAAAAAAAGGATATATTAGATTCATAATATGTGTGTGTCTATATATATATATATACATATATATATATATATTATAGACAGCAAAATCCATTATAGTTTCAACAAATATGAGATTCTAATTATTTTTTAATGTAATTAAGTTTTCAAATTTTGAGTTTTCTTCAAACAACCATATATTTTTCTTTTAAGAACCAAGGGAGTATTGGTAGCACTTTTAAAAAATCATATTAATCCATTTTTACTCTTATATTAGGGCTCGTTAAGGTTGTGTTCCGCTGAAAAAAGAACAGTAGCCCATGCTATGGGCAGATTTGTTTTATAGGCTGCATGTAAGAAACTTATAAGGACGGAATGTCCACCAGATAGCACCTGTCACGTTTGAGGTTTCCTTCACAAATTTCTTCGTCGGTGTTGCTTAACTAATAAATTCAAACATATTTGTTAGCTTTTTATTATATAATACTTAATTTATCCGTATAAGAAATTATCTATAATCTTCTTTATTGTTTATAAAGGAGTTCAAGTCAGTTTATGTAGAAAACATATAGTGTAAGTCAAAGTAAGGCCAAGCTAAGCTCATTGTGCTTCTCCCGCTCTCCATTGATGCATTATTCTTAACTCGTCAAGACTCGTCTACGGCTGTACGCACTCTCCCCATCATGCACGTGTGCACAAGAAAATATTTGAGTTCTAAAAGTATAGACAAAATCTTTACAATTTGTTCTGGATGGAGATCTTATGGTTGAAAATAGTTGCTCCTCCGATTTTAGTGGAAATCAATGGTCAAACGTTCTACTTTTTTCCTTATGATTTCTAGGGGTTTTTCATTTCTAATTTTTGAGACATGGTGACTTAAGAGCTCTAAAGTATGCTTAATAGATTTTTATATGTAGAATTATTAAATATGATATAATACATTTTTTTTGTTTTTTTAATGTTTCATTGTTAGGAGTATTTGGTTGTCATACAAAGTATATGGGACTGTTGTCAAATGTTGTATTTTAGTTTTATATAGTAAAATACAAGTAATATAGATCTTAAATTAATTGTTTAATTATAAATAAAATAAAATTTAAAAGTTAAAAAAGATATAACTTTACCAATTATAAGCATTTAGCCATGTAATTATTGATTGTTTTCATATTATGTTTTTAGTTACAAAATAGGAGAGGAGGAAATTGAATAGGAGAGAAAAGGAGGGGAGAGTTGGTGGGGTGATGAGAGGAGTGTCCGAGGGAGACGTGCGCATGTACTGACTATGGCATTTACTGATTATCATTTGAGGGATTTGTTAATTATTAGTAAATTATTTCTAGAATTTATATTAAATTTCATTTGTTAATTATTAATAAATTATTTCTAGAATTTATATTAAATTTTATTAATGTACAAGTGAATTTTAATGTGAGAAATAAAATTTTCTAATTAAAACATGGCTAGATTTAATAATTATTAAATTCTCTATGATTAATTATACTCTCTGAAATTTTCCAATTATTAATTTTAACAATACAAAGAGCATTTCAGTAATTATTTAAATAATTATTATTTATTAAATGATCAAGATAAATATTTTGTTTAATGCTTTGAGTGTTCAACTATTTTTATGATTTTTCCTGGAAATATTTGAGAATTGGAAGTGTTTTTGAAAATTCAAAGATCATTTTAGTGATTAATTTAAATGAAAAAGTAATTAAAATCCTCCCTCCTTCTTCGACCAATTCCAGTGAAGTATTTTTTTCCATCCCTCTCTCTCCAGTAGGCTTGCCTGCTCTCCAGTCAAGTCTAATTTGGCTCCTTTCCTTTCGGCTTGTTTGCTTTCTCCCTCCCCCTTCGGCCCAGCAGCAGCAGAGGAAGTCTAGAAAGCATCCCTCAGTGCCTCCTCTCTCTGTCGCCCAGGGCCCACGTGCCACAGTGTCGTCTTCTTCCTCCACCCCCAGACCGAACCCATGTGCCCGTGCGAAGCTGGCGCCGCCTCTCCTTCCAATCCTGCCTCCCTTTGCTCCCCTTTCTGAATTGGATGCGAAAATGGGTTGCTCTCAATCTACTCTACCGTTTCCTCAAGAAAGCCCCATCAATCTTGTGCTAAATCTCACGGATTTTGGCTCAATTTCCATACCGACGAACTTGGGATAAACCTATTTTATTATGGAGAGATAGGGAATCGGACGATTGATAGACGAAAATTAGGTGTGACTACAGAAAGTTATCAATTTTTAAGTAGTTATTATAAGATAGATACCAGTCAGCGGCCTTGCACTTTTGGGCAATGGTGGGAGTTAATTTTCATCGTAGGCCACCGAGTCAGTCCATGCACAGCTTACTACGCTCATTTTATAGAGGAAAAGTGTATATTACTACCCTTAACCATGAGTCTACTTTTCCTCAACCACAAAACCAAATATAACACACCCTTAAGTATTAAAACCAAATTAATTTACCTCCCTAAGAGGTCTTAATAAATGTGACAAATGGACTCAGGCTATAGGTAATGGAGGTAGTATACACCTCTCGTTTGAATGAGGTGGGATAACCCGCTATAGATATCAAACCCCATTGGGCTTGGGCCAGTACGCTTCCCTGCCTATAATGGGTCATTTTGGTTTGCTACCCTACACCTCATAAGAGGTTCTGCCTTACCAATTTTCTAGCAATGTCAAATAGGTCATTTTGGTTTGCTACACTACACCTCATAAGAAGTTCTGCCTTACCAATTTTCTAGCAATGTCAAATATTTATCTCTTATTAGCACCAATGCAAAACAACTTATCAGCTGTACCTTACTAAAATTTATGCTTGGCATTAGCAATAGCAGATTGGCATAAAATTAAAACCCTACTCTTCTAAAATGACATCTAGAACAATACCTATTGGGATCACGCGCACGGGGTCACTGCTCACCACAAACTATTGCATTATAAAGAACAATCAAATAATCAACTAGATATGTTAAGACTATCTTATATCTTTAGCTCTATGGGGCTTGTTAGGTTACTTTGTTTCATGCATGTTATACTTACAAGACCCCTGCGGATCCAAACATAGACCAACCTTGCCCCCCCCCCCCAAAACCAACCTTGTAAGGGCATATCCCCATCCCAAACGGGGAAATTTCCATCCGTAGCAACCACATAAGTATTGAGGGGATTATATATGAAACCAAATAAATTTATAGGAGTTAAAATGATCATGCATTGACACTTCACTACCTTAAAAACTTAAGGATGGATGATTGGTGAGACAGACGTTCCTTATAATTATAATTATAGGAGAGAGGTTATTTGATATGTGTGGGAAAAGGAAAAATAATAAATAAATTCATGGGCATGGTTTTATTCGCAAACGATTGAAATACTATATGCTTTAGAAAAAGAGACGGGTGGAGCACGTGAAAATAGACATATCATGCCAAAGCGAACCCTCTGGAAGGATAAAACCACAACGCATAGAAGTGCTATAAAAGACGACCCCACAATCAGCACTAGGAGCATCGGTGAATTGAGAAACTTCTCTAGCTTCGTTGCCCCAGCGCTCAGTTTCTTTACTTACCCCTCATCTCTTTTGTGTATATTTAGTTTTTTATGTGTCCCATGGATCTCCTTCTTCATTGATGGATATACTATTGCGGTTGATACTAGTGTTATTATTGCTTATAGATACAATTGATAAATGCCATACATCGAAAAGACAAAGGTAATTCTATTTTCTCCTTATCAGTTTTCAACTCAAAGCTTCTTGTTTATTGCGACCAACAATTAATGTTTATTAGTTTACTAAATCAAATTGATATGTTTTCTCTTTTGATAAGATGCGGGTGAAGATCAGACCAGAGACGTAGGAATTTTACAGGAATTTCAAATGTGACGATTCAATTAATGTAGGGACTGGAAACATGAAAATTCATGGGCTTCAAACGAGGTTCCATCCACATCATCATGCATGCATCAAGCCAAGGGCTATATCTACCTATAGCCATGTAAGTCCCTCTAGTATATGTCTTTCCCAAACAGGTTCTAATTTGGTAAAGATGCACTCCCTTTATCTAAAAGAAACTTAACTTCTAGCATTTAGAAATTATCAAAAAGACTTAATTTCTAGGCCCTTACCTATCCTTGTTTCACAAATCAAGAAGTTTTATTCTTTAAATATCCCTTACGTACTAATACTGTTTTTTTAATTAACGAGGGACAGTTCATTTTTTCCCTTGCTACTAAATTTTCACTGAATGGCTAGGAATCAAATCTTTTTTGATGGAGGGTTGAATTGTTCCATTTACCTTTCATTTGTTTCATTAATGTTTTCAGATGTAAAATATTGTACTCTGTGTTCAGCTAACAAGTTTCATGTTTTTAAATCAGTGTACAACTAAGGGTAGCATATATGATTACCCTATTTTATTTGAGTGTTGCTTGTTAGTCTGCTGCTAACATACAAAAGTAATTAAATGAGTAGTAACTGAAAAGGTGGTGAGTCATGGGATAGAGCAATATGTGGCACACAAACTATATAGTAACTACAAAATTAGTAAAGTATTAACATACAAAGCTTGTTAGCTATCTGATAACATACAAGAGTAATAAAGTATTAAGTACGTGGAGTATAAGTTATGTAGCTAGGACCACAACAAACATCACATGATCTATGCATGGCAATGCAGGCGAACCATGCACTTACTGCAAGCGTCCATGCAGAGTATATGCATGGACAACCTTGTTGTTAGGTAGCTAATTACCAAAATAAGATAGTTGCTTGCGTTACACAATTTACAGAAGACATGCTAGAATTTAAGGTAAAATACAAAGTGGTCTAGCAGGAAAGGCGCCGAAAGTTTGCTTAGTTTGCTAGCAAGGGATCAAGTACTTATCTACCATTCCAGTGATCCATGCACCTGTCGATTAGTTGAGCACGCAGTATGTATTGGCTGGAAGCAAGTTAATATTATATATATATATATATATATATATATATATATATATATATAATATTAGAGTTAATAAAACCAAAACAAATTCCTCCATATATCATGCATTCATCTAGAGCTAACCGTTCATCGATCATCTAGCTAGCTTAGGACACATCAATTCAACATAATGATACATCTGTATGGTATAGGAAAAGACAAACATATAGCTGTATATATGGTTCAATTAACAAGCAAATCAAGATAAAACAGAACTACACTACTTTATTTTGGTTGTCTTTAGCAGAGAGTAGGTGGAATGCATGGTTCGGCCTTGTGAGCCCCACACATGTTAAAGCTACCCGTTTCACTTAAAAAGATACACGCAAGGTTAAAAGATTTCACCAAACCCACACGAAACCAATAAACTTTTTTCATTCTTCAAATCTCTTTTGTTTTCCTTTTCAACATTATAGATGTCCAGAGAAATCTGACCCTTTTGGGCCTATATAAACGATCCTACCTTACCTACTATGTTCATCCTCACATCATATTGTGTTCATTCTCACACCATCAACCAATTAGTGCCAATACCACATTTCTGCAGTTGTGGTTCAAGTAAGATATGCACCTACTAGCATATTGTTTGTGAATAGTATTGCTTTGAGCAAAATGTTCTTATGATTGCAATAAAGCTAGCTGTCTCTTTTTGTTGGACTGCAAGATAATCTATGATATTTTCATCATTTTGCTCGTTTTTAAACTAGAAAACTAAGAAAAGGTAGTAACAAAGTGTATGTGCTTGCTATTTAGGTACATCATCCAGAGCAACAAAGGGAAGGGATGGAACAAACTTTGGAGGTACATAGATCATTGAGGCCACCAATGCCAATGGCTCAACAAGAAATGGATGAATTTTGGAGGGATCGACAAAAGGAGATTGAGATGACGAAGGACTTTAGTGAGCACACAATCCCTATGGCACGCTTGAAGAAGGTCGCATCTTCTCAAAAGGGTAACATGATGATGACCTTTGACATGCCAGCATTCTTATCAAAGATGTGTGAGCTCTTTGTACAAGAACTTGCTGTGCGTGCATGGGCATGTGCTCAATCCCATAACCGTTGCATCATATTAGACACAGATATTGCTGAAGCCATAGCCTCTACTGAGTCTTATGACTTTCTTGTTGATATCCTCCACAATCATCGTGTGAAGCAAAAATCCACTCCTTGTTCTACGCTTACTACAAAGCGTTGTAGGTTAGTTGATAAACCTTCTTCATCTCACCATCCCCGCCAACATCTGATGCCACAGTTTGGTCCTACCTGTACTTCAACCATCCCTATTACTCCTAGTTTAATGCCACCAATTTCTCAGTGCACACCATCCTCATTTCCATCCTTACCACAAGAAGTGTTCCCATTGATGGCACCCACACCCATTTTGAATAGATCAATGTTGTTCAACATAGCAAGGGGTCTGGGCTTACAAGGAAACAATATCAGTGCAGTTGCCAACAATAATGTCCTAGACAATATTGTTGGTTGTAGTAGCTCCACGGTTCTTGCAAGTTTGATGAGTCCCGCTTTACTCGGGCCTTCAGGGGCACCACTAAATCTGAACTCCCAATCCTACATCTGTACAATGAATATGATTAACTCCAATGATGCCAGTGGATCCAATAATAGCAACATAATTGTTGCAAACCAAGCAAGTCTTGCTCCCCCTGGCCATTTTAATCCTGTTACCCTTCAGTTCCCGTGCTCTTCATTCTTACATAGTAACAAAAATGACATGATTGTTGCTATACCGGAGGGTGTAGATATTAGGAACACCATGCATGTTATGAGTGATGTTGATGCTGCTACTACGGTTTTCAATGGCCAAGAAGAACAACATGAGAAAGAAACTAATGTTGAGTTGCAAGATCAAAATGAGATATATGAAAGTATTGATATAGGAATAATCAATGCTACTGCTAGAGATGGTAATAAATGCAATATTAGTTGGGATGAATTGGGAATGTCTGATGATTCGTTGCTAGATAATTTTTTGGACGAGATTCAAGTAAGAAAGGATGATGTTTTGGACACCAGGATTGCATTGAACAAAGACCCATTCCTTGGTGATGTCCTCTTGTCAAATCCAAGCATCAGCAATGGCAGCAATTAAATGAGGTGGCAACTCTTATTCATCTCCTTTTGTAATAATGAAGTTGTAATATTTCTTCTCGTTTAATATAATGTGCTTTGTTTCGAGAGAAATAAGTGAATTGGAGAAACTTTGGTTACTCGTGCAACAAAGCTTGTCCAAGTTTCTAAGCTAAGGCAACAAAGCGACGGCAAATGGAACGTGCAACAGAGCTTGTAGAAACTTTGGTTTTTTAGGCGAATTGAGTGGACATTTTGCTATCTCAATTTGTAATTTTTAAAATACCCCCTTAAACTGAACCGTTGAGTTAGGGTGCGCACCTCTTCATTCTCTTGCCACCAATTGCAAAGTTAAAAACATACTTTAATTTACAGTGATATAGTTGAAAGACTAAAACAATTATGGAGTACGTGCATATTATGCATAACAAATGTAACTAATGCCCCTCCACATATTTACATGCCCCTTTGGAAAAAAATATTTTACTAAAATAGATGTCAAATATATGAGTCCTATTAGGTCCACTTGGAGTTGTAAATTAGACTCAAGTGTTAAACTTATGTAGACAAAAGCTGCAGTTTTTCTAATAAAAATGTTTGCTATTTGTTGCAGCTTTGTGAAACATCTAGCTAAAAGTTGTAGAAAAATACTAATTTTAACGATATGTTGTAGTTTTATGAAACTTACTCTTTATTTGACTCATTTATGCTCTCAATCTAAAGTTTATACCAACACACACATTACTCCAAAGTACTAAAGTCACATCATTCGATTGGTTTCTGTATAAACCAGTGATTGCGTACTACTCTTAGGCCCTCTTAAGTTTATTGGCTTCAACTTAAGCCAAAGTTTTAGCTTATATGATTTACTAGATGTTATCCAGCGCGTTGTTGCATGATAACTATGTAGGATTGTAGAACGATAACTAAGCCAATCATCTTAGCATGATGACACGATGAACATACCAAATCAAGATCTTTCTTAAGTTTAGGCAAACCACGAACAAGATCCAAACCACTAATCCTAGTGAGATGATCAAAACCAACATGTTCAAGTCTACGATGCCAAAATATCAAATCTCTAGTAAACTTGCAACTAAACATGTAATCTCAGATGAAATAGAGTTATCAAAATCAGCTTTAAAAACTCTTCCATAGCGAGAAATATTCAACACAGAATCACCACATGAATCAAAAACTTTACTTCCAGTTTTTTAAAGTAAACTTCATAATTATCATCAACAATTTGTGAAACTGAAAGAAAATTATACTTTAAATCCTCTACCAAAGCTACATCTTTCAACACAAACTTGTCACTTACGTTGACGGATCCCATAGCAAGAACGGCACTAGTAGAAGCATCTCCAAAGATAATTGATTATGTTCTAGATGCCTCTTTGAGGGAGGAGAACCAACTTTTATCACCGGTCATATGTCACAAACAACCGGAATCCACGATCCACACGTTCCCCTTCCTCACCATCATAGCCTACACACAAGCAGATGTCGAAGCCTCAGTACTGGTTAGATAAAAGAAATTTAGGAATCCAGTACTAAGACACACGACCAGAAGATCCAATAGGCATATAACTACGTGAGAAAACAGTTTGAGAATTTTTAGAAAAATCTCGCCAAGGCCGGTCTGACCGAAATGGTGCAGCCGGTCTGACCGAGGGCCGATATGACCGCCGCTGTGCCATCGGTCTGACTGGTGACTGATCTGACCGAGGCTGTGCAGCTGGTCTAACCGGTCACCGGTCTGACCGCGGTACCCACTGCGGTCTGACCAAACTCCTTGAGAAAAAACCAGATATTTGCCACTTTGATTTTACAAAAGCAATTTCTCTTTCTTTTTTTCTTTTTTCTGTTTACGAGCTAATCTGAAACAAAAACCAACAAGATGACTATCCTTACCATAGAAAGAACAAGTATACTTTTCACGAGAAGTAGATGGTTTTGAAATATCAAGTTTTGTTTCTTTTAGTGTAGATGAAACAGAGGGCATAATTCCAGCAGATTTAAAAATCGTTTTCTTGGTGGAGGTTTTGTCAAAATTTCACCATCTTCAGTTACACTCAAAACAGTAGGTTTTAGTGTAGTAATCATGAACATTAAAACTTATACCCCTATTGTAACTAATCACTTTAGTAAGATCATATTGAGTTTCTTATTTCCATCAGAAAATCTTTGCAAAGAACTTTTCAAATAAGAAACTTCACTTGATAGGTTAGCACAATTTTCACAATCAACAAGAACATCTTTTTGCTTGCGACATCTAGAGCAAGAAAGCACTTCATCAGTTTTGACAATATTTTCCATGCACTCAACACGACCTAAGGCATATTTTAGTTTTAACTTGTTTAGTTAGCACGTTGAGCAATCCAAAACACTAGTTTGTTGTTTTAATTTTTTAGAACAAATCATGATAAACATCGAACTAGCATAAAAAGCAGTTTGATATTTTTTAACAACTTTTTAGTTAAAAACAACTCATCCAAAATGCGAGTATGAATGGCAAAACCAAGAGAAAGATAATTTCAATTTCAAATCATGTGAAACATTGATATCTCTAATTTGAAAATTTTCATTTATTAAAACTTCACAATTATTGCAATCATCATCATTAGCGATAAGAGATCTTAATCTAGCAACTTCAGAATTTAGAGATTCAATTATAAATTCTTGTTTTTAATCAATTTTTCACATCTCTTGTTTTTTCAGTAATAGTAGAAATCAACTCTTCAACAAGTTCTATGGTAATTACCTCATTCTCCTCATAGTCAGATTCTGATTCACCACGCGCCGTGAAGCATACTCCGGAGATGCTCTTCCCTTCATCATCACTCTCTAGATCTACAACACTAGATGGCTCGAATGCAAGAGCTTGATCAATCACTTTCTTGAAAGTCTCCTTGAACTTCTTCCCTCTAAGTGTGTTCCTCGGCTTGTTCTCCTTGGACTTGTCATGATTGTCTTCCTTCTTGGCTCTTTCTAGCTTGGGACAATCTAAGCGAATGTGATCTAGCTCTCCACACTCGAAGCACTGAACTTGACCTCCTCTTTTCCTGAACCTGACATTGTTCATAGCTCGAGACAACTTGTTAATAGCTAAAGCCAAGTCCTCCTCCTCGAACTGTTCAAGTTGATCATCGGACATGACATGATTAATAGTAGTGAGTAGGTGTCGAAGAGCCATTATCAAGAGAAGGTGAAGAGGAAACCAAAGCACTAGATTTTGAATCAATTTTACGATCAAGAATATTCATCTCATGAGTTTTGAGTTTAGTGTAAAGCGAATCCAATGTCAAAGCAGTCATGTTAACAGACTCTTGAATAGAAGTAACTTTCATCTCCCAAACAGACATATCAAGAACATTCAAAAAGTGTCGAGAAACATCAGATTGTGTGTAATTAGTATCATAAGAAGTATCAACAGATCCAAGATTACTCAAAACTTTGTTAAATCTAGCAATATAATCATCCAAAGCTTCTCTAGGTTTCATCTCAAATTTTACATAATCCTTTTTAAAAAGATCTTTGCGAAGCTCCTTGATATTGTCAGTTCCTTGATGAAAATTATGCAAAGAATTCCAAATCTCATGAGCAATTCGAAGATGAGAAACACGATCAAAATCAGAAAGAGAAATTCCATTGAGCAATATATTGCGAGCTTTACAATTATTGCATCTTGTCACACCAAAAAGGAAAATCCAATCAATCGGAAACATGGGGCTTAGTTGTAAACTTGTTAGCCATGGCAAAAACTCTAGATCAATAAAAATCCAAAGAAGAAAACAAGGCTCTGATACCATTTGTAGTATCGAACAGAAGTAACCACGCCTACCAGAGGGGGTGAATGGTTGTAGAACCCGAAAACCAAAACTTTTAGTGGAATTAAAAGTTATCCTCAAATTCGATGGTGATCGGTCTAACCGAAGTAGATGTGCCAGTCTGACTGCTCGATGACCTCCGGTCTGACAGGCATAAGTGCACCGATTTGACCACCCAATTCACCGAGATCACCTCCTCCCGTCACCGCGATCATCGCCGGTCTAACCGCCATGAAGCCGTCGGTCTGACCGAGTAGATGCCTCCGGTCTAACCGTCGATATCTCATCGGTTGAATCACCGCACCCGAGGAAATAGAAATTGAAGAACTCTCAAAGTAGATTGATCTTTATTACTTATGGCATCGTCATGAATTCCACCTCGAACGGCTCCTGGTCATCAGTGTCGGCATCCCCTGAAGCCCTACCCCAGTCCCACTGGGCAGACTCATCGAACACCATATCCCGAGTGAAGGTGACGCGTCCTGTGACCGGGTTGTAGGCACGGTACGCCTTTGTCCCTAGCTCGTACCCGACGAAGATCATCTTCGTGCTCCTGTCATCAAGTTTCTTGAGGTGGGGTGCCGCGTTCTTGACGTAGACGATGCAGTCGAAGGTACGGAGATGGTGAACAGCCGACTTCTTCCCGAACCAGGCCTCGAAGGGGGTCATCCCCTCCACGCTCTTCGTCGGCGAGCGATTGAGGAGATACATCGCCGTCGCCATGGCCACTCCCCAAAAATATCCAGGTAGTCCCTTCGCCTTGAGCATGATTCAAGCGGTGCCCACGACAGTCTGATTCCGCCACTCCACCACACCGTTCTGCTACGGCGAGTATGGTGCGGTGAGTTAGCGATGAACTCCTGTGGTGGCACAGTGCTCAGTGAAGTCGGCAGAGGTGAACCCCCCTCCCACGATCAGTGCAGAGGGAGCTCAGCTTGGTGCCGGACTAGGCCTCCGCTGCTGCCCGGACACAGTTGATGGCAGTCGGCGTGCAGTCCTTGGATGGGAGAAGTTCCATTCACATGTACCTGCTGTAATCATCGACCATTAGCAGGAAAAACTTCTTACCACCGGACGTCACCGGCGTGATTGGCCCACAGAGATCCCCGTGGACCAACTCCAGCGAGCGGGACGCGCGCATCTGCCCTGAGCAGGGAAGGAGGACCGCTGCTGCTTGCCAACGAGGCATCCCTCACACGGCTGCTTGGGCTACTTAAGTTCCGGCAGGCCGCGCACCCAGCCTTCACGCCCCAACTTCTGCAGCACTTGGAAGTTGAGGTGGCCGAGGCGTGAGTGCCACCTCCAGGCATCCTTGGTGCCCCGTGCCACGAGGCACACCGGCCGTGCGATGTTGACGTTGAGCACGTAGAGCCGGTTGGAGCTGCGTGGGATTTTGGCGAGGAGGCGACCCGATTCGTCACGGAAGCGCATGACGCCGTGGTAGACCAGTACCGAGAACCTGACCTCGTCGAGCTGCCCGACGCTGACGATGTTCATCCTGAGCTTGGGGATGAAGTAGACGTCGTTCAGGGAGTAGTGCTCGCCGTTCTTGCAGGAGAACACCACGGTCCCGTTGCCCTCGATCTCCACGACCGAGCCATCTCCAAACTTGACAGTGCCGGTGATGCCGTCATTGATGTCGGAGAAGGAGGAGCGGGCTCCGGACATGTGGTTGGTGGCGCCGGTGTCCATGACCCACCACTGGTCGCCATCGTTAGGCTCATCCCCAAGGTCTGCGAGCACCTTCTTCTCCTGCACATGGACCTGCTGATGCTAAGGCAGAGATGGATTAGCAGGAGGTTGCGGCGCGCGGGATTCGCGGGGTACCAGCGAGGGCGGCGGGCGCGGCGAAGTCAGTGGCGGAGGCGGAGAAGGGGATAGCATGGCTGCGGGTGGAGAAGGGAATCGCACGACTGCAATTGGGGGTGGCGCGACCGCTTCTGGTGGCGGCGTGGATAAGGTCACGCAGGCCTCCCCAAAAGTAGACTTTGCTCCTCTTCTTGGGCCAGATGGGCCTGGCCATCCTTCTTGGGCCTGGAGCGGCAGTCCTTGGCTCAGTGCCCGCCCTTGCCATAGTTGCGACAGGTCTTTCCCGGGCCATCGCGGCCGGAGGAGTCAGCCCGCGTCTCGCGCACGCCTCCATCACGGCTGCGTCTTCCACGGCGACGATTTCAGCCAGAGTTGTTGCCGCCGCCACTCGGGCCGCTGCTGCTCTTCTCCTGTTCGCGGGCCTTGTAGCGCGCGAGCCAATCCTCCTCGGAGAGGAGAAGCCGCCCACTGCTGTCCTTCGGTGCCAAGGTCGTCGGCTTCTTGCGCTGCTCCGCTGCACGGAGCTGGCCAGTGACCTCCTCGATCGAAATGGTGTCCAGATCAAGGAGGGTTTCCATGGAGATGGCTAGCTGCTCTAGATGCTCGGGGACGACGTGCAACATCTTCTGCACCACTTCCTTGTCCGTGATTGGGTCGCCAAGGACTCGCAGTTCATTGGTGAGGCCGGTGATGCTCAGCGAGAAGTCCTCGACGCACTGTCCATCCTTGAATGCGATCACGGCGCAGTCCTACCGCAGCTTTTGTGCATTTGCCTCCTTGACACGCTCAACGCCGACACGCACTGCTCGGACTTCCTCCCACGCCTCCTTCGCTGTGTTCTTCTGCGCCAGCGAGGTCAGCATCTCTTGCGGGACCACGCGCAGGATGGCGGCGAGCGCCGTGCGATCGGCACGGAAGTCATTGGTGCCGGGTTCGATTGCTTCCCACAAGCCTTGCGCTCGGAGATTAACGCGCATCACCATGGACCACTCGGTGTAGTTCGTGTGCGTGAGCATGGGGTAGACGATGGACGCTGAGCTTCTCTCAATCACCCGCTCGATGACGGGTTCGTGGCCAGTGCGCCGCCCGCGCCGGGTGGCGGTGACACCGACAAGCGTCGGTACCGATCATCGTTGCCGACCGGGAGGGACATCACGCCAGGGACGTCGCCTCGCTCTGATACCACTTGTTAGCTGCAAACAAAAATTCAATCGAGCAAACACACGTGAGAGAGAATGAACACAGTTCGGGCTAAGAACACACGCGAAGGTTTTGGTGTTGCGTAGAACATTGCAGCGTTTTCAGGGTTTTTCCTCTTCCTTTTATTGCTTACAGAATGTAGGATCGTGGCATTGTGCCCTCTGACATGCGCGGCCATGAGCCCACTGGTACGAGTGCCATCCCAAGCTGGGATGATGTCGCGCGATGCGCTCCGTGTAAATAAGCACACGTCAAGTACAACTTACACACAGGCACACAGCCGCACAAACGCAGCCATGCACTCTAACTGAATGAACAGAAGGAAGAAAGAAAACAGGGGAGGAGACATTCAGAGTAACAGAACTAAGACCAAATCAACTAAACATGCACAAGTTTTATTTGTTAACAGAGATGGACGCCTGCTTCGACAGCTCCGTCCAGAGCTCCTCGCCAGGACGGGGCTCCGGCCCCGCGACATCAACGTCAGCGGCTTCCTTTCCGGAGCCCTGCATGCGCGAGAAATTGCGGCGTGCGTGAGGATGTTGCGGCATGCTGCGGAATACGCGAGCACATTGTGGCATACACCCTCTGGGAGAATTTTTATTATGTTTTAAACCTTTTTAAAATAATATTTTAATAGTAGATCTCGTAAAAATTTATTTTTAAATCTGAACCTTTTAATCACTGATACTACTGGCGTTTCATATCACCGTCACGCCAAAGAGGCTGGCGTGACAAGAACACGCTGCAACGCCATGTCAGTTGGCGTGACAAAAATCAGCACAACACGGCTCTTCGATTAGCATGCACCGATCAGTCTTGTCTTATCTATAGCAATTAATGACCGGTTACCCATGCAGCAACGCCAAAGCTGGGGGAGTGGTGGCCGTGAGACAAGCCCTCTGGTGCTAGCTTTACTATTTTGAAATGGACCTCTACTTTCTAAGCAATTACAAAGATATCATAATATGTTTATAACTAGCGATCTTTAGGCAACTGAATATATCATAATATGTTTATAACTAGGGATCTTTAAGCAACTGTATCATTTGTAGGGGCGGAGCTACGTACTAGGGGTGCTCAGGAACCCGATTCAAATAACTTTTTAACTATAATTTATCTATTTTCACTATATACACCTCACTCCTTATTGTTCGTAACAATTATTGAAATGCTAGTTCCACATAAACATATCTAAAAAAATCATCAGCTAATCATAGCTGAAACCAATCCGTTTTTCTTGTTTTTATTTACACTTTTACTCTGAAATCACGACACGTGGAACTTCTAGTGTGAAAGCTCCTCGAAAATGAAATAAAACTCACTGAAATTGTTTTTCCATGCAGGAACAGCGATTTTTGCATACAACCAGAGCAACCGCATGCGCTAAAAGGTCTGCGGAAATGGGATTTTCGCATGCCGGTAGCGCAACCATATGTGAAAATCTGATTTTCGCATGCGGTCACCTATACCGGCCGCATGCGAAAATAAATTCAGCGAAAGAAAATAAAAATAAAAAACCCCAAACCCTAGCCCGCCGTCGGAGCGCCAGATCTGACGGCCCTACCGCTGACCGTCGTCACCGGCGCCCGGAACCGTGCCGGACCAGCCGCCAGAGCCCGCCGCCCGCCATCGGAGCACTGGATCCACCGCCCCACCTCCTGCTATCATTGCCGGCACCAAATCCGCAGCCCCCACCATCCGCAGTCATCACCGGCAACGGATCCGCCACCCCCACCACCCGCCGTCGTCGCCGGCGCTGGATCCGCGCGAGGGAGGGCCCCCGACGCCGAATCCACGCGAGCACCGCCCGGTCGTCACACCGCTACCGTCCTCCGCCGCTTGCTCCCGGCCACCGAGCCGACGGGCCGTCCGCCGCCGCCATCGCCCGCTGCCACTCGCTTCCAGCCGCCCAACCGTCGACCACCGTCATCGCCCGGCGCCGCTCTCTCCCGGCCACCGCACCGCCCGGCCGTTGCCCGCCGTCCTCCGCCGCCACTCGCTCCCAGTCACCGAGCCAACGGGCCATCCGCCGCCGCTCGCTCCTGGCCACCGAGCCACCCGACCGTCGCCCGACGCCGGCGGCTCCGACTCAGATAAGGAAAGGAGAAAAAGAGAGGAGAGGGAATGAGAGGAGATGAGAGAGAGGGGTAAATATCTGTAGAGAGAGGGGAAAAGAGAGAAGAGGGGAAGTAAAAAAATTTGAGGTGGTGAGGGAAAGAAAGAGGAGGAAAATAAAATTGTGAAGAAGTGGGAGATATTTTCGCATGCGGATCACATAAGATACCCGCATGTAAAAATATATTTTTGCATGCGGCCCCATGCGGTCCTCTTAAGAGACCCATCTGCAAAAATAGATTTTTGCATTCGGACCTCTTAAGGAGCTGCATGCAAAAAAGGAGATCGATTTTTACAGACATGAGTCTGCAATTTATTGGGGTCCTTGTATAGAAAAATCTTTTTTTAAGTAGTGGCTGACCATATACGGTTAATAGGTCACCCGCACTCGAAAAAGAAATTGATTCTTTTTTTGTCAGATGATATATTAGCTTGACAATGCAATTGTAAGATTACATTGTTGATAAAAAAATGTATCATTCCTATTTATGGAAGAAAATCGGTTCTTTTGATATTTGGATATCAGTTCTTTTGATACTCGATTTTCATTGACGTGATGTCAAGCTCCTAATATTATATACACGAGTAACCGACTATTATTGTTCCTATACATGCATTTGTTGAAAGTGCATCTAACACCCCCTAAGTGGGTTTTGGTGACTGGTGATAGAAAGGTTAAGGGACTAATGTATTTATGGAGTAAAGTGTATTAGTCCCATGTTACTTAGGAGTGGGCTAGGAGTCTTGGAGACCCCCTAAATCATCAAATTCAAAGAGGCGAGAGGACTCCAAGCTGAGTTAGACTAGGTTATGTTTTCGCTTTGAGTTTAGGAAAAACCGTACTATTAAGACGGGTTTCAAGTGTGGTTTTGAGATAGTCTAAGTGCTCTTAGTCGTATCCCATAGGTGAAATATTTTTAGAAGCCGTTTTGAAAATGACTTTTCCAAGATAGCAAGGTCCACCCGGAATGTTCCGGTGCCTGAGCCAGAGCTTCCGTGCGGTAGGGTAGTCGAGAAAATTTCATAATTGTTGGCCGAAACTTCCGGTCCAGGCTGGAAGTTCCTGGCGCCCTGGACCAGAACTTCCTGGCACCTTTGCAGTTCAAAAATGTGAGTAATGGCTAGATGAAATCACCTAGCTGTTATATATATCAAACTCGATCCCAGCTCACCCTTTGGCCATTTCACTTAGCTCTTATGTTCCCTAGTTTGTTCTAGCCTCTCACATGGTGATTTTGCTTCCTCGACCCAAATCTTGAGCCCTTCTTGAGTGAGAGAGTGATTTTGAGGGTGGTGGTGAGTATTGGAGAAGGTTTTGAAGACTAGGATAGCTTGAGCACCGGGGGTATCTTGTTGGGCTGTCTCTTGAAGTTTATTACTCTTGGAGGATGACCTCCTATACGGTTAGGCGTCACCCACGAGTTTCCGTCAAGTTTGTGGATTGATCCGAGCAAGTTTGTAAAGGTTTTCCTCACCTCCACAAGCAAAAGAGATGAGTAAATATCCGTGCTGAGCTCTCGGAGGTTGTCTTGATAGAGCAGAATTCAGGTTGGGATCTTGGTGGTCACTTGAGTTCTACAGAACGACCTAGGGGTGTTGGATTGAAAACCGGGGACTTCTTCCGAGGGCTTTCCTCGGTGAAGCAAGGGGTTAATCGAGACCAAACTCTTCAGACTTCCTCAACGGAGAGCATGATCCGTGTGATTCGAACTTCGGGAAAAAAACCTCTTTGCCTCCTCTGTGAATGATCTATGCTTGCCCTTGTGATTTATTTGCTCTGCTGATCTATTTACTATTTATCTTAGCCTAGAAGTAGTAGTAGATTTAGAGTCGTTTCTCTTAAATTACTTGTACCCGGAAGTTCCTGTCTTAGAACTCCAGAAGTTCCGGGCTGCCTGTGCGGCCAGGAAGTTCCGGTGTTCTTCACCAGGAGGTTCCGGGCCCTGTGAAATTTGACCATTGCGATTGTTTTCATAGTAATTTTCAGAAACGCCTATTTACCCCCTCTAAGCTACATCTCGTATCTTTCAGCGTTACCTTGCACTTACCAAGCGCATGCAAACATTACGTGCGTGGTGTCACGCCGCATATGGCCTTCTAGTGAGTTTAACATACATATTACTTGGCGCACTAGCCACCAGGTCACTTAATTTGGCAAGCAAACTTGCGAGCCTTAACAATGTGGCCATCTAGTTTACATGTATTCCATGAGGAAAAAAATGTTCCCACAACTTCGAGGTGATACAAATCGTAATAATAAAGAGCTAATATATTAGTATATATAATTAAGAAAGTTAAAATTAAAAAATATTGATAATTATGTAATCATTCGTCACATATAGCATAAATATGGGCACGCTTTAGATATCTTGATGTATAGCTCAACAACATAGACGTATCGTCATTTGGATAAATGCTATAAGATGTACATTTATTTATTTATTTATTTATTTAGAGATCCTTAGTCTCAATATAACAAATTCAAAGTTGCCATGAAAGTGAGGGTATTATTTGCAGAACAGCAATAGTAGCAACTGCTTTTGCTAGGGAGTGGTGAAAAAGGTACGAGCTATGAGAACTATGCATCGGTGCATACAAGATTTGTCACGCCAAACAGCTTGGCGCTGCTGCATGCGCCTGCCACGCCCATGTAACTGGCATGGCAAAGACCTGATGTGGCAACTTCATGCAGGGCCGTCACGTTAAATTTGGAATCCTGTGTAAAGTTGTAACGAAACATAAAAAATTAATTGATGATACAATATGATAATAATTTATAATCTGTAATATATTTCATAGTAATGTAAAATGGTTTAAAATGATATAGTTGTGCACAATATCCACTTGAAAAGTGAAAATCTTTTAGTGCTTCTTGAAATAAAATCTTTTAGTGTCAACAGTATTTTCTATCTCTGTTTCACCATCATTATGTTCATTGGCAACATCACTATCAAGTGGCTGATCACCGGATGGACCCTATGGTTCTTTTGTGATATACCTAAACATAGCCCTTCTCTGAAATTGAGTTAGATGTTCTATTCTTTTTTTCTTCTTACGCTTTTCATAGCCGGAGTTATAGTTCCTATTCCAATTTGTTGAATACATGGCTTCAAAATAAAAATACAGGATGCAAAGACAAAAATTGATTTAGTGTATATAGTAGATGAACCTACATACCTAATAATCCATACACCAAAATTAGAAATTACCGGATTAGAAATTACTAGGAAATAGGAATTAGGGATGCATTTGTTCCATTATTCACCAGGGGTGTGGCGCCGGCACAGCCGTTAGGTCAGGAGGCAGGGTGTAGCTGGCTGGCAGTGGCACCACGGCAGACAGCAGCCGCCAGCCGGTAGGGGCAGGGCGCGACAGCTAGGTCTCAGCCTCTCCGGCGGCGTCGTTGCCTCCTTTGCGATTTGCGATTTGCAAAGTGGCACACGTGATCGGTGATTGAATCCGGAAGTCGAAACGACGTGAAAAATGACATACTTATTTTTAGAATTAATTAGGCTAGCAATTTACTTATTAGGTTGTATATGTAGTGTTGAAGTTTTGGGTCTAGGGTATTAGAAAGATCTCCCTCCGTTGAACCCAACGGCTCAACGGGCCTTGACACGCGCCCCGATCGGGAGCGCCCAGCCCAATGGCTGGTGGACCCCCGTCACACTGCGCCACATATAAAGAGAGGGTGGGGGCCGGGGCGGCACATACGACGAAGTTCGCTGCCGCCGCCACTCCACCCACAAACCCTAAAACCCTACCGATCAAGGGGGCGCAGCCAGTGACGGGAAGACCGCCACCGCCACGCCACAACCTCGCCGGGATTCGCCACCGCCGTCATCGACGCCGCTGCTGCTACACCGCCACCATCGCCGCCGGTCCACATCAACCGCAAGGAGGCGACAGCGAGATGGCCGGCGCCTCATCATCCTCCTCAACTTCAACCGGTGGTTACTCCTTAATGGGTTGTATCAAGGATATTCCGACCCTAAAAGGAGACAACTACAATGAATGGAAAAGAAAACTCGACCTTGCTTTTATCTTGGGAGAGGTGGACTGGGTGTTGACTACCCCATGTCCTATAGAACCTGATGAACTTATCAGAGGTGAAAAAGAGTCAGATGCTGACTGGGAAAAGAGAAAGAGGGATAATGCTCCCCTTGTCATGTCATATGACATAGAACACAAGAAATGGTTCTTAGCCAACAAGAAATGTTTGGCTGTGGTAAAAAACACGATTGAGCCAACTATATTGGGCTCAATCCCTGAATTTGACACCGTCTCTGAATACCTCGAGAGAATAAAGAGCCAGTTCAAAGCATAAAAATTAAAGTAGTAAGATCTGACCGTGGGGGGAGTACTATGGTCGACATACGCCTTATGGGCAAGTCCCTGGACCTTTTGCAAGGTTCTTTCTAGAGAATGGCATAGTAGCCCAGTATTCAACATCGGGTGAACCGCAACAGAATGGGGTAGCTGAAAGGCATAACCGTACCCTCATGGATATGGTGCGCAGCATGATGAGCTACTCCACCCTACCATTGGGTTTATGGATGGAGGCGTTAAAAACCGCTATTCATATTCTCAACAGAGTTCCAAGCAAATCGGTGCCCAAAACACCGTATGAGCTATGGACAGGAAGAGTACCCTCGCTAGCTCACCTCCGTGTGTGGGGGAGTCCTGCAGAGGCTAAAGTATTTAACCCAACCATTGGGAAATTGGATCCCAAAACAGTGAGCTACCATTTTATTAGCTATCTTGAAAGATCAAAGGGTTATCGTTTCTACTGTCCAAACAGTTATACAAAGTTTGTGGAAACGAGACACGCCGTCTTCTTGGAAGACGAAATGATTAGGGGGAGCTCGGTAGTTCGAGAAATTGATCTTGAGGAGAGGGCGGTGTTTGTACCCGCTCCGTCAATTCAAGAGCCTTTCTTCTCTCTACCTGCTGATGTTGTGCCTGCAATGCATGACGTTGCAGTACCAACACCTGTTGCGACCTCTCCTGTGGCACCAACAAATGAAAGTGAGGAACCTGTTCAACAGGATCCAACAGAAACAGTTGCCACACCAGAGGAGGAGCTGGAACAGCCTCAAACAGACAATGTGCCAGAACAGCAGGCCCCTAGAAGGTCTGAAAGAGTCAGAAGATCGGCTATCCGTGATGACTATCAAGTTTATAATATAGAAGAGTCACATATGGAGGATGATCCCACTTCATATGAAGAGGCCATGAGAAGCGCTCGCTCATCTGAATGGTTGGAAGCCATGAAAGATGAAATGAAATCAATGAAACAAAATGATGTCTGGGATTTAGAAGACATTCCTAAAGGAGCCAAAACAGTAGGCTGTAAATGGGTCTACAAAACCAAATATGACTCCAGAGGGAATATAGAAAAGTTTAAAGCGCGGCTTGTGGCAAAAGGCTTCACGCAAAGAGAAGGGATTGATTACAATGAGACATTTTCTCCAGTCTCTTGTAAAGATTCCTTCAGGATTATAATGGCACTAGTGGCACATTATGATTTGGAATTACATCAGATGGATGTAAAAACGGCATTTCTAAATGGAGATTTGGAGGAAAAAGTATACATGGCACAGCCGAAAGGTTTTGTCGTGAAAGGAAATGAAAATATGGGATGCCGTCTAAAGAGATCCATTTATGGATTAAAACAAGCTTCGAGACAGTGGTACTTGAAGTTTGATGGGACAATAAAGAAATTTGGGTTTCAAGAGAATGTCGAGGACAACTGTATCTATACAAAGTTTAAGAATGGGAGATTCATTTTCCTAGTTCTGTACGTGGATGATATTCTACTGGCTAGTAGTGATGTTAGTCTACTGTAGGAAACAAAGAAATTTTTGTCCTCAAACTTTGGCATGAAAGACCTCGGTGAGGCTTCATATGTTTTGGGCATAGAGATTCACTGAGATAGAACAAAGTATGCATTGGGACTTTCTCAAAAAGCATATATAGAAAAGGTATTAAAGAAATTCAACATGTACAGATGTAGTGCTACACCTGCTCCTATAGTGAAAGGCGAAAAGTATGGGCCATCGCAATGTCCCAGAAATCAGTATGAGCTCGATGAAATGAAAACAAAGCCATATGCGTCAGCTGTAGGAAGCCTACAGTACGTGCAAGTGTGCACACGACTTGACTTGGCATTTGTTACCGGGTTACTTGGCAGATTTCAGAGTAATCCAGGCCTAGAGCACTGGAAATTAGTAAAGAAAGTCTTGCGTTATTTGCAAGGAACAAAGGGCCTCGTGCTGTCTTATAGAAGATCAGAATCGCTCCAGATAGTGGGGTATTCAGATTCTGACTTTGCAAAAGATAACACAAAGTCAACATCGGGATACGTGTTCACTCTGGCAGGAGGAGCTATTTCATGGAAAAGCTCAAAACAGACTATCACTGCAGGGTCTACTATGTATGCCGAGTTTATAGCATGCTATGAGGCAACGGGGCAGGTGAACTGGCTAAAGAAGTTCATACCCGGTTTAAAGGTGGTTGACAGTATTGAGAAACCACTAAAGTTATACTGCGATAACGAACCCGCAGTAATGTACGCTCACAACAATCAGTCAAGTGGTGCTGCCAAACACATTGACATAAAGTACTATACTGTGAAAGACAAAGTCCGGGATCAAACAATCAGTCTCGAGCACATTAGAATAGAAAGGATGCTCGCGGATCCGCTAACGAAAGGCCTACCACCCAACGTGTTCAAGGAACATGTAGCCGGCATGGGTTTAAGGGAAGCCTTATGAATCCTGGACTAAAGGGCCCAAAAGTAAAGTATCTATTTCAAAATGGAGACGCGTATAGTGGCTGTTAAATCTATCGGTGATTAACCGTAACGATGAAATATGCTCTATTCGCAAATCTGTTATGGAATAGAAAAAGTTAAAAGCAATAGTGAGATCAAGGGGGAGAATGTTAGAAAGATCTCCCTCCGTTGAGCCCAACGGCTCAACAGGCCTTGACACGCGCCCCGATCGGGGGCGCCCAGCCCAATGGCTGGTGGGCCCCCGTCACACTGCGCCACATATAAAGAGAGGGTGGGGGCCGGGGTGGCACATACGACGAAGTTCGCTGCCGCCGCCACTCCACCCACAAACCCTAAAACCCTACCGATCAAGGGGGCGCAGCCAGTGACGGGAAGACCGCCACTGCCGCGCCACAACCTCACCAGGATTCGCCACCGCCGTCATCGACGCCGCTGCTGCTACACCGCCACCATCGCCGCCGGTCCACATCAACCGCAAGGAGGCGACGGCGAGATGGCCGGCGCCTCATCATCCTCCTCAACTTCAACCGGTCGGTAACCCCTCTACCTTCTCTACCGTTGGACAAGAACACATGGAATTCCTATCGATCTAAACCCTAGGCGGTCCAAAGAATCTAACATAGGGGAGCCCGGAAAATTGGGGGCCTGTGCGAGTGCTCTGGCCGCACACTCCAGGGACGAGCCTGACTTCATGCCACATAAGCTGCTTTGTGTGTACGTGGCACTCTTTTATCACGCCATTTATACCAGTGTAGTGGTACTTAAATGTCACGCCATGTTTACTGGCATAACCAAAAGGTTCAAATTTAAAAATAAATTTTGGTGAATTCTATTATTAAAATATTATGTTAAAAAGGTTTTAAAAATAAAAAAATTCCTCGCTGGGATGGGGAGTGTGGTGGATGACATAGCCCAGAAAACCATGCGCGTGATGTCGCCGTAGCCGGTGGACATTGGTGGTGCTGGTGGTCTCGACGGAGTCGCTGGTGTCATACTAGTACGCCAGTAAGGAAAGGACCACGATGCAGCGTAGTGCTTGCTTCGGTACAGTGGGGTGGCCGTACGTGCTGCTTAGCTACGGCCTGACCCAACGCCACCGTACAAGATGGAGCTCCACCACCTGGTGCGGACGTGCGCCACCACCATGGCAAGCGACGACATCTACTCCAGCATCATGTAGCCCGGGGATGACGATAGACTCTTCGGTGCCAGCATCAGCAAGGCCCTTCCCAAGGCCACCCTCCGCACGTTCGCTGCCAACCTGTAGCACCTCCTACACATGCAGATGCAGATTTGAAGGGGCTAAGCGTAAATTTACCATCACATTGTGTTGCGGAGGGAGCCGGATGCAAATTTAGTGCTTACGTGGAGTGCCACGTTGGCGATTAGATATGGTCAAACAACGATTGAACCTGCTATGGTACAATAAACCAAAATCATAGGTTTCAACGTATAATTTACCAGTTTATAAACCTAACTAACACTACCCGTCACACTTAAAAAACCTGCCATGTATTTCACTCTTCGAAAATTTTGAGATGAAGTCATGAAGACGAGGAGTAGGTTGTAATCCGTACATGACTACTCTGCTTTTCCACCTCTTCTGCCTCCTATCATCATGCATTCATGCGAGCTCGCCACCTTTCCCTCTCTCTCTCTCTCTCTCCCTCTCCCGCCTCTTCTTCCCCTTCCTTTCCCGCAAACCTCGCCAATCTGCAACCCGACCAGGCTCCACACGATTTCGCGAAGACACCGAAATCCGCTCGGTTTTCCTGCGGTAGAATTGGAATATGGAAGAGGGATTCATGGAATCAGGATCCTTCTCCCGCTCCTCCTCCTTCGTAAGTGCGTCGGAAATGATATCTCAGAACAGGGAAACCATTTGTTTGCTTGATCTTGTTTGATTGTTCTTGGGAGGTTTCGTTACCCTCGATCTCGGTTTCTGGCAGGGTGGGTTCGAGGAATGGGTGGCACTGGTGAGGAAACGCAATGGGAGTGGGACGCCCTCCTCGTCCTCTCCGCAGCAGCCAAAGCCTGGTGGATTTGCTGTCCAATCTTCAGTCAGGTATATCATTTGTCTCCTTTTGATGTATTACCGGTGAAAGATTTTGCCTCTCCATTGCATTTTCCATGTGTGACCCTTACATGGATAAAGATCGTACTATTAAATTAGCATGATTCTTAATGTGATTCTTTTTTGTAATCGTGTTTAGATGATCACCAATTCACCATATCAGAGAAAATAAACATGATACTTTTTTAATAGACGAACTAAAGCATGATTTCTGCTCATTTATTGTAGAAGGATACAGTGACATGATTTCAACTGTGGCATTATGGGCACGATGTTCTTAGATTGCCTCGTTGGATGAGGTTCTTGATAAGGCTCATATTATTCAGTATCTGCTAATTGATATGGTTTCTGTGCTTTATATTTTTCAGTTCAGAAGGACTAGAACTTGGTCACCCTTATAGTGATGCGATCGACTCTAGCTTATCATACCAATTGCCAACAACATGCCTATGGGATAGGCTTGGGAGGGTTACTATGATGGACATCGAGTCAAGTGACTTCAACTGGAGCTCTCTCTCTTCACTGCACCATACAAAACATACTACGACTAGTACAGAACCTTACGAGGATGACACCAGCAGAAGTTTTGAGGTCTATTTTTTTCACTTGTATCTTTTACACATTATGTTTTGCATTGTTGGAAAATGTTTGTCAATACTCGTTATACTATCATTTCCCAACAAAATTTTATTACCATATACTTTTATCTCTTTTCAAATTCCTTTACAAAGTGTACATCTTTGCAACTGCATCGTAAATATGTATCTATCAGCATAAGCCTCAAGGCCAGTGCATTATCCTGCGAGAGATTTCATCCATTAGCATTCCCCTTCATATGAATGTTTAAAATAAATATAAATTCTGTTTAATAGTCATGCCTCGAGCTCATTTTCTACATGTATCTTTCTTCGTAGGTTACAGTAAATTCTGGAGGAGTTGTTTTCATTGCATTATTCAAAACATCTGAAAATGATGAGCTTCCGTCCAAGGAGGCTGCAGCGGTCATTAAAATAGCGCCTTCAAGGATGGCCACTCAGTCAGAACGCTTTGGCTATGAACTTGCTAAATGGCTTGGAGTGAGGACCCCTCAGGTGAATACCCACTTTGCTTGCAGGAATTCTGATTAACCATAAAAATATTACATTGCACTACTCTCTTGGCCAATGCAGGGCAGAGTGATTCACAACTTCTCATCTGAATGGCATCAAATGAAGGATGCAGTTGAGAACGCTCGGGATGCAGCGATATCTTCTCATGATGAACTCGAGGAGATGATTTGCACTGAGATGCTAGAGGCACTCGAATTGAGCCGATGCTTATTCCTAATGAAGTATAAACATCAAGCTACCAGTAATGTACATGACGAAAATGGTCCTTCCTTAACATGAAAGAATTTTTATGCTGTTTTGCAGTTATGTACATGGCTCCCCTCTGCTAGAGAACACAATGCCATTTGATTCACATGATTCTGCTGAAAAAACTGCTGAAGCTTTAGGAAGGGTCTTGATACTGGACCTTGTACTGAGAAATGAGGACAGGTTGCGATGCCGTCCCCTTGGTTGGCGAGGAAATTACGCAAATTTACTTGTTGCCGACAGGAATGCTTATGCAAACCTCGATTCATTAGATGATGTTTACGATTCTGCAATCATTCGTTACAAGCCAGAGATCATCAGAAGCCCTCAGAATCGGAAGCCGAGAAGAGCAGTTTCAATAAGTGGCAGTATTGGCTCAGATACCTCTGATCTCATGTTGGCGGACACTTATGATCCTAGTCAGCCTGAGATTTCCAGCTTTCACATCATAGCCATTGATTCAGGTGTTCCACGCAGACCACCTGCTTGCAAACGGGCAAAAGATCAAGAGAGCTATCCAAAGCTTGTGGAACTTACACTCAACAATTGGGATTACTCTTCTAACCTTTTGTTTGAGCTGTCATTTGGAAAACTCGGTGTCCCAGGACCTGAAGAATTTGATGTGTCATCTGATCTTAGTTACCATTCTCCTCTGTCCGAAAGTGATATGGTAGCTGCAGTGAATTCCTTCCGAGGAGGTTTTCGTAGTGCTTTGAGGGACCTTCAACGATTCCACATTTTCCTCATCACACTTTACCAGAAGCTGGATGGTCTATTGAAAATCTTCTTCAATCTTATGTATAAAGTATTAAATGAATATGACAGGGAAGATGCTAGTTCATCTGATTCACCATTGTGTTCCACAGAGACTCACATGGATTCAAATGATTCTGAAGTTCCGAAGCATATGCGTAGGCCTTGCCGTACTTTATCCCGTGACAATTTTGACCTATCATCTCCTTCCAGTCGAGAGAGCTTTATGATTAAGAATTTCAAAGGAAGCAGTGATGCTTCCCGTGGATTGCGGCTGACAATGAAACTACGGGATTTTAATAAGTATGCTAAGGTTAACACCTTTTGGAGTGCACATTTGAAATTTCATTTTCTTAAAATATTACATGAGCGCATGTCTAATGTCTAGTTTTTTCTTCACACTTTTGATGACCGAAAATTTTCATGCTGTCATATCAGCTGGGAAGATGTAAAAGATGTCAAATAGGTCATCCTGAAAATAGCAAACTGGATGAAACCAAATACATGTATGTAAATGGTGTCAGCACCATTTTTTAAAATGAAATGGTTTCAATATTTGGAACACTAGTTTGATGCTAATTGAACATTTAATTTGCAATACTTATAGATCAGTTCTCGACAATTATTTCCATAATGCAGATTTTATGAAGATTTCCTCTTGTTTTTTGAAACTTCATCAACTGATTCTATCCGTCGTGGTATAAAATGTTTACAGGCAGACAGTGAATTATGCAAAGAAATAGAACAATGGAATGACATGCTCAGGACTGATGTTGTGAAATTGTGTCAAGACAACAGTTTTAACACGGGTTTCTTTGAAGGAATAGATAATAGCATTGCAGTTGATGCTTATGAATTGAAGGTAATCCTAACGTGCCCATCTTTTTAGCAACTAACTATACATCGCAGTAATGGAAAATAATAGGAAATTTTGCTTACAGGTTCGACTTGAGCACATTCTTGAGAGGATATCATTGATTTCTGATGCTGCAAGCACCGAGCGTCCCTCTCAAATCACGGATTATTTGTATATTGGTGGTGCTCTAGCTGCTCGGTCAACATATACACTTCAACACCTTGGCATAACCCATATTTTGTGTTTGTGCGCAAATGAAATTGGGCAAGCAGAATCTCAGCAGCCTGGTCGTTTCGACTATCGGAACTTCTCAGTAAGTACACGTGAGAAAGTTTGATGAAAAATTTCTAGAGCTTCGGACTAATCCTTTTGTTTCCTTGCAATGGCTTTTGTAGATTAACGATGATGAAAATGCAGACATCAGTGATGTCTTCCAAGATGCTTCAGATTTCATTGATTATGTTCAGCACCTACATGGCAAAGTACTTGTCCATTGTTTTGAAGGAAAAAGTCGGAGCGCAACTGTTGTTCTTGCTTACCTGATGCTGAGAAAGTAAGGCTGCATAATAGTAACTTTGTTATGCCTTCGTTCTTGAAATTATAGTTATTGTATTACTTTCAAGAAATTCGATAATATACTATTTATATTCCCTGTTTCCTTTATTGGGTGAATGCCACATATCATGTTTTTACGGCTCTGAGACTCCTTTGACCTGTCGACTATTTCATGCCCAGAAAATTCACTCTTCTGGAAGCATGGAACATGCTAAAGAAGGTGCACCGACGAGCGCACCCGAACGACGGCTTCGCCAAGGTCTTGGTGGATCTTGACAAGAAATTGCATGGTAAAATCTCCATGGAATGGCACCACAGGAGACCTGCAATGAAGGTGTGCCCCATCTGCGGCAAGAACGCTGGGCTCAGCAGCAGCTCACTGAAGCTCCACCTGCAGAAGGCGCACCGGAAGATATCGTCGGGGAGCGTCGACACCGCCATGACGCTGGAGATCCAGAAGGCGGTGGAGGCGATCAAGGCTGGCCGTGGCGGCGGCGACAGCCCAACCCATAGCACAGAGAAGGTTGCTTCCTGAACTCTTTGTACTAGGACGACTGGTGATGTTCGCTGAGCCACAGCTTGCATCACATCCTGAATCTCCCAGATCATGCTGCAATGTGTTACTCCACTTTATGAGCAAACAGTACTACACCTGAAATTTTACCAAATTACATATATCTAGAATATGATTTGTGCAGTGAGATGTCAAATTAGAGATGATTAGAATGATTCCGAAAGATTTTTCGCTTTTATCCCAACTTGTTCACCTGCACAAGTTCCCTTTTGTGGCTGAGGAGTAAAAGAGCCTGTCTTAACTTCAGCGTTGTCTAATTTTGGTCCATGGTCCTGAGCAACGTGGCCTGTACAACAATAGTGATTCAGGTCTGGCTTGGCGATGGGCCTGATGTAGGCATGTAGCCACAACACTGGCAGTTCAGTAGCTAAACATGTTGGGACAGTTTATTTATTTCTGGAAACAAAATTGTAGCAATACTATCACTCAAGTGAAGAAATGCACAAGATGAATCTTATCTGTCAAGGGAAACGTGTATTCTGAAACTGAAGTTTGCACCCCTTGAACCCTTCAGAATTACAATGTACATAAAGGAATGGAAGCTTTTACTCACTCAACAAAAAGTACAAAAATCTGCACATCCTTGGTTAAAAGAACAAACAAAAAGCAAGCCCTTTTGTGGTGGAATGTTAAATTTCTGTTGTTATAAACCATATTTCACAGCCATAATCAGATCTGTATCAAAGATCAACACCATTAGTGAAATGGCAACTCAAAACTAATCCTGTACAAGCCATGATAGGAATCATCTCCAATTCTATCTCGGGGCTTCAAGGTATGAGAGCTTTCCTGTACAACTCATCCTTGCCATCAGCAGGTGAATACTTCATAAGCACCACCCCGTTAGACGCTGTTTCTGCAGAGCTTAATACATGCGCTGCATTCCGATACCACCACGGTTGCAAATGAGGATCAAGAGAAGGTGAGTTTGGGAGCATCACTGAACCCCAGTCTCTCTGCCCAACCTTCACTTCACATATTCTTCGTCGTACCAAAAGCCCAGATACATCTTCTCTTCTAATCTCTGTCATGGTTCGTGAAATTGCCATGCACAGGAGAAGTGCAAAAACTGCATCCTCTTCAGGTAAGAATTCTACCGCAAGTAGTTTCCAGTTGAGGAGCATAGTTGCTCTGTCACCTAGATGATCAGGTGACGTACGAACTAGGGTAAGGTATTCCTCCTCATCATTACGGTCATTTAATGTGCTTTGCTTGTTTATTCTGTAGTTCAATCTCCTCCCTACAAGAAGCCTTGCCTGGTAATATGGTTCATTGCAGTGCAGTTAGAATGAAAGCCAAGATACTCCATTCTAAATCCAATTCCACACAGAATGCACAGAGACAGAGGAGCTTATGACACCATACCTCTTCTCCTGAGCTTTCATTTCGAAGATGAAAGTTTAAGTCATCTCCCAACTTTACCGTCAGTACATCTCCAGTTGAAAAGCGCCAAACCACCTTGCTGTCCTGTTGATCTTTTTCTGGGGTTGCTGTTCCCACCACCTTCTCTGCACCACGAAGTGAAAGCAATAAGCATCTGCTCTTAAGATGATATGATACGTACCAACAAGAACCAATTATTTTGCATACTGAAGTTACCAGGAGCATAACCGACGGAGCTTGCATTTGCAATGTATGACCATGAGCCCTCTCTAATCTCAATGATTCTGTCCTCCCATGTCACTGCTATGGGAGTTTCAGCACCTCTCCGCCAAATCCCTCTGCCTATTCTACACAGCGGAAGCATATTAAGATATAGAAGAAACCATCATTCCCCCACAAAGATTAAGCATGCTGGTGTCAAAATTCAGCATATGATCTCAACTTGATATAAACGGAAAAGGTTTAAGTCTGGATTGCATGGTTCATTTCGATATGATATAAATCAAAGATACATTTTAGGAAGGCGGTAATTGCTAGCATGAAATCAAATGAACAAACAAAACACTTATTATCACTACTATGTAAAAGCAACCTAGTGGTGGTACTAAGCCTATCATCCCAGCATCACCTCTTGAGTCAGTAGGATCTTTGTGGACAACTGATCATTTACAGATGTGGTTTGTAATAATATTATTTGTTGTTATATACACAACAATTATTATGTTTATAATTTATAATATATTTATTTGAAACCCGTTGGAATGCACAGGATAGTCCATCAATATAAACTTAAGCAGTAGAATCTGAAGGTGTACCAAATGCATTTTACTGGCGCATTTTCCTGAACAGTACCTCATCCGAATGACAAAACATTCTTTCCCACTATGATCAAGCACCGTGCGAGTCAGCCATCGTCCTTCTTGTGGACGGTAACCTTTTGTCCGCAATATGACATCAGAAATCATAGCCCCACCATCATCGGTGACTCTGTCAGGTACGCACTTCAACAAGTATGGTGCTTGAACTGGAGGGGTGATTGATGCCATTGCTTTCATCCTAACATTAAGCTCCTCCGTAAGCATGAGGGATTTCTCATGCAACATATCACTCCATGAGAATGAGATGTTCTTGATGAGCTTGCTGTTCCTGAAGCACCCACTTGTGCTGCGTCTGACCTCAATGATGAGGCCTCTTGTTGCATACTCACAATATAGGTGCCATGTTTTTTGCCAGTTTTTGCAGGATAAATTGGACAGTGGTTTGTTGAGCTTTAGTGATCTGTAACACCTCTGTGTTCGCAAACGTAGGAATTCCTTGCTGGTGTGTTCACTGTCAAATTCTCCTTTCAGGAACACATATACCTGCAATCAAGAATAATTGATATCATATTACCAATATATAAGGAATATATTAGTTAGGATAGAAAGAAAAAACATATTGTGAGAATTCCCTTGCATGATCACATAATGAATTTAGAAGGTAAACTTCATTTTACTCTTAAGGTGGTACGCTGTCTTATTTAGATTTTTCAATGTTCAGCTGGTGTGGATGAGCTAAAGTTAGCATCAAACCATTTGTAAGAAGTTCGAAACTTTCAGGCAGTTTCTGATATGTATATATTTTTTAATCAATGAAAACTACAAAAGGGTGTTTGTGTTTTCCTCAATGACGTTTCTGCGATTATAAAGCAGCTGCAATTGCTAATGGCTAGAGGGAAATAAACTCATCAAATGGTTGAAAAAGTCTGCACTAGTCTTGTATAAGGATAGAACAGAAGCACATCTAACATCAATTTTGAGTGTGGAAATTGTAGTTATAGAACCTTTTGGTCAGATATTATATCGATATTAAAATTCATTATGTCTCGCACAGGGCTTAATGGCCACAACAAAGTAAAACATGATTAGCCAGTTCCCTAGTACACTAACTACTTGAGGATCGGGTTGAAATGATCGGAGTTCACATGGCATGGTAAAATTCACTACTGCCATTTTACATATTGTTGTTGACATTACTGCACTACACTGTGATGCCTATAGGAGCTTAGGCTGTCCTCCAGGTGCCCACAAACTTTCACTTATTTTCCATTCTATGGCATAAGAAAATGTCAAGACAGAAGTTCCTTTTTCTCTGGAGCATAAACAAATGGAATGAAGCATTTGCAGAGTAGAAAAAATATCAAATGCCAGGGAAAGTGAATGACCCTAATCCCTAGCAAAAATGTATCGGGGTTATCCTTGGATATACCTCCATAATGAACCTAGGTTGCAGCCCTTTGTACCGTCGATTGGCATCCTCTTCTGATGCTGCTGTCTCCCAATAGAATGCTTCTCTCGCTGCATCAACTTCTGATTTATCAATCTCCGACCCAGCCGTATCATATGGTTCATCGTATGCCTCCTCCCACAATACCCTTGATCTCTCCACCATCTCCTCATTCACCACCTCCCCATAACCTACAACCACTTTTGCAACATTGTCCTTGACAGCCATTGCTGCCATGTCTGTGTCATAGCTCACCGGGAAACTCTGCCAAGGATAAATAATAATAGTGTCAATTAAGACATCCATAACGCATTGTTTTGAATTCATAGGATGCCATGCCTATGCATACCTGGTGAGCAAGCCACATTAGTAGTATATCCAGGCTAGGCACCAGCCGTGTGTTTCCTTGGGTTGTACTCGCAGTTTTCTTGATAAGTTGAAGGAAACGCACATATCGCGGCCTAGCAGCAACATGATAGACACCTTCTGAGATGAATGGCGAGGCAAAGCGGGCTGCTAGGCCAGTATATCTTTGAACCATTTTTATAATTTCACCAGCAGCATTGTCACTACTACTGTTTCCTTCAGTTTCACTATCTCCAAGATCAAATGGCTCCGATGGATAGTGTGCAGCCCAGACATCCCGACAGTGGTCAGCGGCATATTCTTCATTATCGGCATCAAGGATCAACGGACGGTTGATGAGGCGTCCAAACCTTGATGCACAGTAAGCAGCATAGCTCTCCTGGGGAACAAGAGAAAACTTGAGCCACAATCACAGTATAAGTGACGCATCTGAATTTCCAAAATTATGTGACTTTTATACAGAAATGAAGTACAATCCAAAGATCTATATGAAAATATAGAATTTCCATGAGGGTAAGCACGGTAGACTGCACGGTGAATATACCATTACTGAATATTTCCCAATACGGTGTTTCTAAACACAGTGAAATACTGAAATGTCTATTTTTTTCTTCTCAAGATCACAGTTACTAAATGACATTGAGCACAACCACTATATATTGATTAAACGAGGTGAGCTTCTCATTGGTGAAGATATCTCCACGGAACCGAGCAATTTAGTCCACAAAGATCTGACGCATTTACTCAAGCGACCAAGGTGGCAAGTAAAAAAGCTCTCACATGGTGGAAGCAGTGGCAGAGCCAGACGAGCTGCACGTCGGGCGGCGGCACAAGCATCGGCGCCTCCCCTCCCGCCCCCTCCGACGCCACGAGCGGCATCCACAGCTCCTCGTACCTCCGCACGGACCTCGGCCCCACCACCCCAGCTCCACCGGCGCCACCCTGCTCACCCGAGCGGAGGAACGCGAGCAGTCGGCGCGCGGCCGCCGCGAGGTCGACGGAGAAGGAGAACGCGGGCCCCGCCTCCCGCTCCCGCTCCCGCCCGCCGGAGCCGGACATATCTGCAGCGCGCGGCGGGGGCTCCGGCGCCCTCGCTGCGGAGCGCGGGTGGCGTCAGCTGCAGGTGCTAGGTGGTGGGTGCGGCGCGGCCGCTAGTGCGGAGCAGTTGGTCAAAAGCGTGAGAGAGCGCGAGCAGGTGCGGGTACGGGGTACACGACGACGAGGGTGAATTATTGGTGTTGCTTTTTGATGGGACGTTTCGGGAGAGACGACCATCGATCTGGTACGAGATGTACGTACGTGCCGGAGAATGATTTGATTAGGCAGGCGGCGGGGCGGACGTCGCTCGGTCGGTATCGTTGGTGTTTTGACTTGTTTTGGAGCGTACTTTCCGGGGCGGCTACAAGACGCCCGATTTTCTCGAGAAAAATCTAAGTCAACTATATAAAATTACGTAAAGAAAAGAGGTAAAAAAAATAAAATAAAAAGTATTGATTCTTCCACCAGAACTAAGTTAATACGTGCTCCAATACAAATACATTAAATGTATAAGTGAGAAAAAGAGATAGGAGAAGAAAATTGGAGTCAATTATAGCTAATCTATTATATATGTTAGATTTAAGATGAGTTAATAGTATAAAGTGAGCTCTATTACTATCCTTGCTCTTATGCAGCGTGCATCATCTCTCTTTCATCGTTAACCAACCAACAACGATTTCACGGGTCATAATTTTTTCGTTTATTTGGTTTTTGTTTGTGATCGTGTAGATTTTTTTAATGATCGTGTAGATAGTGGAGGAAAATAGTTCTTTGTTGTAGAAGACGTGATAAAAGGATATTACTTGGATGTAAGTTAAGTGCACTATTTGAATATATTGAACCCAGTTTATAAAATATTTTGTTTTTAAACTTCGTTATTTTATTTATAAATTATCGATGGGTAGTGTGATCTAATTATTACCGCCTTTGATAATTATTGATTCCCTACGATACCTTGTTGTACTAATCTTTGTGAGTTGAACATTGGGCTCAACTCAAGATAGAGTAGTTATGTTTAGTCCCGCTCTAGGTTGTTTTACAAGCAAAATATAATTTTGATTAATCATATACCTATATTTTTTTAGATGAATTGTGTGGTTGTGTGCAATCTTTCCTGTAGCATATGTTGCACCGTGTAGTAAACAACGGGTGGGAAATGATTTGGATCAGGGTGATAGGTGGTTCTGTGTGAACCTAGTTAGGTGATAATGTATCTGTGTGAGTATTATCGGGTATGGTCTCCGTGTGAGCCTACTATCAAGTTGTGTTATTTAGTTGTTCAAAGGGCCAACTCCTTGTCCTTAAGCTATTATGTGCTATTGGAGTTTTGGCATGTTGCCTTGGTCAATTAAGGACTTTACTTCATAAGCAATTGATCTTAGCCTAACGTGTAACCACATGTGATAAACCCTGAACTCCATTCGATACGCTTAGGGCTCTAGTTGTCCCGATATTTCGGTGAGTTGGTGATAACTGTAATTTGGGAGAAACTTTGATGACCCGACTACAACCGTACGAGACGTTGTTGTGTTGGGCCTTAGCGATCGATACACCTCTCCGTGGAATGTTGATCTTGCCAGCACAGATCAACCTTATTCCTGCATGCAAATCGAAGAAACAAACAAGAACAAGATAAAAACAATCTAAATTACAAATAGGAATTGAATACAAATAATAAGTTGGGGTTCCGTAACGAGCAAACCGGCGATCTAACCGATCACGGGATTACACGGCGAAGTAGCGAAGCTAAACTTTAATCTAAACAAAGCCCAACAAAATCCAAAGGGGTACTTAGCTATTTAAGGAGGTGGGAGGACGACCAAGGCGTCCCTAGGGTCGTGCTCCACCAGGTTGGGACGCACCCCACATGGGTCGGGGTCCCAAATGAAGTTACAAGCCCATAGACCCATTACAGGTGCGCAACACCTTGTTTTCATGATTGCAGCTGACTGGGATGGAATTTGGGAATGAGGCTGGATCCATTGGAAAGAGAACTCCAAGAGATTTCCATCAAGTACTCATGGGTCCAAAATGGAGCATGCATGCATATTTGGAGGCCGTTTGAAGTCAGCCCTGTCGCAGGTGGCTGAATTGGATTCCAGAACTTGGACTGCTTGATCTGGATGTCTTCTAGTTGTCCTATGATGTGAGCAATGGTTGTATCAATGGTAGTCATGGTCACATCATCCTCCCCTTCTTCACGGAAAATTGTTCTCGGTTTTTCCATATGGTGCTCTTCACGTAGTGCATGATCTTACCCATAGTAGTGTCTACATGAAAACAATCACATGAAACTTTCGTCATATAATATCATCAGTTCTTTAGAAAATAGTATTATTATCCAATGAAACAAATGTACCTGATTGTGAGGTAGCATAACAAACAATGTGGGCACTACGTATGTAAATTCCTCTAACAGTCCATCTTGCTCCCCTTCTTCAGATGCTAAGTAATCACATGATGCATTTGTCATGGCGGATGGTAGTAACGTTGAGCGATCCGGTCACTCCCCTTCTTCAAAACCAACCTGTTTCTTTAAATCAAGACAAGAATAACTCGAGAAAATATGATTAGCAATAATATGACTCTCTAGCTTGCAAATTTTATCCACATCTACAGGATCTAAATCCGAACATATGTAAACTCTATGCACCAAATATAGTACTCTATCATTATATTTGCCAAAGATACGAAATATAGTATGAGTTGGACATGGCAAATCAGCAGCATATAATTTCTCCTTCAAATTATCGAGCTCACAAAACTCATCAAACAAAACATAGCCCAGAGTATTTAAAGAAGATAACAATTCACGTTCCTCAACTTCATTAGCTATATGAACAACATACTTAAAATTAGCACATAAAGAACTAACACTAGAAATTGCATGTTTATTCACTAGTTGTGGTATGGGTATAAGTGAAGCATTATCACACAACTCTTATTTATCACAAGGAACATCAAACAAATCAACTTGTGACAAAGAAATCTCAGCAATTGGTTCCACTAAATGTTGCTCTACTATAGCATGAAAAGTGGACATGTTTAGCTCAGCTTAAGAATACTCACATTCATTTATCTCAGCACCATTTAATTTACCTTCTAAACTTTCTTCAGACGTCGTAGGTGCTTCATGCTTCTCCTCTTTCTTCTCAAGTACATCATTCTCCTCCTTTTGTTGAATGTTCTGAACTCCCTGCAAAACGTTAGTAACAAGAGATGCAAAAAATTGCTCCTTCAATGTTTGCACACCATCATTGCACAAAGATATAGGATATTTAGAAACAAGAGATAAATCATATTGTTCATATTTTCTCGCATTTGATATGATTTGACTCTCAATGCTACGAGCAGGCATGAATAGGTGTCCAATATGATTATATGTCACGTTAGCATGCATAACCTGAATTTCAGAATTAAGCCTCTTGAAAAATCTACGTATTGTGTTCTCATTGCATTCTTTTAGACCACTATAGATGATACAAACTTTAAATTTATGGATGTACTCTATAACAGTTCGATCACCTTGTTTTACATATTCTAATTTCTCAAGAAGAATACATTTGTAATAAGAACTCACAAAACATTTTCTCATCATGGTTTTGCATTCATCCCAAGTTTCAGGTTTGTTACTAACATGACTCCATCAAAAGAATGCAGAAGAGGTAAACTTATTACTAGCAGCCTTAACCAACCTTAACCATTTGAGCATCAGAAAATTCATGTTTATCAAATTTATTGTCTACTACTAGCTCCCAATCAATATAAGCAACATAATCATACTTACCATCGTAGAATGGTAACTTAGATTTAACTCGTGTAAAATTATATCAGGTACCTCATGTAGAGAAGAAGCCATATCTTGTCGAAGGTGAAGACGTCGATGTTGAGCATGACGATATTGTATCCTCTTACGTAACCCTGCCATGGGTAGTATCAAACAAGAAACATACACAAAAATATGCACGCTTCTATCAACTACTAGGTAGTGGAGGCTCAAATATCACACACACTCAAGCTTTTAACCAAGCTCTTACAAGATCTTACCAAAGTAAGCGGAATGGTGACTACACCGACTCAACCTAGACCAAATGGAGGTTGGATATATCGATGTCTTGGCAAATGCTTGCTGTACGGCTGCAATCAAATTTGTGGAGCTCTGGGTAGGCTTAAATATGAAGCAAAGGAATAGCAAATGTTCAAATCAGAGAATGCAAAGTTGAATAATTGTTCAAAGTCAGTACCGTGCTGATCCTACTAGAACATACTAGAGATGCGAGCCTAGACACAAACGATACCACAAGATAGCACTAGAAACAACTCATGCACAACTCTGATATACAAAAGCAAACTCAAAGATAATAGTTGATTTTCTCTTTTCCTTCTTTCTTTCTTTCTTTTTTTCTTTTTTTTTGTGCGGCTTTTGTTTTCTTTTTTAGCACCTTTCTACCTTTTTTTCTTTTTTTCTTTTTTTCAGCAAAAACAACTCAAGGACCTAAATGCAAGATTACAGGGACTTAAATGTAAATATAAAAATTACAGGTACTCCAATGCAATAGTGCAAACCTTAAAATTAACATTATACAAAAATGGAATGCTCTCGTCCCATAGGTTCCGTTTTTGCAAACAGATCTCCAATTCGATACTTCAAAAAGAATTTCACCAAGGTGTTGGGCAACTCACGAGGGAGTCGGACTCAAGAGGGAGGTGCAGTTTCCTTTGTAGAAGGATGGTCAGTCCACAAGATGAAAACAAAAACTAACTTTTAACCGATCCAATCTACTATTTCTTTCCAAATCAAACTTGCATACTTCCAAGAACCGATTTGGTAATTTCCTTCCTCCTCTCGCGTAGGACAAGCACAGTCGAGACAGAACACGGCTAAGTCTCGTCAAACCCTAGATGCAACTCCACAACTCCAAAACCAACTGACAGAAAATACCTGAAATGAGAAAAATGGAACCCTAGCAGCGACACGATTCCGTTTTCAAAGATCCCAATGACAATGAAGACATGGCGGCGGCGGCAACAGTTGTA
Source organism: Oryza punctata (assembly GCA_000573905.2). NCBI lineage: Eukaryota > Viridiplantae > Streptophyta > Magnoliopsida > Poales > Poaceae > Oryza > Oryza punctata. The sequence goes on from CM002488.2 coordinate 14,805,799, forward strand.
CTAGATGTGACCAGAACTCGAAACTCTAAATGGACTAGACTCTAAGACCAGCAATACGACACGATGATGCAACGCAAAACTCAACAAAGCAAAAACTAAAAGGAACAATGCAATGGCACAAATATGGCTAGGTGATGGATGCAAATTTTTTTTTGTATGGCTATTTTCTGGTTATAGGTAGATAAAAATACTCACCAAGCAACGAAAGCTCTAATACCACTTGATAAACCCTGAACTCCACTTGATACGCTTAGGGATCTAGTTGTCCCGATCTTTCGGTGAGTTGGTGATAACTACAATTTGGGTGAAACATTGACAACCCGACTATAACTGTACGAGACGTTGTTGTGTTGCACCTTATTGATCGATATACCTCTCCGTGGGTTGTTGATCTTGCCAGCGCAGATCAACCTAATTCGTGCAAGCAAATCAAAGAAACAAACAAGAACAAGATAAAAGCAATCTGAATTGCAAATAGGAATTGAATACAAATGATAAGTTGGGGTTCCGTAACGAGCAAGCCAGTGATCTAACCAATCACGGGATTACACAGCAAAGTAGCAAAGCTAAACTTTGATCTAAACAAAACCCAAGAAAATCCAAAGGGGTAACCCAAGAAAATCCAAAGGGGTACCTAGCTATTTAAGGAGGTGGAAGGATGACCAAGGGGTCCTTAGGGTCGTGCTCCACCAGGTTGGGGCGCACCCCACATGGGCCCCACATGGGCCGGGGTCCCAAATAAAGTTATAAGCCCATAGACCCATTACAGGTGATGCAACACCTTGTTTTTGTGATTGCTGCAGACTAGGATGGAATTTGAGGATGAGGCTGAATCCATTGGAAAGAGGACTCCAAGAGCTTTCCATCAAGTACTCATGGGCCCAAAACGGAGCTCGCATGCATATTTGGTGGCCGTTTGAAGTCAGCACTATCACTGGTAGCCAAATTGGATTCCAGAACTTGTACTGCTTGATCTGGATGTCTTCCAGTTGTACTATGATGTGAGCAATGGTTGTATCAATGGTAGTTGTGGTCACATCAACATGTCCTAATGAGAAGGACCTGACCTAGTAAAATTCCGAGACTTGGCACTGTCGGCCAAGGTGACTAGATGATAGGCATTAAGGTTAGCTGTGGATACTTTCTTATCTGGGTGAGGGAAAGTATCTCATGAGGGAAGACAGTGTTGAGGCGGAGTTTCTAAAAAGCCTTGTTACAAACTCATTGGCCGCACACTAATTGAAGTGTGACTACTAGTTGGTCATAAAAAAATTATGTATCTTGTGGATCAAGTAGTACAACCTCTGTAGAGTGTTAACTAATCTATTCGAATAATGGCGTCCACGGTCATGGACATGCTCGGTGATATCAAATGAGGGGTAGTTTGCGAAAACCAGGGATGAGATTGAGTTGTGTGCAGGTTATTGAATATAGCTTTGCAGTCCTTTGTGGATGGTTGGATGGTAACACCTGTTCTTTATAAATATTGTTTTAAATATTTATATATATTTATAATTGCAACTATTGTGTTATGCAAAATAGCCATAGTCTTCCTTTGTCAGCTGTGCATATGCATATTTTTGTTTATTTGCCGAGTATTCTATGTACTCACCTTGCGATTCCCCCAACTCAAGAAGGAAGGTTTCTGCTATTCTCTAAGGACTTTGTTACCGAAGTCGAGGATTAGGGTGTGTGCCCCAGCTGACTGCATGTGGCATGTTGAATGGAACTTCCGGGCATTTATTTTCTTTTCCACTTTGCTATCTCATTCTCGTGTAACCCTAAGGTAAATAAATTTAAGTGAGCCATAAATCTTATCACAGTCACTTTATTAATAAACATTAGTTTCCCTTCATGACATTGGCTATGATATTATCTTAGTAACTGCATGTGTTAGTTTACACCTGGACTAGCACGTATACACATGAGGTCCTATTTTGGGTCCTCACAATTGGAGACGTGTAGCTAGGAGTTTCGATATTGATTTTCTCTACATCGTGAATGAGGTTGATTGGGTTATAGTCTGTGATTTTATCTTCACCTTCATTTTTGGGATTAGGACCACATTTGGAGAGTTGAGCTGATTCAAGTGGTTGCACCTTAGGTTGTAGACCGCATTTAGGGCCGCAATGACGTCACTCTTAATGATGCCCCAACATGCCTTCTAGAAGCATCCAGTGAAGCCATCAGGACCTGGGACTTTGTCTGCGTCTCATCAATTGCCCTCTTGATCAACTCTTCCGTGAAAGGGTTAGCAAGGGTGCTCAGGTCTACCGGCTCTATGCCAAGGGCCTGCTAGTTGAGGTCACGGGTTCTTGGATTGGAGCTTTCCATGATCGACGAAAGTGGTTGTGGATTACCATCTCTTTCTCATCATGTGTCACCACCCATTCGTTCTGCTTATGGATGCGGTGTATATGGTTTTTCCTCCTTGCATTGACTTTGAGATGAAAGTATTTGGTGTTTGCATCACCTTCTTTTAGGTTTATTATTTTGGAGGCTTGCCACTTTCTCGCTCTCTCGATTACCGCTAGTCCTAGCACCCACCTTTTTAGGGCTCTTACCACAGACAACTCTTGTCGCTCCTGTGCCATGTCTAGCCTATGTATTATGTCATTTGCCATGTGAAATTTCAGTCTTGCTTCTGAGCTGGTGGTTCTGGCCCAAGTCTTAAGATATTTTGCAGTGTGTCGCAGCTTAAAGGCCAGGTGGTGGAGGGGTTCGGTGTGGGGCGTTGGCATGCTCCACACACACGCGACCACTTCGCTGAAGCCTGACAATTTCATCCAGGAGTTCTCAAACTTGAAAGGCCGCGGCTTCCGTGGACCTGAGGGATTGGTGAGGAGTAAAGCGCAGGATCGGATGGGCTTGTGGTGAGTGCATGGAGGATGTGATTGCTGAAGGACAACTCCCAAGCAGCTTCGTTGCAAAAGAACCTATCTAACCTCACAAGGGTGGGTCTGCATCTCTCATTGCTCCATGTGAATCTCATGTTCTGAAGGTGGATCTCTTTTAATTAAAGAAGTTAATGGCGTCCCAGAACCAGCTCATTCTAGTCAGGTTTAGATTGTTGTTTTTGTCATGAGCTCTGTAGATCATGTTGAAGCCACCTTTCCCCGATAGCCGGATTGTCTCCTTATATGTCGTAGGAACGACTCTTTGTCTCTGTGCCTCATGGGGACATAGACAGCTGTGAGTGTGAAGCTCATTCCATGATGGAGAATTGTAACTTCGGTCGTGACGAAGTACCGACCGACTCGTGTTCCCTGAATGGAGATCCCACTACTATTCCATAAAAGGAGGATTCCTCCTCTCATTCCTCTGGTTGGCTTGAAGGCATGTTTGTTGAGCTTATAGCCTTCGATGTATCATGCCAGCTGGTCATATGTTGTGCTCGGCTTTGTTTCCCGGAAATAGGCAATGTTGCATGATGTTTCTACCATCATTTCACGAAGGGTTGTGCATTTGGCAATGGAGTTGAGGCCTCTAATGTTCCAGCTAAAGAGCTCAATTATGTGGTTGATGGGTGCGCTTTCCTCGTGCCATGGCACCAAGGCCCTATGCACCCTCGATGCTTACCTTGTCTTCCAGGTCAGTGACACCATCACCCACCACCTCCAGGAGGGTGTCGTCCAGCTGCAGACCACTATCGTTTGTGTCGATGTCGACATCGAATATGGCTATTAACGCCGTGATGATGTGCTGTGGCAGTGGCCTGTTGAACATGACGATGTAGTCCGCGAGCACGTTATCGAACGAGGCGTCGTCGCAGTAGAGCCCTAGGTGCTTGCACAACACCTTTGTGCAACGCTCCATCGTGTGAAGCTTCAGTTTGGTGGCCAGCCCGGTGGTTGCACCCTGCCCATCGGCCGAGGATGGCGCGCTTGGCCTGTCGGTGTGACGTCGACTGGTTGAGGCAGGATTGGCGGCAGCGGGATGGTAAAGAGGCTCACAATGGTATTGGATTGCACCACTATCGTAGTATTGTTTTGTGGCTCAGGTGGATTGACTAGTGTATTAGGTGCCACTAGCATGTCAACCGTCGCCGGATCAGTGTCATGGCTGCCAGCATCCCCTGCACCTCATGAGCCAGCTCCGAGTCCCGTGTTGCTTGGCCTCCCTGCCCTTTTGAAGGAGCACCGACCCATGGCATCGCCCCTTCCCTAAACGATGGTGACTTCGGTGGCGAAACCTGACTCCAATTGCTGGCCGCTGTCCCTACCACCTCTAGCTTGGATAATGCAGCCTCCACTTCTTCGATCGGCGCCTGGTTGATGCAAAGCGCTCCCTTAAGGTGGTCGAAGACTTGTCGCGCCGCAACTATCTGTGCAGACCGCAGTCAGACCGCAGTCAGGGTGTGCTCCGGCGAGGAAAGCTGCCAGGCTTTCGTTCTAAGCCTGGTAGCTTGCAAGATGGGGCACACATTGAGGCCCACCAAAGATCCCCTTACCAATAACACGGTGACACTTGGAAGGAACAGGGAAGGGAACAACAAAGTCGGAAGAGGGAACCACATCCGAGAAATTTTAGTCAAATTTGACTAAAATCTGTGAAAATTTAAAGTGACTGAAATATAGCAATCTTGTTATAGAATACATGAAAGCCCTACATATGCCAAGAAGAAATTTTACAATCCTTAAAAAAAAGTATCTTGAGGCATCTAAATTTTACACTAAAAATTTTGGTACCTCGAGGTACCTATTATTTAGAAGAGTTTTACGTTAGAAAATATGGTACCCGGTGCATTCTCAATAAATTACCCTAAGCCAAGAATATTTGGTAATTCTGGCAAATGGTCTCCAAATCATGTACAATTGGCCGAGACTATAATGCCTCGTATCATTTTAACCAGGAATAGAATACTTGCTACCAGTACAAGCCATCGAAAAAACAACACTTACAAAGTCACTTAATTCGGTGGTAAGCGTACCAACCTTTAAGCTGTAACAGGTGAGAATTATTTGTGCATGCTTATTATTTGTCGTCTGGCACTTGCTCTTGAACCATTTTTCTTAGTTTCATCTGCCCGTGAAGTGAGGTATCAGTATGCCCAGCACGAACAGCATAATCGGTCGCAGGTTTATGGATATGGAGGCCGTGCGTCTGTTGACACTCATGCCTGGACGGCACTCGTCGACGCTGTTCGGTGGATGGAAACACACGTAATATATCAGTACGTTGAACATTATCGCCGCGACAAACATCAACAACCCGTATATGATGGGAACCCAAAGAGCAAGTTTCAAGGCATTAGTCAGAACTGATGCGAATAAGCGAATTTGCGCGGAAATTTGGCGCACCCAACGAGGAAATTGCAAGGCAATACTCGGAACTGATGTGCATAAGGAAATTTCCGCAGAAATTCGGAGCAGCTGCAGCAGAAGCGGTGCATGGTGGTCAGAGGTAGGCCTGAAGCTACCTTTTGGCCATTGCTTCAAGATCCATGAGCTGAAGTAGCACAGTCCCCCTGACAAGCCTGAGATGCCCCAAAAACTACTTCTCCAAAAACCCTGCAGGATCGTCACCTCATCATATGTAGCCGCCCATGCCCACAGCAAGGAAACTGCGACGAGGCAAACGATTTTGCACGCATGGGCATCGTGGGCATCGTTGAGGTGAACGGAGAACCATATGAGCAGGGCAACAAGCTCCGGCGTGCAGGCTAGTGCCATGCTCTTCGTCCCAAACCATTCTCCGGCCATGGTGTGCACCGACACTAGAATGAGGACGATGCATGTCTTGTGCATCACTGGCAACACACGTGATACACCAGGATAGATCCCAGCTGGCACCGTGCGGGTGATTAATGTCGCCAGAGCAACCATAGCCGAGCTGATGAACACTAGGAAATGAGAGACCAAAACACGATCTTGCTGCCAGTTTCCTCGGGCAAGCATCACGCCGGGTAGCTGCAGCCAAAATGGTAGCACTGCTACGATTAGCGTCAGCTGCTCACCGGGGGAATCATGTCGAAGTTGCCTCCTGCAGGTTTCTACCCAGAACTTGCGGCACAGAGCGATGATGAACACAATCATGATAACTGGGATCACGGCGATGCTGATATACCTTGTGTTAATCATGAGCAGGAACACGTAAGAATTCAGCACTATGCCGGCAGTAGTGATGTGCAACTCATTCCCGGAGCCATATTGTTGTTTGCGTTGAAGTATCAGGAAATGCATGCCATAGCGAATCACAAAAATCATGCCGAGACAGAAAACAGCTATTGTCACCGCGGACTGTGTAGCAGTTTGCTCGGGCTTGCTGTGACTTGTTAGAATAAGAATTATATAGTTGCCGGCCGCTGATATCATTAGCGACAGCAAACCATGCATGGACAATCTTGTAATTGGCTTGATTCAAGCAACAAACAAACAAAAATAAATCGTCAGTAAAAATGACCACTAAGATAAACTGTATATAAATGAAACTATCTATGGCATGAATCACTTGAGGTCACAGAGCGTATATATAACATGTACATGTATATAATTATGACGAAAGTTGCTCCCTGTCCTAAAATCTGCTCCTAGCTGTTACTGAATAAGGACCTGAACAAATCAGGATCTGAACAAGGACCTGAATTTGCTTTGAGTCTGTTACCTCTTTCGTGTCCTCGTCGCTCTCTTCCTCGCTGGCTTCAGAAGATTGAGTGACTTCATCGCTCAATTTTTTTGACGACGATATCTTGGGCATGCTGAGTGTCTTCATTCCTCCCTATAGATCTGCTGTGTTTTTGGTTTTTGGTAGTGTGATCTTTCGAGCGCATATGAGTGCGTTGGTTGGGGTGAGGGATGAAAGAAGAAAAACGAAGAGATGGGAAACTTCAAGCATGAATTGTCCTCACCATGTCTATTTGAAGAACCTGTACTACTGCTCATGATTTGATCTAGCATTTTTTTATGACAATTACTACACTCTCGTCTTTTCGACACAGCTGTCAAACATACTATTGCTTACTACTCTTTCCATAAAAAAACACAACTTTATTTTCGGACAAAGGAAGTACATAGCCAGGAAGGTGTACTTTCGAGCAAAATTTATTGACCTCTCTCTGTTCTTTTCCCCGGAAAGACAACTAAGCATGCCCACCATAGATACACAATTACACACACCCACTAGAATTTTTTTTATTTTTCTTGAAGTTTTAAATTTTTAATTTAAAAATAAACTCTTCTAAAACTTATTTTTAAAATCTGAATTTTCGGACATCGACTAACGTGGTAAAATAATACTGCCACACCGGTCCATCTGGCATAGCCATGTTACTTCACCACGTTGGTCTGGCTAGTGTGGTAGCATGATAAAATTGTCACGTTCACTGCGGGTAGCATTGCCAATGTTATTTTGCCATATAAGGCGCGCTAGCCTGGTCAAAATATTTTGGAAGAGTTTATTTTTAAAATTGAAAATTAAAAGGTTAAAAAATAAAAAATCCACCCACCAAGTGCACTTCCTAATAATACATACTCAAAAGAATGGAGACCGCCTAGTGAACTACTCCCTCTATTTCATAATATAAGGCGTGGTCAAAGTTGGTACAGTCTCCAAAACTAATCTTTAGTTTATAATTTCTCATATATTATAAGGTTTGTAGCAACAAAATTATAACCATATGAAAGTAAATTTAAATGTCAATCCAATGATATAATTTTTAACAAATAAAATTCATTTCATATTATACTAAGCGTTGGTCAAATGTTTTAAAGATTGAATCTTGGAATGCGTGCGCGCCTTATATTATGGGATGGAGGGAGTACTGCATAAATGATTTCCTGGACGAGTACCCAATAGGTTGCAGGCAAGCCATAAAGTATCTGTGTTTGAAAAAATTGACCCCTATTTTCGCATACGGCTCCTTAATAGGTCCGTATGCAAAATTTTATTTTCGCAGGCAGGCATCTTAAAGGATCCGCATGTGAAAATAAGCATGTTTTCTCATCCAGGCCGGCCTCTTAACGGACCCGCATGCGAAACCCCCCTCCAACTCTTTTTATTCTCCCCTCCTCTCTTTCCCAACCCCATTCCTCCTCTCCCGGCCCACTCCTCTCCTAGGCTCCTCCTCTCCTCACCTCCCTCTTCTCTCCTTCCTCCCAACGGCGGGCACCGGCAGTGGAGGCAGCGGGCGTGGGTGATGGCACACGGCGGCCCCCTCCACCTTCCCTGTGCAGACCCAGCAGCAGGCTCGAGCGGGCACGGGCGGAGGTGTGGCCCGCGCGGATCTGGCACCAGCGGAGGGCTCGGGCACGAGCTCCACCGGTGGAGGGCTCCGGCGAGCGGTGTCCGTCGCCTGCACGGATTCGGTGGCAGCTACCCTTGCCCCACACGGATCCGGCGGTGGCCGCCCTTCCGTGCGATAACAACAACCTCGATGGCGACGACGATGACCTTGATGATGATGGCCCGGGTGGAGGCAGCGGGCTAGGGTGTCGAGTGACGGGGGCGAGCGGGTGGCGGCGGCGACCGCGTAGCGCCGAATCTAGGGTTTCAGGGCCAGGGTTTGGATTTTTATTTTTTGTGATATTTAATTTTTGCAGATGGCCACCTTAAGCGCTCGCGTGTGGGTGCTCCACCGCGCACGGAAAATTGATTATTTTTGCAGACACCTAGCTGCAGACGGGCCAGAGGCCCACACACTAAAATCTATCTTGTTCATCTGTAAAAATTGTTTCTTTACTGGTATAATAAATTTATAACATTATCAAACTCTGTGTGGTCATATATTTGTAGGTGTCAGGGTTTAAGTTGAGTGGATTCATGCACCTGCAACATTACCATCGTCGGCGATTAGTACTTTCTGACCGTAGTTTTGTATGTGCTCTAGGGATTGCAAGTGCAAAGTATTATGCAAGAAGATTTTATATATGTTCTAGCCATCTCAGGAAAATAACCCAATGGGTGTGTTCGATTCAGCTATTACAAGTGGATTTTTTGTGACACACGAACAAGATAAGCCATTACTGCATGATTAATCAAGCATTCATTATTACAAATGTGAAAAACGAATTTATTTGATTAATCAAGTATTCATTATTATCTATATCATGTTGAGATATACTCCTTCCATCCTAAAAAAAAAATCAAATCCTAACTACGAACCTGAATACAAGTTTATCAGGTTCGTAGCTAGAATTAGGTTTTTTATGGGATGAATGATAGAGTGTATCTATATCTAGTCGACTAAGGGAAGGTGCGGAGATGATGTAGTTGATAGTGTGGCCTTCTACATGTGCGGATATTTATACCCTAACATATGGGTCTTGTTTCTATATATGATTTGTATATAGTATTTGAACCAGTGAACCCTGTTTGTACCTTGTATAGCTAGTGTGATGTGGTTTAGAACGAAGGTGTATTAGAATTGGTTATAGTGGTTGGTTTAGTATACCACTTTTGAAATTTAGGTAGGTGAACGTAATTATAAGCATTTTATGCTCTGATCATGGTATCTTCAAGTTAACCTTTTATATGAAACAAGATAAGTGTAAGTGTAGTATTATGTATACGTGGGTCTGCTGAATGTGTAAAGCTGATTTATACGGATTTGGAGGTAGTGTGTATTGAGAGTGCTCTAGAGTAGTTGTATTACTTTATTATACCTCATTTCAAATCTAGGTTGGTACCCGGAAGATAGCACGTAATAACAACAGAAAAAACTGGATTAATTTAATTATGAGGAAATTTCGAAGGAAACAACCAATTGCATGTCCAAAGGGAAGAATCCTGCAGTAAAAAATATGGTGGGTGGATGGGTGGGGTGGGGGTGGGTTTGATAGTCATTCAAAATGAGTGTCTTTATAGATGTCCAATATGTAGCATATGTAATTAAATTATTGAAACAACTCGTTTTCACGCTTTTCTGCTCTAATTTATCTAAGGTGGTGTCCTTCCGTTTGGATAGTGGTGGTCGCTGCCTCCACTGGTCTTATTCTGTGTTTTTCTACTAGTATCTTTTGAAGGGATGCAGTGGAAATATTTGAGTATTCTGTGAAGAAAGATGGGGCAATAATGATATCCTAGTCAGTTTGTCCTTTTATTAGAATTATTTAGGTCCTGTTTGTTTCCAGGGATTTATTTTTAGTCCCTGTCACATCGAATGTTTGTACACTAATTAGAAGTATTAAATGTAGATTAAAAATAAAACCCATTTCATAACCTAGATTAATTTGCGAGACGAATCTATTGAGCCTAATTAATCCATGATTAGTCTATGTGATGCTACAGTAAACATGTGTTAATTATGGATTAATTAGGCTTAAAAAATTCGTCTCGCAGATTAGCTCTCATTTATAAAATTAGTTTTTTATTAGTCTATATATAATACTCTAAACTAGTGTCCAAACATCCAATATGATATGAGGTAAGAAGTTAGCCCCATCTAAACAACGCCTTATCCTAGGCTTCATTTTGGCTCTCTGTCCGAAGACCTTGACTCAAGTACAGGGTGGCCAAACTCTTCCTCCATGTAAGCGCGACTCAATATGCATATGGTCGATCCCCATGTAAGCCCGAGTCCCGAGGAGTTCGATGCCTTGCAGAACTCCCGTCACTGGTTTACATGATACTAGCTGATAGCTTTCCCTGAAGTCCTAAGGTTTTGTTATTCTTCCAGTTTTCCCAACCCATCTCTCTCGTTTTCATGTACACGCTTTTCAAACTACTAAACGGTGTGTATTTTGCAAAAAGTTTCTATATAAAAGTTACATAAAAAAATCAAATTAATCCATTTTTGAAAAAAAATTAGCTAATACTTAATTAATCACGCGCTAATGAACCGCTCCGTTTTCCGTGCAGAGAAACTGTGTTCCCATCCCTGGGAAACGAACGCAGCCTAAGTATCGAAACGGTTCAAGCCTTCTTAAAGAAGTAATATCCTACTCATATTTAGGGATTAAATCCACCGAGTTATCTATTGATTTCTATATCTAGATTCACTCATCCCCGTAAGGGGCACCCCACCCTCCTTATATAGCCGGAAGACACGGTTTACAAGATAGAGATTTAACTACTTACGGTTTAAATCTCTTATAACTAATTTACAATCTCAACCAACCAGGACTACGGGCTATAACTTGATACACAAGCCAACACTATACCTGAGTCCTAATGTCATACATATTCTGTATACACAGTATATCCCCTATGATCCAGCCGAATAACTAGATCTGTGGGTATGTGGTACATATAATCTCCAAGTAGTCCCTGAGATCTTCACAGTCGACGAGATAATCTTCTTCCCGAATTAAAACAATAATCACCGAGTACTTCAATCATCTCTACCATAGTCCCCGAGTACTTTTACCAAATCACTAGGCTGTGAAGGGCTGGAAAAATATGAAAAATATAACCAGGTGCATCGACTAGATGCACCTAATTAGGTGTAGCCCCTGACTATGTGATTAGTTGAACAAACAAATCTACTATGCGAGTGATTTTAAGTTACCCAAATAGCAAAATAATAGCGAATGCAATATAACCCTCGAATAAATAATATTCAAGTAATTACCGACTGCTTTATAAGTATGATGCATGCAACCTAAAGTTACCACATCTTTGAAAATTCATATAGCAAAAACAACTATAAAAAAGCTTGTTTGCTATGAATAAAAAATTTCCAAAGCACCACCCACATACCATGTGCACACTACTTTAACTGATGTGCATAAGCCCCTAAAAGACACATAATTTCTCCACACCTGGAAATATACGACATATGTGGCATAAAATCCGAAAAATTTTACCAACCGCCTGAAAAATGACCAGAATATAATCAGCCTAAGCCATTATTACTGGTCAAGAAAAGTGCACACTTATGTAGCAAAAATGCATTGCACCCATTCCCAAAAAACTGGGTTACATCAGTATAAGTTTTAGCGACACATGCTTTTTTGCTCATCACAAAATGCTTAAGCCCCTAGGGACATATGTCAAACCTCTTCCAGCATCATGGGCTTAAGACATCCAATAAGCCTTAGCCCAATTATCAACCAATAAAGTCAAAACAACCGTTGCCATTCTCGCCCCTTCGTCTTCCTCGTGAAAAAAATCCCCAGCGCTCCTATTCAACGCGCACAGCACTCCAATTAAGGTTCCAGATCCTCACTCTTACGAGCTCTAAATCCTCAATACCTTCATCAGATCCCGCTGCGGATAACCTCAATCTATTCTTCCGTTCCATTGACTTCCAGAAAAACTCCTCAACCCATCGAATCCCACATCCTAACCATGAATGGAGAGAGAAAAATTCCCTTCAAGCAATAGGCAAGATCCGATGTCAAGGAATCTACTCTTCTAGAGATGGTGAAAGATGGCATCCTCCCAGCCAAAGAAATCATCGGGTGGCGCCCTACTTACAGCGAGGACTTCCCAACTCCAGACACCAGCGAGATTGTGGTATTTACCCCTTTCTTCTATTCCGGCTTCGCTCTTCCAACTTCCTCTTTCTTCCGCGGTCTTCTCGCATTTTATGGAATCCAGATTTTCCACTTAAATCAAAACTCCATATTACACACCACAAACTTTATCCATCTTTGCGAAGCTTTCCTTGGCATCCAACCTCATTTCATACTGTTCCGCCGCGTCTCTTATCTCAAACCCCAGCTTGACAAGAACAATCCTTTTGTTATTAGCGGATTTGGGTTCCAATTACGCAAAACTCTTGCACAAAAATACTTCTCTCTCCCGTTCAAAACCTCCAACAAGGGTTGGCATTCCAATTGGTTTTACATCTCCAATCCTGCCCCCAGCCTTCCCGACTTCGTCGGTCTTCCACCAGTTCTCCAAGAACATTAGAGAAATCTTCCAATAGGCGACGAGCTCGCCCAGGCTAATGAATTACTTTTTCGCCTGGTAGAAATCAAACAAAAGGGCCTCTAAGGGGAGCAAGTCACTCGGCATTTCATCATGTGCCGACTGGCTCCGATCAAAGAGAGAAGCAAACCAGCATACGAGTATGAGGGCTAATCTGATCCAAACCGCAAAGATCCCAACTTAATCGACTACAAGATCATGTGCAGCCATATGTACAAAGTGTTCTCTTCCAGCATAGCCATCAACTACGGGCACAAACTCCCAATTACCCCTTACAGCTTGATGCGACCACCTCCAACAATAAGCAAACTTCAACCTTTCTTCAAATGATTAACTTTAGCTCAACTGCTTTAACAATTTTTTCATAATATTTCTTACCGAGGAAAATCTGCGCTTCTCTTCCAAACCTCCTCTCTTTGCTCCCCACAAACCAGCAGTCAAAAGTGCTCAACCTTCTGGCGGCCCCACTATTAATCCGACTACAAAGAACAAACGAGCAGCCCAAAATGATGACGCGACGCAAAAGCTGAAGCGGAGGAAACTGGTCTGCAGCGACTCCGAAGATGACCGAGCAAAGAACAAACCAGCACTGCAACTGCTCCAGCCAGATCTCCCGCCACTCGGCCCTCTCCCAGATTCCGCAGATCTTCAAGGTACTATTTACTCTTTGAATTTTCACACTTTAATCGTCTCGTCGCTAGCTAAGAAAGATACTGTCTCCTGGAATATTAGAACTTTTGTACAACTTTCTTCTTCTATTTCTCGGTGCAGGAAGCCACAAGACATCGACCCGACTGGCAAGACTGAAGCTCCACCCAAGAGCACCTCATCCGAATCCAAATCAGAACCCTCGACTGGAAACCAGTCGGAAAACGCTGAACCATCCTCAGAAGCTGAACCCTCGACCCAAAGCTAGTCGGGTGATGTAGATCCCAAGACTGCTGATCAGGATTATATCGCCAGGGGACCAACAAGAGGAAAAAGAAGAGCAACAACCTAGTTGTCGACCACAAAATAATGGGGAGACAAATCCTAGCTGCCCGCCGACTAGTCATACGCAGAGCCCTCCTCCGGGATGCCCCAGGATCATCACTGGTAAATTTCTCGCTGTATTCCAAATCCATCTTTACATTCCATATCGATCATTTTTAATTTTGTGAATGAGGTCCTTTAATCAGTGAAGAAGGAGAAGAAATCCCCAGGATCAAATCGGTCGAGGATTCTCTTCCCCCAACAAAGCTTCAATGGAGGGATAGAGATGGTATCCTACAAAACATCGTGATAAATAAACAAAAGGAAGATGAAGAGCTCCACAAGCTAATTAGAAGCTTAAACGAGTCCACCCGACTGGTCAATGTAGCTATTTCTCCCTTTATCTTCATCAGCCTTTTCGATTACTTGCTAAATCAAATTACTCCTTAGAGGATTCATCTTTGTAACGAGGCTAAGACCAATGCACTAGAGAAACTCGTTCCACACCTCGAGAACCTCGAAAATTTCAAGGCCTATTTAAGGCAAACTCAAGAAGACGCTCAATCCAAGGAGAGGGAGTTAAAAGACCAAATCACCCAACTCGTGGATATCAGCTTCGACCACCGGGGGATAATTGGAGGTAATTATCATCTTTTATTTTCTTTATGCATATAGCAAGCCTGAGAAACTCATCCGACTTCCTTCAGCACAAGCAGCAAAAATTGAATCCCTGACTGCCCAGCTGAAAAAACTTGAAGAATCCAATACTCAGCTGATAGTCGACAAAACCAAAGCCGAGGAAAATCTCGAAGGTAAAGATTCAATCTTTCTCGTTTGTGCATGCTCTTATTATATCCATTCGGGTACTCACTCTTGCTTTCCATAACGCAGCTCAAAAACTGAAAACCAAGGCCCAGTTTGATGTCTTCGCTGAGCGAGTAAAAAGAGCAGAGAGCATTCGGGATGACATAGCCAATGCCGCTGCCCCAATCTTGAACGCCATTTTCCAAAATGGACTCGGCTCCAGCCATGAAGACGCTGTGGAAATCTTTGAAGGTCTCTGTACTGCTCCGGCAAGATACTTCAACAATATCAAAGATGCCGCCTCCATGGGAGCAAGCCAAGCTCTAGTCATAATTAAGTCCCTGTACCCTCGAGTTGATGTAGAAGCCGCTCGAGATGGGTTTGCTGAAGGTACCACAGATGAAGAGGCTCTCGAGCTGATCAATCAAGCCCAAGATCCAGCCAACAAAATCGCTTCTGATGTTTTAGATAATTTTCAATCATAAACTCTTGTTACTGTATGTAGGTTGTCCATGGAATTTCAATTTGTTGTATAGTGACTTATTTATGCCATGCCTTAAGTTGTAAATCTAGTTTTAAATTTCTTAAAACTTCTCTCCGACTTCTTTAAGCGTAAAGCTTGTCAAAGCCAGGGTCAATGACAAATCACTAGATTTAAACTTAGACAGGGTCAATGACAAATCACATAAACAAATTGACATCGTGCTCCATTATTATTGATAGCCCCGACTGGCTACTCAAGGAAGACCATGAGTCGGCAGTCGCAAGGAAAAGATTACAAAGAAATATCTAAGTGTAACAACGATCGTTCCGTCTTCACGCTTTAGTCGGTAGGCTCCCGGCCGAGTAACTTCCGCAATTATAACGGTTCCTTCCCATAAAGGTGATAGTTTGTGCCTGTCCTTGGTCATCTGGATCTTCCGAAGAACCATATCCCCGACTATGAAAGCGCGTGATCTGACATTACGATTATGATAACGCCGAAGGCCTTGCAAATATCTAGCCGACTGGATGAGTGCTGCCTCTTGGGCTTCCTCTAGTCAGTTCAAATCATTTGCCCTGTCATGCTCTTGGCGCTCATCATTGAAGTTGCGAACACGAAGGGACTCAAACTCCATTTCACTCGGCAACATGGCTTCTGCCCCGTATACCAGAAAGAAGGGTGCCTAGCCCGTGGCTTGGCTCGGAGTGGTACACAATGACCACAAAACTGAAGGTAACTCTTCTGTCGACCGACCGGCGTAAGGACACAGTCTATCAAAAACTCGGGCTTTGATCCCTTGGAGTACCATCCCATTTGCACGCTCGACTTGACCATTGCTCATAAGGTGTGCTATGGAAGCATAACAAATCTTGATTACAAAATCTTCGCAAAAATCTTTGAACACACCTCCTGTGAACTGAGTACCATTATCAGTAATGATTTGATTCGGCACACCGAAACGATGTATAATATTGATGAAGAAATCTCGTGCTTTATCCGTGTGATCGTCGCGACTGGTTTCGCCTCAATCCACTTGGAGAATTTATCCATCGCGACGAAGAGATGTGTGTACCCGCCTTGCGCCCTTTTGAAAGGACCTACCATATCCAAACCCCAGACCACGAAGTGCCAAGAAAGTGGGATTGTCTGTAATTCCTGAGCTGGTAGGTAGGTCTGTCTAGCAAAAAATTGACAACCTTCGCAAGTGCGGACGATCTTATCTGCATCGATGACTGATGTGGGCCAAAAGAAACCCTATCGGTATGCCTTACCGACCAGTGAACATGCTGCTGCATAATTACCGCACACTGCCGAGTGGATATCCTTTAAAAGCTGTAAGCCTTCCTCGAGGGAGACACATCTTTGCAACACGCCAGAAGGACTTCCCTTGTATAATTCCTCCTCTATAAGGATGTAAGTCTTACTGCAGTGATGAATCCGCTCGGCCTTGTTCTTGTCGGGTGGTAGCTCCTGATGCTTCCAGTACTTGACAAAGGGCGTCCTCCAATCGGCATCAAGCAATAAAACTTGTTCACTAGCTTCCTTCTCCGAAGTTGACTTCTTCGGAATAGTTGGTTCATAAAGGTGTTCCACAAAGACGTTTGAAGGAGTTGTTTCTCTTTTGGACCCGAAGTTAGCCAGTCGGTCTACCGCCTCATTATTGTGTCGGAGAACGTGTGTTAACTCCAACCCGTCAAGTTTGTCTTCCAGTTTGCAAACCTCCTGCCTGTAGGTGGCCATGTTGTCGTCAAGGCATGACCAGTCTTTCATTATTTGATTGACCACTAATTGAGAATTTCCTCGCACGACTAAGCATCGTGTCCCTAGGGACATGGCGAGCCATAGGCCGTGCAGGAGGGCCTCATACTCGGCGACATTGTGTGAGGTCGAAACATGAATCCAAAGTACGTAACTCAGGCGTTCTCCAGTCAGGAAAATCAAGACGACTCCTGCCCCAGCCCCAGAAATCCTCTTGGATTAATCGAAGTGCATCGTTCAGTATTCTATGTTCTCCGCAGGTAACTCTTCTTGACACTCGGTTCACTCTGCCACAAAGTCAGCTAACACCTGTGACTTCACAGAAACCCGAGGTTTGAAAGTGATGTCTAAAGCCATCAGCTCTAAGGCCCATTTGGCGATGCGCCCTGTAACTTCTCTATTGCGAAGAATATCACCGAATGGAAACGATGTGACCACTGCGACCGGGTGACCATGAAAATAGTGGGCTAGCTTTCTAACGATGATTAGGACTCCATACAACAATTTTTGTACCTGAGGATATCGCGTCTTGGATTCGGCAAGGACCTCGCTTACGAAGTAAATTGGTCGCTGAACCTTCTGAGTGCGATTTTCTTCTTCACGCTCAACGACCAGGACCGTACTCACTACTTTTGAAGTCGCCGATACGTAAAGTAGCAGTTGCTCCAATGATAATGGCGAGGCCAACACCGGTCGAGTTGTTAGAAAGGTTTTGAAATCCTCGAACGCTTTTTGGGCTTCTGGAGTCCACTGGAAATCATCATTCTTCTTGAGCAGCTTAAAGAAAGGCATCCCTCGCTCTCCGAGCCTTGAAACAAACCTACTGAGTGCAGCCATGCACCCGGTGAGTTTTTGGACTTCTTTCGGGGAACTCGGGGGCTTCATATTTAAGATGGCATTGATTTTCTCTGGGTTGGCTTCAATGCCGCTATGAGACACCATGAAGCCAAGCAGCTTCCCTGACGGTACTCCGAAGGTGCATTTCTCGGGATTTAGCTTCATCCTGAAAGCACGTATGTTGGCGAAAGTCTCCTCCAAGTCTTCTATCAAGTTGTTCCTTTGCTTCGTCTTGATGATGACGTCGTCGACGTAGGCCTCCACATTGCATCTGAGTTGCGTCGGGAGACATCGTTGGATCATGCGTTGATAGGTAGCCCCTACATTCTTCAATCCGAAGGGCATGGTGATGTAGCAGTATGCTCCGAACGGGGTGATGAACTTTTCAGGCAGTCGGATTCCTTTAGGATGATCTGGTGGTACCCCGAAGTAACAATCCAGGAAGCTGAGCAACTCGCATCCGGCCGTTGAATCCACCACTTGGTCTTTTCGGGGTAAGCCGAATGGGTCTTTAGGACAAGCTTTGTTAAGATCAGTGTAGTCGACGGACATCCGCCATTGTCCTGTCTTCTTACGAACCAGGACTGAGTTCGCCAACTAGTCGAGATGGTAGACTTCCTTGATAAAACCGGCCGCCAAGAGCTTGGTTAACTCTTCTTTAATAGCGTCCCTTCTGTCCTGTGCAAACCGGCGGAGTCGTTGTTTGATAGGTTTAGCGTCTTTTTTAACATTTAAAGTGTGCTCAATCACTTCTCTAGGAATACTAGGCATATCAGATGGTTTCCACGTAAAGATATCTTTATTAGCTTCAAGAAAGGTGATGAGCGCGCTTTCCTATTTACTATCTACTCGGCGCCTATTATAGCAGTTTTAGAGGGATCCGAGGAATGTAAAGGAATTTTCTTGGTCTTGGCGTCGCCTTCTCCAGATTTGGCTGCCTTTTTAGTAGGGACCTCGCATTCTTGTGATGTTGACGCAGCTAGCCGGATTTCCTATTGGTCGAGAGATCTCTCACGAGATTGTGCCAACTCGCAGCTCTCCTTGTCGCAGGTGAGGGCCTGCTTGATATCGCTGCATAGGGATATAACTTCACGTGGACTAGGCATCTTCATCATCATGTATGTGTAATGAGGTATGGTCATGAACTTGGCTAATGCTGGGTGGCCGAGAATGGCGTGATAGGCTGTCTCGAAGTTGGCGACCTCAAATTTGATGTTCTCCGTACGAAAGTTCTCTTTCGTTCCAAAGGTGACCGGGAGAGTGATCTGGCCGAGTGGTGTTGAAGATAGTCCTGGAATGACTCCGTGGAAAGGAGCGGAGCTCGGCTTCATCTTGGAGCGTGGGATCTACATCTCATCCAAGGTCTTGGCGAAGAGGATGTTGAGTGCGCTGCCTCCATCGATAAGCGTGCGCTTAAGTTTGACGTTGTGGACAAATGGGTCTAGTACCAGGGGGTACCGCCCCGGGTGGACCACTCAGTCGGGATGATCCGAGCGGTCAAACTTGATTGGGATCTCTGACCACCGTAAGTACTGTGGAACTCCAGGTTGCACCGCATTGACCTCCCTTTCAGTAAGCTTCTGCTTTCTCTTCGATTTGTATGCAAGCGGACCTCCAAAGATGTAATTTAACTCGCTCATGGGATCCTGAAAAGCTCCTTGACTTGGTTCATTGTCATTCTTCTTTTGCCCAGAGATGCCTTCTCCTTCGACCGGCTTCTTGACTTGAGCAGCATACCTTTCTGTGAATTGTTTGTAGATGAAGCAATCTTTGGCAGCGTGTCCCTTATTAGGGTGATGCGTGCATGGGCCGTTCGATATTCTATCGTAGGTGGTGACGGGGTCGGTGGTTCTGGAAGTTCGAAGTTGTAGCAACCAGGTCTTCGGGCTTACGCTTGCGATCCTTGTGCTTCCCGCTGCTCTCACTGGCTCCTATCGCACCATCATTGTCCTTCTTCTCGGAACTCCAGCCTCCTGCCGATTGCTTGGAGGCCTTGACTGCATCATCTGACTTAGCGTACTCATTCGCCTTTTCAAACATCTGCGTGACTGTCTTCGGATGCTTGCAGCTGAATTTTCTGATGAGCAAGTCATTACGGAGTCCTCGTGTAAATGCGGCAATGATGTTGTCATCGGTGACATCAGAAATCTTGTTGCTCTTCTTGGAGAAACATCGTATGTACTCGTGCAGAGTTTCGTCCGGTTTCTGTACGATGTTGTTTAGCTCAAAGTGTGTCCCAGGGTGCTCGAATGTACCCTGGAAGTTGGCGATGAAGTGGTCGCGAAGTTCGCTCTAGGAACAAATGGTGCCTCGTGGTAACCCAGCGAGCCAGTTCCTAGCCTAGTCGGTTAGCGCCACTGGCAAATAGTTCGCCATGGCCTTGTTGTCTCCTCCTGCTGCGCGAATTGCGAGCGTGTAGACAGTTAACCAGGACTCGGGGTCGGTTTTGCCATCGTACTTCTCGATGCCAGTCGGCTTAAAACCGGTCGGCTAATTCACTCGACGCAGGTCGCTGGTGAAAGCGGGGATTCCTTCGCAATCTTTGTCGTCTTGGATTACAGTGCCTCTCTCTACGTCGCTGGTTAAGGGTGTCCCTCAGGTCGATTGAAGCCCTGGGGGACTGTGGTAGTCGGAGTGAAATCTGCG
Organism: Oryza punctata; assembly: GCA_000573905.2. Lineage (NCBI taxonomy): Eukaryota > Viridiplantae > Streptophyta > Magnoliopsida > Poales > Poaceae > Oryza > Oryza punctata. Next base: position 14,826,110 of record CM002488.2, read on the forward strand.
ATCTCTGGCACGAGGCGATGGGCGGGCGATGTGGCCAATGGGCGATTGGGCCGACTGCTCCCAGCGTGCTCCGCTGTTGTTGTCGGCACGGGAATTGGTCTTGCTTCTACTATCTCTTATTCTTGAGGACGGTGGGTGACTGCCAACTGGAGTTCTCGATGTAGATTCACTGGGTCATCGGCTTTCGCTAGCAGTCGGGATGGTTGCCGCGACGAGGGTCTTCACTTGATTGATCAGTGGTGCGACATGAGGCGGAGCTATGCCGAGTAGCGTGTCGAGGAGAGTAACAGACCCGACAGCATTTTGTTGCGGTGTAAGAAACACATTGGTGTTGTCAACTATGGTTTGCCCAATGTGGTGTCTTGCCCTGCGCCCTGTCACAGCCAGATCTCTGTTTCTGCGGTCTTCCTCTTCGTTGCGCCTCCTCTCTTTGTCTTCCCCGCATAGGCGGTCTTGTTCGGCTTGTGCCTGTCGTTCTTGCTCCAGTCTGGCCCTATCTTGGTCTAATCTGATCCTGTCTTGTTCCAGTCTGACCCATTCCTGCTCGACTCTAGCTCGGGCCGCTTCCTCGGCTTGCAGCCTTGCGGCTACCTCTGCGTCAGTCTCGTTGTTTGCCATGAAGACTCCATTGAAAACTGGAGTGTAGTTGTTGTCGAAGTCGGAGTCATCTCCAGCTACGGCGCCGACAGCATCGCCGTGGATGCTTTCTTCTGAAGAGCTAGCGTAGGCGGCGAGCTCAGTGGTGGAGCAGATCCAAGTGTTGGAAGTACGACGTTGACCTCTCTGAAGCCAAATCCAATCTTGACCGAGTTCGGATTGGATCTAGACCTATGAGGGGATGGCGATCTTGATCCGAGAACTGCGACTAGATCTGGTGGTTACTGCATGATGATCGTTGGGTACTCTTGCTCGTCTTGTGGTGGGCTCGGCGTAGGAAGAGGAGTTGATGTAGACGTTTCCCCCGAGTGGTTTAAGGCCATCTTGTGAGAAAGTAGCTTGGTGCTGGTTTCGGCCGCATTAGGAGGACCTAGCGGCCAAAGACTTCGTCTCCCCCCGACTGGTTGGATGCCGAGTCGAGAAGAGAGATCTTGCCGAAGTTGTCTGTGATGAAGTCGAGACTGCCGAAGCGGTACGCCTGCCCCGGAGGAAAGGTGAAGTCATCGATGCCTAATGATGATCTCATCTCACTTGATCGGCGATGAACTTGACGCACCCCTACCTGGTGCGCCAACTATCGAAACTAGAATTCGGCAATATGAAAAGGGGTAGCGAATAAGAAGGAAAAGTGGATGGGTTATGAGACGAAGGATTTAGACAGGTTCAGACCTACTTGAAGAAGTAATGCCCTACTCCTGTTTGGGGATTAAATCCACCGATTTGGGGATTAAATCCACCGAGTTGTCTATTGATTTCTATATCTAGATTCACTCATCCCCGTAAGGGGCATCCCACCCTCCTTATATAGCCGGAAGGCACGGTTTACAAGATAGAGATTTAACTTCTTATGGTTTAAAACTCTTATAACTAATTTACAATCTCAACCAACCAGAACTACGGGCTATAACTTGATACACAAGCCAACACTATACCCGAGTCCTAATGTCATACATATTCTGTATACACAGTGTATCCTCTACGATCCACCCGAATAACTAGACCTATGGGTATGTGGTACCTATAATCTCCACACTAAACGTAGGAAATCTGTGAGAACCCTGGAATATTTGCAACCATACTGTATGCGGTTGCTCTGAAGCTAGCTTTCAACCAACGAAAGAGAAAGCAGAGTAATTCCCATACCGTATGCCTTTTAGTTTTTTTGCTGTGTTTTCTTTGCATCACATGTTATTCTAGCTCATATATATAGTTTTAGTTTTCAGGTCCTAGTTCCGGAACGTATCTAAGGACTGCATTTGTTCCACTTAAGATGGTGAGCTGCATTTGGAAGGGTTTATTTTTAAAATTGAAAATTAAAAGGTTAAAAAATAAAATATCCACCCACCAAGTGCACTTCCTAACACGCTCTCAAAAGAACGGAGGACGGCTAGTGTACTACTACACCAATGATTTTCCTGGATAAGTACCCTAATAGGTTACAGGCAGGCCATGAAGTGTCCGTGTTTGCAAAAATCGACCCCCATTTTTGCATACGGCAAAATTTTATTTTTGCAGACAGGCATATTAACGGGCCCTTATGCGAAAATAAGCATATTTTCTCATCCAGGCCAGCCTCTTAACTGACTCGTATACAAAACGGCTCCTAGCCTCCTCTCCTCACCCCTCCACTCTCCCGGCCCACTCCTCCTCTCCTAGCCTCCTCTCCTCACCTCCCTCTCCTCTCCTCCCTCCCAACGGCGGGCACCGGCAGTGACGACGGCAGGTGTGGGTGATGGCGACGACGGGTGTGGGCGATGGCACGCGGCAGCCCCCTCCACCCTCCCTGTGCAGACCCAGCAGCAGGCTCGAGTGGGAGGTTGGCGGAGGTGTGGCCCCGCGCGGATCTAGCACCGGCGGAGGGCTCGGGCACGGGCTCCGACGGTGGAGGGCTCCGGCGAGCGGCGTCCGTCACTTGCACGGATCCGGTGGCGGCCGCCCTTCCCCCATGCGGATCCGGCGGTGGCCGCCCTTCCCCGCGATGATGACAACCTTGATGGTGACGACGATGACCTTGATGATGATGGCCCGGGTGGAGGCAATGGGCTAGGGTTTCGAGTGATGGGGACGAGCGGGTGGTGGTGCCGACCGCGTAGCGGCGAATCTAGGGTTTCGGAGCTAGCGTTTGGATTTTCAATTTTTTTTGCGAGTTTTTATTTTTGCAGATGGTCACCTTAAGCGCTCGCGTGTGAGTGCTCCACCGCGCACGGAAAAATTGATGATTTCTGCAGACACCTGGGTGCAGATGGCCAGAGGTCCGCACGCTAAAATCTATCTTGTTCATCTGGAAAAATTGTTGCTGTACTGGTGTAATAAATTTATAACATTATCAAACTCTGTGTGGTCATATATTTGTAGGTGTCAGGGTTTAAGTTGAGTGAATTCATGCACCTGCAACATTACCATCGTCGGCGATTTGTAGTTTCTGACCGTAGTTTTTTATATGCTCTAGGGATTTGCAAGTGCAAAGTATTATGCAAGAAGATTTTATATATGTTCTAGCCCTCTCAGGAAAATAACCCTATGGATGTGTACGATTCAGCTATTACAAGTGGATTTTTGGTGACACACGAAACAAGATAAGCCATTACCGCATGATTAATCAAGCATTCATTATTACAAATGTGAAAAACGAATTTATTTGATTAATCAAGTATTCATTATTACCTATATCATGTTGTGATATACTCCCTCCCTCTGTCTAAAAAAATAAAATCTTAGCTACGAACCTGGACACAAGTTTATCAGGTTCATAGCTAGAATTAGGTTTTTGATAGGATGAATGGTAGACTGTGCCTACATCATGTCGACTACGGGAAGCTGCGGAAACGATGTAGTTGACAGTGTGGCATTCGACATGTGCGGATACTTATTCCATAACATATGAGTCTTGTTTCAATATATGATTTGTATATCGTATTTGAACCGGCGAACCCTGTTTGTACCTTGTAGCTATTGTGATGTGGTTTAGAACGAAGGTGTATTAGAATTGGTTATAGTGGTTGGTTTAGTATATCACTTTTGAAATTTAGGTAGGTGAGAACGTAATTATAAGCCTTTTATGTTCTGATCATGGTATTTTCAAGTTAACCTTTTATATGAAAGAAGATAAGTTTAAGTGTAATGTTATGTACAGTGGGTCTGCTCAATGTGTAGAGCTGATTTATACGGATTTGGAGGTAGTGTGTATTGAGAGTGCTCTAGAGTAGTTCTGTATTACTTATATGATACCTCATTTCAAATCTAGGTTGGTACCCGGAAGATAGCACGTAATAACAACAGAAAAAAAACTGGATTAATTTAATTATGAGGAAATTTCGAAGGAAACAACCAATTCATGTCCAAAGGGAAGAATTCTGAAGTAAAAGAAATGGTGGGTGGGTGGGTGGGGTGGGGGTGGGTTTGATAGTCATTCAAAATGAATGTCTTGATAGATGTCCAATATGTAGCATATGTAATTAAATTATTGAAACAACTCGTTTTCACGCTTTTCTGCTCTAATTTACCTAAGGTGGTGTCCTTCCGTTTGGATAGTGGCGGTCGCTGTCTCCACTGGTCTTATTCTGTGTTTTTCTACTAGTATCTTTTGAAGGGATGCCGTGGAAATATTGGAGTATTCTGTGAAGAAAGGTGGGGTAATAATGGATATCCCAGTCAGTTTGTCCTTTTATTTGAATTATTTATCCTAGGCTTCATTTTGCCTCTCTGTCCGAAGACCTTGACTCAAGTACAGGGTGGCCAAACTCTTCCTCCATGTAAGCGCGACTCCGTATACATATGGTCGATCCCCATGTAAGCCTGAGTCCCGAAGAGTTCCATGCCTTGCAGAACTCCCGTCATTTGTTTACATGATACTAACTGATAGCTTTCCCTGAAGTCCTAAGCATAGGAAATCTGTGAGAACCCTGGAATATTTGCAACCATACTGTATGCGGTTGCTCTGAAACTAGCTTTCTACCAACGAAAGAGAAAGCAGAGTAATTCCCATACCGTATACCTTTTAGTTTTTTTTGCTGTGTTTTCTGTGCATCACAAGTTTTTCTAGCTCATATATATAATTTTAGTTTTCAGGTCCTAGTTCCGGAACGTATCTAAGGACTTCATTTGTTCCACTTAAGATGGTGAGCTGCTAGCAACAAATACCCTTTTCGATTTTCAGTTTATTTTAAAATTGGATGGTTTTGGATGATATTGGAAACCAGCATGCAATTGGCTTTGCTAATAGTTCTCTTTTCAGTGCAATTCGCTGCATTATTCCTTGAAGCAAATTTCTGATGTGCCTTTATTATGTTTCCAAGAAAACCATTTGAAAGAGATCTCCGCAACAACGTCACACTTTTTTGTTTATATTTTTCGGTCTAACACATGCTAATTTACCAGAGTACATGACTCTATATTCTTTTGAACGCACGTCACTATACACTTGATCTATGCCTTTTCGAAGTAAGTACAACAATTTGATTTTAGTCACATATATAATCCTCAGTCATTATCCTCTAAATGTCCTAGGATTGCAAGGACTCTCTGAAGAATCGCCTCCGGATATTCGCTGAAGCCATAGTGGTCATGGTGTGCCCAGTTCTTCTCTCGTTCGCGCTACAGAAGGTCGACCTGACGGCCAACCGAACCAAACAAATCGTGGACAGCATTTCCCCGATTGGAGCGTTAACTCTGGAAGCTGGCATACTCCCTTTCCTCGGCCTCTGCCTCTCCATGGTGCTCGCAGAGAGGCTCGCGTGGCTCGTATTGGCCTCGAAGCTGGTCGTCCACCTATGTGTCATTCTCCTCATGGTGCTAGCCTTTGGGATTCTGCTACTCATCAGCAAGAGTAACATTGTCTACCTATGCATCTTGATCCCCTTCGTCCTCTTGATCCTATGGCTATGCTACAGATTCGTGAAGGATGAGGAGCATGGTCAGAACGACGACAACGCCACGAAATCAGCCGACCACAGGAAGCTGGAAAACTCAGTTGATTTCTCTGCTAGTGTCACCGCCCTTCTGTTTCTGGGATTAGAAGGTCTGGCGTTGGAGGGACAGGCTAGCGCCATCAAGGGGTTGGATGCTCACCTTGCCACCTCCCTCATCCTCAGTTTCGCGACCTGCGTCCTGGGTGTGGTCGTCATGCTTGTTGCAACGGTTCCACCGATGGTCCGCTCCTTGGTGGATTACGGCACCTTGGTGATCTTGGACATCATTCTGGCCATAGCGCTCGGGGCGATCGTCCTATTGATCACAATGGCACGTCTTGGGGCGGCCGCGTGGTACGTCTTCACCCCGTGGATCCTTTGTTTTTTTGTGTGGATGTTCAAGTCCTTTGACAACGAGGTGGGGGATGACAATGATGTGAAGCCGGTGTCTCTAGAGCTGACCAAGGCCGCGTTCACAGGGTTCTTGGCCGTCTCCATACCAAGCTTCAGCAATATAAGCTCCACCAGCGGTTACACCAATGCTTTCATACTGCTTACTGGGTCAGCTGTCCTCGCTGGCCTCGCGTGGAGGCTCATCACCCACGTGAAGGAGCCGTGGCGATCCATGGCCTGGGCTGGTAATGTTGCTTCTTCGTGCGCCCACATGTGCGTTGCGGCGGCTGTTGTTCCATTCGCATGCATGTCCATGACGGTGCTCAGGTCTCAGGAAAGTTAGATTACTTTCTAATAACTAGCTGGTTGACCCGTGCAATTGCGCGGCTAGTATCCATATAAAATTATCTTCTTTTATATATGAATTTACTTAAAATTTATTAAATAGCTATCCCGTTATCTGTCTTATCATCTCTATATTTCTAATTTCATAATTTCATAGTTTTTAAAAGTCACATCAATCGTTATCTCTTCTTTATCACCCCTTTATTTGCTTATTCGATCTACTACAACTTCTATTAATACACCTTGGAACTTTAAAATTAGATCTTATAAATTTTAGAGTTAATTATCTTGTTGGTTTTCATTTTTATAATTTTTTAGAAGTCCTGTCAAACGCCGCTATTCTACTCCTCTATGGCCCGTCCGCCGCCTCATCTCTTTATTGTCATTGGGATTTTAAAAATCAAACATAATTATCGTCAGTGTTCATTTTGAACTTTCTAGAAGTCCCGCCGAACCATCAACAGCGTTACCGTTATACTCCTTTACGGCCCGCCCGATGCCTTTCCCTTTAATTATCATCGAGATTTTAAAAATCGAACATGATTATTATTGTAGTTTATTTTTTACTTTCTAGAAGTCCTACCAACAACCGTGATTATGCTGCTTAACGGGTTACGCGCTATCTCTCCTCTTAATTGCTCATTGAGATTCTATTTAGGGTTTTGTTTACAGTTTTTACGCCCGATACCTTCCTCTTTATTATCATTGAGATTTTACAAATCAAATGTGATTATTATTTGGGTTTATTTTTTACTTTCTAGAAGTCCCACCAACCACAGTGATCGTGCTGTTTCAACGGCCCGTCCATCGTCCCTCCTCTTAATCGTCATTGGGATTTTATTTGGGGTTTTGTTTATAGTATTTAAATGTCCCATCAACGGCTGTCACCCTACTTCTTTACGGTCGTTTATTCCCTCTTTATTGTCATTTTGTCATCGTTGTGTTTCTAGCTGGATTGTGTTTTTTGAAAATTCCATATTTTTTATTCCGATACTATGTTATTTATAAATTTTATTCCTACTTGCGCACTAATAATTATTTTTATATTTTCGAAATTTAATTTATTTTTCATTCCAAATTTTAATTAAACTCATGTTGTAGATGGTCTCTTCTTTCGATATTGCTTATTTTTTATTCCGAATTTTAGTTATTTTTAAATTGTATTCCTACATGAACTCTTATTTTTATTTTTCTAATTTTAAATGTATTTTGTTTTTCATTCCAAATTTTATTTAATCTCGTATTCGTATTTGGTTCTATATGAATTTTTCTTCCAATATTGCTTATTTTTAAGTTCTGAATCTCAGTTATTTTTAAACTATATTCCTACATGAACTCTCTTATTTCCTTTTCCTAATTTCAGAATTTATTTTATTTTTATTCCGAATTTTAATTAATCTTGTATTAGGTTCTTATATGGACTTTTTTCTAATATTGCTTATTTTTAATTCCGAATTTCAGTATATTTCAAAATTGTATTCCTACCTGAACTCTTCCTTTTTTTTCCTAATTTCAGAATTTATTTTATTTTTATTCCGAATTTTAGCTAATCTCGTATTGGATTCTTATATGGACTCCTCTTTCAATATTGCTTATTTTTAATTTCGAATTTCAGTTATTTTTAGATTGTAGTTGTATTTGAACTCTCATTTTTCTTTTTCTCCGATTAATATGGGAAATTCTTATGTGGACTTCTCTTTCAATATTGCTTATTTTTAATTCCGAATTTCAGTTATTTTTAGATTGTAGTTGTATTTGAACTCTCATTTTTCTTTTTCTCCGATTAATATGGGAATTTCTAGCCTCCACAGTGAACGTGGTGCCTTCTTTCAAGACTGTTTTAATAATATAATAGATAGATAGATAGATAGATAGATAGATAGATAGATAGATAGATAGATAGATAGATAGATAGATGAAAATAAATCCAGCCTCTACAGCTAAATATGTATCGGTGTCCTGCTCAGATAAGTTAGTGGGGCTCGGCATTTATAATGTTACTCAATAAGGTAGCAATTATGCCTACAAATTCTACCTTCCATGCAATCTAAACCTGACTCGGACTTCTCCACCCAGTGACAAGGTACCGGGGCGTGGTTTAACACCCTTGGAATTCCGAATTTAAAATCCGGGAACTAAACTTTGGAACTACCAAAAACTTTTCGAAACTTGCATCATGTTGAGCCTTCCTGGATTTCACTTTATTTTTTACAGGTGCCAAAGTTCAAATTAATTCAAAATACAAACACTTAAAGCGAAAATCTTAATTAAACTCTGGATTTTCAAACCTAAACCTAAGTCTAGTTCATCTCTGTGCTCAATCTCTACTCTCCCTACCTTTTCTCTCCCCTTCCTGGCCCAAGTCAACCAAGCCAGCCCAGGCCATTCCGTCCTTCCTCCCCTCTCCTGGGTCACCTCCAACCAAAGCCAGCCTTCCGCCTGGGGGGCCCTGATCGGTGGGGTCGGTGCGCGCGCATCCCCCGCGCGACGAGCCCCCCTTCAGCCCTTCATTCACTGTAATCCTATGTATGTATGTATGTATGTATGTATATATATATATACGTATAAACATTGTATATGTATATATGCAACGTGTATATATATAGATTTTATGTATATACATACATTTCTTACGTATAAAAAAATTATATGCACGCATATAAACTATGTACATATACGCATACAAACTTTGTATATTTGTATACAACGTAATAAAGTTTGTATATATACATTTAAATATAAAAAGCCACGCCGTTTCCATCCGCATCTCCACGCTGTTCCCGCTCGGATTCTCCCTGTGTGCCACCTGGCGTGGAGCCAGTCATCGCGCGTCCTGACCGACGAGCGACTAGGCGCTGATTAGGGATTTCACTTCGCCTGTCCCTCTCCGCGTGCCCAGTTAGCTCACAACCAGGTGGCCTGCAAGCCACTGCATGGCCCAGCTCGCTTACTGTCTCCTCCTCGAGCAACCATGTGCTCACCGGTCCAACCGGTGCCCCGCCTCCTTTTTCATAGTCGGAGCATGCCAAGCCACGTGTATCATCGTCTGTCCGCTTCATCACCATCGCCACCATTTCTCCTTCAACCTACCTATTTAGATTTTAATAGTAACCCATCTCGTAATACTAATCTGAACTATTAATATTTTTTTATAAATCATACTATAATTTTTAGTCTACGATCTAACTTGTTATATAAAATGAGCCAATTATATGCGATGGTATTTGTTTCTATTAGAAATTTAGCTGGTTTTCGTGTTTAAAGAAATATTTGTTTCCGTATTCGTGTATGATCTTATCTGATCTTTATTTATATTCGAGATAATAAGCAATTGTTTTTTATCTGAGTTGTTCGTATTTGTTTTTAAATCTGGCAAAAAGATACGAAACGAGTATGGTATGAGCATTATCTATCCATAATTGTAATCGATTATGGTTTTACCATAAAACAACAGCTCGCAAGTTATGATCAACATTGATCCCACTCTTACCATAAGCCGCTCTATTGTTTTATTGAGAGCATGGGCTCAACCATGCCACTGGCCCGATGAGCTTTCTGATTTTTCTTTTAATTCCTCTTTTTATTCTTATAGAAAAAAACCGATCTCAATGTACATATTATATTTGGGCATGCTAGCGAAGCACCGCTGCAAGAGGAAGACGGAGAAGTGTTATTATGGCGGGAGGATTTTGATTTTTTTAAAAAAAGATGCAGAGCCAATGGGTGATTTATCTGACCAAGAATGCATAATCAATAAATATCGATGAGGCTAGGAAAACAGATGATTTCATGAATAAGGTTACCTCATGTTTGAACATTAAGTGGGATCGACAACTTATATGTGAAGCAAAGTGGATATGCAAAGTTGTGACTGGGCCATGTTCCATGTCCCGACACCATATCGATAATTATTATCAAAGTTGCAAATATGTTCTTCTAGGTCATCAAGATCAACCGGCAGCACGGCCAAGAGAGGAGTTTGGCAGCATGCGTCTATTGAAGCCGGTTACACTGGCGCAACAGTTCATTAAATCAACAACCAAAACATGGTGGAAAGATCAGCCAATGCACTTAAAAATGAAAATTTCCCACAATGACAAGTTAATGCTATGGACTTGTATGCTAATGGTGAATCCATATGGCCGCACATATCTCAAGAAAGCCAGCATACTTCGGGGCATGATGGCCTCTATTTACAATGTCAGATAGATCATTCATTGGTGGACACTTTTTTAACTTATTCTTTTTTGAAGGCAGGCAAAAGATTTGCCACTTTTGTATTAATAGAGAAGGAGAAAAGCCTCAACAAGCAATATATCCAGGGTCTATCATGATAGACCCACAAAACAGAAAGAAAGGCTACTCTCCAGAGGATATTATCTCTGTGATTTTAGTGGCTCCCGCCTTGATCCACTTTCATGTTTCCTCGATTTTGGCAATGATCACTACTAGACAACCGATATTTCATCGTGGTACCGAAAATCACAAATATCTCGGATATATTTTTAACCAGTACTAAAGATATTCTTTAGTACCGGTTAAAAAGCCCAACAGCACATTGCAATCTTTAGTACCGGTTGGAAACCGGTAGATTATTTTTAGTCCCGATTCAAATTTTGTTAGACCATGTTAGGTCGTAAGGGATCTTCAGTACCGGTTCGTATCACGAACTAGTACTAAAGATCAACACTTTAGTACCAGTTGGTGTTAACAACCGGTATTAATAATTATATTAATCTTTAGTACCGATTGGTAATACTAACCGGTACTTAAAGATCATTTCCTTTTTATATATGTCCTTTTAAAGTGAAGGAGGAGGAAATGAGGTGCTGCCAAAATTTTTTTGGAAATATTTTGGTGATATTACACAAATCAAAGGAATCATTAATAAATTACATTTCTACCTATGTTTCTATACGTTACTCTCTCTCAAAAAGGTATATGGAAAAAGATGAGAGGGAAGAAAATTTTACAGAAAATAATGTTACTTCATAACATGAGAAACATTTGGATAAAAATGTTAAAAAATATAACAAAGGACAAAATATAGAAAATGAAGACAAAAGAATATAAAAATAAAGTCCATTTAAAAATCATTAAAATAGTGAGAAATAAGAAGAATGCATTATAAATATTTTAGAAATTTTTTAAAAAAGTAAAAAAATTTAAAATAAGGATAATATATGAAAGCATATAATTCCTATTTTTATGAGCTTTATATGTTTACCGTCAATTTTGAGTTTGATTATGATGTTTTAAATTATTAAATGCTTATTATTTAACTATTTTCACTTTCATCGACTTCCTTTGCATTTCTTTGTTTCATGTAGATGAATCGGCAATAGATGTATACCGCGGACTGCCGGTCGAAGGAGTTTATTGACGGTGTGCATTATTTTTTGAGTGTGGCCGATGCCAACCAGCCTAAGGGTGGTTTTATATCTTGTCCATACAAAAAATGCAAAGACCAGAAAGAGTATTATACATCAAGAACTCTTCATATGTACTTGTTGGAGTTGGGATTTATACCTGCTATAATTGTTGGACCTCACACAGAGAGTTAGGGGTTACTATGGAAGAAGATGAAGAAGAAGACAATAACATTCCGGACTGGGCTCAATACAGTGGATTTGAAAAAAATACAACAGGCGAGGTAGATGAACCTGTTGCAGAAAATGATAGTGCAGATGATCTTGGTCAGATGTTGTGCGACGCAAAGAATGACTGCAAAAGTGAAAAGGTGGTCAAGAAATTGGAGTGTATGTTAGTAGACCAGAAAACGTACTTATACCTAGGTTGCGAACAGGGGCACGAAAAGTTGGGTACGATGCTAGAATTCATGCAATAGAAGTCAAAAAAATGGTGTGACTGACATGGCATTTGGCAAGTTATTGAAACTCGTAAAGAATATTCTTTCAGAGGGAAACGAATTACCCGAAACAACGTACGAAACTAAAAAGGTAGTCTTCCCTCTAGGACTTGAAGTACAAAAGATACACCCATGTCCGAACGATTGTTTCCTCTATCGAGGTGAGGAGTATGAGAAACTAGAAGTATGCCTGGTTTGTAAGGATAAAATATTAGACGAGATGACCCCGATGTTGTTGACGGACAACCTTCCAAGAAGAGAGTTCCTGCTAAGGTGATGTGATATTTCCCTATAATACTACGGCTAAAGCATTTCTTCAGGAACAAAGCGTATGCTAGAAAGATGTGTTGGCTTACAGAAGAACGTAAACAAGCTGGGATGATGAGACACCCCACCGATAGGTCGTAGTGGCGAAACATCGACAAAACATTTCAAGACTTCAGAATGGATGCACGAAACATAAGGTTTGGTTTAAGTTCGAATGGCATGAATTCATTAGGAGAGATGAGTTGCGTCATAGTACTTGGCCTGTGACCATGTGTATCTACAACCTTCGCCGTTGGTTATGCATGAAGCGGAAGTACATCATGATGCCAATTATTATTCAAGGCCCAAAGCAACCTGGCAGCGACATTGATGGGTACTTAAGACTATTGGTTCAAGATATGCAAATGTTGTGGAAGAAAGAAGGAGTCACTGTGTGGGATGAGGATAAAGAGAAGCAATTTGGAGGCTATAAAAGGACTTCACTTTCTCCCATTCAAGACACACCAAGTTTGAGCTGCATTATAAGAGACTTTTTATACACTTTATTGTATACTTAGAATTGGGAGAGAGTAGGGTAGAAGGATCGGAGGAATTCTATAGTCTTCGGTAATCTTCCTCTAATTTCTCTTTGTACCTTATCAATTACTCTGATATCATCGTGTTGACGATGAAATTTGGCAAGCATATGAATCGGAAACGAAGTCCAATTTGAAGCAGAATTGAAGATATGTGGGATTCTCGGAAACAGAGTGTGCATCGGCTGGAAGACCGTATCGGCTGGAACTGAGTCTGATCTGGATAGCCGATATGGTCGATATTGTATACATGATCAATATCGGGTTTGAAGAAGAGTTTGAGACGATGTTGCCAGACAAGGATAGAGTCCAGAATTGGTAAATATATCTATTAATTAGGATTATCTGTAATTTCCTTATAAATATTTTCGGTAAGAGTCCACCTAAGGGACTTGTTTGCTAGTTAGATTTGTATTAGGACTGTATGAGTCATGTCCATCTTGGACAATGTTTGTATTTTCGGGTATAAATATAGACCCGAGGTCTTATGAATAAAACAACAACAGTTCAATCAATCTCGGTGCATCGCTAACCTTTTATTCTTTTACTTTCGACGAGTTCTTGCTTTCGAGTCGAGCTGCATCAATTCGATCTTCGGCGAAGAGGTAGGTCTTGTTATGGCGGTTTGCATCATCGGAATTAGTGCTTCCATCTTTATGACACTCTAATTCTATCTTGTGAATCTCCGAGTTATCATATATGTTATATAATTTAGATTGATAATGCTATCTACTTGCATCGACCAAGCTCTATCTAAGGTTTTGCTTGTGACGGCTAGATTGTCTCGTTGATTTGAATTATATAACGTATCCACCATCTCGAAAAGGCAACCATCGGCTTGATTGTCTAGATATTATGTTTCTTCTCATACTTAATGCTACATCAGTTAAGTTTGATCTATTAAGTCGTGTTTAGAATCATCATCTCTAGCATGTTTTATGGTTGTTAATAAGGATAGCATCATGGTTTCAGCCGATCTTATCTGGTATAGTTGTTTTACATAGTTTCATTCTTTGTTTAATAATATAATATAAATCTGATTGGTATTAGTTAGATATATTTGTTGCAAGAGAATATCCTAGTATAAGGTTGTATCGGAGCTATAGTCGATACATGCTTAAATCTGGATATCGGCTATGTCATGAGTATATATAGTCGTTATTTCATGTTATTTTAGACTCAAGCAATTTATACTATCTCGGTTGAGTCCGATCTATCCCAATTGCTGATTTCTAAAGTAATATTGATATATAGATTATGTGACACTGATATCTTCAGCCGATGTACCAAATTTAGGATTAGCTTATCATTGAATAGACCTTACAGCCGATCCATGCTATATTGCATCGGCTAGGTTACATCACGATATGATATCGGCTGTCTGGCCGATTGACTATCGTTTATTAATAAACTTGCATGTTCTATCTTGTTGATTGCAGGATCAAATCAACTGGCACGCCCTTTGAACCCGAAAGCAAGTTTTGTACCTACACTAGAGTAAAGCAAATCTCTCAGGCCAGTGTGTGTTTTTTCATCAACACGCTTATGGCACGCCCAGTGGGACCTTTGTGTCATCATGACGCCTAATATAACTGAAGTCACGGAAGATAATGTCCTACCAATCACGATCAAGCAATTGAACGAAGAACAGAGGGAAGAGATGAAGAAATTGCTGGATCAACTCCAAAACCAATACCTTCATTCGTTCGCAGTAACCCGTCAGGGCACGGTTATCCAGAAAACCAAAGTAGAGTTACCGCCAATTGTGAAATCAGCGCCAAGTACCTCTGGAACAAGTGATGACAAGGGTAAAGAAGTTAAAACCGAGTCAAACGATGAAGAACTCCACACACTACAAGATCGCATTGATTCGACAGTTCATTTAACTCTCATTAACCAATCCGGAGTGCTCGTGAATACTTTGACAAATGTGATCAAGACGGTGGTGGATGGTACTATAGTCGAGAAAAAAGCAAAAGAACCAGTATATCTGCGAGGGGACACTTTTCAGGTTATAGAACTATCAAGACTGAAATTGGCGGGAAACATCAGTCATTTCAAACCCAAGCTCCATCGGCTCCTGCATCCAGCACAAGTATCCCGACGATATTAACCAGGCAACAGCCGATCACTCGGGGGCAAACTTCAACTCAGTTAACACCGGAACAACTGATGAACATACCCAACACAAAGCCACCCATCGTCGAACCAACATATCATATTCCTTCGGTTTCACAACAGCCGATTGGAATTACTCAGTCGACGGGCCAGCAATATGTATCAGAACCACTCCCTATGTCTCGTCGCAAGGTCTAGCGACCAATCTCAATCAGCATTACCAGCCTCATTCTCCACGGGTTCAGTATCGGCTTGAAAGTTCTCCACGGCCCCAGCCAACGCAATATGGACAGTATGATCAGCTGCAGCAATAGTATGGTGGAGGAGCATCACAACAGCCGTGGGCCGATATGATTGCCGACGTAATGAGGGAACAATTTGGGCTTAAGCCTAAGGATAATGGCAACATGTACCGGCATCCATATCCAGAGTATTTTGATCGAGTGCCACTGCCAAATCGATGCAAAGTGCCAGATTTCTCAAAATTCTCGGGGCAGGACAATGTCTCAACCTACGAGCATGTTGGCTGATTCTTAGCACAGTGTGGAGAGGCATCGGCTACAGAAGCTCTCAGAGTTAGATTATTTCCACTATCCTTATCTGGATCGGCGTTCACATGGTTTTCATCTTTACCTTAAAATTCCATCAGAAGCTGGGCCGATCTAGAAAAGCAATTCCATAAATACTTTTTCGGTGGTATTCAAGAGATGAAATTGTCAGATCTTACAACAATCAAGCAAAAATCAGATGAAACAGTACCAGACTATATTCAGAGATTCAGAGATGTAAGGAACAGATGCTATAGCTTGGCCCTGACTGATTCCCAATTAATCGATCTGGCTTTCCAGGGACTGTTGGCGCCGATAAGGGAGAGATTCTCAGCTCAAGACTTTGAAAGTCTAGCACATCTGGCTCAGAAAGTATCGACTCATGAGACACGGTTCCAAGAAGCTAGAAAATTTGCCAAGAAAGCCAACAATGTCAACAATATCTATGGTTATGATTCTGACTCCGAAGATGAAGATCCAGAAGTTAATGCAGCCGAGTGGGCTCGAAACAAGAAGATAGTAGTATACCAATGGGTCAAGAATTCGGGGAAAGAAGAAAGATTTGACTTTGATATTACTAAAGCCGACAAGATATTCGACCTTCTTCTTCAAGAAAAGCAAATTCAGTTGCCGGTAGGACATGTGATACCATCAGCTGAGGAATTGAAGAGAAGGAAGTATTGCAAATGGCATAATATAGGATCACACAGTACCAATGACTGCAAATTTTTCAGACAACAGATTCAATCGGCTATAGAACAAGGAAAAATTAAAATTGATGAATCTAAAAGGCCGATGAAGATAGATGGACATCCTTTCCCAGTGAACATGGTTCATACTGGAGTCAGCACAAGTCAGGCCGATGGAGGTAAAAATCATGAGAAGCATCAAATCGACTAGTATTATCAACAAATATCAGAGAAGGTGCCAAAGAGAAGAGGAGTCGTATTGTTACAATGATGAAAGTCGTTTTGATCCCTAATGGAGCTGCGAATTCTTTAAATTTTGCTGGAATGAAGGGATGAGGTTACTGTCTATTGAAAATTGTCCTAGCTGCAGTGATCCTGATGCTCAATATCTTCAGAGACCAAGCTAACAGAATGCTCGTATGCATCGACTGATTCAGCGAAGACTATCAGTTCATTGGAGGCTTAGGCCGATCCAACAAGATCGTCATGAAAACAATTCACAAGGAAGAACCGAAAATATGCAACCACAATGGTGTCCTCCTGGAATTTTCACTAAGAGTCAAAAAAGACGTGTCCAGAGGATGAGGAATAGGGAGCAATTCCAGGAAGTCGAAGATAAGATCGAACATCGGCTAGAGCGCACAAGGAAAGTTTGGCGCGTGAAGAGCAAGATTGTTTCAGCCGATGAGGTCCAAGACGATCACGACAAGAATCTTCAAAATAAGGGCAAAGAGGTTGCATCTTCCTCGATAAACATGGTTTTATGCTACCAGCCGAATACGTAGTTGAACAAGTGGTTGAGCAAGCAGACGAATCACAATCGGCTAAGTTGATATTATCTCCACAGCGAGCTGTTTTTTAGAAGCCAGAAGGAACTAACCATCGACACCTCAAGCCTTTATATGTAAAGGGTTTGTTAATGAAAAGCCGATGTCGAAAATGCTGGTTGATGGAGGAGCAGCTGTCAATTTGATGCCATACTCAACTTTTAGAAAGCTTGGGAAGAATTCAGAAGATTTAATCAAGACCAACATGATTTTGAAAGATTTTGGAGGGAATCCATCTGAAACCAAGGGAGTTTTCAATGTGGAGTTGACCATCGGCAGCAAGACAATTCATACTACATTATTTGTTATTGATGGGAAGGGTTCTTACAGTCTGTTGCTGGGAAGAGATTGGATTCATGCTAATTGTTGTATTCCTTCAACTATGCATCAGAGTTTGATTCAATGGCAAGGAGACCAGATTGAAATCGTGCTAGCTGATAGGTCAGTTAATGTAGCTAGTGCCGATTTGTCTGTTTGGGAGATGGAAGGAATTGATTGTTTATCTGAAAAAGTTTTGCAAGGGGATTATCTAAAAATTTCTGATTATGATATACAACCAACAGGAGATGAAGAGCCCCAATTGTTACTTTGAGAGCGCCGTAGAGGGTTGCAATTTTTATACAAAGGATACTGTAGATGATCTTGATGACAAAGTGGGACAAGGATTTATGTCGACCGATGAATTAGAGGAAGTAGACATTGGACCAGGTGATAGGCCTAGGCCGACATATATGAGTAAATGTTTGACAAAAGAGTTTAAATGTAAATTAATAGCACTTTTGAAAGATTATAGAGATTGTTTTGCTAGGACTTAGCCGACCGATTGTTGAACATCAGCTCCCTATTAAACCTGGCTATCGGCCATACAAGCAACCCCCAAGACGTTGTAAAGCTGAGATGTATGATGCTATCAAGGCCGAAATTACAAGATAGTATGATGCCAATTTTATCAGACCATGCCGATATGCTGAGTGGATTTCAAATATAGTACCAGTGATCAAGAAAAATGGCAAGCTTAGAGTTTGTGTCGATTTTCGAGATTTGAATAAGGCTACTCCTAAAGATGAATACCCAATGCCGATTGCTGATCAATTGGTTGATGCAGCATCTGGACACAAGATTATCAGCTTCATGGATGGAAATGCAGGATATAATCAAATTTTCATGGCTGAGGAAGATATTCACAAGACTGCTTTTTGATGTCCCGGTGCAATCAGCTTGTATGAGTGGGTTGTTATGACTTTTGGATTAAGAAGTGCTGGCTCTACATATCAAAGAGCGATGAATATTATATTTCATGATCTTATCGGCTTATTGGTTGAGATCTATATTGATGATGTGGTGGTCAAGTCCAAGGAAATTGATGAGCATACAACCGATTTGAGGAGAGTCTTGGAAAGAGCAAGGAAATATGGATTGAGGATGAATCCATCCAAGTGTGCTTTTGGTGTATCGGCTGTGCAGTTTCTTGGATTTTTGGTACATGAGAGGGGGGATCGAGAGACCTCAGAGGAGTATTAATGCTATCAAAGGCATAAAACCTCCAGAAGACAAGACTAAATTGCACTCGTTGATCGGCAAGATTAACTTTGTTATGCGATTCATATCAAATTTATCTGGTCAAATAGAGCCGTTCACACCGTTGCTAAGGTTGAAAGCCGATCAAGAGTTTGTTTGGGGAGAGAAGTAGCAAAAGGCTTTGGACAATATCAAGGAATATTTGAGTACTCCTCCAGTTCTCATTCCACCACAGAAAGGGCTTCCTTTTAAATTATATTTGTTAGCCGGTCAGAACTCTATCGGCTCAGTTTTGATTCAAGAGGTTGAAGGTAAAGAGCGAGTTATATTTTATCTAAGTAGAAGGCTTTTGGATGCAAAAACCAGATATTCACCTGTGGAGAAGTTATGTCTATGCTTGTATTTTTCTTGCACAAAGTTGAGGCATTATTTACTTTCCAATGAGTGCATTATAGTGTGTAAGGCCGATGTGGTACGGTACATGGAGTTTTTGGATAAGTTCATCGTGGTATTCATCGACGACATACTCATCTACTCCAAGTCCGAGGAGGAGCACGAGCAACACCTCCGTCTGGTACTCGAGAAGTTGAAGGAGCACCAGTTGTATGCCAAGTTCAGTAAGGGTGACTTCTGGCTCAAGGAGGTACAGTTCTTAGGCCGCATCAACACTGCTCAAGGAGTGGCTGTAGACCCGTCAAACGTGGAATCAGTTACCAAGTGGACCCCACCGAGCACAATCTTGCAAATTAGGAGTTTTCTGGGACTCGCGGGTTACTACCGCCGGTTCATTGAGAATTTCTCCAAGATTGCCAAGCTTATGACATAGTTGCTAAAGAAGGATGTAAAATTCAAGTGGTCAGCTGAATGCAACAGAAGTTTTGAGGAGCTTAAGAAGAAATTGGTGTCCGCGCCAGTTTTAATTTTGCCTGACCAGACAAAGGACTTCCAGTTGTACTGCGATGCATCTCGGCAAGGGTTGGGATGTGTCTTGATGCAAGAAGGCAGGGTGGTCACATACGCTTCATGTCAACTGCGTCCACACAAGAGCAACTACCCTACTCATGACTTGGAATTAGCAGCAGTGGTTCGCACTTTGAAAATCTGGCGGCACTACCTCATTGGTAACCGTTGTGAAGTCTACACCGACCACAAGAGTCTAAAGTATATTTTCACTCAGCCCGACAACGCCGATGGTTGGAGTTTATCAAGGATTATGACTTGGGAATACATTATCACCCCGGTAAGGCCAATGTGGTGGCCGATGCTTCAAGCAGGAAAAGCTACTGCAACACTACCTGTACAGAGGGAACGTGTGGCAGATTGCACCGAGAGTTCGAACGCCTAAACCTGAGTATTGTAGAACACGTTTTCGTGGCTACCCTTGAGGCACAGCCCACGCTCGTGGAGCAAGTTCGAGCCGCCCAGGTCAATGACCCTGAGATAGCTGAACTCAAGAAGAATATGAGAGTCGGCAAAGCACGAGACTTCACCGAGGATGAACACGGAACAATCCGGATGGGAGAAACAATATGCGTTCCGGAGAACAAGGATCTAAAAGACCTAATACTTACAGAAGCTCATCAGACCCAATATTCGATTCACCCTGGTAGTACCAAGATGTACCAAGACCTCAAAGAGAAGTTCTGGTGGGTTAGCCTGAGAAGGGAAATCACCAAATTCGTCGCGCTCTGCGACGTATGTTAGCGAGTGAAGGCGGAGCATCAGAGACCCACAGGGTTATTACAGCCTCTACAGATTCCAGAATGGAAGTGGGAAGAGATTGGGATGGATTTTATCACAGGTTAACCGAGGACATCAACGGGGCATGACTCCATTTGGGTGATCGTGGACCGACTCACCAAGGTCGCTCACTTCATCCCAGTACACACCACCTACTCGGGAAAGAAATTGGCAGAGCTCTATTTGGCAAGGATAGTGAGTTTGCATGGGGTACCTTAGAAGATTGTGTCCGACCGAGGGAGCCAGTTTACTTCGAGATTTTAGCAGAAACTACAAGAAGAGTTGAGAACTCATCTGAACTTCAGTACCGCTTACCACCCCCAAACTGATGGTCAGACCGAGCGAGTCAACCAGATCTTGGAAGGCATGTTGAGAGCTTGCACACTGAATTTTGGTGGGGCTTGGGACAGAAGCCTGCCGTACGCCGAGTTCTCCTACAACAACAGCTACTAGGCCAGTCTGCAGATGGCGCCGTTCGAAGCATTCTACGGCTGGAAATGCCGCACCCCGCTCTTTTGGGACCAGACCGGGGAATGTCAGTTGTTTGGGACTGAAGTCCTAAATGACGCAGAGGAAAAGGTTAGAACAATTCGAGAAAGGCTGAGGATCGCACAGTCTCGGCAGAAGAGCTACGCAAAAAACCGCCGAAGGGAGCTCATCTTTGATGTTGGGGACCATGTGTACCTTTGGGTCACGCCACTTCGAGGCGTGCACCATTTCCAAACAAAGGGGAAGCTAGCACCACGCTTTGTGGGACCATACAAAATTCTGGAACGCCGAGGTGAAGTTGCCTACCTGCTTGAACTTCCCTCCAACATGCTCGGCATTCATGATGTCTTCCACGTATCTCAATTGAAGAAATGTCCGAGGGTACCCGAGGAACAGGCAAGCCCGGACCAGAGTGAAATCCAAGAGGACTTAACTTATGTGGAAAAGACAACTGTCACGCCCAGAATTTCTATCCAAAACTCCAAACGCTTACATGTGTGTAAACCCTCGTCCAGGAATCAGCCGAGGCACACAATAACAAATTGATAATAGAGTGCAATATTTATCTAATTAATCGACGAATATAAAGTCATTACAGAGGTAGATAGTTCCTCTCAAACAATAAAGATCTAAGCAGCGGAATATAAAATAAATAGCGCAGGTGACTCCAATCCACAAGCATCTTGACCAGGGCTACGCCTAATCCTCCACACCTTCAGCATCACTGTAGAACTCCTCCTCTGATGAATGGTTGCAAGGTGAGTATATGGTATACTCAGCAAACCACGCAGCAAATATGCAAGTGCAATGGATAACAAAGGATGGCATAATATAGTCTCATTTGCGTAAATGGCATTTAATAAATACTACAGAATTTAGCAAAACAGTATAGTATTTAATTAAACAATATTAATCCAACGCTATGCAACACACCTGTTGCACAGGCCCAACCCTTCTGAACAACCATTCCCGGCTGTACAGACCTATCTCCAAACCAGGAATATGTCATTCCAAACCAGGAGCTAAACAAATTATTACCAATTACAAAATCGTTTATTATGGTGAGAAGTGTGAGACTAATCACGAAAGACATT
The DNA here is from genome assembly GCA_000573905.2 of Oryza punctata. Lineage (NCBI taxonomy): Eukaryota > Viridiplantae > Streptophyta > Magnoliopsida > Poales > Poaceae > Oryza > Oryza punctata. The sequence continues at coordinate 14,848,146 of CM002488.2, forward strand.
GTTAGACTCGCCCATAACCGCGGGCACGGCTATTCGAATAGTTCTACTCTGGCTAGAGGCGTACCACTGTACCACAAGACACAACCTCAACATCATGTCAACCATGCGTCGCGATACTTAGCAAGTACCCGAATAGAGATTGTGACATTACCCTATGCATAACGTAATTCAAAGCAGTGCACCATTCCTGGATCATAATCACCCCCTTATAAAATAAGGCATGGACTCCCCAGCGACCCCCGTGGGCTTATCTCCGCCACTTCTCAACCCGGTGCCCCACAATGAACCTCACTACACAAAGGGTAAAGCCGTTGCCCACGCTGGCTTGTGGTTGGCACGGTTAATGTTTCACAACCGAAACTCGTGAACCGGTCCTTAACTGTCATGTGCACGACCATCCAAACCATGTGCTCACAACCCACCATTATCAAGTTTTAGTTGGTATATTTATTAAACCCTATCATGATTAACCATCATAATCTACCATTAATCCATCATCAAATAATAGTGAAGCATTAATTATCCCATTCATGTGAGCTAGTGTCTCTAAGCATGACTAAGCATCCTAATTATTTTAGCTAAAACCATATAATGTTCTAGCTAATCCAATTATTAACCAAGTGACAAAGTATAGGTAATCAAAACAAAGGGTCTTTAGCAAAGACAATAGGTTGTTCCCACCCGATGACATTCAAAAAAAATGCAGTAGTTGAATACAAACAAATAGATTTAAATGGGATCAACATGCTCAAATGGTATTTAGGATCTGGGTCACTTGCCTTGAGCTTCGTGAAACACTTCGGAACCTTCTTCCGCGTAAACGCTCTCCTCCGGAACGTCGGAAACTAAAGCGAATGAACAAAAATCAATAAAACAGTACAAAAACAAGTATAAACAGTACATGTGGATATTTGTAACATGTAGATCTCGATTTTAGACGAATTTAGCAACTTGAACCACTCAAATCCGAGTTACGATGATTTAGTTATGAATTTCCGAAGTTTAACCAAAATTTCACCTAAAAAAACAGAAACGCCGGCGACGAACCGACAGCGCAGCAGCAGCTAGGGTTGGCGGTGGTGGCGACTTCCGACGACTTTTGGCAGAGATGAGTGGGTGGCCGGGCTTCCTCTCGTTGCTGCGAACCCAACGGTGGTCCTCCCGAGCGACGGCGGCGACCGGAACGACGACAAAGCACGGCTGAAATTTTTCCCGGCGACAACGACGCACAAGCAACAGCGGCTAGGGCTCCACGGTCGACGAGAGTTTGGGGCGAAGGCAGTGGTGGATAGAGGAGGTCCAGGGGGTCCATTTTATAGGGGCAGGGGCGGCGGCTCGGTGCAAGGCAACCGGAATCGGAGAAGGAAAAACTAGGGTTAAAAAGGAAAAACGAGTCCGAATCAATCTCGAAATCCGGCGATTTCCAAACAAATTAGATGAAACTTTCTATAGAGAAGAGATAGAGGAGATCAAGGGGATTATTTCCCCTCTACCAATTTAATCAAATCGGGCAAGAATCGGAGAGATTTGGAAGGGGGCAGCGGCATCTATGGCGCTCTGTAGGCTCGGCTGTAGGCGGCTGCTGCGGCTGGAGGAAGAAGACGACCGACAAGGGGGCCCACCTGCAGGCGCTAGAGAGAGAGAGGGAGGGGGCGGTGGCTGGTGGGCTGATGGGCTGCAGCCCAGGCCGAAGAGAGGAGGGGGGAAAGGAAAGAAAATGGGCTTTTGGCCCAAAACCTAAAGAGAGAGGTTTTAACTATTTTTCTTTTTATGTGTTGCACGAAATGCAATTCCATTGATTAAAAAAAATACTTTCTTGGCTCAAATAAATCCCAGAAAAATCTAGGAACAATTGAAACAAGAGAAGTATTTATTAAAATTTTATCTAGCCCACTTTTATATTGGAATTTATTAACTAAGATCAGATCTTTTCTTCTAGGCTTTTAAAATCATTTCTTCTAATTCCATTTAAACAACAATTTATAATTTAGAGATTTTTAGGGTGTGACAACAACCCGCATCCTCGAGACCAGCGAAAGAAGGACAAGGAGTAAAGTAACCCGATTCTGCCGAGTCTAATGGAGCCATCACTCAGAGGAAAAAGCCACTTGGGAAAGAGAAGATGAGTTGAAAGCCGCCCATCCGCACCTCTTCGCTGAATCTCGGGGTCGAGATTCCGTTTAAGGGGGGTAGGTTTGTCACACCCGGAGTTTACCTTCTAGGTTTAAATTCATGAAATAAATCACTCAAAATATTTTTTTCCTTTTAACCTAGAGCAAATTTCTAATTTAAAAATATATTTAATCAAGTGGAAATGGCAAGGTGGGATTTTTCTGGGATTTTTAGAGCACTAGAAATAAATTTAATCATTCAAAAAAACCCCACAGCAATAGCTTAATCCCTCGAAAACCCTCCTTTTCTTTTTCTTTTCTTTTCCCTTTTTTTTTCCCCATGGGCCGCCGGCCCACTTCCTCCTCCCGGCCTCCTCGCGAGCGCGCCTCCCTCCTGGGCCAGCCCACGGCCTCCCGCCGGCCTCCCCCTCCTCTCCTTCTCAGCCCACGGCCTCCCCACGTCCCCATCCTCTCCTTCCCGGGCCACGCCTTCCCCCTCTCCTTCCCGGCCCGGCCCGTGGCCGCCCCCGCCGTGAAGTCTGCCGCGCCTCCCTCCTCCTCCCGCTACCGGTCGTCGCTGCTGCGCCGCTCAGCCCCGCGCCACCCACGCCCGGCCGCCACCGGTCGCTCTCAGCCACGCCACCCGCTACCAGTCGACACGCCGCTCGGCCCCGCACCGCCCGCGCCGCCGCTACCGGCCGCGCTGCCCGCACCCGGCCGCCGCTGCCCCTGCTGACGTCAGCCCCTTGCGCTGCTGACATCAGGCCTAGTGATTTATTGTGCAGTAAATGAATGAGGACTTTTCTCTTTATAGTAAAAAACACTATTAAACTTCTAAAATTCATAACTAATTCAAATGGACTCCGTTTGAGTCCATTCAAATTGTAGTAAATTCATAAAAATGCCTAGAATCCATTAAAAATGGTTTTGTTCCCTGTTTCAGTAGACTTATAGCCTTTTTGCTTGTGTGCTTTGTTTTTCGTTTAGATTCTGGTAATTCCGACACTCCGGTTTACTTCGAGGTTGTCGCAGAGGCTGATTCAGCGCAGGAGTAAGGCAAGTCATGCTTATTCGCTTGAACATATTGTACCTAAATTGCAAAGGTCTTATTTTTTCCTCTAAATATTGTATTGTTTTATAATGTCATCTATGGGATTAATTACCTGTGGTACTTAGCAGTAGGTTCTAATACCTTGTTTCTTTGATAGCTGGGGAAGTAATTTGAGTAGTTGCTAGGTTAGAACATGCTTAGCCCCACTTAGAAACATTAGCACACTATTGGGATAACTAGTGTACCACTATTATTTAATGATGAATATTGAACGGTAGCTCACGATGGTTAATCGTGAATGATAAATTAACTGGTCCAACTAAAACTTGGTTAATGGTGGGTTGTGAGTACATGGTTTTGACGGTCGTACTCATGACGATTAAGGACCGGTTCGCAGGAAACCCTGGAATAATTATCGTACTTTCCACAAGCTAGCATGGGTAATGGCTGGGCTTGTAGTGTGGCCTTTCTTAGCCAACGAATCTAGGCTAGGGTGGGCATGATGGAGTTGGGTCGGCGGGGGTTTACTCGTTGATCAGCTGCCGGATTCACCTAGGCACAAGAGAGGACTGCCTGCCTTGGTTCAAAGGTGGGGGTGAAACCTGTGGTGTGGTGCGCTTGGTTAGGAATGGTTGTGCGACGGGTCCTGTCACAGCCCCTTTCTGGTGTACCGTGGTGGTATGTTGGTACACGGTAACGTGTCGTGGGGCTGTGTCTTGTGGGTATAGTTGTACACCTCTGATCAGAGTAAAACTATTCGAATAGCCGTGCCCGCGGTTATGGGCGATCAACCAGATTCACCGTGATTAGTCATATCTCTAATAACTGGATTTAGTGGAACTGGTGTAGCTCAGGTGGTGGTTTCGGCCTATCGCAACGTGGTGTAGCGTTGGACAGTGATGATTTAATTTTGCTTAATTAACTCAACTATTTTACCGCATTCAATTATTATTTTTTAAATGCTTGTTTTATGCAATTTAACCCTTTAGCCTCCTTTGGAACTACTTGCAACATTTTCCCATTCCGGTATGACCTTTTGAGTACAGTGGGTATTACTCAGTCTTGCTTTATCATTCTCCACGATAGAGTTGGAGTACGTGTCTGATGGTGGCTACTCAGAGGAGTAGGCTTGTCGCTGCTGTCGAGGAAGCCGTGGATTGGAGTCGCCACGCTGCGAGCGTCTAGTTATCTAGAATAGCTTGTTTATCTTTTTCCGCTGCACTTTTGTAAGACTTCTTTTTATGGTGTTTGTAAGACGTTGATCTGTATGTCAACTTTGTCACTTGTGTACCCTGGCCGGTCCTGGACAGGGGCTTTATGCACATTCTGCCTGGGATTCAGGTTTGCGAATCTCTGGGCGTGACAAGGCCTCTGCTCGGTGAAGATTCCAGCCTGATAGAGAGAAGGACGAGCTTACGTTGTCACTGGAGAATCCTGAGCGCCAAGGACGAATGCGCGGAAAATACATGGTTGCATGGAAGTATGGGTTTCAAGAGAACATCCACACGTACCGGAGTCACATGAGAAGTAAGAGAGATCAGGATGCGAAGTTTGCTACTCTGGAAATGAAGGTCGCAAACTACAACCGAAGATTGGAAGGAGGTGGCAAGATAGGTGCATATACGCTTAAGCGAGCGGAGCCAGCAGACACAACCGTCTGTTCCTCACAATATGGTTAGCCCCTCAGGCAATCGAAGCAGTTGCGCTTCTACAGGGCAAGTAGGAGATCAGACCAATGAAGCTGCAGCAGCACGACCTGTCAATGAACCAAGGTACCCCGTTGATGAAATCACGCAGCGAACATCATGGTATGCTCGTAACAATCAAGGTATACTCGTAGATTACACATCATGTTTTGTACTTAGAATTAAGTCAAGCATAAAAACTAATTCACCTCGTTTCTCGTGAAGGTGGCGTATGGCATGGCCACACAAGTGGAGAAAGACCAGAGGTTCGACTGCAGGCGGTTTCCACCTGGGTATTCAAAGGTCGAGGTGGAGCAAGTCTGCCAAGGCTTTGAGGATCTCGAGCTGGACATCCCCGGAGGAGATGGGGAAACGAAGCTAGGAGATACATTCGGCTCCATCATACTATGGAACAAGCGCTTCATCATGCTTCCCGGGCGAGTGGCAGTGTCATTTTGTACATCTCCGCTGCCGCAGCCTGATCCTCGGTCTCCACCACCGCAGCCTGATCCTCAATCTTCATCGTCTCCATCTCCTCCACAACATTGATTTGCGCCATCTCTTCCATCTGCACTGCTGCAACCAGCTACACCTCATCAAGAATGGACCAACTCAATTCCTTCAGCGCTGTCAAAGTATAAACAAACGAAGAAGCCAACTTTTGACGAGCCCAAAAAGTTCGTTCCAAAGAAAAGACCATATGATAGGATTGGCGAGGAGACAAGGATCACTTCAGGTGTCGAAGTCTAGAGAAGAAGGTTCCAACTGACCCAGCAACTAAGGCATTTCTTAATAAGACGAGCGAACTGACGAAAAATAGCTTAGTATCGGACTATGAGCGCTCAATACGCAAGTCTTTTTAGAAGACTAAAGGATGTCAAAAGATATACCTCAGTTCGGAAAGCAAGCAAAACAAGCGGTTGAGCCGATACCATCTGAACATGAAGTCAGTATACAAGAATTTATAGCAGACACAAATCTTTGTAGGGAGCAACTGCTGGGGCAATCCCCTATCAAGATGGCAACAACAGAGGATCACTCGGCGAACCACTTGTCAAGCCAGAGCACGTGAATAACCTATCTACACAGATGTACAGATTCCATCAATGGTACATGAAAAGATCAACCAATGGTAGGTTCATGTTCGCTACGAGGATTAAGGACACATATTACTTTAATGGAGAGGATTATATGTGGTTCCATTCCAAAGATATCTTCGATGTATACCAGCTAGATGCCCTGGGCGTCTCTCTTCTCAGTTGATGGGTTTTGTAAGTGTTATTAATTTTATTTCATTCCTTAGCTCGTTGTATGTAGTTGTCATCTCAGTTGATCACACTTTTTTTTGCGCTGTAGAATGGAGATTCAACAATGTCGTAGGCAGGGACTTTAAAAGATTGGTTTCATGAACCCCAACAAAATTAACGAGATGACTGTACAAGATGATGCAAAAGAAACAGAGGATAACATTTACAAATTCCTGGGGAAACAACATTATTAGTATTTAATACTATTGCCTTACAATACAAATTGAATTTTGTCCACCTTTTGTACCAATTTCCTTCTCGTATTAATACCATGACATTTATATCATCTCATGCAATTTGCAGATTCCACTAGGTCCTTTTTTCATAGACATATCAGCAAGCAAGATCCATGTCCTGGATTCTATGGAGAAACCCAAGGAAACTATCACCCCGATTTTTGACATGCTTAATAGGTAATGGCATCCATTCTACTGTCATTATGATTATTGCTATTGCTACTATGCGGATCTCGGATCATTTATCATAGTTTGCAACTAAAGGGCATGGGATCATTAATCAAAGAAGAACTGGATGTGATGATGGACTTTTTGGAATGTACATGGTTAAAAATTATATATCTCATTTATTCTATAATAGAAATATATATTTCATAAGTTCATTTCTCCTTTAGTGTTCACGACAGGCATAGGAAAACAACTTGTGTGGCTACTATGTTTGTCACTATATGCACTCCATAACACACAACATTAACAGTGATAAGGATACGGAAGTACGTAAACATCATTCATACATTATTTACACACTTCTTATTGATTTCATATATTTATATCTCTTTTTTTCAAAATGATGGATTCTTTGGATGAACAAGGAACTCCTCACATGGAATTTATAAAGGTTGTTCAAGAACAACTGATGGGATTTATCATAGATGAGATTATTAATCCCACGGGAGAATTTCACAACGATGCAAAACATATTCCTCGACCCCACCCTTCCTCTTAGCTTTTATAATATATGATAGAACATTAGAAATTAACAATGATTGTAATATATATATGTGTGTGTATACACCAGCAATTATATATGTATGTATTTACTTATATGTCTTTAAATATTAATCTTATGTTTATGTAATAACTTATATATCTTTTTATCTGTATATAAAGACATATGTATTTATAAGTACATATATAAACATGTGTGTATTATATATGTACATGCATCTGTATGTATGTATGTGTATAAAAAAACAGCAAGCAATAAAAAGCATTTTGAAAAAAAGCAAAAACCATCTTTCATTGACCATCTTTAGGACCGGTTAATGTTACCAACCTGTACTAAAGATGGATTTTTTGTCCCGGTTATTTTAACTGGGATTAAAAATACCTATCTTCAGTATCGGATTATATATCCCGGTTGCACAACTGGGACTAAAAGAGGTTACGAACCGAGACTAAAGTCCCTCCCCCAGCAACGGATCATGGTCGGTGTGGTAGCTATGTGCTAGAAGATCCTTGCGTTGTGCTGGCACCAGAGCTCCTAAGCCACTAGGATGATTAGTGATTTTAAGACCTTCCTTGGGAATTGGGGTATGCGTGACAGCATATACCACCTGTCTTCCACATCGGCACAGTCAACCCACTCGGGAATTTGGAGGTCTATGTTTGCCTATCTCTGGACTTGTGTCCAAATCCTCCTCGACTTTCTGCGGTTGGCTAGGAGATGTAGAGCGGATTTGGGGGAGACTCAACACAGCGGGCAGAGGTGTTGGTTTGTCCAGCCTCTCTTCTAAAGCCTGTCCGCCATCCAGACTCTTTTTAACTTATTGGCATGTGAATGGACACACTTTAGTCAATAGCCAGGGAGAGATGGGTTGTCCTCTCTACACAATGTACAATGCTATGGGCATACCAATTTTACGATGCCTGAAGGATTTATCCCATTACCATCCACAGTTCACAGGTATGTGCAGACTTTGCGCAATTTATACGTTGTTGTGTGTCCCCTGTAATTCAAAGATGGGTTGTAGACTAGTAACCATTTCAACATGGGTCAATCACTTCTTAGGTGTGTGACTTTTCAGTCATGTTTACTAGATGGTTTTGCTGATCTTAAAAAACGTCTATACAAGGACCCAAATTTCCATATTGAGCTTCAGAATGAATGATCGATGGCCTCGAGATGTCCTATGTACACACCTAACCATTAGTGGTGTTCCAAGCTGCTTTCATTGCTACATGGTTATGCACCTACTATGAGGAAGGCAACTTTATTCGCCCCAAGGTTTTTACTATCAGTGAAAATTGCTTAAAGCAACTGCAGGGTCATTGGCTTTACAAGTATGGTCTTTTTATATCGTGCCCTTGATAATGTTTATCACTAGGTGGTGACACATCAAGCTTCTGCAACTGACTGTTCTTTGTTTGTACCAGGCCACTTTATTTTGGGTTGGTTCACATATTTTTTAACAAGGCTCCTAAATTAGTGGCTTTGCCCTGCCTAGTGATCGATCCGCCCTTTCTTATAAACTTTAGAGATTATGAGTATGTATATTAAAAGGGTGCAAAACTAATTTTGGAATTTTAATGATGCTGAAACGGCTTTATATTTGCTGGACTTCTTGGGATGGTTGTAACATCCCGCCTCTCCAAGACCGGGCCCACTTACATTTGGCACAGGAATTCATGCGCACCCGGGAAGAATTTTCCGGTCAGTTACCCATCCCAAATTGCTTCAGGCCAAGCATGATTAACCTCATAGTTCTTTGAAGATCGACTTCCGGAAAAAAAGTTACAACTTGTTGATATGAGTATTCTATTAATCCTATTAAGCCCTGGGGCGGGATGTCACAATGGTCTACCATACGCTTTTCCACATCCGACCACGAGGTTAAATTATTTGATGACCACTCAGCTCATGTGCGCTAGGAAATTTCCATGGCAACCTTCTTGGTAATTTGCAAGGTTGGTAGCATTAGCTACAGGAGGAACGAACTTTTCGACAATCTAGTCTATTGTACTCATCAGTTTACTTGCATCCCCAACTTCTCTATGGTCAATATTAATAGGATACATAGCCTTGATTTTCAGAGTTACTTGAATAGCTATTCTAGGGAAGAATCACTGCAACTGACGCCACCTTGCCTTTTATAGATCGAAGGGTCATTCAATATTGATCCAGCCTTTTGACACGGGATAGCTGGCGCACACTTGATTACATCAACTGGTGCTCTCAAACTTTCAGTCTTTACCTTTACGTACTTAAAATATTCGTAATGTTTATGTCATCAGTCCAATTATTAACTATTTTGTTCGTCCGTCGTTCGTCCGTCGTTCCGATTCATGTCCGCTTTTTGTGTTTTAAGCCACAGCCGATATTTGTGTTTTCCTTTTTCTTTTCCATCTATGATACGTTTCCTGTTCCACCGCCGAACTAGCACTGAGATCGCTAGATGCACACATAGGCCCCAAAAATTAAAAAGGCCCAACGTCCATCCCAAACTGAAGGTGGAGCACAAGATTAGCATCTCCCTAGTTTGGGATGACTCGATGAAAAACATAACCTATCTTCTCCGCCTACGTCACATACCACTTATTTCAGATTTGTTTGTGTTTGGTCCAATAATTTTGTACACGTGCAAATGCAAACATACTGAATTTTGTACAGGTTGCTTGCATATGCATGTCTGTTTATTTTGTGTAACTACAATAGGAAGCACCTAAGCATGATTCTTTTCAGCAAAACAAAACGCCATTTTTTTCAACGTATGATTTCCTTTGGCTATTTAGGGTTAAGCGATTTCTGTGATTGAGGTGAAGTAGGGTGATGTGATAACTAGCCATATGAGCCAATATCATGATTTGTTACGCCCCAAAATACATCACATGCATGTAACGTGTAACCTTTTTTCCATTCACACTTGGATTCATCAGTTGCCTCAATTTAGTGGCAGAGCCAATGGTGTCATTTGATCCCAGGCAATGAAAAGTGTCTCCTTGCAATTAACAATTTTATGCAAATATAAAGGAAGAAGTGTCATCTAAAAAACCCACATATAAAGAATACCTAACTAAGGGACTGGATCCCTTAGACTGGGAGTATATTGATTGGAAGGTAATAGAAAATTTTGAAGAAGTTTCTACCCAATGGAAGAAAGAACTAAAGGAAGAACTTGTTAGGTACCTCCTATCCTTAGGGTATACGGATACAGATACTCTTAAGTATATATACAGGAAGGTTACCTTAGAGATAATGGAATTTAACAGCGTATAAGGAAACTGTCTCCCTGAATAGAAATAGAAGGTGTCAGAGTCCTATTCGGGGAGGATGCGGACTTTATAATCTCGTACGAAGGAAATTCTCTCTGAGTTTTACTTAGAGGCCAAGGCACTGTTGACGATGAAATTTGGCAAGCATATGAATCAGAGTCAAGATCCAATCCAAAGTAGATTTGAAGATGATCTTGGAAACAGAGTGTGCATTGGCTGGAAGTCAGTATCGGCCCATACCGAGTTCAATACAACTGGCCGATACAGCCGATATTGGCAAGTTTGGTTACATGATCAATGTTGGATTCAAATAAAGGGCTTCAATGATATTGCTAGATAAGGATAGAGTCCGAGATAGGCAATTATATTTATTAATTAGGATATTATGTATTTTCTTTAGAGATATTTTGGTAAGAGTCCGCCTAAGGGGCTTGTTTGTCGGTTAGAGTTGAGATAGGAAAGTTTAAGTCGTGTCCGATATGGATAAGTTGTATTTTCGGGTATAAATATAAGCCCGAGGTCTTGTAAATATTTAACACCAGTTAAATATACTCTCGGCGCATCACTACCCTTTGTTATTTTACTTTTCGACGAGTTCTTGCTTTCGAGTCGGGTTGCATCGATTTTGATCTTCGACAAGAGGTAAACCTTGTTATGGCGGTTTGCGTTATCGGGATTAGTGCTTACATCTTTGTGACACTCTAATCTTGCTTCTATAAATCGACGAGTTATCATATATGTTATATAATCTAGATCGACAATATTTTCTACTTGCATCGGCCGATTTTTGTCTAGAGTTTAGCCGATAATGGTTAGATCATCTTGTTAGTATAGATTATATAACGTATCCACCATCCTTTAGAGGTAATCATCGGCTTAGTGCTTTATGATTGTTAATAAGGATCAGTTAAGTTTGATCCCCTAAGTCGTGTTTAGAATTATGATCTCTAGCTTGCTTTATGATTGTTAATAAGGATAGTATCGGAGTTTCAGCCGATCTTATCTGGTACAATTAGTTTACTTTGGTTTATATCTTGTTCAACAAGCTGTATCTGCCCCTTATATCAGGATCTCAACTATTAAATATATTAAGTTTATTATCAATCTAGTTGATATTAATTTAATATATTTATTATAAGATGATATCCCAGTATAGGGTTGTATCGGAGCTATAACCGGTACATGCTTAAACCTGAACATCGGCTATGATATGAACATATATAATCTTTATTTCATGTTACTTTTGGATCTAAACAATTTATACTATCTCAATTAAGTCCGATCTATCCCAATTGCTGATTTCTAAAGTAATATTGATACACAGATTATGTGTAGCGCTGATCTTTACAGCCGATGAGACAAGTTTAGGGTTTACTTATGCTTATGAATCTATATCATGGCTGATCCACCCATCATGCATTGGCTAGGTTACAAAGCGATACGACATCGGCTTTCTAGCCGATCGATTATCGTTTACTAATAATATTTTCTTGTTTATTCTTGTTGATTGTAGGATCAAATCAACTGGAACGCCTTAGAACCCAAAGGCAAGCTTTTGGACCTGCACTAAAGCAAATCAAATCTCTCAGGTCAGTATGTGTTTTTTTGCATCAACAGGCTCCTGCGGTATAAATACAAGGTCCCCACGGGGTGCAAGATCATCGAATCATAGCTTAGCCACTCGCCACGGAAGAAGCAATCCGAAGGACTCGAAGCCAACTCGCCGCTTGATCTCGTTGAATCGTTCTTGACAAGGATCTAGTTGGTAGTTCATTGGTTCTGTTGTTCTCTATTGTAATTCCTGTGGTTTCCTCGTAATCCCATATAAATTGGATTATGGCTATTACCTTATGAGGAACCTGAACCAGTATAATCCTTATCTTTTTGTGTGTTTGATGTTATTTCGTGTAGATCTTCGTACCAACGTACCCCAATACCCTCATAATGCGGTCTACTGGTATCACCCGTCGACATAACTATTTATTAAGGAATTAAAACAAGACATAGATGAAAAAATTTGAACAAGTGAAAAAAAAACATGTGGTGAAAAATTCGATGTATCTTTTTCTGACGTAGATACTATAGATCTTGGTGGCCATGGCAGCCAAACTAATAGAAAATATAGCTTAAAAATAAATATAAGATAAAGTTCAATTGATAAAATATTATCAACAATTCGGGTGTGGTAAGCCCTAATCCTCAACGAATTATCAGCAAATGAATTATCACCAATTTCTTATATCTTCCTAAGTTAGCGCTATCATATACCTAATAAATAAGAAAGACTATAGTAGCATGACAATGCTATCCACCCCGTGGAGAAAAGCACCTTCGGTGAATGACATGTCACTGCTAAGTGCACTAAAGAATATAACTTTCGGTAAAAAAGAGACACTTGTATGCAACATGCCTTGGCCATAACTAGAACAAGAACACCTATGATAAATAAAGGTTGCTCTTATGAAGAATAGAAGCACCTACTCCCTAAATCCCTAAAGATGGTGAGCTCGTGATAAATAAAGGTTCTTCTTAATGAACAATAGAAGCACCTACTCTCTAGAGATGGCGAGCTCGTGAATGATAAATAAAGGTTATTCTTGATGAACAATAGAAGCATCTACTTTCTAGAGATGGTGAGCTCGTGAAATTACATTATTATAAGATAAGGATGAAGCATGAAGTCGAGCTCCCCTCACTTTATTATATAAAACACTACTAAAAAACTCTCATAGGGATCGGTCTTATAGGTGTCAGTTCATTTAAAACCGGCATCTATAAGTCTTTTCCTACCTCTGTATGGTAAAAAAAATAAGAACCAACACCTTTAAGAGCTATAGTTTTCGGTTAATTATTTAAAACCGGTACCAATACTATAGGTAACGGTTTTTTAAAAGAACCGACACCTTTAATATATTATAGGTACCGGTTAAATAAAAAATGGTACCTACACCCAACTAAGTCGACATGGACAAGCCGAGCTGGCCGCCTATACACTCGCACATATCCTTATCCACACAATCGCAAGCATCTCCTTATCCACAACTACGCACGCGCCTCTCTTCTCCATCGCGCCCCCTCCCCCTCGCCTCCTCCTCCACGGCGCGCACCCTCCCCTTCGGCCCCTCCCGGCACCCTCTCCTCCCTCCCACCTCGGCTCCTCCTCCTCCGCCTCCCCTCCGGCCCCTCCCCCTTGCCTCATCCTCCGCCACCCTCCCCTCCCCTCCCCCTCCCACCTCCGTGACGGGCGGCGTCCCCGGGCGGCGCGCGGAGAGACGGCCCTCCCCTCCGCCCCCTGCGACGGGTAGCATCCCCTCGGCTCCTCCCTTGATCCGGTGCCTCTTTGGCCGGATCTAGTCCTCCCATGGCCGGCGCGGCCCGTGCCCGGTGGCGGCACGAGGTTGGCGGATCGGCAACGGCGGCGCGCGGAGAGGGACAACAGCCATGAGCCGATGAGAGTGAGTTCATGCATTTCATCTATGATTTAGTTTATGTGATTGGTTGATGGATTGTTGTTCATCTGTGATTAGTGATGGATTGGATTAGGGATTATTATGTCATTGTTGTGATCTTTGATGGATTTGATTTGTATGTGTGAGATGCATTTGATTTCGGCTCGGCTTGGCTTGGAGCCGACTTCTTTTTTTTTTTGAATCGGGAGAGCACAAAGGTGCCGGTTCTACGACCGGCACCAATAACACTAGGTTATTGGTGCAGACCAATAGGTGTCGGCTGGGAAACCGGTACCTATTGCCGATTCCCAACCAGCACCTATAACGATTTGTGTACTATTGAAAGGAGTTGATCCTCAATAAAAACGGAAAAAATAAGTTTATTATTGGTTTATTATCTTTGCATGATTGCATTCTCACAACTGGTAGAAAACTAGCAACGGATGCATCTATCCATCAATCTCAGCCGTGTCCGTGTCTTCATCCATGGACAGATAGACTAGCACTGTATACTTAAGCAAAGCCGGGCACGCAGAAGCCCCCACACGCACGCAATGTTCATCACGAACGCATCGATCAGACCGTCGGGTAGAAGGGTGAGGTGGCGAGGCCACAGGTGCCCTGCGGCCACCAGACGTCCTTGGCGAGGTAGACGTAGCCCTGCTCGCCCCAGTCGTTGCTCCACGAGTTCTTGGCAATCCAGTACTTGTCGCCGCCGAAGTTCTCGCAGTAGCCGACGATGGTCACGGCGTGGTTCACTCTCCCGGGGTTGCAGGGTCCCCGGTACACGCCGCCCTTGTAGAACTGGAACTCCTGGGCGCTCGCGTCGATGTACACCGTCACCGGCTGCCTCGCCACGGCAAGGGCCAGCTGCCGCTCGTCGTTGGGCGGCACGGCGGCGAAGCCGGAGACGGACGCCGAGTGGTCGAACAGCAGCTTGCCCACGTCGCAGCTGCCCTGGACTCCCGTGTACGGGTACTTCTCCTCCGACGTGATGCCGCCGCGGGACGCCACCAGGTTGAGCGCCGTGTCGGAGTGCCCGCCGTTGCAGCCGAAGCTCCCGGTGTCGCAGTCCACCATCACCTGCTCCGACAGCGACACCAGCTCGCCGGTCTTGATCTTGTGCAGGCCTTCGATTGCCGCCGCCGCCGCGAAAGCCCAGCACGACGCTGCCATTGTTTCCAACCCAACGAAATCAGCAATGAATTAATTGACCGGAGCTAGCAGAGACGAATAAGGAGCTTGTCGATGTAGCTTACCGCAATTCCCTTGGAACTTGACGCCGGTGACGGCGCCGCTGGAGCGCCAGTCGACGCAGCACGGCTGCCAGGAGTGAGGCGAGATCGGGGTCGGCGGAGGGGAGTGGAAGCCGGTGGCGTTGAACCCGGTGAACTGCTGGACGAACTCGCTGGAGGTGAGGTCGCCGAACCTGTTCATGCCGACGACGGAGTCGGTGATGGTCTGCGGCGCGAAGGCGCCGACGCCGGAGGAGAGCTGCGTCTGGCTGCGGAAGGCGCCGATGAAGTTGGTGTTGCCCTTCCACACCTGGTACCGCTTCTCCTGCTCCTCCGGGCACGAGTAGTGCTTCGCGTACTTGGACATCCACTGCGAGAACATGAACCTCAGCTCCTTGTCGGACTTGTCGCACGACGGCGGCGGCGGTGGCTGCGGGTTCGCCGCCGCCAGTAGGACCTGCAAGAGGCAAGTGATGGACAAGACAAGCCCAAGAAGGTAAGGCTTGGAAGAAGACATTTTGAATTAGATTATGTTTGCCTCTTGTGTACTTAGTGCGTGTAGCTTATGCTTTTTCTTGTATGGAAAACATGCTACATAGCAAGGTTTATATAGACCTCTTGACCATGCAGTGATGCTTACTAGTAGTATATTGCCTTGTTGTGAGTTGTGACTTGGGACTTGGGAGTAGTTGTGCTGTGTATGCAAGAGTAGACGAGGAAGAAATTAAAGCCTAGCTAGTTCGGTCAGTAGGATGTTTGGTTCAATGAACTAAATAAATTAACTGTGTATTATGCTAAGTTGCTACCAACTATGGTGTTTGAACCAAAGGAATGAGCCTCTTAATTTCATATGGAATGACATTTTCCATACAAGTTTTTAGGAATTATCGCACATAGTCCAAACGATTTTAAATTTGGCGGGAAACTAAATTTCAATCTTATGACATGCGACTAGCAGAAAAGAGAGCAGTATGTGGAAAACATGTTTTCCTATGTGAGCATCCTTACATAACTACCTAGAAAAGCTATTTTCACAGGCGGCTGGGTAAGGTCGCCCACCTGTAAAATGGTGTTTTCACAAACAGGCTGGCTAGCCCGTCTACGAAAACGATATCCGTAGAAGTGCAATTTTCTCCTTTCGTAGCAACCATCCCTGTAGTATGATTGGTGAATTGAACAATTCCTTCGATCTTAAAATGCTTGTGAAGGATTCAACAACAATAAGATCCTATACCCCCAACATGGGCATAATTTAGCTAGCTTATGCTTTTAGTCATGTGACGACTAATAAATCATTAGTTGAAGGATTGCATGGGTATATCAATTGGTGTGGATAAACTAGGTCCCAGTATATCTTGGTTGCTGAATATTCTTTGGTTTAGTAGTTTGCAAGAATTAAACTATGTGCTTGACGAGGTTGAGGGGATTAAAGAAACTAGTTGCCAAACCGTTTTGTCTCAACAGCAACAGATCCTTAATTTTTAATTTTTAAAGTACATCCATGCATGAAAAAGCACACGCATACCACCTATGGCTATGATCAAGCGCTAGTATTATCCTTGATTTGGCCATGTGAGACTCTAAGATTGTTCAAGGTCGTCATGATAATTAGCAATGATCGACTTCAATGTTCTATCACACTTGAAAAAATATATTATATAATTATGTGAGTGAATATATGCCAGCATGGCCTGTGTGTAAATTTCTGTCTGTGCAAGTCTACAATTTGAAGTTCTTCAGCTCCATATATTGCAACTTGAGCTGTTTTTGTAAAGGCTGCACTTTCATTTGGTAATTTGTAGTAGGCAAGTAAGCTTTTCTTTTTTCTGCAACGCAGAGCGAGACATCACAACAACCAGTGACTGGTGGAATTTGAGAACTAGTTTGCTGACCAGGCAACACTTACGCATCTCGCTAGCGAAGCTCGAACAATGTTGTGCAAGTCATTTGCACTGACGACAGCGTGTATGTAGGCGAGACTGACTGAACCTTTCAAACAGAAGAGAGCGAACAGTTCAGAGAGATTGTTTCAGATTTCCAGCATGATCACGATCGATCTAATTAATTTCAAACCTACTAGATCCGGCCAAAGTACACGCTGTACATAGTGCGTAAGATTGTACTATACCGTTATCGTATTGCTACTTGCAGTACTATGATTAACTGATTTTCCCTTAAATTTCTGTTATGTTGTACCCATCATCGATATCAACTAGGCGAAAAGAACCATATCTATTTGATTCCCTGTTGGATGATGACTAAATCTGCGACGAATTCGATCGACTGCGTAAACGTATCGAACTGATCTTGCATACTGTGTGTCAAACCTGCTTGCCAGTACGGCTACCGAACTCCAGTGAGATTCGAACAATTGTCGTCGTCTCCACACAGCAGTTGCCAACCAATTGAAGCGTGCAGCTTGTAATTAATCAAATTAACGGTTTAAACACTTGCATTGTTAATTTGCTGGCTACTGATCTATCGATTGGTGGATTTGGTAAGTTGAAACCATACAAAATAAGAGGAAAATACGAACATTTGCATTCATGCCAGCCGTTATCCGAGAGAGAACTATGGAAGCTTAATTTTGAACGAATCAGTCCATCGCGTGCGTTTTCACCAACTACCTGCTCGACTGATCGTGATCGAATCGATTAAGTAATACTCCATATGCAACTGTGTTTATGTAAGCAGAGTACTGTGCTTATGCTCGATCCCAACATTTAGTGTGAGAAAGTATATATCACGTGTTGCGTACGTGTGTATTATTCATTAATTTGACACTACAAATCATATAGAAGACATTAATTTTATGTATTTTGTTTACACGCAAATTGTCGAAAAAGCTTTAGTGCACTCTTCCATTACAGTAGCTTGGTCGTTACAAACGATCAAACGAGGAAGCTAGAAAACTGTGGATTGTTTCATGAAGCATGATCGATCGGAAGCATTATTCAGGCTGAACATGTCAATGGAAAATCAAGGTCGTTGGAACGTGCATGTCAAATGATTTGTTTATGAACTTGTCAAGATAATCGGTACTAAACGGAACACCATGCTTGGCTAAATAGTCAAGTCAGAATGAAACTAACTTCTTCCATGCATGATGTGCAAGTAGATTAATATATATAATTTGTTACCTTCAACAACTACTGATCGATCGATGAACTTGGTGTAAACAATTATCAGACCATCAAACAGCTATATATCAACTGAAATTACAATCACTCAACACAAACTTGGTCCATCTCCTAACCTACTCTGCTACTCATTATTGCTACTGGTAGCCATTACTAAGACAAACCCCTCTGCTTGCTAGCTAAGCTTATATATAGCCTGGCTCTTTCCCAACAATTCATCACAATCTCTCAACATCTATGATCTAGCTACACTAGCAGCATCCAGTCTAAGACTAAAAGATCAAAGCATCGAACTTGAACAAGAGAAAACAATACTGTTTGCAGATTAGAAGTGATAATAACTAGGTCACACACTTGAGATGATGGCGCCTTCGCGTCCGATGGCTAGTGCAGTCGTCCTGCTTGTGTGCACGTTCTTGGCTTTGCAGGCAATGGCGGCGAGCGCCTACTACAACAACGGCAGCGACGACGGCGTGACGATGCAGATGTTCGAGGAGTGGATGGCCAAGTTCGGCAAGACGTACAAGTGCCACGGCGAGAAGGAGCACCGCTTCGGCATCTTCCGCGACAACGTCCACTTCATCCGCGGCTACAAGCCACAGGTCACCTACGACTCCGCCGTCGGCATCAACCAGTTCGCCGACCTCACCAACGACGAGTTCGTCGCCACCTACACCGGCGCCAAGCCACCGCATCCCAAGGAGGCGCCCCGCCCCGTGGATCCCATCTGGACGCCGTGCTGCATCGACTGGAGGTTCAGGGGCGCCGTCACTGGCGTCAAGGACCAAGGCGCTTGCGGTAAGTATAGCTCGCCATCGCCGGCCAACCACCGTATGGCGCTAGCTGTTGCTCACCGTCACGGACTCACGGTTGCAGGGTCTTGCTGGGCGTTCGCGGCGGTGGCGGCGATCGAGGGGCTGACGAAGATCAGGACGGGGCAGCTGACGCCGCTGTCGGAGCAGGAACTGGTGGACTGCGACGTGAACAGCAACGGGTGCGGCGGCGGGCACACGGACCGGGCGTTCGAGCTGGTGGCATCAAAGGGCGGCATCACCGCGGAGAGCGAGTACCGGTACGAGGGGTTCCAGGGCAAGTGCCGCGTGGACGACATGCTGTTCAACCACGCGGCGCGCATCGGCGGGTACCGCGCCGTGCCGCCCAACGACGAGCGGCAGCTGGCGACGGCGGTGGCGAGGCAGCCGGTGACGGTGTACATCGACGCGAGCGGGCCGGCGTTCCAGTTCTACAGGTCCGGGGTGTTCCCGGGCCCGTGCGGGGTGTCGTCCAACCACGCCGTGACGCTGGTGGGTTACTGCCAGGACGGCGCGTCGGGGAAGAAGTACTGGGTGGCCAAGAACTCGTGGGGAAAGACGTGGGGGCAGCAGGGCTACATCCTGCTCGAGAAGGACGTCGTGCAGCCGCATGGCACCTGCGGTCTCGCCGTCTCGCCCTTCTACCCCACCGTCTAGGTCTAGCTCGATTGCCGCCCACCGTGGCGCCGTCGTCCTCGTCCTCCTCTTACGTTGATTGCCTAAACGTGGAATAAGGAATAATGATCGAGTTACGTACCTACGTTATTGAGAGATTAATTAATGAAATGAATGAAATGCTTTTGTTAATTTGTTTGTTCGATGTTCGATGTGCTTGATTTCGCCTGAAAGGTACTCCGTTCGTAACATTAAAAATACTAGCAAAAATACAATACAATAATGTGCGTTGCAACAAGTGAAGATAATTTTCACGATTGATAAATACTATATTAATTTAAACAATAAACAGAAACAAGATAAATAAAGTAATAGCAAAACAAAGTTAGAAATCATATATATTTCTATAGCTTCATATATCATCACACGAAAAATCTCTTATTATATACATATTTCTATAGCTTCACAAATCGATCGGGTAGCTATTCTATAAGTTGACGCATATTTATTTTGCTATACCTCAAGAGATTAGTAAAAGTTTCTATTATTCAATTAGTAAAAGTTTCTTTTACCGTACATCGAAAACATTTGCAAAGTAACAAACTTACCGCATACAAAATATTTATGATGAAAGAAAAGAAGGGAAAAAATAAAAGGGGGAAAAGATAGGAGATTGGAAGGAGGGAGAGGGTCAGAATTATCGGTAGAAAAGAAAACGAAAAATAAGAGAGAAGATGCCTATGGGGGGAGGGGGCACGTGCGCCGATTGGAGGCGTGCGGGATGGTGTCCCGTTGGTTGGGCTGGGATACTAGTGTATAATAGCTATTCTAGACTCACGTCGAATTGGATACGGACAACATATACCCAACTCAGAAACCAACTCAAACACGGATGATGTACCAAAATTCCGACGAAAACATCTTCAATTTTAAAATAGTAGAGATTTTGATAGTATATTGTTTAGTATTAAAAGAGTTACTATATTTGTTTAAAAACTTAATCAAACTTATAGAATTTTGACTTAGAAAAAAATCAAAGTGTCTTTGTCAGTGTTATGGATAAGACACACCCAATAGTCTTGGGTTAAGCTCAGCGGGGCCAACCATATGCCAAGTCTTATACAGAATCATGCCTCGTATATGAAAGGTATTCTGAATAATGAAGTAGAAACAAAGTACTACATGAAAACTACAAGAACTACTTTGATCGTAATCATACTTGTCTCCCTAGTTCTACTTGGACAAAGTGATATCTATGGATAAAAATACAAGACCCCCTAGGAGCAGAGGGGGAGAGACGCAATAGTTAGAATAGTTACCAATACACACCACCAGTCATCGACACTACAGATAAGCCTACACATACTCAATATGGTGCCCGCGGAGACCGACAAGAGGGATCTAGCGCTATCTCTGATCTCACCAAGTTTGTATTCGAGGATGAAGACTACCTTATCATCGACTACGGGTGGTGGTCTATGCCGTCGTGTCAACGATGACTAGATAGGTTATCCCAAGTATTGTACTTGAGTGATTCTGATGAATAAGAGCAACACCGGCTTCAGCCAACATGAATAGGGCTATGACCTGACTTATAAGGGGCCCAAACTTGTATAAAATTCCTTGTCTCCGTCTCTTGTACCTCAATCTCGCGAATACCCTAGTACCAACGATCTCCATACCATGCAAATACCGTATTCGTGATCTATAACATCGACAGTGGTGTGCTAGATAGGAGATTTTGGTGCTTCAAGGTTTTGACGAGATGGGTTTCAAGGAGACGGATTCTCCGACGACAAACGACTCAACGAGACTTCGGATGTAGGGGGATACGACCTGACCAAAGTGCATTCTCTGACGGATCGGGACCCTCATCATCTCAAGCTATCGTTTCCTACCTGCACTCCATGACCTCATCGATGCGCAACCACGCCAACAAGAAGCAAACTCGCCGACACAACCATCGGAGCCGGCTAGCAGCGTTGTATGTGGCGGAATACTAATACCACGGCGTCGTGTGCAACAGCCCACATGAGCGTGAGCCCGAGCCACACAAGCGCCGCGAAGAATCAATTCTAGTTGGATCCAAAGTTGATTGCCCTGATCTGCTCTCCTCCATGGGTTAATTTCTAGATTATCACCGGATTGAAGCTCTGGAAGGTTTGGGGAGGGAGAGGAGAAAGGAAGGGGAATGAGGGAAAACGAGAATATGCGCATGAGGATTTTTCTGCCTGGTCGCATGGAGTGGGGAGAGGAAAGGTGGGACTGAGATCTTGTTTTGTGGGTTGAACCAAAATCGATTATATCCTGCAGGGATAAAACCAATATATCGTTCGGTTTTTGTCATCAAAACCGACGCCACACTAAAGTTGCTCTAAGCCGAGAAAGTTTTTAGTCTCAAGGTCCCATCCAACCACCGCGTCCACGGTGAAAGCTGTCAAATGGTGATTGCACACCCAACACCACCACTAGTCCAACATGACCACTAGCACCACTCACTAGCGTACCGACACCAGGTTTTCCTAGCTGTTGTCCGTCTATCATCCCAGTTGCCTTCCACCACCACACTACACCATGGAGCTCCACTTGGGCACATGAATGGGGAGGAGCTCCACAGAGAAAATGGGTAGAGCAAAGAGCAACCATGGCTCTAGTAGCCATGACAATGTGCACCACCCTATCCCACTCAAGCTATAGAGTTGGACCATTAGCACCGCCAAACGGCTATTAATTGGCCAGTACCCTCATGGAGACCTGCTAGAAAACCTAGATCTGGATCTGGAGAAAAAGAGGAAGGGAGATGAAGAGGGAAGGACGAAGGGGAGACATCGGCATCGGCTTTGGCGGTGGTAACAGGAGAAAAGAGGAAGGGGAAGGGAGAGGGATGGAGGAACATGAGAACGGATGAGGGAGGGAGGATGGGGATGGGAGGTGTCGTCGCTGGTAGAGGCAAGGTGAGTTGGACGCGGGGAGAGCCCTACGCTCGGTGTGGTCACCTCCCATGTCGCCTAGAGGGAGCAACATAGGAGTTAGGGCAATACTGGTAAATGTTTGAGATTTTGTTCCTTCTCGATCCCTCTTGTGACAAGAGGAAATAGGTAATGTTATAAGAAATCACGCATGCATTATCTATGAATCAATATATCTATGAGGTTTCTATTGTACGAGATCTTATTCTGAAACGTAGTACATCAGGTGGATACCATCAGGGGCGGATCCATGCGTAGGATTCAAACTCCATACAAATTCTATACAAATTTCACAAACATTACTTGAATTTATATAGAACTAGGGCAAAATGGAGAACTTAGCCCTAGGCGTGGCTTCAAGCTGGCTCCGCCACTAGGTATCATGGTACCATACCAGGTACATATATGGTACATACATGAAACCCACATACCAGGCCTAAGCTAGGTACCATATCTAATACATGTGGGATACTAGGCCTCACACCTAGCTACCAAGCCTGGTACCTATGTGTACCAGGCAATTCACCGACGCCTCGTTGGCTTATTTCATTGAGCATGTTTTTGGTGGCGGCATGCTATGGAACATCCTCGTTGATGGCGAGTGCTAAAAGAACAACTGGTTGAGGAGTGGTTGGACTCTAAGGAGGAGTAGGTCTGACGGTGGAGCGGTGGCTGTCTCATCAGTGTGCGACGTTGTTGCTGGTGTTAGCACGTCACTGGAACTCCCGTCACCCATGTCGCTGGCTAACTATTGTCGCTATCGTCAATGTTAACCTCATCAGGGGCACCTCGTTCCGTCTCTAATATTGGGGACCGGTGGCTCGGGGAAAGATCTCCTTGGGCTCTTTGGATATGCAGTCGGTGGTCTTTAACACGACCGCCTTCAAGATGCAAAGTCACTGGTGGTCACCTTCTTGGCCTTAGCCACTTTGCCATTGTAGGGATACATATCCAGGACAAGCCATAGTTGCATGACAACGGTGTTGGGAATAGTCCCACATTGGTTATTTAGGGAGAGTTGAACCAATTTAAAAGTGGGGGAGTCCCTCACCTCGTGAGCTAGCTTTTGTGGTGTAAAAAAGCTTTCTCCCGGTTGGGTCAACATCTCCTGGTTTTGATACAACAAGTGGTATCAGAGTCAAGTCCACAATCTCTAGTGCTCGTGCACACTCAGGGTGGTGTATGCCCGAAGCCCAGTGGATCACGGGCGTGAGGCCCATATGTGCCTATGTGTGAGGCCGGTCAATAGACCACGGGTGTGAAGCCCATATGTGCCCGTGTGTGGGGTCGGTTAGTGCTGAGGGGCACCAATGTGTAACGGGGAAGATTATTGGAAATAGTCCCACAATGGTTATTTAGGGGGAGTTGAACCAACTTAAAAGTAGGGGAGTCCCTCACCTCATGAGCTAGCTTTTAGGGTGTAGAAAAACTTCCTCCTGATCAGGCCAACGTCTTCTAGTTTTGAGACAACAGGTGGTGCCACTGTTGGCACCGGACTCCTTAACAATTCCTATGCACCGCTACTGTCCAGCTCCATCATATTTGAACTTGAGGAGCTTCAAATCAAGGCATAGGCCTTCACTGACCAGCACCAGCAAAAATCAACAGTAATCGGTGACCAGAGTTAGGATATACCAACGCCGTTGTTATGGAAGCGGCTAGACGATTCTGCAGTAGAGGGACGTTAGGGCGCAGCATCTCCGTCCCTTCCGTATCGGACGAGACAAAGCGACGGTAGCTTATTCCCACCCTCGCTCGGCCCAGAAGCGTGAGGCCAACTGCTTGGCTTGGCCCAGCTGCGGAGCGAGCTAGCGAAAATACGACGCGAGAAGAGGAACCGCGGACAGACGTTTTGGAGCGAGGAGCTGAGGAGGAAACCTTGTGGTGAGCCCTAAGTCTCAACAATCTGCCTCTCATCTGTCTTTTTTTCTCATGAATGGCTCGCTGGATGCATCAAGTTGTTTTGCTTGATATCAAGCTTCCCTTTCTCTCATGGAAGAAGCAACTGGTTGACAATCTTGTTGAGACCTGTCGTCAAAGCAAATCAGACCTTCCTGCGTACTCTGGAAGGACATTTGTGTGTAATACATTGTCATGATTGTTCTATATGAACGTGTCTCCTAATATTCTTTTGTCATGATTGACAGATCTCCTAATATTTAATCAGTGATCTTAGCATGGTTTCCAATTTTTTAGGTCGATCGGTGTATATATCTTTGCACTAGTGTCATGCTCTGTGATATTTTTTGTCAGCATTGGGACATCTGTCAGTGTATATATGCTTAGCTTTTAGTATAAATGATCTGTCAATAACTGGGATATCTTTTGCCATTTTGCAAGCAAGCAGTATATGTATGCGCTTTCTGTTGCTCTTAAATTGACAGCACCTAGTTCTTTCCTCAAACTGACACAATAATCGGTCTCAAATTGAAAAAAGCATTCAATCATCACATTCAGTATTGAGTCGCAATCTCACTTCACATCAATTGAAAATCACAATTCATATCCAATCCTCACTACTTATATATATTTTCTGAAAAGAAAAAAGTCTCATATTGTATTGCTTACACTACTTATTTAAGATTATTTATTAAATCTATTTATCAAAATATTTAATTTATAAGTAGATAATTCGCAATAGCAATCCGCTTCAAACTAAGGTTGCTTTCGACAACAACGAATTGGATGAAAAACTTCCTCGTTCTCCACGCAAACACTTCCCTGCTGATAGCCGATGAATGTATGTTTTTTAAAGATAATATAAAAGGTTGTTTAAAAAAATCATATTAATCTATTTTTCAAAACTAAAATAATTAATATTTAATTAATCATGTAAATAATAGCCTACCCCATTTTACGTTTATTCCCAATATTTCCTTTTTCCTCTCCTCTCAAACACACCAACCCAGCGAGCCAGCGAGTACTATAGATCTTCTTTTGGCCTACACCATTTGTTTTTTTTTCTACAGGACGTACGCAAATAGATTTTGTTTTTGAAAAATATGTTTCACTTGAAAATGGTATTGGTCACAGAATTTGACAAACATAATATAACCAGATCTTGTACTTTTTTTTTCTTTGATCTACTGAATCAGATGCTGGTAGAAATATACGATCGATACGATAGATATAATTAGTTCCTGCAATCCGGTGCGGAAGCGTGGTGGTAATGGGCTAGTAGTAACTAAATCCAGATTTCTTTAGCCCGGGCGCGTCAAGATTTACTGTGAGAAAACTAGACTAGACTAACGAAATAGGGAAATAAATAGGGGTGCAAGTGGATCACCCGCGAACCCACTTATAGATCAAAATAAACTAAACTCGCGTGTTATTTTAACTTATAAGTGAATTTTCACGAGAAGCGGCTTGCACCAGTAGAAATAAACCCACATCTAGAGACGGAGAGAGGATAATTAAACAGATAATCCTGAAGTCTACTGAAGTCTTAATTAAACGCAATGGGTCTACAAGTCTGATGTGAACCACCAATGATTGCAAGTACTGAAGTCGGATGCAGATGTTTGAGAACGTCACGCAATGGGTCTATCTATCCATGATGGCTGGAACCGCAATTTTTGTTTCCTAAGGATGGAAAAATGTACTAGAGTAATATTTTGAAGAAAAACTTGTTCATTTTAATCCTAAATATTTTTAATGACAAATATTTTCGTTTCTCCATACCATCCTTGAAATAGACAAAGTCAAGGTTCATTAATCAAAATATAGTTGCTAAAAATGTTCGAAATAGAACAAAACAGTAAAATTCTGGACACGTTTGGAATCTAGTCTCCGCACAATTTTCTTCGAATCCATAAGGCAAATCCCCCTATGAATTTTTTTTTTGCTTGGGCATCTTTGGATCAAATTGTATCATGTACTCATGTCATGACAATCAGGATTTGATGAATTTACTGTCAGTCCTTGGATTACCCGAGAGCCGCTCTGCAAGAAGCCAAGGCGGGAGGGGAGATGAGATGGATCACGTCGCGTTCGCGTCAGCGCGGCAACCACCTTCTGCGTCGCGCTATAAATCGTTGGTCGGAGACGGAGATAGACATCGCTTGCAAGCTCCCAACTCTTTCTAGCGAGAAAGCAACAGCGGAGCCAGAGGCGAGATCTTTGGAGCCTCCGCCGGAGCGGAGAACAAGATTAGCGGAGGAGCGATGGCCGCGGCGGCGAAGGGGAGGACGGAGATGGAGGTCGGGGCGGACGGCGTGGCCGTCATCACCATCTGCAACCCGCCCGTCAACTCGCTCTCCATCGACGGTACGCTTCTCTCTCTCTCTCTCGTTGTCTCTCCTTTGTTTCTGGGATTGGGGAAGGTTTGCGGGTAGGTTTTTCTGCCTGGAGAGTGGGGAATTGAGAGCTGGGAGGTGGAGAGGTCTCGAGAATTATGTGATTGGCGCTTATGATTGTGGGTTGAGGCTTAATTTTGCTTCCATGAGCTGTCTGATTCGAGATTGGGAATAGTGTGGGGTGCAGCTTGATGCTGGCATGTTCGATTCTTCCGATTTAACTGTATTTTGGTAGATCTTTAACAAACAAACTGTATTTTTGGTAGAATTGGATGGGGGATCTAAGAGTTCTGTAGAATTTGGGTGTCCTAAGCAATGTTCCGATTTGGGGCTGTATACATTGACGTTGTGACTTGTGGAATTTCTTCCTCGGAAGTTTGATACCCAGAAAGATGTCTCCTTTACAGGGTGCTTGCCCATTGGTGTGATCTTACTGTATCTTGCCATAACTTTGTTGCTGTCAGCTATTTATTGTTGTAACTTTGCTACAATTAAATGATGAAACTTACTGCGTAAACTACCTGTATATGCAAAATATTACTGATCTGTAGTGTTCTTTGGCTGAACTAGTTGTATTACATACATGAGGTCGAAAGTACAATACAACATTTGTGGCATATACACCATTCTGAAGTAGTACAGTAATCGCTTGAAACATGAAGTGCAAAATAATGCCGTTGTAGAATAACATAGTTACATCTTCCTCATCTTTAGACATTAACAATGTGTAGGATATCATTGGTTTCATCTAGATAATGACTATTCTGGATAATATGGATGCCCTTAAATTAAATTTTACTATAAGTTGTGAACTGTACACTTCCAAACATTTATTACCACCTTAGTGTCAAACCCTTTATCCATCTTTGTTTTCACCATGAGTTTTGCTGTTGCAGTCTTGTTAAGCTTGAAGGAAAACTATGCTGAAGCTCTTCGGAGGAATGATGTGAAAGCTATTGTTGTTACAGGTACTTGTCAGTTTATTCATTTAGTCAATGTACATTCTACTGTTAAAGGCATGGCTGATTCTTGTGCTGCGAACGATTCACTATTCTTTTCAGTGACATTTTTTTTTCTAAATTATGACAGGGAAAGGAGGAAAATTTTCTGGAGGATTCGATATTAGTTCCTTTGGTAGTGTTCAGGGTGGCAAAGGTATGTCATACTTCTCATATCTTGTGATACTGTTTTTACTGTATAGTGAATTCTCTATCCATTCTACAGAGCTCACTATATCTTAACTTTTTCAACAGTTGAACAGCCAAAGGTTGGTTATATATCAATAGACATTATCACTGATACCCTAGAAGGTAATTGATTCGTTTGCATCCTCTCTTAACTATAATTGCTTTTCTATTGAAGAATTGTGTCAAAAGTTTTTTCATATTTGTTGTCTTAAAAACAGCTGCAACAAAGCCATCAGTGGCTGCAATTGATGGTCTTGCTCTTGGTGGAGGATTGGAAGTTGCCATGGTACTTGTTTGCTTTATCCTGGTCATTATCTTTGATATTTCAGAGCTGATAACTTCTTTGGAAATCCTTGTGTGTTTAATTAGGCATGCCATGCACGCATTTCCACTCCCACAGCTCAGTTAGGACTTCCAGAACTTCAACTTGGAGTTATTCCAGGATTTGGAGGTAATTTTAAACTTCATCTTCTATTTGGCGTCAATGATTCAGTATTTATATATGCAAGAAAAGTGGCTCCCAAAATACTGTATCCTATTAGTCTTATGCCACTGAAACTGCTTGAAGTCATGTTTGTATTTTTGTTTTCTTATTCCAGTTATGCTTTCAAATTATTATGTCATGAGCATTTCCTTCAATCTTCCATGGGATTGACTTTTTTCAATTTTCTTAGGAACACAACGACTTCCGCGTCTTGTTGGACTGACAAAAGCACTTGAAATGATGCTGGTAAATATTGCTTCATCTTTGCTTCTTGATCCTATGGTTTTCTCTCTCTTTTTTTGCTGGGAGAGCCTATGGTCTTTTTTGTGATATTCCCTGTTTCACACACCTGATTCATTTAATTAATTATGCCATTTGTATCAGCTATCTAAGCCAATTAAGGGTGCAGAGGCACACCAATTGGGTCTTGTTGATTCCTTGGTTTCTGCTGATGATTTGGTTAATACTGCTCGTCGTTGGGCTTTGGATATCTGTGAGTTAAAAAGGCCATGGATCAAAAGTCTTTATAAGACTGACAAATTAGAACCACTTGGTGAGGCTAGGGAGATTCTCAAGTTTGCAAGAGCTCAAGCTCGAAGGCAGGCTGCCAATCTTGAGCATCCGCTTGTTTGTATTGATGTCATTGAAGAAGGTATTGTTTCGGGACCTCGAGCTGGGCTCTGGAAGGTACTTAATGCTACTCGTCTTATTCCTTCCTCGTTCCCTTATTTTCCTGATGTACACAGCTTGTACACAATCTTGAATTCATTTCATTACTGCAAATGCAGGAAGCAAATGCTTTCCAGGGCCTTCTTTTCTCGGATACATGTAAAAACTTAGTTCATGTATTCTTTTCTCAACGGGCAACATCAAAGGTGTGAAAATTTTATTTTCAATTGTTAATATAGAACCATATCATGTTTTAATTTTATATCGAAAACAACAGGTTCCTGGTGCTACAGACTTGGGATTGATGCCTAGGAAAATTACTAAAGTTGCCATTCTAGGTGGTGGACTTATGGGTTCAGGAATTGCAACCGCGATGATACTGAGCAATTATCCTGTTATACTCAAAGAAGTAAATGAGAAATTTCTAAATGCTGGAATTGACAGAATTAAAGGTAAAAACGCCTCATCTTATATCATCCTATACATTTGTGGGTGATTATCTAACACATTGACATCTGTGCAATAAAAGATAAACTGTCTCACTAGTTTGTTTGATCAGCCAATTTGCAGAGTCGTGTGAGGAAAGGGAAAATGACAGAGGAGAGATATGAGAAAGCTATGTCTCTTGTAACAGGTGTCCTCGATTATGAAAGATTCAAAGACGTGGATTTAGTTATTGAGGTAGCTCTTTATCCTTAATTATTTGGTTAAAACTATCTGTCTTTTGTTGGTCAGCCCATTTATCATTGTTCTGTTGTTCCTTGCAGGCTGTTATTGAAAATGTGAAGTTGAAACAGCAAATATTTGCTGACTTGGAGAAGTACTGTCCTTCCCATTGTGTCCTTGCAACTAATACATCTACAATTGATCTTAATCTAATTGGTGAGAAAACAAGGTCGAAAGACCGTATCGTCGGTGCACACTTCTTTAGGTAACGCGGTGTTTATAGATTAACTGATCTTTAGTCACAAGATCATCCACTAACTGATTGCTCTTTACAGTCCTGCACATGTCATGCCACTTCTGGAAATAGTCCGCACCCAGCACACCTCACCACAAGTTGTCGTTGATTTGCTTGATGTTGGGAAGAAAATCAAGAAGACACCAATAGTTGTTGGGAACTGTACTGGTTTTGCAGTCAACAGGATGTTCTTTCCTTACACTCAGTCAGCTCTCCTGTTTGTTGATCTTGGTATGGATGTGTACAAGATCGATCGTGCATGTACCAAATTTGGAATGCCCATGGGTCCATTCAGGTCAGATGTATTATTTGGTTTTGTTTTCCTGAATATGATTATTTTTTTAATATGAATGTGTTTGAGCCATGTCAGGTGGACTCAATCCGAATACCTCTTTTCTGTTACATGAATGCAGATTGGCAGACCTTGTTGGTTTTGGTGTTGCTGTGGCCACTGGTATGCAGTACCTTGAGAACTTCCCAGAGAGGGTCTACAAGTCAATGTTGATTTCTCTTATGATGGAGGACAAAAGGGCAGGTAAAAATTAATCAGCAATTGTTCCTGTATCACGTCTACTTTTTTTTTCTCTTTGCCATTTATTTATGCTGGGTTTGTGTTAATGTGTACACGATCGGCCAACTTTCACACAGGTGAGGCCTCTCGGAAGGGCTTTTACAAGTATGAGGACAAGAGGAAGGCAACTCCTGATCCCGAAATTATGAAATATATTGAAAAGTCTAGGAGTATGGCCGGAGTAACACCAGACACTGAGGTTTGGTTTCGTCTTCTGATTTTTTCCACTCTCTTTACTTCCTTAGAGAAATCTACATCTCATTCTCAAAATCATTTGTAGCGATAAAATCAGTTTTGTGGGTGGTGCTTGGCAAATTAATAATTGAAGTCTTAAACCAGGATTGTAATTGTTGAGGAGAGGCCATATCTCAAAATATGGTTTTATGACCTTTGTATAAATTTTAGTGCTTTTTATATTTCAAATGTAAATGCCACGTGTGAAACTAAAATAAATAATTCAAAAAATATGTACCGTTGATATAATATTACTAGTACCTGAACTAGGCGAGCTGATGCACATTTTGACAATGATGAAGATATCCATGCTAAATTGACTAGACTATTATATGCAATAAATTTTACATTTTTGACAAAAGTGATGATTTAGCATCTAAATTCAAGAACTTTTGTACAATTGCACCAGTTGATGAAGCTAAGTGAGACGGACATAGTTGAGATGGTCTTCTTCCCAGTCATAAATGAGGCCTGCCGTGTTCTGGACGAGGGAATTGCAGTCAAGGCTTCTGACCTCGACATTGCCTCAATCTTCGGCATGGGATTCCCACCTTACAGGTACGTTTATAAGAGAGCTTAGACCAATTTGCCAATAATACTAGCATATACTAACAACTTGTCTACTGGCTGGTGTTGGTATCATCAGGGGAGGAATCATGTTCTGGGCAGATTCCATTGGTGCAAAGTACATCCATGACAAGCTGGAGGAGTGGGCGAAGCGGTATGGCGACTTCTTCAAGCCTTGCTCCTACCTTGCAGAAAGAGCAGCAAAAGGGGTTTCTCTGGTAAGCAAAATTGTTTTATTCCAGCTGAATTTGTTATATGCCTATATTTGTTTGGAAATAGTACTGTGTTCATCCACACATTTTATATTGCATATCAGCCGTGCTGCCAGGATGCAACCATGCATCCAGATATGCAGCATCCATATAAATTCCTTTTATGTCTTTCTGTCGTATGTACTGTGATAGTATTCCTGATTTAGCATCTGATTTGTACAAAATTCTCATTCGCAGAGTGCACCGGCAAAGCAAATGAAGGCCAGGCTATAGATGAACATCCTGGTTTCCTGTCGACTGCGGAAACTATACCGAATAATAGAACACACGCCAATGGGGCATTTGTGGTCTGTAGAATAGCCCAGCGAATAATAATTAGATTAGGATTCTTGAAGAGTTATGTGTAATCTGTACAACGCCACTCCACGTTCTTGAAGAGTTACTGCGACAGTGTTTTGAGTTCAGACGTTCTTTAAAATGTTTCATGTGCCAATGGGGATAAGCAGATTCAAAAAACATACTTAAAACAGCGGTTGTTAATTGGCCTGCCTTCAAGTTTGTCAAATGCTGATATATGTACCATTGCGTCAATGCTCGTTTTCGGAAATTCGAATCACCAAGAGTAAAAGCACTTGAGCTCCTAAGCTTGGTGATATTGTGATACAGGGATTACATCAGAATCAGATAACCAAATGTTTAAGCTCGAATGCTTGTTGCGTTTGGCCTTGCCTTCAAACAAATGTTTATGCTTCTGTGCCTACAAGTTTACAACACATGAACTTGTTTTATTTTGTAAACTTGGCAAGAGGACTGCCTAATTCTTTCGAAGAAGAAAATGAAGGAATTTACCTAGGGCTATTTTTATTTCTAATGGGCTTGGCCTTGGCCTATCGCGCCATATGAAATCAATGTGAGAGTGCCATGTGTCAACAAATTAAGCTAAAAACTACTCGTTGAGGTTAGTCATTGTATTTCGCATTTGGACTAATCTCTAATCGTATTCTTCTTGAGGCAAATGTTTTTCCTAGTCACTACCAGAGAAAAAAGGGTTTTTCCAAACGGCCAAAACACGTTTTTGTGTGTGACCCATCTGCTCCCAGAGATCTTGCGAATATCACCATCTTCACGTGCGGTTGGCTCAATTGCACACGAAGATCGATTATAGCGTGTGGCCGCATTAAGAGATCCATCTGCAAAGATATATCTTCGTGTGCGGCTATGCAATTACTAGCCGTTTGGGAAGTTGTTGTACACAACGCGATATTTCTCGTTGTTAATAATCGAAATTTTGAATGATATGAGTACGAGCTAACCGAGTTATCGTTATTCGCACATATTACAAACTTGCTTCTTAAAATAAATAAGATATTACAAGTCAACATAAATATTATAAAAGATATATCAACATGTTTTTTGTCTCACATATTACAAGTGAACACAAATATTGGCACACTACATTATTTATTTATGCATATTTTCTTTCTCCCACTCTCTTAGGGGTTGGAATGAGTCGAGCAAGTTGGCTTTCATTATCGTAGAATTTCCCTAACCGGTTGCAGCAATCATGGTGGATGAAGTGGCACAAATCCGTGCATAAGTTAAGAATTGTTTTTTTTTCAAATCGGTTTGCTACATAAGGAATTTGAGGAATTTGAGGGATCTGTTAAAAAAAAGACATAATGGAAGTTAGGAAATGAAATTAGACGAAATATTTGTATAGAGGATGCTCTCTGGACTTACATCTTGGTTGTTTGTTGTGTACCTCAAACATCGAATCAAAGGTCTTCCACTACCGAGCATCGACGGGGTGTCGAATCATACAATCTATCTTCTGAGTCTCTTGATGCCATGTCATCAACTCGGCATCGGTAGCATTTGAGAATAGGCATTTAAGCGATTTTTCACTGGCATGTACCACATCACCATGGCCAGAATCTTTTTCTTTGTGTCCACCGATGAATCTAGGTAGACAACCTCACTGTCGGAGGCCTCGTTACCCATTTTGTACCAACTCGTCCCACAGGCTAGGCACCTGTCTAAGTTAACATATTCCATACGGTACAGTATACAATGATTTATACATGCATGGATCTTTTGAATACCTAGAGATAATGAACATATCAGTTTCTTTGCTTGATACGTGTTAGATGGCAACAAGTTAGGCTTAGGAAGCATAACTCTCAAGAGACCCATCAAATCGTTGAAACTAGTATCGGACCATCCATGCCTAGCCTTCAATCGGAAAAGTACTAGCACAGAACACAATACTGTATAATCCTTGTCACATCCCTTGGATTCGTCGTATAGAAGATCCTTCGTTGATTTCTGCAACGCCTCCTAATTGTCTAACCCTTGCGCTGTACCAGTTAGCACCTCTGGTTCAGCGTGACGCAACATATCATTCAAATCAAAATCAGCCTCTAAATCATCAATATCAGTGCCACCAAAATCGTCCATCGTATCATAGGACATGTTCTCAATTGTAAAATTTTTGCATCATCGAAGCAAATATCAGGAGTCTCTTCAGGAATAGTGACTTGCCCGTGATACATCTATAAATACCATGTAATCATTCTTAAATCCGCGCTCCACAATATGCCCTAAAATTTTCTTCGGATCTTTCAACATTTTTCTGATTCTTGCAATCAAAGCACGGACAAAAAAGTCCCTCCTATTCTCCCTCAAGGCATATGCCTTAGCCTGATCAACAAATTTTACTGCTTCCTTCATGAACACCGAATGAGTTCTCCGCGTCTCGTACATCTATGCCCGATACATCTATAAATAATTGTAGTACAAATAAAATTTTAGTGTAGGTGTCTCTCACACAACATGGAAAAACAAATATCTCCTAAAATTAAACTTACAATACATTGAAGCATCATGCACAATGATTAGAATAAAAAATTTGGTCATCTAAACACTATATTTCAGCTAAAATTTACCAAGATAACTCAAAAAACTCCACTTGGAAAACTACAAAATTCATTGGATTTCACTGATCAAATTTGAAATAAATGTAGGCAAATGAAAAAGGAAATCAAGCATGTAACCTTTTATATGGATGGCAAGCAAAGATTTCGAGTTGAAAACCTCTCTCCTATTTGTTTCTTTGTTTTGGAGGGAGATACATCAGGATCAAATGATAGCAGCTCGGGCTAGGGATGGAT
This sequence comes from Oryza punctata, assembly GCA_000573905.2. Classification (NCBI taxonomy): domain Eukaryota; kingdom Viridiplantae; phylum Streptophyta; class Magnoliopsida; order Poales; family Poaceae; genus Oryza; species Oryza punctata. The sequence goes on from CM002488.2 coordinate 14,883,099, forward strand.
ATATGGTCCATCACCGCATGCGTGTCTATACGTGAAGATCGATTATTGCGTGTGGTCTATTAAGAGGACCGCATGCGATGTGGCCGTATTATCGCGTGTGGTCCTCAACGACCACACGGGATAATTGGTCTTCGCGTGCGCTCGATCAACCGGCTCTTGGGGGATCGGTTTTTGCAGGTGCAACCACTTATGGCCCGCTTACAATCTACTGGGCTGCTTGTATAGAAAAATCAATTGTTTAGTAGTGAGTTTCACCTCTTGTTGGTTCTATATTTCTTTGACAAACTCCTCAATAAGTTTCACATAACCTCCTGGATGCATCCTTGTCCACAACTCCACATTCCCATCCCATTTATCTCATCAGCAGCTCAGCCTTTCATGCTGGCCAGACTTGGTCACATTCCATATTCTATCGAGAAAGACGACTCAAGAGCCGTGATTGCACACTATCTTATCGATGCAGGCTTCTTCTTAGGGCATATACAATGACCAAAATAATGGATTTTAGCTTTATTAATTGGAAATGTTCGCTGATATATACGGTAGAGAGACATAAGATAACAAAACATCGTTACCACAATTAACAACAACTCAACAATAATTCTTAGCCTCTATAAAATATAAACTTAGCTCCATGAGGGTGGAAAAAAAAGGAGAAAGAATACTAATAAAACATTTTTTTGGGGTTAATGGTCCGGGTCTTTATTGTCTCAACTATTATGCAAGTATCTACATAATACATAATTTTGTATGTATTGTGTCTATGAGTTCATACCAGGCTTGAACATGTCTTTAGCCCACACCTATCGACATGATAATGATCAGGAGTAGAGATGAAAGTAGGCATGTTTCATTTATTTCAAAAGATCATAGCAAATTGTAGAAGTTTACAATAAGAAAGAAAATAAGTTTCATTTAAAGGAGAAGATGAGACCAAACCAAATGATGATAAGCTAATTAGCGAAAACCCAGCTAAAAGCACATGAAAAACTAACTACTAACAACTCTAAACACAACCATAGCACTAGCAACCACAAAACACAACAAAACTCCCACACGCTAGGTCGCTGGCAGTGATACGTCATCATCTCATCGCACCATCGCACTTGTGAACATGCGACTCTGACTTAAACAACCAGCACCGGAGAATAAGGTTAGCAACCGAGCATGTACCAAGCACAAACTCTACCAAACTCATTATAGTTGCTGTATATTGCGTTGCCAATGCCGTAGCTGCGACTTTAGGACCACCGATCTCATTGAGCTTTGGCCAAGCAAGAGTTGCTAGATCTATACATGGGAGCACGAATTTTATCAAGAGGTGCAATTGTTGCTCCTAACTAATTGGTAGTAGACTCAAACCGGAAGATGCCTAACATGATGTAAGAATTCCAAAATGACGGATTCAAGGAATACATGCATGCCAGACCGAAATTATCGCTTAATTCAATAAGTAAGATTTAAGTTTTCGTCTAGAAGCACCTCAAAGGTATGAATACAGGAGATAGCACAGTAACAACGATACCTTCAAGAAAGCAAGCAACGTTTCATAGCGTAGACGTCGTTGGCAGCAATGCCAAATAATACTTTTGCCCAAAACCATCCCAATTTCAGAAGGAGACATATCTGAACATTTACCATACCATTCGAGGGAGCAGTTTCCGCGAGAGGATAGCCAGATTGTCAGAAATACAACCTAACTCGTTCGTGCCAGAGACAAGCAAAACTCACTCATGGGCTCATTGCTACTCCGCTCACTCCACGGCCCAGCAATTTACGAACTAGGCCCAATCGGCCCACTGCCCCAGTCCACCCGTGCAGCAGCGATCTGAGCCGTCCATCACTGCAGCCCAGTTAGGGTTTCCCACAAAACCCTAACCCTATAAATACGAGGCGAGCGCCCACGCCGCCACCTTCCGCTCCGAATCACCAGCCGCCACACCGAACTCCTCCGCCGCCGCGATGGCTCCCAAGGTTTGTTTGCTTTCCACTCTCGCACCTCTACCTCGAATTCGTCATGTCGCTGGATGTATGAACTGATGTGATAAGTGTTAGAAATTGCTGCTGCGAATGTGGTGTTGTCTAGATGTAGTGTACCCGGTGCTGGTATTGCTTGAGATATCAACTGATGTGATTGTTTCAGAAGTTGTTGCTGCTGTTTCCTTTTCCTTCTTGTTGTGCCGTTGGTGTTGCTGTTCTCTGTGATGACGAAAAACAGATGACGAGTCCGATCCAATCCATTCCATTAAACCATGGGGACAATCGAGGCATTTGTCTGAGAGAACACTAGCTTAGTTTTTATTGACAGAAATATTTTCTTGTTAATTTTTTCCTTCTTATTCATTGGCAATGCAATTGGCATTTGTGGTATTGGCATGATGAGGAAAACCGATGTTTCCGGATCTATTTGATGATAAATTCCTCCTACTCATTCTGAATGCTGAGTCCACATCGTGCATCTTTGTTGGTTCTATAGGTGTTTTGACAGTAGCTTTCTGTAATCTTGTAGATGATCTAGGCTGCAAGCAACTCTATGCTTTTCATTTCAGTAACAAAATTGAGTTGGTTTGACAAAATTGGTCTGTTTTTCTTATCATCTGATGAATGAAGTGGCTTTGTGCTTCTGATCCTAAACACCGGAAAATTATTTATCTTTCCAATATAAGAAATCTAATATGGGTGTTACATTGATTACTGCTGTGATAATGAGTCTAGTGATCTGATTTATCTGAAAAATATTCTAACGTAAAGTTATAGTTGGTCTGTCTTTTATCGATACCAATAAAAAATGTAACATAACATTCTTACTGTGGGATGCATGTGCTTTGTTCTTATTTCTTGACCCCTGTAATAAATTTCTCTTGCAGTTCTGCACATAACTTACACAATCTCTCTTCATTTAATTTTGGATTACTTCGTAATGATTGGGTTAGGTGTTTCTGAACTATTGACAAATAATTGACCCTTGTTCAATTAACTAGGCTGCTGTAAAGAAGGCTGATGGAAAGACTCAACAAGCCTTGAAGGTTGCCAAGGCAGTGAAGTCTGGGTCAATCAAGAGAAAGTCAAAGAAGATCCGCACTTCTGTGACATTTCACAGACCAAAGACCCTGAAGAAGGCGAGAGACCCCAAGTACCCAAGAGTCAGTGCACCTGGCAGGAACAAGCTTGATCAGTACCAAATCCTCAAGTACCCCCTTACGACCGAATCTGCCATGAAGAAGATTGAAGACAACAACACCCTTGTCTTCATCGTCGACCTCAAGGCAGACAAGAAGAAGATCAAGGCAGCCGTCAAGAAGATGTATGACATCCAGGCAAAGAAAGTTAACACTCTGATCAGGTAATTAACTCACTTCTCTTCCTTTGTTCATGGCTGAATACACTTCATTCTGTATGTTGACAAATTGATGTATCAATTTTCTGTTCTACAGGCCTGATGGCAAGAAGAAGGCTTACGTGAAGCTCACCCCGGACTATGATGCTCTTGATGTGGCCAACAAAATTGGCATCATCTAAGTTAGGGCGTTTTTTTTCTGTCATGTTGAACGTAAGATTTTGGTTGGCTAGTTCTTAATGTTGAACAGAACCTTATAACTTGCAAAAGAAAATCTTGAGTTTTGTTGAGCGAATATCATCTGTGTGAGCGCACATTTACTGAATCAGTATATCAATATGTCAGTTGTGCATCTTCTTGCAACATGAGGCTACTCTTCTGTTGGTCATTAGATTGAACTGTATGGAGCTAAATGTTGTGCTCTGGTTTCACATGATTGGTGGCTCTGTTGTTACACAACCATGAGTCGATGACAAAACCAACCCAGAGCTGTTAAGTACCATCCTGCTTATAAATTAATAGTCCCTAAATTAATTGATTAGTAATTCTAGAGTGAGATTTACATGTGTAGGAAGATGCTCGTCCGAACAGCGTCCGGTTGTGGAAGCCGTTTCTAATCACGTCCATACAGGGACGCTGCTCATAACAGCGTCCACACTCTGGTAAAGCCGTTATTGCCCGTTGGCCTAAATCCACCGTACGCGCGAGGACGACTTGTAGTGTCGCCATTGACACGAAGTCTCCGTTCATGCTGTCCTTGGAGTAGTCAGAATTTCAGAAACCTCTGTCCGCTTGCCGTTGGCTGGTCCTGGGCGGTATGACAGTTTTCGCGAAAACCGATAGATGCCGAACAAATTTTATGAACCAAAATTTGAATATAAATCTCTGAGCTTACCGATACGTTCGCGAAAGCCGGTTGGCTTTAGCAAAATTCCGATAGAAACCATCAGAATATCAATTGAAAATCAGAAGACGTACTGAAAAATGATGGGTTTTATTGAAAAGCCGATTGATATCTTCAAAAAAACCGATAAGAAAATCAAATATGTTTTTATAGAAAAATTGTTAGATAATTAGGAAAAAATCGTGAAAATATCATTTCCTATAAATTTGATAACCTCCCATTGACATACACACGATATGTAATACATATCATAAAAGCCAATACATTTACATAGCACTCATCAACCATTAGCAAAATACAAGGCCCATCACCTAAATATGGTTTAGAGTCCAATACAAATATTAAAGTCCATTTTATTACTTAGACGAATTTGGCCCATGAAAGGGTTCCCTTTTTCTAAATAATTATTCTTATCTTTCCTATTGTACAGTTCAAGAAATGCATGGAATACACCAATATTTTGAAAAAAAACGTATATCCCAATAGACCAATAGACTCTATGAAATCATGCTATTTATAGAATTTTAATTGAATTTTTTCATTTTTTATCAATTCAAATTTAAATTTGGATGAAACCCATCGAAATTCTAGACGGCTACTACTTCCGAGCCACTGAAATTCTATCGGTTTTCAGTGGAATTCTATCGGTTTTCGTCGAAATTGTGAACCCTGGTCCTGGGGCTGCACTGTCGCTCGATGGAAGCGCTGGATCACTCGCTGCCAGCGATTGAGATTTTAATTTTTACTATAGGTATGAGTACTCTTTATGTATTATCAGGTCACTACTACTTCACTGTCCCTTATCAGTGTATCTCGTCATTGACAGATCTGTTTTGCTCTAAAATACACTGCATATTGTCAATTCATCGATGTGATGCAGTCATTGGTTCTATATATGTAGCATAACTACCTTTTTGTTAGCACTGGCAGGCAAAGCAGCAGGCGTGGAGGCATCGAGAGAACCGCCTTGTGGGTTATGTCACGTGAGTGCCTACTGCTTGGAGAGCAGCGTCATCCTCGCGCGCTGCCTCGCCGGGCCCCGGTCATGCAGACGATGGTTCTAGCTGCTCCTGCTCGCCCTCCCCATATTGTGGACGTTGTTCCGGCTAGCGTCCAGACCTGGACGTGGCTAGAAACAGCGTCGGCCACTGGGGCGCACGCTATCTTCCCTAGCGTCCTTCCCATATTGCTAAATGCTAACTCATAGTTACTATTAATTTAATTTGAGGATTATTAATTATTATAAAATAAAAATTTGGCTCATGAACCTCAATTTAATGTTCATTTTTTTCGGAGTTGCTATAATTAATCACAGTCAGTTGTTATCTGTGTTATGATTCATGCTTCTATCGAACCGAAGAAGTTTTCTCCGGAACAACCCTGCATGCAGCAGTGTGAAACAGGTTACTAAATTAACATTTGACATCGGTTGTAGCTACCAGGAAAATGATCCTCTAATGTAGAGCTAATACTGTATAGCTGCTGTAGAGATCAAATCTAGCCATCCGATTAGATTAAGCGGCTCTGATCCCGTCCTTGAACACCAAAAATGTTTTGATAATTTGGAAACTAACAAACTGATTTTAAGGAGGAAAAGTCAAGATCACCTTGATGGAGGGAAAATCAAATATCCTCTAGAGTAATTGGTAGCGATGCGAGTGGGCTAATCCGTAAACTCACTTATAGATAAATTAGTGTGTAACCCGCGGATTGACCTGCGGGTTACTCACTAATTTTTCCTATAAGTGGGTTCGCCGGTTGGTCCACTTACATCTCTATGTGTGGCAAGCCGAGCCATGGCACGGGACCCTTGACTTACCCACTTATTTAGCATATAAGTGGATTCGTGGGTTGTCCCACTTGCATCTCTAGCTAAAATAATACAGGTTCAAGTTTCATCTCTTTGCTTTCCTCCTTCTTGGGATCTGGCTATGGGACTCCGCTTGCTCTTCACTCGGAGCGTACTCATAGGATAGGCACACACTCGAGCTGTGGGAATGGTGTCGTGAGCTCTAACTCGTTACCCTCTTCATCGCGCTGAGGAAGAGTTTAGCACGCTTCTTCATCCTGCACACACAAGCAAAAAACACATAAGAATACTCGAAAATGGATCACGTTAGCAAAATCAAGTTAGCCGTCTGAGAGTTACTCATTCTTGTGGAGCTTGGTTGCCACAACAAAATCATCCTTGTGGGTGATAACACTCCACAAAAATCGTTCTTGTGGGCGAGGCCGCAATACAATAATCGTTCTTGTGGGGTGGTGGTAACACCACAACACGTTCTTGTAATCCAACACTTAAGGTGAACTTAAAATGCAAGAGGAAAAGAAGCAAATATTTTTGCTCAAACTTAAGACAAGAACACAAGAGAAACCATAGGAGAAAGAGAGAATTCAAGGGCAAATACTTGCAGCTTAGTTTGGGGTGATGAGAGCAAGAGGCATGGGGTGTCTTTTATAGGGGAGAGCCACCCCCAGTTCGGCTGACCTAGGGGGTTGGCCGACCCATGTTGGCCCTCCATACTGCTCTCTTTTTAGGTCCGGAACAATTAGGGGTGGATAAAAAACTCGAAACTCATGAGCTAGCTCAACTCGTGTAAAACTCAGCTCAATTCGACTCGACTTGAGCAGTTAATGAGTCGAGTTGAGTTTGTACTTTTACTCGTTTGCTTAACGAGTCAACTCGAGCTAGCTCGTGAGTTACTCGGTTAGCTCGTTGAGCTCATGATGCATTAAGATAGAAGTTAATTTTTCATATTTTGCAGGTGTAAAAGTCGTAAACTCATGATTATAAATTGTAACACAATCTTGTGAGTCATGATACATAGCATGTCAATATAATATTTGATCATAGAATCACAAATTATACTGCATATAAATTTTAAACCATGTATTTCGGTGTAACGAGTTTAATGAGTCAACTCTTACTTTTTAATGAGTCGAGTCAAGTTTCATTTTTAACTCGTTATGTTAACGAGTCTAGCCAAGCTAGCTCGTTAATTTAACGAGTTTTTACGAGTCGAGCCGAGTCGAGTCGGCTTGTTAGCCACCCCTAGGAACAATGTCACCCTCCACTAAATAAAAGAGAATGAATGGGTGTTTCAGACCTCTTTAAATCTCCAAGTGTCCCATTTTGATTTTCAACAAGATAATATTAAAGAAAAGTTTGCCCACTACTCATGGTCAAGTTACAAATTGGATTTTAAGCAAAAGGATTTTTGAAATTGCAAAGTTTTGAAAAATCAAATATGGTTGGAAAAGCAAATATGCAATTGCAAGTTAAAAAATCAAATATGTAGTTGGAAAAAGTAAATATGAGATAACTACAGAGTTTACCTTTCGGCGGAGGACTCATTATTTTAAGTCTAATGAGCGATAGTTTTCTCCGTTACGTTCATTTTGTTGTCGCGACATCCGGCTCCATGTTTCGAATAGTGGGCTCAACCACTATCAGGTATCTCCTTGGGATTGTCATAGTCGTTGGGTGGTCCGCTTCGGAGAACTCAATCTTGTGCTGGGACCATTTCATCTTGGCAACAACTCCTTCTGATGTAGAACAGACTTCGCGTTCTACCTTCTTGTACTCTCTTCGAGGAGTACGTTGTAGAGCCGCCGAAGATATGTGTGACATGAAAGTCGAAATCTGGGAAGACGAGTTCATTGTCGGGCGTGGGTACATCGGTATCTGCTTCGACAAAGCATACTCATTTTCCTTTTTCCCTTGCCATCTTTCTCGCTAATGTCTTCAAGATGTGGCATTCTTCTAAGGAGTGGGCGCTGGATTTGTGAATTGGGCACCATTGTCATCGCGAGTAGTCGCCTTGGGGGTCTGGGCGCTTGGGTGGGTCTGCCTATTCTGTGGCGAGAACCTCTGTTGCTGCTTTCCGCTTCCCGCTATTCCTGCTTTTCTTCTTGCTAGACTCTGGTGTGTCCTTGGTGACTGTTTTCTTCTCGTGACCCGTCTTGCTCCATCCGTCCTTCCGCCTTAGGGTATCATCTGCATGGGCGCACCTGTCCATGATCTTGAACAGCTTGCGTGCTCCTGGGTGGTGTACCGATCTTGGACGCCCGATTTGAACGCACGAATTACAAAAGCGTCGGTGATTTCAGGAATCATATTTCGGCATTCATTAAAACACCGAATATAGTCCCTCAAAGATTCACCTGGGTTCTGAGTTAAGGCGTGGAGGTCATCGTCGATGGCGAGGCGCCTGTAAGTTCCATGTTAATTGGCGATGAATTGCTACCACAAGTCTTCCCATGAAGAAATCGAGCGGCGCGGGAGATGAACTAGCCATGATCAAGCAGATGCCTTCAGCGTGGCTGGCAAGTAATTTGCGAGTGCATTGTTGTCTGCCCCCACAGCGTTGAGAACCGTGGAATAGACATGAAGGAACTCTTCAGGATCAGTACTTCCATCATATTTCTCTATCGCTCCTGGTCGGAATTTCTCGGGCCACCGTACTTCTTGTAATGTTGGCGTGAACGCTCTGCATCCACCTCCTGGTACGAGAGGTGGTTGGTTTCTGCGTTGTCGTTGAGATGGCCTAGCAGACGATGAGGAGGATAAGGGATCGCTTGGGTTGGGTGTGCGACCCCTCGATTGTCGTCCTCATTGTCTATCCCGTCGGGAATCTGGAGAACGTGAGTCACATCATCGTCGATCATCGCTACCCTATCGTCAACCTTGATCGTAGTCGCCCTAAGCTCGCCGCCTACGATGATCATCATCATGGTGGCTTTGGTGATCCTGTTGGTGTCGATCCTCGCTGGGATGGTCTTCTTTGTCAGCGTTATTGTTGCGTCGTGGTGGGGAGCAACACTGACGTTGATTTGAATTATCCCGATCTCGCTGCTCCCGTCGGCGCCCGTTCAGGTGGTTGCGTAGATCGTGATCGTCCTGAGGCTGTGGGGTCTGCTGGTGAGGGCCATGTGGTGAGGCGTTGCGGGGGTTGCAACCTAGATCACAGCTCGGATGTTCGCTGGTGGCATTGACATTGGCGTCGAGTTGAGCCGCATCTCCTCGAGCTAGAAGACGAGGAGGGTGTTGAGGCCTTGGTCCCGTCGCCACCTACGCAAAAACGCTATTGAGGTTCGCCACTGTTGCCCATAGTCATTCGACCCATTGACCGCCGTCAGGGTGCAAAACTGGGACAAAAGGGCTTTCCCTCGATATCGAATTGATGATGTTCAGATGCTAAGCAGAGGTACAAGTAGTATCTGTAGTCGCCTGAGCTGCTGTGTGACTGGGGCCCTCTCCCTCGATCACATTCATATCGCGTGGAATATGAGATGATGACGATTCTTGATCCTCCAAGCCGTGTAGAACCGAGGGCTCGTGGGGGTCGATACCAATGAATCCCATGAAACGGTCAGGGGTTTCCTCTGAGCTCCATTTCTCTGCAATGTCCCGAGTTTGAACTCATCGTTGTTGGTTCTGAGAGCGCGGAGTCTTAATGACGCTAAGAAAAACCTTGCATCTTGAGAGATCATGTCCTCTTGTCTTGTGGATTGGGCACCAAGTGTTGTTTGTTGGTGAAGTGCGCTGAATGTCTTGTTCCTTACAAGCTTCGAGTTCAACTTTCACGTGTTGTACCACCTTGCAATCCACAAGAGAGTGACTAGCTGTCCTATAGATGACGCACCACGTGGTAGACTTCTGAGGAGCAGTCCTTGTCGGCACCTGACTCCCAACAGACAGATGAGTTTTGGCCGCTTGAGGTTGCTTCTCGGATGTCGCTGGGATCGACGCCCTCCTTTCCATTAGGACAGGAAAAGCGGCCGGGGGGTGCCGGTTCTCGAAGTCGTGGCTGTGCCGTTCTCGTTCCTGACAGAGATTGGGTCAGACGAGATCGGCGTTGCAGCGTAGACCGGAAAGACTATAGATCCGACTTGAGTCCACATCAGCGATGTCTGGGTTGGATCTCCTGGGCCAAAGCTGGTCCAGACACGATCATCGGAGCGGCTTGAAGTCATGTCAGTAGAACCTTGAGCACCAAGTTCCCCTACCTAGCATGCTACTGTCGACGGGTGATACTCGTAGACCGGATGTATAGGGTATTGGGGTACGTTGATACGAGGATCTACACAAAATGACATCAAGCAAACAATGAGATAAAGATTATACTGGTTCAGGCCCCTCGTAAGGTAATAGCCCTAATCTAGTTTATATGAGATTGATATAGAAAACCACAGACTACAATGAGAACCGACAATTCCAACCTTACCGGCGAGATCCTTGTCGAGATAATCCGGCGAGATCTCCTGGCGAGTAAACTTTGCATCCTCCGGCTTGTAGACTATGGTGGATGTGTTGGCAGTATGATTCGATTCCTAAACCCCTTAGGGGGTGTACCTTTTATATCTTGAATCACCTTAGTCTCCAAGTAGTACTCGGAAACTACGGACCCCGCACGATATGGTACAATCCTGATCCTCTCCGAGTAGGACTCTATTAATGACTTGCCCGTGAGAGTAAATTCCATAATCTTTTGACATATTACTTATCGTATACGGGAATAACCCGTATACACAAATGTATACCATATTTGTATATTCCATAAGTCATAGTATAGGAGGTATGCCTTATCTGTAACCATGACACTTTCGTCTAGGCGTTTCATGAGGTCCATCTTAGTGGTGAGCACCTCTATCTCATTAATGGTGCGCATGCCTCGCTGACGAGGTTGGAGTCGTTCTTGGCTCCATCCTTGGTTGGAAACCATCTTCTCAATCAATTCTGATGCATGAGCAACAGTTAACGAGAAAAAGGCTCCTCCAACAGCATCATTGATATGTTCATGGACCAGCAGCGTTAGCCTGTTGTAGAAGTTCTAGATGATGAGCCAAGTCATTCATCACATGGTGAAAACAAGCCATGATGTATTCCTGGAGTCTCTCCCACGTGGTACTCAGCAAGCCATACATGAGATGCACAATAATGCATAGGGGCAACAAAGGAATAGCATAATATGGTTCACTTTGCATAGAGCCATAGTTTAAATAGTTCAAAAGTTTAAAGCTAGTTTTAAAACACGACCCTGATCTAAGCCATAATTATGAAAGTAACAAGGTTGCGAGCCCACACAATCAACCCAGGTTGCCATAATTATGATTCCATTCTCCTAGGTTTTAGAAAGTCACCACTTGGTCAGAGACCGATCCACGGTCCATAGTTCCCGAGTTTCACTACCTTGTGACGGATCAAACTTCCAGCCAGGCCATACCATTAGACTTGTGGTTGCACGATAAGGCTTCGCGAAAGATACCCGAGAGAGCCCAAAAATGTTTTCATTTTCACAAAGAAAACATAATTTCTCCCATCCATCAACTACCTAATGATGGTCAAGCATTTAATCAATATTTCTCCCATCCATCAACTAGGTAGTTGATGGTCAAGCATTTAATCAATATTTTATGTTCATATAACATATCCCAAATTGTCCAAAAATTCTAAAGTTGAATCTAGCATGGCTAAACATAATCACAAAGTAACTTGTAAGTCCAGCATATAGGGTACTTAAGTAGTCATTTTAATTTTACTATGGTTCTCTAGGACATGGATATCAAATCAATAAGGCTGTAACAAGGATTATAGGAATAATAACTAATCAAACCATAGTGAACGATATAGTTTATAAAAGCATTGCAATAATAGTAAAACAATATAATTTTCACAATGCTGGGATTCAACATGTTCAAGGTATGGTATGAGTTAGCACGATTGATGGGGGAAACATGGGGGAGTTGATGGCCATCATGCATGGAACCGATTTTTCGCAATCAATCTGAAGGAAAAACGATCAGGGAGGTGGAGCGAATGGTGCGGCGGCGCTAGGGTTCGTGGCCAAGGAGAGACGAATGGGCGGTGGCTGGAGGTAGAGAACAACGGGTTAGGACTGCCACTGAGTAACCAATACCCATACCCTTACCCTTACCATATTATTTGGGGAGGGTATGAGTAGAAAGGAATTACCCATTTTAATTTTGGATAGGGGAGGGTAATACCCATTACTACCCAATTTATCCATACCCATTTTATAGGTGTAAAACTCAGACCTAAAATTTTAAAACTCGCATCCACACTACAAAATTTATCAAATTCGATTCAATTTCATTGGAATTATTTATTGTATTTTTTGACTGGAAATTATTTATTGTATTGAGAAGTAACTTTGTGCAAGTTTTGAATCATTTCTATATGTGGGACATTACCCATACCTACTGGGAATGGGTAAGCTAAATAAAATGGGTATGGGGGTATGGATATGGGTTACCCATACCCTCCCTAGTTGCAGGCCTACGATGGGTCGGCTAGGGGAGGCTTGGGCCGGCTGGGCCGCGCTCGAGTGCGGGAGCGGGATAGAGGAAAAGTAAATTTCGGGCCAGAGAGGCGTCGCCCCGAGAGGAGGAGGAGAGGGCCCGGGAGAGAAAAGGAGGGAGGAGAGGAGAGGGCCAACCGGGTCGGCAGGAGGGAGAGGGTGACCTTGGGCCAGACTCAGCCCAAGGTGAGCAAGTGTAATTTTTGTTGCATTAAAAACTCTGAGAAAGATTATTGTTGCATTAAAATTATTTAGAGTGCTTTGAAAATTCATGTAAAATTAGTTTATGCATTTTGAGGCATGAGGAATTCAACACAAATTACCACAAGCCAATCCGAGTTCAAACTGGGTGATTTTTAATTCTTGTAGGCTTCTATTTTGGTTTTTACAATTTCTAGAAATGCATTAACGCACAATTTAAAGATTAGGGTAATTTTAGGACATTATATCTAACGCCGCAGAGATGAGATACAACGAGTATTTACGGTCCTTAAATATGAAATCTGACCATCAATTCCTATAGAAAAGCAAATGAAATAAAACACCAAACTTAGTAGTAATGTATATTACTAATCATTTCCAAAAGTGTTCGTGAATATTTGCATGCAGATAATTATATACGAAAAAACACCCGCCAAGCGAACAAACACACATCCGACCAATCATGCATGAGCACAAGGACTGGAAAGCCCAAAAAATAGACAAAGCTGACTTATTTGAGCCAATCCATTGTCCAACCCAACAAGGGCCCACCAGGCAGCCACTCAAGCGAAGGAGCAGCTGAGAGGTGGGACTAGGGGGTCAGCCAACCTATGGGGTCAGCCAAACCGAACTTGGACCCCCATCATGGCCCTTTTCATGACAATTCTTCATTGGATGCCAATGCCGATCGACCTCCACAACCATCGTAACTGCCTATAAAAGGGTGTTTCATCCTCAATCTCAACACACAACACAACTCAAGTGGAGTTCATTGCTTCATATTTAGGCTACTCTTTAGTATAATTAGAATATAGCGAGAGAATGAGGGTAATCTCTAGAGGAGTGCTAGAATTGTTAGCACTCTCTACACTCTTGTACCTCGACGGATGCTTGTTTTATATAAGTAGGCGAGATTTCTTTCGGGTATCTAATTTTCTTTTTTAAACAAGATATATTCTCCTCATTGTGGGTTGGTTGCTTAATACTTATACTGAGTGCTGTAGTACTAAGAATTTGGATGAAAAAGGAAGTTGTTGGCTAAGGCTAGAGTAGTAATCGATAACGTAGATTTGGTGTCTAGGTTAGAGGTTACGTTCGTTTGTTGTGTGCTCCACGGTTTGTAGAGGTAGGTGGCAAGTGGTGATAACCCTGTCCATTCTTTGTAATCCTCCATGCTATCGTAGAGCTACATGCCAGATTCACTTGGCAAACGAGGGGAAAGTCTATGTCCGAAGCAAGTGATAGAGTTTTATATTAACTTAATTCAATAATCTTAAACCCATAGGAATCCTCTCTATCTCCTAAGCCTTCTAGTTAGTTCTTGTCCTTGCACGAATCTTGTTCCTAGATTATACACACACATTCTTTGTGATTCGATACCCTTGTAGTACTTTAAGGTGAACTGCTACATCGGTGTCTGCGTGCTTGCAGATTTATCTGTGACCGTAGTAAATACCAACAACGAGCAATTTGGGGATTAAAGGATAATAGACTTTGGGATAGGTAGTGAGGATAGATATGTCGAATATAGAGGGTAGGGATACTAGATTGATTTTGACGATTGATTAGTGGTTGTTTCAATCGGTCTTGGCCCCCTATATTTATAGGTGGAGTGGACTTGTTTCTCAGGATCTTTTCCACATCCTATTAGGCATCGAAATCAAATAGGACTCAAGAAATTCCAATATCAAACAAGGAAACACGAGAAATACTTAAAGTGAACTCGGACTCTATGCTGAACATCTGATCGCTTAGACACCTGTAGTTTGACTACAGTTCATTATCCAGTCTAATCGGCCGTACAACGACGATTAGAGCAGTCTTCGTGTGAAAGTCGAGATATTTTCTAAATTTTGCTTGAACTTGCTAAAAATCTAAACTAGTGCTAAATTTGAATGTCATAGGAAGGAGTTTGAGACTTTGAGCCAGGGAGGAAAGGAAGAGGTGGTGTGGCGAGCAGCTTGTCTCGAGGAGGGAGAAAGATCGATAGAGAAGAGAGGCAGCCCAGGAAAGGAGAAGCAAGCCAATAGATAGGATGGGCTAACGACCTTACATGAAAGGAGTAGGAAAGGTGAAGGGATGGACCGAAAATGGCCCAAAGGCCCTGTTATCAGGAGTTCAAATATGAATGAACACAAGAAGTTCCGATGCTATTCTACACGAGGACTCCTAATAGGCACGTGCACACCAGTTACCTTGCTAGCGCAGCAATGCGCCCCCCTCTCCTACTCACCGCTAATAGCGCTGAGTAGCGTTGATGATAAAAAATAGCGTTAATGATAAGTGTTAGTATTAGGGATTTTAAAATAATACATAAATTAAACTTTTAACTCAGATTTGGAAAACTTTCATCTCAGCTTTGAAAATATATAAATCAAGATTCGAAAACATTCAAGCTAAGGGTCAAAATTTTCAACTTTGATTTAAAAACATTCAAGTCAAGATTTTTTGAGAACTTTTAATTCAGATTTGAAAATTTTCAAGTCAAGATTTGAAAACTTTCATGTTAATATCTAAAACTTTCAAGTTAAGATTTTGAAGTTTTAATTCAAGATTTGAAATTTTCAACTCAAATTTGAAAATTTTTAACCAAGATTTGAAAGCTTTCAACTCGGATTTTAAAACTTTCAACTTATATTTTAAAACATTAAAACCACATGAGTGTGGGATCCGCGCGTGGGCATGTGGCCGGCTAGAATTGTTTCACTGCGTAGCGCGAGATGCAGGCCTAGGTGGGCCAGGCATGTGCGCGACTTGATTTGCTCGCGCGTATGCGGGAGATAGGAATTTCGATTATTCATCACCTCCAGAGCTGTTGTTCAATGTTCTAAAGTTACTGTTCATCTGATGTTAAGGTCTCAAGACCGCCAGTGCCTCTCTGTCCTCGATGTTAATCGGCCATCACGTCTCGTCATAGGCCGTCCTAGCGTCACCGAGTCCGACCGGCGAGCTCGCCGTCTGCTGAGCACCCGAGCAGAGCAGCTGCCTGTAGGTGACTAAAAGTGAGTTTCCCCCAATACACTAAATGCTTGATCTCTAGTAATCTGAAGAATGAAGTCAGTTAACGAGTAGTCAATTTTGTAATCTCCTATCATGTTTATAATTCTAGCCCCATATTGTCGATTCTGGACATCGGTAATAATAAAAGGGTACCAGTAGATGGATGCGGAGATAAGAATTTAGACAGGTTCAGAACATCTTGACGAGAGATACCCTACTCCTGTTTGGGGATTGTATCCACCGAGTTTTGTATTGATCTACCGATCTAATTGTGGTTATACCTTGGAGGGCTCCCTGCCCACCTTATATACGTTGGGGGGCAGGGTAACAAAGAGAGGAATCTAGCCAGATACATTATCAGTTTCCTTAATCTACTCTACAATATTAGCGAAACAGAACTATGGAATGTAATACCTAAATTATAATCTGTTACATACTCCATATACATAATCTATCCCCTATAATTAGTCAGATAGACTAGTCGTGTGGGTATACGGTACCCATATAATCTCTATAGTAGCCCCTGAGATCTTCACAGTCGACAAGATAATCTTCTCTCAAACCAAATTAATCCAAAACCAAATGCTTCAATCATATCTGATATAGTCTCCCGAGTACCTTTATCGAGTGCCTTTATCGAATCAACAGGCTGTGATGGGTTGAAATAAAAAGTAAAAAGAATAAAAATATATATAGGTGCATTGACTAGGTGCATTGACTAGATGCATCTAATTAGGTGTAGCCCCCCGACTTAGTCAAGGATTAAAAATAATTTAACCATCCAAGTGGCATTTAAATATAATACACACAGCCTAAGCTAAATGTATAAAAAATCATATAGCAAATATTTTTGACAACAAAGTTTATTGTATAATGAGTATTAGGCACTGGTTTTATGTTGTGTACGTAACAAAACACATATGTTCAATGTCCCTATAAAACACACAATTTTACCATACCAAAAACTTACTAGCACTCATAGTATAAAAATCCGAGTGAAATAACACTCTTAAATGGATTTATCAACCACCTCTAACTGACCAATATATAATCAGCCTAAATACCAAAGAATAAATGCACACTTACGCGGTAAAAACCTATGATATAATATAAAATCAATCGCTTTATAAAACACAAACAATGTTTTTAACTTACAAAAAAGTTAAGTAAGCAGCTATATATAAAGCTTTACTGCTTACCACCTTTTAAATTACATTGTACCAACTCCCTCCTAAAAAGTGTAACAACTGTATAAAAGGATTTTAAGGTATTGAGAGCTTGAGCACGCACATATTGCCAAAAACAAATATGCTTAAGTCCCTAGAGACATGCGACATGACACACCGTGAAAATATGGGCTGCATACATATTAGGCCTAGGCCCAAAATATTCCCACTGATACCCTTAAGAAGATGACGCATGTAATGCGCCTCTTAATCTGCTCCCGAGTGATGTAGATCGAGTGCATCTTATCTTAGTGGCTTCTGATCTGAGTGGTTATCCCTCATGGGGTGTACCGAAACAAATGTGATAATTAAATCCCGACTGGTGCAAGAACTCATCTTGTGACCCTTGTGAGGAATAATGACTGATTGTACATAGGAAATAAGAAATAAGTTCATGGCCATAAATTTATGTCGCATATATCCAAAACAAGTCCAGATTTATGCTTGAGCTTGTAAGCTCCTAAGCATGTGGCTTGTCCTTCTATCATAGTCGAAATTGTCCATTTGCTGCAGCTGATGTAGTCGGCATGAAGGGAGAGGATATCGTCCATCAGAGATGACAAAGATGTTAGTGGTGGAGATGAAACAACCCGTCGGTGATGACAGATGTGACCAGCGGTAATGATGACTAGCGGCAACAGAGATGGTTAGCTGTGAAGATGAAGTTGCCCATCAACGGTAGCAGAGTAGACTAGGTCGAAGAGGAATAACAGGATGTTGATGAAGACGATGATGTCGGTGATCTAGTTAGATTTTAGTGTTGACGAAGCCTAGCCTCCTGAAGTAAAGAACCTGGTTGACAGTAGTTGACCGGAGATGAAGATAATGCCGATAACAAAGGTGTCGATGCTGACGTAAATAATAATAATCCATCAAAATGTTAAGAAGATATCCATTCTCGAGTAATTTTCTTGACGTTAGCGTGTGCATGACGAAGTTTGATGCAATGCCTCTTCATTTTTGAGTATAACAATAGAACTAGGTATTGTAGCTATTATAGATACTTCACTTGGAGGAAAGTAAATGTTGATGGTGATGTCCAATTCGTCGGATCTAAGTTTATTGGTTGATAACTCCAAACTCCCGTGGAATCAGCTGAAATCCAAAGTTGTCAATGAGAATGTTGGAGTTGCTGAAGTAGAACGCTTGCTTTGGAACAAAGATAAGGCTAATGACTCCCGAAGTTGATTTCATATAACTCAATGACTGATTGATTGCTTCATCTAGACATAATGCCTGTCGAATTTTAGTCTTGTGTTCGTGTAGCCTCCGACTCTTTGGTTAGCTAGGAATCAACTGAACATAGAGTGAAAAACTATAGCTTCTTGTCATCGAGTATTGATCGCTTCAGTAAAGATACACATTGAGGATGTTTGAGTAGAAATTTGGAAAACTGGAGAACCACTTGTTGCAGTAGAATAGTGTTGTGTCGTATCCGGTGGCGCAAGCCAAGATTTCTAAATTCTTGGGGACACCGCGGTCGGTAAAGTAGCGAAACTGGTGAAGTAGAGGCATCATATTTTGCTGGTGATGAAGACAATGAAGATGAAGTCGCACAACAATAGTGATAAAGTGACTTCAACAACCATAGAGATGTGGACACGAGTAAGCTTCAACATAGGAAAGCCAGCTCTCAATAGGAGGTTGCTAACAACGTTGGCAAAGACGCACAACCATGCAGATGAGAACAACAACAGCGGCTAAGGTGGTGAAGAAGAAGATGCCCATCAGCAGCGGCATAATAGGCTAGCCATGAAGGCGCAGACACCAGTCAGCGGTGACGAAGGCAAGCCAACGGTGAATACAATGTCGCCATCGACAACGCTGCGGAGCCCACCAACCGTGGAGGAGAGGGCAATAGTCGGCGGCAACGAAGGTGGCTGTTAACGCCAAAATTTGGTAAGCTCCGAAGTCATCATCGGCTTAGGAATTGTATCGGTTTCAGAGTCCTGAAATTAACTCATGGACACATCAAGTCGCTAGCTGTTGGATTCTTGGTTGATTCGGTTAAGTAAATTATACAATTAAAGGAAGCTTACCCAGAATATGCCAAGTTCGAGGAGGATGTACCGTGACAATTTATCTATTAATTAGTCAGATTCATTAGTTTCCTTTTATTTTTAGGAAAGTGTATTTAGTGTCCGATCAGGACTTATGTTTTTTACTTTTATCTTAAGGAAGGTTTGTGTCTTTTCCAATAAAGACTAGTATGTACCCATGGGTATAAATATGTACACTCGGGTTCCTTGTAATCTATCTCTCGATCAATACAACTACTCTGGGTGCATCACCATCCTCTTTTCTGAGGTTTTTATTTATTACCGGTGGAACATGGCACTTGACGTGGAGCTGCATCGGCTTTCGATCTCTGGTGAAGTGGTAAGTCCTACATTCCGCCGACCCTAGCAATCGTACCAGCTACATTGGCGTTGTTCAAGGCTGCATCGTTTTGATATCTTGGATTGCTCTAGTTCAGTTGATATCTTTGTCTACCTAATATTTCAATTCTATCCTTAATTACATCGTGTTTAGAGACGCATCGGTTTAGTTAGGACTGTCTAGGTTAGGTCCGATCTTCTGTCTTTGCCGATATATCTCTTCAATTGCAATGCTATTTTAGATAAATTTGTTATATCCATCACATTGGATAGATTTATCGGCTCATTGAGTATTAGATTATCGTATACAATCTAGTGCTGCATCAGTTAGGTTAGATCTACTAGATTTGTTGTTGATAATCTAAGTCTTGTTAAGCTGATATGTTAATGCTAATGTTTCATCACAGTGCTAGCTGATATTACCTAATGTGTTAAATCACTCTTTGATGGTTTCACTGTCTTGGTTAAATTCAATAGATGACCACCCTGAAAAACAATCGAAGGCTTGATTGTTTAGACTTTATGTTTCTTTTCATACTTAGTGTTACATCAATTGGGTTTGACATACTAAGTCGTGCTTAGAATCATAAAAACTAACCTACCTTTGATTGCAAAAAATGGTTTCATCGGGATTTCAGTCGATGAGTTATCTGTAGGTTGTATCGGCTTACAAGGATTATATACAAGTTGGTTTTAACCGAGTGTAGCAAAGCTTCATTGATTACTTAATCATTTGGATTTGAGGACATCGGATCTACGATTGATTGTCAGAATCTACATTGGATATATAGCCGATCGCTTAAAACCCTATTGACATCGGCCAACGTTGCTAAATTGGCTTGTCAGCCGATCAACTCTTTGTTCTTCATTTTATATATCTTGTTAGTTGCAGGATTAAACTAACTGTCACGCCCACATCTCATCAAGATTTAGGAACTGCACTGGAGATAATTAAATCTCCTAGGCCTTCGTGTTGTTTTTCTCGTCAACAGTAGCCGGCGATGAGGACGAAGATGCCCATCTACGGTGGCATAGGCCAACCGTGAAGGAGAGGACACCAGTCGATGGCGGTAAAGGCAAACCGACGGTGAAGATGAAAACACCCATCAATAGCGGTATAATTGGCTAGCCATGAAGGCGGAGACACTAGTCGACGGCGACGAAGACAAGCCTGCGGTGAAGATGATGTCACCATCTCAACGGCGGTGGAGCCCACCAACCATGGAGGCAAGGGCAATAGTCGGCGGCAACGAAGGCAGCTGAAGTGGTGTTTTGACTGATCCATTCCTGAAGCGTAGGAGATAAGCTTATAGCCATGAATACCTACTATATATATCTGGATTTGGATCATGTAGTATAAACATGTAGGATTTAAGGAAAATTCAAGCATTTTAAATATTTATAAATATGTATTTCTTCTGTTGTTGATTTTAATTTCTCCGAGTAGTTGACTGTTTAGACACTCTGCCTGCCTAGTCATTGATATGAGTTCGTTATTGATGGAACAAAGCTTCGTGGGTTAGAATTTGCTACTCGAGTACTTTTGTAATTGTTAAGAGAAGAAAACAAATTATTTTATCTCTATGCTTTTAATTTCTTCCGAGTAATACTTAACACCTTGTGTTATACAGTCTACCCAGCAAGCACTCGGGTGTTAGGAATCGGCTGAAAGGTAACCTTCCATCGACAAACTAAACGGAAAGTATCGGAAAATAGAGTTTCACTACTCGATAACTTTTTTACTCGGATTTATTCACAAAAAAAAATTATAAAAATTATTGCAAAATATGATACAACCATTATAGCCCCCGAGCTTCTTAATATGGAATGATTGTTGAATTGTTACTATGGTTCGGTGAGTCTACTGGGCATGGGAGGCTCATATTTATAGCTCTCGCTCGGTCGATGTGCACTGACGGCCTTCTAACACGCACACTGAGCCAGGGCGTATTAAGCGTAGTGCTAAGTGTAAACTTTTATAACAAATAAATAATTGAGTTAAAGTCTCAAAATTTCAGTTTAAAGTTCTAAATCTGGTGTTATACGTTTTAAATTGTACTTAAAAAGTTTCATAATTTGTATTGAAAGTTTCAATTTTTAGTCAGTTCTTTTAAAATTTTGAGTTAAAACTCTTCAAGATAAAATTTTTAATTTTTAGGTAGAAAGTTTATCAAACCTTTTCAAATATAAAATATAATTTTGTGTTGAAAAATTTCCCATCACACAATATTACTCAAATTTTAAACGTATTTGGAAATAACAAAAAGTGTAAGCAATCATCACCTTAGAAAAATATTTAAAAAATGGTATAACACCTATTCGGCCCGTGAGCAAAGATACAGCCACACGGTATACATGTGCCGCGCATGCGTTGTCTACACAGCCGGGGTCACTTCTGATGCATGCATCCATGCACGTCCAGCTTCTTTCCTTAATTCTAGACTTATCCTTTAATAATTGACTTATCGCAATAGGAAGACCCATGCATATTTATAGCTCGATCTGGCTTGACTGTTAATTGATGCATGCACGCACGTTCAATCTTTTCTCGATTTTCGGACTTAACAAATAATACATGACGGAATCCCGATGCCCATATTTATAAATCTGGCTCGATGGACTGTTCACAGATTCATGCATGCATGCACGTTCATTTTTTATTTTAATTTTTAGACTTATCTTAATAGTTGACTTATTGCAATATAGCTTTTATCATCACTTACTCCACATATCCTGTCGTATAGTTGCAACTAAACATGGTGAATCATTATTCCCACATCACCATGTATCCCAACGTCAAAGCGCGATCGAGGATGTTATCTAAAGTTCATCCCCACTAAGAACAGTTAAAGCTACTTTTCACTCTTCTAATTGTGCCATATAACCCCAATAAATCTCCTCAATTAAATCGAAGTTTAACGCTACACTTTGCCTCAAAATATCTTTGCTATTGACTATTGGATGCAACGGCTCAGATTATTTCAGTGCTATATATTATATCACTTACATTTATTCCTCACTTGTAACCATAATTATCTCTATTTAATCTAAAAGTCGATTGGCCACCAATATCGTTATTGTTGAAAGACACAACACTTATCTCTAAGTGTAGATAAAAAAAATGTAAAGTAGTTTATAAACTTCCTAAGTATATGTTACAGTCTACCCTTTGGGGGTCTATTCATATAGACTACCAAGATAATAACCATACGTTAGGGTTATACATAACTAAAGCCCTGATGGGGATATTTATAGGGACATTCTTGACATTTCCTAGTCTATCCGGTTCAGGCAGCCCTCACAATCTGATATTCGCCATAACTGGGTCGGTGCGTCTATGGGGCCTTCATTTGGGTTGGTCCTTTTTTATCTTTCGACCCTCATAAGCTCATCATGCCTACGGCTTTGTCATGCTTGTGACCTTTGCTACCTTGAGAGCTCTTCGCCAGGTGATTAGCGTGTTTGCTGGGCAAGAGGATGAGGGAGGGAGCTGATTGATTTCAGGTAAACCTCGTTGTCGGTGGACGAAAATCCGAAGTTGGTCCCAAAGAGGAAATGCATGTGGCATCCCAGCCCGTGCTTGTAGCATCCTCCCCAATCGCGGGACGCACGCGGCTGATCGACGAGCACCAATAATGGTGCCAAGACAGCCGACGCGCACTGGGAAGACGGAGCTATCTCCCAAACCGAGCTGCGCATCAGGGCTCACCAGCGCACGCACCAATCTCTCCCGAAGCGACCGTCGCGCTAGGCTTAGCCAGCGCCGCACCATACGTGGCGCGCGCTACAGTCCCGCCCGCCATCGATGGACAAAAGCAGCCATCGCCACCAGTTTAACATCAGTAGGAAACTCGACCGATCAAAAACAAACCCTAAATCCTTCACTATTGATTCGGCTTGATCGAATTAGATGAGCCTCACGTGGTTCCATTGCAACGGTAACTCTTATCTGTGTCGGACTGCAACCCATATCTGTGTCGGGTATGGAGCCCGACACAACGTAAAGGTCAGTGATGTGAGGAATCATCTCAAACGGGCATAAGTCCGTTACGGATGGAGTTATCTCAATCGGGCATCAACTAATGCCCGTCACCGATAGGTTTGACCCAGACGACCAGTCAAACAGAGCCCGTCACGGATGACCTATCTCAATCGGGCTACAACTAGCGCCCGTCACGGATGTCTGTCCTCTCAAACGGGCCTAAACAGAAGCCCATCATAGATGACTATTATTCGCAATCGGGCCCCAACTACAGCCCGTCACAGATTACTGTAATCTCAATCGGGCCTTAAGGTACAGCCCGTCACGGATGACTGTATTCTCAATCGGGGTTTAACTTATAGCCCGTCACCGATGAGTATGACCAAAAAAAATAAATATTGTTTTTTGGCTAGCCTCAGGCCTGTGCTAGCCATGCCCGCTGCAAAATAACAGAAACATATCGATATGCCATTCACACATATATATCCCAGCATCCCCATTCACATATATACATCGCAGCATCCCCATTCACAAATACCATTCACATATATTTTAGACAAATAACATCCATATTCACACATGCATATTGGTCAAGTGTTAAGCATCATAACCTGCAATATTCATCTAGAAAGAATTTACATAGAGATAATAAATGTAATAAACAATAATATTACATAGTAACATGTGTTTGACAATTCAACTATAATGTTAAAAATTGTTTTTCACTTAATCTTAACCCTAAACATTCTTTTAGGGTGAATAATTTCGTGGAGGATGAACTCGGCAATCTCCTCACGAATATCCTGAAAGCTGCTACCCGGATCCTTTGAAACTTTGTCCTACATGTACAAAATTCGAAATTAGTCGAACGATCTTTAGATATATGTATGTACTTTAATTAAGTTAGAACATGTCAAGAATGAGACCACAAACCTCCAATTCACCCAAAGTCTTCACCTTATCTTTGCAAAGTAGGCGCATGTTGTGGCAGACATGGAATCCGCACTGATCGCCTATTTGTTGTTTGACTGGAAAGTCCTTCTTATGGATAAGTGTATCCTGCCCTGTCTTTCGAAGGCCTCCTTTTTGCACATATTGGGCCCACGCTTCATCTATCACGAGTTGAATCGGGGTCCAATCGTATGCTTTCTTGTCAATTCTGGAGTTTAAGTAGTGGCACGTACTCCACTTAGGCGTTAGTACCAGTAGGATCAATTGTCCACTTCGGCATTGAAATAGTTAAAGTTAATACTAAAGCCGGACGTGCAAAGAATTGTATTTAGGGATCACACTTACTATTGATTATAGGCGCACATGATGTACTCCTTGTCTTGACGTGCCCAGAAGGTGTCAAACAAGTAGTTTACCATTCCTTGACAATCCCCTTGAAGATTTGTGACATTGACTACCTGAGGATCAAGGAAGGCAACTTCCGGTGCATTCTTGAGACACCACTTCCAACTATACCTGCACGCAAGACAAACGAGCTTATAAGCATGTCACACGGATTGAGGTGAATAATTTTCGTGAGCAAGAGTACTTACAACGAATAGCACTTGAGGAGGGTTGTGTCCACCGAGCGGAGCCTGTAGAGGTCGAATAGATCCTTGAAGTCTACCACGATAAAATTTGGTGGTCCAAGGAATGGCGCTCTTGCGTGTTCGCCTATTATATCAGTTTCTCTATTCTTCCTCCTCACGTTAGATTTCTCCATGTAGTACATGTGTAGCTCCTTGCAAGCGGTGCCCATCGTTGCTAGCACGTCGTCTCCAACCAACAGCATGCCTAGTTGGAAGGAGGAGGTACTACCAACGCCTTGCTCAGATCTAACTTTGTTGGAGCAAGTCGTGATCCCTGCAGCTTTCCCTTTCCTCGCCCCCTTGCAGCAGGTTTTTCGATAGCAATTCTCTGGGGGGAAGAATGCGCCTTCCTGCTCTTCTTCATGGGTGGGGGTTTGATGATCGCCCTGCTGTCAACCTCCATAGGCTCATCACCAAAGTCCGTGTCGTACTGCAACTCAACATCATCTATATCTTCGTGACGAGCGGGAGCTGGAGGTGCTGAAGGAGCAGGGGCAGGTTGCATCGACAGGCGACCGCTTGGTGCAGTGGTTGGCCTCGGGATCATCCTTATCTCAATGAGGTCCTTGGGCCATTGGATGAAGGTTCCATGTGCATTACCAAGGGTTAGGACCTCGTCGTTCGGTGGATGCCTGAGTGGGAAATGGTCGAATTCTGGCTTCACCGAGTCGACTTGGACCTTCGCACAGTCAGCCCGTAGTTGCGCCCCATGCACTCTAGTCTCCGGGGTTGGCTTGAAAGCTAGGCCTTCAGCAGCAGGGACCGAGAAGGTCGGCATCACCCTTACTGTCAGGGTGCAGCTAGTTGGTTCCTGCGATAGATTATTAAGAGTTTTTAGAGTACTACTTACCATATGGTTTTGTTAAGAATTATATGCGTTGCGGACGAGAGATTTACCGTAATTTGGTCGACGGTGGCGGGCACCGATGGGGGATTTTCTCCCGCCTTAGTTGATGCACAACTGCTGCACCTCTGCGTGGGACTAGCTAGATCCTGTTGCATAGCAGCAGCGGCAGCTTCCGGGATATTTTGTTCTTCTCGAATCTCCTGCCTGATACGGGCCCTCATCGATTCAAGCTTCTCGTCGAATTCAGAGCTCAATTCAGCTCAGACCTGCTCCCGGATCTGGGCGGCAAGGCGGGCATCTTTTTGCGCCTTCGTGATTGTCCGCTTCTTGTACTGCCACGCGTAGTCCGAGAATCCAACTTTCCACGGCACGTTGGCGCCAAGTCCCCTAGTCCGTCCACGGTGTTCCTCGTTGCCCAACGCTTTACTGAGGATGTCGTCCTCGCGTCTTTGAGAGCTGCCCTCTTGCGAGGCTTCTTGGGAGGCAACCAACTCCTTCTGTAGTACAAATGAGTTCGGATTAGACGAAAAGTTCGGTGCAGATAATGCAAACAAATATTGAGATTAGGCACTTACTATATTATCGTACACTTGTTGATCTTGGGGATATGGAAGCGAAACTGACCCATCTTGATTCTTCTGGTACCTCGCCCGGGCCCAGTTCCTTGCCCGTGGGTGTGGGATGTCGGCGAACACCGGTGGTGTGTTCGCTGCCTCTGCCGCATCATCTTCCTGCTGCCATTCCTCCAGCTTCCCCACGTATCCTGCGGTGCCTAGGCGGTGCGGGTGCACGTTCCTGGCCTGCAGTGCTCTATACGCTTCGCTTCTGGCCCGGGATTCGGGGGTCAATTTCTTCTCGTAGAATTGCTCCGAAACGTCATCCGTTATGAAGGGCCATTGGTCTTTTGGATCAGGGGTCATCGGATTTAGGACAAACTCCGTGACCAGCCTGCTCTTGAAATTCTTCCAACAATTGCCCATCACCATGAACGCAGCCTGCTTGAGCCTCTCCTCGTCGGCTGCAGGATACTCGAAGCTCTCCTTGAATTTGAGCCAAGCAGCATTCTTCTCCGCTTCGGGCACAAGCTTGATGTCATCCGCGAGGATTGTGAAGTTTTCCCTCGCTACGACACCGCAGGTGGACCTGAACTTGGCTAGGACATTGCGAGGACGCGTCGGCAGTCCAACCTGGTTCACCTCTGAGATGGTGTACCGTTCCTTAGGGATTCTGTTCCCTGTCCTATGACCCCCTGCCCTTGAGGACCCACTAGTTGTCGTCGACATCGGTTCACCTTGCTGAGACATGGTCTAAATAACTGTGCTTTTAAATAACAAAGTTAATTAATTTTGTAAACAAATCACGTATGCACGTAAGTCGGTTAATTCAGTAAGTCCCAAAATCACTTAGTAGTACCATAGCTACTCTTACTCGCTCCACCTGAACTATTCTACTTTACAACAAAATGGCTCCTCCTCACTCCCTTTTACACGTTTCTTAATTATTAAAAAATGACAGATTACGAAATATTCTGGATGTCAAGGTGTCTTGGAAGGTTTCGTACATGTACTGCCCCAACCAAACCAACTTGGCACCCGGAACACTTCATATTCTATGATGATTTGATAATCTAGAAACAAAGTCCTTACGTAAATGAGTAATTATAAAAAAATGACATAAACCAAGGTGCACTGGGATCAGAAGTTTTTTAAATCGGTGTTGTGAGTGCACTAACTCGACCGAACTAACTTCTGACCCTAGGCACCCCGGATTGTGCGATGTTTCGATAATATTTTCCGAACCAACTTTAATATTAGAGATGAATAATTACCAAAAAATAACAAAAACCGAGGTGCACTGGGATCTGACGGTGTCTTAATTGGTTTTGTGAATTACATATAACTCGTTCAAACCACCGTCAGCCCCTAGACACCTTGGATTCTGCGATAATTTGGTAACGTATATTTGCTAACATTTGAACTATGCACCAAAATTAGTCTAGTTCACTAAAATAACCTATATTTCACCTATAATCACTAAAGTTCACTAAAATATCCTACATTGGACTAAATTCACAAAAGTTCACTAAAATTGAATCAATAAAATAACGTATATTTCATAACATTTACTAAACTTAACTAAAAAACCTAAGTAACCCTAAAATCCCTAAAATAACCTAAATTTCACTAAAATCACTAAAATCAATAAAGTTCACTAAAATATCATCCATTCGTCTACACATCACTAAAATTTACTAAAATAACCTAATTAAAATAACCTAACTAACACTAAAATCAATAAAATCACTAAACCTAATTTTCACTAAACCTAAATTTTACTAAACCTAATTTTTAACTAAACCTAATTTTTAACTAAACCTAATTTTCACTAAACCTAAATTTTACTAAACCTAATTTTTAACTAAACCTAAAAATCACTAAACCTAAAAATCACTAAACCTAAAGCACTAAAATCACTAAAATAACCTAAGTAACACCAAAATCACTATAATCACTTAGTGCCATCCTATCTACTCACTAAAATTTCACTAGAATGACTAAAATAACCTAAATTGCACTAAAATATCGGTACTAACACCAAAATCAATTAAATCACTAAACCTAATTTAGTCTAAACCTAAATTGTACTAAACCTAATTTTTAACTAAACCTAATTTTCACTAAACCTAACACTACAATATCGGTACTAACAGTAACATCACTAAAATAACCTCAGTAATTACTAAATCACTAAAAATCACTAAGTTAACTCACTAAAAATCACTCACCGACGGCGGCTTGGGGAGGAGAGGCGGCCAGCGGCGGCTTGGAGAAGAGGCGGCCGGCGACGGCTTGGGGAGGAGAGGCGGCCGGCAGCGGCTTGGAGAAGAGGCGGCCGACGGCGGCTTGGGGAGGAGGTGGCCAGCGGCGGCTTGGAGAAGAGGCGGACTGCGGCGGCTTGGCGACGAGGTTGGTAGCGTCAGCGTCGTGGTTGTCGGCGGCGGTTAGGGTTCTGTGACTTAGAAAAATTTTGAATCCAGATCCAGATCCAGCGCGGTTATTTTATGTTTGTACGGGTAGTGAACATCTCAATCGGGCATGAACAAAAACCCGTCACAGATGACAACATCCATGACCGGCTCTATTTCAAAGCCCGATAGAGATGACATCATCTCTAACGGGCTCTAAACCAGAGCCCGTCACGGATGACAACATCCGTGACGGGCTATATTCTGATGCCCGATAGAGATGTTGTCATCTCTATCGGGCTATAAGCCAGCACCCGTCACGGATAACAACATCTGTGACAAGCTCTAGTGTGGGCCCGATAGAGATGTTGTCATCTGTGTCAGGCTTGTACTAGGGCCCGATACAGATGACATTTGACTCCTGTTCATCATTGACCTGAACTGATAATAAAGCTTATTTTACTAAAATTACATTGATTAACTTACTATACCAAATAATTTTGTGAAGTACAATAAATCACTAAATTTACTAAATTCACAATAAAATTTTATTACTAATAAAAAATACTTCCTTTCCATCTTACTTCACTAGTATCCAAAACCAACATAACAATTAAGCACAACTAAAATCGCAAGGTTATGCCTTCCGTATGATCTGAGCGAGTATACGCCACAGGCTCGTGTGGATCATCGTTAAGGTCGATTTGGGGCCGTACAAGAAGATTCTGGTTGTACTCTTCTTCGTCGACGATGTTGTCAACACCAAAAATTCGGCGCTTGCCATCCCTCACGATGTGCATCTTCTTGTTTGCGGGGTCTTTAATGTAGAAAATCTGCTCGACCTGTTTCGCAAGTACGAATGGTTCGTCGGCGTATCCAACCTTGGATAGATCTACTAAAGTGAAACCTTCCTTGTCGACTTTAACACCAGTGCGTATATTCATCCAGCGGCATCGAAACAAAGGAACCTTGAACTTCACGTAGTTCAGCTCCCAGATCTGCTTAATGCGGCCGTAGTATGTGTTCGACCCAACTTGATCCTGGACGGCATTTATACGGACTCCGCTGTTTTGCACTGTGCTTTTGTCATCTTGCTGGACGGTGTAAAATGTGTATCCATTAATATCGTATCATTGCCATGTGTCTATGGCCCAACACGGTCCCATCCCCAACAACTGTACTGTCTCATTTGGGATATCCGTCGACACTGTGACACGATTCTTGAACCAAGCGTTGAACCGAGAGTTATGTTCCCTGTTAATCCACGTCTCAGATCGACCCAAGTTCTCCTGCTGGATTTTGGCTAAATGCTCCTCAAAGTATGGGCCAACTTCTGCGATGTGTTGGAGCACAGCAAAATGTGCCTGCGCGTACGAAGCTTGATTTGGCCTAATTCTTTTCCTCCCTATTGTGCTAGCACCTGACAACCTTCCTTCGTGACGAGACGCTGGAACTACTATAGGTTCGGCCTCTGACATGTAATCCACGCAGAACTCAATGACCTCCTCCGTCGTATATCCTTCAATGATGCTCCCCTCCGGTTTTGCTCTGTTCCGAACGTATGCCTTCAGAAATCCCATGTACCTCTCGAACGGGTACATTTCTCTTAGAAAAGCTGGACCACATAGTTTTGTTTGCTTCACAAGATGAACAGGGAGATGAACCATGATATCAAAGAAAGACAGTGGAAAAAACATCTCCATGTGGCAGAGGGTATTGACAATATCGGTTTGCAACCCATCTAGATCTTTGGGATCTATAAATTTCTGACCGATTGCATTGAAAAAGGCGCACAGACGTTGGATCGTATGACGGACCTTGGGGGAAGAATGCCTCTGATAGCAACTGGCAAGATTTGTGTGATTAGCACGTGGCAATCGTGAGACTTCATTCCAACCAGTTTTAGGTCTTCCGATTTGATGTACTTACTAATCCTCGCTGAATAGCCCGATGGAACTTTGATATCTTTCAGGCAAGACAACATTGCGATCTTCTCATTCTTCGACAGTGTGTGGCAAGCTGGAGGGAGGTACACTCTACCTGTCTCTGCATCTGTTACGGGCTGGAGTTCACTGCGAATGTTCATTTTCTGTAGATCAAGGCGCGCGTTCAACCCGTCCTTTGTTTTGCCGGGAAGATTCAGCAGCAGGCCAACCAAACTCTCACACACATTCTTTTCTACATGCATGAGATCTATGCAATCACGAACCTCAAGATCTTTCAGTAAGGTAATCGCGAAAATATGGACTTCTTCTTCCACATACCCTTGTCCTTTGCCTGACTACGTTTTCTTTTCTTCCCAAACTCGTTGGTTATGTCTTTGACCAAGTTGTACACCTCATCCCCGGTCAAATCCTTGGGAGCCTGCTGAAGTTCTCTCTTACCGTTGAAAATATTCTTCTTCCTTCGAAACGCGTGATATAGCGGGAGCCACCTCCTATGACCCATATAAACCATCTTTCGTGATTTCTTCAACCATCGGCAGCCGGAGCAAGCCTTCTTTCCTTTCACGGTTTGGTCAGAAAGATTACCGAGGGCGGGATAGTCATTAATGGTGCAGAACAGTAGAACTCGTAGCTTGAAATTCTCCTGACCATACGCATCCCAAGTTTCCACACCTTCTTTCCATAGCATCTCAAAATCATCCATAACAGGCCCCAAGAACACGTCGATATCATTGCTCGGTTGTTTCGGTCCTTGGATTAGCAAGCACAGCATAATATATTTCCTTTTAAAGCACAACCATGGCGGTAGGTTAAAGTTTGAAATAAGAACTGGCCAGGTGCTGTGAGTACTACTCAAGTCTCCGAAAGGATTCATGCCATCTGTACACAGACATATCCTCATGTTTCTGGGGTCGGCAGCAAAGTCATTGTGTTTTCGATCTATATTTCTCCATTGAATTGAATCCGCTGGGTGTCTTAGCATACCGTCGTTCCTTCTCTCAGTGGCATGCCAACGTACTAACTTCGCCTCCTTGGGGTTTGCAAATATTCTTTTGAAACGATCAATGATTGGTAGGTACCACACAACCTTCGCGGGACCACCCCGCTTTGATCTTTTCCCTTCGTCAGGACTTTTCTTTCGCTTGTATCGAGAGGCCTTGCAGACAGGACAAGCATCTAAGTCCGCATATTGCTTGTGGTACAATATGCAGTCGTTTGGACAAGCGTGAATTCTACAGACCTCTAACCCCAGGGGACACAAAACCTGCTTTGCTTCGTATGTCGTCTCGGGCAATGTGTTCCTGTCAAGCAGCAAGGACTTCAAAATTCCCAAAAGCTCCGTGAAACTCTTGTCTGTCCATCCACTACTTGCCTTCAGCTTCATTAGGTCCAAGGTAGCTGATAATTTGGTGTGCTTTGCTTTGCATCCGGCGTACAGAGACGTCTGCGAGTCACTGACCAACCTGCTGAACTTTATGGAATCTCTTCTTTGTAGGCTGGATCCTCAACGTCACGTAACATGTCTTGCAGCAGATCATGATCAACATCAACCATTTCACCGCCTAGTGGAGAAGGTACAAACATGTCATGCTCATCTTCATCTTCCTGATTTTGCGCACCAGTACTGTCTACAGCTGCACCACTTCCTGATTCTTGCTCTCCATGCTTGACCCAACATGTGTAGCCCTCCATGAATCCTCGTTGTATCAGATGAGCGTGTACGTCTACTCGGCTATCAAACATATTCTCATTCTTGCAATCTGCACATGGACAACACATGTAATCGCTGTTTCTTCTTTTCCTATCCTCCTCCGCGGTGTTTATAAAATTTAATACCCCATTTCTATATTCCTGACTATGACGTTTCACGGATTTCGCATACATCCAACTTTGATCCATCGCTGCAGAAATGAAAAA
Organism: Oryza punctata; assembly: GCA_000573905.2. Taxonomy (NCBI): domain Eukaryota; kingdom Viridiplantae; phylum Streptophyta; class Magnoliopsida; order Poales; family Poaceae; genus Oryza; species Oryza punctata. The sequence continues at coordinate 14,915,703 of CM002488.2, forward strand.
ATAATCAGAGAAACATCTTATAAGATAAATACTCTAGATTAATGAGAATTGATGAATTGTTTAAAGTACTGATTACTATTTGTCTAAATTACCTTTATGAATTTACTGTTTTTTTTGAAAAAAATATTAAAATTTCGCCCCCTCCAACCTCCCACCAAAATTGTGAATAGTGGGATACAGTTACACCGGTAGTTGCGGCCCAAAAAATTATCTTCTTTGTCGGGCATATCAGTTATCTTTATCGGGCCTAAAAAAATACCCGTCACAGAGGACTGCAATCTGTGGCGGGCTTTGTTGTTATCTCAAACGGGCCTCAAGCTAGAGCCCATCACGGATGACACATATCTGTGACGGGCTCCAACTTGGGCCCAATTGAGATAACCTTCAAATCTCAAACGGACCACAAGTTGGGGCCCGTCACAGATGACTATCATCTGTGACGGGCCCCATCTTGGGGCCCGTTTGAGATATTTAAGGTTATCTCAATCGGGTCCTAGTTGGAGCCCGTCACAGATATGTATCATCCGTGACGGGCTTTAGTTCTACACACATTTAACATGTCTCTCCGAACCTATCTCAATCGACCTCTTTTAGGACCCGTTTGAGATGTATTCTTTGTGACGGCTCGTAAAAATCAGTTATGTTGCAGCCCGTCACAGATGAGAGGATCTGCACTAGTGTCCAAGTTATTATCTAGGCCTCAGGTGCTGCATGTGTGTGAGATGATGATCGGCTGCCTTCAATCCGACCGTGTTGCGATCCAACGGCTAAGAACTGACGATGATATGGAATATTGAGGTTTAATTTTTAGGATCTTAATTGTAATTAGTAGGTCATACCTTTATAGAAGAAGGGATTAGTTACCCATGGGTAGTGATATGAGAAACACACGAGGGAGTGGATCAGGTGCCGAACATGTACAAATGACCCCAACTTATTGTAGAAAATATTAAAAAGTCAACTGGAGTACATATATCACCAACTTATTGTACTATACGGACCGGTGTAACACGTACACAGACAATGGGGGGATTGCATGAAGTACAACAACACCATGGTACATTATTTCGTAGATATGGTAGTGGGTAATTCTTTGACCACTGGGAATCAAGGGTGGACGTAGATGCCTATTGCGTCGATAAGCGTTCCAGACCTTGCAAAGAATCCAACCACATGGCCAGAGCCTTGCAGTGGAATGCTGAATTCCTTTCCATTTGGGACTCCAACCTCGTATGTATTAGCACTTGTCACAATCTTAAGATAGGTGACAATGTCATCCAGATCATAGACTGGGCCATGGGTTCCAGAAATCTCCTTTAAATGCTCAGAGGAGCCCAATTTAATCTGCAGTAACATCGTTTAATTTGTTGGATTATTTCTGCTATTATAGGAATCACCTTGTAGATTAAGTGCGAAAGCTTAATTGATCAGGTGCTGGAGAGCAAGCAGTGTAAATTACCTCCGTACGGGTTCCATCGCCCCCACCCCATGGACCAATGGCATATTCCTGTCCATCCACACCGATGTAGTTGAAGGCAATGGATCTGATTGCATCTGAGCTGTAGATTGTCATGCCTAACAGCTTCTTGGGTGGCACACTGATGTCCTGCGGTTGCCCCCCATTTCCGCCCCACAGACCAATCTTCACCAGTGTCATACTCTGTTTAGTAAATACAAAGCAGATCTTAGTAAATTCAAACATGATTTTTCAGGTTAGCTTGTTTAAAGTTGAAATTTTTTTCTAAATATCGGCCTTATCTTTTCGCTTATACTTATACTTATCAACTAAAATTTAAATTTTTAACCTTAAATTTGAAGCCGATTTTGAGGTTTTCTTTATCGAAGTTTATTTTTCAGCCTTTCTTTTTAGATCGCTAAGAACACATATATAAAAGTTTTATTCACAAATTATTTTTCATTTGCAAATATGTTGTTTGGTTTATTCCACGAATAAGCGGGCCAATAAATTATTTTGGAAACGTCAAGTTTGGTCACCTATTCCCATTCAGTTTTGTTCAAATATAAATCAATTTGAATGCTACCACCCTCACGAACAAATATGGTATTGTTTCCGAAATGTGTAGGGGTAACATCATAATTTCTATGGCTTTTAATTAATGTGCACAAGTAATTTGAATCCGAACGAGTGCTTTTGTACTTCCACAAAAGCAAATGTACACTCCCTCCATTTCATATTTGTTGTTGGATTTATTTCTTAGTTAAAGTTTTTTTAGTTTTGATCAAGTTTATAGAAAAAATTAGCAATAATTTGACCATCTGAATATTTTTAGGAACCGGTTGCCCGACTTGTAGGTTGCTCAAATCTCTACGCATGCTTGGTAATATTTATTGGAATGTTTTGCCAACTGTAAAAGGATAGAATCTAAATTGCATGCAACTAGCAGAGCTTACCAAAAGAACACAAAGAACGAAAGAAAGGAAAACCTTAAGCGGGCTAGCTAGAACAACATCAAAAAATGCAGAGTACTGTTATGCTTTCATACCTTCGTGGTCGCTTAAATTTCCTTGTAATGATTGTCAACTTGTGTAGTTGTGTATGGCAATGGGGATTCTACCCTCTATTTATAGTGCTTGTTATGCCTAACATCCACTGTATCACTGCATCCGTGTACGTAACTTTTCATGCATGTGTTCCATCTTTTGTTGGACTTTAAAATATTCTAGAAATTTATCCATCTATCCTTCATTCTGAAGCCGCCGTCACCAAGCCTTGGTTTTTGACAAGCTGGTGAGTGCCAACGTTTAAAGGCTAGCTTATTCTCAATAATGCTGCTAGCTAACATTTGTCCCACGGAGTTTGACCAAGCGAGCCAAGCTCACTCAGCGCCACGTCTGCCAAAGAAGCCTCATGTCCAAATTCATACCTCTCTGTTATCACGGGTACAGGTGTTTCTTTTCTTATGGGGTTTGTTTGGCAACTTGAGAAAAGAGGATTGGAAGTTTAGACAAGAGAATTAACGGTGAGATTGAGATGAGAATTTAATTTTTAGTATCAATCTCTTATTTGGTAGAGGTGGTGGAAATTGGTAGGGAGTTTAGTTGGAGATTAGATCTTGAATGAAAACGGATGGTTAATATTTGTTTAGACAAAGTAAATGAGAAATTCTCTCCTAATTACCACCCCTACCAAGGTAGGGAATTCCTTCCTCAATTCCTCATCCTCATCCCACCCAAGCTCCCATATCTCCCAACAAAACAAAATAATTAATAACCTTAACCCTCTAAACTCCTAATCCCTTCCTAAAAACTCCCTCCAACCAAACAGATCATGAGACATGCAGTTTTAGACTTGTTTTAAGTCAAAATTTAGTAACAGTAATATCTTTATAAATATTTAGATATTTTTGAATAATAGAATTTAATATTATCTTTATTTCAAAGAGTACAGTGAAGGGATACGCGTAGGATATGATAGCATAAAACAAAATTTTTTCTACCGCGTAAACCAGGAACCATGCAAGTATGAGATCATAGATCGTTACCACTCGACACGCTGCGCAGCGGAAGTATGCGCTAAGGAGCCGAAGGAATCCTCGCGATGTAGCGCGCGCCGATGTAGAGGAAGTAGTCGATCGCAGCAGCTCGACCTTCTCCTCCTCGTGTGTTCTTCTCACCGTGCTCCCACGCCGATCAGCACCGCAAGACAGCGGCGCCTCCACCGGTATCCACACGTCCAGGGAAGGAACACCACGCGCAGATGTGCTAGCACCCGCGCGCGGCTAGGGTTTTCTCGTGGAGGGGAGTGGCGACTAGGGTTTCACGTGGCGTGATCTGTTAATCCCGCCGGCCACACCCCCTCACGTATATATAGGAACCACGTCCGGGCCTCCAAGGCCCATAGGAGTCCTACTCGGATCCCTATCCGAATTGAGTACATATTGAATCTCCATCCAATCCCTTTATTCCGGCCCATTAAGCCTACGACCCTGTAGGTTCATGCACACTCGGGTGCAACCGGAAACTCCTTTTCGGTCCACGTGTCAACAGCGGCCCCTAGCAGAACGTATTGACCCACTGAGCATACATAAAGATCATATCGGCTGAACCTTTAGTATTTACTTGTATGAACCCCTTTGCCTCACGATATCGATTAAGCTCAAGGCTAGATATGTGCCATCCTCTAATAGCTCAATCACTCACTCGATCCTGTGATAGATTATATAACCTGCGATTGACTCCTCAATCACTTTTGGTATGGCCATGCACTTCCATAATCTATAACATCGAGGGACCCAGAGATATCTCTCCATTGAAGGGACAAATCCCATCTTGATTATTCATATCCCACTACATGTTTCATAACACACCCGAAAACTACTTTTATAACTACCCAGTTTAGGAATAGCGTTTAGCAGTCCCTAAGTAAGTCACTACACATGTTGGAAACCATGATAATCTCAGGTCTAAGAATTCTATACCAATACTAATCAAGACCACTGATGGCACTACACAAATAGTTCTTGCACTGTCTCATGTCGGGTCTATCCAACAACATGTTCCCCAACATGTGTCCACATTATAAATTTGGTATCTCCGTACCATGATCCATGAGACATAATCATCAATCAATACATGTGCTGATCATTTAACCATATTTGTTTCACATATGATATTTGATTAGGGATCCTTTAGAAATAGCAAGATATAACATAAAGAGTCTCATAAATGAATCACATATTCATTAGCTAATAATGAGTTATCTATTTCAAGGAACAATATCAGATAAATATGTAAACGTAGTATGTGATACAATCATCTCTATGATTGCCTCTAGAGCATATCACTAACATACATAGCTTTCAGCTCGAAAGACCATGTGTTGTACACATCTTGATGGATAGCAAGCAAACTAATTATAGCATCAGCCTAAAGACGGATGTAACACTATCTAATTGACGGATATCCTGCAGGTTGCAAGCAATCCTCATCCCTCCTCAATGCTGAAAAAAAGACCCCAAAATTAGCATCTGATCATTTTCCTGATAACTCACACACATCATCGGCAGCATCAACAAAGTGAAGCATATGGTACCGCGAGAGAGTAACTAAATTATAAATTAGCTTTTGCTAGCTCAATCCCCAAGCCAATGCAAAATTCCACCCATGATCGTGCATGAGGGAAGGTTTTCTAAAGCACACCCCCATACAGGATACGATGTGATTTACCACCGTCGCTCGTCTAAAAGGTAGAGTAAGAATTTCACCTAGAGATTGATATGTAAGGAAGAGCAGAAAAAGAACGCAATAATGACGCCTCCAAGAAGAGGAATGACACTTAGGCCATTTTCGATAGTGGTAGTTAGGAACTAATCCCTCGTACGTATAAAACGAAATAACTCATTAGTGCATAATTAGTTAAGTATTAGCTACTTGTTTTTTGGAAAATAGATTAATATGATTTTTTAAAACAACTTTTCCCTAGAAAACTTTTGCAAAGAAAAACGCATCGTTTAACACTTTGAAAAGCGTGCCCGTGGAGAAGAGGAAGGTGAGTTGAGAAAAAAGGGTAAAAACATGGCCTTAGAGGTGTTGCTATTGTCAAAGCCGGACAACTGCAAGCCAAGGCTTTTTCCAGGGACTCCCAACCGATCCCACATTCAGACCAACCTGTACACGGGATGGGGTGTACTACCATCGCTTGAATACCACATTCCACATTGTCGCCACCAGCGCATCATCACTGGAGCTCCACGTGACCATGGCCTGTAGGAAACTGGGTAGGAGAGGAGCGTGCCGAAGCTACCACAGAGGAGGCACCATTGGCTATCAGCCACCACACACCAATCCAGGAGGCAGCTCCGGAGGCGCAAGAAGCGGTATGGCAGAGAGGCCTATGCTGCCTGGTTGCCAGCGCAAGGTGGTGCACATGCCCTCTCCCCTGCATGCAGCCAGTCACCCCGCTCCAGCTGGCCAATATGGGCGTGTTTGGTTGAGCGCATCGTACCTGGCTCGTATGCGCGTGTCCAGTCACTCATTGTTTGGTTGCTTGCATGGCTGCTAGGGCCTGGCCACTCTCATGCAAATCAGCCTCCCGAGTCAGGCCCACTGGAAATGCTCGGATCGAGCTTCCCTCCTCATCCGGGCTGAGCACATGCAGGGGCAGGAATGCGCGGGTGCAGGCGTGGGATGGGCAGATGCAGAAGGGCGAGAAGGGGGTCACGCATCCCATCATCTCCCTCTCCCTATTTGCTCCGAGCATCTGCTGAGTCATCGCCATCTCCATCGCTGTATGGCCGTCGTTCTTGCATCTTTGTCGCCGCACGACCACCGTTATCGCCTCCACTATCAGATGCAGAAGGGCGAGAGCAGCATGCTGCTTCCACTCCTCCACCAGCCTCGATGGATTTGCCGAGAGAAAGCTCTGCCACCATCGTCTTCCTCCTCCTCTCTTTTCGTCAAATTCGGCCGCCAACAGCGCGCTGCCATCGTCTTCCTCCTCCTCTCTTCTTCACCAGATTCGGTGGCCAACAACGCACCACTGTCGCCGCTATTGCGCTACATTTCTTCCTACATGTCGCACCGTCACCCTTAATCCCCTCGTTGCCATCGCCATCCTTCCCCTCGCCAACACCATCCGCTCTCCCTCCAGTGGCCAGGCTGTCGGATCTGGCGGTCCCGAGTTCACGGCCGTCAGATCTGGTCACCATGACCGTGACAGAAATGAGCAGCGAGCCAGAGCGTGACAGAAGGTGAGCGGCGGTGAGCCGTGAGCTCACCGAGACCACGAAGCTTGGTGCTTTCTCTTTTGTTTTTTTCCTTTGTGTTGGCGATATGCCATGAGGCCTTTCGACCAAGACTGCCGAAACTGGCTAGGCGACAAGGACCCGAACTCCAGGCGCCCAAGGCTCTTGAGGCGAAGCCCCGGTGGCGAAGACATCGGGGCGAAAGAGGCGACGGGCGAAGGGCAAAGGGTCACGCTGGGCACCCATCGGCCTGGGCGAAGGCTACATGGCGAAGGCACGCACCGAAGGAAGGTGACTTCGCCAGGATGGGCCTGATTCAAGGGGGTCCAGTGGGCCGGCCCAATCGCCCTAGCCTATGGACTAAGGAGGCAGTAACCACCAAGCGGCCCATTGAGGGCCCGCACGCCTTAATTACATTGAATACCCATGTAAGGGCCCCCTTTATGAGGGTGACTATGTAAATTCCCCTGTAATAGCCCTAAAACCCTAAAAGGGGATCTGTAGTAGGGTTATAATTAGCCCTCTCGGGGCATGTAAAAGGGGACCCGATTTTAATATAAAATTTATTACACTTTACTTTCCCAACAACTGTTGAGTATCCACATCCTTCGACGTATGCAGTTGTCGTTTCGACAACACTTTGCTTTTCCATTTTTTTTCATTCACCAGCTCTGTGTATCCAAGTGAACTACTGTAGTCTTAAAAAAACTGATATATACTGTGCATAAAGTCTAGAAATGCACTTTTTTTATTTGGTCAAAATACACCTAATTGCTTTAATTAGATATTAGTATAATTTTTTTATATATATGATATTGTGGGGGTAATCTCACCCCATCAAATAAAAGGTGACTGCACTGAAAGTTCATACTACCTACGAAACAAAATCTTCTACATCCAGTATCTTCAATGCAACTAACCAAACAACATCAAGCCATATCCAGTTCCGTACTACGCAGGCAACCAAACACCTGCTTGTGTATGTCGTTAATCAGGCCAAGCTCAGTCCGAATGAGAGAGATGGGTCAGGCTAAAGGGACGCGAGCAACCAAACACACCCTGCATGACTCAGCAGCGCCTGAATCATATGAGGCAGCTGATGACGTTGCAGCTGCACCGATAGGGCCACCTTAACGCACTACGCCAGATCCTGTCACCTCTAACGGCATACCTGTGGCGGGCCAAAATAATGGTCACTGATGACCGTCACCTTTGACGGGTCCTACGGGATGTGTCATCGGTGAGCCCTTTAGCTGCAGTCCGTCACATGTATCAAGTCACCTGTGATGGGTTGGAAATGGAACCCGTCAGAGGAACACCTCTGTCAGATTCCACTTCTGGCCCATCACAGATGACTTGATACCTATGACGGGTCGCGCCTCCCTGGCCCGTCAGAGGTGTGGTTCAGCCAACTCAAACGGGTTTTATCCCTAACCCGTTTGAGGTGAGTTGTGGCCTATATATACCCCCAGGGGCCAACTACTTTCTATCTCAACCCAGTGCACTGTTCACATTTCGGGGGGAGGGTGAGAAGGGCGAACTTTGGCCGGAAATGGAGGTAAAAAAACTATAATTTCTAACGTGTATTATGCATTGCGTTCTACAATTTTTATGTTATTGATTGCAGATGGATCAAAGTTGGATGTACGATATTTGTTGTTTGTCCCTATAGTATAAGGAGGGGGTCACGGCATTCGTTATTTTTGCGGATAATGATGTGAAAATAGGATGAGCAAATATATGTTGTATCCATGTGCAGACTGTAAGAATAAGAAGATGTTCAAGAAAAAGTTCATGAGTTCATTCTCATCTGATTTTTAGAGGATTCATGGAGAAGTACAAATGTTGGAGCAAGCATGCAGAGCAAGAGTCACCGGATGTAGCAGCTGATGAAGTGCCGGGTGTCGTGAACAACTGAACAGTCCGAGATGGCATTTTTGTCCCTTCTCTATTAGGCAGTGCTGCCATAGATGTGCACCTTCAAACTCTATCAGATATGTTGCGTGATGTTGAAAGCCTAGATCATAGCGAGAGGGATTTTAAGAAGTTCAGTAAGTTGGTGGCAGATGCTGAGACACCATTGTATCTCGGGTGTAAGCCAAAGAACACCAAGTTATCCTCTGTGTTAGAAGTCATAAAGCTTAAGATAAGTAATGGCTTGTCAGACAAGAGTTTCACATAACTTCTTGAGTTCTTGAAGGATTTGTTGTCAGAGGGAAACCAGATTCCACAGACGACATATGAAGCAAAAAAAGTCTTTTGCCCATTGGGTCTGGAGGTCAAACGAATTCATGCTTGTAGAAATGAATGCATATTATATTACAAACAATATGCCGATTTAGATGTTTGCCTTGTCTGTGGGGCTTCTAGATACAAGCGAGCCATTAGTGAAGGTGAAGGGCATAAGTCAAAGAGGGGTGGCCAAGTGGTGTGGTATTTACCAATTGCCGAGCGCATGAAAAGAATGTTTGCGAATCCGAAACAAGCTAAGTTAGTCCGCTATCATGCTAAAGAACGGAAGGTCGATGGTAAGCTGAGACACCTAGCAGATTCAGTACAGTGGAGGATAATCTATAGAGCTTTCCCAGAATTTGCAAAGGACCCAAGAAACATGCGTCTCGCAATGTGTACAGACGACATTAATCCATTTGGTGATTTGAGCAGTCGTCATAGTACATGGCTAGTTCTTGTGAACTATAACATTTCACCCTGGTTGTGCTTAAAGAGGAAGTATATTACGCTTGCCAAGCTCGTTCGAGGACCGAGACAACCTGACATGATATTGATGTGTTCATTGAACCGATAATCGATGACTTTGAAAGGCTATGGCATGAGGGCACACAAGCATGGGACGCATCTAAGCGGGGGTACTTTTGCCTCCTCGCGATGCTGTTTTGCACCATAAACGATTAGACTGTTAATAACCTTTCAGGGTGAACTTTCAAAGAGAGAAAGGCTTGTTTGGAGTGTATGGATGAAGAAAAAGTCAATATTCTTGAGATTACCATACTGGGTGCATCTTGAGGTCCGGCATTGCATAGTTTTGATGCATGTCGAGAAAAATGTCTGTGAGAGTCTCCTCGGGTTATTGCTTAATCCAGGTAGCACAAAGGATGGTCTCAACGCCAGACGAGATTTGGAAGATATGGGTATTCGTTCTGAGCTTCATCCTATAACAATGAAGTCTGGAAGTGTGTTCCTTCCTCCAGCCTACTACACTCTTGCGAGGGATGAGAAGAAGGATATGCTCACATCCCTCAGTGGTATAAAGGTTCCATCTGGCTACTCATCGAGAATTAGTAAGCTCGTTTCATTAGATGACCTTAAATTGGTTGGAATGAAGTCGCATGATTGTCACATCCTTATCACACAGCTTCTGTCTGTTGCTATCAGGAATATTTTGCCTAAGTGCAATACACAGTAATGCGATTGTATTCCCTCTTCAATGCAATTGGCTAGAATATTATTGATCCAGAGGGTCTAGATGAACTATAGGCAGAAATTGTGAGAACCCTATATCATCTTGAGATGTACTTTCCGCATACGTTTTTTGATATAATGGAACATCTCCCTGTGCACCTAGTGAAGTAGACAAAATGATGTGGTCCTGCTATTTTGAGGCAGATGTATCCTTGTGAAAGGTATCTTGGGATACTAAAGGGCTTCGTATGGAACTGATTCCACCCCGAGGGTAGCATCATTGAAAGTTACACCACCGATGAGGTTATCGGGTTCTGCGTAGATTACATGTCTGAGACCTCCTAAGTTGGATTACCAAGATCTCATCACGAAGGCAAGCTTGAAGGGATTGGTACCATTGGATTGTCAGGCTGGATCGCAAGGTGTACGATAAAGCTCATTTCACTGTCCTCCAGCATATGACTGAAGTTGTTGCGTACTTGGAAGAACACAAGGGATTAATCCGACAGGAAAACCTAGGGCGACCAGATAGTTGGGTTAGAAGAAAACACATTTCTGGTTTCAACGAATGGTTCAAGAACCGAATTGCCAACAGTCACAACTTGCCAAGTGAAACAATGAAGTGGTTGTCACAGGGTCCAGAATGGGATGCTACTACCTAGTAGGGATATGACATCAATGGATACACATTTTACATGGTCAAGCAAGACAACAAATGCATAGTGTAGAATAATTGGATACGAATTGAGGCAGCAAGTAGTGACAGTGGTCGTCATGATCAATACTACGGCCGAGTTGAGCAAATATTGGAGCTGGATTACTTGAAGTTTAAAGTGTCATTATTTCATTATCGTTGGGTCGATCTGCGTAGTGCAAAAGTTGATAAGAAAGGTTTCACCATTGTCAATCTTGCTAGTAACACGTACAAGGATGAACCGTTTGTCCTCGCAAAACAAGTTGTATAAGTGTTCTACATAATTGACCCAAGTAACAAGAAACTATATGTGGTTCGTGAAGGAAAAAGGAGAATTGTAGGCGTTGACAACATTGTAGATGAAGAGGACTTTAACCAGCACGTCCACGGCATGACTAAAGAAATACCTCTAGAAGAGGAGAACGAAGAATATGAGGTCCAACCTGCACGTGTCGACCATCTAGTTTTGTAACTTTTACTTCAGTTTGACTATGTCTAATTTTGTGTAATATATATGTGTTATGTTGGAAATGGTTTCAAGAGATATCAAAGTTTTAAAACAATATGTAAGAGCAAATAGTCTAAAAAAGATATATAAAAATAGTCTAAAAAGATATATAAAAATATGTGAGAAGGAAATAGTTTATAAAAATAAAATGAAAGACCAAATAGTCTAAAAAGATATAAAAAAATGTGACAAGGAAATAGTTTAAAATGAAAGACCAAATAGTCTAAATAAATATAAAAACATGTAAGAGCAAATAGTTTTAAAAAATAAAATAAAAGAGCAAGTGGACCGGTGAAACTCACCTGTGACGGGCGGGAGATCCGACGCTATCAGAGGTGACTGTCACCTGTGACAGCTCCATCCTTCCTAGCCATCACAGGTGACAGTAAGCTGTGACCTTCCTAGCCATCACAGGTGACAGTAACCTGTGACCGTGTCAGATCTCCCGCCTTCCACAGGTGACTGTCACCTGGTTGTCTAGGGTTGGACCGGCGTCCCTCTCCCTCTCTCTCACCTAGATCCAGATCCACTCGCCTCTCCTCACGACGCTGGCAACCACCTCCACACCGCTACGACCGCCGGCCACTGCCTCCTCACCCTCCTTGATGCTGAGCGCCTCCCCGCCATCCTCCACGACGTCGGTCGCCGCCTCCCCGCCCGCTACGACCGCCAGCTGCCGTCCTCACCCTTCTCGACGCCGAGCACCTCCTTGCCGCCCTCCACGACGGCAGCCACCACCTGATCGCTCGCTAGACCACTGGCTAGCCATCTCTTTGCCTTCCTCGACGCCGAGTGCCTCCCCACCGTCCTCCACGACGCCAGTCACCGCCTCCCTACCGTCCTCGATGCCCTCCACGATGGCGGCCTCCGTCCCCGCTCGCTACGACCACTGGTTGGCCACATCCTCGCCCTCCTCGACGCTGAGCACCTCCCTGTCGCCCTCCACGATGCCGGTCGCCATCTCCAAGCCCTCCACGACGCTGCGTCCACAGCCGCTACGACCACCGGCCGCTACCTCCTCACCCTCCTCGACACCGAGCGCCTCCCCGCCATCCTCCACGACGCCAGCTGCCATCTCCCCGCCCGCTACGACCGCCGGCCGCTGCCTCCTCACCCTCCTCGATGCCGAGCACCTCCTCGCCGCCCTCCACGATGGTGGCCGCTGCCTCCCGCCTCGCTGCGACCACTGACCGGCCGCCTCCTCACCCTCCTCGACACCGAGCGCCTCCCGTCGCCCTCCGCGACGCTGGCCACCACCTCCAAGCCCTCCACGATGCCAATCGCCTCCTCCCCTCCGTCCATGACACTGGCCACCGCCTCCGCGTTGTCCACCAGCACCTCCCCGCTGCCCGCTACGACGCTAGCCACCCCCACCCCACCATCCACGATGCCAGCCGCTGCCTCCTTCATAGGTTCCACTCCCTCCAATCACATTAGGATTATTTTGGTGAGTTACATTCGGAAAGAAATATTTTTTGATTTAGGATGTTTAGAAATTATGTGATTTAGGTTCTTTAGAATTATTTTGATATATAGATGTTTAGAACTATTTTCATTTAGGCATGTCTGAGAAATATTTTGATTTAGACATGTTAAGAATTTTTTTGATTTAGACATGTTTAGAAATATTTTGATTTCGACATGTTTAGAAATATTATATGATTTTATGATTTTAGAATCTTTTAGTATATGGTTAGGAAATGGTATAGGCAATATTTTCATAAAGTGTAGGAAATGTTATATTGATAGTATAGTAATCATTGAGGTGGTATAATGTTATATAATGGTGTAGGAAATGATATATAGATGGTATCGTAATATGCTTTGGGAATTTTTAGTAGTGTCTTCGCTGCAGAGATGTCTGAACAATAGGAAATGTTCATATTGGGCAGGACTAGTGGAGCTGCATCCGGACGTAACCCTCGAACGCAGAATCACCTAGTGACCACCCGACAAGTTATAACTGAGGTGGATGCAAGTGGTAGGCCTACGACGACTAGTAATTAATGTCATAGGCAAGTGGTCGAACTCTAGCGGGTGGGTGGCACGTGATCATTTGGTATCTTACGTAAAGATATCAATAAGGTCCTAGAAGACGAGAAAGAGTGAGCCTGGATGGCATTAGTTGCATGGTTCGGCTATCCTGCTGAGGCAGAAGCAAGACTGAAGTGAAAGGCATTGCAGAAGATGGACAAGGTCTAGAAGAATTTCAAGTGAAAGCTCATCTCAGAATATATAATCCCACCGGTAATCTAACTCCGTTCAAAGAATACCGGTAGATTACCGAGGCGGTGTGGGAGCAGTTATGCGCACTAAAAAGCACACATGAGTTCAAGGACTCAAGCGAGGCCCATCGCTTACTGCAACAACGAAACGAGCACCCACATCGGCTCGGTACGTGGGGTACATCGGCAAAGACCAAATATGGGCTCAAGAGGATGAAGCTGCAGCAAATGTCCCCACCCGTTTTGCTAACATCCATGAACCACAAGCTTGGAACTGGGCTAGGGCTAGGGCTAAGGTCAACCCGGACGGCAGTACTACATTTTCCCACCCAAATGATGTCGTCGTCTATCAAGAACTAGTGAGTTTCCTCCTAACTTTAGTAATTCTCTATAAGCGATTGTACATATTGTAACTATTGTGATTCTTACTTTCAATAGAATCGGTTGGCTGCCGAACAAACTTCACAAAGCGACGTCGAGTCCGCACCGACGAGGCGCGAAGGTGACAACCTCAAGAAGGTGCTGGGAAATGCAGAACATCCTGGCCGAACTCGCGGAGTGGGATCCGATGTAGCATAGAAGCATGGCTTGCTCTAGTATAGCTCACAATATAGGAAAAGGAAAGCCGCTAAAGAAGAGAGGGATGCCCACATGAAGGAGCACCTGAAGGTGGAGGTCATTCAGGAGCTTAAGCAAGACATGGACGCCAGGGTGGAAGAAAGGGTGGCCAAGATCCTCGCCGATATGAACATAGCTCGAGGGAGTGACTTTGCGACATAGCCAACTCCTCATGCACATGTTAATGCGAGCCCGTCACAATACAGGAGTAGTTGTGCATCCACGGAAGTGCTTCATATCCCAGTCCTAGCACCAGCTATGGCGGACCTCATAGAGGTAATTGGTACTATACGATCCTTCCCACTTGAAAAGTCTCAACCTTAACATGCTTTAGTATTAATTTGTTTCATTACAATGCTGGACGTAACAAAGTGTAATCTAGTGGTTAGGGTCACACCAACCTTTGCGTCAGAAGTCCCATAGGGTATGGCTTACAAACCCTCCAACACAGATAGATTGCATAACACAGTCCTCATGGCATAACACAGTCCTCATGGCTCGGTATGCCAAGGTGTCAGTCGATTCGGTGATGCCCAATTGGATGTCAAATCCACTGCATGTGCCCCCCAATGATGAAATTCTTACTTTGGCCGATGTGCACAAGATGTACATAAAATAGCCCTAGGCAAATATTACCTTCGGAGATACTCTTCAAGTCAACCGACGGAACGTACACCTCCAAAGTCACAACTATCAATTGAGGCTCCTCGTGGACCGGCAATGATGGAACCATATGCACCCGACCCACTTGCATGGATTTGGCTGATATAGCTGTTACCTTAACGCCAATTAAAACCACACGGAAGGCCGAAAGCTCACCACCTATAGTCAAGAGACAAAAAAAATCTGAAAAGGGTCGGGGTAAAGGCAAGGGGAAGGCCCCCCAAAGCAGCGTGTGCCAGCACAGTTTGTACTAAGCATGCCTTTGGTGGAGGATAATGTGCTAGCTTTGATGGGTATTGTTTGCTAAGAGCTACACAAACAGTACATGGAGCTAAGAAATGCCAAGCGGAAAATGAGGGAGTCTTCCATAGTTGGACATCACGACCATCAGCCGTTCCTATTGAGCCTAGCCTATATAACTATAGGCTCTGGAGACCTCTTCGATGTGTTTAGGATCCGGAAGCTGGACACTGGTTTTCTAAAATACTACTCATTGTAAGTGTAACATTCCTCCGTGTGATTTGCGCGTACTTTCTTCCTAAATTAGTGCTAATATGTACTACATTTCTTAAGGTTGTGTTGGCTCAAGGCTCGTCATACTGGTATTCATGTTGGATTCCTTGATCCATCGATGGTCAACGAGGTCAACCTCCAAAATCAGCTAGATGAGGTGGTTGAGTACATGAACCGGTGCTTATGGGCCCACCAAGACAAAAAGTACATCATGTGCACACACAATCAAGATTAAGAAGATAATACCCTTCGTCTAGATTATTTTTGAAGGTTTTTATTACTAACGCTACATAACCACTCCGTAGGCGCCATTGGATTCTGTTGGTCATGGTACCTAAATGGAGTAGGGTGTACTACCTTAACTCCAATAGTGCGTCCAAAGTTTATGATTTACTACAATCACCAATGCCTTAAATATGGCTTGGGGACCATATGTCGCAAAGGGTGGTAGGCACAAAGAGGGCAAGGACGACTTCTATCTTGACACCAAGTTCAAGTGCGCACAACAGATTGGAGACCAGTGAAGTTTCTACGTATGCCACAACATGTCGATACTTCTAAGACAGGTGAACGATTTTGACCCTGAGCTTGGTGCTCAAATCGACGTCGATGTTTTTTGAATAACCGACATTAATCCTCTATACGTGCTAACCTCTATCTTGTTGAACAAAAAGCTACAGTTGGATGGAAGATTTTCACCATTAACCCCCCTCCCCGGCATCAGAGGCGAACTGTGCGCCTTCATTCCTGCTGAAATAATGAACAAGAAAGGAGCATGTCATGATAAGTAGACGATCAAACTGTTAGATGTGCTGTCTTGAACTAAAAAATTTTCTAATGTGATGTGATGTAAAAAAAAATTGCTTTTATGATTCTGTGCCATGGAATGCAATGTAATGTAGTTTCATATGTGCAATCACCAATTTATCACGAGTATTGTTACGTTGGAATATGTACTTAGCTATATTAAACTGTAAATAGTACCTAGGTTATCGAATCATCACAGAATATGAGGGTATTCCTATTTAGCGTTGCTTCAAGCAGTTAGGTCGTACTCGATGATGAACAGTTCATCATCGTTGAACATTGCCGCTATATATTCAGAATCGCTCAGATCACTTCTGAATTCATGCGGATCCCTAGCCTGTGGGAGTGCTACCTCTATATTAGAGGAGCAGAGGTAGGTCTCCACAGGCTTGAGATCCGCATGTAGAGCACGCCTGACGTACAACATGCCTCGTGCTATTCCAGATATAGATCTGAGAACACGAAAGTTCGAGCTTTCAATAGAATCACAAAAGTTAGGTATTACAACTTTTTCACAAAAGCTAGACCTTCTATTCTCATTTGTAGTTAGATAATTGGTTATGAAATAATCACAGAACGTGAGGTGCTCAGTGATCCAAGTTAGCTTCGATGAATTTTAGAATCTTTTAGTATGTGGTTAGGAAATGGTATAGGCAATATTTTCATTGAGAACCTCGTATTCTGTCGTTGTTTCATAATTCGAGTTAGTGTACTAGAATATGATATGTATGTAGTTAGTTCTGTGGGTATCAAATCATCACATTACTCATATATGCAATCGCCTATTTAGTAAGTAAAGTGTAGTTAGTTCCTTGGTTATCGAATCATCGCAGAATATAACGTTCTCAAGAGGCCAAGTTGGTTTGGTCGGGTTAGTGTATTACAGAACCGACACAATACACCTCGGCACTCCGAGGACCTAGTATTCTGTCTTTTTTGATAATTTAAGGAACTTTAATAGTATATATGTATATAATTAGTTTCTTGGATATCAAATCATCACAATATTCATATATGCAATCGCCTATTTTATAACTAGTGTACTAAGTTCCTTGATTATCGAATCATCACAGAATGTGAGGTCCTGAGGGGTCCAGTTGGTTTGGTCGGGTCAGTGTATTCACGGAACCGACCAAGACACCTTGGAGCTCTCGGGACCTCGTATTCTGACTTTTTTTTTGATAAATTAAGGAACTTTAATAGGACATATATATGTACATAGTTCCTCGGTTATCGAGATATCGTATTTAAAGTAGTTTTCGAATTGTCTTAAAAGTTTCAAGAATTTACTTCTAAAGTTGCTTGCTATGTCTTACATTTACTCATTATTTACTACATTCATTATTTATCACATTGTATCGGTCAATTGTTTTCTTTCTTTTTTTTAATTGATAAGTTATCGTTATTCTTCAAAAGACATAGGCTATAATTACTTAGGTAAGTTTGCACTTTTATGTGAAAAGGCAAGAAAATGGGTAAGTTTGTGGCGGTAAGAATGTGTGAACTTGGAATGCATGTGTGTGGTGTTATTTTTTAATGCAATGTGCTGAGATTGGAAACATGTATATTGCTGGGATTCTGTGATGATTCTGTTTGGGTGTGGCTAGCAAATTCTTAGGCTAGCCAATATTTTAAAATTATTTTATTCCGAAATTAGCTTATCTCTGATGGGTTGTAAGCAAAAGGCCATCACAGGTGACATCAGATGTGACGGCTAGCTACCTCAATCCGTCAGAGGTGAGTCACCTGTGACAGGCTCCAATGTAGATACATCACAAGTGTGGTCATGTGTGATGGGCCATCAACTTCGTTCCCATCAAAGGTATATCACCTGTGACGGGTTGTAACCACGCGTGGCTTGAGGGGGACCCTCACCTGTGACGGGCCACTAAGTACAAGCCCGTCAGAGGTGATCCTCATCTCTGATGGTTTTCTACCAGTCAAAGGTGAGTGGAGTCACAAGTAACCTTTAATTAGTGACCAAGGCCATACCTGTCGGTGATAGTTAGTACCCGTCACAGGTGAGGTGATCCGGCGTAGTGATGCCAATAGCTTTTGCTCCGCCTGCTACCTAGTACTTCTGCTCCATCGTTGAAACCCTGCTGCCACTGTCCTTGGCTTTCCCTAGTCGTCCGGCGGTGAGGCAGATAAAGGGGAGAGGCCGGTAGGGAGATTTAGTTCCCCACCCGAGTCTCATGAGGTCCAGCGACCTGAGGGGCATCTGCCCATCTTCCACCAAATATTTGGATAGTATGGATGAAAAGATAAATCATACGAGAACTTGGTCCGAGTACACCATCAATAATTTTAAATTAAATAATATAGCAACCTAAATACCCTATCATCAATTTCATAAAAATACAATTTTCCAATGTTTAGAGATTTACCCTTGTTTCCTCTTTTTCTGTTAATGTATTGATATATTCATGACATAACAATTAAAAAGTGGAAATATAACTAATATGCATATGCACGCATCATATAAATTATGTAATATAACTAGAAAGGTAGCCCGCGAGATGCACGGGCATATGTATATTAGTTTGTTTAAAACAGGTGTGAGAAACTAATTTCAAATTAAAAGTAAAATATTTTTCCATTCTTTTTAATCGAATGTTCAACGGTTCGCTCTTTTCTTATGAAATATTATGAATTTATTAATGAATATATTTTATGTGTATCAAACTATCCTTTCCTCTAATCACATGCATATAATTTGTTGCATATTTGCAAGTAAATCAATAAAGACGGAGAATATATATATATATTAGACAACGTCTCTCTACGATTTGTGGCACCAATATAATATTTTTCAAAAAGACCTACTCAACATGAGTCATACAATGTAAATTTAATAGAAAAAATATAACTTTTAAACATGAGAGGACATCAATTATGCAATGCTATTAGCAGCTTATATACACGCAAGAGTACAGAAAACCCATGACGCTACTGCCAATGCTTGGAATTTAGGATATCCACATATTAGCCATTGGCTTGTGTCTCTTTATATGTATCAAAGAAAAATATGATTTTTTTGAAACAAATTTAGAAATTAAATAAAAAGACATTATCGTTGGGACATAAAATGAGATATTTTGTATAGTTAAGGGAGTAAAAGCATTGCGATGAACATAACTATTCAAATGATTAAAAAAGTTGGATAAGCGACCTAAAATTATTTGTACCACTATGTGATAGTCCACATGTGAAATAATAGTACGTATAACATTAGCAATACAGGCTAGATACTATAACTCATTCAAGGTGTCCTACTCTGATGAAGCTAGCTCTCTGTTTCTTTTCTCAAAGTTTTGGCTTTTTTTCATTGCTAAACAAAAAGTCTCGTGAGGTCCAATTTAATTGTGCGATGTGGGAGATAACCCATATGGCATTTCATAAAGATTGTGTGAGGCTCAACGTAGTTCGATGGAAATATGATTTGATGTCTAAACATAACTACTCATGTGTCATTGTTTTACAATGTTGAAGTTTTCTTGATATCATAGTTTAAATATTTTTCTATAAATTATAATTAGACATGTTGAAGTTTTTAAGTAGGTTAAGATTAAAATTAGATGTAATCGTTAAAAATATTGGCCTACCAATTTAAAGGAAAAATCAATGGTTAGATGTTTTTTATTCTTTCATATAATTTCTGTGTTTTTTAATAATTTATTAGAGTACCACATGGTGGTTTAGGAGTATCGTAGGATTGCCACATGGCGACTTATAAGCGTGTATAGGGTCTAAATTTAATATGTGTTTAATATGGTGCTAAAACAATTTGCTCTTAAACATTTATATTAGAAGTTTGAGCTATGTATGTCAATATGGAATTATGTATTTAATTATAAATAACACAACAATTCAAAAAAATTGAGAAAAAAATACGTAACTTGAGAGTTATGATCATTTAGAAAATCGATTATTTATTTTTGATAGATTTGAGTGTTAGCTTAAAAAATAGAAGTCAGGAGGGTGGAGGGAGTATGTAATTATGTACGTGCGCACGGGCGGTAGCGGTGCATGTCGGGTACCATATTTTCCTTTTAGATGAAAATCTAATGGTTCAAATTAAAATTAATGGGTTCACTAAATTAATACGAAAAATAATGGCTAGATATTTATTAGAAATTTTGTGATTTTACTAATTTATTAGAACATTATATGATGTAAATTTTGCTTGCTAGAAAATTAAGAGAGGAAAGGAAGAAGCGAAAGAGGGAGGGACGTACTTACATACTTACTGCGAGGAGAGGAGGCTCAGGAGGAAGGGGAGCGGTGGAGATTTTTTTTTTTATGGGTTTTGGAATTTTTAAAGATAAATCTAATGGTGTCACTACTAAAAAAACCCTCATACGGACCGACCTTATAGGTACCGGTTCATTTAAAACCGGTACCTATGAGCTTTTTCCCACCTCTCAGCAGAATAAAAAATATAGAACCGGCACATATACTATAGGCGCCGGTTTTTTAACAGAACCGACACCTATAATATAAATATAGGTGTCGGTTTTAGAGAAAAACCGGTACCTATAGTATAGGTGTCGGTTTTTGACCAGAACCGGCACCTATAAATTTAGTATAGGTACCGGTTTTTTATAAAAACCGGCACCTATTTAAAAAAACCGGCTGGCCTTATCCATCCATCCTCTCCCTGCTTATCCATCCATCCATCCATCTCATTTCTCTCTCTCCCTTATCCATCCATCCCCCTCTCTCTCCCTTATCCATCCCTCTCTCTCGCGTCGTCTCTCTCGCGGTCTCGCCTTCCTCTCGGCGCGGGCGAGGCCGGCGTCGGCGCGGGTGAGGTGGAGGCCGGCGCGGGCGAGGCCGGCACGAGCGAGGCCGGCGTGGGCGAGGTGGAGGCCGGCGCGGGTGAGGGCGGCGGCGTGGGCGAGGTGGAGGCCGGCGCGGGCGAGGCTGGCGGCGTGGGCGAGGCCGGCGGCGCGGGTGAGGTGGAGGCCGGCGTGGGCGAGGCTGGCGCCGGCGAGGTGGAGGCCGGCGCGGGCGAGGCCGGCGGCGTGGGCGAGGTGGAGGCCGGCGCGGGCGAGGCCGGCGGCGCGGGCGTGGCCGGCGCCGGCGCGGGCGGCTGAAGGAGGCTCGCCCCCCTCTCGCCTTCCTCTCCTCGCGGCGGGGCGGGTGAGGTGGAGGCCGGCGGCGCGGGCGAGGCCGCCGCCGGCGCGGGCCATCTTTTTTTTATTTTTTTTAATCGTATAGGTGCCGGTTTTAGAACCGGCACTAATAAGATTAGGCAAAGGTTCCGATAAATAGGTGCCGACTGGAAATCCGGTACCTATAGTCAGTTCCTAATCGGCACCTATAAGGGTTTTTTTACTAGTGTGTAAAGTATTGGGTTCACAAGTGAAAATGGAGGATCGGGAAAGGGAAATCATATAAATAAGAGAAACTCTACCGTTCTCGAGAACTTCCATTGGTACCTTATCTGGTACTGTAAGACCACACTCCATATATAAACAATGGAAAACAAGAGATGAGTAGCTTAACCAGACATGTGTTAGGCGTGCGTATGCACCAGGGTCCAATACAAATCGATCAAACAAAGTGCATATGGCACGGAAGCTATGAAGTGCGCGGATGAATGACTACTCTCTTTTCTGGCCAATTGGAGAATTCCTACACGCCATCCATGG
The DNA here is from genome assembly GCA_000573905.2 of Oryza punctata. Lineage (NCBI taxonomy): Eukaryota > Viridiplantae > Streptophyta > Magnoliopsida > Poales > Poaceae > Oryza > Oryza punctata. Next base: position 14,937,512 of record CM002488.2, read on the forward strand.
GGTGACCGGTGACGCGGTTGGTTTATTTCCTGGACCAAGAAGTGAAGTTCCGATACACCATACACGTCACGAGCTGGACTCCTGCGCCATTCCACCAGGATTGATTGACTCACCTAATTATTAATTGGGACCGCCTATTCTGCAATCACGTGAAATTTTGGAATGTTTTTTCAGTCGATTCTATGCGCCATCATATCTACATCCGACGGCGGTGCTGAAAAAAAAGGAAAAGGAGTTTGTGCAAAAGAAAAAAACAAACAAAAGGGGGTGCCAGGCCCATAGTGCTACTTTGGGAACCACGCTTGAGGACTGGACCATCCCGCTGAGCGAGATGTGTCCTTGAGGCATACCTTACTAGCCACCACTCCACCAGGTGAGGCACACTCCGCTCCATCACCGCTGACTGGGGCCTATCCCTCCACGTCACCTTATTCGTCTTCATCGCCATGCCTTGCCTGGCTCCTTCGCTGCCAGCTGGGAGTTATGCCTCTAGGTCGGCTGCCTACACCGCCACCGGGTGACCTTGTCCCCGCGTAGGACGACAACTACATCGCCGATTGGAGGCTTGTACCTCCGAGTCGGCTGCTTACGCCCCTGCTAGGTGATCTCGTCCCTATGCAGGACGGCTACTACATCACCAACTAGGGCTTACGGTTCCAAGGCTCCAAGCCAGCTATCTACGTCGCCGCTGGGTGACTCCATCCCAGGGCAGGATGGCTACTTCATCATCGATTGGGGGCTTACACTTCCAAGCCGGCTGCCTTCGCCTCCACGTCAGATACAACACTTCCTCAACAAGATGATTGTCCAACTGATCAATCGGACAAGCACTCAGCTACACGGTGTTTCCACTCGGCAATCTTAGGGTTGAGTACTTAGCCAGCTTGGCCTCTTCCGGGTAACATCATCAACTTCAGAGTCTTCATGAAGCTCAGTACTCGGGGACTACTATGGGTACACAGTACCCGGGTATCTCGTAATGGGCCTTTGTGCCAAACAACATGGGGTAGACCGAGTGCTATAGGCCCATATGGCTTACTTGTAAATTAAATAAGAAATATTCCTGGGGTAAGATATAAATCTCAAGGATCATGCATATTTTTCCTTGTAACCCTCTCCCTCATACTATATAAGTGGGGGTAGGAGTCCTAACATTGGGAGAGACTCTGTTATTCATACATGCTGTCAGCTGCATTATTGCTGACTTGCGCAAACTGGCATAGATCCGATCTGCACCAATTGGAGTAGGGTATTATCTCATCTCGAGGGTCTGAACAAGTATAAATCTGTGTCACCATCTCTCCTCGATCTACTGCACCCCAAAACTGCTGAGTAAGTCAAATTGCACCGTTTTAATAGTTCGGGAGTCGAGATATCCAGTATTGTAGTTCAGAGACACGAATCAGAATCGGTCACTAGTTAAGGGAGTTAAAGTGGACTTATTCCTTCTTTTGACTGGTTTGCCTATGCTTTATTTTACAAGTGCTTTGGGCCTCCGTCCTCTGTGTAAAAGAAATACTGCATTGCCCCTCAAGATAAAAATAGAAGCAAAAACACAAGTGAGACGAATTTTTCTTTTTGCGTTTTGATGTGTTTTGGGCTTTCTATGCGCCGTTAGATTGAATCTATTTTGGGCTTTTGTGTGGGCCAGCATTTAGAGTGCCTATGACGTAAAGCCAGAATAAAAAAAATGGAGGGGATTGGGTGGGGGGAAAACGGAAAATCGATCGCACACCGTGAGCAAAGCCAGAAGGGCATAACCAGAGAAGAACAAGTAAAAGAGGAAATACAGATTAAACCAAAAGGCATTAGAGGTGGAACCTGAATTCCCATTCCCCCCTCCCCTCTTCCTGAAAATGCTTAGTATGAGATGTTTGACGTGATAGAAAACGATCTTCAAAATAATTGTTCTTCAAAGCTACCTATCCAATCTATGATATTATCACACTATTATATTTATTTTAATTGAATCTTTACAATAAGATACCACATTATTACATTCCGATGAAAGAAAAACATATGTTTCAATTCGTTAAACTTTAATGTTTCAGACGCGGTGGCAATATGTTTCAACGTATATTTTTTATGTTTCACAAAAAGTTTAAATGTTTCAATAACTGAATTTTTTGTTTCACCACGTATAAATCAATGTTCACCAGTGACGAATAACACTCACGCCCCCATTCTCTCGCCTGCCATTCTATTAGCTTTCTCCCCACACCATGCATGCATGTATTTAGTGATCTTAAAAATATTTTTTCTTCTAAACTGCTTATCCAATGAAGGATTCGATCACACCGTTGAATTTGTTATAATTAAATCTTTACAACAAAATATCTCATGATTATATTCTGGTGAAAGAAAAACATATGTTTTAAATAATAAAAACTTAATGTTTCATATGTGATATGTGATATGTGATATGTGATATGTGATAGTAATATGTTTCACCATATGTTCTCACTGTATTTCACAAAATTTCTAAATGTTTCAAAGGCTGATTTTTTTGTTTCACCATGTATAATTTAATGTTACACTAATGATCAACCGAAACATTTGACCGTTTGATTTTTACAACATCGGACGTTCGATTTGTAGTTCTCTCCCCCCTCTTCCTTGCTGATTGTTTATTTTGGTCCAGTTGATCTTATGTCTCATCTCACATTCATTCAGTCCCCCTCCCCCACCCATCCCAATTTGTTATTTGTAGTTGATACTGTACTCTCCAATGTGTAGCACAAAAATATCATTTGAGCATATATAAATTATTTTAGTCTGTTAAGTTTCTCCATGATACAAAAATTGATCTCACACACAGTTCCTTCGATCTGCTGCCTGATGATTAGCTTGGGCATTTTCTCCCTTTTGATGTTATGCCACAATTTACTGCAAAAATCATATAAAAGTAGATTCATTAACTTTTGAATATATTTTTGGATATACCTTTCAATTGATAACTGAAGTGCAGAAAAGACATATTCACAGGGGAATAAGTAATCATCTCTAGCAGAAACTTACTTGCAAAATATTTGCAGCAGAAATTGCACATATTTGAATGCAGGTTTACATGACATAATGTGCAATTGTGCTTTTTTTTTTGGCTATATACATTATTCCTGACTTGTGGATATTGCACATCTTTGTTTCTACACTTTTAGTGTGATTCTCAAGTTGCTGCATTTTATTGTGTCTTGTTGTTGAAATATATGATGTCCCTTTAGCAGCAGCCTCCTCTTACCGTTTGAAAAACTATGGAGACTCAGATGTTGACTTTTTAGTTGTGTTTCCCAAGATCACATGCACCTGAAACATGAAAAAATATCTGAAAAAAAGGCTCATTCAAACCATAGACTAACAACAAAATAGAATCTTTCAAAAATTAGTTGCACAAACAGATTAATTGGGGTTGCACATAATTAATTATAACATAAGTTGCACACATTTATAAAAGGAGTTACACGTCACTGTGGACTGGACATCTGCACATGCAGCCTCTGAATTTTGAGCAGAGCTTGTAAGGCCATATTAGTTTTCACCCTTTTATTTTTTTTTCTTTGAGGTGAGGTTATGTTAGTTGCGTGTTTAGCTGCTATGCTTTTTGGCCATGAGGGGCTCGATATGCCGGTGCTCGTGGCTCGAAACCTAGGATTCGTTATCTACATGCTAACCCTCAAAATTAAGCTTTCCAAAAAATAGTTGCACAAATTAGTGACTTAGGTTGCATGTATTTATAACATAAGTTGCACATGTTTAAAATAGGAGTTGTACATCTATGTATCTATCTATTATATACTATCATTACTCTTCCTATAAACGTTCCTAATCCACCATGTGACGCTTCTACAAAAACTCCTAGATTATCACGTGGCATTTTATAATCTCACCATCGATTTTCATTTAAATTGATAGACCTGTTATTTTAGAACATTAGATTAGATCTATTTGCTTCCTTTTAATATGCTATGCATATGAGTGAAACTATTTATACCGGAAAATCTTAGTTACATACTACGATGGGAAAACAAAACCCTTTAGGAGCTCTTCATTTGAAAAAAAATGTACGGTATGATGAAAAACTATTAAAACGGTATTGTTCACTTGAAAAAAATAAGTACGTACGTGAGGAAAAAGAAAAGCTATAAGACCCTAAAAATATATGTATGTCGGTAGAAAAAAATAGACGATTTTTAAAATACAATTTTATATACTAGGAAAACAAAATTTATTACTCCACAAATATGGTCAAGAAAAATGTATAATGAAAAATATATGATTTCAAAATATATGTTTTCAAAAATCGATCTAACAATATATATAGTCATTTTCTATTTTATTTATGCATGCCAGTGAAGTGGTACAGGATGAAATAATATATAGTCACTTTCTTTTTATAATTTTTCACATATGTTTGAATTACATGCAAAGGATAATAGAACTTCGAGGAATATACATTTTACAAGTGAAGTGCACAACATACGTCATAAATTCTAATTCTGATTTTTATCATAAATAACACAATGGTTCAAATAGATAAAAAATGAACGTATGATTTAAAAGTTAAAAACTATGACGGTTTAAAACATATTGTTATAAATAAATATATAATTTAGAATTTATGGTTATTTAAAAATTATTGTTGCAAATATTTTCATAAAGAGAAAAAGGGAGAAAAGTAATAAGAAAAGGAGGTACATGTGTACCTGAAGTGATAAACTTCTACAAACGATCCTAAGCCACCACCACATAGTATCCTATAAACGCTTCGAGATCATCATGTGGCACTCCAATAAATCATATTTTTCATTTAATCTGGTGGAGCCATTAATTTAATTAAAAATTACCAATTAAATTTATCTGTAAAAAGGCCCATGTCGTAATGCCACTACCGGCCAATATACATGCACGTAGGTATTCCTCCATAAGAAAAAGTACGTACATACAATATGTATACATGTATTCCTGAAGAAAAAATATGTACATATGTACACACGCCGTGTCCCACATCTTTTTTCTTCTTTTTTTATTCTCATTTAGATTAGATGGAAAACCTTTTTTTATTCTCATTTAGATTAGATGGAAAACCAAACTAATAATTTAAACCCCATATTAACTTTGCTTTAAGTTGTAAAAATATATGCTATTTCGAGTTGTATTCAAATTAGACGCATGTCATCAAAACATCCATAAAAAATATAAATAAATTTAAAGTAATAGATTATGTGATAGTTGAATTAGACTTACATTTTCCAAAATAAAAACAACTTCAAATATGTGTAGAATTTTCAAAAATTACTCACTCCCTATTGTTACTAATCTTATTATAAATATATTTTCATCTATTATGTGTTTACTCTATTTGTATATTATTAGGAAATTTAAAATCAAATATATTCATTTGACACCATGTCAATATCCTTTTTCTCCTACTTAGGCTTCTTTCAATCTAGCTTATCCAGGGCACGTGAAAATACACGGGTCATTAGCACAAGATTAATCGAGTATTAAATATTACAAACATGAAAAAAGATTTATTTTTTATAAACTTTTTATAATAAAATTATTTTTTAAAATACGCACCATTTAGCAATTTAGTAAAGGTGGTCACGATAAATAACGGAGTAGCCAATTCGATAAGCACTTTAGAACTTAACCTTAAATTTATTACTTATGTACTAAAAATAAATATGAATGTAGTATATATAATACTTTGTGAATCAAGAATAGTATAATATATCAACCGTATATCCCCGCAAAATCCTACGTAATAAGTTGTATATACAAACCACTACCACTGTCCACCAATCGTCAAGTTATATTGCTTATGACATATCTTGCACAATGCACCTAATAATTAGTTGACATCCGGTAAGCATGTGTGTCATCAAGCACCAAAAATAAAAAGGATGATACTAAGTGGGTAACCATTAACAAAAAAAAATGATAGGTAAGTTTAGGATGCCACAAAATCACAACAAGCAATAGTAGACTACAAGTAGATTGTGAGTATGAGTAATAGCATTCATATACTCCTACAAACACTTGTAAGATGCCATGTGATGCTCTAATAAATAGGAGAAAATTTAAGAAAAAATATAAGGGAAAAACAAAACATCTAGCCATCGATTTGCACTTAAACCGATGAATCCATTATTTTCAACCATTAAATTAGATTTATTTAGGTAATCCCTGGCTCCTGAAAACCAGCGAATCCTTCTCCGTGCACGTACATATACAAGAGATGCCAAAAACAAAAAATAAGAGTGCGTATATGGTCCACCCCGTCTGGTAGTTTTTTATTTTTTTTCTTTGCAGCCCTAAGTTTTTCCTCAAATTATGCATATATGTAGCGACCACTTTTTTCGAGGTTGACGAAGAAGCCACGCTGCCATGGCACCACTTCATGCCACCCTCGCCAATTTTCTTGAAAGTATTCTTTTGCTAATGATGTAAAACTAAATCAAAGACGGTCATATAAATGTTTGCATACCCACCCTATGAATACACGTACACACACCCTACCTTCTACGAGAGAAAAATATTTGTCCAAAAAAACATGAAAAGGTACGTACATATGAGAGACTACCATTCGCAAAAAAAAAAACTACATACATACGTTCAATCGAAAATATCATATAGAACCATATTTTATCCTTTTTAATTATGATGTTCTCATATAATTAAAAATAATATGAGCACAAATAATTTTGACTATATAGTGTATTCCTTTGGTATATTACCCATGAACATGCATAGGTGAACTAGATGTATAATTAAAGAAAAAAATCAAAACTCATATTATGTTTGATAGGTAAGTTTACATATAACCAAAACAAAGTGATTTTTGTTTGAAAATAATAGACATTATCATTTAGTATATAAAAATCTATGGTCTATTTCATGGTATAAATGTTTCCTTCTTTTACGGTTAGGTTATGAGGTAATATATGGTTCTTATAGTTAATATGATGATATATGACTTTTTCAGTATTTTTTTATAAATAAAAAATAAATTGCCCGCGCATCTGCGCGGGCTTTCTTCCTAGTTACTTGTAAAACTGGTGAAATCTATAGCAACAACACGTGTTGAGTGCTCATAGCAATTGATTTTGAGGTTCACACAGCAAAACAAAAGATGGTGAAGGTGTCACAAAAAGTTTTCAAATTAGAGCTTAAATAATATCTTTAAAAACCATCTGAACTCTGATCTTGATATTATTCGGTTTTTAAATAATCTCGAAAGATTTAACAAAGGAAAACGATACAACCAACTAGATGCACAATATGAAACAAGGAAAAAATTGCCTAGAACTAAAATGAGAGTTCCTATATTGGTGCAAGCAAGCAAGATTTACAAACCTTGTATATTTCAAAATTTTCAAAATGAATATGAAAGATCTATGGCTGTAAACATCAAGGCATCATAACATAATGAATTCATTGTCGCAATTGGGGCTCCTGATGAAGGGTCAATATTTGAAGAGGAGTGCAAAGTTTTAGGCAATTATGCAGAGCAACAGGCTTTGTGCACCTGTGGACAATTTGAACGAGCTGGAATACTGTGCAGTCATGCTTTGAAAATCCTTGATGTGATGAATATTAAGTCTTTGCCAGAGTGCTATGCTTTGAAGCGATGGACTCGAGAAGCACGAGTCGGTACCATTGAGGACTGTTATGGAAAGACTGTTGTAGAAGACCCCAGATCGGAGAATAGCTGCTTGAAGTTTTTTGTTCACAAGTTTCTTGGTATAGCTACTCGAGCTATTGAATCTGAAGAGTGCAGCACACTAGTGGACAGTGTTCTAGAGAACCTGAGGAAAGAAGTTGAAAAAAAAAACACCTAATAGACAATTAGGTGAAGTTGTATCTGAAGAAGCAAATGGCTCTTTATATACTGCATGTCTGAAGAAAAAAGAAACTCAAAAGAGTTGCACAAGGAGAAAGAAAAATTGGCTTGATAAGCAGCATCCCACCAAAAAGAAGGTGCAAGTTGTACCTGACAAACAAAATATCTCGGTATGTTACTTTTGAGCTATTCAATTAGACTATGTATGTACTGATTATTTGAGCTACAGGGTGATGGCAAGGAGCAGAACAGTTTGATACTACCTTGAATTTTGGGTTCAATGCAAATTTTAATGGGAGATAGCTGGATGCCTGTGTATCAAATTGAGAATAGCAAATCAGACCATTGAACATTTACTTTTGAGAACATCCGTTCATTCTTTTTGGCAATGTCACAGAAAATTTATGCTATACATTCTTCGAAATTTTTTTGAAAATATTAGTGTTTTCCATCGGATTTGCAAGAATAAACTGATTAGGGGCGGATTTGCGGAATTATACTGCCGTCGCTCTTTGAAACAGCGAGAGCGTGATATCGCGTAATATACGCGCGAAAGCGGCGGCGATATCGCTAATTGAGCGAGATGGCATCGGTATCGCGCTCGCATAGCGCGAGAGCGAAGCGGACTCGCAGCGATACCGTGGGCCGTCCGACGCCGCCTGACGCACGCGGGGCACGAGGCACTCTCGCTCTTTGAGGGCGCGATAGCGCACGCGTTGTCACTGTCGGCTTGCGCGAGACCGGAGCGGCGTGGCCGGACTGATGCATGGGGGCGGTCTCGCGCTACGCGGCAGCGAGAGCGCAACGGTATCGCGCTTTCGTAGCGCGATACCGTTGCGGGGGCAGGCGACCGCGCGGCTTTGGTCTCGCTCTTTGAGAGAGCGAGACCGCGAGCTAATTGCGCGACCCGCTAATTTAATCCGTTATGCAAATCGCTAATATTTCATGTCGCCGTTGCTACGTACTCCCTCCGTCCCATAAAAAAACCAACCTAGTATTGTATGTGACACATCGTAGTACTAGATTTATTTTTTCCGGGATGGAGGGAGTTGAAAGTATAAATTTTTATTATGTGTGCAACATATATAAACATAAATGAACATAAGAAATATGTATATATTGAAAATAGGCAAAGATTGTATATGCGGCTATGAGAAGAAAAATAAATATCTTGGAATTTTCAAAATAATGATGTCAGTTATAGATAGAGATAGGAAAGAAACAATATACGAATTTAGAATATAGGAAAAATATATAAAGGATTAGAGAGATAAATTAGATCAATTTTTACTAAGTTGACGAAGAATAGGAATTTAGAATATGTCAAATTCACAGAGAAAACCACCTTTGCATATTCATATACTCGGTCTTGTGACAAGAACCGGGTAGCGAGTTAACGAACTACTCAGTTCTTGCCACAAGACCGGGCCTAAGAATATGCAATACCGAGTTTATAAATTTGCAGTAGTAGGTCATATTCACAAATGGATGCTGGAACTTGAAAAAAAGAGTGGGTGTAAGAATGTATTAAAAAAATTACATTTGTATATTCGCAGACTCGATCTTATGACAGGAACCATGTTGCGAGTGAACGAACAACACAGAGCGAGTTCACTAACTACCTAGTTCCTGCTACAAGATCGGGCCTAAGAATATGTAATACAAAGTTGGAAGCAGCGATGAGATGTAGTTGTGTGCTAGGTTTGGTTGGTATTTATAGTGGATTGCAAGAAGACAATTATTAGGAAGAGACGATGGCGCGTCGGACTGTTTCACTCGTGAAGTGGCTAATTACAAAGGGTACCGTCACATGCCGCGACACATGCTGTTTAACTGTTTGATTTAGTAATTACTACGCGACGAAAATACTTTCGGTGGGAGGAATCTTCACTGTTTAATTATAAATGATTGATTCTCGCCCACTGTCCCGTGATTGGAAATATAGTATGTAGAAAGTAATTTCAGGTGTATGATTGCATTTCACATATGATTGCATGTCCCGCCATTTTAGGTGCGTATGATTGATTCTCTGTAGAAATTAATTAGTGTGTATTTTAAGTATGAGAGTATGTAAAAAGTAAAAGTAATATCCAATTTGAACCGCACGATTAGCATCCAAACTGCACTATTAATTTGCATCGTGACACTATTATTTTTGTTAGCTCTCGTACGAATAATTAGTAGTTAACCAAAAATCATATGTGTGAACTGCGTACAAACAAGGCCGTACAAATATGAAGAAGTTTATGAAGTACAGAACATCGTACATAACATAAAGATTAACCAGTACAAAGAAATAATGTGTGGGAATAGTAATAGAAAGCCACAATCATAGCAAGGTTCAGACAGGGTGACCATGAAGACATGAAGACATAATGTTAACTTCTACTCGTCATCATGGTCAGTCATAGTCCTAGATGTGTCAGCTCTCTTACTTATAGTTTTTTTCCTTCGTCCTGCGGCATGTCGAGGCCCTGAGAGTGACAGACGGTTTGGCTCATGGCACTCACGGTTAGATCTACTCGGGTCATGGATGTTTCCTTGTAAATCGCCATCGTCTGGTTGTGTGGGCTGTGTCATCTGCGGTGCATCATCAGTTTGCGAAGCCCGAAGCTCATTGGGTACCGATGACGACCCTCCACCGAAGCTGGACATGTCGCTGTACGATGAAGTGTAAGGCCTAAACCCTACCATTAGTTCAGGGCGAAGTGACCCTACAGAAGCAATGTAGATATCAATGAAATTATCAAAGCTAGAGCAAACAACAATTGCACAAAAAAAAATCCAAACCTGTTGACGGTGCTTGCATATATGGAATTTCATTACGATGGGAGGGATATTGACCAAATAGCCAATCACCTTGTTGCAACAAGTCCATATAACCCTGTACTCCAGCACCAAACGACGTGCCTTGCATCCATATAAAAAGTCACGGAGTTATTATCGTTTGTTGAAGTGGGAGTCATGTAAGGCAGGAAAGTGTCATCGATATATGTGTATACATAATGATGGATGTGCGTACCACCATAATCAATGGATTGTCCTTGCCATGGGTTGGTGCCATATGTAGGTGCATGCAGTGGAACCGACTGAGTAGGCCCTGTTAATAACAGGAAATAAATCGTCAATAAGGCTCCTACACATGAAAAATTAATAATTTGAAAAAATAAATACGCGAAATTAGATGTAAGTGGAGACTGACCGCCTAACGACGTAAACCCTCCTTGACCGATAAATTGCGTCCACTCGCGGTATGGTAGGGATACCTTGGCTAGTCCATCTATACGCAATTCATTAACAACAAGTAAAATTTCCAGCTGGCATATGCGTGACAATATGGTACTGAATGTACACGGACCTGCAAATGGTGCAAATCCCCATTGCCAGTGTGAGGTTGGCACATCGGGCGTCATTTGAGGAATCATATGTGGCCTTGCATGAGGTATCTGAGGCACGGGACAGACCATTCGCGTTCCCTCTGTCATCAATTGGAAAACATCATTTAGTCAATTCACATAAACCATTGGGAAAATAAATCAGTCTTTTTATGAGCTATCCCGTACCAGCGAACGCCGCAAACCCACCCTGGAATTGAGAGGTGATGGGCGCAGAGCTATGTGGGGGGGCCGTTCCGATTGTGCTGCGAACAAATAAATTACTCTTTAATATAAATGACACGTATTTTGTCATTGTGTAATAACGTATTTTACCTTGGGTTGTACCGAAACCTCCTAGGCACTCCGACATTTGAGTGATTTCTAGGATAGTCGGAATAGTTGGTGCCTCACGAACCGAAGTTGACCTTACTGCAGCACGACCATTAGTGAATCGTCGCGCGGAGGCTGAAAGGCGGGCTGAGGTGGAAGGCCGGGAAGAGGTGGATGGACGCTCCGGCATTTGCTCGAACGTCCTTCTTGATGTTGCCGTAGTATAGACGTCTGAGGAATGTCGGCACGATGCGAGCCGCATGATTCGCTTACCTTTTCTACGGAGGGAGTCGACCGCAGCCATGACTTCCTGGTTGGTACCCGCGATACCATCTGTAAGCCTCTCCCACAAAGTTTTCATCTCCCTTACTAACTCCCCTGCAATGTCGGTCTGCATGGAACGGAGCAACAGCGTTTGAAATTGGAACCCCCTGTGTAAGGACAAACCGATGCTACAAAATAATTAAATGCAAGTAGTACCGTCAAGTGGGCAGGGGGTGCGTGTTGCATATCATATATTTGCTCAATATTCGGTGGACCTCGCTCATCGGGATCCTCGGGTGCAAGCAGCCGGATGCGAGTCTGCGATGAGTACCAAGCGATGTATTGCTCGTAAGAGTTGTGGTCATATGCCCTTGTCTCGTGGACAACATCATTCAATGCTTGCGACCACGCCTCTATCTAGGGGGTCATCCTTAGGTGCATGGATCGACGATACCTGTTGTCAGCTTGCCTCTTTTGCCTGAAACAAAAATACAACAACTAGATGTTAATTATATCTCGCAAAGTTGGAGAGCATATAAATTTTAGCGATGTAAAATAGCAACATACGTGTGCATATCTGGTGGAAGGTGAAGTCCAGTAGGCACTGGGACTTGCTGGTACAATCCCATCTGACGCATTACCCTTTGAACATTGTACCCCTCGACAAATATGTCGTACACCAGTATTTTTCGTGTCATCTAGTACGCTTCATCACGGTAGCATAAGATGCTAACTCCATTTGGTGCACGCAAATTGGCCTCTTCGTTCGTGTACGGAGTCCACTGAACTTCGTTTTCCCTAAGGCTTTTGAACGACTCGGTGAAGTACTCGTACACATTGTGCACCTGCATTCTCGCCCACTGTGGCTGCATAATCGGAGATTGCAGATTTAGTTATGCAATATCATTGAATTGATAGAAATATTTCTTTAATGCAAGCATACGTACCGGTCCGTAGCACCAGCGAGTACCGAAGGTAGGACGATCATCAACTGCGTCAGTGTAATCATCTTGCTGGGCCACGGCCATGCTCATGTATGGATGTCTGAACGAGAAGTGCTCGTACAACCATAACTTGACCAAAAGTGGACACCCCGTGAAAATCGCCTCCTTCTGTGCGGTCTTAAGACAAGCGTCGCAGAATCCACGGTACGTGGCTACAAGTACGGCTGATCCCCAGCTGAACTGTGCAGATGGCGCTACAATACCTTCAGCAATTTGCCTAGCAAGGGGGATAAGCCTGGCGTCCACACTGTTCCCGTGCGAGCCGGTGAACATCACCCAACCAAACAGCCAAAGTAGATAGGCCTCAAGGTACAACCTCAGGGTACTCCTGGACATCGTCAGGCATATATCGCACCTAACAAAAAAACAAAGTGTTGTGAGACATTTGAATGTGAAGGGATTATGCCTTAATTAAAAATATTCAATTACCTCAAACTGTGACAACCACTTCAATGTGGGGCCATGAGTTTCATTTTCAGAGAAAAATATTTTGTCCTCGTTATCGTCTATATCACCGGTAGAGTAACGTGGCAGAATACATGCATATCGCGATACAATATCATCTCTCCAATCTTCCGGAGGGTCTGGTAGTACAATTGCCTGGCCGGCTATGGGCAACCCCGTGAGCATAGACACATCCTGCAAAGTTATGTTCATTTCTCCGCACGGTAGATGGAATGTATGTGTCTCTGGCCTCCACCTATCAACCAGTGCCATAAGTAGGGACTTGTCGATATTTTGTCGTCGCTTGCTATGTGCCCCCATTTGTTTTTGTTTAGGTTCTCTAGCATCGTAATACATCCTTGCCCGCGTCATCTGAACGAAGGTAAGAAGACCTGTAGCTGACAACCTATGATGAAATTTATTAGTCACATTGCGATATGTGAAAGTACGATATCATTATGTTGTGAACTTTAACCATTTATGTAACTCGGCTTCCATCGTGGATCAATACCCCACCATCCGGCTGTACGCGGTATCAGGACAGGTAGAGTAGAACAAAAATTTCCATCAGCTATTTTTTTTGCACGATGTCGTGCATCGATCTCTTTGGTAAGCAACGGGTAAGGCCACTCCTCTTCCATATCTAGACGATCATTGTGAGCACGGGTAAATTAGAAATTTCATCAAGTGCATATACGAAAAAGTACATAATGCATGAAAGCAAGGAATAAAATTTTCTCAGAGTACGAATACAAACTTGACCACACTTGATAGGTTTACAAACGTTACAAACTTGGTAACAGCTTACAATAAAATACTACAACATTACCAATATAAAGTAAATATTACACATATTTACTGCCTAACATATTACAAACCTATTGAACTACAACGTAATGCAACACACATATCATGACCGAACATACATAACCACATAGTGTAGATGAAAACTACTGCAGGTCTCCATCCTCCCTATCATGAGCCCCCTGAGAGCCCCTTCTATTCCTCCTCGCATGTTGTTGCCTAGGTTCCATGCTAGAAGATTTGCCCTCCTTGTTGTTCTTGCAATCTTTAGTGCGGTGCCCGTACTGAAGACAGTCCTCACATCGCCGCACAGGCCCTCCCATTTCGGATGCATCCATATCATTTCTTAAGCGTCGTGTTTGTCTTCTACCCTTACCAGCCTTCAACAGATCCAAGTCTAGCACATAGATCCTGTTATCACCCCCACTTTCAACTAGGTGTTGGAGGGACCTCCACCCGAGGATCGCAACACTCCATGCATTAAGCACTCTATCTTTTAGTTAGAATATTGACACGTACGATGTTGAATCAAGCTTAATTTTAGCGCACGCGGCCAGGACATGGCTATATGGCATATGAAGAAGCTTCGGCTTATTCCAAGAGCACGAACATGTGTTATCAGATTCGTGCCCTAGAGTAACTTCATGAGTCATGACTCCAGTAGAAGATCCAAAACCCCCTTTAGTGCGACATGTGACTTCCCACCTTCGTCTGACCTTCCCACGCTTCTTTCCATTTGATGGAATAAGATCATACATTCGTTCAAGGGCCTGGGGGACATGTACATCGTGCGGGTTGTTGTTGCTCTGCTTTGACCGGATGTGTGTCCTTGTCCTTTCGTCAAGTTGTTTCCAAAGCTCATCGAACTTTGTAGACTGATTTGCCTTGCACAACCGCTTGAACATGTTCACCAGCCGCCGACTATTGAATTGCTTGAAAAAATTGGCAATGCGATAAATTATTTATATCATTACTACAACTTCCACATTAAAAATAAACACATGACAATAAAATTAATACAGATTAATTAACACGTAAGTAATAATAACTATTGCAATTAATTTAAGTATAAGAGTATGTAGTACTTAAATAACACAACCATATCATATTGTACATAATTATGATGACAAAATATTTACCTGCGTTTATCAGATCCCGCCTACTCCTTTTTAACCAACTTGCTCGTATAAAATTTGCGGAATCAAAGTTTATTACTACTCCTTTTTAACCAATTAGATCATATAATAATTGCTCCGTCAATATTTTTTTCACTGCATAATCCACGTGTTGAGGTGACAATGAATTATACATATCAATTAATTTTAATACAACAAATGACTACGTGCACCGAAGAAACATTGGTGGCAGCTAAGTTAAAAATCATTTCGGTTAGCTCTTTCTATTATTTATCTGATGAATTCTATTTGTACCTACTTAGATATGACCTCTGAAACAATACGACTATTACAATTTTGGATGAGTTCATTTAATATATTGAAACTTAAACTATAAATTATGTTATGGACCGTAACTTTACTTTCCCACATAGTAATAATTGTTAGACAATCAGTTACTACAAAATTATCTACAAAATAATAACATGACTAATTAATAGAACTAAGTTCAACTTCACTTGATTAATTACACAATCAAATTAATCATAACTACCAATTTATTATACTACATAATTAGTTGCAGCGACATAAATTTATTTAACTGCTCTTTCATTTCGACACCAAATTAATTACAAACTATCTATTAATTACAGTAACATTTTACTACATCTTCCGTTATAGTACCGTACCTTATCTTGCCTTCTCATTTTCAACCAATTTGCTCATATAAAATTCCCGTTACTATATGAAACCTTATATATGTGTCCTACAAATAGAACTATATTCTATTTCAGTTTATTTTCATATGTTACATATAATATTGGCTGTACATATAAAATTAAACATCACATGAACTACTAATTAATTATAACTTATAATTACTACTACGTACAAATTAATTGCGACTTCTACCTTACAAATTAATTACGTCTACCTATTTTTTAACCCTAATCGCCTCTATTAACTTTCTACATTTCTATTTTTACATGTGACCTAACAAAATATAATGCAGGAACTAATACGTACCTCAATTTCCCTCTAACATAATTAAAAATAAATATTAACTAACACTAATATAAACTACGTGAACTAATATTTTCTATATCCTCATCGTAGTAACACTAATATAAACTACGTGAATTAATATTTTCTATATCCTCATCGTACTAATTTATGCTAATAGAAAACTAATCAACTTACCTGTCAATTTATCCTCCTCTCCACTGCCTCCTAGCTTCCCTTCCTCTTCCTCTCCTCCTCAGTTCACCCTGTGAGGACCATCTCCTCCTCCTCTCATTTTTATGCGTTTCGCGCATTGGATCGAACTCGGAGAGCGGTTTACAGCTGAGGAGCTGAAGAAATAGCCGGCAAGATGTGACTGCAACGTCACCTTTTGTAAAAAGAAAAAGAAAAAGAAAAAGAGAGAGGGAAATAAAGCTGTCGCGCAGTAAAAGCCGTCGGTGCGCATGCGGACGGCGAGACCGAGAACGGTCTCGCGCATGCGGAGCGCGACACCGACGACCGCCAATGGTCTTCAGCGCGACATCGCTCTCGTGCACGCTTAGTGCGAGACCGCGACCGGTTTCGCTGTCTGAAAGCGCGACAGCGCTGGCCCACTGCGCTCGCGCACACCGTCCCGCTCTCGTGCATGCCGCGTCACCAGTGTCGTGCGGGCAAAGCAAGGTGGAGTGGTCTCGCGCTTTCGGACAGCGAGAGCGACAACCGTCTCGCGCGTCGAAAAAGCGACACCGACGGGTAGATCTCCACGTGCCACACTCGCGCTATGGGAAAGCGATACCGCAACGGTCTCGCTGTTCGGTTGCGTGATACCGTCAGCTCACCGTCGTTATCGCATGTTCAAATAGCGATTACGCCGCGACATCGCTTTTCGCAGGTGCGAACATCGGTATCGCACTTCTAAAGAGCGATACTGATGGTATATTTCCGCAAATCCTTCGCTATCCGGTATATTTTTGCAAAATCATCCGATAGATAAACAGTATATTTTCAAAAAAATTTCTACATTCTTCTGTCAGTGTTTAGTACTGAACTACTAGCGCAGCGGTTACCTTTGTACAGGTTTCCATGCATACGTTATGGTTTGGTTTGGTTTAATTTCGTTAAAATTACAGCACAATTGCACTTTAGTTACACAAAAGCTATATTATAATTACAACTGTAATTATAATGTAATTTTTAATGTAAATTTCTATAGATGCATAAAAATTGAAATTTGATTGAATCTTATTCATATGAATTCGTACAACCCATCTAGGTTTTGTTCTTGCTAAATATTATGTTGCAGAAAATTTAATCGAACCGTTTTGCCATCCAAAATATGTCTCTTTACTGTGTTGCTGGTTTGTTAACAATAACTGACTATTTTTTTTCCTAAAAATATGTCACCATATTTATAGTTAGTCCTTTTTTTTTGGAATTTGAATTCCATCATACCATGTGCGGCAGAAACTCTAGCGACCAAATCCACAGACCTGGAGGGATACTATGGTCCTGTTTGGGAGAGCTTCAAGCTGCTGGAGCTTCTTCTAGTTCCAGCTCCCCCAAACAGTTCAGATTCCCATCTAGATTCTCAGAATCTGTAGTTATAGAATTCAGAGAATGAACTAGAAGATAGAAACTGGAAAACCCAACTTCTCCAGATTCTCAGAAGCTAGCTATCAACCAGCTGATTCTCAGAATTTTAAGTTTCCCGAACCGGGCCTATAACTGAAGCTAAGAACAACTAAATCCACATGACTTACATAGGACAGTGATTGACACTAAAAGAACTAAAATGGTTCTCAGTAAAGATCTCCTGTTGTAGCCAAATTATATAAATCGTCCCTCTCATAGCTTGCATGAACATCAGAGTCAGTTTTCAGCTCCACTTGCACTATGCCTTCTTCGCAGCCGCATCAATTACGACCATGAGCGCTACAGCCTACAGTTTCGGCACGAAAAGCGTGCATCAGATATACGGGATTTTACCGGCTCCTGCTACAATCAGACCCTGAATCATCCCTCATGAGTGACGACATAGCCCCATCCACCATTCCTAGTTTGGGGTATATATATATATATATATGCTCCATAAACATTAATCTTGTGTCTCATCAGGTTTCAATTTCAATCAAATGGTAGGACTTTTTTTGTGTAATACGTGTCACATTTTTTGTCCATTTTTTTCCCACTCCACAACGGACTGAGCATGGAGGGCATATATAATTCGAAGCTCAATTGTTCGTGGGAGTGAAACAGAAAACGGGTTACACAATTCCACCAAGCATATATCTCATGATCTAATTAAGATGATACATAAGCAAACACAGCTCACAGCAACCAGGCAAAGAAACCACACTAAGAAACTAACAAAAAGAGGAACTACTGCATCCACGACAAAACACATTGTGCCGCCAAACATTGCAGCGGCAAGATAAACAAAAAAAAAGATCAGAATGAATGAGCTGCTGAGTCAGATAGACTGCTGCTGTACAACAATGCAGTACCGCCTGTGGAGTCAACACATATCCAGCGAGCAGCGGAGAGCATGCCACTCAAGGAGGAAATGATATTGGCTGGAGAAGGCTAATGCCATGCCCTGGTGGATCCGAGACATAAAAGAGATCACCCCCTTCGGGCTGACAACAATTATGCTTTGTAGCTTGATATAAGTTAAGCGTTTCCAGTTTTTGGGGTCTGTCAAAAAGTGGGCAAACAAGCATCAGAACCAGTGAAAATCGCATATAACTGCAGGGTGATTTACCTTGCAAAAAAAAAAACGACTGTGCCATGAAAAACTAAGGACCAAAGCATGAAAAAAAAAGCGTAAGAGCTCATTAAGAAAAGGTCAATTGACAGGTTCAGTTCTATTGATGGAACATGGCGAGCCAATTAAAATATATGACTACGTTAGTGCCCAGGTCAAATAAATTCCAAAAGACAAGCACGCTTACTCATTTCAGTTACATTTCAAGATAACTAATCATCGTGTTGCGTATACTGCCAGAATATTTTGTTACTGGGTTAAAAATACTAGCGGACTGACACTTCAAACATCTATAAATTATGTTTTAGTATTTCCATCAAACTACAAAAAATGGGGTTAGTGGTAAGTCCATGCCATTTGTATACTAACTTCAATTTAACAGTTAACACAATTTGATTTTAACATAAATTTGACACAAATGTAGCCATACGCACAGCATTAGTGCCAAGTCACAATCCAGTGGCAACCATAAATTCATGCAAATTGAGAACTAATTTCAAGTTTGTTACTCTAGCTATCCAAAGAAACCTAGGGATTTAGCCTAACTACTTGTGAGAGTGACAAAAGATAATATGGGTTCAGGCTATAGACCCATGCTAATAAAGCAAGATAATATGGGTTCAGGCTATGGACCCATGCTAATAAAGCAATTAATGAAGTTTTCTTTTGATCAAGTGATATGTACTTTCCAATAAACATTTCAATGAGAATAAATAAAAACCTTCAGTTGCTCACTATGCTAGCTTATGAAAAGATGGAGTAATTTAAACTTGATATTTTACCTTGTTTGAAGTTGGTTTCCTTGAATGTGGAGCCCCCGTATCATTTGGCTTCAAGATTTGAAAAGAACACATTAAACTTTCATCTATGCTCAACAGAGCACCCGCATTATCAAATTCCCCACAATAGTTTGGAGCTGAAAAGATTGTCACTAATCTCCTTTGCGCAAAGAACTCATAGCCATCCTCAACAACCTAAAGACATTCATGCTGAAATTGTCATATAAATCTCAACAGACAAAATAAAGATAAAAACAATTAGTTCTTACCTGATGAGCACGGCATATAAGATCAAGATCATTCTTCTCCAAAAACTCTACAAGCTTATCTGCACCAAAAGTGCAGGAAACACCTCTGTCACTCTCCCCCCACCCTTCTGAGTCAGGACTAGGATCAGACCAAACTAAATCACACAAAAGACCATAGTCAGGAATCTCAGTGGGCCTCTCAATATCCTTTATTTGATCCAAGCTATTCAGTTCAGGTGAGAGGCCACCATGCATGCAGAGTATCTTATCATCAATGAGTGCTGCCATAGGCAAGCAGTTGAAGCAATCACAGAAAATCTTCCACAGTCGAACATTGAATCGCCTTTTACATTCATCATAGAAACCATACACTCTGTTAATTTTCGCATCTTCATGGTTTCCCCTTAACAGGAAAATCTTATCAGGATACTTCACTTTGTATGCCAGAAGCAAGCATATGGTTTCCAAGCTTTGTTTGCCTCTGTCCACATAGTCTCCAAGGAAAAGATAAGTGGAAGTTGGAGGATAACCGCCCAAATCAAACAGCCTCAGAAGATCAACAAATTGCCCATGGATATCACCTGCATGCAAATGAACATTCTTTAATAGCAAATTCTGAACCACAACACGAGTTAAAAATATGGTAAATTATGTACTGTGGTAAATTCAAATATGCAGATACGACCAATGATAATAAAATGTCAATAGATCTTATTTTATCTTATCCATTAGAAGAGGGAATTGGGGGATGATATAGGTTCTACTCATTAGAATATTAGATCTTTTCTGACTGTAACTATGTAGGTATGTATGTGTTGTTTGTATCATCCTATGTTTATATAAAAAAATTGTATATAGATGAGTACCATATAGTCATGTAAGTATCGATTTGAGTATATTGAATTATCTATGGCATTTTACATCTTATTTGTATCTTTTAGGTGGTATCCTTTGCAACACATCGACATGGTGCTAGTGTGAAAAAGATACAAAGAATTCAACCGTACGTATGCATGTAGAATTCCAGATCACTTTAGTGAGACTTCACAGCAAACGATATAGAATATCAGAAAAGAACACCTCAGAACATAATAAACTTATAATGAAATGGAGCTAATTACATGCTGTAGGTTGTCAAAGGGTCAGTTTTTCCAATTTGACATTTGTATTCACCATCCCTGTGGTGCAACATTACTGGTTCAGCTACACAAGCTATTGCCAAATCTAAAAGATGTAAACTATAACAGTCCATGAATCGATGAGTGTTTTTGCAATTTCATTTGTCCGAATGAAACACAGATATAGCTTTTGCCTGTGAATAAGACTACATTACTGTTACTGTTGTAGCATCACCAAAAAAGCTTGACCATTTTGAAAGCAAATTAACATTATGAATCTTAAATAAGCTGTTAAACTGGGTTGCATGAAAATTGAAAAGAAGGGATGCAGCATGGTAGAAATTGCACTTTAGTAGAGGAAAAAATTAATCTGAGCCCCCTCCCCCCCAAGTATAGAACATCTAAATAACCATGTGGAACTTAACAAAGCCACACACAGTAGGGCCCCTTTGAATCGTAGGAATGAAAAAATGGGAGGAACAGGGAAAACACAATATTCTGATAGGAATGCAAGTGCAAAACAGAGGATTGCAAAACACATGAAAAACACAGGAAAGATCGTTTGATTGGACCGCAGGGTAAACACAGGAAATGATGAGAGAGAAAGGCTCAAAGGAAATTTTCCAAGAGGTTGGAGCTCTTGCTAAGTTTCCTCCAAAATCTCTATAGGATTGTCCGTTCCATAGGAATTTCAAAGGATAGGATAGGATTCAATCTTTTGTTTCAAAGGCCTTCATAGGAATTTTTTCTATAGGATTGAAATCCTCTAAAATTCCTATGTTTTTCCTACAAATCAAAGGGGCCCTAAACCATTAGGCTTCTTCATGTAAGGAGGGCTTTAACCCAATCCCTTCATATTGGGAACTAATTCATGTTCCAGACCAACAACCCAAAGAGCTTGGGTCATATCCACACTATGCAAGCAAGCACAAATTGTTTTTATTGGGTAATTTTGCACTTTTTTCCTCACCTTGGATATAGCAGTGAGCAAATTAAATTTATGCAAGGAACCTCATGTCAGACTACTTCTTCCTTAATCTGAAGAACAATGATATAACACTCTGAAGATTGAGTAACACAGAACATCACTCAAAAGATTGGACTCAAACAACATATTGTGCATAAAATGCAATTCCCAGATCTTCTTTGCATCTCACAATTTACACTCATATACTGCATACATGCCAAGTCTCCAACCTTTACTTTGGTCACCATTATCTTATTCTCTGGTTCAAACAAATCTCTACCCATCAATTCAGCCACGTCTCTGGACTTTCTGAAGTTAATAATAATCTATGAAAGCCAAAAAGAAAAAAAAAAAGGAATGTTGTGTTCCTTACAATGAAGGAACACTACGACCTCCAACACCAATCAACAGACTTCACCAACAGGATTCTCTCTCAATGACCAAAGTTACAGATGATCCGACAGTTTGCTGAAATGCTAACATTTCAAACCTTCAGTAACCAGTCAGCACAAATCCAGTGAAAGGGGCGGCAGGCTAACAAAAAATACGTGGTTTCCTCTCTTCCAGAAATGTAAAAGAAGAGAACAACAAGTGCACCAAAAGTGTATAAAGACCGTACCTATTCCGACCATCGACCACCGCGAACAAGCACCAACCAGGAACAATTCAACCATTTGAATTGGGCAAAATTACAGTACCGGTTCTTTCATTCAATTTTTCTTTTGAATAATTACTTTTACCAGGTCTTCCGAGGAAACAGCTAATTTGCTAACGAACCGGAAAGGCATGTGCGCAGCATTTGCCCCTAATCGCCACCCCCCCCCCCCCCCCGAACGCGGCGGCGGCGGCGCAGACGCAACAACCCGAGAACAAACCCAACCTCCGCAATCGAAATCGAGGAATTCCGCCCCGGAAATGCGCAAACCCTCACGCGCCAAATCGAACAGGGTCGCCGCCTCCCGAATCAGGGGAGGGCGCCGCTCAGCTAGAGATGGGAAGGGAGGGAGGGGAGGGGCGTCGCTCACCGCAGATCTTGACGGGGGCGTGGATGCGCAGCAGGTTCGGCTGCGACAGGAGCACCCGCTTCGCCTCCACGCAGAGCTGCCGGATCTCCGCCTCCGACAGCTGCACCTGCCTCCCTCCGCGCCCGCCCTCCACGAGGCGCCGCACCACCTCGTCCACCGCCGCACCCTCCATCGCCCCCATCGACGCCCGCGTCATCATCATCGTTGCTGCTGGCCTCCTCCTCCTCCTCCTCCCCCACCGCCGCCGCCGCCGCGCGAGAAGAGAGAGGATACGGGAGAAATGGGGATAATGGCGACGACGAAGACGACGACGACGATGGCGGCCTGCGTAATTATGGCTGTGTGTGTAGGGGGACGCGATCGAAAGCGCGTGAAGCTGGATCGGCCGTTGGATCGGGGATGGACGGGTAGATGTTGCGGGGGATCGGGGGCTTTCTTTATGGTAGGCGGTTGGGTTTGGCCGTTTTGTCGGGTAAGGGGGAAAAAAATCGTCTCGTTGAATTTTTACCCTACTTTCACGTGGTGTTTGGATCCAGGGGTTAAATTTTAGTCCATGTCACATCAGATGTTTGGTACTAATTAAGAGTATTAAATATAAACTAATAATAAAACTAATTGCATAAATGAGAGCTAATTCACGAGATAAATTTTTTAAGCCTAATTAATCCATTATTAGCACATGTTTACTATAGCATCACATAAGCTAATTATGGATTAATTAGGCTCAATAGATTCGTCTCGCAAAATAGCCCAGGTTATGAAATGAGTTTTATTTTTAATCTACATTTAATACTTCTAATTAGTGTACAAACATTCGATATGACAGGTACTAAAATTTAGCCCTGGAAACAAACAGTGCCTCAGAACGGTATAGCTGACCCAACGCAGCAGCTGCTCGATGGAAGACTGTTTGTTTTGTTTCTCGTTGGTTGAATTTATCGGCATGTACGTCATAATGCATAATCAAATTTCGATTTAGGTGAATTCTGAAGTAACTGTTGAACTATTACTAAAATATAATAATAGAGTATTAGTTGTTTAGTCTCATGTTACTACGATGTTACTACGATGTGTTCCATCTGATATTAAACTTATAAAAATTGTTTAAACCAATAAAACCATATAACTAGTTTTTTTTTTAAAAAAAAGAACTCAGTACATACACGGATACTCCACCTTATATGAAAACCAATGAATAAATGGGTAAAAAATATCAGATCTTAAGATTATCAGTCACTATAAACGTTTCCTGTCCACATGTATACCCTGAACCACTGAAAGGATTCGCCGTATCAATGTGACACACAAGGCTTCAAACCTTAGGGTAGAGTACAACAACCTGTCAACCACCACCTTAACCATCCAAGCTTGGTTCACAACTGTGTACAAACTGTTGGTCAATTTGCTGGGACTAAAAGCATTCAAGTATGATTGACAGGTCAAATGCAACAATCAAGCTCTCAACTTCAAATAGGCACAAATCAGCTTTGTTAATTACACAGTACACCTGAAACTAAACCTTTCAGAGAAAAAGTACCTTGATGCAAATCGCTTCGTTCCCAATACAACCTGCTAATCATTATTCACAGCACAGAACTACAGATCCGGAACTTCTGTGTTCTTTCAGACTTCTTCTCGTGTACTGTAGAAGCTAGAACATGATATCTATTAATTCCACAAATAATAAATCTGAATTTTGGAAACCGTTACTTATATATATAGGCCAGCAAATTAGTTGGGCCATAATATGTATTTCTACATGTATAATGTGATTTAGTTCTAATTAAAGAGATATGCATGCATATACATATATAAAAATAAGGAGAAAATTTGTTGATATATCAATTTTTTAACAAATAGTTTATTTGCTCATGGCTATCTATCTAATGCCCCCTATCGTTTTGGTCAAATACGGATAATACGCTATACGGAGTATTAGCAAAATAATAATAATTTATAGATAAAATATTTATATATGCATTCTTAGTGACTTAAATACTAATGCTGGAAAATAAACATCGATGAAAAAACTTCAAAATCAACTTTAAATTTAACTTTTTAAATATGAATTTTGACGGTGGCTGATGGTGAAAGGCGAAACGATGGGGGCCTAAAACAAACTATAAACGATGGGGGCCTAAAACAAACTATAAAATTGAGAATAACTAAACTAAAGCTCACATATATGGAATAGATTCCAGCCAAATGTATACAATAAAATGTGGAATGTTCTTTTAGAAAAATATTTGCACCATCTTGTAACTCCTCATGCCAGGCCTCTTGAAATCTCTTATTTAATTACGCACCAACTGGGATTTAAACTTAAGACCTTAGTTGCTGGTATTATATTAAGTTGCATGCATGCACCGAAAAGTTGCTGATATTATATTAACTCCTCATGCATGCATGCACCGAAAAACGGACTGGATAGTTTGTATCCACTCCAGAAAAAAAGAATACAGATACATTTCAAAGTGGATAAATTGGATACGAATACAGATACATATATTTTTCGCTGGATACGATTAGGAACGTGGTATTGCAATCCCTGATGGATACGAATAATAATACAAATATCTGGTGAAGTGATATTCGGATGGAAAAGGCTCTACTGATGTACTGCCGTCTGATGTGGGTCGCTAACATGTGGACCCTTGAGCTATGGGATCCACATGCCAGTCCCTCGATGTCAGAGGACAGTAAGTAAGTTAGAGGATCTCTTGTCTATTCGCATATATGCCAAAGGCATGAAACATAACTTATTTTATTCCTTCCTAACTTTAGTCCTTTAGTCCTTCAGTCTATCGATTTTAATAATAGTCCATCTCAGAATAGTTCACACTATTAATATTCTTTAAACTTAAATATTTTAATAAATTATATTGTATATTATATGTTATAACATTAGTTAGGCATGCATTCGTACCATTAATGCTATGCGTGTTGAACTTAATTGGTACTTTTAGTCTATGACAAAACTTTTATATAAACTGAGCTAATTATGTGTGATGGTATTTGTTTCTATTAGAATCTCAATTGGTTTTCGTGTTCCGAGAAATATATGTTTCCATATCTTTTCGTGTTCCGAGAAATATATGTTTCCATATCTGTGTCAGATCATATTCGATATTTATTTATATTTGAGATAATTTATATTTGTTTTTTATCCAAGCTATTCATATTCCCTTTTGTTCAGCTAAAAATTGTGAAAACGAATATAGTTTAGACATTAATCGTCCATATGGGCTCTTTTTCATCCCTATGGACAACTTAACTTACTAGCTTGTCATGATTCATAGGCTCATTCTTTGTGGACCTACTTTATTTCACGTTAATTATATGTTCTTATGACCATATGATATTTAAGCAAAGTATTCCACTACTGGGGATACCATCTTTAGTTCCGGTTTACAACTCTTTTAGTCCCAGGTTGCAAACCGGAACAGCCAATCCGAAACTAAAAATATCCAACTTTAGTCCCTATTGGTAGCACCAATCGAGACTAAAGTTTAAATCTTTAGTCCCGATTAGTGTTTTTAATCATGACTAAATTTTTTCTCCATTGTTTTTGCTGCTTGCATACTATTTTTTTCATTATTTTTTCCAACACCACAGATCAAATACAACAACATCAAAACTATTTTTTCCAATACCACATATTGAATATAACAACATCAAAATTAACATCACATCACAGATCGAATGCAACAACAAAATCATCCACAAATTCAAAAAACATCTAAAAATTCTACATCCGCCCGTTGCCGCCGTCGCCTGGCGCTACTTCGGGCGTCGCTCGCCCACCGCCGCGCCGTCCGGAGGCCAGCCGGACCTAGGAGTGAGGGAGGGGAGCCGCCGCCGCTAGACACCGCCCTCCCCCTCTCCCCTCCGCCAGATCTGGGAGGGAGGGAGGGAGGGGAGCCACTGCCGCCGGCCACCGCCCTTCCCCTCTCCCCGCCGGCCAGATCTAGGAGGGAGGGGAGCCACCGCCACCTCAGGTGCCGGCCGCCTGCCACCGCCGGCCACCCGGAGGCCGGCCTCCACCGCCATCGTGCGAGGGTGCGCCGCCACCGCTACCGCCGGTAGTCGCCGCTGCCAATGGGAAGGAAGAGGGGAGGGGAGGGAAAAGGAGAGGGGAGGAGAGGGGAGAGGAGAGGAGAGAGGACTTAGAAAATTTTTTCGATGGTGGAGATGTTTTTATATGCGCTTTACCTTCCAGGTGATCTTTAGTCCCAGTTAATAACACCAACCGGGACTAAAGTTCCCTAGCGGTCTGACACGGCCTTACAAAAAACAAACCGGGATTAAAAATGATCTTTAGTCCCGGTTGGTGATAAAAAGTTTCTTTGGGTTTTTTAACCAGTACTAAAAATCATTTTAGTCCCGGTTCGAAAAGAAACCGGAACTAATGTGATTTTTACTATCCGAGTGAAGATCACTTCTCCAGTAGTGTTTGGACCTTTTCATATCATTTAAAAATTTATTTTTGGATTACACAGACGACTATGTGTTCTGAAACTTCGAATACACAAAATGACTAGTTGAAGTAATTCTTTGTTTCCTCAGATATATAGCCGTTGATCGCCTTTTGGGAATAAAACTACTTATTCGTGCGGATGCATCCAAACAATGCATATGCACCGAAAAGGATGGTACGTCTTGCAGCCTACAATTAGACAAAATGCACGGTCAAACATGTAATAGTCTCCTCCTACCTAATTGGTGCCATGTTTGGTTGAACATATTAATTTTTAATTTCCTTTTTGTCTTGCAAGAATTTTTTTTATTTCATTTGTTAAGCACTGCTTGTCTTCATTTTCATTTTTAACTAACTCAGCATGAGCTCTCTGACTACCAAGCTGTACGATAATCCAAAGAATATACAAGTCAGTACAACAAGAACAACCTGCATTTCAAGGCTAACTTTGTCTCCAAATTACTGCTGCTCGAATTTTCAAGAACCTTTTGAAAGGTCCATTGATTACAATATGTTCATGCAGGTCTCTAATTCTCTTTGTAGGACCATAAAGTTCCTGTTGATTCTGGCCAGTCTCATTTTCCTCCTAAATTAGTACGTATTTAATATGCAAAATTTGCTATGGGATATCTAAACTTTATGTAATTGACTAGAAAACACTGTAAAATCAAATCATGTCGCTGCTGAGAGAAAAAAATGGTGTAATTGACTGTACGACAACTGAGACATTAATTTCAGGGAGAAAGGAGGAGAGAGAAATTTTAAAAAGATAAGATTGCCCCTGAACTTGAGTACGGAAATTTCTGATCTTTTCATATGTCTAACAAATGAAGGCAAGTATAAAATTGTACCGTGCCCCTGTCCCTGGAACGGTTACTATTTGTTTCGGCGGCGTGATTAAAATCATAATTTTTCAGGCACTAAATTGATCAATGACGGATAAACAATTGGCTGACTGGCTAGTACACGCAGAAGTACAGGGAATTGGGGAGAAATTGTCGTGTTCTGGGACGGTATACTGTTCTCCAGTTCCCGTTTGCTTCACAAGCAGTAAAAAGAAGCCACAAACGGTGCGATTCATCACATCCTAGCAGACTTTCTCCGCACGCTTAGCAGCAAGGTCGGCACGAACTGCGCAGCCAAGGCGTAGGGTCACTGGAAAACCAATCTTTACTCGGTAGATCAAAATCATAAATCTCTCGGTTCTCTAGTACCGATTCGTAAGATCATAATTATCTTCGGTACCGATTGGTAATTAGTAACTTCATGCTCTATATGTATGGGTTAATTATATTTCTAGCTATATATCTATACGTCATTATCTATTTGATGGAAAAATATGAGAGAGAAAATTGATGTAGGGAATTAAAAGAAAGGTATTTTATAATATTAGAAACGTTTGGATAAAAATGTTAAAAAAAGATAAAAAATGAGAAATATAGATAATAAGGATAAAAGAATAGAAAACTAAGTCCATTTAGACATGATTAAAATAGTTAGAAATAGGTAGAATGCATTAAATACTTGTTTAGAACTTAAAAAAACTTTTGAATATAATTAAAATAAGGATAATTCATGGAGAAATATATTTACAATTTTTTAAAAATTGTAGGATTTATATATAATTAAGCATGACTACAGTTAAGTCGATTTAGAACTCGATAAAATTATCAGAAATACGAAAAATTTATTAAAAATGTGTCAGTTTAATTATAATGTTTTAAATTATTATATGATTATTTAATTAGTTTCACTTTCATGGACTTTCTTTATATTTGTTTATTTCATGTAGATGGATCGGCAATGGATGTACACCGCGGACCGACGGTTGAAGGAGTTTATTGATGGTATGCATTATTTTTTGAGTGTGGCCAATACCAACAAGCATAAGGGTTTTATATGTTGTCCATGCAAAAAGTGCAAAACCAGAAGGAGTCGGGATTCGTGCCCACTTGTTTGAGTCGGGATTCATGTTTAGCTATAATTGTTGGACCTCAAACAGAGAGTTAGGGGTTGCAATGGAAGAAAATGAAGAAGCAGACAATATTCCGGACTGGGCTGAATACGGTGGATGTGAAGAAAATACAACAGGCGATGTGGAGGGGTTGTTCAAGATAACGACCGTGCGGATGATATTGGTCAAGTGTTGTGCGACGTAAAGAAGGACTACAAAAGTGAAAAGGATGTCCAGAATTTAGAGCGTCTATTAGCGGACCATAAAACATCCTTGTACCTAGATTACGAGCAGGGTCTCAAAATGTTGGGTACCATGCTGGAATTCTTGCAATGGAAGGAAAAAAATGGTATGAGTGACAAGACATTTGGCGAGTTATTGAAACTCGTAAAGAATATTCTTGCGGAGGGAAACGAATTACCCGAAACAACGTACGAAGCTAAGAAGGTAGTCTGCACTCTAGGACTGGAAGTAAAGAAGATACAAGCATGTCCAAACGATTGTATCCTCTATTGCGGTGAGGAGTACGAGAACCTACAAGCATGTCCAGTTTATAAGACACTACAATATAAGATTAGACGAGATGACCCAGGTGATGTTGATGGATAGCCTTTGAAGAAGAGAGTTCCTGCTAAGATGATGTGGTATTTTCGTACAATACCACGGCTGAGGCGTTTGTTCAGGAACAAAGTGCGTGCTAAAATAATGCGCTGGCACGTAAAAGAATGTCAACAAGATGGAATGCTGAGACACCACACCGATGGGTCGAAGTGGCGAAACAACTATAGAACATTTCAAGACTTCGGATAGGATGCATGAAACATACGATTCGGTTTAAGTACGGATGGCATGAATCCATTTGGAGAGATAAGCAGCGGTCATAGCACTTGGTCTGTGACCATGTGTATCTACACCTCCCCCTTGGTAATGCATGAAGCGGAAGTACATCATGATGCCGATTATTATTCAAGAGTCAAAGCAACCTTGTAACAACATTGATGTTTACCTAAGACCATTGGTTGAAGATCTGAAACTACTGTGGAAGAAAGAAGGTGTCCCCGTGTGGGATGAGAACAAACAAGCGAAATTTAACCTACCAGCGTTGTTGTTCGTAATTATTAACGGTTGGTCTGCACTTAGCAACCTATCCGGACAATCATACAAGGGGTATAAAGCTTACACCCACTGTATGGATGATACTAACAGGATGTACTTGAAGCATTGTAGGAGGGTTGTGTACATGGGCCATCATCGATTTTTGATGCAAATCACCCTGTCTGAAAGAAAGGCAAACAGTTTGAACAGAAGGCAGATCACCGTCTGAAGCCTAAACATCGTAACAAAAAACCGTGTTTACGTTGGTGAAAGATCTTAAAGTAGTATTGGGAAAGAGACCTGGTAGCTAACCTATAAAGAGTGAAGATGGTCACGGGGCGATGTGGAAGAAGTCTACTTTTTGGGAGTTACCCTATTGAGAAGTCTTAGACGTCTGCCACACAATCGACGTGATGCATCTAACTAAGAACCTCTGTGTCAACCTGCTGGGTTTCCTTGGTGTATATGAGAAGTCGAAAGATACACTTGAAGCTTGTAATGATCTCAAGCATATGAATCGACGCGATGACCTTCATTCGGAACCGAAGGAGAAAGGAAACCATTACTTGAGTCCAATCAGCTACACTCTGAGCAAAGCAGTGAAGGAAAGTATTTTGAATGCTTGGAGAGCATCAACGTACCCTTTGGCTACTCGTCGAATATAAAGGGAATAATAAGCATGATAGAAAAGAAGTTCACAAACCTAAAGTCTCATGACTGCCACGTGTTGATAACATAGCTGCTTCATATTATAATTCAAGATATCCTTCTAGATAATGTCCGCGCAACAATAACAAAGTTGTGTGCTTTTCTGAACATAATTTCGCAGAAGATCATCGATCCAGACAGATTAACAGCCCTTCAAAATGATGTGGTTCAATGTATGTTAGCTTTGAGATGATCTTTTCACCATCCTTCTTCAATATAATGACGCATCTTTTATGTCACTTTGTCAAAGAGATCGGTATTCTCGGTCCTGTGTACCTACACAACATGTTCCCTTTTCGAGAGGTACATGGGCGTTCTAAAGAAGTACGTTCGTAACCGTTCTCGTCCAAAAGCAAGCATCACCAAGTGGTATGGAACAAAGGAGGTCATTTAGTTCTATGTAGAATTTATTGAAGACCTTTGTCCAGTGGGGTCCCCGAATCAAGCCATGAGGGTAGACTACGTGGAAAGGGGACTCTTGGAAGAAAAGCAATAACAACTGTAGATAACAATTTATTCCATAAAGCACATTTTACGGTTTTGCAACAATCTTCGTTGGTGGCTCCAAAAACATCGATAAGTCCGATGCCTGGATTACATACCATCACATTGATACTTTTCCTGCTTGGTTGCGATAACATCTCATGGGTAATGAGACGATTGACCAACAACTAGCCTTCTAGGGGTGGGGACCATCTTGCTCGATCTTGGCATTCCAAGCATATGAGATCAATGGGTATACATTTTACACAAGAGCCCAAGACAGAAAGAGCACGAACCAGAACAATGTTGTTCGTATCGATGCCATGAGATACGATGAGACAACTAGCATGTATTATAGTGTCATCGACGAGATATGGGAACTCGATTATGGACCTTTGAAGGTCCCTCTGTTTTGGTGCCAATGGGCTAGGCTGACTGATGGAGGCGTAATATTTGATGACCGTGGAATGCAAACAGTTGACCTTAACAAGGTTGGATACTCTGATGAATTATTCATCCTAGCCAATGATATAACACAAGTTTTCTATGTGAAGGACATGTCTAGCAAACCAAAGAAGGGGAAGGGCTCGATGAGCCAAAGCGTCACGTGGTTCTCCCAGGCAAAAAAAAAATCATCAGAGTGGAGGATAAGACTGACGAAGATTACGATCAGTTTGACGGGCAACCTCTGTTCACGGTAACAGTTGACCCGAGCATCGTTAATTACGCAATGATCATAGTGAAGGAACATTTGTTAGGAGAAAGTTCGTGAGGTCAACCATCACGCTATAAATTATTTTTAATGTATTGAAGTTCTATCTTGTTTCAATTGATTTATATTTGACCTAGGTTGTTGTATGGACGATGCAAATTATATTTAATGTATTGAAGGTCCATCTGTTTTAATTGATTTTTAATATATTCTAATTATTTTTGTGATTTTATTTCATCTTTAATGCATTTAATCGGGCATGGTTAATTATATATGATTTTTAAAATTTAGTCATAATTTTAAACTATTTTAAATGTGTTCTCATTTTTTGTGATTTTATTCCATCTTTAATGCATTTAATCGGGCATGGGTTAATTTTATATGATTTTTAAAATTTAATAAAAGTTTAAACTATTTAATGTGTTCTCATTATTTTTGTTATTTTATTTTACCTTTAATGCATTTAATCGGGCATGGGTTAATTATATATGATTCTTAAAATTTAATAACATTTTAAAACTATTTTAAATGTGTTCTCATTATTTTTGTGATTTTATTTCATCTTTAATTCATTTTATCGGGCATGGGTTAATTATATACGATTTTTAAAATTTAATAACAATTTTGAACTATTTTAAATGTGTTCTTATTATTGTTTTTGTGATTTTATTTCATCATTAATGCATTTAATCGAGCACGGGTTAATTATATACGTTTTTTGAAATTTAATAAGGCTTTTTAATGCGGTTTATTATTATTATTGTTTTAAACCTATATTTAAAGAAATTAATTTGGCCACCGTTCGGCCAGATCTGACCGCCGATGTCTTCAAGGTTTGGCCATATCCAGCGACGTCTCCCCCTCCGATCTATCTCCTCCGTCGTCGTCACTGCCATCATCGTCGTCACCGTAGCCGTCGACGTCACCATTGATGTCACCATCGCAGTCGCCGCGGCTGCCCCCGATGCCGCCCTATCGCCCTGCCATTGTCGACATCGCCGCTGTCACCTTCGCCACCGCCACGACCTATGCCACCCTACCGCCCTGCCGTCCCCGCCACTGCCACCGCCGCCATTGCCACGCGTGGCCGGCCGACAGAACAGGCGAACGAGCGACCGATCAACCGAACGATCGACTGACCAACCGATCGAGCGAACGAACGAGCGAACGAGCAAGCGAGCGAGAGAGTGAACGAGCGAACGAGTGAATGAACGAGCGAACAAACGACCGTACAACCAAAGAGATGAGCGAACGAACAAACGACCGAGCGAGTGAACGAAGAAATGACCGAGCAAGCGAATGAGCAAATGAGCGAGCGAGCGAGGAAACCAGCGAACGAACGTTCGTGTGAATGAACGAGCGAACAAACTTATCTTTGCTCGATGTTCTGTCGTTATTTCGCTCGTTCGAAGGAGGGTGTGATTCAGGATATTAGCTGAACACAAGCACTCGCTCTTTCATGACTGAACACAAATAGATAATTTCTAAAACAAATCTTTTCTTGACTCCTATGCATGGGGAGTCAAAACAAGATTTGTATTGGAAATTATCCGTGTTCAGCCATGAAAGAACGAGGTATTGTGTTCACCTAATATTTTGAGTCACTATCTCTCACTTAACAATGTATATGCAGATGTTTTGAATTTAGAGTTAGGACCAATTGGTACTTAGTATTAGACTTAGGACCAACTGGACTTAGGACCAAAGTGTACATGGTTTAACTAATGTACATGCATGTTTTAGACTTAGGTTCGCTCAATGTTCTCTCTCAATGTTCTCTCATTAGTTTGCTCGTTCAAAGTATTAGACCTAGGACCAATTAGACTTAGGACCAATTATCTTGTGTTGACTCCTATGCAATGAACATGACTTAACTAATTATTTTTTTGTCTTGTCAGAAATAAGTGGTCCAGTTGTTGACGTGGTCGCCGCTCAAGCTTACGCGGTCCCAAGGCCACCAAGCAAAACTAAGGAAAGTTAAATGAAAATATAATTTTTTTAATATTATACGCAACTCTTTTCGTACATACCTAATTTAGTTAATTATTGCATACACAATGCGTGACAACATACATGTAGGTTTCATATTTCTAAAGTTGGTTAAATTTAACTAGCTGTTCTTCGTAGTTCTCGATAATATCAATATATATATATAGCAATATACACGTAGGTTGCATATTTTTTCTTAAATAGGTGAAATTAGTTGTTCTTCGTATTTCTTGACAATGTCGATATATAACTCGCTCTTAAGTAGTTGGAATTACGCTGTTCTTCGTGTTTGTCGATAATGTAGGTTGAAATTACATTTCTAGCTATATTTCTATATGTTATTATCTATCAAATAGGTATATGGAAAAAGATGAGAGAAAATTGATGTAGAGAATAAAATAAGGGTGTTTCATAATATTTCTTAATTAAGTGAAATTTAGAAGTTCTTCGTAGTTGTTGATAGTGTGGATGTGTAATATTTAATGGTATGAACAGATGGCAGATCACGATGACGAGCAGATCCTCCTAGACAC
This sequence comes from Oryza punctata, assembly GCA_000573905.2. Lineage (NCBI taxonomy): Eukaryota > Viridiplantae > Streptophyta > Magnoliopsida > Poales > Poaceae > Oryza > Oryza punctata. The sequence continues at coordinate 14,972,547 of CM002488.2, forward strand.
GATTGCAGAGGGCTGCGGATGAGGATGGGAATGAGGAGACCAACCAGTACTTGAACGAGGAGGGGAATGAGGAGCACCATAATGATAGCCAACCGCATGATGGTGATGGTGAGAGGAGGGCACGCGCACAACGAGGTGCCGCAAGGAAGGTGGAGGGGAGACATATTATAACCAAAGTGAAACCAGACGGCCAACCAGTTGCCCCTACCGATGCTTCAAGAAAGTTTGTGTCACACAGCGGTTGGGTCGTGAGGGATCACATGGCCATCAGCTTATAGAACTGGCACCAAACAAGGTCACCCGGGGATGAAGAACAATCTTATCTCCTCAATAGAGAGAAAGACATGTTGTCAACCACCATGCTTGAGACCTTCACAGTCCCTCAGGGAGAAGAGGCGAAAGTGAAGGAATGGACTCTAAAGAAGATGGCCGAACAATTCCAGAACTACAAGAAAGATCTGTACAATAAATATGTAGTGATGGGTCTGACACCGTACTTCAACAAATTCACCAAACTAAATGATCATTGGGACGCGTTTGTCGCCCACAAGACAGGAGAGACATGGTAAGCGAAGATAGCCAAGAACAAAGCCAATACCACTAAGAAGAAATACTTTCATCGGCTAGGGTCGGGCGGTTACAAGAAGACAATGCCCAAGTGTCAGAGAATGAAAGTAGCATTAGAAGAAAGGGGTATCATTCCGGCCACAACTGATTAGCCTGAACGGTCGAAACATTGGTACTACGCTCATGGAGGAACACTGAATCCCGGTGATGGCTCCCTAACCTTTAGTGATGAAATACACCAAGCAGCACACCGTCTCGTCAAAGCCCTAGAGGCCTCTGCCTAGGGAAGTTTCCGTCCCGATAGAGAGAAGGACGAGCTAACCCTCACACTGCAGAATCCCGAGCACCTAGGACGAACGCGCGGAAAAGACGTGGTTCTATGGAAGCATGGGTTTAAAGAGGACATCAAAACGTACCGGAGTCGCATGATAAGCAAGAGAGATCAAGATACGAAGTTGATAGATCTCGAATTGAAGGTCGAGACCTACAATGCACGGATGCAAGAAGAGGTGGAACGACGGGTTGATGAACGCTTAGGTGAGTCACGCTAGCAGACACAACCATTCATTCCTCCCGTCATGGTGAGCCCCTCATGGAAAGGAAGCAGTTGCGCTTCTACAGGGCAAGTAGGAGATCAAAGCATGGAAGCTGCAACAGGGCCAGATATCAACAAACCACCCTGCCTCGTGGATGAAATCACGCAATGGACACCACGTGAGTTGCATATTCCCTTCAGGACCATATCAATCATGGTTTGTTCGTAGTTTTATGATATATGAATCGTTACGTTGCGGAATTTGGTGCATATGTTAATTACTAACCTCAATTCTCGTGAAGGTGGCGGATGGCATGACCATACTAGTGCAGCAAGACGAGATGTACCACTGTAGGCCGATTCCACCTCGACTACTACAGAAACCCTTTTTACATGTGGCTAAAACAGATCTTTGCATGCGGTCAGTGCAACCGCATGCACCAGAAGGTCTGCAAAAATCGGATTTTTCGCATGCGGGTAGTGTAACTGCATGCGAAAATGGGATTTTCACAAGCGGTCACTTATATCGGCCGCATGCGAAAAGAAATTCAGCGAAAAAAAGAAACAAAAAACCCCCAAACCCTAGCCCACCACCGTCATTAGAGCGTCGGATACGTGCAACCCGAGCCTGCCATTGTCACCAGCGCCGGATCCACCGCCCCAACCGCCCGCCGTCGTCGCCAGGGCTAGATCTGCCTCCACCGCCACCCATAGCCATCGCCGGCGACACCGCCCGAGGTGGCCGAGCCACTCCGCCGCCCGTAGTCATCGTCGACGTCGCATCCGCCGCCCCCATCGCCCGACGGCACCAGATTCGCGCGAGGGAGGGCCCCCTACGCTGGATCGCCGCCCGCTCCCGACCGTCGCCCACCGCCTCCCGCAGTCGTTGCCGGCATCGCAGTCGCCGCATGCCGGCGCCGGATCCGCGCGGAGTGGCACCGCCCGCTCCCGGCCATGACCCGCCGCCGGCCGGCCGTCACCCGTCGCCAGTCGCGGCCGTCACCGCCAGCTCGGAGGAGGAGATGAGAAGATAGAAAGAGAGGAGAGGATAGAGAGGAAGAGAAATGGGAAAATATCAGGAATGGAGAGAGGAGAGAGGAGAAGAGGTGAAAAAATTTGAAGTGGTAAGGAGGGAAAAATTGTGAAAAGGAGAGAGATATTTTCGCATGCGGACCACTTAAGAGGTCTGCATGCAGTCCCTTAAGAGGCCCATATGCAAAAATAGGCTCAATTTTGCATGCGGTCATCTAAGAGGCTGCCTGCGAAAATAGATTTTTGCATGCGGGTCTCTTAAGAAGCCACATGTGAAAATGGAGGTCGATGTTTGCAGACGACGCCAGTTATGGTCCGTTTGTAATCCAAGGGGGTCCTCGTACAGAAAGATTGTTTTTGTAGTACTGCTCGGTACTCAAAGGTCAAAGTTGAGCGGGTGATCCCAGGCTTCGAGGATCTCGAGTTGGACATCCCCGGAGGAGACGGGGAGACGAAACTAGAAGACACAGCCCACGCCATTGTACTATGCTGCAAGCGCTACATCGTGTTTACCGGGCGAGCAGCGGCATCCGTTCCTACATCTCCTTCGTGGGCACCGACTCCTCCACGGGCACCTACCCCTCCACGGGAACAGACCCTCCATGAGCACCATCTCCTCCATCTTCAACGCCGCAACGAACTGCAAGTATTAGACAGTCTTGCCCACCTCATCCTGCGTCGTCAAAGTCCACACAACAAATGAAGAAGCAAGACTTGATGAGCCAAAACAAGCTGCTCTCAAGAAAAGAGCTTATGATAGGATTGACGAGGAGACTAACGAGGTCGTGAGAAAAGAAGTGCAAGACCACTTCATGCCGCTGATTCCACATAAGAAGACTCCCATAGACCCGTCAACTAAGGCCTTCTTTACCAAGATGAGCAAACCGGCCAAAAAGGTCTTACCATCGGACTACGATCGATCAATAATCAAGTCTTTCAGAAGTGCAAAGGAAAGAAAAAAGAAGTTCCTCAGCTTAGAAAGCAAGGAAAGTAAGACACTGAGTTGATGCCATCTGAGCTTGAAATTAATATTAAAGGGTTTATCAGAAATATAAAACTGACTAAGGCACAATTGCTGGGCCTAGAGCCTATCAAGACAGTGACACCGACGAATCTCATGTACAAATTTACCTTGGGCGAACCACTTATGTAGCCTGAGTAGTTGAATAACCTCTCTACACAGATGTACTGATTCAATCAATGGTACATGCAAAAAAAAACACAGGTAGAGAGATGTTCGGTGTGAGGATTAAACATGCCGATTACTTCAATGGAGATGTATACCACCTAGACGCCCTCTTACGTCTCTCTTATCAGTATATGGGTTTTGTAAGTGTCATTCAATTTTATTTCGTTACTTAGCTTATCATAGGCTCCTTACAATATTTAATGTGTTCGCATACCTGGTTACATCTTTTCTTTCCCCCGTAGAATGGATAAATTTGAAAAAGAAACAGAGGAAAACATCTTAAAATTCTTGGTACAGCAACATTACAAGATCTTTATACTATTGCCTTGCAACACAAGGTGAGTTTTTACCTACTTTTGTAACAATTTTCTTCTCCTATTCATACCATCACATGTAAATCATCTCACGCAATTTGCAGTTTTCACTGGGTCCTTTTTTCATAGACCTTTCTGCAACCAAAATCCATGTCTTCGACTCCATGTCGAAACCCGAGGAAATGTTTACCCACATTTTTGATGTGCTTAACAGGTACTGGCATCCATTCCACTGTCATTATGATTGCTGTTTTCGCTACTGTGCGGATCTCTGATCATTAATCATATGTTGCAACTATAGGGCATGGGCACGATTCCATACAACCGTCCGTGGGGTGTTCAAAGAAGAACTGGAACTGAGAATGAACTTTCCGGTAAGGATATGGTCCAAAATTATATATCTCACTTATCCTACAGAAGTAATATATATTTCATAAGCTTGATTCTTCTTTAAGGTGCACAATAGGGACAGGGGAACAACTTGTGCGGCTATTATATTTGTTATTACATGCACACCGTAGCGGACAACATCACCAGTGATAAGGATCTAGATGTACGTTAATATCATTGATATGTTATTTACTATGTTTCTTATTGACTTCACATATTTTATATCGAATTGTTTTTCAAAATGATAGATTGTTTGGATGACGGACCAACTCCCCCACGCGGACTTCATATAGGCTGTTCAAGAACAAATGATGAGATTTATCATGGACAAGATTGTTAGTCCGATGGGAGAATTCCACGAAGATGGAAAACTTATTCATCATCCTCACCCTACGATAGAACATTAGAAATTAACAACGATTGTAATATTACATGTATTTACTAACATGTTTATGTATGAAATCATATGTGTAGGGAATAAATTATATGTATTTAGTTCTATTTTTATGTCTCACATTGATATATGCGTGTTTATATGTGCTTAATTATAAATATATATGTCTTTATATGAAGACATATATATTTATAATTAATTACATATATATATGCATATATCTATATACCTATAAATATATATTTAGAAATATAAACATGTATATATTATATATACATGCATATATATGTGTGTGTATGCATTTATACATATGTATGCATGTTTATAAAAAATCAGCAAGCGATAAAAAGCGGAAAAAAATCATTAGTACCGATTAGTACCACTAAACAGTACGTAAGACTACATCTTTAATACCAGTTGGTGTTACCAACCGGTACTAAAGATGTATTTTTAATCCTGGTTATTTTAACCGGTATTAAAGATACTCATCTTTAGTCTCGGATTAGGCGTCCTGGTTCCATACCTGGGACTAAAGGGGTTGCGAACCGAGAGTAAATATGGATTCGTAAGTAGGGGGTATTATGTTCTAAAGATAAGCTGGAAATTTTCACCGACTTTACTCTAACCATTTTAAAGTAATTAGTGGTCACAGTTTATTTGAAAACAGAGTACAATGCTACATAATGTTCCAATTATAATGTTAATTAGTATGCAGAAATTTATACACGCTACCTCCAATTTTTTGCCACTACAGGAAAGCAAAGCTAAGAGTACATCTAGCAATTTTCCTCTGTGGATGGGAAACACAAGGGAGCAGAAAATTAGTGCTAACTAATATCTGTGACATGTAATTTTATCTATCTGTTCCCTTCTTGCCAAATAAAAGTATATGGATATAATTAGTTGGGAAGTTGCATCTGTTGGACCAATACAAGCCCCGGAACAAGACAGGACATCTCATTGTCTGCACCAGCTAATTAGCAGATCTGTCTGAACCTTTGGATTTTTTCAGAACAAACTCCAAACGCTGAAAGATGGACAAGTAACCTGCCAGATAGCAAACTAGAGATGACGGGCCAACAGAAAGTTGTTTAGAATACCTGGTTTCAGCTATTGTTAAGTACAACAATCACATTCAGGGAACATTTTCCCAGTTTCATCTTTCAAGTATATCTTGGTGCCACACTTGGCTTACATACAATTTGGCGTTAAATTGTTTGATTTGCATCATGTTATTTTTCTACGACTTAATTTTTGGATTTGAATATATATCAAGTACTAGTTGATTTCCCGCACTTTGATATGAGAATTACTAAGAATCATCAATATGGTTTTTTTCAACAGTTGAGGATACAGTAAAAAGGATATTAGTTATTAACAATAAATAAAACTGGTTTGTCAAGCTATATTTTGAAGAGAAATAAATTTAGTAGACTCTGTAGCAGATTGTAGTTGAAATACTAGATTGTTGGCCAAGATTTGCATCGCAAGAAGTGGAAGAACGGAAAAAAGTGATGAAAAGTCAGGGTTTATTGGTACTAATCATGAAACAAACTAAAGGATACCTCACGCTTTGAAGCGGAATATATGAATGAATATATATTAAGTATTATAAACATAATAGATAGATATGTTAAAATGTTGTGAAAATGATGTGAGAGGTGATGATTGGATATGCTTGTATGTTTATTTGTATAATTCAGTAAATTATATATGATATTACTACATGCTTATGTGATCTTTTTGTAAGTAATTAATTATTGCTAGTGGATAATGATATAGTATGTTTGTATGTTGAGTTTTATATTTAGTTGATTACAACTGTATAAAGTACGAGCGAACGGCTGCGCTCACATGGATAGGGTTTAAGATTGAGACGTGTTTTTTTCCTTCTTTCCGATGGGCTGGGCAAGTTGAGCCAACGAAGGATCTGGGCTGAGTTACCGCATGCCTTACTCGATCGTATGTTAGGAAAGGCCGTGTGAATGGGATGATCAAACGGCTAATAATATAATTAGGATCTAATCCAGTAGCTGAATATTTCTTAAAGATGTGGCTTAACTAAATCTCAGCTAGTGGGATGCCCTTTAAGATTTATAGATTTGATATCTCAAATTGTTTGATTTGCTCCATAGTTATTTCTTTACGACTAAACTTTATCCAAATGGTCGGGTTCACATTTTCGTTTTCGCTATTTCTATTTGGGTAATTTGAAATTTTCAACATAATTTGATGAAATTTGAACATTACTTTTTGCCAAATTAACAAAAGAAAAAGGAAAAATCCAAAAAATTTAGCCCCAGCAATTTTGAATCCGGGTGGGGTCGGGTGGGGGGGGGGGTGGTGGTTCGATAGACCCAAAAAATTTTGAACCCTAGCAAACAATGGCCAGTGAATTAATGTACCATTTAGATCATGGCTCGTGTTTATAGACTTAGCGAGTTTCTTAATAGGTTGCTAGCAGATTGTTTTAGTTGTATGTGTTTTTTATGTAAAGGTGTCCTGTTGGTGGTTCTGGTGAGGGTGGGCGCTGCTCCCTTCACCGTTTCTGTTTTTCTCTCCTTTCTTAAGATAAGAAGGTAAAGATCATCATAAATACAAATCTAATCACTAAAATTATATTATGCTACTTTATTTATTAGTCCAATTTATATATGTTGACATCTCCAAAATTATAGGTGCACAATTTAGCACTACTACGAAAAGGTTTTTCCGTACGGAGATCTTATCCGTCTGCACCTAGGTGTTTAGGAAAATAAATATTTTCGCGTTCGGGTGGCCCAACTACACGGAAAAATCCATCTTCCCGTGCAGTTGGGTTAAGTGGACCGTACAGGATAATCGATTATACCGACCGCACGGGATAATAGATTCTTGCAGGAACCCTAGCACATGCTAGCCATTTAGGAAGATCTACGCACTTGTACTTTTTTGAATGGTATAGTAGCAAAATGTAGTTGCACTTATTCACGCTCAATTACAAATATAATTGAATTTTATAATGAAGATATCACAAGTTAAACCATATAAAACATCAATATATATAATTAAATAGCATATGTACGTGCACACACATGAAAGTAGTAACATTGCTAGTGTAACAAATATTACAACTTCTGCATCCCTCACAAATAGATCTTTTTTAATCCGAATATCTCGCACATCACAAATTTTACATATATACCACATATCCTAAGTCCCAAAATTCACAAAATTAACATATAAAAAATTGCATCTACATTTTCGCATATAAATTCACATCTCACAAATTACGATTGGTCATCTCACAAATTTCACAAATTGGTCATCTCGCAAAATTGACATATCATCTATGTCCCAAAATTCATATTAAACAATTTCACATCTAAATTCACATCTCAAAAATTTCATATCACAGAATCACACAATTTCACAATCTCACATCTCACAACATCACAACTTTCACAATTGGTCATCTCACAAATTGAACAATTAGATCAAAGAAATACTTATCGATGGCGGCGGTGGCGTGGAGGACTTGGAGGCGGCAGCGTCGGGGAGGTTGGCAGCGTGGAGGACTTGGAGGCGGTGGGGAGGGGGAGGCCGGCGGCTGGGAGGCGGCGACGATGGCGTGGAGGAGGCGGGGGCGTCGAGGAGGACTTGGAGGCCACCGGCAACGGCGTGGAGGACTTGAAGGCGAGGAGGAGGTGGAGGCCGGTGGCAGGGAGGCGACGGCATGGAGGATGCGGGGGCATCGGGGAGGAGGAGGCGGCGTTGTGGAGGAGGCAGTGGCGTCAGGGAGGAGGATGCAGCATCGTGGAGGAGGCGGTGGCGTTGAGGGGGAGCAGGCGGCCGGTGGCGAGGGTGAGGAGGAGGCTGAAGATAGTGAGGAGAGGAAGCGACGATGGTCGGCGAGGAGGAGATCGGCGAGGAGGTGGCGGTGGTAGATCTCGGCGCGCGGTGATGGGTTTTGGAAGCCTATAGGCGGGCTTATAAAATTTCTCCTGGACTTAGAAATTTTCGGAGCTCGCCCATACCTTATATAGAGGGCGGCCATCGCTTGCGGGTGGCTTAAGCCGACCGCATGCAAAAATATCTTCCCGTGCAGGTGACTTAAGACACCCGCACGGAAATAAGATATTTGTGTGCGGGCGACTTAAGCCGACCGCAGGGGAAGATATTTTTCCGTGTGGTAGGCTTAACCCACCCGCACGTAAAAATTCTGCACACAAAAATATAACCACAAATGAATTTAAATCCCATCTAATTAAATCAATATAATTATTCGTCCATATGATTAATACTAATAAATTATTCAATCATAGAAATATAATCACAAATAATTAACCACAAATGAATTTAAATCCCATCTAATTAAATCCCATGTGTATTAATTAAACCACAAATTAATTAATCAATATAATGATTCAACCATATGATTAATACAAATAAATTATTCAACCATAGAAATATAATCACAAATAATTAACCACCAATAATCACCATCGCACGCTACTTGTGCCTCTGTGGTAAGAACAGACGATGACGCATGTACACTACCTTGATTGAAGAGGTGAGGTACTTGTACGATGTGTTGTTGATACATATAAGACATTAAAACTTCCCCTTAAGCTGACCTGAGAGCGAAAAGTTCACCGGCAGGTCATTGATGGCAATGAATATGATGGCACACATAGTAAAATGTTCCCTGTAGTACTCATCCCACACTCGTAACCGTTCTTTCCACATTTCTTGCATGTCCTCCATTAATGGTTCAAGAAACACATCTATGTTAATCCCAGTTTGTTTTAGCCATTGTATAAGGATAGTCAACAAAATGTACTTTCGCTTGTGGCAAATCCATATAGGCAAGTTATACATGGTGAGAAGCATTAGCCAAGTGCTGTGTGAGTTGCTTAAGTCACCGATCGGGTTCATTCCGTCCGTGCTCAAGGCAAACCTTACATTTCTCGGGTCGTTTGCAAATTCCGGGTGTAGTGCATCAAAGTTTTTCCACTGGCAAGCATCGGCGGGGTGTCGAATCATACCATCTATTTTCCGACCCTCTTGATGCCATCTCATCAACTCGACATTGGTATGGTTTGAAAACAGCCGCTTCAGGCGATTTTTCACTGGCAGGTACCACATCACCATAGCTGGAATCTTTTTCTTTGCATCCACCGATAAATCTTGGTCGACCACCTCTTCGTCTGAGGCTCCGTTGCCCGTCTTGCACCGACTCGTCCCACATGTTGGGCAATAGTATAAATCTGCGCATTCCTTGCAGTACAGTATACAATTATTTACAAATGCATGAATCTTTTGAATACCTAGAGATATTGGACATATCAGTTTCTTGGCTTGATATGTGTTGGTCGGCAACAAGTTCGGCTTAGGAAGCATAACTCTCAACAGATCCATCAAATCGTTGAAGCTAGTGTCTGACCATCCATGTCTGGTCTTCAATTTGAGAAGTTCAAGCACAGAGCGCAACACCGTATAGTCCATGTCACATCCTTTCGATTTGTCGTAAAGAAGGTCCTTCACTGCTTTTTCCAACGCTTCCCAATTATCCAACCCTCGTTTTGTACAAGTTAGGACCTCTGGTTCAATGTGCTGCAACATATCCTCCAAATCAAAATCAATATCTGCATCATCTATAACAAGAGCCACCAAATTCCGGGATTGTTCCCTGGGACATGTGTTCGATTATAAAAGTTTCTCCCGCATCAAAGCAAAAAACATCAGCCTCTTCATTATAAATGGTGACTTCCCCGTGACAATTCCATATCATGTAATCATCCTTAAATCCACGCTCTACAATGTGCCCCAAAATTTTCTTCTGGTCTTGCAGCATATTTTCGTTCTTGCAATCAAAGCATGAAAAAAAATGTCCCTCCTGTTCTCCCTCAAAGCATGTGCCTTTGCCTGATCAACAAATTTGATTGCTTCCCTCAAGAACACCGGATAAGTTCTTCTTGTGTCGTACATCCATGCCCGATCCATCTCCTAAAAAACATCTCTAATGAGTCGAATTTTACTTTAGTAAATCATATAAAAAATGATACAACTTAAACGGACATTATATTACTCTTTATGCACTAGTGATTCCAATAACATTAATTTGAAAAATGAGAAACTCACTATAGTTTCTAGATTTGCAAAACTCGTATTCGTTGCATTCCACTGAACAAATTTGAAATAAATGGAGGAAACTAAACAAAGCGTAAATTAAAGTACAATGCACTACTAAATACTGTTCAAATTTATACATGCAAACAATCTATTTAATCAATAAAAAATTTTCCATTTCCAAAAATGAAAAATTCTTCGCTTTTATCCGATGAAAATTGAAATAAATGGAAGCAAACCTAATCAAGAATCCATTAAAAAGGTATGGACTACTAAATACTTTTAAAAACATACCATGCAAACAATATATGTTAGCTAAAAATAAAAAAGTGCCTACACTACATTTAAAAAAGTGCAAATTTCATTGCATTGCACCGATAAAAATTAAAATAAATGGAAGCAAAAATGAAGGAGGACAACAAGCATGTAACCTTTTATATGGATCCCGAGCAAAGATTTGAGGTTTAAAACCTTCCTCCTAATTTATATCAATTTTAGGAGAGAGAAAACACCGGGCTTGAATGGGGCAAGCTCGGGCTTGTGGCAATATATGGCATGCATCATCGCATATGGTTGTATTAAGCGGCCCACACGGGATAGTCTATTATACTGACTTAATCCGACAGCACGCGATAATGGAGATTATCGCGTGCAGTTGTATTAAGACGCTATCCCGTGCGGGTGATGATCGGGCTCCGGTGGACCGATTTTTCCAGGCGGCGCCATTTACGACCTGTCTGAAATCTACCGGGGGCCGCATACAGGATAAAACTTTTCTACTACAGTAGTGTAGGACCAAGGAAGTAGAAAGCTAAATGTGTTGAGAGATATATAAATCCCATATATCAATCATGTGAGACCATTTATACATATCAGGAAAATACAAAATATTTCTTAAGTTATCTTGCAGAAAAAATATACCAAAATTTGGAATCCCATTATCACCCCTGGTTTGAGTAGAAATTTACCTGCAACGATGAATCTCTGTGGTAACGCGTTCATTGTGGAACGGTATGCATGGAGGCCTGTAAGTACTGTAAGTACATAGTACATGTTGTATTTAGTCAACGCGCACATGACAGATGACCAAACAATCTCAGAATTAAATCATAGGAGACTTATTGTAGCTACAACGGACAGCTAGCGCATGTGCGTGATACAAAGTGGATTTCAAGAGCACGTACGTCCGTACCATTTATTTACTGCATAGGATCCAAATTGGGAAAGAAATAAAACAGATCATGGTATCACATGCTTAATCAAATTTTATATTAAAAAGAAATAATAACAAATGCAATTATCAATTTCTGATTTATCGTTTATGTTATCCATATATATTTTTTCTCCATATGTTGAATTTGATCTCACTACTAGATATCGGAAGGCTCCCGTGTATTGAAAACCCACGGGAACAGGCGAAAAACACACGGTAACAATGTTACCGAGTTTTAGCGCACGTTAACGCACACACGGTAGCTTCATCAGCTTACCATGTGGACTTCCCGTGAGCTCGCATGAAAAACGTACGGGATGGTTGAAAACCATACCGAGTGTACTCAAAACTCAGGACTCAGACTCACGGTAACACTCACGGTGTAACGGAAATCCTAACGGAACGGCGGGTTACCGTGCACTAGGGTCCACGGTAACGTTTGGTTTGTTACCGTGCATCCACAGTATCACTCGGTAAGCTTTTTAGTGTTACTGTGAGTTAAGCGTCATGGAACACCTGGTAAGTTGACGTATGTTACCATGTGTAGCATGATATTGACGTACGGGAAGTCACGCTCAGTAATCGTTTTTTCTTTATAATTCCATTTCATAAGCTAGGTCCTATATATTTGCATGCCAATATAGATCAACTGTAAATAGTCACACAGAAGACTGCATTACATCCCAATCATTTGCTATTCATCATGACAAATTTTCATCAGAATACAAATCACCAACAGGCATAGAAGAGATGTCACATCCCAAAGATAGGTATTTATTTCGGTAAACATCAGTTCTAATTAATTAGCACACAAGCAATCAAGCAGATCATGGTCCATGTCACTTAAAAGCAAATACTCTAATCTTTGAGACAATATCTAGCACTGGATTATTTTGTTCATCGATCCCAGAGCATGGAGTTGAAACTTGAGAATATACCTACAGTTGTGACAAGCTTCTGAGAAATAACTTTTTTCTTGCAAAGAAGTAGTTAGAATAGGAACCATATGACAATGGGGCCATGTTACAAGCTAATTAAAGCAAAACATAGTGATGTGGGAAAGAAGACTAAATGGTCAGTTCTATAAGCTGAAAAACAGATCTACTTGGAATAAGAATATGGAAAAATATGTATCCACCTAGCACAACTACACACTTTCTGCTCAACATTTCTAATATTGGCATTATGCAGAGTAGCAGAGAACTATCATATAAGTAATGAAATGGAACATGCATTATATATATCTTGTGATCTGTCAATATGGTAAGTCAATATGGTAAGAACAATCAACAATGTAACTTGAGCAGTTTTTCAGTTGAAATACCGTAACATCAGTCAGGACATCCATAGACACCAAAACGTTCTAGAATTGCAAGGCTAAAAAGGAACAGTACCACTACAATACTTCAACTTAACAAGTATTGGTATGTCACAATTACTTCAGAAATAATAGCATGCCATCACATTAAAATCCTAAAGCTAAAGAACTGATTGGGACGAACAGGACGCAAGCTATAAGTCTACAATCTACAACAAAAGATGAGATTACTCAAGCAATAAGGCTCATTTGTAAGTCTACAATCTACAACAAAAGATGAGATTACTCAAGCAATAAGGCTCATTTGACAAATCCAGAAAGCAAAAGAATTAATTTCTCCTTTCTCATTCCTTCATCAAACATTAAGAGACTATACAAGTCAGCCAACATTCGACAACCACATACCTTTACATTGGGTGGATCGGTGGGGGAGGGTGTGGCGTGCAGGTGCGGAGGGGAGGTGGAGGGGGGCGTGGCGTGAAGGTGCGGAGCAGCGGAGGGAAGGGGGCGGCGTGCAGGTGTGGCGAGGAAGGGAGTGAAAGAGAGAAGGGAAAGAGGTGGCTGTGGAATCCGGTGGGGTTTTAGGGTTAGGATTTCTTTTCCTTTTTCTTTTTCTTCTCCATTGAAATTACGTTTATTTTTTCTATGCCAACCGACATGTGGGGCACCACTCGTTTCCCGTGTGTTTCATGCAAAAAAAACACGGTAACACTCCATTCCGTTTCACACCACAAAAAAATCGGTCGCGCCAAACGGAGCTGGCCGCGCGTAGACAATTATTTCACGCCAAACGGAGCTGGTCACGCGCAGACGGAAAGTAGGTGGATTCCGGTGCTCCCGTGAGCTCCTTTCTAACACACGGTATGCGCCAGGTGGTTCCCGAGTCTACTACTGTACGCACGGTAAGTTACCGTGTGTTTAGAGAAACATTACCAGCCACACGGGAGCCTTCCAATCTCCGGTAGTGTCTTGATATTTAATTAATGCATTTTTTATGAAATAAGTGAAAACAACGATGCTCATGTACACGTATGCACACACTTATAAACTCACACACGTTACACTACCTTAATAAGTACCTCCAAGAGACTAAATCGACGAACCTTAAAGGAAACCTTATTATACTTCCTCGCTACTAAAATATATGGCATAAAAGATTTTTATATGGTGTCCAAATTATACCTGGACCATCACACTTATTTATAATTTATTACCAACAACTAAGAAATTAACATAATTTTATGCAAGTATACCGAAATAGGAATCTAATCACTAAACTTGCGTACTATTCGTTTAGAAATTAGTCGAAGTTTGTATGTGTTGACTTTTCTAAAATTACGGGTGCACTATATTTTAGCACAAAGGAAGTACAGAGGCCTAAATGTGGAGAGAGAGGCAATTAAATCCCATGTGAGTCCGTTTATACATACCATGAAAATATAAAATACTTTTAAGTTATTTCGTGGAAAAAAATATCAAAACTGGAGTCCCACTGTTACCACTGGTTCGAGTAGAAACTGGTAGTAATAGCGGACATATAATGCTGTTTGGAAAACAAAATTGATACTACCTCAGGGCTATTCGCATGTTAAAAATCGGTAATGATGTCATCTCTGTGGTAATGTGTAATATATGCCATTTGTGCTCTTTCCTTTTCTTTCTCAACTCATCTTCCTCGGTTTTCGCACGTACGCTTTTTAAACTGCTAAATGGTGTATTTTTTACAAAACTTTTCTATTAGAAAGTTGTTTTAAAAATTATATTAATCCATTTTACAATTTTTTAACTAATACTTAGTTAATCTCACTCTAATCGTGCTTTGTTTTCCGTGTTAGGTGGCAAGGTTGGGAACATTGCCTCCCAAACTCAGCCGTCTGCATGGAGGTCCATAAATAAGTTAGGGTACACCAGACATATGACCAAACAGTGTTAGAATTAAATCCCAAAAGACTTATTGTAGCTACACAGGACATGTGAATGTCAATGTAGAAATTGGAGTTTAAGAGCACGTACCTTCGTAGGATCTTAATAACTATATAATATTATAAAATAAAAGAATTGAGAAAGGAAAATAAGATAGATTGTGGTATCATACTTCCATATACAAACACGAAAAAGCTAACGGGCAATCGATGACCCGCAGCGATCATCCCCCTCTCCCACGTTGCTTCCTTTTTTAGCACCGCATTATTTTCCCGATTCGGTAAGTTTATATATCTAAAGTTCATATACCTACCTAAAGTTGTATACCCTAAGTTTATAGATAAAAAGTTTATATACCCGATTCAAATTCGAATTCAGATTCAAATATTTTTTATATAAAATATTTCCATTTATAAAGTTTATACATGTGAAGTTTTATGGTATAAAGTTTATACATAAGTATAAAGTCTATGCGCATGAATAAGGTATAAAGTCTATGCACATGAATAAGGGTATTAGATTTTTTTCTATTTTTCATTTTTCCTAGCTTGTTTTTTTTAAAAACATTATGTTGCAGTAGGAAGGGAAGAAGGGAAGGAGCGTGCGCATTAGCCATGTTAGGAGAGGATGGGTGATCACTGTGGATGATCACCCGCCCATCAGCGGTCCCCATACAAACATGCTTAATCGAATTTGATCATTAAAATTAAAGAACAATAATATCAACCATATACGAATGCAGTTCTCAAATTCGGATTTGTTACTGTTTATTTCTACATATATTGGATTTGATCTTGATATTAGTTCATGTGTGTTTTTTATGAAACTCAATTGAAAGAAAGATGCTCACATACACGCATGTACACTTATGTACGAGTACCCACGAAAGACCAGGACGACTTATCTTAAGACCACTGAAATCACCTTAGCTATTGCCTAATTTAGCCGTAAATGCGGGCACATAAAGGATCTTAACTACCTGAAATCCAAGAATCGTTAAATTAGGAAAAAAGCCTATACGTAAAGTGTGCTTTCTCCTCACAGAGCATGCAATTGACCAAGTCCATAACAGTATGCAATAATTTGCAAATTTAAGAGTTTAGTACTAAATACACTGAAAGGAGAACTCGTTTTAAAAAATCACAAAACATGTTATATCACAAAAATTAAATTAAAATCACTATTTTTATTAAAATATAAATACTACATTAAAAATCCCTTAATCAGTAAACATATAAACAAAAATAATACGCGAACAAGAAAAATAAGAATCTAAGAGCATATATAAGAACCATCTAAAGGGTAACTAAAGTTTAAATATATATATTAATTAGATTGCCCTGCAAATTTCAACACAAAGTCTATACATGTTTTGATTTAGTATGTAAACTAAAAACTAAAAAGATTAATGACTCAAATAATTCAGGCAGTAGGCTACAACAGAATATTAAGTTTGTATTCTATTCTGGTTCAAGAGTCAATCTAGCATAGCCACGCTGTGAGAAAAATAATTTTAACATCATTCGATTCATCAATTCCAGTGATTATGATCGTCAGGGCACATCGATGTTTTATAAAAAAATGAGTAAAATTTAACGGTAGTCACAAGTTACGAGATGGGTGTAATTTAGTCACTCATCGTGTGAATAGCTCAAATGTATCACTCTTCTGGTTTCGGTGGTGCAACTCCTACAAAATACATGACAGATGAATTGTTTGTTTCTAAATTGAAAGCCATACGGCCGAACATGCATTTGTGAGCACACGGGCATGGTAAGCTTAGTTTTTTTTAGGCAAGCATTGAAATTACAAATTAGCACCCATATTTTCATCTATGCTAGCTACTACTTGCATGCTTTAACTTAGCAAGCACTAACAAAATTCATCTTAAATTGGCTTATTTGTGGATCGTGTGTGGTCATGTTTGCAGAAGAATTTAACATGGCAACTAACTTACTAGCAAACTCCCACATGACATATGTTTTATGTGACGTGCACCAAGAAAGCAAGATGAGTGAATTATTTGAGTATTTTACAAGGTGAGTAACTAAATTTCACCCAACTCGCAAGTTGTGGTACCACTGACCTATTTTATTCTATAAATACATTAGAAGTAGCTCGGTAGCACGACTTATATGACAAGTAAAACACAATTTCTTTATTTAGAGTGCACTATTTACTAACATGTACAACTAAGGAGGGCATATCATCTTCAAGAAAACGAAAAATGTTACAGGACATGATAAGTGATAGCCATAATTAGTACGAATCTGAAGCCCTGAATAAATTGAACTCTGATACAGATTGTGATAAGAAACACCGAACTAAAGCAATCAACAAGGATGAATATCCTGTTACTAATTAACATGTAAGAATATAATATATAAGTAAAATAAGTTTAAGCATATAAAAATCTACAAAAAAGAGTTTGACTAAAATGTTGAAAAATATTTTAGAAACAGAAAGCAGTTTATTCACTATAAAAAATTTAGAGTTAAGAAAGATAAATATTTAAAATAGTTAGTTAAAATTGACAACAACTCAGATAAAAACGAAATCAAACGTCTAATTGGAGGATTATGAGAAACAAGAAAAACAAGTAGAGATAGTATGAAAAATCATAAATATAATGTAAATCTAGCCACACTAATATGTTGTATACAAAAGTATAATATATTAATGTGGCTAGATTTACTTCGAAAATGATTTTTGATTCACCCTCAATTTAACAGGCCGATAAAAATAGAAAACACCTGCTTAATGTTTAGCAAGGTAGGGGGTTAAATAGCCGCGTGTAATTATAATACCATGAGCGGACGGTAACAACCATTTTTGTAGATGATGGGATCTAATTTGAAAACAAAAATTAATTTGAATTTCCAAAACGACCTTAGATGGAGATATCTATATTCAAACTTGTAGAGCTAGACGTGATCTACAACTTTGTGATTGATATTATTTTCATTTGAGATCGTTTACGGGGCCGAATATGGGTCATAAGTGATCTGATCTATTCTGAAAAAAATGACTTTTTGATTTTCTTTTCCAAACAAACGAGGATAGAGACACAACCTATTTCCAAGTTGTAGAGGTTAGCCAGCTCCACCTAAGGACATCGCCGGATGGTAGGCATCGGTTGCTCTAAAATATCTCACCTGGTTTTCCTATTGTCTTCTTACCTTACGAAAGCGATCAGTAAAGAAAAGCCGAGTTGAGTACAATACAAACTAATAGCTTACTTTCGTTATCTGCATTTGCTATCCTCAAAAGGTCTAGCTTTGCCAAAATCAATAGTTTAGTTGAGATATACAACTTTGTAATATATAATATTTTCATTTGAGATCATCTATATACACAAATATGTGTTACATTTCATGACATTTAAAAAAACAAAATTTTCAAATTGTCAAATGATCTTGGATGGAGATATGCCACTACTTAAAAAACGATTTTCTTGGACGAGATCCTCGTTAGATTGTAGACGGACCATAACTGACCGCGTCTGTAAAAATCGATCTTTATTTTCGTATACGGCTTCTTAAGATGCTTGCAAACAAAAAATCAATTTTCGCAAGCGGACCACTTAAGCAGCTGCATGAGATAATGAGCCTATTATTGCATGCGGTCCTCTTAAGGGGCCAAATGCAATAATATATTTTCGCATACGGGCCCTTAAGTGATCTGCATGCAAAATAGATATTTTTCTCCCTTTCTCTCTCTTTCCCTCCTCACCACCTCAATTTTTTTCACCCCTCTCTAGATATTTTTCCTCTCCTCTCCTCTCCTTTCTCTCTCTCACTCTGTGTGGGCGGCAATGCCACCACCGCCATCCCCATCGCCATCCAGTGCCGCCATCACCGTCGCCCTCCCCTGCCCCGATCCGCCAGTGGCGGCCCTCCCCTGCCCCGATCTACTAGCCGCCGCCCTCCCTCACCCCGATCCAACGGCCGCCGCCCTTCCCCACCCTGATCCGATGGCAACGAAGGGAGGAGGATGACGACGAGGGTGGCGGAGACGGGAGGAGGACGATGTCAATGGCGGCGGTGATAGGAGGATAAGGATGACGGCGACGGTGGCTAAAGGACGACGGTGACGATGGCGGCAGCTAGAGGATGAGGAGGCCGGCGGTGGCGACTGGAGGACGAGGACGGTGGTGGGCCAGAGGCGGGCCGGCAGTGGCAGCGGTCTATTTTTCGATTTTTGGAAATTTTATTTTTTTCGCGATTTTTCCTTTTCGCATACGGTCGGCTGAAGCGCCCACATGCAAAAATCGGATTTTCGTAGACCTTTTCTTTCATGCGGCCCACCCAACCGCATGCGAAAATGCATTTTGTGCTGTTTGCAAGAACCTATTTCGTAGTAGTGTGCCCAACATCAATATTGTAAAGTTTGATGATATCTACATCTTTGTAACTAATATCTTTTTCACTTGAAGTCATATAGAGTGTCAAACATGTTCTACACATTTCAGACATAAGTAGTCAGTATAATAACAACAAAAATGTTAACATGCGCTATATAGGTGAGATGGTAAGGGTGCGCTGTGTGGAGCAAGAGGTCCCGCGTTTGAGCATTTTATGCCACATATGCTCATACTTGTCTCGAAAAAACATGGATTTGTTGCTACCGATATGTTACCATGGTTAGATGCCTATACAAAATTCAGAAATCGGTCATCAGTGGCAACTTGTAATTTTGATCCATCTCTGATGACCTATCTATCACAACAGGTGGTAAGTTATAACCCGTAGTGGTTATTGTGGCAGGTGTCTTCAGACTTAACAGATGACTTACCACCTGTCATGTCATCTGTGATGGGTATTCGTCCATCACGTATGATGTATTTGAAATCACTGAGTAATGATCAGTGATGAGGCTTATATCAATCACAGATGTAGGTTACCACTTGTCATAGATAAATGGTTTCTAGGTAGTGCATGTATATTCAAGGGTAACTACTAGTACGCAACTTGGTCACATAATCCAAAGGCATCTATATATGTGCAAGTCGGTTGTGCAATTGGGTTAGGCGTACTATTGGAAACGAGGGGAAGGGAGTGCAGATGGAGATGAAGAGAGATGTTGATGGGAGAAGCAACACAATTCATACTTTTACCTCCGTTAATGGGATGAACTGCCTGGGATGTGGTAAAAATCAAAACAAGGTAATGGAACTATGGTATGGATCGAAGTGGAGGCCTGTAGGTCGGTGTTGAAGGGTGCCCAAAATTGAAATTTTGGTGGTATAAAACTAAATACATGCTTTTGATGGAAGATGGATTTTTGTCCTTTGAAGAACATCCCTTCGTGATGTACGTCATCTAAAATCATCAAAAAAATTTAAAAAAATAAACAAGATAGATCAATATGTGATGTTTCATTTTGCGAACATGCATATAATTAAAAAAATAAAAGTTTGGCTGAGTCTTTTTTTTATTTTTTCCTAATTGTATAAGTTGAATTTGAGCTTGTATGCATGTTTATTGATTGATATAGCACATCTTGATCTATTTTATTAATATTTTCCAAAATTTTGATGACTTGTAGGCAGGGTTTACACTTTCGATTTTGGTGAAAATTTCGGTGATTTCGGTAGGGCCAAAATTGTGATTTTCAGCACTTTTCGGTCCGAAATTTTTTGAAATTTTGATAGATTTTGACTGAATTTGAATAAAATTTGATCAAATTTTACAAAAAATTGAGAAAACCTGAAATTTTCGGTCGGTACATTGATTTGCCGGTGGGGTCTGAAATAACCGAAATTGTAATCACTGCTTGTAGGTGGCATGCAGAACTGAGGGACGTTCCCTCCAGAGATGAATAGACTTTTCTTTTGACTTCCCCTTTTCGATGATATGAAACCAAACCTTGCTAGCTTATATATACACACTCCCTCAGCACGACCAGGCCATGCTCAAGAGCACTATAGAGCTATATTTACTACTACTTACAAAAAATCTCTTCACTCACAAACAAAGCACAAGAGTAAGATGGATGTTCCTTCTGTCAGTTCAGTTGTGATCCCCATTTTGGTTTTGCTGGTCTCGAGACTCTTGACAAGCGCCCTGGTGCACCTGTTATGGAAGCCCTACGCTATCACCAAGCTGTTCCGTGGCCAGGGCATCACAGGCCCCAAATACAGGCTTTTCGTCGGGTCCCTCCCGGAGATCAAGCGCATGAAGGCCGCCGCAGCCGACGAGGTCGCCTCCGGCGCCCAATCCCACGACTTCATCCCCATCGTGCTGCCGCAGCACAGCAAATGGGCCACAGATCACGGTATCTACCAGCATCCATGCTTCCAGTGTTCTCTCAGTTAATTAGTTCATCGTAGTTCATCAAAAACTCTTTCGATCAGTGATCATGTGATGTGATGTGATCCACGTATGGCTCAGGAAAGACGTTTCTATACTGGCTTGGCGCTGTGCCGGCCGTCAGCCTCGGCAGGATGGAGCAGGTGAAGCAGGTGCTCTTGGAGAGGACAGGGTCGTTCACAAAGAACTACATGAACGCGAACCTGGAGGCGCTGCTGGGCAAGGGCCTCATCCTGGCCAACGGCGATGATTGGGAGCGCCATCGCAAGGTTGTGCACCCAGCGTTCAACCACGACAAGCTCAAGGTTAGTTAATTCTAGCTCGATCAACTGCTGTGTGTCACTGTCTTTTTCATACCACATAGTTTTCCATCTTTCTTACCGCTTTCCTTTTTTGGCACCAATATACTTTTCAGGTACGTTCATATACCACAAGTTTATACACCCAAAATTTATAGCTCACAAGATTATATATAACCGGTTTAAATTTAGATTCAAATATTTTTATATAGAATGTTTCTATACATAATGTTTATATGTATCGAGTTTACAATATATATTTCTATATCTGACATGTTAGCCCTGGATTAGAGGATCATATATCTTTTGTCGATCACTCAGTTCATGTCTGTGGTCATGGCGGAAAGCGTGGAGTCGATGGTCCAGCGCTGGCAATCAAAGATACAGCAAGCTGGAAATAACCAGGTTGAATTAGAACTAAGCAGAGAGCTGTCAGAGCTTACTTCTGATGTGATCACCCGCTCAGCCTTCGGTAGCAGCCACAAGGAGGGCAAAGAGGTCTTCCAAGCACAGAAGGAGCTCCAAGAACTGGCCTTCTCATCATCATTAGATGTGCCAGCTCTGGTTTTTCTAAGGTAATAAATACTCTTTTGTAGCCATATGTACGTATTGTATTGTACATCAGTTTTTCTTTTCATTTGCAACTGTAAAGTGGAACAAATTTTATTCTGGTCTTATGGTTATGCACATACAGGAAATTACCAATTATAAGGGGGAACACACGAGCTCATCAGCTCGTCAAGAAATCGAGGACCATGCTCATGGAGATAATCGAAGGACGGCTTGCTAAAGTCGATGCTGCCAAAGCTGGCTATGGCAGTGATCTTCTTGGACTGATGCTGGAGGCGCGAGATCTGGAGAGGGAAGGGAACGGCCTGGTTCTCACCACCCAGGAGATCATAGACGAGTGCAAGACCTTCTTCTTCGCGGGTCAAGACACTACCTCCAACCACCTCGTCTGGACGATGTTCCTGCTGAGCAGCAACGATCAGTGGCAAGACAGGCTACGGGAGGAGGTGCTGACAGTGTGTGGGGATGCAGTGCCAACGCCCGATATGGCTAACAAGCTGAAACTGGTAAGTTGAACTTAGGCTGAGTTCATTCGGGTAACATGCTGCCGCAATTTCCTCGGTTTCCATGAACACGTTTCCTGAACTGTGCTAAAAGGTGTGTTTCGTTCCATTTTTTTTATAGAGAAGTTACTTAAGAAAATGAAATAAAATCAGTTTTCAAGTTTGGTTTGCCTTATTTCCCTTACCATCAAAACTCCCGAATGAACCGCCCAAACAAATTCGCCCTTAGTTTACTCCATCCATCTATTGATTCATTTTAATTTGTTGTTTTAGTCCTGACTTTGAGTGAATTGATCATTTGGTCTTCAGGTTAACATGGTTCTCTTGGAATCACTGAGGCTGTACAGCCCAGTAGTGATCATAAGAAGGATTGCTGGTTCAGATATCGATCTTGGCAACCTAAAAATTCCCAAGGGAACCGTGGTGTCCATACCGATAGCCAAGATACACCGGGACAGGGATGTATGGGGACCCGACGCTGACGAGTTCAACCCTGCGAGGTTCGAGAACGGCGTGTCCAGAGCCGCGAGCTACCCAAACGCGTTGCTGTCCTTCTCACAGGGGCCAAGAGGTTGCATCGGCCAGACCTTCGCGATGCTGGAGTCACAGATGGCGATCGCCATGATCCTCCAGAGGTTCGAGTTTAGGCTGTCTCCAACGTACATTCATGCTCCCATGGAGGCGATCACCTTGAGGCCCAGGTTTGGACTTCCTGTTGTCCTAAGGAATCTCCATGGGTGAGATGGACCGTACTACTTATTATACATACAGGGTGTCGATCTCTACGGTTCGTGCCGTGGTTATACATTTGCATAATTTTCTTTTATTTATCATACGGAATGTAATGAATGAAATAACTACTACTACTATATATTAGTTTATGTGAACGTCAATGCTTGTAAAATAACTACACATTTTTGCTGGAAAGTAAATGAATAAATTCTACTCCGACCATTTGAATATTTATATCTATCTATACCTATACTAATTGGACACTTTTTACATGCATGCTCTCAGCCTCCCACGTTAATTAAAAAGATCTAACCATTGATTAACGATCAACTTCTCCCATAATGATATCTATACTACCTAATATCGTCATGATATCAGTCAATTTTTTTTCCTAGCTGAGGATAGTATTATAATAGGAGATCGTAAAATATAATTAATATGTAATATTATATGGAAACGATTGTAACGCGTGATAGCAGATGCAAAGAATAAGAGATCACCAATGTAACGGCGGCGCACAGCAGATGAACGAGAGACCTTATAGGGAACGAGAGCAGATGGGAACTCATCCCGAATAACATCAGCGGCTTCTACACCTCTCCGTCTCGGATGCTATCTTTCTCGATTAAGATTGGTTTGGAGACAAGCTGCAGGGAAGGCTAGGATGATCGAGAGGACGGCTACTGCTCAATCATATTAATCATTAATTGGATTGTTTAGGCATACTAATCACACGTAGTAGTGCCTATACGACACAGAAACCTTTATTGACGATCAAGAGCTTGCTATAGGCTCATGATGCTGCCTTCTGCCTTCACGATCCACATGGTGCCGGGAGCTTCCTATTAATTAGCACGGAGCAAAGGAATTTAGTTGCTGACCACCTTCATAAAAAGTTCAGTTGAGTCCAATAAATCCAATAAGATCCATATGAGGTCGTTGTATCTACAATTCACACAGGTATTTCAACGAACTTTGCATCATTTATTCAATCTATTATAGATGGGTTTATAATCTTGTTGCTCAGTTGAAGTTGCACCTATCTGTTTTAAGATATCCTTAAATCTCGGTTTATGATTTTGATTAACAATAGTGAATTGATGCTAACCTTTTGCATATAGATCTGTTTTTATAAATCTAAATCTCCCATAGCTGTGTAGAAACTAGCAGAGAATAACATAAATTCACTACATAATTATGGCAGTAATTTTGGTGGTATATACTTATATACTCCCCATGTTTATTTTTATATGCCGTGAACTAACCAACATCTAATGGAGGGAGTACATAAAAAAACATGCGTCACAATAAAGTAGCACTAATGCAAAAATTACAGAATCAAGCAATGCAATATTTTCGTTTTATATCTTTATTTTTACATACTTAAAAAAATAAAAGCTGCTTCCAACGAGTTTTTGTTCGTCCGTCCATCTTCCGTGTTCCGCTTGGTGTCCTGTTTGTGTTTTCTTGTATATTATAAAGCTTGTATGTTGCTTTAGAAGTATGCAATAGAAATTCAAGGTACACTTTATAATGAAGTTAAACGTTTAGGTGTATAATACTCCCGCCCCTTCTGATACTTTTATTCAGTTACTAAGTTTTTACCCAAATAATTAAGGGGGAGAATACACAAATACCCCTTAGCCTAAGTTATGGGAAATGTAGAACTATACTGAGTTCCTCGTCTTGGGAAAATTGTTCCGTGATGACGACATATGTCAATCCCGTTTCTATCTGGCTTGCTAAAATCTTAATAAAAGGTATTGTCCCAGGTTATTCGATACTCGTTCCTTCAACCATCGAACTGATATAGCTTGCCCATTGGTGAAAAAACAATCAAGAAAATCCAATGGTTTAAAACCTACTCGATCCAAATGAACTTAATTCACCGACGCCAGCAACTTGGGGCGCCGGTTTTGAAAGGATTAATTTAGGCATGCAGTGGTCAACTGAAGAAGATACACAGTTTCTTTTTTTACGTTGCTTTGTTAAAAACAAACAAACTAACGTCATATATTTTGGGATGGTGATAGTATTTCTGAAATGATTTTGATCGCCTTTATTTTTATTTGGAAAAAGTCCAAATGCCCCCAAAATTTTGAATGGAATTCCGTCTAGCACCCAAATTTAAAACCGGACATTTTACCCCTGAACTTTACAATCCATCCATATTATCCCTGAGATGGTTTTGGATGGTGGTTTTGTGTATTTTGGAAGCTTGAATGAACTATTTTTGAATAACTAATATAACATATTTGCATATTATCAGTTATAAGCCATTATTTTATCCTTATATAGCGATAGCATACTACTCCTTCCGTTTCAGATTATAAGTTGTTTTGAGTTTGTTTAAAGCCAAACTGCTTTAAACTTGTCCAACTTTATAGAAAAAAGTAGTAATATTTTCAACCCAAGACAAATATATTATGAAAATATACTCAATTATAGCTTTAATAAAACTAATTTCATATTATAAATATTACTATATTTTTCTATGAACTTAGTCAAACTTGAAGTAGTTTGACTTTGACCAAATTCAAAACGACTTATAATTTGAAATGGAGGGAGTATTATTATATTGAGTACCTATTTTAAGTTGAGAGATAATAAGAGGTAAGCAAAGATTTAAGTGGAGATTTCAATATAGATGTTCAATGAGAATGTTACATGATCAAACTCATCCAATTTTTATAAGAATTAGAAAAAAAACAACTATACAAAACCACGTTAAGGGATTGTATAAACGGTATTGTGAAGTGTAGGGGTTGAATGTCCGGTTTTGAAGTTTAGGGTATTAGATGGACTTCCGTCCAAAGTTTAGGGGGTATTTGGACTTTTTCCTTTTATTTCAAAAGTAGTTATCCATATAGTCTTCCTCTCTCCAATCATGATTGGAGTGCCGAAGTCTTCACGTTGGAGTATACAAATTTATCTGGGCATGGGATGAATTTGAGTTGAATTCATTTTGCATCGTCTAAACTGGCACCCTTAAAATGCATGTGTACTTAATGGCAACAAAGTTATCTGGATCAGTCGCATCACCAGATTGGTTGGCAACAATCTTTTGGCAGATAAGATCATGGAATCACCAGATTAGTCACATCACCCGTATACGGATCAGAGTTAATTCTTACAAGGAAAGGAATTTCCATATTATCTTCCTTATATTTGGATATACCCTTGTGTATGAAAATTGGTATAGTAATGGAATTTCCATATTATCTTCCTTATATTTGGATATACCCTTGTGTATGAAAATTGGTATTGTAGTATTACTGGCGGCTACAAATCAGGTATATATAGTGCGCAACACTTACAATTGGTATCTACGCTATAGCTTCATGACATCCGCAATGACTTTAAAATGTGACCCTCTATCTAGAACCATAACTTCAAGTTAGCATGAATATTTCAAGCTGCATTTAGAAATAAAATTTACCTAAGAACACCACCTAAAGGAAAAGAATGAAGATTAGTTAGCCTCGTGAATCAATTAGTATTGTCAAACTATACTTGTCTATTATAATGTATAATTTTTGGGAAAGAGAATCACAACACACATACAACATGAGTAAGTATTATGCTCGATGCAAAAAAACAACGCATATAAGATATATATTGTCTATTTTCAGATTAAAAAATCAGAACGATGCCATATGTGGTAATGTGTATTTAATTTTTTTCGTTAAACGGTACGAACGGAGGCCCATATGTTGGGGGCCATATTTATTCTATGTGTACTTGACATATGACAAGTTTGAAAATAATATCTCATGAGACTTGATGTAGGTAGATTGCACAACCATCGGTAATGAAAAATGCACAACCATCGGTAATGAAAAAGTAAAGAAATCAATAATTATACAATCTCCATGGTAATATCTATTACATGTATTTTTTTCATGGAACTGTACAGATGGAGGGTCGTATAATACGATACATAAGTGTCATTTATTCTGTATATATGCTTGACTTATCACCAAAGAATTTAGGAATTATATCAAAGAAGACTAATGTCATCCAGTATGTGTGCACGATACATTGTGGATATTGAGGGCATGTACCTTCGTAACATTTAATTTTTGCAGATTAAAAAACGATAGTGATGTCTGTGTATTCAATTTCCTTTTTCATGGAACGTACGCATGCGGGCCCATATGTTTGGGTAAAAAATTCCATAATTATTGTATGTGTACTTGACATATGAAAAGTTTGGAAATAAAATCTCAAGACTTTAGATAGAGGTAGACCGGACGGAAATCGTGTGGAAGATTCAAAGTAGACTTTGAGGGCATACAGCCTCGTAACATTTGATTTTTTTCATACGTTGTAAATAATGGTTTAAACATCATGAAATTAAAAAATATTTATGGAAAGCAAAATAATATATCATTTTATCATCGTTCAAAACTTTCCTACACAAATAGGCTTAATCAAATTTAATATTAAAAAAGAATGAATAATAAATTTACGATTATACAGCGGCAATTCTCAAATTCTGGTTGTTACTGTTTATTTTCTCCATATATTGAATATGATTTTGATATTCAATTCATGATTTACTTTTACGAAATATAGTACGGACAGATCAGATGCTCTTATACATGCACTCTTATACATGCACGTACAGCTACTCTGATTAACTCAGACACATACAATACACCAATAAACACCTCCTATAGACCGGGCCGATGTATCTTAGGATTAAGTCACCATATTCATCTTGCTGTTGTTGCGTATTGTACTCCTTCGGTGTAAAAAAATAAGGCATATAATATTTTTGTATGGTATTCAAATTATACTTTTGAGCATCAGTTTTATTCATAATTTATTTCCAGGAACTAAGAAATGAAGATAATCGTATGAAGTATATTGAAATATAAATGTAATCACTAAACTTATATATTGTTAGTTTTTAATTAGTCACAGTTTACATATGTTAACTTTTAGAAAATTATGGGCCACTATAATTTAGGTAGAAGGAAGTAGGGCCCATATGTTGGGGTAGATACATGCCATATTTATTCTAGGTGTGCTTGACATATGACAACTTTGAAAATAATATCTCATGACACTTAGTGTAGATACATTGCAAAACCATCGGTAATGAAAAAGTTAAGAAATTTGTAATTATGCTATCTTTATTATGGTAACGTGTATTGTTTGTCCTTTTTCATGGAATTGTACACATGGAGGCTCGTCTGATATGGTACATAAGTGTTGTATTTAGTCTTGGTATGCTGGATATATGACCAAATAATTTGGGAATTCTATCTTAGAAGACTTAATGTCATGCAACATATGGGCACTACACATAGTGGATATTGAGGGCATGTACCTTCGTGACCTTTCATTTGTATCAATACGCTCTATATAATTGAATAATATCATGAAACAACTTTTTTCTGATAGAAACAACAAAAAAATGGAAGGCAAATAAATAGATCATGGTAAAACACTTCCACACACAAATATGCTTAATAAAATTAGATGTTAAAAAAGAAAGAATAATAAATTCAATGATTATACGGCGACGATTCTAAAATTCTGGTTGTTTCTCATATACATACACGTACATTTATCCTTATGAAGTCATACACGTATACCATACTCCAATGAGCACCTCTAGTATATCGTGCTGACATATATTCAGATTAACGAAATCACCACAAGCGTCTCGTTATCTATGCGTACTATACTCCATTGATGCGAAAATATAAGGCATATATTATTTTTTATTGGCCTTCACATTATACTTTTGAACATAAATTTCATTCATAATTTATTATAAACAGCTAAGAAATTAGGATAGTTGTATGATAGTATATTGAAATGTAAATATAATCACTAAAATCATCTAGAGATTCGCATATTTATCACACGTCATATCTACAAATTTGCATAACCATGATATTGAAAAATTCACATAACAATCAAATCTACAAATTCACATATTTATCACATCTAGAAATACATATAATTATCCCATCTACCAATCTCACATAATTTTCACATACAAAAAATCAAAAAAAATTCACATATCGGCGGCCGGCGTGCCAAGCTGGCTGGGACGAGGACAGCGGCTGACATGGAGGAGGTGGAGAAGAGGGAGGTCGGCAAGGAGGGTGGCGAGGCGACTGGCGAGGAGGGAGGTGGAGACGAGGGAGGCTAGTGGGGATGGAGGTGGCGAGGACGGCGGGCTCGACAACGAATGGTGGCATGTAGGCAGCATCGATGAGGCGTCTGGCAGGTGGAGGATGGGTGCGGGGCTGACAACGGGCTTGACAACGACGCGGAGGCCGTCGGTGCGTCGAGCGACGGTGTAATAAAATTGGGCAGCCTAGCGGCTAGGGTTGGCGGGACTTGGAAGAATTCCAAGTCCCACTCCCGGTTTATATAGGGCTAGATCATCACATGCAGGCCACTTAAGCACCCGAATGGGCGGCTAAAGGGGTCGCATGGAAATATAATCTTTTCATGCGATCCGTTGGAACATCCGCATGGAAAGCTGTTCTTTGCATGCGGTCGTCTATACCGACTGCATGCAAAGATAATTGCTTGAAAATGTTTGTAAATACCAAATTAATTACTTAAACCTGTAACAATATTTAAAAACCAACTGCATTATTAATTACTTAAAGCTGTAATGAATATTATTATTAATTACTTAATAATAATTACTTAAAGCTGTAATAATTATTATTAATTACTAAATAATAATATTTTCTAAAGGGTCTAAAAAAATTTGTAAATGATATCAACAATCTATAAATCTAATGTAAAACTAGAAAATCAAATACATTGGGTAGGAAAATAAAGGAACTCACATGTCTCACATTCATTACACCATCATTACAACCGTTTTCAAAACAACTTCATTACAAAAGAAACTACCACAATAGTTTTGGCAACACCATAGGGACGCACATGTGGGATGACCTCTTGGTGAAGTGTCCGCTTAGGAAGATCGGTGAACAATGGTACGTCGTCGTACGGGTTGTAATCAGCCGCGTCTTCAGTGTTGTCAATGCCAACGATGTGTTTTTCTGGAAAGAACAATGTCCATCTTATCATCTGAAGGGTCCTTTACATAGAAAATTTGTGCCACACACTCTGCGAGGACCCACAGATCATCCTTGTGCCCTGTTTTAATGTGGTCGACGATCGTTAGGTCGTAGCAATCAGGAAACACCTGTTATGTCTTTTAACCATTGGCATCGAAGCGATCTGTATGTTTAGTCCGTTGTCAAGTTCCAAAATTTCTGTTATGATCCCGTAATACAATTTATTCTGAACCATTGTGTCAAATGCTTCAACATAAATTCTTTATTTTGGGTTGTGCTTTTCTTGCCCTCTGTTTTCATCTAAAAGGTATATCCACTGATGTCGTACCCTTGCCATGAGGTCACAACTCATTTTATTACGGAAAACATCGGTACCACGTACCAGATTTTTAAGCATAAATTTGGATTAAACTAAGTTTCCCACACGACAGTACAACGTAAGCATGGCTAAGCAAACTACCTCGGTGATCGTACCCAATGGATAGTGATACCGGCGCAAAGATGTGTGGAGCTATCAAAGGTAATTGAATAACAACACCCTATGTGAAGTGAGTGCAACTACTAGGTTGGTCCGTCGGTTGTGTAAACAATCCGAGGCCTAAACAAGATTATCGTGTACACTAAGCAATGCATTTTTCAAACAAAATAACATGCAAATATAGGGCAATGTGATCAACGGGGCTTGCCTTGCACGAGATGCGGGTCTTCTCCTCCGAAAACGACGTCCGGAGCTTCCTCGTACACATGCTCTATGCGTGAAAAGGAGAATAAATAAAAAAAGGAAATAAAACAGGCTCAAATTAGAGAAACAAAGGTGCCACCGTGTAGATCTCGTTTTTAGAAAGAATTGGAAAGTTGAATGAGGTCAAACGGAGTTACAGTTGATTTTCTAGGAATTTTAAGAGATTAAAGGATTTTCTAGAATATTTGGAAATTGTTTTAAACGGCGAGGGCATATTCTGTTGGAATATTTTGCTTAGGTTGACGGTACGGGGTGGGGCCCACATGTCAGGGGCTCGAGCGTCTTCCTCCTCCTCTCACCAGCTAGGCTTGGGCACGGTGCGCTGCGGCGGTGAGGCGCGGCTGGGTGCGGGCCCCTTTTAGAGGAGGCGCTCGCGGCGGGGTGCGGCGGGGAGGGGGGCGAGTGGACGAGCGACGACGGGATAGCGACGCGGAGCTCGAGATGTGGTGCGGCGACGGGACGTGCGGCAGGGCGCGAAGGGAGAAGCAGCGCGGCGCAACCGGAGTTAGAAGATGGTGAAAATAAGTGGGCCGGGCCGACAGAGAGGGAGGAAGGAGCTGGGCCAGCCTGCTCGGGGAGGAGAAGGAGAGAGAGGGAGAGGGAGTTGGGCCGGGGAGTGAAAAAGGAAGGAAAGGGGCCCAAAGTGAATAGTGACCTTTCACTTTTTCTCGGGGATTTTTGGAGTTGAAATTTGAGGGTTTGGAGGATTTGAATTTGAATTTGAGCAAGGGTTTGATAAAAAGTGAAGGGATGTGTAGGAGGGGATTTGAGATCTACATTGGCACAAAATCCAATAGGAACCAAAATTAAACTTCAAATTTTATATGAAGGGGATTTAAACAAACCTACCCCTTAAAACAATCTCATCCTGAGATTCCGCGCTTACGCGAACAACTCAGGGTGCTCGGCTCGAAGGTCATACCTCTTGTTCCCAAGTAGGTTCTTCCTCGGAGTGGTTACTCCACTGAACCTTAAAAAATTTGATCACTTTCCGTCTAGTGCTTCGCTCCTTTTCATCAAGAATCCGAATCGGTCATTCTTCGTTGGTCAGGTTTTCTTGCACATTGATTATCTCTAGTGGGACTTGCTCTTCCGGAAGTCAAAGGCATTATTTCTTGAACTGGGACACGTGGAACACGTTGTGTACACCAGAAAGTTTTGCAGGTAACTCAAGCTGATAGGTAACTTCTCCACAACGTGCAGTGATAAGATAGGGTCCGATGAAACGTGGTGCTAACTTTCCTGCCGTTCCAAATCTTTTCATTCCACGTAGAGGCGACACTCGCAGGTATACATGATCTCCAACTTTAAACTCTAGATCTCATCATCGATTGTCAGCACAATTTTTATGTCTAGACTGGGCCACTTCCAAACGTTCTCTAATCACTTTCACTTGTTCTTCAGCTTCTTGCAGAATGTCTGGTCCAAAAATTTTCTTTTCTCCGACATCCGTCCAACAGAGTGGGGTTCGACAATTTAGCCCATACAAGGCTTCGTTTGGGGCCATTTGTATGCTTGCTTGATAGCTGTTGTTGTAGGAGAACTCTGCACAGGGTAGGCATAAATCCCAAGTACCGACAAAATCCAAAGCACAAGCTCTAAACATGTCTTCTAGAATCTGATTCACTCTTT
This sequence comes from Oryza punctata, assembly GCA_000573905.2. NCBI lineage: Eukaryota > Viridiplantae > Streptophyta > Magnoliopsida > Poales > Poaceae > Oryza > Oryza punctata. The sequence continues at coordinate 15,005,386 of CM002488.2, forward strand.
CCATCTGTCCATCGCTCTACGGGTGGTAAGCTGTACTGAAGTTGAGATTGGTGCCCATGGCTTCATGTAACTTCTTCTAGAAATGGGAGCTGAACTGCGTACCTCTATCTGACACGATCTTCTTTGGAACACCATGTCGGCAAACCACTCTCGTCATGTATAACTCTGCTAACTTCCTGCCAGAGTAGGTAGTCTTTACTGGAAGAAAATGGGCAACCTTAGTCTGACGGACAGCTGCGCGGCGCGCGGCCCGACGCGATGCAGGGTGCGTGGCGGTGCGGCGTGGCGTGCACGTGCAGCGCGTGCGACCGGAGGAAGAAGACGGGGAACAGGAGCAGGCCGGGCCAAGGGAGAGGGAGGGAGGAGCTGGGCCGGCCTACTCGGGGAGGAGAAGGAGAGAGAGGGAGAGGGAGTTGGGCCGGGGAGAGAAAAAGGAAGGAAAGCGACCCAAAGTGAATAGTGACCTTTCACTTTTTCTCGGGGATTTTTGGAGTTGAAATTTGAGGGAAATTTTTGGAGGATTTGAATTTGAATTTGACCAAGGGTTTGACAAAAATTGAAGGGATGTGTAGGAGGGGATTTGAGATCTATTTTAGCACAAAATCCAATAGGAACCAAAATTAAACTTCAAATTTTAAATGAAGGGGATTTAAATAAACCAAAAATTAGGGTGGTACAATATATAGTAGTCATATAGCTATCAGAATCAGTTGAATTAGTAGCCTCAAAGTAAGTAGAAGGTTTTGTATTGCCTTCAATTTCTTCCGCCACACTCAAAGCATAAGCAACCATATTGATTTCGTCAATGAATCTCTTTGGTGCTATAATTTTCCTCCTAAGCCTATGAATGGCGATAGAATAGTGTCGCGATGGTGGCGACTGTGAAACAATGGGATCATTTTCAACAATAGAGGAATCCTCAGTAAAAGGTTTATCTGGAACACTATCAATTTCTTTTCGTGGTGCATCAAGAAAATGCTGCACCTGCACACTTGACTTTTATTGAATCTCGATAGGAATATCAAAAGGAGTATCATGTAACATAGTATATTCATTAAAGTCAACTTTCTACTTATCACAGTCTTTCTAGTTTCTGGATTCCACAACTTATATCCTTTGGCTCCAGATTTATATCCTAGAAAGATGCACATCACCACTATAGGCTCTAATTTTCCATTATCAACATGAGCATAAGCGGTACAACCAAAAATTCTCAATTCATAATAGTTTGCAGGGGAACCATACCAAACCTCAATTGGAGTTTCTCACGAATCGCAATGGAGTGATCGATTATTAAGACAACAAACGGTGGAAACAGCTTCTGCCCAAAAACAACTATTGTTGGTATTCCTAAACGTCCATAGATAAAATCCATAAGAGCACACGGAATACCGCTGTAGCACTTCACCTTCGGGTGACCCCCCAAGGATATCGAACACAGGGAACGTGTATAGTCTATCCAAGGCCAAGACTATCCAAGGACAACAACTAATGGTAGGCTAGCTTAGCTAGAGAGGATTTTCTATGTGTTTTAACTATCTAAGCTAAGCTAAAGGTAATTTCCTATCTGTTGCTTCAGGCACCGAGCCCTGCTGATCCTCCAGCGTGGTTCCAGCCATAGCTTTGTGATGGACGGGATTTAGGGTTGTCACCACCTGTCGTCTACCTCTAACAAATCCGTGGGATACATAACAAACAAAGGTAATCTCTAACTTAGACACCACGCCTAAGTTATTAATTCCTACTCTAATACTTGCGTCGGAACATGCTTCTTTATCCAGAGTCACTTAGCACGAATACTAAACAATGAATCCGCAAAGATGTAAATCTATCTTACTTAGACTAAGTAATTAAATAACATAAGAAAGGATCACAAATGCTTACTTTATGGAAGAAGTTTCTCCGAACCTGGAGCACAGTACACTGACAGCTCCGGTACTCCTCCAGAATTCCTTCTAGAAAGCTACATCCGCCTAGGTAGAAGTCGAAGAGAGCGCCAAACTTCCGAGCACTCCTCCAGAGCTTCCCCTCACTCTCTACCTATTTTCTATTTTCTAATGTATAAAAGATACAATAGAGCATCTTGTAATTCAGCTCAAAGAGTTATGTGTTTGTTGACGACCAAATTTGGTAATTCAAATATCGAAAATCAAGATGGAATCGAAGAGGATTGAAGAGATAAGATCGTATCGGAAAGCAGAGTGAAAATCGGCTGTGGTCCGAATCGACTGTGGACTGATCGGCAGAGTCAGAGTCGGACTAGGTTAGCCGATTGAGCCGATTTCGGTAATGTGACTCGGTATACGTCATCAGGTTGTGTTAGTGTGCTTCATATGGATTGCCATGCACGGATAGAGTCCTGAGGAGGCAATTGTATCTATTAATTAGGATATTTTATGTAATTTCCTTATAGATATTCTCGGTAAGAGTCCGCCTAAGGGACTTGTTGGTTAGTTGGATTTGTATTAGGATAATATGAGTCGTGTCCATGATGGACAAAGTTTGTAATTTCGGGTATAAATATAATCCCGAGATCTTGTAAATAATAACAACACACGTTCAATCAATTTCGGCGCATCGCCAAACCTTTGTTTTCTACTTTCGACAAGTTTGTGCTTTCGAGTCGTGCTGCATCAATTAGATCTTCGGCAAAAAGGTATATCTTGTCATGGCGAGTTACATCATTAGGGCTAGTGCTTACATCTTTATGACACTCTAGTTCTTTGTTGTGATTTTCCGAGTTATCATATATGTTATATAACTTAGATCGACAATGCAATCTACCTATATCGGCTAGATCCTTTCTAGGGTTTCATCGATATCGGCTAGATTACTTTGTTAATCTAGGTTATATAATATATCCACCATCCCGAAAAGACAACCATCGGCTTGATTCTTTAGATCTCATGCTTCTATTTATACTTAATGCTGCATTGGTTCAGTCCAACCTATTAAGTCGTATGTAGAATCGTGGTATCTAACCTGCTTCACGGTTGTTAATAAGGATAGTATCGGAGTTTCAGCCGATCTTACCTGATATAGATGTTTTACATCGTGTTATGCTTTGTTTAATATTCTATATTTGCCCCTTATATCAGGATCTAATCTAATGTAAATATATTAAGCTTGATATCAATCTAATTGATTATAGTTTAATATATTTATTACTAGAGAATATCTTAGTATAAGGTTATATCGGAGCTATAGCCGATACATACTTAAACCTAGATATCGGCTACGACATCAATCTGCATAATCATTATGTCATGTTACCTTTAGACTTGGGGAATTTATACTGTCTCGGTTCAGTCGATCTATCCCAATTGCTTATTTCTAAAGTAATATTGATTTAGTGATTATGTAATGTTGATCTTTTCAGCTGATATACTAAGTTTAGGGTTAGCTTTATCATTGACTATACCTCACAGCCGATTCATGCTTTATTGCATCGGCTAGGTCACATACGATATGAAATCGGCCTTATGGCTGATTGTCTATCGTTTACTGATATTCTTTGCATGTTTTTCTTGTTGATTGCAGGATCAAATCAACTGGCACGCCCTTGAATCTGAAATCCTAAGTTTGGACCTGCACTAGAGTAAAGCAAACCTCTCAGGCCAGTGTGTGTTTTTTGCATCAACACGCTTTTGGCACGCCCAGTGAGACTCGTGTCATCATGTCTCCAAACATTACTGAAGTTGAGGAGGACAACATCGTCGCGGTTACACCCAAACAGCTGAGTGACGAACAAAAAGAAGAATTGCAACAAATGCTGAACCAACTCCAAAATCAATATTTGCACTCGTTCACAGTCACCCGGCAAGGCACGGTCATCCAAAGGACCAAAATCCAAGTACCAACGATCGTGAAGCAAGACCCAAGTACTTCTGGAACCGGGCAAGAGAAGGATAAACAAGTGAAAACCGAATTAAGCAACGAAGAATTGCACACATTGCAAGATCGCATCGATTCGGCTGTGCATAATGCGCTAGTCAACCAGTCCGGAGTACTTGTCAATACTTTGACAAACATGATCAAATCAGTAGTAGACGGAACGATAGCCGAAGAAAAGGCTAAAGGACCTATTTACCTACCAGACGACACGTTCCCAGCATATAGAACCGTGAAGACAGAGATTGGCGGGAACCAGACAAATCAACAAGTACTTCAAACCCAGGCTCCATCAGCTCCTTTCTCAAGTTCAAATATTCCATCAATTCTAACCAGGTCACAGCCGATCACTGGGGGGCAAGCATCAACTCAGTTAACACCAGAACAATTGATGAGTATTCTTCATCCAAAACCGCCAGCTGTTGACACATCTTACCAAATTCCTTCGGTTCCACAACAGCCGATTGGAATTACTCAGCCGATAAGCCAGCAATACAGTACATAACAACTTCCTTATGTGCCACCACAAGGCATATCGGCTGGCTTCAATAATCTTTATCAGCCTCACTCACCACGACCTCAGCCGATCCAATACGGCCAGATGGATCCAGTACAACAGCAGTATGGTGGAGCAACACCTCATCAACCCTGGGCCGATATGATCGCTGACGTCATGAGGGAGCAATTTGGACTTAGATCGAAAGATAATGGCAACATGTATCGGCATCCATATCCTGAATATTTTGATCGGGTCCCGTTGCCAAACCGATACAAGGTGCCGGATTTCTCTAAGTTCTCAGGACAAGACAATATATCAACCTACGAGCACATTAGCCGATTTCTAGCTCAGTGTGGTGAAGCATCGGCTACAGAGGCTCTCAGAGTTCGCTTATTCCCACTCTCGTTGTCTGGATCAGCATTCACTTGGTTTTCATCATTGCCATATAATTCAATCAGGAGCTGGGCCGATTTGGAGAAACAATTCCACAAGTACTTTTTTAGTGGAGTACAAGAGATGAAGCTGTCGGACCTCACAGCTATTAGACGGAAATCAGACGAATCGGTCCCGGATTATATTCAACGATTCAGAGATGTGAGAAATAGATGTTACAGCCTATCTTTATCAGATTCTCAACTAGCCGATTTAGCCTTTCAAGGTCTGCTGGCGCCGATCAGAGAGAGGTTCTCAGCTCAAGACTTTGACAGTTTAGCACACTTGGCTCACAAGGTATCGGCCCACGAGACAAGATTTCAAGAGGCTAGGAAATTCATCAAAAAAGCTAATAATGTAAACAATGTCTACAATTATGATTCTGACTCTGAGGATGAAGACCCAGATATCAATGCAGCCGAATGAGCTAGGAACAAGAAGACGGTGGTCTGTCAATGGGCTAAGAATTCGGCTACAGAGGAAAGGTTTGACTTTGACATTACCAAGGCCGATAGGATCTTCGATCTTCTTCTTCAGGAAAAACAGATTCAACTGCCGGCAGGACAAGTCATCCCATCGGCTGAAGAGTTGAAGAAAAGGAAGTACTGCAAAAGGCACAACACAAGGTCTCATCACACTAATGATTGCAAAATTTTCAGGCAACAGATCCAGTCAGCTATCGAACAAGGAAAAATTAAGATTGATGGATCCAACGTGGTGAAGGGGCCGATGAAGATAGATGGACACCCTTTCCCGGTTAATATGGTGCATCCTGGATACAACCGGAACACAGTCGATGGAAATAAAAACCACACCAGGAGTATCAGACCGGCTGGCACAATCGGCAAGTATCAAAACAGGAGCCAATGGCAAGAGGAGGCATATCCCGATGAGGAAGAAAGATATTTTGATCCCCAATGGAGTTGTGAATTCTTCAGATTCTGCTGGAACGAAGGTATGAGGTTACCATCTATCGAAAATTGCCCTGGCTGCAGTGATCCTGACGTCCAGTTCATCCAAAAATCAAGCCGACAACATGCAACTACACATCGGCCAAGACAATCAAGGCTGTCAGTACATGAAAGACTTGGGCCGATGCACCAAGACGATGATGAAGATGACTCACGTAGAGAATCCAAGCCAATGCATCCCCAATAGTGTCCTTCTGGGATATTCACCAAAAATCAAAAGAGAAGAGTTCAAAGGATGAGGAACAGAGAGCAATTCCAGGAGGTTGAGGGTGCAATTAAGCATCGGCTGCGGCAGAAAACAAAGAAAGTATGGCGCGTGAAGAGCAAAGTGGTGCCAGTCGACGAAGTCGAAGCCGATCGCAGCAAAAATCAACAACGCAAGGGCAAGGAAGTGATGTCATCTGAGATAAATATGGTCTTTATGTTGCCAGCCGAATATGCAGTAGAACAAGTTATCGAGCAAGAAGAAGATATGCCATCGGCTAAATTGATGTTATCTCCACAATAAGCTGTTTTGAGAAGCCCGAAGGAACAGATCATCGGCACCTCAAGCCACTCTATGTTAAGGGATTTGTCAATGGTAAGCCGATGTCAAAGATGCTAGTCGATGGAGGGGCAGCTGTTAATTTAATGCCTTATACAACATTCAGAAAGCTTGGAAAGAACTCAGAGGACTTGATCAAAACCAACATGGTTCTGAAGGATTTTGGCGGGAACCCATCTGAGACTAAGGGAGTTTTGAATGTGGAGCTAACCATCGGCAGTAAAACAATTCCAACCACGTTCTTTGTTATTGACAGGAAGGGTTCCTACAGTCTGTTGTTGGGAAGAGATTGGATCCATGCCAACTGTTGCATCCCTTCAACAATGCATCAAAGCTTGATTCAATGGACAGGAGACCAAATCGAAATCGTGCCAGCCGACAGGTCAGTTAATGTAGCTTGTGCCGATTTGTCTATTTGGGAGATGGAAGGAATTGATTGTTTATCTGGTAAAGTTTGGCAAGGAGATTACTTAAAGGTTTCTGATGATGCCATACAGACAACAGGAGATGGAGAGCCCCAATTCTTGTTTTGAGGGCGCCGTGGAGGGTTCCAACCTATACACAGAAGACACTATTGATGATCTCGACGGCAAGCTTGGGCAAGGTTTTATGTCGGCCGATGAACTAAAGGAGATCGACATTGGACCAGGTGATAGGCCTAGGCCGACATACATTAGTAAAGGTTTACCAAAAGAACTTAAATGTAAATTAATTGCACTATTAAAGGAGTATAGAGATTGTTTTGCCTGGGAATACTATGAGATGCCAGGATTTAGCCGATCGATAGTTGAACATCGGCTCCCTATCAAACCAGGCTATCGGCCGTACAAGCAACCCCCAAGACGTTGTAAAGCTGCGATGTATGATGCTATTAAGGCCGAAATTACAAGACTCTATGATGCTGGCTTCATCAGACCATGCCGATATGCTGAGTGGATTTCCAATATAGTACCAGTTATCAAGAAAAACGGCAAGCTTAGGGTTTGTATTGATTTCAGAGATCTAAACAAAGCTACACCGAAAGATGAATATCCAATGCCAGTAGCCGATCAGCTTGTAGATGCAGCATCTGGGCATAAGATTATCAGCTTCATAGATGGCAATGCTGGTTATAATCAGATTTTTATGGTCGACGAGGATATTCACAAGACTGCTTTTAGTTGTCCTAGTGCTATCGGCTTGTATGAGTGGGTAGTTATGACTTTCGGCTTGAGGAGTGCTGGTGCTACATATCAGAGAGCCATGAATTATATTTTTCACGATCTCATCGGTGCATTGGTGGAGATATATATAGATGATGTGGTGGTTAAATCCAAGGAAGTTAATGATCACATAGCCGATTTGAAGCAGGTCTTAGAACGAGCAAGGAAGTATGGGTTGAAAATGAATCCTACCAAGTGTGCTTTTGGTGTATCGGCTGGTCAGTTTCTGGGATTTCTGGTTCATGAGAGAGGGATTGAAATTCCTCAGAGGAGTATTGAAGCAATTAAAGATATCAAACCACCGGAAGATAAAACTAAGATACAATCATTGATCGGCAAGATTAATTTTGTTCGGCGTTTTATATCAAATTTGTCTGGCCGAATAGAACATTTACTCCTTTGCTAAGGTTGAAAGCCGATCAAGAATTTATCTGGGGAGAGAAGCAGCAGCAGGCTCTGGATAATATCAAGGAATATTTGAGTACCTCTCCAGTTCTTATACCACCACAGAAAGGGATTCCATTTAAACTTTATTTGTCAGCCGATCAAAGTTCTATCGGCTCAGTCTTGATTCAAGAGGTTGATGGAAAAGAAAGAGTTATATTCTATCTCAGTAGACGCCTGTTGGATGCAGAAACAAGGTATTCACCTGTGGAGAAGTTATGCTTATGCTTATATTTTTCTTGCACGAAGTTGAGGCATTATCTACTATCCAATGAGTGCATTATAGTTTGCAAGGCCGATGTAGTAAGATACATGCTATCGGCTCCAGTGTTAAAAGGAAGAATTGGGAAGTGGATCTTTGCTTTGCCAGAATTTGATCTTAGATATGAATCGGCTAAGGCAGTTAAAGGGCAAGCAATAGCCGATTTTATAGTTGAACATAGGGATACCGGTGTTGATAATGTCGACATCATGCCATGGACTTTATTTTTTGATGGATCAGTTTGTACTCATGGTTGTGGTATCGGCTTGGTAATAATATCGCCTAGGGGGGCAAGTTTTCAGTTTGCTTTTACTATTAAACCATACTCAACAAATAATCAAGCGGAATATGAAGCTGTTCTCAAAGGGTTGCAGTTATTAAGAGAAGTCGAAGCCGATGCTGTTGAGATCATGGGTGACTCATTGTTGGTGATAAGTCAATTGTCTGGGGAATATGAATGCAAGAATGATACCTTAATAATCTATAATGAGAAATGCCAGGAGTTGATGAAAACATTCAAGATGGTTACTTTGAAGCATATTCCTAGGGAGCAAAACGTTGAAGCCAATGATTTCGCTCAAGGCGCCTCCGGGTATAGGCCGATGTTACAAGGGATTGAAGTAGAAGTGGCCTGTATTCCAGCCGATGATTGGAGGTTTGATGTTTTTGAGTATCTAAAGAATCCTTCAAGATCGGTTTCAAGGAGATTAAGGTATAAAGCTCTTAAGTATGTTTTGTTAGATGATTCATTATATTATCGGACGATTGATGGAGTTCTGTTGAAGTGCTTGAGTATAGAAGAAGCTAAAGTTGTCATGTGTGAGGTTCATGAAGGTATTTGTGGGACACATCAATCGGCTCATAAAATGAAGTGGTTACTTCGAAGCGTTGGATATTTTTGGCCGACAATGCTGGAGGATTGTTTCAGATATTACAAGGGTTGTCAAGATTGTCAGAAGTTTGGAGCAATTCAGAGAGCGCCAGCATCGGCTATGAACCCTATTATCAAGCCGTGGCCGTTCAGAGGTTGGGGGATTGATATGATCGGCCAGATCAATCCACCATCAAGCAAAGGACATAAGTTCATATTGGTTGCAACTGATTATTTCACTAAGTGGGTTGAGGCCATTCCTTTGAAGAAAGTTGACAGTCAAGATGCGATCAATTTTGTTAAAGAGCATATTATATACAGATTTGGTTTGCCACAAACAATTACATCTATATTTGTATCGGACGAGTTTGTTCAGTTTGCTGATAGCAATTAAGTTGTTGAATTCATCACCATATTATGCACAAGCCAATGGACAAGCTGAAGCATCTAACAAGAGTTTGATTAAGTTGGTCAAGAGAAAGATAGCCGAATATCCCAAGAAGTGGCATACTATTCTGGCTGAGTCATTATGGTCTTATCGGATGGCTTGCCATGGTGCAATTCAGGTACCTCCTTATCAACTGGTTTATGGGCATGAAGCTGTATTACCATGGGAAACCAACATCGGCTCTAGGAGGATTTCTTTACAGGATGAGTTAACAGCCGATGATTATCATAATTTGATGGTTGATGAGTCAGAAGATTTGGTTCAAGCACGATTGCGAGCTCTTGAGAAAGTTCGAAGGGATAAGGAGAGAGTTGCCAGGCATTATAACAAGAAGGTTGTACCCAAATCTTTTGAGGAAGGAGAGCTGGTTTGGAAATTAGTGCTGCCGATAAGGGCCAGAGATAATAAATTCGGCAAGTGGTCACCGAATTGGGAAGGACCGTTTCAAGTTCATAAATGTGTTTCTAAAGGGGCCTATATGTTAAAAGGACTTGATGGAGAAATATTTGGAAGAGCACTTAATGGAAAATACTTAAAGAAATATTACCCAAGTGTTTGGATTGGTTCATGATCGGCTATGGTTTGCCGGTTGATGGTTGATAGCCGATGTGTTTACATCGCCTTTAGATGGCCGATATTTTTATCGCCCTTAGATATGTAAGTTTGTAGCATTGTGTTCCCTACTACAAACTTGGGGGGCATGGAAGATGAAAAGTTGGAAATTTCTGAGCAAAATTTAGTATAAGTTTGATAAGTTGGAATACAACCAAGTCTGCCAGGTATACAATTGGTTTATATGAAAGCAACAGTATCAATCGGCATAAGGAAGTTAAGAGGTTATGTTGCAAGACAAATGTTTTAGCCGATTACAGAATTGATTACAAAATTCTTCTAAGTCCCTATTACAGGAAATCATTGCGCAAGATATTTCTGGATTGCTGACAATGCCCGTTGACGGATTTCTTCAACTTCTGCAATAGTTTGGGCATCTTGGGCGTCAGTTCTAGGAATTACCTTCAGGGACTTAGTCATGGTGGCCACATTCTTTATAGCTGATTTCAGTTTTGCTTTCTGTTCTCCAATGGCTTTAGGGAGATCGGCTAATTTCTGCTTTTCTAATGCAATTTTGGCATTACACTCTTCAAGCTTGGCTAGCAGATCTATTCTTTCAACCTCTAGTTGATTTATTGAAGCTTTAATTGACTCTTCGGCTAGTTGATCGAGCTTGGTTTTCTCATCATGAACTAACTGCCGATTGGCTTGAATGGTGGTCTCGATATCCTTTTTCTCTCGTCTATCGGCTATCCTTTGTCTTGCTTTCTCCAGCTTAAATTGATGCTGCTCGAGATACATAGCTGGGGTAACTATGTTGGACAATTCATCTGGTAGAAGAGCTTGGATTTCTTGGAATCTGGTACGGAGAGTGCTGCAGTCAACTACCAGGCTGTCCAGAGATGCTTCTAGCCGATGTGCAATGTCTTCAAGATTCCTTTTTACGTCATCGGCTAGAGGAGCTAAGGATTTGCTTGTTGTTTCTTCTTCTGTTTCTTCATCAAAGTAGTCCTTTATATCAAAAGAAAATAAATTGGCTAAGACCTGCAAGTAGGAAAGATGAAAGGAGTACAAGTAAGAGGATATTTTTATATAGCCGATTTGAAGAGTTTTAAGGATGAGACTTACAGGGATTGCAGGAGCAGCGATTTCTTCTTCTTCGACATGATGGCTGCCTACAGCTGATGCGGTATGTTCACTTGAAATCGGTTGTGCTACAGGAGATGGAGGGGAAGGAGGCTGAAAATATTCATGCAAGTGTTAGATAGTATCGGCTAATGAAGTATTCGGAGGATTAGAAGGTTGAAACTTACCAAAGGAGCTTGAATGGATGGTTTAGCCGATACTGGTGCTGGTTTCTTTCTTTCAGCTGGTCTTTTCTTCTACAAAATGCAAGAGTTGGAGGATTAAGTTGAGGGTGAATAAGGAAAATTTGTATCAAGGAAGATGAATTTACCCTGGGTTACCGAGTGAAGACAGCTGGAACAGAAGGAGTTGTGGGGGTTTGCTTTGGAGAGGCTGGAGGTGTTTCTTCTCTTACATCACTGGATTCAGCTGCAGCTTCATCTATTGCCCGTTCAATGGATGCTTCTTTTAGGGCTTCATCTGCATCATCGGCTGTTGGAGGTGGTTGTTTCTTGGCCTTTTTCTTAGTGGCTGGTGGCACGACAGTTAATGCTCTAGTTCTCCTTTTCCTGCCTGCATCGGCTGGTTCCCTCGTTTGTCCTTGGAGTAGGCTTGATGTCTTAGGGGCATGATAGTCGATGACAGGAGGAGTCATGCCACATCTGTTAGGAAATAGCCCTGCAGCATATTCAATATCTTTGCCACTTTTGCTGGTATGAGGAGGAGATGAGTCTGTGGTCTGAAAGAGCAGAGATAGTTCATAAGTTATAAATGGAATCGGCTGGTATGTTTAAAACATGAATGAAATAAAGAAAGAGAAATTACCTGAGGGATCATGTCAGGGAAGAGATCTGTCATGTAAATGGTAGCCGATTGGTGAAAAAAGGTGTTGTTTCCATTCAGCCCACCATGAAGTGAAGATTTTGCTCCTGAACATGGCTAGTTCAATATCATTTATACTGCCAAGAGAGGGGCCTGGAATGTTTAGTAGCCGATCCATCATTAAGCTTGAAGTTATTTCTCCTCGGCATTCAATTTTGTCTGCAAACCACAAGCCGATTGGGAGTTGTCCCATACCAAACTGCCTGACTGAACTCATGGGATGATAGAATTCATATGAAACCTTTATGTTCCTGCCTTGATGGATGCCGACAGGAAGGATGCATGGGCTGATGGCTGTGGTACATACTTCTCTGGACTTCTGGAATTTATCGTGGTTTATTTCTTCAAATCTGAAGTCTGATGGCAGTTCAAAGTTGGCTGATTCATCATAGAAGAACCAGATTCTGGCATCTTTTTGAAAGCCGTCATAGAAGCTGAAAAACCAGTCCTTGAGCAGTTCTGCTGATAATTTTGCTCCTGCATCGGCTGGGGTGCTGGCATATTCTCCAAAGGACATACACCTCCGATGGGTTATTTCTTCTCCATCATCATCAGTGATCGGTTCTAGTCTTGGAAATTCTGCTTCAGTTAGGGGTGGCCGATTGACAGCTTTCATTGCAATTAAGTTTAGCCAAGATTGGAGTAACCACCATGGACCACCTGTATTGACTGTTGAGCCGACAGCTCGTTTGGCCGATGCATTATTCAGAGTTTGATATAAATAGCCGAGCAGAATTTTTCCTAAAGGAAATTGTCTCTTTTCTTCAAGTGCTTCGGCTGTATGCTGCCAGTTTGAGGTTGGGCCACAACTAGATCCACAGAATAAAAATTTCTCCAGCCACATTAGCAAGAAGGCAGTATGCTCTCTGGGGGAGATTGAGCCTTGACCCATGTTAGCCGAAATAAAGCCAGACCATCCTCCTATGCTCTTGGTTTTAAAGTCAAATCTATTCTTGGAGTTGAAGATCATCGGGTTGGCAGATGAGGTAATATCCAGTCCAGTTAACATGGTTATGTCCAAAAGTGTTGGGGTCATCGGTCCTTGATTGAACATGAAGGCATTAATGGTGTTGGACCAGAAGTAGCTAGCAAAGGCCATCAGTGGTTCGTCTTTGGCCGAATTAGCCAAAGTAAGGGCTAGGGCTTGGCCGATTCCGAGTTCATCCCAGTGGTTCTGCTTGCTAGCCGATATGCGTTTATACCATGCATGCCAGCTTTTCTCTAGGGATGGCCAAGATTTGAATGTGTTTTTCCAATGCCCTAGGTTTGGATTTGCTAGTTTGAAGGGAATCCTATTTGTTTCGGCGGTGATAAATTCAGTTGGGTCCAAATTGCCGATTGGTCCAAGGAAGTAATTATTCTCATGGTTCAGACTGGGAACCGCAATTAGGTTTGCGAGATGCTACATCAATGAGGTAAAAGAGGAAGAAAACGGACTGAGATTGCGGAAAACAAGATTTAATGAGCAAAAAGGAGATCTAGCCGATGGGACTTACCTCAGCGTATTCGGCCGATGGGGCAATGGATGGAGCGGATGACGAGGACATCTTTTCGCCGGCGGAGGTTGAATGTGTGAAGGATGGCTTGGAGTTGACTGCTTGCGCTGAGGGGATCGCCGGAGTTGGGAGAGACGGAGATTGCGAAAGTGGTGGCAATAGTAATAACGGTGTGAAGTTTTTCGGGGCCGTCGGTTAGGTATTTAAAGTGATGTGGTAACGGTCAAAAACGGAAAGAGCGAGATTATCTCGAAGATAAGATTTGGCAAATCCGAAACATTACCAAATATTCCGGACTTAGGGGGCATGTGTTGATGACCAAATTTGGTAATTCAAATATCGGAAATCAAGATGGAATCGAAGAGGATTGAAGAGATAAGATCGTATCGGAAAGCAGAGTGAAAATCGGCTCTGGTTTTCTATGTGTTTTAGCTAGAGAGGATTTTCTATGTGTTTTAACTATCTAAGCTAAGCTGAAGGTAATTTCCTATCTGTTGCTTCAGGCACCGAGCCCTGCTGATCCTCCAGCGTGGTTCCAGCCATAGCTCTGTGATGGACGGGATTTAGGGTTGTCACCACCTGTCATCTACCTCTAACAAATCCGTGGGATACATAACAAACAAAGGTAATCTCTAACTTAGACACCACGCCTAAGTTATTAATTCCTACTCTAATACTTGCGTCGGAACTTGCTTCTTTATCCAGAGTCACTTAGCACGAATACTAAACAATGAATCCGCAAAGATGTAAATCTATCTTACTTAGACTAAGTAATTAAATAACATAAGAAAGGATCACAAATGCTTACTTTATGGAAGAAGTTTCTCCGAACCTGGAGCAGAGTACACTGACAGCTCCGGTACTCCTCCAGAATTCCTTCTAGAAAGCTACATCCGCCTAGGTAGAAGTCGAAGAGAGTGCTTAACTTCCGAGCACTCCTCCAGAGCTTCCCCTCACTCTCTACCTATTTTCTATTTTCTAATGTATAAAAGATACAATAGAGCATCTTGTAATTCAGCTCAAAGAGTTATGTGTTTGTTGACGACCAAATTTGGTAATTCAAATATCGGAAATCAAGATGGAATCGAAGAGGATTGAAGAGATAAGATCGTATCGGAAAGCAGAGTGAAAATCGGCTGTGGTCCGAATCGGCTGTGGACTGATCGGCAGAGTCAGAGTCGGACTAGGTTAGCCGATTGAGCCGATTTCGGTAATGTGACTCGGTATACGTCATCAGGTTGTGTTAGTGTGCTTCATATGGATTGCCATGCACGAATAGAGTCCTGAGGAGGCAATTGTATCTATTAATTAGGATATTTTATGTAATTTCCTTATAGATATTCTCGGTAAGAGTCCGCCTAAGGGACTTGTTGGTTAGTTGGATTTGTATTAGGATAATATGAGTCGTGTCCATGATGGACAAGGTTTGTAATTTCGGGTATAAATATAATCCCGAGATCTTGTAAATAATAACAACACACGTTCAATCAATTTCGGCGCATCGCCAAACCTTTGTTTTCTACTTTCGACAAGTTTGTGCTTTCGAGTCGTGCTGCATCAATTTGATCTTCGGCGAAAAGGTATATCTTGTCATGGCGAGTTACATCATTAGGGCTAGTGCTTACATCTTTATGACACTCTAGTTCTTTGTTGTGATTCTCCAAGTTATCATATATGTTATATAACTTAGATCGACAATGCAATCTACCTATATCGGCTAGATCCTTTCTTGGGTTTCATCGATATCGGCTAGATTACTTTGTTAATCTAGGTTATATAATATATCCACCATCCCGAAAAGACAACCATCGGCTTGATTCTTTAGATCTCATGCTTCTATTTATACTTAATGTTGCATTGGTTCAGTCCAACCTATTAAGTCGTATTTAGAATCATGGTATCTAACCTGCTTCACGGTTGTTAATAAGGATAGTATCGGAGTTTCAGCCGATCTTACCTGATATAGATGTTTTACATCGTGTTATGCTTTGTTTAATATTCTATATTTGCCCCTTATATCAGGATGTAATCTAATGTAAATATATTAAGCTTGATATCAATCTAATTGATTATAGTTTAATATATTTATTACTAGAGAATATCTTAGCATAAGGTTGTATCGGAGCTATAGCCGATACATACTTAAACCTAGATATCGGCTACGACATCAATCTGCATAATCATTATGTCATGGTACCTTTAGACTTGGGGAATTTATACTGTCTCGGTTCAGTCCGATCTATCCCAATTGCTTATTTCTAAAGTAATATTGATTTAGTGATTATGTAATGTTGATCTTTTCAGCCGATATACTAAGTTTAGGGTTAGCTTTATCATTGACTATACCTCACAGCCGATTCATACTTTATTGCATCGGCTAGATCACATACGATATGAAATCGGCCCTATGGCCGTTTGTCTATCGTTTACTGATATTCTTTGCATGTTTTTCTTGTTTATTGCAGGATCAAATCAACTGGCACGCCCTTGAATCTGAAACCCTAAGTTTGGACGTGCACTAGAGTAAAGCAAACCTCCCAGGCCAGTGTGTGTTTTTTGCATCAACAGTGTTGAAAGTGATTTGTGCTCCTCCTTTTATAGGCTCCAAATGATGGTTTTGGCAGTTGTAAATGTTGGAATCGCCCCTCCACCGTCATCGGGGAGTCATCAAGAGCGTACACATGGAAGCAGATCGCGATTGGGCTCAGTGGCGGTTCGGCCGAACTTCTGGGCCGCCGCTCGGCCTCCCCTTTGGCTGGGAGGTTGCTTAATGGGCCCCCAACAACTCGTACTATGGTTGGGCACAATTCTAAGTGGTTTTGATTGACATATGGGCCCTCCAATCCGTGTAATCGTGTGCTGATTGTCCAAAGGTGTATTTTGTCGCATGACATGTGTATTTTTTCATAAAAAACCTGCATTCACATATTTCAGCAATACTAGTGGAAATGATTACTGATAATCCCTACCACTAAGTTGGATACCATATTTTATTTCATTATATGCAGGCATTGATGGTCAGATATTATGATTTAAGGACCGTCAACAGACCCCCACACTTAACCTTTGCTCGTCCTGAGTGAAAGCTATGGACTCTACAATAGGGTTATGACTTCCTTACTAATAATCATGCAAACAAATTATTCAAAACCATATCTATACTTGTGGGTCTTTGTAGTGTCTACCATGCGATCCTGGGCAATTGAGGAATGGAACAATCTTGACTCAAGTCACCCTAACTTTTCATGAAGAACAACTTGGGGTTTTTCAAGTAACATAAAATTATAACTTTGCTTTGCTCCTCAATTGATTCTCTCGATCACTCAAGGTGTATGATTCCTCACAAAGGCATATGATTATGCCTTTTCTTTTCCTACCATCTAATAAGGCTTATGCGGAGCTCAGGGTATGGAAAAGTGTAAAGCATTACATGCATCATATATATTGCAAAGTCAAATAATGGATCCACGGAAATACAAAAGATACCAACTTGATCAAGGCTTGCACATGGGTGGATATATGGTGGATAGGTGGAACTCCAGTTTTCGGCGCTCTCTTTTGTGCTTTATTTTGGGACAAGCTATTTTTGGCATGATTGATCTTAGAGTGGTTGCATCTCTTTTTGGATGAGAATGCATTCCCTCTATGGCAAAGTGCTTGTAGAGATATTAGGATAATGTCTTTTGGGATATGCACTTGTATTTGTATAGCTGTCCCTTTTTTAAAGCTTTTTGGAGAGGCTTTTTGGTGGAGTGTTTATTTTGTGGATAGATGAGACGAAATGGTATGGAATGCTAACATCCAGTGTAGAAGTCAAGCATAGGTGGGTGCAATGTGGCTTTTGATCAAGCAAGCATGACGAGTACTTCACTAGAAAACTTGACAACACTCGATGTAATACAAGAAGCATATGTAGCAAGCTAATCATGAATGATCAATCTATGGCTATAGTGGGAATAAAAATATCAATGATGAGTTTAGCATCGTTATATATATTTTTTTATTTTATAAAATTCCCAAGTGTGCAACATGAAGAGCATAATTTCTATCATCAGAATATATCTAATTCATCAATTATCTAGATAGCGTTGAGTCCCTATTGGAAATATCACCACAAGCAACAAGTAATGAGCTAAGAATAGTAGGCATGGATGTTATTTTCAGGGAGATCATAAACTCTAACTGTACCATCCCTAGCTTGAGTGTAATTAGCTTTGATATTTTAGAACTCCTAATCAAATTAAACTCAAGATAGAGTGTATGTCCAAAGGGAGAAACTTGTGCAAACCTGCGCTTCGTATAAAACCAAGGAGCCAACTTTATTTTATTATATTTTATTTTTGTTCTTATCATGATAGGCACATTACAAGGATAGAATGAAATGAAATAAATAAAAAAATGAGCCAAACAACCTAGACCTAAACTTGCCTATCAGAACCTAGACCTAAGATAACTAGAGGGGAACCTTGGTGGTCAGGTGGGAGAAGGGGCCAAGGTGGCAGCACCACCACTGGGTCAGCTGAACAAAGAGCTCGGCCAAACCCTGGTAGGCCCCACCTTGGCCAGGTCAAGGTGGCTGGCCTCTAGGCTTGGGCTTGACCCCTTCCGATCCATTTCCCAAGTGTTTAGACTCCTGGTAGAAGCTTAAAGCGACTAGGTTTATTACGTCTAAGTCATGATCAACTTCTAATGGATCAGGGAAAACTTTTAAACGATGGCCATTTACTTTGAAGTTTTCCTTGTCCGAAAAGCTTCACCATTGAGTTGAACATCAACACCTTGTCCCCTGCCTTGAACTCCTTGTATTTGAGCCGCTTATCATGCCATCTTTTAGTTCTATCTTTATAGATCTTGGCATTGTGGTAGGCGTTGTCCCTCCATTCCTCTAGCTCGGATAGTTGCATCTTCCTGTGCTGTCCAGCTCCATTTAGGTCCATGCTCGAAGTCCGGATAGCCTAGTGCGCTCTGTGTTCCAACTCTACCGGAAGGTGACAAGTCTTCCCGCAGACAAGTTGGTACGGTGTCATCCTGATGGATGTCTTATAAGCAGGCCTATATGCCCAAAGTGCGTCTAGTAGTTTGCTCTTCCATGCCTTCCCTATCTCGTTAACAGTTTTCCGCAGGATATTCTTGATTTGTTTGTTGCTTGTTTCTGCCTGTCCACTTGTTTGGGGATGATATGGAGTCGCAATGTTGTGCTGAGCCCCAAGCTCTTGCAAAAAGCTTCAGAAGGTCTTATCGATGAAATGAGACCTTTCGTCACTTATCACCATCCGTGGGTTCCAAAACGAGGAAAGATAATATCGTGGAACATCCGGCGAGCGTGCTTGGCGTCTGCGACCCTGCATGGCATTGCCTCTACCCACTTGGATACATAGTTAACGGCCACCAGGATATACTCGCAATCATAGGACTTTGGGAAAGGTCCCATGAAGTCGATGCCCCATACATCAAATAGTTCAACTTGAAGATTGTATGTCAATGGCATCGCATCTCGAGCAGTGATCCCTCCATGCTTCTGGCACCTTGTGCATCTCCGAATGAATTCCTTTGTGTCATCATACATTGTTGGCCAAAAGAATCCACTCTGCTAGACCTTTGCTTGTGTCCTGAATGCTCCATAGTGACCTCCATATGGGGCAGCATGACACTTCTCAATGCTCTTCATGTCTTCGTCTGCCGGAACACATCTCCGTAGTAGACCGTCTTAACAGACTCTGTAAAGATAAGGTTCATCCCACAAGTGCCTGCAGCTCTCGTAGGTCAACCTCTTCTTATTTTCTCCCGGTGACACATACCCCGCGACCATGAAGTTGACGGTGGTTCCATACCACGGGTCAAAGTCTGTGACTTTTAACAGCATGTTGTCTCACAGATAGTCATTTATCAATAGCTCCTGCATGTTAGTGATTTGCATATGTGACAAATGATCTGCAACAGAATTCTCTACTCTCTTTTTATTATCCTTAATTTCTATGTCAAATTCTTGGAGTTTAAGAATCCACCTAATTGGCCGAGGTTTTGCATCTTTTTTAGAGACAATATATTTTAGTGCAGCATGGTCAGTGTAAACTATTACCTTAGCTCCTACTAAATAAGAGCTGAACTTATCAATGACAAACACTACGACTAGGAGCTCCATTTCAGTTGTGGCATAATTAAGCTGAGCTCCAGTCAAAGTTTTACTAGCATATGCGATAGCATGGTGCTTTCTATCCTTAGTTTACCTAAGGGCAGCTCCTACAGCAAAATCACTAGCATCGCACATGATTTCAAACAGCAGCGACCAATCAGGGGGTTGGATGATTGGTGCTGAGATGAGCGATTCCTTGAGGATTTTAAAGGATTTTAGACACTCATCATCAAAGTCAAACGGGACATCCTTAGCTAGCAAGGCAGTTAGGGGTTATAAAGTGTCTATAGAACCCCGCATAACCTAAGAAGCTACGGACTCCATTGACATTGATAGGAGGTAGGAGCTGTCGAATTACTTCGATTTTTGCTCTGTCCACCTCAACTCTCCTTTCGGAGATTAGATGTCCTAGGACTATTCCTTCACGAACCATGAAGTGACACTTTTCCCAATTAAGTACCAAGTCCTTTTCTTAACATCTTTGTAAGACCATCTCTAAGTTCTCCAGACAATGATCAAAAGTTTTACCATAGACTGAAAAATCCTCCATGAAGACTTCCATGATATCCTCGATCATGTCGGAGAAAATAGACGTCATGCATCTTTGAAATGACGTGGGTGCATTACACAACCCAAAGGACAATCTTCGGTATGCATACGTTCTACAAGGGCACGTGAACATGGTCTTACTTTGATCATTGGGATGGATGGGGATTTGGTGATAACCAGAATACCCATCAAGTAACAAAAGAATGAATGGTTCGCCATCCGCTCTAGAATTTCATCAATGAAAGGCAGCGGGAAGTGATCCTTCTTAGTAGCCTTGTTGAGTTTCCTGTAGTCAATACACATCCTCCATCCCGTGATGGTTTGTTGTTTGATCAACTCGTTGTTAGTGTTTTCAACGACCGTCATGTCTCCCTTCTTAGGCACTACATGGACAGGGCTAACCCACTCACTATATGGCATGGGATAGATAATCCTGGCATGTAGGACTTTCAAGACTTCCTTTTTTATGACCTCCCTCATGGGATTATTTAGCCTCCTCTGAGGTTCCCTAGATGGTGTAAATGATGGGTCTAAGAGAATGCGAAGAGTGCAAAGGGTCGGACTGATGCCTTTTAAGTCTTGGAGGGAATAGCCATGGTGATAAGTCTGGTATCTGCCTCTCAGAGAGTTTGTCACTTATGATGACTG
Source organism: Oryza punctata (assembly GCA_000573905.2). Lineage (NCBI taxonomy): Eukaryota > Viridiplantae > Streptophyta > Magnoliopsida > Poales > Poaceae > Oryza > Oryza punctata. The sequence goes on from CM002488.2 coordinate 15,026,335, forward strand.
GAGACTCTGTATCGCTGTTCAGAAAAGCATAGCATAGGATTGAAGGTAAGGGCTTTAGCTCAATTGGGGTTCGGATGGCTGATCTATTTTTGGCGGATCATTCGTTTTTCCATATTCATCCTTCCCTTCATTGAATTCTTCGATGGATTCATCGAGAGTACTCTGGGTGCTCGAATGGAGAAATGGTCAGCACTTCCTCAATTGGCTCAGGAATAGGAAGAGGCTCCATCAAAGAATTGGTTGATTGCAACACAGGGATGGAGATGGCGATTCTTCCTATTTTCAGGTTGAGGACACCGATTTCTGGCACATCTAAGAGTTTCTCTATGGGATGGCTTATTAGTACGTCGAAATAAGAGATTATAGAGAGTACAAACCAAATTTCCTCCAATGAGACACGTAACGGTTATGGAGGGGCAACGGATCTGAATTGCTTCAGAGGAGAGCCATCCTTCCCTAGACCATTCGTTACTCATGATGGTCGTCAAATTCTTCACCGTCTCTTTAAGAATAGCTCTATCGAGAGGTTCATCAGAATTGACCTTGGTCGGTGGTCTCTTCTCGCAGGAATAATTCGAGTGTTCCCATAATCTTCAAAAAGATCCTCCTCGAATTGGAATGGAATTTTTGGAGGATGAATTTGTTCTTCCTCCAGCTCCTGTGACTGGAATGATGATTCGCCACTTGAGTCGGGTTCTAACTCGACGTGCAGAGGTTCCTCAATGATGATCTCAACCTCCGGGACGACTACTTTTGGGCAGAAATAATCGTTTTCTAAGATGAGATCTAGGAGTTCTCTTCCTTCGGCGAATGTCTTGTGTGCGAACGACCCTCCAGCGGAAATATCAAGATTTTCCGCAGACTCCTTGTCTAACCCGTACCGAAGATGTTGTAACAACACATGGTTAGGTAAAGACAAGTCTAGGCCAGATAGAGTTAACAGTGAGAACCTAGTCTAGGCTGCATCGAGAGATTCCTTCTCGTTTTGTCGGAAAGAAAGGATGTTTAATCAAACATTAATTACATGGGTTAATGGAAAGAAATCTGATGCGGAAATCATTCCTTCGGATATACACAACGATCCTCCATTGGTCATTTAAGGTCCAATCACAAGAGCTCGCGCAAGACAATTGAATTTAGAGGTGAGCTCGTTCATAAGTTCTTCTTTATATGATTTTGAGAATAGATTGCTACCTAATAATTATATTATGATTAGGAATAATGGAGAGGATAAGGAAACACATAGAGAAGGATTTAGAGTCATGGAGGATCAGCGAGGACGTTCAAGTTAAGGTGGACGCCCAAACCAAGTCAACTTCGAGTCCGTTTCGGAGTCCAGGACTAGTCTGCACTAAAACGGGCGCCCAGGTTGCATACGCGCTCGGATTGGCCGTTCTTTATATGGATGGAAAGCTAAGAAGATAACCTTTCCAATGGTTCTGGTCCCATGTCCAAATTCGTTACGAGTCATCAGGAATTGACCGAACAAGTTGATGTTCAAAATCTATTTCGGTGCTACGATGCTGTATTTGGGCCTTTGGGCCGTGTAACGTATTGGAGCTCATTAGGGTTGCGTCAAGGGGTGCTTGCATGACCCTAAACTTCATATATCAGTTGTCGTTGTCATCTTTAGTTTTTGGGTTTTGCTTAGATTAATTTATCAAGAACAGTTTCGCCGCTAAATCGGTTTGTAAGATCCCAACTTGTGAGCTTAATCATTCATCTGCAATTTTGGTTGCAATCTTCTTTGTTCTTGTTTGTGTTCTTCGATTCGCAAGCAGGGATTAGCCTTCTTGGCATGGTCGATCGGGTTTCGGCACGGTTGATAACCAGAGGAGACGTGGTGGTGCGATTGTGGGGTTTAGGAACGTGCTCGTTCAAGAATCCAGATCGATTTGTGTCGTGACTACACCAAATCGTTGATTATCAGAACCTTTCGGAAGATCGGGAACCCTTGTCCACATCGAAAGCTAGGCAGAATTTGCACTTTAGCTCCTTCCATTCACCGTGGAATGTCTCGACAGACAGAGTGTACCATTGCTTCGCTTCATCTCTAAGTGAAAAAGGAAACAATTTAAACTTTAGAGTTTCCTGTGTCATGCCTACAATGGATAGGCATGAACACACTAGCTAAAACTCCCGAAGTTGGTGGTAAGGGTTTTCACTAACACTACTAGAGAAGGGTTGCTCCCGAATCTTGACTATAAAGCTAGGACTGATTTCGTAGCCATCCGAAAAGATTGGTATTGAAGAACAGGATGTCTCACAAAGATTAGCCCAGGGAGTAGAAAGGTTTTGAATTGTTGGTTGCTCCATCAAGGAAAGGAATAAAAGAAGAAGTAACAAATAAAGATACGAGGATGACATAGACAATGGTGCTAGAAATGCTTGTTGGTATTTCTTAACATCCACATATAAAATCCACAAGCGCACGGAATACCGCTATAGAACTTCATCTTCGGGTGACCCAAAAAGAATATCGAACTCAGGAAACATGTGTAATCTATCCAAGGCTAAGACTATCCAAGAACAACAACTAATGGTAGGCTAGCTAGGCTAGAGTGGACATTCTATGTGTTTTAATTATCTAAGCTAAGCTGAAGGTAATTTCCTATCTGTAGCTTCGGGCACCGAGCCCTGCTGGTCTACCAACGTGGTTCCGGCTATAGCTCTATGATGTACCCAAACGTGGATGATTACTAGCATGGGATTCAGGCTATCACCACCTGTAGTCTACCTCCCAACAATCCGTGGGATACACAACAAACAAAGGTAATCTTTAACCTAGACACCATGCCAAAGTTATCAATTACTACTCTAGTACTTGCGTAGGAACTTACTTCTTTATCGAGAGTCACTTAGTACGAATACTAAACAATGAACCCACTACGATGGAAATCTATCTTACTTAGACTAAGTAATTAAATAATATAAGAAAGGATCACGAGTGCTTACTTTATGGAAAAAGTTTCTCCGAACCTGGAACAGAGTGCATCGACAGTTCCGGTACCCCTCCAGAATTTCTTCTAGAAAGCTACATCCGCCAAGGTAGAAGTCGGAGAGAGTGCCAAACTTCCGAGCACTCCTCCAGAACTTCCCCTCACTCTCTACCTATTTTGTAATGTATAAAAGATGCAATAGAGCCTCTTGTAATTCAACTCAAAGAGTTGTGTGTTGAACGTGACTTGTGCTCCTCCTTTTGTAGCCACCAAATGATGGTTTCGGTAGTTGGAAATGTCGGAATCGCCCCTCCATCGTCATTGGGAAGTCATCAAGAGCGTACACATGGAAGCAGATTGGGATTGGGCTTAGTGGCGGTTCGGCCGAACTTCTAGGCCCCATCCCAACCTCCCCTTTGGTTGGGAGGTTGCTTAATGGGCCCCCAACAACTTGTACTATGGTTGGGCTCAATTCTAAGTGGTTTTGATTGACAAATGTGCCCTCCAATCCGTGCAATCGTGTCTCTAGAGGTGTATTTTGTCGCATGATAGGTGTATTTTCTTCATAAAATACATGCATACACATATTTCACCAACATTAGTGGAAATGATTTGTAATAATCCCTGCCACTAAGTTGGATGCCATATTTTATTTCATTATATACAGGCATTGACAGTCGGATATTATGATTTAGGGACCGTCAACACCTATGCAATCTTGCATTTGACAACATACAACGTGGCTTTGCGATGATTGTCCTGTTCATACGCTCAGCTACACCATTTTGTTGGGGTGTGTATGGAATGGTGTAATGTCTAATAATGTCTTCTGCCTTACAATAAGAGTTGTATTCATTAGAATAGAATTCCATCCCATTATCAGTGTGTCGCTTCTTTATCTTCTTTTTGGTTTGCCTTTAAACCATTACGTTCCACTCTTTAAATGGTGAGAATACTTCTGATTTATATTTTCGAAAATAAGGCCAAACTTTTTTAGATTAATCATCAATAATTCTCAACATATAATGAGCACCTCCTAGTGACGTCTTACGAGATGGCCCCCATAAATCATAATGTACATAGTCAAGTATACCTTCAGTGGTATGTGTTGAAGTATTGAACTTTACCCTCTTGTGTTTTCCAAACACTCGATGCTCACAGAATTGAAGTTTACTAGTGTTATGTCCATCAAGAAGCCCCTTCTTACTTAACTCTGCCAAACCAAGTTCACTCACATGCCTAAGATGCATATGCCAAAGCTTTGTAGCATTAGAATTAGATAATGTCTTTGAAATTATAGTAGCATTACCTATAATCATGGTACCTCTCAAGAGATACAAATTTGCAGATTTGACATAACCTTTCATCACAATAAGAGAACCTTTTGATACTTTAAAAACTCCATCTTCACCAGAATATTTGTATCCTTTCAAATGTAGATTCAAATGTAGAGTACTCAACGAGATGAGGTTTCTCATCATAGTTGGAATGTGCCTCACATCAGTCAAACTCCTAATAATGCCATCAGACATCTTAATTTGAATGAATCCAACTCCTGCAATCTTACAGGGTTTTTTATCACCCGTTAACACAGAACAACTACCTTCCACATATTCGTAAGTCATAAACCATTCTCTATGGATGCATATGTGAAAAGTGTAGGTTGAATTAAGAATCCATTCATCATCAATCTTTGCACATCCAACAAAAGCAACAGGCACATCACCTTCATTATCACTTTCAGCAACAATTGAAACTTTACCCTCATCTTCAGTTTAACCATTAGGGTTAAATGTGCCATTTCGCTTTTCCTTGTTTTTCAACTTATAACACTCTGATATATAATGATTATTTTCTTGCAATAATTGTAAAATTTATTACCCTTACCTCAAGACTTGCAATGACCTTTGTAGCAATTTGAACTTATACCTCTAGATCCACTAGAGGATCTTCTCTAGATTTACCTGCCATGAACGAACAAGCCTTCTGCTTGTGAAGTTGAACTTTTAGTAGACACTATTTGTTTCATCTTTTCCTTGGCATGCAAGGCTTCATAAACTTCATTAAGGGTCAGAGTATCACGACTATATAATATGGTATCTCTGAAGTTTGAATATGAACTAGGTAGGGAACACAAGAGAATAACACCAAGATCCTCTTCATTATATATTTTTTATTTTAATTACTGCCAGGGCTTTGCCTCGCAGTTTAATTTTCAATAAAAGAAAAGCATTTACAAAAGTATAAAAACAAAGAGAGAACTTAAAATATTACAAAGGTTGTAACCAATCAAAAACTATTTGTTTTAAAGGGTCCTTCATTCTGCACATACGCAGAAGAACATCCTTCTTGAACAAAACTCTCCAAGCTTCAAAAGATTGTTGCTCATTCCGATATACCATTCTATTTCTTTGCTTCCAAATATGCCAAGCAGCAATAAAGAAGAATTCCAAATAGCCCTTTTGACCAAAACACCGATGAGCTAACACGATCATTTGGAAATTTTACCTCCATTGACTGAAGATCAGCAAATATCTCTTTAAATTATGAAAGATGATCCAACACCTTTCCTTCATCATGCAACTTGCACAAAAACAAATTTTGCTTAAGATGCATCTTGCTAGTGAGATCCTTTGTCATATAAAGCTGTTCCAACTTTAACCAAAGTGCAGCAGCACTTGTCTCCTTTAACACCTGCTGCAAAATATTGCTTGACAAATATAGATGAATTTGAGATAAAGCCTTACGATCTTTCTGCTTTTCATCGTCAAACCAATCAGTGGCATTCTTTCCACCTACACGTTCTAGCGCATCATCCAAATTGGCATGTGCCAAAACTACCCGCATCTTGACTTGCCAAAGAGAAAATTATGTGTCTCGATCCAACAATGGAAGATCATACTTCAAGAATGCCATGTCGAAGAAGACATGATTGAATAGGTAATAAACATGGCTCTGATACCACTTGTTAGAAAACAACTAACAAAATATATGACCGCGATGACGAGACAAACTAATTTATGTGGAAACTTCTTTAGGGAAAAGCCACATATGCACAAAGGAAAATTTCACTATTCAATATAACTGGTGGTATACAAACACAAGGGATTTACAATGAGTGGTTAACTCATCCCATGTAGATTATAAGAGGAATAGAAACGCAGAAAGAATTCTGAAAACTATTTTACTCTTCACCGGAATGCATTACCCGATTTATATAGGCATCTGAATGCATGTAGCCCAAAACGTGAACGGATAATAAGAAACTGTGTATGCAACCGTTAACATGCAAGTATGCATGCAACTAGAAAACACCAACACCAATTTGGTAAAAGCAAAATTAGACTGCCCAAAGTTTGGCACGTGTAGGATCCTTAGGAATTCGGATCATTGTTGGTATTTCTTACGTTCATAGATAAATCTACAAGCGCACGGATACCGTTGTAGCATTTCACCCATGAGTATTCCCACGGGTATCGTATTTATATTTCCGCAGGGAATGCGGTGGTGTAAAGATAGAGTTTAGTTTCTCACCAATCAATCTATAATTAATTCATCATAGTCTCAACAGGGTTAGGATAATAATTGATAAGGTAGTGAACACACAGGAGATTCACCTCCATTATAATGTGTAGTAGAAAAGAGCACAAGAGAACTATGGCGCAACTGTACTTCTAATCTATTCATGTTTAGTATACGCTTAACAAATACCTGCTTAGAACATAGGACTTAGTTCCATGCACCCAGGTACTACTGAAAGACCACTCCTTGCTTGTCTTCCACCGTGGTTATGGAATTTATGCACTCTTACATCATACCCGAACATGGAGGAATACAAAATAAGGACATTGCTGTCACCACCTGCCACCTACCTTACTTTCCGTGGGGCACACCCGCATTTAATGATTTTTTCTAGCTTAAACACCATGCTTGTGCTACTAAATAATATCACTAACTCCCCCGGGACTCTCACACTATGGATGAACAAGTTGGAGCTAGAGCAATCTATAAAGGTCATTGGACCGTTACCGTAGCATGGATAGACTAGCCTAGGATGAAGCAGATATAAAAAGTATATACTACTCGTAGAACATATATTCGACAAAGAAATATATAGACTATGCACATAAATAAGTAAATAGGTCATTTCTATTAAAGGAACTATAGTCTTACAAGATGAGTAAAGAACTAAAGACATAGCCGAAACTCCGAGAAGACTACAGGGCCAGAGCTCCCCTAGACTTATTCTTACTAAACTATAGAGAATACAATGTGGTTAAACAGAATTGCTCCTTGAGGTGTGTGTTGTGAAGTGAGGGAGTGAGCTCCTTAAATTGGCTGCTTATGACGGTTCTATGGTGGTTAAACACCCACAACCTCCATTAGGAGCCAATGGGAAGTCTACACATGGGGGGTGGAGATGAGGCGTTGCTATGATAGTTCGGCCGAACCCTCAGCACCGGCTCTCTCCACCGACTTTGGTGAGTGGCTGCTAGGTGGGCCCTTTGATCGGTTCCCTAGTGTTTGGCCACACTTTGAGTTGGTTTTAGTTGACTTGTGGGCCCCTCAATCCATGTGCTCGCACGTGATTTGACGGAAGTATGTTTCCTTGCATGCCGGCTTCATTTCTCCTTCACTTTGATGAATAATCCCTGCATCCATGTTAATTCTCTAATCCTAATACAACTACATTATTTCTTATTGGTATATGTGTAAGAAGTGCTAATTTTCCGTTTATTCGTTGTGCTTGTTAGTAGTCAAAACTGGTACTTAATGACCGTCAACAACACCCCAAGCTAAACCTTTGCTCGTCTCGAGTAAACATAAAACTTATGTTGTTGATCACGAGTTACTACCCATGCTTTATTTCATAGTAATACTATGTCTACAACATACCTTCTACCAGAATTTGAACAAATTGGCAATAGTACTTTTATCTTTATTAACCTATTCCTCATGGGGCTTGTTGTTTCCCCTCGCTTTGGTTAGTTGAAGAACAGAATGGATCACAGAGCACCACTCACTCTCTATTTGTTTCAACTTTCATTCCGGAAGTTTTCAAGAATTTTCACAATTAAAAACAAAGTTCCTCAGATGATGCTCTCGATCATTCTACTTCTAAATGTTTATATGTGGAGCTCAAGGTAGGGATAGAAAATATGGCAATACTTGCATCGCATATATTGCAAAATCAAAAGGAGGATCCAAAGAGAAAATAGATCATACAACCTTGATCAAGATGTGCAAAGTGTGTGGCTATATGGTGGAAGGTGTATGTGGTACTCCTTTGTCATGAATTCTCTTCATTCCTAACTTGTGATATAGCTATTTTTTTCTAACTATTTTTTTCATGATTGCCCAAAAACATTTATGAGCACTCCTTTTCTCATTTGTTTCTCTTCTCATAGATTGAGAATATTTTCTACCTCCCATCTCTTGCTCTCTTATTTTTTCTTCAGCCATTTCTTATTGACAACTACTATAAGAGACATTTTCATAGACATGGTGGAGTATTTATTTGGTGGATGGAAATGTTGCAAACACCTAATGTAGAGGTCAAATAACTATGGTGCGTGTATGACATGTTTTTGTTAATCGCCAGTGTGAAGCAGTATCTTGATCAAGAAAGCATGAAATGAATCTCATAAGGGTCACAACAAGTTGATAGAGTTCAATGTATTAACAAGTGTTGTCGAAACGACAACTACATGTGTCGAACAATGTGGATACTCAACAATTGTCGGGAAGGTGAAGTGTAATAAATTTTGTATATATCCAATCCCCCCTTTTACAGGGCCCTAGGTGACTATTTATAACCCTCTTACAGATCCCCCTATTAGGGTATAGGGCTATTACAGGGGAATTTACATGGTCACCCTCATAAAGGGGCCCTTACATGGGTATTTAGTGTAATCCAGGCACATGGGCCCTTGATGGGCCGTCTGGCGGCTTTCGGTTCATTGGCCCATGACCCGGGGCGATCGGGCCGGCCCGCTGGCCTTCCTCGGACCAGGTCTGCCCTGGCGAAGCCATCCTCCTTCGGCGCCTGCCTTCGCCATACCGGCTTCGCCTTGGTTGGCCGGATCCCTTTGTAGCTCCTCGCCATCGGATTTCGCCACTAGGTTCCGCCATCGGGCTTCGCGTTGGCGCTTCGCCCCCTGGTCCTTGGGCGTTAGGCGACTAGATCCTTGCCGTCTGGTTGGTTCCGGCAGGCTCGGTCGAAGGGGCCTCATGGCATACTGCCAACAAGCCCCTCACAGGCAAGGGTGAGATAGGAGCTTCGGCCGAGACCGTGCAGACTATGTAGTATGGTATGAGGCGCCCCCTTTCGACCGACGCTCCTGCCGAAGCCCCTCTTTTGGGATCCTGCAAAAAACTCGTGGCATGCGAAAGAGGATTATCGTGCGTGGTCTTCGCCCTTCTCGAGCAATCGTGGGGATTTGATTTTGATTGATTTTTTTTTCTTTTTTAATGGTCCTGGTGTAACCAGTGTTGGGCCTTCGCTTTTTATGAACAGTGGGGTGGCCTATGTCACTTTGGTAGGTTTTAGCGAACCAGTGATGGGCCGTTGGGCCAAGGCGAACAGTAGTGGGCTTTCTTTTTGGGGCCCACTACTGCACGGCCTGATCCATGGGATTTTACCGTTTCGCCCACCCCGTGACACGTGGCCACCCCTGATTGGCCGGGGAGGCGAAGCGTCGTTCGGTGAGGTATATATTCTCACCCCTCGCTTTTCACCGTCGCCACCCTTGTCATTTTCACCGCGGTTACTTTCCACTTACTCTCGGCTAACCTCTGAGTGACCTACTTCGCCCAAGTAACCTTTTTCGCCAACAAACTTCCTCTTCGCCCATGGCTCGCCGCAAGCCGAGCCCAGTCCTCGCGACCGGTCCCGATCCCGGCCTGATCGATGATGACACCTCCGCCTTCCTGGGGGCTTCGCTCGTCGACGACGACGAGTTAGCCAGGATGGTTGACGCGGGCATGGTGGCGGAGGGGCAGGCGTTCGCCCCCGGAGAAGCCGTAGTGCCTCAACCTGGCGAACACCAGACGGTGGTGTTTGCCGTTTTCGTTGAGGCCGGCCTCCGATTTCCGTGCAACATCCTGTTGCCGGAGATCCTTCGCCTCTTCCAAGTTGAACTGCCCCAGTTAAGCCCTTCTGCCCTGGTGCGGATTGCGATTTTCGACTGGGCATGCCAGACCGCGGGGTTCGAGCCCAGCGCCGATCTTTTCGGCGCCATCTTCTCCGCCGCCGTCAACACAAAGACGGTGATCACGCCCGCCGGAACCCGGAAGACGGCGTTCGGGAGTGTGAACTTCAACGTTTGCCCCGAACGCGTCGACTTGTGGCCGGTCAATGCCGCCATGTCGAAATGGGACCGCCACTGGATGGCGAAGTGGTTCTACCACTCCATCCCCTTCGAGACGGACTCCGAAGCAGCGAGGGCGCTGTGTTGGCGGCGTCGCGCGATTTCACCAGCGCGGAGACCTAGGGTTACCGTTACCGGCACCCTAGAGTCCCGCTTTGCCCTGCTTCGCAGGGTGTGTTCCCGGCTAAGTTGCCGGGATTTAGTAGAAGAGTTCTGCATGCTGCGGATCCATCCGCTTTCGCAGGCATGGCAGGTCGAAGTCGATCAAGGCGAAGTGGTCGACGGCTTGCCCAGACTTGTTTTGCCCCGAGGGGCGAATGGTGAGCTCCCTTTTTCCCTCCTCTTCTCCCTCTTTTTTTTTACGTTTCGCCTTTTTACCCTACTTTCGCTTCGTCTCCTAACTTTGTGTCTTGCCTTTTTCCAGTGTTGACGCTGGCCCAAGCCGACGCCGAAGCCAGACGGCTTGTTGGCGATATCTCGTTGACCGAGTATAGCCAGCTGCTGACCCGGCAAGCAGCTGGCCGGGCGAACCGCGTCCATGTCGGCGAGCTTCCTCCGAGGGTGAAACCATCTAAGGCGGATGGCGAAGCCGGCCCCTCTCGGAAGCGCCCACGGGGGCAGGTTAGATTTGCCCCCGCAAACAGAAGGCTCCCGTCTCTTCAGAGGATGATGTCGAAGACGAGGATGCCGAAGAGGAGGGAGCGGGACGGGCCGACGCCGCGGCCGAAGAGGCTACTGACGAGGCGGGCGATAGCCGCTCCGGGACGCGCGGTTATACGCCGACTCCCAGCCCGGAACATGCTGACACCGGGGCGGAGTCCGCCTCTTCGCCCCTGCGGTGAAAAGACGTGGAGGGCGCCAAGGCCCTAGTCGGAGGCGGCGTGACGAAAGCAGCCCCCCGGAAAAGGAGGGTCATCGCCATCGCCAACGCCTTCAGCGATGAGGAGTCTGACGGGACCCCTACCTCGCCCGCGGGGCGAAGTCAGGGACCTTCGATGTCCCTGGGGGCGACCGACGGGGCTGATGCGTCGCCGTCGACTGAACGGGTGGTGAGGGTGGCCACTCGCGTCTTCGGCAGCCCCGTACGCCGACCGCTTTCGCCGCTTGCCCCGGATAAGGGCAAAAAAGCCACCGAGGGATCTGGCTCCGAGTTCTCTCAGGGGTCGGCCCGCTTCGTCCCCGGGGACTTCGAGACCCGGGCTGAGCTCATCCCCTTCGTGGAGGGGGTGAGCAACATTGTTTCGCCAGCTGGCGGTCCCAGCCTCTTCGCCGAACTCAATGAGTTTGACGAGGGGTGCTCCGCCGTGAAGAGTTTGGCCGTACGGGTAAGTTTCGGTGTCCTCCAAATTTCTTTTGTTTTTCGACCTCCGCTTTCTACACTTGGCTTACATTGTGCCCCCCCTTTTTTTTCTTTTCTTCGCCAGCTTTTGGCGGCCCATTGTTCCACTGAGCGGACAATGCGGGCTCGCCTGGACAGCCTAAAAAACCGGCTCCGGGCGAAGGACGACGAACTTGGCCAAAAAGGCCTTGAAATGGAGGGGCTTGCCCGATCCCTTCGAGAGGCGAAAGCGGAGAACAGGCCGAGCTCGACAAAGGCAGCGAGGTGAAGGCTGAGATCGATCGCCTTTCGGCCGAGCTGGCGAAAGAGCGGGAGCATACCGCCATGTTGACCGTCTACTATGACACGACGGAGCCCCAGATGGAAACTGTTCGCCAGAGGGCGCGCAAGGCGGAAGAGAAAAACAAGCACCTTGCTCAAGAGGCGGTCCGGGTGACCGAAGCGGCGAAGGCGTCCTGCTGCACCCTTCGCCTTGCCCTTACGGATATGGGGGCGAAGGCGAGTAGCTTTCCGGGCGAATACGCTTCCGTCCTAGACTTCTGCGATTGGAGCCAGGAGGCCGGCTGCGCTGTCTCTGATTGCGCCACCGCATATGGCGATTGCTGTGCGCATATGTCGGCCGCCTTCGCCTTGGGGTTGCTTCAGCAGAACGGGTGCGAACACGTCGCCCGATTCCCCGAGCTGGCGAAAGGGGATTGGGAGGTTAGCTCCCAAGACGTGACGCCCGCCCTTCGTGCCTGGCGGAGGCAGTTTTGGCTGAAGGAGGGCCGTTCCGCAGCTAACACCCGCCTCCTTGAGCAGCTGGCGAAGTCAGAGGCGGCGAACCAGGACGAGGAGCCGGCAGCGAGGGGCAAAAGAGGAGCCGAAGACCACCCCGAGGTGTGAGGCCCTCCGCCCGTCTATTTTTGTAAACTTTTCCTTTTGTTCTTCGCCGTTTTTAGGGGCGAACTATGTAAATACGGCTGAGGCCTTGAACTAGTGGAAATATATGACTCCTTTCGCCATTTGTATCGTTGTTGTGCGACGCGCGAACCGTTTGAGATGTTTTTGCGATTGACTTGCCTAGTTCTTTCGCGTTCGCTTTTCTCTTATTCCGCTCGCCTTTTTGTAGGGTTGGTGTCGAAAGCTTTGCGTTCGGCCTCCCCTTGGGGATTGGCGAAGCAAAAACGAAAAGTTCATTGCGGTGAAGAATTTGCCGAAGGCTCGATACCAGCTTCGGCCTATTTACCGCAAAATGACAATCAATGGGAACAACTACAGGGTTGTAAGCGTCGCTAACTGGATGCGATCCCATCCTGGGCGAACACTGGAGGACTACGATCGTGTCCATGTGGCACGCCTGGAGGGCATGGCTCATTTCTGGCGAAACCATCGACGGACCGATCGGCAGGAGGCGATCGCCCAGCGGCGCTACGCTCTTACTGTAGCTTCGCCCCCCTCTCCTCTTAGGGTAGTGTACAATATTAGTAGTGATGACGAACCGTGTTCGCCGGATCACTCCTTTAGTAGTTGCCTTGGGGGCGAAGATGTAATTTTCTTCTAAGCGAGCGCTTAGATCGTTTCGCTTGTATCGCGTTACCTAATGTAAGCTATTGAGTGTATTTTCAACGTTTAATAAAGATGTGCTTTCGTTTCCTTTTCGCCATTGTCTGCATTGTCACATTTCGTGCTTTTGTTGGGTCGTGACGTATCGACCCCTTTGCGTGTATTGGCGAAATAGGCACACTGACTTTTCAGCTTTCGACTTCCGTTGTCGATCCCTTGCACTTTGCGTTTAGTGGCTTGATTTTGCGTGGATCGATTATAACGGTGCTCGGGCTCTCTTTTTTTCTTTTCTCTCCCGAAATAAGCTATCCCGGTTTCAACGTTCGGCGAGCGATGCTTCGGCCGATTCGTTTCGCCCCCCTGGCTTTTTCGCTGATCAGGCGTTTGCCTTGGGGTTTTTTCCACGAATTATCATGCACATAAGTAAAAGAGGCGAAAAACACAGAAATTTTATAGTGGTTCGGGCCTCCAGAGCGGATAACAGCCCTACATCCAGTTTTTTTTTGGGTATTTTTGTGCCGAACGGCTTACAAAATGGCGGGTGCCAAAAGGCTACATGGCACTATGTACATTTTTACATGTTGGCGAACAGGGTGCCACCCTCTAAACATAAAAACGCTTGAGTGAAGCGGCGTTCCACGAGTGATCGAACTCTTCGCCCTCCAGTGTTGCTAGGCGGAAAGAGCCCGTCCTTGACTTGTGCTTGATGAGATACGGCCCCTCCCATTTTGACTCGAGCTTCCCAACCGCTACTGGGTTCGCCTTTCTCCTTAGAACGAGGTGGCCCGGTAGGAGCTCTGTAGGGCGAACCTTCTTGTTGTAGGTTGCCGAAGTGCTTGTGGCGTATTTGCGCATGTGTTCCAGTGCTTCGACTCGCATCCCCTCAAGGAGTTCGAGCGACATTTCGCGCCAATCTTCGCGCCCCGAGAACATCACCCTTGGTGAGTTAGCCCCTAGCTCTGTTGGGGTCATTGCTTCGTCTCCGTAAAGGAGCATGAATGGGCTGCACTTGGTTGGCCTCGTGGGAGTTGTTCGTAGAGCCCAAAGGACGGACAGCATTTCGTCTGGCCATTTGCCCTTCGCCGCCCCCTCGAGCCTTTTCTTGAGCGCCTCCAAGATTTTGCCATTTGCGCGTTCGGCCGCCCCGTTCGACTGCGGGTGTGCGACCGATGCGAACTTAATTTCCAGGCTTAGCCCTTCGCACATTTCTCTGAACTTGTCAGAATCGAATTGTTTGCCATTGTCTGTGATGAATTCCCTTGGAACTCCAAAACGGCAAACAATGTTTTTCCACACAAACTTCTGCACTGCCGCCGAAGTGATTGTGCCAAGTGGTTCGGCCTCGATCCAGCGAGAAAAGTACTCGATGGCCACAATCGCAAATTTGTAACCATTTCGCGCTGTTGGGAATGGGCCAATAATGTCCAGCCCCCACCTGGCGAAGGGTCATACTGGAGCGATCGGCTGCAACTCATACTGTGGGGCGGTTTGGCTTCGGCCATGCCGTTGGCAGCCTTCGCACCTTTTGGCGTGTCCCACGCAAACTTTCAGCACGGTTGGCCAATATACCCCTTGTCGAAACACCTTGGAGGCGACAGTTCTGGCAGCTTGGTGTGCCCCAAAAAGCCCCTGATGAATTTCCTTCACCATCTCTTCGCCCTCGGCGAAGGAAACGCAGCGAAGTAGGGATTGGAGCACTCCAGAGCGGTACAACTGCCCTGCAACCAGTTTGTACCGCCTGGCCCTGATTTGCAGGCGTTTCGCCTCCGCTTCGTCATCCGGAAGCCAGCCGTCCTTTAGGTACTTCACGAACGGTGTTCGCTAGTCCTCCGGGTCTTCGCTCGTGGCAGTCTGGTTTACGGCCATGACATCTTCGATTCCTTTGGGCACACCTGGTGCGTACAGGACTTTGAAGAAGATGCCTGGCGAATGCGGTCCTCTGCAAGCGGCAGATTTCGCCAGGGCGTCAGCCTCCTAATTCTGCCCTCTGGGTAGGTGTTCGACCGTTATGCCGGCAAAGCACTTTTCCATTGATCGAACGGCCTCCAAGTATCGCTTCATCCCTTCATCCTTTGCTTCAAAAGACTTATCAACATGACAAGCCACCAGTTTGGAGTCAGTTCGGATGAGTAAGCGCCGAACCCCCATTGCCTTTGCCTTCCTTAGGCCTAGCAGCACCGCCTCGTATTCCGCCGTGTTGTTGGTCGTGTCGAATTGCAGCCTTGCGACATACCGGATCGGCACGCCCCCCGGCGAAATGAGTATGGCCGCGGCGCCCGCCCCCCGATGTGACCACGAGCCATCGGAATACATTGTCCAAGGCTGTTCGACTGGTTGGGGTTCAGGGGCGAACGCTGGAGTCCATTCGACCACAAAATCAGCGAGGACTTGTGATTTGATGGCGGTGCGCGCCACGAAGTGCAGGTCGAAGGGGGATAGCTCCGCCGCCCACTTGCTGAGTCTGCCAGAGATTTCTTTACCCCGTAGTACTTCGCCCAGGGGGTATTGCGAAGGCACTGTGATTTTGTGGGCTTGGAAGTAATGCTTGAGCTTGCGCGAAGCCATCACCAGGGCGTAAGCGAGCTTTTCCATTTCAATGTACCGCGTTTTCACCCCCTGTAATGCTTCGGAGACGAAGTACACCGGTTTCTGCCCTGATTCCGTCTCTTGGACTAAGACTGCGCTGACCGCCATTGGCGAAGCCGCTAGATATAACAGCATTTCGCTTCCCGGTGTTGGGCTGACCAGGGCGGGTGGGCTTTGCAAATACAGCTTTAGCTTTTCGAATGCGGCCTAGCATTCTATAGTCCAGTTAAACTTGCTTGCGCCCCGAAGGGTCTTGAAAAACGGCAGGCTCCTTTCGGCTGCTTTGGAGAGAAAACGACTGAGTGCCGCAATTCGGCCCGCGAGCTTCTGTACTTCGCGTACGCTCGACGGTGGCCTCATTTGCTGAATGGCGTCGATTTTCTCGGGGTTCACCTCGATACCCCTTTCGGAAACAAGGAAACCCAACAACTTGCCGGGGCGGACCCCGAAAACACACTTTTCAGGGTTTAGCTTCATACCCGCAGCCCGCAAGTTGTCGAAGGTCTCTTGCAAATCTGACACATGGTCGGAGGCCTTACGGCTTTTCACGACAATGTCATCGACATACGCCTCCACGTTTCGCCCCAGTTGCTTGTGAAGCACCTTGTACACCAGTCTGGCGAATGTTGCTCCGGCGTTCCATAGGCCGAAGGGCATCCTGAGGTGGCAAAAAGTGCCGAACGGCATGATGAAGGCAGTCTTGGCGATGTCGTCTGAGTGCATGTGGATCTGGTGATAGCCGGAGTAGGCGTCCAAGAAGCTCATGAGCTCGCAGCCAGCCGTCGAATCGACAAGCTGATCGATCCGCGGGAAGGGGAAGTCGTCCTTCGTACAAACCTTGTTGAGGTCTGTGAAGTCGATGCACATGCGCCACTTGCCATTCGACTTCTTTACCAGGACCGGGTTCGCCAGCCACTCCGGGTGATCGATTTCCCTGATCACCCCGGCCCCAAGAAGCTTTTGCACTTCGGCCTTCGCTGCTGCTTGGCGATCAGCGGACATCTTGTGCAGCTTCTGCTTCCTTGGCCTGGCGTCTGGCTTGATAGCCAGGTGATGCGTGATGAGCTCTGGCGAAACGCCTCCCACTTCGCTGGGGTTCCAGGCAAAGATGTCGATGTTTCTCTTGAGCACTTCCAGGATTTTTGCGGCTTCCCCTTCGCCTAGGTCGCCTCCCAGCTGGACGAGCTTCGACGGTTCTGCCTCGCTCACTTGCACCTTGATTACCTTGCCGTGAAGGGCTGGCTTCGGCGCCCGGTTAGCGTGTGGTTCGGTCTCCACGTTGTGCACCGCCCTGCTGATGACAGCCAGGTTGCCTTTTGGTGCAGCCGAAGGCTGAAACCCGTTGACAACAATCACCCCTGCCGGACCCGGCATCTTGAGCTTGAGGTAGTTGTGATGGGAGACGGCTTCAAACTTGTTCAGGGTTGCACGGCCGAAGATGGCGTTGTAGCCGTACGGGATGTCGACGACGTCGAACAATATCTGCTCTTCGCGTCGATTTCCTCCCGCGCCGAAGACGACCTTCAACCGTGCTTGGCCGAGGACCTGAACCGCCTCACCGCCGAAACCGCGGAGTGAGGCCGGCGCCTGAGTGAGGGCCGAGATTGGTAGCCCCATCCTGGCGTATGCCTCGGCGAAGATGACATCAGCCGAGCTACCTCCGTCGACCAGAATGCGCCGGACCTCGAAGCCGGCCACTTCAGCCGAAATCACCAACGGGTCTTGGTACGGGAACAACACCCCTTCAGCATCTTCCGGCCCGAAAGAAATTTGTTGGCTCAAGTACTTTGGGACATCTTCGCCTGTGGCGGTGATGCTATGCACCGTTCGCAGCTGCGACTTCTTCTGCCGCTTCGACAGCGGGACTGGTGGATCGGCCCTTGTGATTACTTGAATAATTCGGCGCTGCACGTCTTGGTGCTGTTCGGCTGGAGACGACTGTTCCTGGACCGCTTCGCGAGGTGCTTCGATGGAGACACCCTGATGTGGCCTTGGTTCGTGGGAGTTGTTTCGCTGGCGGATGTTTCGACACTGCTCGGTGGTGTGCGAAGACCGCCCATGATAGGCACAATAGAGATCTTTTCTGACCTTTTTTCGAATGGGCTGCTGATGGCTGCCGCCCTGTTGGGCGTCGAACTCCTTGCGGAGCGCCGGTACTTCTTCGACAGCCATGATCGCCTTGCCTGTTCGGTCGGTCCTGAACTTCCTCCAGGTCATGGGACCTTGGCCTTGCCTGGGCGGCTGCCCCGGGTTCGCCGGCTGGGGCTGGCGAGCCGCGGGGGGAGCCGGTTCGACGACTTGCGCTTGCATTTGAGCTTGGGCCGCAGCGATGGAGGCTTTGTCGTACTCGGCTTGGATCGCCTGTCTTCGCTTGGAGTCCTCTTCGCCTCTTGCGTACCCATCAATGATGCGAAGCAGGTGCTCGAGGGTTTGCGGCTCCTTGTTTGCGATCTTTCTTGTGAGTTCGCCCTCGAGCAACCCTGCCGAAGCGGCGTTGATGACCGATGCCTCCGTTATGTCTTGAACTTGGCATCGTGCCTGCGAGAACCGACGCATGTACTCCCGTATTGACTCGCCCGGCCTCTGGCGAATGCCGAGAAAATGCTGTTGCGTCTTCGGCTCCTCGTAGGTGCCTCAGAAGTTGAGGATGAAAACATCACGCAATTGCTCCCATGAGTAAATGCTATTGGATGGCAGATTGAAATACCAAGAACGGGCGATGCCGTCAAGGGCGAGATGGATTACCTTCGCCTTGGTGTTTTCATCGCCATGAGCAGCTTCGATCGCGGACTCGTAGATTGAGAGGAACTCTTTTGGGTCTGTTTCGCCCGAGTACCGCGGAACGGGTGGGAATTTGAACTGAGGTGGGATTGGACGATTTTTGATCCCCCCACTCAGTGGCAGCCCCTTTTCGCCCCCAGCCTTGCCCCCTGTGCCCTGCAGCGAGGGTCCGCTCGACTGTGGATACGGTGTGGCGAAGGGCGAGGTGATGGCCTGGGGGAGCGGCTGGGCTGCGACGTTCGGCGGCCCGCTTCCGAACGGTGGCGCTTGGGTGGTGTTGTAGACGTCGAACTGTTGCCCCCGATTCCAGGGCGGAGCCCCTGGCCCAGGTGGGTTCGTCGGCGGCCACCCTGGCGCGCCTTGGCCGGAGCCCCCTTCCGGCTGAGCCGAAGGGGTTATGCTTGAGATGTGAGGTTGGTTGAGCTGCTCAAGGAAAGCCTGAAGTTGTGCCTGCAGCGCCGAGGCCCCCTCCGCCATTGCCTGCGACACTTGACCGGGCGAAGGGTGTGCTTGGACCGCGGGAGGCCGAACTGGCGCCTGCTGATAGGCTTGAGGCGGAATGTAACTTGCCGAATACTGGAGGATGGGAGCCGGAGCGATCTTGGTCTGCCGTGCCGCTTCGTATGCCTGTTGCTGCTCCTGCATTTGTCGGAGCATGTCCTGGAGTCGTGCCATGTTTTGCCACATGGCCTCCATGTTTGCTTCGGCCTGTGCGTCAAGGCCAGGATCGACCTGCGCAGCGGCGATTGCTGTCGAAGCCGGCTGCGTTGACGAAGGGATCTCCAGTACGTGCTCCGCCGGGGTGGTCGAGGGCGAGGGCGGTGGTTGTAGCGCGGGCGCCGAAACCACCGGCGCGGCCGCCGCCTCGGCAGGCGCCGGAGGCCCCATGCCTTCGCCAGCGGCCATCCCTCCTTCGGCCGTGCCTTCCTTTGGGTTCGCAACCCTCTCTTTTGAGACCTTTTTTGGTGGCATTCGCTCTCAGTGGTTTCGCTCAGAGATCCCCACGGACGGCGCCAGCTGTTGTCGAAACGACAACTACATGTGTCGAACAATGTGGATACTTAACAATTGTCGGGAAGGTGAAGTGTAATAAATTCTGTATATCAAAAATCTCCCCTTTTACATGGCCCTAGGTGACTATTTATAACCCCCTTACAGATCCCCCTATTAGGGTTTAGGGCTATTACAGGGGAATTTACATGGTCACCCTCATAAAGGGGCCCTTACATGGGTATTTAGTGTAATCCAGGCACATGGGCCCTCGATGGGCCGCCTGGCGGCTTTCGGTTCATTGGCCCATGGCCCGGGGCGATCGGGCCAGCCTGCTGGCCTTTCTCGGACCAGGTCTGCTCTGGCGAAGCCATCCTCCTTCGGCGCATGCCTTCGCCATGTGGGCTTCGCCTTGGCTGGTCGGAACCCTTTGTAGCTCATCGCCATCGGATTTCGCCGCTGGGTTCCGCCATCGGGCTTCGTGTTGGGGCTTCGCCCCCTGGTCCTTGGGCATTGGGAGACTGGATTCTTGCCATCTGGTTGGTTCCGGCAGGCTCGGTCGAAGGGGCCTCATGGCATACTGCCAACACAGTAAAAAAGCATTTGGAAAAAAACAAAAAAAAGTTCTATAGATGGTAGCACCTGCCTCGTGGTGCTAGCATTGTTACCAACCAATACTAAAGATGTATTTCTAGTCTCAGTTATTTCAACAGGGACTAAAAATATTTATCTTTAGTGATAGTTCGGTTACAGACCAGGAGCAAAGCTCGGTTCCCCAGTATTGATAGTAACATCAACAAGCACAAAAAAAATTCAAATGTATTTTTGTTATTTCGACATTGCATTATTCAGCAAGAAGGCCGGTCCTGTAAGACTTCACACACCCACCAAAGGACAAAAAGATGAGAAACCCTATGATATGCAATGGTAAAAACCACTCCATTGCATTTTGAAAATAATGTTTTCGTTAGTTTCAAATTTGCATACAATGTTACCGTTACTACTGTTTTAAAATTAGCAACAAAAGACTAGGTATTTAAAATCTCAATCGAATTAATTAGTTTTTCATAGATCATATATAACCATTTAAAATACCATTGATCATATATAACAATTTAAAATACCTTAGGTCCAAGTTACACTGATGAGTTCAAATTATGATTAAATTTCAGTTTAAATATAACATCTGCATAATAATAACCCGTGCAACGCTCGTGTTGACGACTAGTAACTTTAACCCATCATATATAAAAACACATCTGTGTGACCTCCGCAACCATATTTTCAAATTATATCTATGACGGGTATAAAAGCCACTCCCATGTTTGTGAGTTGTGACGCATTAACGTAACGATGGCCAAGGAACTGTGCTTCACTGTGCACCGCCGCGAGGCGGTACTCGTCGTTCCATCGGTTCCGACACCCCACGAAACCAAGCGCCTCTCCGACATCGACGACCAAGAGTCCCTGCGCTACCACGTACCCGGCCTCCTTGTATACCGCGGTGGTCAGCCTTCGCCGCCGCGCGGCAGCGACGACGATGACCCGTCAGGCATCATCCGTGCTGCCGTGTCGCGGGCGCTGGTGCACTACTACCCGCTCGCCGGCAGGCTGAGAGAGGTGGAGGGACGGAAGCTGGTCATCGACTGCAACGGTGAGGGGGTGGTGTTCGTGGAGGCGGACGCAGACGTCCGGCTGGAAGAGATGGAGGATGCCGCCGCTGGTGGTGGTCACCGGCTCAGGCCGCCATTCCCCTGCGTGGATCAGCTCGTCCCCGACGTGCGAGGCGTGGCCGGCAGCGTGATCAGCTGCCCGCTGTTGGGAATCCAGGTGACACGGCTCCTCTGTGGTGGCTTCATCGTCGGGAACGCCTGCAACCACAGCGTGTGCGATGCCATGGGTCTCGTTCAGTTCCTCAACGCCGTCGCCGACATCGCCTGTGGCCTCCCTGCACGTGCTGCCCTCGAAGGTACATGGTCTCGTGAGCTGCTCGATGCGCGCATCCCTCCGGCGCCGGCGTTCCCACATCGCGAGTACGACATCCTGCCGGTGCAACCGTCGCCGCCAGCCCTACCTGGAGGCGGCAGCGAGGAGGACAACATCGTGCGGTCCTTCCTGTTCAGCTCCACCGACATCGCCACGCTTAAGGAGGAAGCACAGAGACACCCCGAGCTCCGCGGCGGCAGCACGGCGACGAGCTTCGAGGTCCTCGCGGCGTTCCTCTGGCGCGCTCGCACCGCGGCGCTGGCGGTCGCGCCGGACGAGGAGGTGCGCCTCGTCGCCGTCGTTGGCTTCGGCAGGATCGCCGCCCTGGGCCTGCCACCCGGCTATTATGGCAACACATGCGCGTACCCCACGGTGGTGATGACCGCCGGGGCGCTCCGCGGTTGCACGCTGGGAGACGTGGTGAGGTTGGTGCAGGAGGCGAAGGCGACCGTCACCGCCGAGTACGTGCGGTCCGCGGCCGAATATCTGGTGCTGCGGGGGCGGCCGCGTTTAGCCAGGAGGAACCTCCTCGTCGTTACTGACGTCCGACGCGTGGGCTTCGACCGCGTGGATTTTGGGTGGGGCGAGCCGGAGTACGGTGGCCCAGCTCGGGCCCTTCCCACGGTGAGCTTGCTGGTGAACGTCAAGGGCAGCAATGGCGGGGACGATGTAGTGGCTGCCGTTGTTTCATTGCCATCACCGGTCATGGGGAGGTTCGCGGCTGTGTTGGAGTGCTTTCTCAAGGCTTAGGTCATATTCATTGGCCACTGCATACTGAGATCACTATGTGATATATCACTCAAATAAATTGAAAAATTTAACAAGATGCATTAACATGTGATATATCACTTCACAAACATATATATAAGTTAAAATTTAACTTCTATAAGTTACAAGGGGAAAACAAATTAAACTACAATTTTTTTTGTGACTCGTAGAAGTGTAATTTTATCACATTTGTGTAATGATCTATCACATATTAAACTCACTTGTTGATTATTTTTAATTTTTTACATAACTATTTGAGTGATATGGAAACAACTATCGTACATACCCTCAAAAGTTTAGAATAGTTTCCCTACGCACTACATCGCTATAACAGGGGAAACTATTTTAATCCCTCGAGGGGATGTACACTCGTTTGCATAAAAATCATCCAAACGGTAATGAAAAATTCCGAAAAAATTGACAACACTCATACAATATATCTATACAACTTCATAAACTTAGATCCAAACTCAACTCACACTTCGAGATATAAAAAGGATAAATTCAATGTATGAATAGTAGCGTACTGTTCATATCTGAATTTGTCTTTTTTTCCTTGATATATAACTCGAATTCGAACTTGATTTTTTTTGGACATGTAGATATCACAATATTCAACATTGTCAATTTTTTCTTAATGTTTCACAACTATTTGTATTGAATTTAGAAGAAAAAGGTATACGAGGGGATATCCCCTCGAGGGATTGGAATCCACTCCCTTTTAGAAGGGGAAACTATTTTAATCCCTCGAGCGGATGTACACTTGTTTGCATAAAAACCATCCAAATAGTTATGAAAAATCCGACAAAAATTGACAACGCTCATCCAATATATCTATACAACTTTATAAAGTCTTAGATCTAAACTCAACTCACACTTCGAGATATAAAAAAGACAATTTATGCGTATGAATAGTAGCATACTATTTATATCTGAATTTATCTTTTTTGTTTCTTGATGTGTAAGTCGAATTTGAACTTAATTTTTGGTGCATATATAGAGATATCACAATACTCAACATTGTCAAATTTTTTTCATAATTTTTCACAACTATTTGAATCGAATTTAGAAGAAAAAGATATACAAGGGGATATCCCATCAAGGGATTAGAATCCAGTCCCGTGCTTTGGAATCGATGAGATTTTCAGAAAGATCATGAATGAGACTAATATCGCGATGCCTTCAACTAAGCGTGAGTTATTACAAAACAAATGCATTAATGTCGCTCTTCCTTTGGATACTAATATTTTGCAGGTATCGAAGAACAACCAAGGTAACGAGGAAACAAAGAAAGAAGGCCTACCCATAGCTCCATGCATGCTTGAAGAATGTTTAATTTACCAAGTATCTACAACTTTTTGACAATGAGAACAAAGGTAATGATAATGGTGCTACATTTACTCAAGGTATGAATAGTTCTGATATGCTAAATATATTCACTATTTATGCTACAATAGAGAAACCCATAGTGGAAACAATTGTTGAAATACCTTTGTCATAAAATAATTTGCTTGATTTTTCTTGTGATAAAGAAGATTTGTGCGATGCTTCATTTATATCCATGCCACAACTTGTGAATGAACATGTTAGTTCTATAGTTGAACCAACATGTGTTGAGTTTAAATATGTTATTCATATTGCTAGTGAGAATGAAGAGCTTAGATTGTTGTCTTCTTTAAATATTTGGGGCTATATTCAATTTGATGATCTTTCTCCACTCAATTGTTTAGAGAAGAAATTATTTGCTCAATTTGAATTGCCATGTCTTTCTCACGTAGTTTTTCATATGTCATTGGCACTTATGATAATAAAGGGGAGTATCATTTGCATAGAGTATATATTTGTTTGAATTTGGATATACCTCCTTTTCATGATGAGATGTATTGTCTGGAGGACCACATACATATAAATAGTTCTTTATCTAGTTCATCTAGTTATTTAAATGAGTTATTTTGGGGTTGAGTACTTAGCTAGCTTGGCCTCTTCGATATCATCAACTTCAGAGTCCTCATAAAGCTCAATACTGGGGGGCTACCTTATATAGAATCAACACAAGGACGTTTTCCAATCAAGAAGGGGAAGATGTTGAGAACATCACTAGCTTGGATATGATCATGGCTACCTTATATATTCATCAAGTAAAGGTGCATGCTTGCTATGTGAGATTTATGTGTTATATATTTGAATAACAATATTCCATCCACCTTCACATGCCATACTTCTACACCGGAAGTTAGCATCCACCATCATACGCCCACCAAATAAGGACTCTACATGATTATGATTCTCCCTCCTATTATCCATGCCCAATAGACATGAGGTACAGAAATATAATGATAGTAGACAATCAAAATGCTCACAAGAGAAGAAGACAAAATACTCTTGAGCATGATGGAAAAAAGAGGGATATAGAGAATAGCTATGTTCTCCCTTCCATTATGTCCACCTTCCCACATATATATCCCTTTCCACACAGATGTGCACAACTTGATCATGCTTCGATGTCTAGTATTCTTTTCGGATCTACTTTTGGCTTTACGAAATATTTCATCCAAGTATAATAAGACTTAACGAAATACTTTTTATTTCCCTACCCTGAGCTCCACATAAGCCTTATTAGAAAGGTAGGATAAGAAAAGGATATCAATGCCTTGGTGAGTATTGAACACATTGAGTGATTTGAGATAATCAACTGAGTTATTCGATTATATATACACATTCCTTGTTATTCGATACCTTGGAATGCTCTGAAGTGAAGTACTACAACAGTATCCATACACTTACCGATTTATCTGTGACCATACCAAATACCAACGATTGTGAGAGCTAAAGATAAGTACATCAAGTTTAATGACAAGGTGAAATCGAGGATGGTTTCCAGTAAATAGGGGAGGATGATGAGGACATCACCAGCTCGAATATGATCATGGCTACCTTATATTAATCAACCAAAGGTGCACACTTTCTACATAAGATTTACATCTTATATATTTGAACAAATGACACTGTACCATGAGTTGTGTGTGTTCCATTTGCAGAAGTACTTGCACGAGTGAAGGGAAGGGGACCAAGCGCACGGAATGCACGGATTATCAATGAAGTTGATTATGGACCATTCCATGGCCTTCCTCAAGTCTAATCCTACACAATCACGTCACTTGTGATTCATAGAAGTCAAAACATGAAGTTCTGCATGGTTTTGATGTGGATTCGGGCCTCCTACCAGCATCAACTTCAAATGGACGTAGCTACCGATATAGGACGACTCTCAGAGCCCATGAGTACTTGTTGGAAAGCCACTACTACAAAAATGTTGTTTCTGTATGATCACCTATATAGGTTGCAATCGGACCATAACTCCTCGCGTCTGCAAAAATCGGTCTTCATTTTCTCAGATAGCTCCTTAAGAGGCCTGCATACAAATCTATTTTCGTAGGTGGGCCTCTTAAGGGGCAGCATGTAAAAATAAGCCACTCTTTTTCCCTTCTCTCTCACTAAGTCCTCTCCCCCACTCTTCTCCGTGCTTCCTCTTCTCCCCTTCTCCCCCAGTCCACCTCTACCCTCCTTTCCCCTCTTGTCCCTCCAGATGGCGGTGGCGGGCGAGGCCTCCAACGGCGGCGGTGGCCAGGTGAGGGTGAGGGCGACGGCGGTGAAGGCCTCGGTCGAGCAGCGGGCACGGGCTTGAGCGGGAGGTCGGTGGAGCAGCAGCCTCGCGAGGATTCGGTGGGCGGCAGATCCGACGTGGAGAATGGCGGGGGTGGCGGCGCAGCGATGCCGCCACGCATGGATCCGACAACGGGGTCCCTCCTCCGCTCGGATCCAACGACAGGTCTCTCCCTCGTGTGGTAGGGGTGGCGGATCCGTCGTGGAGGACGGCGTGCATGGCGGCGGCGGGATTGGGCGGCGGCAGCCACCTAGGGTTTGGATGATTTGGCCTTTTATCATTTTATTTTTTTCACCAAAATTATTTTTGCATGTGGTCGGAATAAGTGAAAATATGCGAAAATGGGATTTTCGCATGCGATTGCTCTAGCCGCATGCAAAATTACGATTTTCACTTACCTTTGGACGCAGGCGGGCCATCGGTCCACATGCAAAAAATCAGCTTTGGCTACATGGGAAAATAATTTCGATAGTAGTGAGCTTATGGAGTCTACTTTCAAATGGTTCTAGTCCTACATCAAAATTCCTCCTAAACTGTAGGGAATATGCAAAACAAGTCAAATACCTCATTCAGCCTGAGTCTGATTTAGGCCTTGTAATTGTGTCGTGGGCTATGCCCAACGGGGTGTGCACCCTAGGGTTAACCCTAGAACGTCCTTAATTATATTTATTCAGTAGCCATCATCGGTTAGAGTCAGGTTTTGCTTATATTAGTCTACCGCCATATGCCACAGTTTTGCCATTGATAAGTTTGGCTTGTGTAACCCGAACTTAATTTGAGTGCTAATCATTCATCTACAATTCAAATTGTATTCTTCCTTGTTCTTGTGAGTTTCTTCAATTGTTTGCAAGGATAAAATCTTCGTGGTGAGAGCTACCATGTGAGAGCGTGGTTGATAACAACTAGACGTGTGGGTATAGCGGTTGTGAATAGATTATCGCCTCGGAAGCCTCAAAATGTGAATGTCTTCACATCGCCAAATCGAACCTATCGGAAGATTGGACACCTAGGCTTGTCTACACAACACTTTATGTGTAAATATAGATATTTTCTAGGTGGCGCCTCAAGATATTGGCTTATATGTGGAACCACTTAAGGCAGTAGCATGGCTAAAATGAAATAATTCTCATAGGCGGCTTTTGATCCCCCATACCTTGTTTAAAGCAGGCGTTTTGCCTTTTTTTCCGCCTATGGAATTAATGGTGAGGTACCTGCAAAAAATATTTTTACTAATGCATATAATCCCATATCGCACAGGTTATATTTATAATTATATATCTACCAGCAGGCTAAGCCTGATCGTCTCTTGTCGTTCCTTTTCATTGCTAGGTTGTGTTGATAGACGACGCACAATAAATGAAATGAAATGAATGAAACGGTGTTTGTGACAATTGTACGATTGCGATTCCGAAAAAAATATTATAAAGTTGAAATTGTGATTTAAATTTTGTAACAAATGCTGAAGAATTTTTTTTAGGATGTTCTAAAAGCATGTGTGCGATAATCAGTAACATGTGAAAAAAAAATATGCTCCAAGTTGGTGATGAGATATCCATGTTGACGTCCTTTTGTGAGTGAAACGTCGTGTATATTTTGTCGTCGTACGACAGTACCCTTGGGCAGATAGTCTTCTCACGTAAGGAAAGCATAGAATCGAAACGATGGAAGTAAGAGTACAACGTACGTGCGTACTTAGTGCGTACAATGATAGAATCGAAACCTTGGTCGATTGTCCTTAGTGCGTACAACGTACGTGCGTACTTATCGGCACAGTCAGCCTGTGAGTGCTATTAATTGCATCGCAGGAAAAAAACTGTGCATCACAATTCACACCGAGAAAATTGTATATCTACAAGCGTAAAAGAATGAATTCGCTAGAATACCATCGCTTAAACTGGTTTTGATAGGAAACCATTCTCAACCAAAACGTGTTTTCTGGAATTTCATCTCTTGGACTATTTTACCCTCTTTCTTCTTCTTCCTCATCCAACTACTCATTTTGCAGAATGGAATATGTGGATGGATGGGCCCATAAACCCAATTAAACATTTATAAATAGGCTCAGCCATCATACCACAAATCTAATGACACACAAGAGGAGACCCATGAGGAAGGAGTGGCCCATTGGACCAGGTAAGGATTCGGCCGAACTACCTCTAGCTCTGTTGATCCTGGCCTTTCGCGTGGACGTCCCAAATGTCTTCCCAGTGATGGTTGAAGTGCGATTCTGATATTTCCAACTACCAAAACCATCATTTAAAGACTATAAAAAAACTTCTCATTCTCCATTTCAAAATACACCAAGAGGAATCAAGAAAAGCTCTCCTTAGTTATTTTACTTTGTTATAGCACTAGTGGAGTTAGAATTAGAATAGTTCTAGAGTTCTTCAAGTCTTCCGGAGAATTCGGGTATGGTTCTAGTAGCTATTCCCTCTCCTATAAGACTTTATTCAATAATGAAATATTCTTTTTTATATAGTTTTGGTCATTTACTTTACTTGCATAATTATACGAGTACCAACTTTAGTTTATACTTATCTTGTATTAATTATATAGCTAGCTTACCAGAGAGATATATTTAGAGAGAGTAAGCTTGATTGATTCTTCTGTGTCAACCTACCTTTATTCAACATTGATTAACCCCTGCATTAAACTTTGATTAATATAAATGTGATGAGTATTAGTAACATAGTACTCTCTTACAATATCTTCCCTCGGGATTAAATAAATATGATACTAGGGAGAGGTTGTAGATACACATGGTCACAGGCCAAGTGCTATGGCTACTGCTCATCTCTCCAAATGGATTCATGCCATCCGTACTTAAACCGAACCTTAAGTTTCGGGCATACTCTCTAAACTCTGGAAATGTTATGTCGATGTTTCACCACTGCAACCCGTCAGCGGGGTGTCTCAGCATCCCAACTTGTTGCCATTCTTCAGCGTGCGAGCGCATCATGCTAGCATGCTCTTTGTTCATAAACAAATGCCTGAGCCGTGGTATTCTAGGAAAATACCACATCACCTTAACAGGAACTCTCTTCTTTGAAGGTTGTGCGTCCACATCACCTGGATCATCTTGTCTAATCTTGTATCATAGTGCTTTACAAACCGGGCATACTTCTAGGTTCTCGTACTCCTCACCACGATAGAGGATACAATCGTTCGGATATGCATGTATCTTTTGTACTTCTAGTCCTAGAAGGCATACCACCTTCTTAGCTTCGTACGTTGTTTTAGGCAATTCGTTTCCCTCCGAAATAATGTTCTTAACAAGTTTCAATAACTCGCTAAATGCCTTGTCACTCACTCCATTTTTGTCTTTCCATTGCAATAATTGTAGCGTCGTACCCAACTTTTTGTGCCCTTATTCGCAACCTGGGTACAACGAAGTTTTATGGTCCGCTAACATCCGGTCTAATTTCTAGACCTCCTCCTCACTTTCGCAGCCGTCCTTATCGTCTCGCAACATCTGACCAAGATCATCTACAGCGTCGTTATCTTCAACAGCTCCGTCCGCCTCGCCTCCTGGATTATCTTCAAATCCCCCGTATTCATGAGCCCATTCTGGAATGTTCTCGTCCTCTATTTCATTTTCTTTCATTGTAGCCCCTCGCTCTCCGTGCGAGGTCCAGCAGTTATATCCAGGCATGAATCCCGACTCAAACAAGTGCGCATGAATAGTTCGTGATGTAGAATACTCCTTCTGGTTACTGCACTTTTTGCATGGACAATACATGAAACCCTTATGCTTGTTAGCATTGGCCACATTCAAAAAATAATGCATGCCTTCGATAAACTCTTTCGACCGTCGGTCCGCGGTGTACATCCATTGTTGATCCATCTATACATCAAATAGTCCAATCTTACTAACGAAATCCAGACAATTGAAACTAATTAAATAATCATATAATAATTTAAAACATCGTAATTCAAATGAAACCAATTTCTACTAAAGAGCTACAAAGATGGTGAAGTTTACAATTATTTTTAAATTTTTCTAAAAGTACTAAACATACTTTTTGATTGTACTTAATTATTTCTGGCTATATTACATATTTTTTAATTACCTTAGTTTTCTACTCTTTTATACAAATAATCATACAATAATTTTATAATAGTCCCATATATTATTCTTTTTTATTGTTTGTAAAGTTGTAAATATCTTTAATGAATTATACTTTTTTTACTATTTTATTAAACTAACTTAGTTTTCCATTCTTTTATCTTAGTGTTCAATATTTTCCCTCTATTATCTCTTTTATAACATATTTATCCAAATTTTCTAATTTCAAAATCAACCTAATTTTACCCACACATATTTTCTCTCTCGTCATTTTGCATAAACCTTGTTGGAGACAATATTTCATAAAAAAAAGCTATAAATGTAATATGCTAAGCATACATTATTAGAGAATGGAGTCACTAACCTTCTCGATCTCTCCGATTTGTATATTATTACCAAAACAATTTTATCAAAAATTTCGGCAGCACCTCCCTTCTTCCTCCTCCTCTTGATAGCAATGGCTCGAGCTGGAGGAGGAAGAAGATGTATAAAAATATCGATCAGTTTAATCCCGATTAATAACACCAACCGGAACTAAAGATCTAAATTATCATTAATCCCGGTTGGTGTTACCAACCGGGACTAAAGATTCCCGGTCCCCTGACATGCGTCTGATACGGTGGGGGTTTAGTCCCGGTTAGTGTTACCAACCGGGACTAAAGATCATCGAGACCCATTACACTTTTTAACCGGGACTAAAGATCATCTTTAGTCCTGGTTCCTATTCGATCTTTAGTTCCGGTTCCTATTCGAACAGGGACTATTACGGTTTTTATGAATCCAACTAAAAATCGGTTCCAGTAGTGTTTAAAATAAACGGTTGAAATTATCTCTATTATTAAGTATAATACTACAAGCACGTTCCTAATTTATTTTCTTACAGCATATCTTTATCATGTCGACCAAAAGAGCAATGCAACTACTGATCCCTGTTTGTGCCAAAGCGCAATGAACATGTATTCTTTCTTTCAGCCTTAAAGTCAAGACATGTTAACTACAAACATTACCTGTCATCTTCCTGCTTACGGTTTGCAAGTTTCTGACAAACTTTTAAGGGTTGATTTTGCCGATTCACTTCAGCCACGTGCTTTGCAGCAGTATGCAGTGATGCTCCACTAAGCAGGTTGACATTAGAAATTATATATGACAGCTTGCATTGCTAATTTTTGTATATAAGATCTTTACTATATGTGCCCATTTCTTAAAAGTTATTTAGCCATGATATCACGTTGCAATACATGGGTTATCAACTAGTAGATAAGGTAGCCATGATTATATCCGAGCCAGTGATATCTTCATCACGTTTCTTGGTCCTATATGTCATTTTTAGCATGAAAAAGTAGAGAGTTGATGGGACCGACGGCAGGTTCAGCATGCACCACCATTATAGAGCACCAAACAATTTTAATATATATACATACAAATAAACGGATGGAGTATATATATACGTGTGAACTAAGAAGTGGAGTAGTAAAGACTGAAGAGTAGTCAGGTCAGAAGAGGAGGCTGGGGAAATGGAAGTCATCTTGTTGCTGCTGGTTCTCATCATCACATCCACCATGCTTCTCCTAGTGATCTCCACGACGAAGAAGAGGGACCATGGCATGTCAAACCTTCCGCTGCCCCCAGCACCGCCCTCCGTCCCCGTCGTCGGCCCGCTTCTCTGGCTCGCGCGCGCACGCTCCAACCTCGAGCCAGCCATCCGTGAGCTGCACAGGCGGCACGGCCCCATCCTCAGCCTCACCTTCCTCTCCCCGCGCGCCGCCATCTTCGTTTCCAGCCGCGACGTGACCCACCGCGCCCTCGTCCAGCGCGGCCACACGTTCGCCAGCCGCCCGCCGGCCATCGCGCCGTTCGCCGTCCTCACCAGCGGCCAGTGCACCGTCAGCTCTGCGCCGTACGGTCCTCTCTGGCGCTCCCTGCGGCGCAACCTCACCTCCGGTGTCCTCCACGCTTCTCGCGTCCCACTCTACGCGGCGGCACGGCGGTGGACGCTCGATCTTTTGACGTCTGACCTCGCGGCGTGGGGAAACGGTGGCGGCGTGGCCGTGGCCGTGGTGGACTGCCTCCAGTTCGCCATGTTCTCGCTGCTCACGTACATCTGCTTTGGTAAGAGGCTCGATCGACGTTGTGTCCGGGAGATCGAGGCGGTGCAAAGGGAGCTCTTCTCTTCGTACATCAGCTTCCAGGTGTTCGCCTTCTGCCCGACAGTCACCAAGCGACTGTTCTTCCGGCGGTGGCAGAAGGTGCTCTCCATCTGGAGGAGGCAGCAGGACCTATTCCTTCCTCTGATTGCGGCAAGGAAAAAACGCATCAGCAGCATGGCCAACGGCGGCGGCGGCGACGACGACGACGGCAGCTTGGTTTGCTGCTACGTGGACACAATCATCTCCCACAAGCTCCCCAAGGAGGCAGGCAATCGACGACTCACCGACGGCGAGATGGTGAGCCTCTGCACGGAGTTCCTCACCGCGAGCGTCGACACGATTGTCACCGCACTGCAGTGGATCATGGCTCGTGTCGTCAAGCAACCGGAGATTCAGGCCAAGCTGATGGACGAGATCAACCGCGTGGTCTCGTGCGACAAGGAGCACGTCGACGAGCAAGACATCAAGTCCATGCCATACCTCAAGGCAGTCGTCCTAGAGGGCCTACGTCGGCACCCACCGGCACACTTTCTGCTGTCACACGCCGCGGTGGAGGAGACATCGCTTGACGGGCACCGTATCCCGGCGGGCAGGTCGGTGAACTTCTCGGTGGCCGACGTCGCGCACGACGAGAATGCGTGGAGCCGGCCGGAGGAGTTCCTACCGGAAAGGTTCCTGGACGGAGGGGAAGGTGCTGGGATTGACCTGACTGGAAGCCGGGAGATCAAGATGATGGCGTTCGGAGTTGGGAGGAGGATCTGCCCTGGACTTGGCCTCGCGCTGCTGCACCTGGAGTACTTCGTGGCGAACATGGTCCGGGAGTTCGAATGGGGGATGGTGGATGGCGGTGGTGGTGGCATCAACCTTGCCGAGAGGCCGGAATTCACCGTGATAATGGAGCAGCCGCTCCGTGCGCTGGTTGTGCCGAGGAGAGAGTGACCGGCCACGGCGAGGCACGCACGGGAGAATGGACGTTGGGGTGTGCATGCCTGGATCGTCGTCGTCGTCGCTGCATGGTGTGCGCGCAGCTGCACCCTGGAAATGAAACTTTCTCCCGATTGGAGAGGTAAGTATCTTCTCTAACTTGATAGATATATACCTCTCCATGGAGGTGATATATACCAAAACTAATATTACAAGTAGAAGTAAAAATAAATAAATAAATTCAACTTTGTATCTGTTCGTGAGTTTTCTTCGGTCTTTAAGCGGTAAAGAATTGTTTCGTGTTTGAAAGGATATATATATATATATATATATATATATATATATATATATATATATATATATATATATATATATATATATGGGACACTCATAAGAGGTACTATGATGCCCGGGCACCATGGTGTGAAATGCACAAGTTCATTCAAACTTTTCAAATTGTGAGTATATACCTATGTATAAAAATTTGATTCGTACCTATACCTAGCAATAAAACAACTCAAATTCAACATTATTTGATTATACATTATTACATACCTAATTAATTATATGTTTGGATGTTATATACCTAGGATCAAAATCTAACAAAAACAAGTTTAAATTCAGTTCAAACTTGTTTTGAACTAGTTAGTAAAAAGTAGTTAATGTTAATACCTAAACATTCAAAAAAATTCATACTCATTTGAATTGGATATATACTCAATTTGATACATAGAGCCCGAGCACCATAAAGCACCAAACAAATTTAATATATATATATATATAATATATATAACTACTATATGACACCCTACGCACTACGTATCTAAGTAGCACTCCCACCAATTTGATGCGATCAGTAAAATTTTTACTACCACCTCTCCATCCCGCGAGCACCCCCACCTCCCTCACACTATGCAATGAGTAATTTATTCACCGAACACATAACCATCTATTTATATACAATCGCACCTGCTGTATGAATTAACCACACACTTTCCATCTCTCATTCTCTCTCCCCTTTTTTCCGGATCTGAGCAGACAAAGCGGCATAACGGCCTTTCAACCACGGGAGGCGGCAGAATCCTGGTGGAGGCGGTGGTTCCAGGGAAGAGATCCGGCGGCCAACCCCATGGCGGTTGCTGCCCCTACTCTGGCGTGAAGCGCGGTCCCAACACTAGTACAAAAACCCCTATAGGTGCTGGTTAGGAAACCCCCGTAGGTACCGATTTTCCCAACCGACACCTATAGATCGGCAAGGATGCGAAGAGAAATAGGTGCCGGTTTCTAAACCGGCACCTTTAACAATTAACGAATGCAAAAAAAAATACCGACTCGAGGCATCGGCTTGGATTGAGCCGATGCATCGAGCCAGCTCTCCATCATCATCATCCCTACAACGAACATCATTCCCATCAAAACCATCACAAAATCATCCACAAAAATCACTAACACAATCACAATCACAAAAATCATCTCAAAAATCCACTAATAACACAGTCACAATCAGATGGCACCATGGGGAGCTTGCTGCTGCCGCTGCCGCTATGGGGAGCCCGCCGCCGCTGCCTATGGGGAGTTCACCGCCACTGATGGGAGCCCGCCACTGCCTCTCCTCTAGCCGGATCTAGCGGAGGGGAGGATACCGCCGCCTGTGAGGAGCTCGCCGGTGGCCGCGGGAGCCAGCCACATCCCCTCTCGCCGGATCTGGCGGAGGGGAGGGCACCACCGCCGCCTCCCCACGGGCACCGCCGCCTGCCACCTCCCCTCCCGCTGGATCCGGCGGAGGGGAGGGCGCCACCGCTGCCTGCCACCCGCCGCCTCCCCATGGGCATCGCCGCCTTCCACCTCCCCTCCCGCTGGATCCGGTGGAGGGGAGGGCCTCGCCGCTGCCGACCACCTCCCCTCCCACCGGATCCGGCGGAGGGGAGGGTACCACCGCCGTCCTCCTGCCCCCCCCGGGCGCTGTCTCTCTTCGCTGCTCCCGACGAAGTAGAGGAGGACGGATGGAGGAGAAGAGGAGGAGGAGAGGAGGAGAAGAAAAGGTGGGGATGCGCACCAATCGATTGGGGATAAGCTAGCCGACGTGGATTTTATTCGGTGGGGATGCGCGCGGATCGATCGGCTCGGTTCGGTTAGTTTCGATAGGTGCCGGTTTTAAAAAAACCGCACCTATAATATATTATAGGTGTCGATTCTTTAGAAAACCGGTACATATAATATATTATAGGTACCGGTTATTTTAAAAAACCGACACCTATAGTATTGGTGCTGGTTTTTCCTGTAGAACCGGTACCTATAATGTATAAAGGTATCGGTTTTTTATTTTTTCATCGTGCGGAGGTGGGAAAAGGTCTATAGGTACCGGTTTTAAATGAACCGGCACCTATAAGGTGATCCCTATGAAGGTTTTTGTAGTAGTGCAAGCCAGATCCGACGGGGTATCCATGAGAAGGTTGTGGCTAGCAGTGCACGCCGGTGTTTATATTTTGTCTTTTGTTTCGTTTTCCTTTCCTTCTTTTTTGTTTCGCAGGATGAGCGAAAATGCCGCCTACTTCACCGTACGGCCAATTTCAGTGTACCAACGGAAATCATTAGTTACTCTGTAATCAATCTACGCTGAAAGATCCATTTGTATATATAATCATGGCAGATGCTTTGTTTTCCTCCTTGTGCGTTCTGTAGTTCTTACCCACGGGAGATTTTTTTTAATGATTGATATGGGTGATTGAATGTAAAAATATGCATCATAATCTGGATTGCATGTGTTAATATGCACCGATCGATCGAAAAAGAACACGATACTCGTATTTCAATGACTGAAAAATTTTACACATTATTTTACATGGAGTGGTTGAGTAAATTTCTTACTAACTAAAATAATTAAAAATATATGTGATATAAATTTTACTCAAACACATTCAGAGTGATTTAAAAACTTTACGGGAGTGAAAAAATTACTGATACGTTAGAAGTATTATGGAGCCGCTGACTTTGGTCAGTAATTACAAGAGTAAAAATTTTACTACATGTAAAGATAGAGACGTGAATTTTCTATTCAGTAATTTTTTTCTTACTTTACTCAGTAATTACGAGAGTAAAAATTTTACTACACTAAAAGATAAGAGAGTTAGAGACATGATATTTTTACTCAGTAATTTTTTTTTCTAATAGTGGAAACAGATAGATCGAGAAAAAGGGGCATGACATGGCCTCATCTAGACCAGAAGGATGCTTGGGGCGGCGGCACGGCACTGGAAAAATCCTAAATACACGGTAAATCGAAAAAAAACAAAAATCCGGAGAAGCCGTGCGCTTTGAGTCGCGCCACAGTCCTCCGTAGCACTTAGTGCTTTACGTGTTACCGTGTGTCTATGTGTGTGTGTGTGTGTGTGTATATATATATATATATATATATATATATATATATATATATATATATATATATATATATATATATATATATATATATAGTTCTATGGTGTTCGGACTCCATGTTTTAAATTAAGTATATACCCAATTCAAATGAGTATGAATTTTTTTAATGTTTTAGGTATTAACATTAACTACTTTACTAACTAACTAGTTCAAAACAAGTTTGAACGGTTAGATTTCGATTCTAGGTATATAACATCCAAACATATAATTATAATAATTTATAATTAAATAAAGTTGAATTTGAATTGTTTTATTGCTAGGTATAGGTATGAATCAAATTCTTATACCTAAATATATACTCACAATTTAAAAATTTTAAAAAAATTAAATAAAATTATGCATTTCACACCATGGTGCCCGGGCATGGTGCCCCATATGAGTGTCTTATATATATATATGTATGTATATATATATACATATATATACACATACATATAACTACTGGATGGATCGTAGGGCGCACTAATTAGATGACGTGAGACACAACGACCCCTATGCCACAACCCCACCTCCCCCAGCGCATGCACCCCTACACTCACCCTCAGAATTGATAGTAAAATTTTTATTCATTGGAGAGTGCAAAATCGTTCTCTTATAGAGCAGCGATGTCATAGCAGGGAGTTAAAATTTTACGACAGAACGGTATGCACATAAGGTTAACACAATAAAGGATAACCGAGATTTGATACGTCAGTAATTGTTTCACTGAACGGTATAAAAACGGCAATATTTTACTCACCTTCTTGCTCATCCTCCCATGTGTGATGTTTTTATTGCAGTATTTGTATCTATTTATATTAGTTGCTAGCACAAGCATGACCCACGATTCCCCATTCTCTCATTTGTCATCCTAATTTTTCGGATCGAGTAACTAGCATACACGACGACAACGATGAGAGAAGAGTGACACCGGCAACATCGATGAGGAGGCCTCCGATGAGCAAGCAACGATTGCCCAATGAAAGCCTCCGATGTGCAGGCGGCGACCGGTGGCGGGATCTGGGCACTTGGTGAAGACTGGCCAGTGTGGAAGAGGTGGTGGCCGCGGCGTTCAACTCGTGCAGTAGCGATCGACTGCAGCCCTGGCGACCGACATGAGTTGTACCTCACAGTCAGCCGTCGATGGGGATGGAGGGGAGGCTGATGAGTGACGGCGTGTGCAGCAACAGCGAGGACGGAGAGGGCTGGTGTCATTCCTTTGAGTCCTTGACTCGTGGCGACCACAGGTTCGAAGATGGGAGGCGCTACAGCAGCAGGAGCGAAACGCCGCCTGTGGCAAGTCGTCGGATGCAGATATTTGGCTTTTTTTTTCTGTTTTCCTTTCTCTTTTTCTTTTCCGTTTTGCACAAGGTGCGAAGAATCCTTATGCTTCACCGTACCTAATTTTTTATATATATGATTCACTGTATCGTTGGATGCAACAGGCCGTACTATATAACTAAATTAAAATTCATACATCACGGTGGAGCAAAAATAATACTATTTTTTGTCCCAGTAAATAGAATACACATATAATATCAGGAACACAATTATTAAATGTTGGATATGGAAGTTATACATGATGATAAAAAATCACTAAATAATGATTGTGGAGTGAATTGTGTCAATAAAAAAATTATTGAACGATGATCGATTATGGGAGCTTTAATTTGCAATTCTTTCTCCTAGAAAAAAAAATGCTACGGATTGATGGGAGATTTGAACTATACGTAAAAAAAATTACCGAGAAAAGATTTTTCTTTTTAAACAAACTACTGAAGAAAACATTGAAAAAAATAACAGTGGATTAATCTGAGTCTTGAACCTTACAGTACATAAATAAATTAGTAAAGGAGATTATTCTCAATTGATGCGAGATTTGAACCCTTACCATACTGTAAAAAAGATTACTAGATCAAAGATCGATTCTAGAGTTTTGTACAGAGATATAACCGTTCTGGAACTGTGAAAGTCTGTATACGGCAATCTGTTATTCACGCCACCGCCACCCAGCTTTATACACATATAAATACCGTAAGCCACCCAGCTTTATACACATATAAATTCCGTAATATAAGGATCTCTATTAATCGTACTGATACGCAGTACGCAGTTTAATGACACTATAAACACCCGTATTGAGATAGCTTTCCATTTCAATATAAAAATCCAACTTCAGTCATAACTCATAATGTACGAAGGACTGGAGAGTTCTTCTAGCTCATACATCAAGTAATTTTTTGAGAGTTCTTCTAGCTCATACATCAAGTAATTTTTTAACTGCAAGCATTTTTTACGATGAGTGTTGCAGAAAAATAATGACATCACCAGAAATTAAGTAAAATTTTAACTCCAATAAACTGCGATATGTCCAGAGGCATGCCGACCACCTCGAGCAGTCAACACAAAAAATTTTAACTCCAACATCGATATATATATACATATATACATATATATATACACACATATATATATAAACAAACTCGACCGGCAGGGGAACACTAGTAGAGAACTCATCTTTAACCGGTTATAACACTAGTCGAGAACCCCCATTAATCCCGGTTATAACAACCGTGACCAGCAAATCGAGACTAAAGATCTCAATTTTAGTACCGGTTGAAAGATGCATACCAAGTGAAGAAAATATGTGGGATGTGTGATTCAAACTCAAGATCTCTCACATCAACCATTACGCTTATTACCATCCCACCTACTTTACACATCTAACTTGAATAGAGATGCTTTCCTTTTGAACTATATCTAGAGACATCTTTAGTATGGGTTCACATTATCAACTGGTACTAAAAATGCATTTTTAGTACCCGTTGGTAATATCAACCGGGACTAAAGATCCACCAGTATTCATCTCGGTTGGTACTACCAACTGATACTAAAGATGCATTTTAATACCGGTTGATAAAACCAACTGGGACCAAAAATGTTTCTAGGGCTTGAGCTTTTAGAATCTTCTCTTTAGTACTGGTTCTTAATCCATCCGAGATATTGGGGCATTGGACAAAAGATGAGTTCTCTAGAAGTTGAAAGATCGCCCCCACGGTTTTTCATTGAGAAAAAGAATAAGCGTCAACCAAAACTGATCGAGAAAAGTCACAAACCCTGACCCACACACGGAATTTCCCCTATGGATCATTGTTGATTTTTAACACACACTACAACGGTAACCCACATCTGTGTCGGGCGGCAATCCACATCTGTGTCGGGTATGGCGCCCGACACAGCGTAGAAGTCAGTGATGTGAGAACTCATAACGGGCATAAGTCCATTACGGATGAAGTTATCTCAATCGGGCCTCAACTAATGCCCATCACCGATAGCTTTGACCCAGACGACCAGTCAAACAGAGCCCGTCACGGCTGACCTATCTCAATCGGGCTACAACTAGCGCCCGTCACGGATGACTGTCTCTTTCAAACGGGCCTAAACAGAAGCCCGTCACAGATGACTATTATTCTCAATCGGACCCCAACTATAGCCCGTCATAGATAACTATATTCTCAATTGGGCCTTAAGTTACAGCCCCCCACGGTTGACTATAAATCAATCGGGCTTTAACTTATAGCCCGTCACCGATGAGTATTACCACAAAAAAAATAAATATTGTTTTTTGGCTAGCCTCACGCCTTTGCTAGCCATGCCCGCTGCAAAATAACAGAAACAAATATATTCACATATATTCCCAGCATCCCCATTCGCATATGCCATTCACATGTATTTTACAGAAATAACATCCATATTGCTCACAAATTTCACACATGCATATTTCTCAAGTGGAAAGCATCATAACCTGCAATATTTATCTAGGAAGAATTTACATAGAGATAACAAATATAATAAACATCAATATTACATAATAACATGTGTTTGACAATTTAAATAGGATGTTAAAAAATGTTCATCACTTAATCTTAACCCTAAACATTCCTTTAGGGTGAATAATTTCGCGAAGGATGAAGTCGGCTATCTCCTCACGAATATCCTCAAAACTTCTACCCGGATCCTTTGAAAATTTATCCTACATGTACATAATTCGAAATTAGTCGAACGATCTTTACACACATATATATATATACTTCAATTCAATTTAGTTAGAACATGTCATGAATGACACCACAAACCTCCAATTCAGCCAAAGTCTTCACCATATCTTTGCACAGAAGGCGCATGTTGTGGCAGACATGGAATCTGCATTGGTCGCCTATTTGTTGTTTTACTGGGAAGTCCTTCTTGTGGATAAGTGTGTCCTGCCCTGTCTTTCGAAGGCCTCATTTTTGCACATATTGGCCCCACGCTTCATCTTTCACGAGTTGAATCGGGGTCCAATCGTATGCTTTGTTATCAATTCTGAAGTTTAAGTAGTGGCATGTACTCCACTTAGGCGTTATTATCAGAAGGATCCAATGTCCACTGCGGCATTAAAATAGTTATAGTTAATACTAAAGCTAGACGTGTAATGCAATGTATATAGGGAACACACTTACTATTGATTATAGGCGCACATGATGTACTCCTTGTCTTTTCGGGCCCAGAAGGTGTCAACAGTAGTTTACCATTCCTTGACGGTCCCCTTGAAGATTTGTGACATTGACTACCTGAGGATCAATGAAGGTAACTTCCGGTGCATTCTTGAGACACCACTTCCAACTATACCTACACGCAAGACAAACACTCTTATAAGCATGTTACACGGATTGAGATGACTAATTTTCGTGAGCAAGAGTACTTACAAGGAGTAGCACTTGAGGAGGGTTGTGTCCACCGAGCGGAACCTGTAGAGGTTGAATAGATCCTTGAAGTCTACCACGATAAAATTTGGTGGCCCAAGGAATGGCGCTCCGGCGTGTTCGCCTATTATATCATTCTCTCTATTCTTCCTCCTCACGTTAGATTTCTCCATGTAGTACATGTGAAGCTCCTTGCAAGCGGTGCCCATCGTTGCTAGCATGTCGTCTCCAACCAATGGCATGCCTAGTTGGAAGGACGATGGAGGAACGAGCTTCCTATGTACTACCAGCCCCTTGCTCATATCTAGCTTTGTTGGAGCAAGACGTGAGACCTGCAGCTTTCCTTTTCCTCGCCCCCTTGCAGCAGGTTTTTCGATAGCTATTCTCTGGGGGAAGAATGCGCCTTCCTGCTCTTCTTCATGGGTGGGGGTTTAGTGATCGCCATGTTGTCGGCCTCCATAGGCTCGTCCCCAAAGTCTGTGTCGTACTGTAACTCGATATCATCAATATGTTCATGACGAGCGGGAGCTGGAGGGGCTGAAGGAGCAGGGGCAGGTTGTACTGGCAGACGATCGCTTGGTGCAGTGGTTGGCCTCGGGATCACCCTTATCTCAATGAGGTCCTTGGGCCATTCGATGAAGGTTCCACGTGCATTTCCTAGGGTTAGGACCTCGTCGTTCGGCGGATGCCTGAGTGGGAAATGATCGAATTCGGGCTTCACCGAGTCGACTTGCATTTTCGCACAATCAGCCCTAAGTTGCGCCCCATGCACTCTTGTCTCCGGGGTCGGCTTGAAAGCAAGGCCCTCAGCTGCAGGAACTGAGAAGGTCGGCATCACCCTTACTATCAGGGTGCAGCTAGTTGGTTCCTGGGATAGATTCATAAATATTTTTAGAATATTACTTACCATATGGTTTCGTTAATACTTCTATGCGTTGTGGACGAGAGATGTACCATTATTTGGTCGACGGTGGCGGGGACCGATGGCGGATTTTCCCCCGCCTCAGTTGATGCACAACTGCTGCGCCTCTGTGTGGGACTTGCTAAATCTTGTTGCGTATCAGCAGCGGTAGCCTCCGGGATATGTTGCTCTTCTCGAATCTCCTGCCTGATACGGGCCCTCATCGATTCAAGCTTTTCGTCGAATTCAGAGCTCAATTCGGCTCTGACCTACTCCCGGATCTAGGCGGCAAGGTGGGCATCTTTCTGCGCCTTCGTGACTGTCCGCTTCTTGTACTGCCACGCGTAGTCCGGAAATCCAACTTTCCACGGCACGTTGGCGCCAAGTCCCCTCGTCCGTCCACGGTGTTCCTTGTTGCCCAACGCTTTACTGAGGATGTCGTCCTCGCTTCTTTGAGAGCTGCCCTCTTGCGAGGCTTCTTGGGAGGCAACCAACTCCTTCTGCAGTACAATTGAGTTCGGATTCAATGAAAAGTTCAGTGGAAACAATGCGAACAAATATTGAGATTAGACACTTACTATATTATCGTACACTTGTTGATCTTGGGGATTTGGAAGCGAAACTGTCCCATCCTCATTTTTCTGGTACCTCGCCCGGGCCTAGTTCCTTGCCCGTGGGTGTGGGATATCGGCAAACACCGGTGTTGTGTTCGCTGCCGCTACCGCTTCATCCTTCTCCTGCCATTTCTCTAGCTTCCCGACATATCCTACGGTGCCTAGCTGGTGCGGGTGCACGTTTCTGGCCTGCAGTGCTCGATAAGCCTCGCTTCTGGCCCGGGATTCGGGGGTCGATTTCTTCTCGTAGAATTGCTCCCATGCGTCAGCCGTGATGAAAGGCCATTGCTCTGTTGGATCCAGGGTCATTGGATTTAAGACAAACTCCGTGACCAGCCTGCTCTTGAAGTTCTTCCAAACATTGCAACATAATCTTGAAAGCAGCCTGCTTGAGCCTGGCCTCGTCGGCTGCAGGATACTCGAAGCTTTCCTTGAATTTGAGCCAAGCTGCGTTCTTCTCCGCTTCGAGCACATGCTTGATGTCATCCATGAGAATTGTGAAGTTTTCCCTCACTACGACACCGCAGGTCGACCTAAACTTGGCCAGAACATTCCGAGGACGCGTCGGCAGTCCAACCTGGTTCACCTCTGCTATGGTGTACCGTTCCTTAGGGATTTTGTTCCCTGTTCTATGACTCCGTGCCCTTGAGGACCCACTAGTTGTCGTCAGCATTGGTTCACCTTGCTGAGACATCGTCTAAATAGCTTAAAAAATAACAAAGTTAATTAATTTTGTAAACAAATTATGTATGTACGTACTAACTTTGATATTATAGACCGTTGGCACTGGAAGCACATAAGTCCGTAAATCACTAAGACCTAAAATCAGTAAGTACTAACATAGCTAACACCCAAAGTCCTAAAATCACTCGCTCGAACTGAACTATTCTACTTTACTTGATTCCTGGCTCGACCTCGCTTCTTTTCACGCGTTTCTTAATTATCAAAAAATGACAGATTACGAAGTGTTCTGGTTGCCAAGGTGTCTTGGATGGTTCCGTACATGTACTGACCCAACCAAACCAACTTGGCACCCGGAACACCTCGTATTCTATGATGATTTGATAATCTAGGAACAAAGTCCTGACATAAATGAGTAATTATCAAAAAAATGATAGAAACCGAGGTGCACTGGGATCTGAAGGTGTCTTAATCGGTTTTGTGAATGCACTAACTCGATCGAACTACCTTCAGACCCTAGGCACCTCGGATTCTGCCATGTTTTGATAACGGTCGTACTATCTACACTAAAATCAGTCTGCCATTTCGAACTTCACATATATTTCACATATTACGTATGTACGTACTAACTTTAATATTACAGATGAGTAATTATCAAAAAATGATAGAAACCGAGGTGTACTGGGGTCTGAAGGTGTCTAAATCGGTGTTGTGAGTGCACTAACTCGACCAGACTAACTTCAGACCCTAGGCACCTCGGATTCTGCGACGATTTGATAA
Organism: Oryza punctata; assembly: GCA_000573905.2. Lineage (NCBI taxonomy): Eukaryota > Viridiplantae > Streptophyta > Magnoliopsida > Poales > Poaceae > Oryza > Oryza punctata. The sequence goes on from CM002488.2 coordinate 15,070,572, forward strand.
CGTTCGTACTATCTAACATTTTAACTATGCACATAAATACTTACATGCATAAAAAAATATAACTAAAAGTAAATTATATTCACAAAATTACTTTAAAATCAATAAAATACCCTAAATTCACTAAAGTACCCTAAATTCACTAAAATAACCTAACTAACACTAAAATCAATAAAATCACTAAGTGCCAACCTATCTAAATACAAATTTCACTAAAATAACCTAAATTTCACTAAAATAACCTAAATTTCACTAAAATAACCTAACTAACACTAAAATCACTAAAATCACTAAAATAACCTAAATTTCACTAAAATAACCTAACACTAAAATCACTAAAATCACTAAAATAACCTAAATTTCACTAAAATAACCTAACTAACACTATGATCACTAAAATAACCTAAATTTCACTAAAATAACCTAAATATTACTAAAATAACCTAACTAACACTAATTTCACTAAAATCACTAAGTGACATCTTATCTAAATACAAATTTCACTAAAATCACTAAAATAACCTAAATTTCAGTAAAATCACTAAATCTAAATTTCACTAAAATCACTAAAATAACCTAAAATTACTAAGTAACTAACCGGCGGCGCTTGCGGACGAGGAGGTCGGCTGCGACCTGGCGAGGAGGTGGCGGTTGAATGCGGTTGAATGCCGGTGTCTTGGTCGTCGGTGGCGAGCTCTCGGTGGCGGTGCTAGGGTTATGACATAGAAATTTTTCGATCCAGATCAAGATCCAGATCCAGCGTATACATCTTAGTACGGGCAGTAATCATCTCAATCGGGCGTAAACTAGAGCCCGTCACGGATGACTCATCTGTGATGGTCCCTAGTTTAGGCCCGATACAGATGACTACATCTCTATCGGGCCTACACTAGAGCCCGTCACAGATAACAACATCCGTGACGGGCTCTATTTTAATGCCCGATAGAGATGACATCATCTCTATCGGGCTGTAAACCAGCGCCCGTCACGGATGACAACATCTATGACGGGCTCTAGTGTAGGCCCGATAGAGATTGAGTCATCTGTATCGGGCCTACACTAAAGCCTATCACAGATGACATTTGACTCTTGTTCATCGTTGACCTAAACTGAAAATAAATAACTACAATAAAATACTTCATACTTCACAATGAAAATGAGCTTATTTTACTAAACTCACAATAATTAACTTACTATCCCAAATAATTAAGTGAAGTACAATAATTCACTAAATTCACTAAAATTCACCATAAAAATTATTGCAAGTTGCACCAATTTACCTAAGCTTTTTTTTCTTACAAAATACTTCACTAGTATCCAAAAACAACATAACAAATAAGCACAACGGGATCGGTCACAAGGTTATGCCTTCCGTATGATCTGATCGAGTATATGCCATAGGCTCTTGTGGATCATCGTCAAGGTCGATTTGAGGTCGTACGTGAAGATTCTGGTTGTATTCTTCTTCGTCGACGACGTTGTCAACACCAACAATTAGGCGCTTGCATCTCGCGCGATGTGCATCTTCTTGTTTGCGGGGTCTTTTATGTAGAAAATCTGCTTGACCTGTTTCGCAAGTACGAATGGTTCGTCGGCGTATCCAACCTTCTATAGATGTACTAAAGTGAAACCTTCCTTATCGACTTTAACACCAGTGCGTATATTCACCCAACGGCATCGAAACAAAGGAACCTTGAACTTCACGTAGTTCAGCTCCCAGATCTGCTCAATGCGGCCGTAATACGTGTTCGACCCAACTTGATCCTGGAAGGCATCTATACAGACTCCGCTGTTTTGCACTGTGCTTTTGTCATCTTGCTGGACGGTGTAAAATGTGTATCCATTAATATCGTATCCTTGACATGTGTCTATGGCCCAACACGGTCCCATCACCAACAACAGTACTGTCTCATTTGGGATATCCGTCGACATTGTGACACGATTCTTGAACCATGGGTTGAACCGAGAGTTATGTTCTCTGTTAATCCACGTCTCAGATCGACCCAAGTTCTCCGGCCGGATTTTGGCTAAGTGCTCCTCAAAGTATGGGCCAACTTCTGCCATATGTTGGAGCACAGCAAAATGAGTCTGCGCGTAGGAAGCTTGATCGGGCCTAATTCTTTTCCTCCCTATTGTGCCAGCACCTGACAACCTTCCTTCGTGACGAGACGCTGGAACTCGGATAGGTTCGGCCTCGGACATGTAATCCACGCAGAACTCAATGACCTCCTCGATCGTGTAGCCTTCAATGATGCTCCCCTCCGGTTTTGCTCTGTTCCGAACATATGCCTTCAGAACTCCCATGTACCTCTCGAACGGGTACATTTCTCTTAGAAAAGCTGGGCCACATAGTTTTGTTTGCTTCACAAGATGAACAGGGAGATGAACCACGATATCAAAGAAAGACAGTGCAAAAAACATCTCCATGTGGCAGAGGGTATTAACAATATCAGTCTGCAACCCATCTAGATCTTCGGGATCTTTAACTTTCTATCCGATTGCATTGAAAAAGGTGCACAGACGTTGGATCGTATGACGGACTTTGGGTGGAAGAATGCCTCTGATAGGAACTGGCAAGATTTGTGTGATTAGCACGTGGCAATCGTGCGACTTCATTCCTACCAGTTTTAAGGCTTCCGATTTGACGTACTTACTAATCCTCGCTGAATAGCCCAATGGAACTTTAATATCTTTCAGGCATGATAACATTGCAATCTTCTCATCCTTCGACAGTGTGTGGCAGGCTGGAGGAGGTATACTCTACCTGTCTCTGCATCTGTTACGGGCTGGAGTTCACTGCGAATGTTCATTTCCTGTAGATCAAGTCGGGTGTTCAACCCGTCCTTTGTTTTGCCGGGAATACTCAGCAGCAGGCCAACCAAACTCTCACACACATTCTTTTCTACATGCATGAGATCAATGCAATGACGGACCTCAAGATCTTTCCAGTAAGGTAATCGCCAAAATATGGACTTTTTCTTCCACATACCCTTGTCCTTTGCCTGACTACGTTTTCTTTTCTTCCCAAACTCGTTGGTTATGTCCTTGACCAAGTTGTGGACCTCATCTCCGGACAAATCCTTGGGAGCAGGCTGAAGTTATCTCTTACCGTTAAAAATATTCTTCTTCCTTCGAAATGAGTGATGTAGCGGGAGCCACCTCCTATGACCCATATAAACCATCTTTCGTGATTTCTTCAACCACCGGCTGCGTGTATGTTCCATGCAGTCGGAGCAAGCCTTCTTTCCTTTCACGGTTTGGCTAGAAAGATTACCGAGGGCGGGATAGTCATTAATGGTGCAGAATATTAGAACTTGTAGCTTGAAATTCTCCTGACCATATGCATCCCAAGTTTCCACACCTTCTTTCCAGAGCATCTCAAGATCGTCCATAACAGGCTCCAAGAACACATCGATATCATTGCCCGGTTGTTTCGGTCCTTGGATTAGCAAGCACAGCATAATATATTTCCTTTTAAAGCACAACCATGGCGGTAGGTTAAAGTTTGAAATAAGAACTGGCCAGGTGCTGTGAGTACTACTCATGTCTCCGAAAGGATTCATGCCATTTGTACACAGACATAGCCTCATGTTTCTGGGGTCAGCAGCAAAGTCTTTGTGTTTTCGATCGATATTCCTCCATTGAATTGAATCCGCTGGGTGTCTTAGCATACCGTCGTTCCTTCTCTCCGTGGCATGCCAACGTACTAACTTAGCCTCCTTGGGGTTTGCAAATATTCTTTTGAAATGATCAATGATAGGTAGATACCACACAACCTTCGCGGGACCACCCCGCTTTGATTTTTTTCCTTCGTCAGGACTTTTCTTTCGCTTGTATCGAGAGGCCTTGCAGACAGGACAAGCATCTAACTCCGCATATTGCTTGTGGTACAATATGCAGTCATTTGGACAAGCGTGAATTCTACGGACCTCTAACCCCAGGGGACACAAAACCTGCTTTGCTTCATATGTCATCTCGGGCAATGTGTTCCCATCAGGCAGCATGGCCTTCAAAATTCCCAAAAGCTCTGTGAAACTCTTGTCTGTCCATCCACTACTTGCATCGGCTTCATTAGGTCCAAGGTAGCTGATAATTTGGTGTGATTTGCTTTGCATCCGGCGTATAGAGGCGTATGCGAGTCACTGACCAACCTGCTGAACTTTATGGAATCTCTCTCGTTGTAAGCTAGATCCTCAATATCACGTAACATGTCTTACAGCAGATCATGATCAACATCAACCATTTCACCATCCAGCGGAGAAGGTACAAACATGTCATGCTCATCTTCATCTTCCTGATTTTGCGCACCACTACTGTCTGCAGCTGCACCACTTCCTGATTCTTGCCCTCCATGCTTGACCCAACATGTGTAGCCCTCCATGAATCCTCGTTGTATCAGATGAGCGTGTACGTCCACTCGACTATCAAACTGTTGACGACCAAATTTGGTTATTCAAATATCAGAAGTCAAGATGGAATCGAAGAGGATTGAGGAGATAAAATCGTATTGGAAAGCAGAGTGAGAATCGGCTGTGGTCCGAATCGGCTGTGGACTGGATCGGCAGAGTCAGAGTCGGACTAGGTTAGCCGATTGAGCTGATTTCAGTAATATGACGGTATACGTCATCAGGTTATGTTAACGTGCTTCATATGGATTGCCATGCACGGATAAGGTCCTGAGGAGGCAATTGTATCTATTAATTAGGATATTTTATGTAATTTCCTTATAGATATTCTCGGTAAGAGTCCGCCTAAGGGACTTGTTGGTTAGTTGGATTTGTATTAGGTTAATATAAGTCGTGTCCATGATGGACAAGGTTTGTAATTTCGGGTATAAATATAATCCCGAGGTCTTGTAAATAAAAACAACACACGTTCAATCAATCTCGGCGCATCGCCAAACCTTTATTTTCTACTTTCGACAAGTTTGTTCTTTCGAGTCGTGCTGCATCAATTTGATCTTCGGCAAAAAGGTATATCTTGTCATGGCGAGTTATATCGTTAGGGCTAGTGCTTACATCTTTATGACACTCTAGTTCTTTGGTGTGATTCTCCGAGTTATCATATATGTTATATAACTTAGATCGACAATGCAATCTACCTGTATCGGCTAGATCCTTTCTAGGGTTTTATCGGTATCGGCTAGATTACCTTGTTAATCTAGGTTATATAATATATCCACCATCCCGAAAAGGCAACCATCGGCCTGATTCTTTAGATCTTATGCTTCTATTTATACTTAATGCTGCATTGGTTCAGTCCAACCTATTAAGTCGTATTTAGAATCATGGTATCTAACCTGCTTCATGGTTGTTAATAAGGATAGTATCGGGGTTTCAGCCGATCTTACCTGATATAGATGTTTTACATTGTGTCATGCTTTGTTTAATATTCTATATCTGCCCCTTATATCAGAATCTAATCTAATGTAAATATATTAAGCTTGATATCAATCTGATTGATTATAGTTTAATATATTTACTACTAGAAAATATCCTAATATAAGGTTGTATCGGAGCTATAGTCGATACATACTTAAACCTAGATATCGGCTATGACATCAATTTATATAATCATTATTTCATGTTATCTTTAGACTTGGTTAATTTATACTGTCTCGGTTCAGTCCGATCTATCCCAATTGCTTATCTCTAACGTAATATTGATATATTGATTATGTAACACTGATCTTTACAGCCGATATACTAGCTTTAGGGTTAATTCTATCATTGATTACACCTTACAGCCGATCCATGCTTTATTGCATCGGCTAGGTCACATACGATATGAAATCGGCCCTATGGCCGATTGTCTATCGTTTACTGATATTCTTTGCATGTTTTTCTTGTTGATTGTAGGATCAAATTAACTGGCACGCCCTTTAATCTGAAACCCTAATTTTGGACCTGCACTAGAGTAAAGCAAACCTCTCAGGCCAGTGTGTGTTTTTTGCATCAACACGCTTTTGGCACGCCCGGTGGGACTCGTGTCATCATGTCTCCAAACATCACTGAAGTCGCAGAGGACAACATCATCGCGGTTACACCCGAGCAACTGAATGATGAACAAAAGGAAGAATTGCGAAAACTGATGGATCAACTCCAAAACCAGTATTTGCATTCCTTCACAGTCACCCGGCAAGGTACGGTCGTCCAAAGAGCTAAAGTCCAAATACCGACGATCGTGAAGCAAGACCCAAGTACTTCTGGACCAAGAGAAGAAAAGGATAAACAAGTGAAAACCGAATCGAGTAACAAAGAATTGCACACATTAGAAGATCGCATCGATTCGGCTGTACATCATGCGCTAGTCAACCAGTCCGGAGTACTTGTCAATACCTTAACAAACATGATCAAGTCAGTGGTCGATGGAACGATAGCCGAGGAAAAGGCTAAAGGACCTATTTATCTGCCAGACGGCGCGTTCCCAGCATATAGAACCGTGAAGACAGAGATCGGTGGAAATCAAGGAAATCAACAAGTGCTTCAAACCCAGGCTCCATCGACTCCTTTCTCAAGTTCAAATATTCCATCAATTCTAACCAGATCACAGCCGATCACTGGGGGGCAAGCATCAACTCAATTAACATCAGAACAATTAATGAGTATTCTTCATCCAAAACCGCCAGCTGTTGACACATCTTACCAAATTCCTTCGGTTCCACAACAGCCGATTGGAATTACTCAGCCGATAAGCCAGCAGTACAGTACAGAGCAACTTTCTTATGTGCCACCACAAGCCATATCGGCTGGCTTCAATAATCTTTATCAGCCTCACTCACGACGACCTCAGCCGATTCAATACGACCAGATAGATCCAGTACAACAGCAGTATGGTGGAGCAACACCTCATCAACCCTGGACCGATATGATCGCTAACGTCATGAGGGAGCAATTTGGACTTAAACCGAAAGATAATGGCAACATGTATCGGCATCCATATCCAGAATACTTTGATCGGGTTCCATTGCCAAACCGATACAAGGTGCCAGACTTCTCTAAGTTCTCAGGACAAGATAATATATCAACCTACGAGCACATTAGCCGATTTCTAGCTCAGTGTGGTGAGGCATCGGCTATAGAAGCTCTCAGAGTTCGCTTATTCCCACTCTCGCTATCTGGATCAGCATTCACCTGGTTTTCATCATTGCCATATAATTCAATCAGGAGCTGGGCCGATTTGGAGAAACAATTCCATAAGTACTTTTTCAGTGGAGTCCAAGAGATGAAGCTATCGGACCTCACAGCTATTAGACAGAAATCAGACGAATCAGTTCCAGATTATATTCAACGATTCAGAGACGTGAGAAATAGATGTTACAGCCTATCTTTATCAGATTCTCAACTAGCCGATTTAGCGTTTCAAGGTTTGCTGGCGCCGATCAGAGAAAGGTTCTCGGCTCAAGACTTTGACAGTTTAGCACACTTGGCTCAGAAGGTATCGGCTCACGAGACAAGATTTCAAGAGGCTAGGAAATTCATCAAAAAGGCTAATAATGTAAACAATGTCTACAATTATGATTCTGACTCTGAAGATGAAGACCCAGATATCAATGCAGCCGAATGGGCTAGGAACAAGAAGACGGTGGTCTGTCAATGGGCTAAGAATTCGGCTACAGAGGAAAGATTTGACTTTGACATTACCAACACCGATAGGATCTTCGATCTCCTTCTTCAAGAAAAACAGATTCAACTGCCGGCAGGACGAGGTTATGTTGCAAGACAAATGTTTTAGCCGATTACAGAATTGATCAAAAAATTCTTCTAAGTCCTTATTACAGGAAATCATTGTGCAAGATATTTCTGGATTGCTGACAATGCCTGTTGACGGATTTCTTCAACTTCTGCAATGGCTTGGGCATCTTGGGCGTCAGTTCCAGGAATTACCTTCAAGGACTTAGTCATGGTGGCTACATTCTTTATAGCCGATTTCAGCTTTGCTTTCTGTTCTCCAATGGCTTTAGGGAGATCGGCTAATTTCTGCTTTTCCAATGCAATCTTGGCATTACACTCTTCAAGTTTGGCTAGCAGATCTATTCTTTCGGCCTCTAATTGATTTATCAAAGCTTTAATTGGCTCTTCCGCTAGTTGATCGAGCTTGGTTTTCTCATCATGGACTAACTGCCGATTGGCTTGAATGGTAGCCTCGATATCCTTTTTCTCTCGTCTATCGGCTATCCTTTGTTTTGCTTTATCCAGCTTAAATTGGTGTTGCTCAAGATACATAGCTGGGGTGACCATATTGGACAATTCATCTGGTAGAAAAGTTTGGATTTCTTGGAATCTAGTCCGGAGAGTGCTGCAGTCAACTACCAGGCTATCCAGAGATGCTTCTAGCCGATGTGCAATATCTTCAAGATTTCTCTTCACATCATCGGCCAGAGGAGCTAAGGATTTGCTTGATATTTCTCCTTCTGCTTCTTCATCAAAGTAGTCCTTTATATCAAAAGAAAATAAATCGGCTAAGACCTGCAAGTAGAAAAGATGAAAAAAATATAAGTAAGAGGATATTTTTATATAGCCGATTTGAGAGGTTTTAAGAATGAGACTTACAGGGATTGCAGGAGCAGCGATTTCTTCTTCGATGTGATGGCTGCCTACAGCCGATGCAGTATGTTCACTGGAGACTGGTTGTGCTACAGGTGATGGAGGGGAAGGAGGCTGAAAATATTCATGCAAGTGTTAGATAGTATCAGCTAAAGAAGCATTCAGAGGATTAAAAGATTGAAATTTACCAGAGGAGCTTGAATGGATGGTTTAGCCGATACTTGTGTTGGTTTCTTTCTCTCGGCTGGTCTTTTCTTCTATAAATGCAAGAGTTAGAAGATTAAATTGAGGGTGAGTAAGGAAAATTTGAATCAAGGAAGGTGAATTTACCCTGGGTTGCCGAGTGAAGACAGCTGGAATAGGAGTTGTGGGGGTTTGCTTTGGAGAGGCTGGAGGTGTTTCTTTTCCCACATCACTGGATTCGGCTGCAGCTTCATCTATTGCTCGTTCAATGGATTCTTCTTTTAGGGCTTCATCCGCATCATCGGCTATTGGAGGTGGTTGTTTCTTGGCCTTTTTCTTCGTTGCTGGTGGCACAACAGTTGATGCTCTAGTTCTCCTTTTCCTGCCTGCATCGGCTGTTTCTTTCATTTGTCCTTGGAGCAGGCTTGATGTCTTGGGAGCATGATAGCCGATGATAGGAGGAGTCATGCCACATCTGTTAGGAAATAGCCCTGCAGCATATTCAATTTCTTTGCCACTTTTGCTGGTATGAGGAGGAGATGAGTCTGTGGTCTGAAAGAGCAAAGATAGTTCATGAGTTATAAATAGAATTAGTTGATATGTTTAAAACAGGAATATCAAAAAAAAATTACCTGAGGGATCATGTCAGGGAAGAGGTCAGTCATGTAGATGGTAGCCGATTGGTGAAAAAGATGTTTCCACTCAGCCCACCATGAGGTGAAGACTTTGCTCCTGAACATAGCTAGTTCAATATCATTGATACTGCCAAGAGAGGGGCCTGGAATGTTCAGCAGCCGATCCATCATCAGACTTGAAGATATCTCTCCTCGGCATTCAATTTTGTCAGTATACCATAAGCCGATTGGGAGTTGTCCCATACCAAACTGTCTTGTTGAACTCATAGGGTGATAGAATTCATATGATACTTTGATGTTCCTACCCTGGTGAATGCCGACAGGGAGAATGCATGGGCTGATGGCTGTAGTATAAACTTCTCTGGACTTCTGAAATTTGTCATGGTTTATCTCTTCAAACCTGAAGTCCGATGGCAGCTCAAAATTGACTGATTCATCATAGAAGAATCAGATTCTAGCATCTTTCTGGAAGCCATCATAGAAACTAAAGAACCAGTCCTTGAGCAATTCTGCTAATAACTTTGCTCCTGCATCGGCTGGTGTGCTGGCATATTCTCCAAAGGATGTACACCTCCGATGAGTTATTTCTTCACCATCATCATCGGTAATTGGTTCCAATCTTGGGAATTCTGATTCTGTTGAAGATGGCCGATTGACAGCTTTCATTACAACCAAGTTTAACCAAGTCTGCAATAACCACCATGGGCCACCTGCATTGACTATCGAGCCGGTTGCTAGTTTGGCTGATGCGTTGGCTAAGGTATGATACAGATAGCCGAGCAGGATTTTTCCCAAAGGAAATTGTCTTTTCTCTTCAAGGGTTTCGGCTATGTGCTGCCAATTTGAGGTTGGGCCACAACTTGATCCACAAAACAGAAATTTTTCCAACGACATCAGCAAGAAGGCAGTATGCTCTCTTGGGGTAACTGAGCCCTGACCCATGTTAGCCGAAATAAACCCAGACCATCCTCCTATGCTCTTTGTTTTAAAGTCAAATCTATTCTTTGAGTTCAAGATCATTGGGTTGGCAGATGAGGTGATATCAAGTCCAGTTAACATGGTTATATCTAAGAGAGTTGGTGTCATCGGCTCTTGGTTGAATAAGAATGCATTGAGGGTGTTGGACCAGAAGTAGCTTGCAGAAGCCATTAACGGCTCATCTTTAGCCGAATTTGCCAAAGAAAGGGCTAGGGCTTGGCCGATTCCTATCTCATCCCAGTGACTTTGCGCTTGAACCATGCAGGCCAGCTTTTCTCTAGGGATGGCCAGGACTTAAATGTGTTTTTCCAGTGTCCTATGTTGGGGTTCGATAATCTGAAGGGGATTCTATCGGTTTCGGCAGTGATGAACTCAGTTGGGTCTGTATTGCCGATTGGCCCAAGGAAGTAGTTGTTTTCATGATTAAGACTGTGAACCGCAATTAGGTTTGCGAGATGCTACATCAACAAAGCAAAAGGGAAGAGAAGCGAGCTAAGATTGCGGGAAAATGAAATTGGATGAGTTAAAAGGAGATCTAGCCGATGGGACTTACCTCAGCGTATTCGGCCGATGGAGCAGCAGATGGAGCGGATGACGAAGACATCTTCTCGCCGGCGGAAGTTGAATGAGCGAAGGATTGCTTGAAGTTGACTGCTTGCGCCGAGGGGATCGCCGGAGTTGAGGGAGACGGAGATTGCGAAAGTGGTGGCAACGGTAGATAACGGTGTGAAGTTTCTCGGGGCCGTCGGTTAAAGTATTTAAAGCGCTGCGGTAACGGTAAAAAAAACGGAAAGAGCGAGATTATCTCGGAGATAAGATTTGGCAAATCCGAAACATTACCAAATATTCCGGACTTGGGGGGCATGTGTTGACGACCAAATTTGGTAATTCAAATATCAGAAGTCAAGATGGAATCGAAGAGGATTGAGGAGATAAGATCGTATTGGAAAGCAGAGTGAGAATCGGCTCTGGTCCGAATTGGCTGTGGACTGGATCGGCAGAGTCAGAGTCGGACTAGGTTAGCCGATTGAGACGATTTCAGTAATATCACTTGGTATACGTCATCAGGTTATGTTAACGTGCTTCATATGGATTGCCATGCACGGATAAGGTCCTGAGGAGGCAATTGTATCTATTAATTAGGATATTTTATATAATTTTCTTATAGATATTCTCGGTAAGAGTCCGCCTAAGGGACTTGTTGGTTAGTTGGATTTGTATTAGGTTAATATAAGTCTTGTCCATGATGGACAAGGTTTGCAATTTCGGGTATAAACATAATCCCGAGGTCTTGTAAATAAAAACAACACACGTTCAATCAATCTCGGCGCATCGCCAAACCTTTATTTTCTACTTTCGACAAGTTTGTGCTTTTGAGTCGTGCTGCATCAATTTGATCTTCGGCAAAAAGGTATATCTTGTCATGGCGAGTTATATCATTAGGGCTAGTGCTTACATCTTTATGACACTCTAGTTCTTTGGTGTGATTCTCCGAGTTATCATATATGTTATATAACTTAGATCGACAATGCAATCTACCTGTATCGGCTAGATCCTTTCTAGGGTTTTATCGGTATCGGCTAGATTACCTTGTTAATCTAGGTTATATAATATATCCACCATCCCGAAAAGGCAACCATCGGCCTGATTCTTTAGATCTTATGCTTCTATTTATACTTAATGCTGCATTGGTTCAGTCCAACCTATTAAGTCATATTTAGAATCGTGGTATCTAACCTGCTTCATGGTTGTTAATAAGGATAGTATCGGGGTTTCAGCCGATCTTACCTGATATAAATGTTTTACATTGTGTCATGCTTTGTTTAATATTCTATATCTGCCCCTTATATCAGAATCTAATCTAATGTAAATATATTAAGCTTGATATCAATCTGATTGATTATAGTTTAATATATTTACTACTAGAAAATATCCTAATATAAGGTTGTATCGGAGCTATAGCCGATACATACTTAAACCTAGATATCGGCTATGACATCAATTTATATAATCATTATTTCATGTTATCTTTAGACTTGGGCAATTTATACTGTCTCGGTTCAGTCCGATCTATCCCAATTGCTTATCTCTAACGTAATATTGATATATTGATTATGTAACACTGATCTTTACAGCCGACATGCTAGCTTTAGGGTTAATTCTATCATTGATTACACCTTACAGTCGATCCATGCTTTATTGCATCGGCTAAAATCGGCCCTATGGCCGATTGTCTATCGTTTACTGATAATTTTTCTTGTTGATTGCAGGATCAAATCAACTGGCACGCCCTTTAATCTGAAACCCTAATTTTGGACCTGCACTAGAGTAAAGCAAACCTCTCAGGCCAGTGTGTGTTTTTTGCATCAACACAAACATATTCTCATTCTTACAATCTGCACATGGACAACACATGTAATCGTTGTTTCTTCTTTTTCTATCCTCCTCCGCGGCGTTTATAAAATTTAATACCCCATTTATATACTCTTGACTATGACGTTTCACAGATTTCGCATACATCCAACTTCGATCCATCGCTACAGAAATAAAAAAGAATCAGAGAAACATCTTATAAGATAAATACTGCTAGATTAATGAGAATTGATGAATTTTCTAAATTACTGATTACTATTTGTCACTTACCTTTATGAATTTACTGTTTTCTTTTCGAAAAAAAATTAAAATTTCGCCCCCTCCAACCTCCCACCAAAATTGTGAATAGTGGGATACAATTACACTGGCAGTTACGGCTATTTATAGTGTGCAATAACTATATGTAACGGTCCAAAAAATAACTTCTCTGTCGGGCATATAAATTATCTTAATCGGGTCTAAATAAAACCCCGTCACAGAGGAGTGCCATCCGTGACGGGCTTTGTTGTTATCTCAAACGGGCCTCAATCTGGGGCCCGTCACAGATGGTTGCCATCTGTGACGGGCTCCAATTACGGCCCGATTGAGATATTTAAGGTTATCTCAATCGGGCCCTAGTTTAGGCCTGTCAAAGATATGTGTCATTCGTGACGGGTTTCAGTTCTATGCATATTTAACATGTCTCTCCGATCATATCTTAATCGGTCTCTTTTTAGATCCGTTTGAGATGTATTCTTTGTGACGGTCCGTAAAATCCAGTTATGTTATAGCCCGTCACAGATGAGAGGATCTGCACTATTGACGTGTTTTTATGAGGGGCTAACGACTGACTTTTATTTAACTAAGCCTAAAATTTGGTCCTGTGAGGAGTGTTTTTACAACGGGCTAATGAGTGACCATTTTTAACCAGCTCTAAAATTCGCTCATGATCTCATGAGGAGTCAAACCAACGAACTGGTGGTGCTACCTGAGCCTTGTAGCCTGTATATATCAGATTCATTTAGCAAGAAACATATATACCTCTTATCAGGCACCACAAGTATTATATCATTACGATATTAGAATAGATGCTACCGAAGCACTATCTAGGCAGCAAGGTAGAGTTGGTATCATTCTTGTGAAAGCTGAACACGGAGCAACATTTGTTCTAAATGCTATTTATTATCTCAATATAACTATCTAGTTGTAGGTACATTGTAAGTTGTAAAATTTAAATTGTAACTACTGTAACACACAATGTATAAGAGATTTAGTACTAAATGCTATTTATTATCTACTTGAAAGAGTAGATACATGAGATAAAACACATACTTACACATATAAGAGAGAGAATAATCACGCAATGAAAAAAATAAAGCATTAGCCGCATGCTCGGAGACGGATGTGGCAATTAACCCACAGGTGATTATACAGCCCCGGAAGAGTATCTCCCATCAATATGGCCCATTTAGTATAAGCCCATTGTGCCCAGTTTGGTGAACATCTATATAAATACAAAGAAAATCTAGTCATATCATATCATTACTCATCCATTCATCGAGGCGCTCCACTCGCGCCATCGTGTCCCACACCATCACGACCTCCTTCCCCCCATCTATGGCCTGGACTCGGTATCAAGGGCCCGGTGGGGGCCTGCGGGGGCATTCTTACCCAACCCACCCCATTGCCAATCCTACTGATTCCCCACAAAGTCCTGAACCTAGCTACTCACTTGATAGTGAATGACCCAAGGTGTATGACCAAGAGAATCCAGACTGTGCTAGTTTTCAACATCTCAATGTTCACAGGTTCAAAATCATGAACGAAATAAAATTTACCCCTAGCAAGGACAGTGGCAAACTTAACCATTATCATCGAAGATTTGCTGTCACTAAATAAAGTACTTACAGATAGTTAAACATTTTACATAAGTCAATTGGTTAAATTTTAGTGTAGTGCACAAACAAAAGGAAGAAAAAGTTGGATTCTTGGTATGCTCATCGATTAAACCTGCAGGCAATTGAGTAGGGATAACCATTAGAAAGACTGTCCATGAAATCCCCTCCACCTTAATGGTGATAAGGACATATTTGGGTGAAATCTTCATAAGAATGGTGTGTTTTATGTTCGATCAATATATTTGGCGTTAATTTTCAATGGTAATGTAGAAAGGAATAAATTATTGTGGAAATCAAAGATGCCTAAAATATAAATATTTTTATTTGATATTTACTTAAAGGGGTAGTGTTAACCTAAGATAGTTTAGCAAAAATCAATTGGAATAGTAGTACAAAGTGTTTTTTTATGACAAGACTATCCAACGTTTATTCTTTTAGTGTCATGTTGCTAAATTTATTTAGAGATTCATCTTTATTTCCTTTGGGTTGCAAACACTGCATAGTTTTTGTTAGATGTTTAGGATTGGCTGGTAGGCAGGAATTTAAAAACCAAGAGATATTTTGACAGGAGCATATGTCTTATGTTGGGCTCTATGGCTTTATAGGAATTATATGGTTTTTGACAAGACTTCAACTAAATTTATATGTAGGTATTATTCAGTGTAACTTACTAGCTTTGGATCTAGGCTAGCTTCAAAGGTTTGGATAGGGCACATAGGTCATATGCACTGCATGCTAGAATACTGTTTAGCTCGTGCCTAAGTTCGGATGCGCTATGGTGCTCGCGAGCAGGAAGGAGCCCCATATCACGCGGTCCAGGGCGAATGACCATGGTGACCAGACATTGGTAGTGCCTAGAGTAGAACTAGCCAAACTGAGCACCGTGACCTATCACCGATGTTTAAGCTGGTCTGATATGAGGAGTTTGCTCGAGACCTTGGCAATGTTCAGGGCATGGTTTTTGTTTTGAACACTTGTCTTCCGTACCTGGGCTCAAGATGCCCCAATCCTACTTGTCATCTTTCACGTGTTCATCATAACCTGCATACAATGGTTATGCATGGTCATGCTTTTTAGCTAACCTATCACTGTCTCTCGGTGACACATGGTGCTCGGATTCCGACCAGTACTACCCGGAGTGGACGTAGCTAGACCAAGCACCTTAGCCCATCGCCGAGGTCTAAGCTGGCCAATTTGGGGGGGGGGGGGGGGGGGGGAGGGGGTGTTGCTGAAGACCCTGAGACTTCAGCGATGCTCGAGGGGCATGGTCCACGTTCCGGACACTTGTCCACTGTACACGGTCTCAAGTTATCCCAATACCCAAGCACGCACCGTGACTAGTTCGCACTGGTAGCTGAGACCTGAGGGATACAGGAGCAATTCACTTGACCACGTTCATCCTTGCAAAAGGGTAAAAGGGGAAACATAGGCATTCTGTTCAGGCTTTGTGGACCACCCAAAATTTCACCATAATATATGATCCCATTACCATCCAAAGCCTTGCTAATCGTGCCAACAATATGGATCATCACTAAGAAAGAAGTTAATCAAGTAATTAGGAATTAACTACCAGTACCTGAATTTAAATTATTGGATCTTAACATTAAAGTTGCATGTCTTTTTAATTGATTTGATTTGAAGAGGGAGTAATAGCTAGTTCGGAAAATTATAATATCGTTGGTTTCCACGAATTCACAGTAACAACTGTCTAAATAAATAAATACATTGTAACAAAAATCAGTGGTCAGTGCTGAATTGGGAAGATCGTTTTAACATAAATGAGAAAATTTTAGGCCTATCTATATATTTATAAGCGCTATATTTTTTTTTCGAAAAGAACAGTTAATTTTTTTACGGACTATAGCACTATTAATTTTAACCGTAATCCTCTTTCGGAATATATAAATGTTAAAAAAAATAAGATTTGAAGGAAGAGGCGTCCCTCCAAATATTTTTTAAGAAGAAATTGTGAACGTGTTAGGGTTTAAACACGGGACCTTACACACCCCTTACAACTGAACTATCAAGTACATCTCGGAAGATATAAATGTTTTGGATGTACGAAAATGATATAACCAAATAAGCCAAAGCAAATAACTATAGAAACATTACATTTCTTCCAAGAACTCGGTACGGAGGAGTACATATTTTTTCTCACTGGATCGAGATACTCCATTTATTGGAAATGAAAAATAAATAAAATTAATTTTGCATAAGCATAGTGCGGCAGACGATCAGGCCACTATGGGAAGTTCCCGCTTCCGAACCCGAAATCGGTCGGCATGCCGGCGATCACCTTCTTCACCGACGGCCGCGCCAGCAGCGCCTCCCACCACGCCTTCACGCGCGGGTACTCGTCCAGCACGCCGGCGTACTCCGTCGCCGTGAAGTAGTGCATGAGCGAGAAGTGGCTGAGGTCGGCGAGGCTGACGCGGTCGCCGCCGGCGAGGTACTGGCCGGCCGAGCCCGACGACGACAGCCTCGCCTCGTACACCTCGAGCACCTTCCTCAGCTTCTCCAAGCTCTCGTCGACGACGCCCTGGTCGCGGTCGAGGCCGACGTACTGGTGAACGATGCAGTGCCACACGATGGGCTTCATGGCGGGCTCGTACTGGTGGGTCTCCACCTCCAGCCACATGTCCACCATTGCTGACTCCTCCACGCTGCCACCTTCCCCGAGCCCCAGGAGCTCCGGCTTGTGCTTGCCAAGAATGTACCTAGCGATCGCGTGTGATTCTGATGAAAAAAAGAAAATGATTTAATTAATTCATTCGTTATTGCAAAATTTAGTCGTACAAAAGAACAGCACAAAAAAAAAAATTGGTTGCTTACGGTAGAGTGTCAGGTCACCGTCCTCCAGCACTGGAATCTGACCGAATGGCTGCAGAATTGATATGTCAGTTAACCATTCAACTCCATTTTTTCTTAATTTCTCCAGGGAAAAAACATCAAGAGGCAAGGAACAGAGAATGAGAATGCGTACGTTCCGGGCGAGGTGCTCCGGCCGGCGGTGATCGCCGTTTGTCAAGCTCAACGGGACGACCTCGTACTCGACGCCAGCCTCCTCCAGGCAGAGTAGCACCTTCGCCATCCACGGCGATACTAGCCATCCGTAAACCTTCATGGGCGCCATAATTCAGTTCGCACTAGCCAATAGCTATGTATATCCTGTGTTGATCTTGAACAACTTGCGATTTATTCGAGCACGGATCATTGGTTTATATAGTCCCGGCTACCTGGACACATGATTCTTTGTGTATTAATTAATTGTTGTTCAGGTGATGATGACCTAGTCATCGTGGATTAGGTGGAGAAGGCGGCTAACAGCAAGCTTAATTTTGTGAATTGTTGGCTGGCGACTTTTTTGCTAATAGGAATCTCCGCATGCATGCTAAGGGCTGCTTGCCTTTTGTCATTACATACGATAATTGTTAAAGGCGGCTAAATGTTTTTTTCTTGCTTTACTTCATTAGAAATTTCCACGTTAATTTAATCAACAAGAAGAAAAGATCCCTATATATCATCCAATTATATTTAGCTGTTATTTATCGGACGTGCAGGAACAATAATTGGAAGCAGTCAATTAGAAGAGAGAGCTAGCTGGTCCAATACAGAGTTTGTTTCACATACGCTGTTTCATATACGCTTGGCAAGTCTTCTCCGTTGACACGATTTCTGTTTCTGTGATGCTCCACACAAACTGGTCGATGCAGCGACCGATACGGCTTCGGCGTCGGCGGCTAGGGAGAACCGATGGCAATTAACCTGCGGCTGGTCAACTTGATCACAGCATGCAAGCATGACTGGCCCGTCGTTATTGCTCGCGTACCGGTGTGGTGTGTGCCTCCCTCTTTTTTTCTTAACTAGCAAAGTGCTCGTACGTTGCTATGGGAAAAGATTCACCAGATCCTAACTAAGCGAGAAAAGTAAATAAGACTACAATAAAAGCAAGTGAAAAGCAAGTGAGAGGACCGGAGAGATGAGGATGGATGTGGAGAGATGAGGATGGATATGTTATTTTAATCCAGACTCAAAATTAGTAAGTACATCATCAAACTACGCATAGAATATACATAGTCAAATCAATATCGATAATTGATTCGAAACGGGAGTTAAAGCTATTGAGTTTTCTTAATTTATGGATCTTTGTCGTACGTTCGATATGATTCAAACTATTTGAACGACGCCGAGAGCTAATTAGGTTTGACCATGTAGTTTGGTCCAACCAATCTAAAATTTTATGGATAGATGCATGGAAACTTTCTCTCCCCTTAGTTTCGCATGGATGATCGTCGAGAGCATGTTACGGGCTCGCGGTGATTGGCTTTGGTCACTTGGTGGCATTAAGGAGCTAGGTAATGAGGCTTTGCTTGTTTCTTTTATTTGGCACATACTCAACTTAAGGAAAGTTTCGTGAGCTGTGTGCGTCGTATTTGATCGGCACCGACGTGGTCGATCTTTGGTGATAGACGTGATCTCTACCAACGGACAACAAATATCTTGAAATTGATCGAAACAGATCAAACCGAATTGTGATCACAAACTGATATATATGTGCAGAAACACCTGACGCAAACTGATTTAGTGACGCGCGGAGAATACCCGCGGGATTCAGAAAGTACGTCTATGCGTGCATGAAGAATCCAAAAGGTAGTCACCGAGAAATCGATCCGAAGTTGAAATTGACAAACGAGGAAAACATGTTTCGCTTCTGATAGAGATATAGAGATATATAGAGCGTTGCGTGGTGCTAAACCGGAATTTTTGGATGACGTTTTTCATGGAATCGGATTTTTTTTAAACGTTGCGAGAAATATTTTTTTTCGTGAACCTTTTTTTGGGCGATGGTTTTTTTCGTGTTGTGTTTTCGAACCATTTTTTAAGGCAGTTTTCCGAGTTGCGTCGGACAATTTTTCGTCCTTTTTTACAGGCTTATTTACCGAATCGGTTTTTTAGGATGACGTTTTTTCCGTGGAGCTGGATTTTTTTAAACGTTGTAAGGAATGGTTTTTTTCCTGAACTTTTCTCGGGAATCGAACTTTTTTTTACAATTCATGGAATGTTTTACGTGGTTTTTTGCTCAATTTTTTTCTAGAATTGGATTTTTTTTTCACTTTGCATTGTGCCAAACTTTTTCCTCTTGAATTTGTTTATTGCTTTTTCCCCTTGGAGTCGGATGATTTTTTTCACGTTGCGGGAAATCGGACTGTTTTTTCCCGTATTGCCTTGTTTTTTTTCTTGTTCTCTGGTGTAGAACTGTTTTCTTAAGGCGGGGTTTGGTTTTTTTCGTTGCGTCCGACAGTTTTTGTCACCCTTTTTTACAAGCTTTGTTTTCGGATGGCTTTGTTTCAAGTATTTTTACGGGGCTTTTTTCTTTGGCTACAAATAGTTCTTTTTTTGCCTTTTAAATTTTTTTACGGACCCTTTTTTCCTTTTTTTATTATGGACGGTGTTTTTCTTCTTTTGGACGGTGCTTTTTTAGTTGCTTCCAAAATCGGACATTTTTTTTGTAAGTATTTTTTTACAGATCGCTTTTTTCCTGGCATTTTTTCCGGGATTTTTCTTTTCTTTTACCGATTGCGTTTCCTTTTTCCGTGTCTTTCACGGACGGTGTTTTTTTTTTCCTGCCGTTTTTTCCTGATCTTTTTCGCTGTTTTTTTATTGACTTCGTTTCCTTTTCTTCACTCGGTCTTTTTTCACCTATTTTTTAATTACGGACGATGGAAATTTTGGTTGCTTTTTAAATAATAGAGATATAATAGAAATATATTACGCAATATAATATGTCAGTGTGTTGTAACGGGATTTTATTTTTTATTTTATATATAATTGAGAGAAACTAATAGGGCAGAAGTTCAGTTTCTTTTAGAAACGTTGCGACGTTGTCTATACTGCCTTATTCTTTTTCTTGTCGACATGTGGTATACAATAAAAATATTTCTTATGTTGAATTAAAAAAATAAGTTTTAAAATGTTAAACTATATGATTTTTTTAAAAAAATGATGGTTAAAAATATAAATATTTGATGTATGAAAAATATAGAATCACAGGTAATTTGGAACTGGAAGAGAATACTTTGATAAATGCTTGAACATAAGCCGTCGTATTCCATTCCTCCACTCCTCGCTACATCCGTTTATTGCAGCAGCACGTATGCAAATATATGGTTTATTCCTCAAATAGCTTTGTTGCTCATTATGCAAAGAGAATAAAAAATATAAACAAATGAATACCGAATCCTTGGAAACAGTTTTGACGACAAGAACGTATTCGATATGAGCAAAATAATGGGTGCCGAATCCTTGGAAACAGTCTTGACGACGGGGATGTACCCGGGATAATTAAAAATGAGCAAAAAGGCTCAAGAAAAATAAAAAATTATAAAATTCTCTTGGTTGTTTTGTGCTAAAGTTTATTTGAGAAAGAATGATAATTGCAATAGGTATATATGTTTAGTGTTTATTCTTCAACCTATGTGCTTATTAAGATATTGCATTATAAATCGTATAAAATCATGAATTTTGATTGTTAATTCAAGCTTAATTGTAACATCTTTGGTTCATGATTATACTTTAATGCATGCTTGTTATGATATAGATGGATTCATCTTCTTTTTATTGCGACACATGACTTGTTATGCTATGTGTATGCTAAGCTCTTATACATTAATGAACATAATTCTTATACTTGATAAAATCATTGTCAAAAGAGGGAGAAGCGCAAATGAGTTTTTGTTCAATTGGGAATTTCTTTCTTTTCAAAAACGAGAGAAATTTTTTCTTTGGATTTTTGAGGACGATGTGTACGTTTGTACGAAGTGTGCTTTTTACCAATTTTGTTTTTATTTTTCCAAAGACCAAAACATTTTTAAGTGGTTTGCCAATGTGTTCATCAAGGGGGAGATTGTAAAATCAAAGGTTTTTGATTGTTATTCTGTGATGAACAATTGGTATTGGAGATTATTGGTTTTGATATTTGGAATTTATTTACGAAGTGGTTTTGGAGATAATTGGAATTCACAGGTGATATATAGGTTCTACTGGATTGGGTTCGGTCAGACCGGCAGCAGACCAGCGGTCAGACCGACGTGTACCAGGCGGTCAGACCGGCGTAACATCTTCGGTCAGACCGCGATCCATCGAATTTGAGAGTAACTTTTATTTCCGCTAAAAGTTTTGGTTTTTAGGCATACCAACCATTCACCCCCTTCTGATTAGCTAGCTTAATTCTTACTATTCGATCTATTGTTATATTGTTATGTAGCCTTCTCCTTGAGCCCGCAAGACCTCGCCAAGCGCAAGCTCTCTCGATCCGCATCGTAGCAGAATCATGCATGGAAACTGAAACACACTCAGACATGGAAACATAATCGAATCAGGTTAGGTGTGACTCAGATCGTGCGGGGTTGGACCAGGTTTACTTTCCCCGGTGCTACAGACGACAGGCGAAGCGATCGGGAAACGGACTTCGGACTTGGTGAGGAGCCGGTCGGAGACGCAAGGTTGGAAACCTCGTGCTCGGAATCGGACATAAGTGACGTACGAAGGATTTTAATAAAAACATCTTAAATTAAAATTTTAATAGTAGAAATAAAGATATCCCCATCTCTTTCACGGCACACACGAACAACACAACCAATAAGTACTTACCCAAATATGAAAATAGTGCCGGGACAAGTTCCCAGCTGCTCATAAGAAATAAAAACAGCTGAAATGCTAAAACAACTGATGAAGACATCACTGACCTAGATATAACCATACTTACGTTATACGTCAACAAACTAAAGGTGCATATGTTCTACATTAGATTTACTCATTATATATTTAAACAAACACTACCACGTGATATCTCATCTCAATCGAGTGGCAAGCCTCATCAGTGTCAGGGCTGGGTCCCGTCACGAACGAAAGATCAGTGATGTGAGAAGTCATCTCTATCGGGCACTTGACCATCACGGATGGCAGCTATCTTTATTGGGTCAAGACTAAAACCCATCGCCGATAGGTTTGACAAAGCAGGCAAGTTAAACTAGAGCCAAACTAGGGCCACTGATGATCTCATCCGTGACGGCTCGTACTTGAGTTGGTATGGTACGACGTCAGTCACGGATGAGGCCATCTCAATCCGAATTGTTTACTACTTTTCAATTACTTGTTTGAATCTTCTATTTTACTTTGGAAAAACAGACAAAAATTTGCCCTCTACACCTCCCACCAAAATAGTGAATAGTGGAATAATCATTCCTTAGGTGGCTAGAATATTTATACTGTGCAATAGATATTGATAACGGCCAACGAATGAACATCGGTGATGAGCAATTAATTATCTTTATCGGGCCTAATATCGCGCCTGTCACCGATAACAACCATCGGTGACAGGCCTAAATATCATCTTTATCGGGACTTGATTGGAGCTCGTCACCGATGAGACCTATCGGTGATGGGCATATGTTTTGGACCTGATAAAGATTACAATGATAATCTTTATTGGGCCTAAGTATAAGCCCGTCACCGATAGATCTCATCGGTGATAGACTCGAAATACATGTATATGGATAATGTCTGTGCGAGTGTATCTTTGTCGGTGTTTATTTTAGCCTGTTAGAGATCACGATGTTGTGATGGTCTGCAATCCCCAGGCACGGGAAAGACAGTAACAGATAACAAGTTCTGTACTAGTGAAACGTTACTACACCTTGAGTTTTGTACCTTTGTAGAAATACTTGTGCAGGTGAAGGAAAGGAGTGCAGACTCACAAAGTGCTTGGATGATCGAAGAAGTTCATTGAGTACCAAATCAAGATATTACCCAAATTTACTCCTATCTCACCACATTACTTATGATCCATAGAAGACAAGAGATGAAGTTATGCATGTTTTGAATTCGGATTCAGGTATCCTAGCCGCTGATCTAGAAGGAATCTCGGGACCCATGAGTACTTATTGGAAAGCTTATGGACTATATTTTCATATGGTTATGGTCCCACATCCAAATTCCTCTTTAGCTATCTGGAATCTGCAAAACAAGTTACATACCTCATCTAGTCCAAATCTGATTTGGGCTTTGAGCTTTATGATTGTATTGTGGGCTAAGCCCAAGGTTATGGTGCCCTAGGGTTAACATTAGGACATCCCTAATCATATTTATTCAGTAACCGTTATAGTTTAGAGTCGGGTTTTGCTTAAATTATTTCTGCCATTACCGTTGCACCGCTTGTTCGGTTTGTGGAACCCCAACTTTGTGATCTTAATTAATCATTTGTCGGCAAATCGAGTTGTAATCTACCTTGTTCTTGCTTGTGTTCTTCGATTTGCTTACAGGGATTAGCCTTCTCCGCAAGATCAACCGGGTTGCATATGGTTGATAACCAGAGAAGACGTGGTGTTGCAATTGCATGGTTCGGATCGTGTTCATCGGAACTCGGAACATGTATGTCATATTTTCGCTAAATCGAGAGTTATCAATAACTATCGGAAGATCGGGACCCTCATTCTCATCATTTGGTGTCAAAGAGACAGATTGCCCGTTAGGTATGCCTTGTATCTTTTAGATTAATATATATATGTGTGCATATATATGTGTATATCTATATAACCAGAAAAGTACCATACAAAAATATTGTATCCATTACCATACAAAGATTTGGCTTTGTTGAATTTTAGATTGCATCATCGTCTCGAGTGCTGGTTTAGTTTTAGATTTAATTTTTAGTTTTGAATCTTGCATCTATCGTCACTTTGGTCTTGGGTTTGTCTTTGCTTCCAAGTCTGTATTTTGGTGGTAGTATTTCACGTCAGTGAGTTGGGCCCAGTTTTGCATCTCATTTGTTTTTGTCGGGACCTTGGAAAAGTGAACCCTATCTTCGTCGGGTTTCCGTTTTTATAGTTTGCAAAAGTTTCTATCAATCGGTTGTGCAGTTGCATCAAGTGGTATGGTTTCCCTGTGCAGTACATGCTTCGGCTTGGTGTGTCCTTTTCACATGAGGATGAAAGAACAAATAAAAAAGGTACAGAGGTGCAAAAAGAAAACTAAAAAAAGTCGCACCAAAAAAAGAAAGAAAAGAGCCAGAAAGAGAAAAGGAAGGAAAAATTGAAAATTCCAGTGATTCTTTTGTGGATGATATCAGAGTGAGAGTTGTGGTTTGAGTTATGCCTAGTCCTTAAGCGTTGTCGAGTGCTTGCTTGAGCTAGAATTGAGTCTAGGCTATGCGAGCATATTGAATAGAACTTGAACTATTATTTAACTTTGTATTTTCTGATTAGTGCAATTGCTTTCCTTTGCTAATATATATTGTGCCTCCCAAGCTCCACATACATACTTCTGATTAGCATAGCTTCGACCCATGCAATCATCGGATCACGTCCTTCGAGGTTTCACGAACCAGCCACCGGTTGTACCACCCGTAGCATGGTAAGTAAGAACCTTGTAAGAGCTTGGTAAGATGCTTCCATTTGCTAGATATTCCACCACCTTTGCCAAGTAGTTGTTAGGGGATAATCATTTGTCTTTCTGTTTTTTCTTCTGTGTTTTCCCTAACAATGTCAGGAGGAGATAGCAGCCCGAAAGATTTCAACGAGTGTGTCGGTCGCGCTCAAAAGTAGGGTGCAAAATACCAAGCGATAAAAAAGATGGAAGGAGTACTTGACAAGATGAACATGACAAATTCCATTGAGCGTATCAAAGGATGGTTGGCCACTATAACCAATAGACTTGACAACATCAAAGGTCGTCTACCACTTCTTCAAGATGATAAACATGACTTTGATGAAAAGGAGCGACTACATCAATGCCTTTGATGTAATCGTCAAGGTACGGGAGGTAATAATTTTAACAACTAACACCATGCCAAATTTAGTATTCCATCATTTTCTATTGCTTGTAGTGCTGAGGCAGACCTTGATTGGGAGAAGATAGTAGAACAAAAGTTTAACTCACACCTACTTCCTAAGGTCCATAAGGTTAGACAAGCTACTAGTGAGTTCAAGGACTTCACATTAATATGGTGGAATGATCTAGGTTATAACTGCTTACAACCAGATACATGGGATGGGTTATTAACGAGCCATACGTAATAAATTTGTTCATGTTTCCTACCAGCGCAATTTGCGTAAGAAATTACAATGTTTAGATCAAGGTGAGATGACAATCTAGGAATATTACGCAGAGCTTCAGAATAGTATGATACATTGCGGGGTAGTAGTGGACACCGAGGATACAATTTGTCGTTTTTATGGTGGGTTGAGGCATGAAATTCAGGTTGTTGTTTATTATAAAGAATTTACTATCATCAACCATTTGTTCTAGCTTGCTATGCTTGCAGAGAAAGAGTTGCAGGTAGGTCAACAAAAGAACCGGAGCGAATTTGTTAACTCCCTCATGCCAAGAACATCGACCCGATTAGACAAGGTAAGCCGTTAACAAGCTTTCATACTGCACCTCCACTAGTGAGCACGCGACCTTCCTCTGTCGCTACATCAGCGCTATTACCACTACCTACTACGGGAGTTTCTGATTCTGGTACTAACATTTTGTAGGTATGTGACAACAACCAAGATAATGAGGAAAAGAAGAAAGGTGTACAAAAAGAAGACCTATCCGTTGCTCCAAGCAAGCTTCAAGAAATTTAATTGAGCAAGTGCCTACAATTTCTGAAGGTGAGAACAAACGCAATGGTAATGGTGCTACATTTAATCAAGGTGTGCATAGTTAGGATGTGGCAAATATATCCACTACTTATGCTACATTAGAGAAACCCATAGTGGAAATAATTGCTGAAATTCCTTTGTCACAAAACAATTTATTTATTGTTTCGAGTGATAAAAAAGAGTTGTGTGATGCTTCACTTATATCCATACCACAACTAGTGAATGAATATATTAGTTCCATCATTGAACCACCTTGTGTTGAGTTTTTACATGTTATTCACATTGCTAGCAAGAAGGAAAAGATTAGATCGTTATCTTCTTTAAATACTTAGGGCTATATTCAATTTGATGATCTATGTTCACAAAATTGTTTAGAGAGGACATTATTTGCTAGATTGAAATTGCCATGTCCTCCTTATGTAGTTTTTCATGTTATTGGCAATTGTGATAATACAGGGGAGTATAATGTGCGTAGTGTATTTGTTCGAATTTGAATATACTTCCTTTTTGTGATGAGATGTATTATCTAGAGGACCGCATGCGTATAAATAATTTTATATCTAGTTCCTACAGTTGTTTAAATGAGACACATGTTGGTTTGCAAGAAGAGGAATATTTTGCTTTTCTGAGTGTGAAAATTTCAGAATCCAATCATACGGTCATCAAGAAGTCTACCTCACCGTATATTGTGATAGATAAAGATAAGTTCATCAACTTCATTGACAAGATGAAATCGAGGAAGGTTTCTAATCAAAAAGGGAATATTGATTTTGCTGCTGTGTGGAAAGCAATAGGTTGGGATGGTTTTGTGCAAGTAGATGACTCTGGTTCGTGTTTCTTACCATACAATTTCTTTCTACATTCCACGACATGGGGGAAGGTATTACATTTCGATTTTTTGGGACGGAATACTATCTCACGTGGAAGTATCCGAGTAGTTATCTCGGATTCAAGAGAAGACGTTCTATTGACTTGGAGTCAGTGACTCCAGGCTTCAACAGAAATGACTTATGGCAATGTATTACAGGAGATTTTGTATGTAGGAAACCACGAGTCAGTGGCATCCACAATCCCACGTTGCACTTGATACACAAATTGTTGGCATTCACTCTCTTCCCTTGAGAAGATGTGAGGCCAATACGTAATGATGAGTTGAGAATCCTATACGCCATGGTTAAAAAGATTAAAATCTCTCCTGTCAAACCCATGATAAAACAATGCTTAGAATATATTAAGATGGCGGGACCAATTAAGTGCACATCTTTAATTTCTCGTATTGTTGTTAAAGTCGGAGCGTTGGTGAATGGTCCCATCATAGACATTCCCAACCTCGCTCCACCATTAATGAGGATTATCTTGGGCAAGGAGATATTCTAAAGCATGGTCCAAATGCCTCTCTTATATTCTTCTTCCCAGAGAGATTCCGTTATGCAACCCAAAATTTCACTTGCATACGTACCGGGAGCTAACCATTCCTCTTGTTGCAGAAGAGGGGGCTCGAAGGAGTATGTGTTTCTGGCAGGATAACTCGGAGCAGGACATGGAATGCCGCTGCGGAGTAGCCACAACAACAGCCGCAGTACCCATAGGCAGATTGGGGCTAGCCCGGATACACATCCGGGTGGAACGAACTGCCACCAGCATATGGAGCATGGAGCTCAGCGTGGGCAAATGTGAGCAGTGGTCGATGGGACCATCCCATCCACCAGGTTAGGGGGATTCCTCCAGTGCAGACCACTCCTCCAGCTCTAGTGGATTGCCCCCAGTCCCGTGCACGCCACTCTTTCTCGTCTCGAAGTTTTCGTGACTTCGGGCAAGGATTTGCAGATGTCACTTGGCAGTTGGGAAAGCTCAATATCCGGACAAGTGAGATGCACGACATGCTAAATCAGCATGTCCAGGAGACCCACTCATGACAGCAGCATACCAGTGACCAGTTGGCGAACATCAACACTGCCATGCAGCAGAATTAGGCCGAGATAATGGGCTACTTCAGATCACAGGGACTCAATCCCCGCCTCGCACTGTAAGCAAGAAGCCAGCTTGGTGGAGTGCCTTCCCCACCAAGGTAACTTGTATCTTTCTTTGATTGCATTTGCATTATAAGAAGAAAACTGGTAAAAATTTGCAAAACATAAAAATACCAAAAATATTTGCTTTCCTATAAGCGGCAAGAATCTTTTTACTTTCCCCATTTGAAATGATGAGTGGTTCTTTGTTCTTATTTCTCTAATGCTTAGTTTACAGCTTAGTCTTCAACATAGTTTTTGAGTTTGTTGGTCAAAAATCTTTGCCTTGAACTTGAAACTTATGGATTGCAAATGCTTGATCCAAGTCTAGGTTGTTGTTGAATATCAATTGGTGAAATAGAGATGCTATGATCTTTCTCTAAGTGATAACGGAATTCTGAAGCATTTTATTGTTCAAAAGAATAAAACTTATAAGTTCCTCAATGATGATAAATTCTCATCATAGCCATATGATGATCTTATTGAACAGCCAATACTTATATGATGCTTGTTATTGCATTGAGTTTTGTCAAGTGACCCTTTTGAGATTATTTTCAAGCTTTCTTGATCAAGATACCCACTCATGTGCACCCATCAAATATGCTTCATCTCTACATGTCATATACCCACCATGGTTGTTTTACCTCTACACTGGGGGTTAGCAACATTTTCATCCACCAAATGAATACTCCACCACGTCATCAAAATGTCTCGGATAGTAGTTTGCAATGAGAGATGGCTGAAAAAACAATGAAGAAGAAGAGGAGATGGAAGGTAGAAAGTATTCTCAATCATTATGAGAAGAAAAAAAAGAGAACAAAGAAAAGGAGTGCTCATAAATGTTCATGAGCAATCATAAAAAATAGTTAGAAGAAAAATAGCAACATCTCAAGTTAGGAATAAAGAGAGCTATGACAAAGGAGTACTACAGAACTGATCTTTTATCGTGGTACCCAAAACACAAATATCTAGGTTAGATTTAGAATAGGTAGTAAATATATTTTTAGTATTGGTTCTAAAAGTCCAAGTCCAAAAAAAAATCTTTAGTGCCGGTTGGTGATACCAACCGATACTAAAAATGCGTCTTTACTACCGGTTGATAACACCAACCGAGACTAAAGATAAAGGATCTTTAGTCATCTTTAGTCCCGCTTGGTGTTACCAACCAGTACTAAATATTTATTTTTAGTACCGGTTGGCAACACCAACCCAGACTAAAGATATTTTTAGTATCGGTTGGTGTTACCAACCAACCGGTGCTAAAGATGCCTTCATGGTTAATTCAAAAAGAAAGTATCTCTATCCAAGTTAGATTTGTGTAGTAGGTTGGATGGTAACACACGTGAGAGATGAGGTGACAGATCTTGAATTCGAATCCTACATCCCACACTTTTTTTTGACTTCGTATGCATCTTTAGTACCGTTTATTTCAACCTGTACGAAAGATTGAGATCTTTAGTCTCCATTTGCTACAACCGGTTGTACAACCAGTCCTAAAAAGAGTTTCCAACTAGTGTTAAAAATGGGTTCTCCACTAGTATACAGCTTCCACCATATAGGCACACACTTTGCACATCTTGATCAAGTTTGTGTGATTAGTTTTCTCCTTGGGTCCTCTGTTTT
This sequence comes from Oryza punctata, assembly GCA_000573905.2. NCBI lineage: Eukaryota > Viridiplantae > Streptophyta > Magnoliopsida > Poales > Poaceae > Oryza > Oryza punctata. The sequence goes on from CM002488.2 coordinate 15,100,438, forward strand.
ATTTTGCAAAATATGTGATGCAAGTATTTCCATAATTTTTACTTCTATCATGAGATTCATATATAAACCTTTAGAGGTAGGATGATAAAAGAGACAACACTATACCTTGGTGAGAAATGTTATACACATTGAGTGATCGTGAGTACCATTCAAGGAACTTTGTTTTTAATTGCGAAAATTCTTGAAAACCTCCAGAATGAAAGTTCAAACAAAGAGAAAGTCATTGGTGCGCTATGATCCATTCTGTTCTTTAACTACCCAAGGCGAGGAGAAGCTAAAAACCCCATTAGGATTAACGTAATAAAGGTAAAAGTATTATTGCCAATAGATTCAGATACTAGGTAGAAGGATATGTTGAAGACATAGTACTACTGTGGAATAAAACATGGGTAGCAAGTCCTGACCAACCACCTAAGTTTTTTCTTTACTCGGGAGGAGCAAAGGTTTAGCATTTCATACACTATACCAATAATAAAATTTGTAGTTGTGCTAGGAATGGAGAATTAACTTGGATGCAGGAATTATACACCAAAGTGAAGAAGAAATGAAACCGGCATGCAAGGAAACACACTTCCGATGAATCATGTGCGAGAAAATAGATTGAGGGGCCCACAAGTCTAGCCAAACCGACCTAAAGTGGGGCCAAACCACCCTCAACCATCGTAGGGGCCCACATGGCAGTCCCTACGCAAAGGAGGTTGAGAGGAGGTGGGATCAGGGTTCAGCCGAACCGACCTTGTCTCCTCTCATCCCGAGCTTCCACATGGCGACTCTTTATTGGCTCCTAATGGCGGTTATACCCGTTTACCGACCCCAAAAACTTAAGCAACTGCCATTGGAAGCTATAAAAGGAGCTAACTTCCTTCACTTGTAACACACACCTCAAGGAGCGAATTCCCTCTTCCACTTTGTATTCTCTATATTTAAAGTAGGAATATAGGTTAGGAGCTTCGGTCCTCTAGTCTTCTCGGAGTTTTGAGTATGTCTTTAGTACTTTACTCTTCTTGTAAGACTATAGTTGTCATGCCCGGAATTTCTATCCAAAATTCCAAAGGCTTACATGTGTATAAACCCTCGTCCAGAAATCAGCCGAGACACACAATAACAAATTGATAATAGAGTATCAAACTTTATCTAATTAATAAGCGAAATTAAAGTCATTACAGAGGTAGATAGTTCCTCTCACACAATAAGATCTAAGCAGCGGAAAAGTAAATAAATAGCGTAGGCGACTCCACTCCACAAGCAGCTTGACCAGGACTAAGCCTAGTCCTCCAGACCTCCATCATCACTGTAGAACTCCTCTTCTAATGAATTATTGCAAGGTGAGTATATGGAATACTCAACAAGCCACACAACAAATATGCAAGTGCAAAGGGAATAACAAAGGATGGCATAATATGGTCTCATTTGCATAAATAGCATTTAATAAACATTTAAGAATTTATAAAACAAGTAAAATATTAATTAAACAATATTAATCCAACGCTATACAACATACCCGCTGTATAGGCCCATCCAGTTCTGAACAACCATACCCAGCTGCACAGTCCTATCTCCAAACCAGGAATATACCATTCCATATCAGGAGCTAAATAGATTTTAAGCAGTTATTTAATCTTTATTATTAATGAGAGGTGCGAAACTAATCACGAAAAACATTGTTAGACCCACCCATAACCGCGGGCACGGCTATTCGAATAGTTTTACTCTGGTCAGAGGCGTACTACTGTAACCACAAGACACAGCCTCAACCTCATGTCAACCATGCGTCGCGATACTGGAAAAGTACCCGAATAGAGACTGTGACAGTAGCCCCAACATAACACAACGTAAAGCAGTGCACCGTTCCTGGATCATAATCACCCCCTTAAAACCAAAGGCATGGACTCCCCAGCGACCCCCATGGACTTGTTGCCACTTCTCAGTCTGGTACGCCGCTAATAACCATGTTATACCAAGGGTAAAGCCGTTGCCCACGCTGGCTTGTGGTTAGTACAGTTAATGTTTCACAACGATAGCTCGTCAACCGGTCCTTAATTGTCATGAGCACGACCATCCAAATCGCGTCTCCAACCATGTGCTCACAACCCACCATTAGTTAAGTTTTAGTTTGCAAGTTAATTAATTTATCAATCACGATTGACCATTGTGAGCTACCATTAAATGTCCATTATTATGTGATAGTGAAGCATAAGTTATCCCAATAGTGAACTAATGTTTCTTAAGCATGGCTAAGCATCCTAATCACTTTAGCTAAAACCTTATAATGTTCTAGCTAATCCAATTATTAACCAGGTGACTAAGGACAATTAATCAATATCAAGGGGCTATAACAAAGGCATTAGGTCATTCCCACCCGGTGACAGTCAAAAATAGATGCAATAGTTGAATAGAAACAACAGCTTTAAATGGGATCAATATGCTCAAAGGGTATTTTGAGATCCGTGTGACTTGCCTTGCTGGTCTTCGAACTCTTCAAAATCTTCTCCTGCAATGACAGACTCTCCGGGAACATCGGAAACTAAAGAAAAAGAACAAAATCAACCAAAACAATATTTTCAGTCTTGTATTTTATATGGATGTGTTGACGAAAAATCCATGCTCGGCCGATGGTGCCAGATCTGTGTTAGCGCGAACTAAGTCTACAAACACAACAGCATGAGAGATCTACTTAGCTCTAGTTTAGGTCCAAAATATTGATGAGATGCGAGCGTGCCAGTTAGTTTAATCCTGCAACTGGCAAGATAGATAAATATGTGGATCACCAAAGAGCCGATCGGTTGACAAGCCAATATAGTAATTCCAGCCGATATTGATAGGGTTCTGAAGTATCAGCTATATATATTCAATATAGATCTTGATATTTGAGTAAACAAAGACAATCGGTTGATCATAATATAATACAATAGAAACCAACCGACTAATAATGATATGATATAATAAGTGTTGATTCGACGGTTAAAGCATACATCGACCGGTGTTCCGATGTCATTAAATCCACAAGAGTAGATAATCAATGAAACCTTTGTTGCAATTGGCTAAAACCAACTTGTATGTAATCTTTATAATCCGATGCAACGTTCATATAACTCATCGGCTGAAACCCCAATGAAACCCTTATTATAATCAAAGACAGGTTAGCTTTTATGATTCTAAGCACGGCTAGGGATGATGCATCGCAAAGTATGTAAATAAGCATAAAGTCTAAACAATCAAGCCTTTGATTAATTTTCAAGATGGTGGATACCTTAGCTAATCTAGAAAAGATATGACCGATACAAGTAAATTAAATAATCGACTTAGATTAACTAAGATATATGATAAATAGGTAGGCAAATATATCAACAGAACCAGAGGGATCCAAGAGGTCGAAGTGGTGTAGCCTTGAACAACACCAATGTAGCTAATACAATTGCCAGGGCCAGCGGAACGTAGGACTTACCCCATCGTCAAAGATCGAAAGTCGATACAGCCCCGCGTCAGGTGCCAAGTCCGCCGGTTGATAAGTAAAAATGTCGGAAAAGAGGGTGGCGATGCATCGATAATAGTTGTGTTGATTGAGAGATAGATTACAAAGACCCCAAGTGTACATTTTTATACCCATGGGTAGATACTAGTCCGTATCGGACACGGCACAAGTTTCCTAAAGATAATAATTTCGGGCTTTCCAAATTTTGGCGTTAACACATCCCCTCAATTTTGGGAGAAAATCCGAAAAATGCCATTGACAAACATCCTAATCCAAGAAATGCCATTGACGAGTGCAAGTTCCATAAAATGACATCTTACAAGCGATTTTATCCCAAAAATGCCATCGCCGTTAGGGTTCCGTCCATCCCGCACCGTTAAATACACTGTTCATCCCATAGCACTGAACGGAGGGTTGCTAACGGAACCCTAACGGCAATGGCATTTCTGGGACAAAGTCGCTTGTACAATGGCAATTCATGGAACTCGTATTCGTCAATAGCATTTCTTGGAACTGGGTGCTTGTCAATGGCATTTTTTGGATTATCTCATTTTGGAATATCAGAACTCATGCTTCAAAATTATCTTCTTTCTGATCTTGATAACTACAAAATTGATCCTTCTCTATATCTCACAATCAGCTCTCTTAAGCCGATATTGTCTGCACTAGATGAGCCAGAACATCAAACTCATGGCAAAAGAATGTCCCTGATAGGTGCTGACAATCCTTGGAATGTAGATCTGCTAGTTGCTCATCACCTAGGCTCAAAATATAGCATCAGCTACGAATACTATGAAATCTTTGGATATATTCCATAGCCGATTCTCCCTCTTGTTGCTGAATCGATATAAAGTCTAAAAGCTCCATCTCGTTGATACCAGCAAAGAAGTATGTGTGAAATTATTTCTCAAGATCAGCCCATCCTCTAATAAAATTTGATGGTAACGATGAAAACCATGTGAAAGCCGATCCAGTTAAAGATAATGGAAAAAGTCTAAACTTCAAAGCCTCTTCAGCTAAAACCTCCCCACATTGCACAAAGAATCGGCTGATATGTTCCATTACAGATATATCATTGTAACACTCTGCATTTAAAAAAAGGGGCGGCGCCGTGTCCCGTCACGGTGCGCGCGCCGAGCTCCGCGCCATCGCCGTCCCATCCGCCACCTCCGTGACGGCCATCTTCCCCCACCCTATAAATACCCCTCTTCTCCCCCCTACTCCACACCTCTCTCACCTGCCCCCTTCCCCTCTTCGCCACCAGTCGCCGCCGCGTCGCCCCTTGTCACCGCCATCGCGCTGCTAGGGCCGGCTCGGCAGAGAGACAGGAAGCAAAGAGAAGGGAAAGGAGAGAGGGAGAAGAGAGAGAGGAGAGAGAAGAGAGAGAGGAGAGAGGGAAAGAGATGTGGGCCCCACATTTTAGTCCATGCAACTGTGGATAGGATTTTGGGGATAAAAATAAATCGTTTATGAATAGTAAATTTTCACAATTTCTCGGATTAATTCAAATTTGAATCTTTAAACAGCATAACTCACTTGTTTTAACTCGGATTTGAGTGAAACTTGAACCTAAATTCATCTAAAATCAAGATCTAGCTATTGATACCACGTTTGCAATTTATTTTGTATTACATGAATTCTTGATGATTTAATTTGAATTCTAACCGAATTCAAACCAAATCTTTCGCACGTAAAAATAGATTCCGAGGGAGTTGCTGAGTTGATCGAGGATCCAGGTCAGTAGGGTTGTGAGCAAGGCAAGTCATCACTAATCTTTAAGCATGTTGAACCCAATTGCCAAATTAGTTTATTTATAAATAAATTTGCATGCAATGATGAATATCCTATTTATTATCATGCCATGTCTTTGATAGTTGTTTATCTTATTACCTTGTACCCATAATTATGTATGAGTCCCTAGTCACTTATGACAAATGCTTAGCAATGCTAATTTAGATTCCTACACTCTCATATTTACTAAATGTTATATGCTTGGGCAATTACCTTAGGGTAGGTAATTGACATACGGCATGTGGAGACATGAGCGCCACATTGCCATGACATTGAAGAGCTGATTGTGAAAGAAACTAAACTAAATAAACATTTTCGACTGGGGCGGTTGGATGACTTGAGTGGATTCCGGTGAAGGCTAGTGTCATCCCTGGTCAATTAAGGACCGAGCCATGGAGCTATGCATGGAAGAACCCTAGTACGACCGTATTTCTCGCATTGGGCATAGACCTAGCGGAGTAGATAGCCGAGCGGAGGCGGTACCCAAGACATGGCGGATTCACTTAGGTGTGTGAATAGGCGGGAAGCCTACAGTTGGATAACCATCGGTGGGTAACCTAAAATGAAACCTGATTTAATCACAACTTAACGCGTGTGTGAGTTCTTCCCTCCCAGGAACACCAGAACTCCTCTCATTGCTAGAAACCGTGTACGCCTAGAGTGCATGAGGGCTCAAGTTCATGGAGCGGGTACTGCCAAAGTAAGGTTATTGAAAGGCTTTGCCGTGACGCGTCTCATTCGTCAGAACTTCGGCTCATGTGTTGGGCAAGTCACGGAGTGCGGGTTAAAGCGTACATCCACTGCAGTGTGAGTAAACCAAACTATTCGACTAGCCGTGCTCGCGGATATTGAGCACTGGAACATGTATTACACTTGGCTATACTCTAATTTTTAAATTGATTGGGTTGGGATTATGCATATTATTTTATACTAGTTGATCAACTTCTCGAGAGGCAAGAAGGGGTAGACCCCAGAAAACCATGATGACCCAGTGGCGGGAAGCCATCCTTGGAACACAATGGATGGTGGACAGAATTGTTGCTGATTAAAGAACAATGGAGTTACAACTTGATCAGTTATGCCAGGTCTTGGACTTGTGAAAAAAATAATTACAAAATTGGCTTTACGCAAAAGAAACCTTAGCCACTCCTTGGAATTATCGCTATCATATGCATTCTTGATGTGGTGGCATGCTGAGTACGGTTGGTACTCACCCTTGCTATTTACAAATTCATCAGAAGCGGGCGATGGAGTCTCCGATGGTCCTTACAAGTACTATCAGGAGGCTGTTGAAGACAATGGCGCATAGTAGGTCTTAGTTACGGTCGTTGCCTGTGGCAATGGCATTGCCGCTGCCTTAATTCCGCTGCCTTATCTAAATTCTGCTTTTGCATGTATTCCGGACCAGTTGGTCCTATGTTCTAGACTATGTCTGCGGGTCTATGATGTAATAATTCACTTTTAACACTCTATGTATGTGCCCTTGATATTCCGGTTATGAACTCGTGTGTACCAGGCTACTTGATCCAGGGAAATGGTACTGTTAACACGAATGATTCCTGTTATAAAAACGGGGATCGACAATCATCTTACCCTGAAAACTTGGAGAAATCTGGAACATTGTATCGATGTGGCAATCGAACCCATCAAACCATTCATGATATGATAGCCGATACACAAAAGTTTCTTCCTTGGGCTTAAGTCCAAACTACTCCTCTACTCACTTCGCAATTCTATCGGCCTAACCATCGTTCCTCTGATGGCATTATTCTTCTCCACATTGATGCTCCTGAAGTTCCTCTAGCCCATATTGTTGTTGTTCTTCAATCTTCCCCCCGAGCTGCGCTCTTTGAATAATTAACTCATCAACTTATCCCTTGATCAAATTCCACAACATGTTTGCCCAAACTCGAGATTGATTAAACAAAGCATGATGAACTGCTTCATCAACTTTATCTTGAAGTGTTTCAACCATCAGGTCGGGAAGTTTTGAGTCTTCTAAATTGGCCCATGCGATGTCATGACGAAATATTGAAGATAGCGCTTTTCACAAATCCTTCATTGCGACCAAGATATTGGCATCGACTTCTTCAGACATGTAGGTATAAAATTCGTGTCCCACTGGGCGTGCCAAATCTGTGTTGATGAAAAATCCACGCTCGGCTGATGGTGCCAGATCTGTGTTGACACAAACTAAATCGACGAAAACAATGGCCTAGGAGATCTGCTTAGCTCTAGTGCAGATCCAAAATATTGATGAGATGCGGGCGTACCAATCAGTTTAATCATGTAACTGACAAGATAGATAAATAAGTTGATCACCAAGTAGTCGATCGGCTGACAAGCCGATATAGTAATTCTAGCTAATGTCAATACCAGCCGATATTGATAGGGTTTTGAAGTATCAGCTATATGTAGATGATGATATAAATACAATCGGTTGATGATGATGTAAAATAAGTGTTGATCCGATGGTTAGAGCATACATCGACTGGAGATCCGATATCATCAAATCCAAATGATTAGATAAACAGTGAAACCTTTGTTAGGATCAGCTAAATCCAACTTGTTTGTAATCCTTGTAAGCTGATGCAACATCTATATAACTCATCGGCTGAAACCCCGATAAAACCCTTATTGGCAATCAAGAAGCAGGCTAGAGATTATGGTTCTAAGCATGACTTAGTAGATCAAACTTAACTGATGCAACACTAAGTATGAAAAGAAACATAATATCTAGATAATCAAGTCTTTGACAGATTTTCAGGGTGCTAGATAACTTAGCTAATCTAGATCGACAAAAACAATTTAGCCGATACCAGCAAAACCCTAGAAAAAGCCCAGCCGATACAACTAAATTGAATAATCTACTTAGATTAACTAAGATATATGATAACAAGTGGTTGTAGAAGATAAATTAGAACATCTAAAGCAATGCCCTAATCCGCCAACGCATACCGCTGAGACATGTCATAAATCTTGTCAGAACATGGAAGTCGATGCCCTAACTCGAAGCAAGAACTCGTCGAAATGGTAGAAAACTAAAAGGTGGCGATGCGCCGAAGTTGTATTGAACGAGAGATAGATTACAAGGATCCCGGGTGTACATATTTATACCCATGGGTGGATACTAGTCCTTCTTAGACGAGATACAAACTTTCCTAATGATAAAAGGAAAAATATAAATCATAATCAGACACTAAATACACTTTCCTAAAGATAAAAGGAAACTAACAAACTCTGCCTAATTAATAGATAGACTCTCATACCGCATCCTTCTTGAACTTGATCTCTTTTGGATAAGCTTCTTTTAATTGATTAATTTCCTTAACCGAACCCATCAAGAATCTGACTACTGGCGACTCCAGGACTCTGAAGCTGGTACTGAATCTAGGCCGATGATGATTTTGGGCTTACCAAATTTTGGTGTTAATAGGTTGGCCCTATTAATATTATATGTTTGCTTGAGATATTTTTTCCATAATATGTTTCATGAACTATATGATATATATCATTTTTGCAAGATGTCAATTTGGTGATATAATAGATGTATCGTTTTCTCATTTTGACTAAATATCACATTGCGAAAAAATAGGGGTTAGAGAACCATACACTAACTATTATGAACTATAGGATATATATCATTTTAGAAGTATCATTTTTGCAACATTTCAATTTGGTGATATAATAGATGTATCATTTTTTCATTTTGACTAAATATCACGTTGTGAAAAAATAGGGGTTAGAGAAATACCATGCATTAAATGCCATATATAGTAATTATTGAAAAATTTTATTGGGTAAAATATGCTACAAACATATTATACGTATTGTGTACCAACCTAATCTTTTCTCTCTATGTAAGCATTCATTTGGTCATGGTTAGGTACATTTTGCAGCCCAAATCTTGACACACATCAATCGTGCAGATTATAGGTACATGTGAACCCGGGTGCAAATTTGCATTGATATATATATACATATTATATATATTAAATTTGTTTGCTACTCCATGGTGCTCGGGCTCCATGGTTCAAATTGAGTATATACCCAATTCAAATGAGTATGAAATTTGTTTAAATGTTTAGGTATTAACATTAACTACTTTACTAACTAGTTCAAAACAAGTTTGAACTGAATTTGAACATGTTTTTGTTAGATTTTCACCCTAGGTATAACATCCAAACATATAATTAGTTAGGTATGTAATAATGGATTGTGAAATAAAATTGAATTTGAGTTGTTTTGTTGCTAGGTATAGGTATGAATCAAATTCTTATACCTAGGTATATACTCTCAATTTGAAAAATTTTGAAAAATTTGTGTGAACTTGTGTATTTCATATCTTGGTGTCCGGGCACCATTGTGCCCATGTGTGTCTGTGACAACCATATCTACACTCGCTATAGAATAACTATTCTGCACCCCTCCCCTTCCCACTCAGCCCGCACCTCCCTTCCCCTCTCCCGCGCGCTCACTCTCCCTCTTCCACGCATGCCCCCTTTCCCCCTCTCGCTCCCTCCTCCCGGTGTGCCCCGCTCCTCTACCTCCCTCTGATTTTTTCTCCTCCCCCTCCTGGCGCCCCCCTCTTCTTTCTCCCTCTCCCTTTGGTTTCTCTTCTGCGCCCCTCTTCCTAGCGTCCTCCTCTCTCTTCATACGTTTTTCTATTCTGATATCTCTCTCCCTCCACTTTTTTCCTTTCAAGAAATCTCCTCTCTACCTCATATGCAAAATGAAAAATAATATTATCAAGAATAAGATATGAATTCATGACCTCATATTTCCTAGATTGTTGTTCTAGCCAATAGCACCATAGTAGGATTTTGTGATTAAGTAATATTTTCTATTTTGTTTTGTGCCTTCTTTCAAATCAAGAATTAGGAACCTAATCCTTAATCATTTTCATTACCACAATAGGGGTTGTAGTAAGAAAACAATTACGTTACTACAAAAGTTAATGATCGTTACTATATTCTCGTAGTAACATTGTTATGTGATTGCGGTAACAAAACATGTTACTAGCAAACTTATAGGTTGTTACTACATTTTTCATAGTAACATCAGGATAGAATGGTAGTAACGCTGAACATATGGCAACTGTAATTGTAATTCTACAGTACTACTGCTTTGTTTAGAGAAAACCCTTTAAAATCCCAATTTTTGATAGCAATATCTCTGACATTATACCTTGTTTTCCTAATTCGTTTGCACCATGATGTTCGTGAAAAGTGCTTAATGAAGCTAGATCCATCGTGACTATATTTTAACATCGTTACTGCAGAAAGCAGGTGTGTTACTACACATTGACCGTCACGTTAGTACGCAGTTTCCTACCGTGGGATAACTCAAACTATGCCAAGTTGTTGACCATTAGTTTAGTGTTGTAATGTTTGAAAGTAAGTTTCCTACCGTATATACTATCTTACTAGAAAATACAACCTCCGTTTTTAAATATATATATAACATTGTTGACATTAAAATTTTTGAAAAAAATAGCAATTCAACATAATATTTAATCCAAAAATGAACCACGTAAAAGATAACAACGTAAACATAAACCTTAATGTCGTGAACAATGCATAAACTAATTACGCTCAACAATAAAGCGTACACCATAGAAACAAGCATATCTAACTCCTCTGTGGATAAAAACAGAATCAGCAAAAAGGAATAGAAGAGGAGAATAACATAAGGTGACGCAATAGTAGTGTAAGGAAAACCGCTATCATTGTCGTTCCCGCCATTAGAACCGTTGTTATTCCCATTACTGTTCTCGCGAACATGCCATGATGAAGAGGAAGTAAGTTGATGTAGTTGTTCAAAAGTACCATCAAGCAGTCGTATGATGCCCTTCCCAAAAATATTATTCACGTACCTCCTCTCGCAGCACGTGTGCACGCACTTGCTTGGATGGGAGGATCGTAGCTATGATAGTAGTTTTCGATTCAGAGATTCATGTGTGTCTCTCATGGTGAGTAAGCATGATGAGTAACCAATCCTTTTTATTGGATTATTCAATAATACGAAGGGCAAAAGCCAGGAAGAGGAAGACCAATGGACAATTTATTACTCGCATAACAACAATCAATTTACACTCCATGTTTACTCCAATTTGGGTAACAAGCGAAGACGAAGGGCAAGGGTCACTTCCGATTACGTCAACAATTAATAGTTGTGCAGTAAAAACCTAGCTCGCCATTTACTCCAAAACCAACCAGCAATTGTAAGCAGTTCGTTTACTCCAACAACAGCCATCTAGAGTAAACGGCAAAACTAGGCCTAGACGGCTCGGCGCGGTGAGGCGAGCTATCGCGCCCGCATGTGACTTACCTCTTGTCTTTGTCCAACTTCACAATTTGTGTAAACCTTTTTTCACCGGTTCAATCGATTCATCTAACTATTAATTTCCTTTGTGACTAAACACACATTTTTTTCTTAGTATTTAATGTGCCTTAGGATTTATTTGATTTAATTTAAATAGGTCAATTACCCAATTAAATCTAGCAAGAACATGATGTTTACGCATTACTCTTATTACAAGAACTGTGTAACTATTTATTTTGTTGTCTTGTTTTATCATCAAATATACTGCATGACTTATATTTTCATATTAGCACTAATTTTTTTAAGTCCAAATATCAATAGCATCATACATTTTAAAAAAGGAGAAAGTACTTTGTTATTTTCCATTATATCAAAGACGCATACTTGCACACACTACAATATAGTGCATTCATCAAAGGGAGAGTAAACGTAAGGTACATAGAAGTAACTAAAACTGTACCTAAAAAGGAAGAGTAAATTAGGGGTTTAAGCCTTGAAGGGGATCTTACTAAAATGGCCGACATGGTATTAGTGGCATGAAACAAAAATGAAAAAGTAGGAAATAAAATTTTGAAGGTATGTCAAATTAAATAATCAAAATTTGCCTACAGTTAAGTCACAGTACTACATAAATGCACAAAAAGAATGGTACTATAGATAACGGAAATACTAAAACCTGCATCTATAGACTTTTTACCACTTCTCAGGCTCAAAAAAAAATATACAACTCGCACACCTGTGCTGCTCTTTTAACAAGGAATGTTGAACAAGTTGTTTTAGAGATGTTGCACGAGCTTTGTTCTAAATGTTACATGTATTTTAATATTTCACTGTCTTTACATGGATGTGGAACTAGTGTTTAGACAATTATATTTTACTTCTTATTTGAAGATGTTGCATGGAACAATAAGTGAAACACATGTTACACATCAACATCCTACTGATTTTAGTAATTTCTCATCCTCTACCACAAATATTACATTATCTAAATAAGCATTTGACTGTTTACTAACAATAGATATATACTGTTAGAAATCTTATTTAGTTTTTCAAACAATTTGATAACTATCTGTACGTGTTTTAAAAAGTGAAGGACGTATCCTGTCGAGGCGTGAAAACACTTTCCTCAAGTACTTGTTTCGGACGGACACACGTTGCAAGCAGAGCAAGTCTCCTTTCCTCCTTTGGTCAACCGCTGTTCTTCAGTTTCTTTATCGGGTTCAAGAAGTTCTTCCCCTCCAGCTTGTTGGCAAAGAAGAGCTTCAGAAGCTCGTCATGGTCCATGCTTGCATAAACAGCATCGTCTTCGTGCTCCATAATCTCGCTCAGAGGACCTACAATGGCATTTTTGCTTGGAGAATGGAAGGTCGCCATCGACAGTCGCTCTTTCTTCCCATCCACAACAACCCGGTGTTCGACGCTCCTGTACCTCCCATTAGTGAAGACCTGTGCATGCAAATATGGACAAACCCCATGGGAGACGAAGGAAAAGTCTATACGTACTAATTTTCTTTTACGAAATGCTTACAAACTCTGATGTGGCAAGCTGTGAGTAAATCTAGATTTCTGGTAACTCCCATCTAATTAAATCAAAAGGTTGAGAAATTTGTTAGTAAGAGTTTTGTAAGAAAATTTTAGTACGTGTAGCGGTGCTCGGAGACAAAAAGGACGCCAGTTTCAGTTTCACCTTCGATCAAATCAGACAGTTAGGATGATTTTATTTGTTATTTAACTCCTAATAGTATACCTTACTACCTTTGGTAGTTTGGTAGTGGAACTGCAATATGTAGTCTAGAAAATACTGTTATGCTCTTATCAAACTTATGATAAAAATTAGTATGAAATGAGATGTTTTATAATGTGCTTTACTGGTAGTTGAATCAATCTAGATTATTTATGTTTTCTATTCCAATAAATAATATTTATTTATACTTCCACCTCAATTACTGTTACTAGAATTTATAAATCACCGGTTTGATAATAAGGTAATAGTATAATACTATCACTAGATATCACCGTGAAGGTACTCGTGGAAAACTGGATTGTGAATTGCTATAATTTATTTTAGTTTGTAACACAACAAATATTAGATTCATAGTTGCAACCAAAAAAAATAAATTAGATTTGTTCATTTTGTTGCTAAAATCAACCTTAGCAAAATTTAGTAATACCAAATTATGACATATTTTAGTGTTATCAAATTTTGGTAGCGTTGGATATATTTAGTTTGGAGTCTTACCAAAATTTGGTGAGGTTTTTTAGGAGGAAACTTCCAGAATTACCATAGTAAGGTTGAAATTGGGAGTCTGTGAAGGCTTCTACTTCAATCTCATCCTTTTAGGGCCAGCCTGATTAAAGAAAGTCATACCTGAAGAATGTCTCCCAAATTGACGATGAAAGCGCCCTCCAGAGGCCTGACGGGAAGCCAAGCCCCGTCTCTCCTGATCTGCAAGTCATCCACCTCATTCGCTTGGAGGAGAATGGTCACCAGATCAGCGTCAGAGTAAGGAGAGATGCCGACTACTTTGTCCGCCTGAGCGCACGGAGGGTAGTACTGCACCCTCACCGACTGGACTCCACCGCCGCATCTCTCCGCGATCACCTCTGCCTCCACTCCCAGGTTGTTCGCCATGGCAGCCAGCAGGCCATCCGTTGTGATCTTAACAGTGGCGGCAATATCTGTCGAGTGCCATTCTGAATCAATGGAACACATACGGTTACTTTGCAACGAAACAAGAAATGGCAAATCAGAGCATGAGAGAGGAGACGTTTATTTGCATCCATTCTGAAGAATCAACGACACACGTACATACAGGTTAATTTGCGGGTAAACAAACAAGGAAATGGTAAACCAGAGCATATGAAATGAGATGAGAGACGTGTATGTATACCTGAAGCCGGCAGGTTGGTCAGGCCAGAACCTGAGGTTCCTGTCCTGCAATGGCTGCGTTTTCACGTAGAGGCTATCAGCCCAGTCGAGCTTCTGATCGTCAGATACAACGAACAGCTGACCATAGCCTTCCAGCTGCCCTGGCTCCTGAGCGACCTGCTTCTTGGTTTCAGCAGGGAGCTCGAAGAATCCCTTGATGCTGGCCTTCATCCCTTCCACCACATCCTCTGGAACATTGTGGTTTACCAGCTGCAGCAAGCAAGCAGAAGCAAACAAATTAAGCATCTAATTAGTCGATGTGGAGAATGAAGCTGCATGCTAGCTAGTAGTAGTATCAAATTAACCTGGAAGAAGCCCCAGTCCTGGCAGGCAATGTGGAGGCGAGCCAGTTCAGCGCGTCGCCGAGCTGCAGCCTCCGGAAGTCGACGACGGGGATCTCCGCCTCGCCTTCAGCAGCGACTGGTTCGTCTGCGTCCGTAGAGCGGAGGTATCTGGGTGGAACATGGACAATGCCGGTGGCCGCCACCATGGCTTGCACGCTTGGCACCGGGAGAGACCCCATGGCCGTCTTCTCTCTTTCCTAGCTTCACTGTCAGATGCGAACGGTTCGATTATGTGTGGATGCTACTGTAGTCCATCTTTATCGTGTCTGTCCAATAATAGTTCGGAAAACTATTGAGGAAACAACTATGATCACTTGTTCACTGAAACACCTGAAAATTCTGTAACTACAAGATTTATTTGTGTTCTAAAATTACTTGGTCTGCTTAGACAGCAGCAGCGCAAAGCTACTGTAATAAGTAATGTCGGTGCTCACATTTATACAAAGACTAAAAGTGCAATATCAGTCCCTAAAGTTATTCGCTCGTGTTATTCAGGTCCTAAACTTTCAAAAAACATTTTCAGATTTCAACTTGTCAAAGTGTGTCATTCTGGTCCCAAATTACTACAACCCATGGCATGCCACGTGGGCGTTAACTCATTTTCTTTGTCTTTTTACTCCTATTTCTTTCATTCTTTCTTCATGTTGGTGTAGAAAAAAGAGAAAAAAATAGAAGGAAACATGGAGGGAAAGAAGAAGAAAATTTTGGACCAGAATGTTATGTAATCTAGATAATGTGTGGATGGTCATATTTATGGTGTTCGTTAAATAATAGTTTGGAAAACTATTGAGGAAAAATTTATGATCTTCACTGAAACACCTAAAAATTCTTTAATTACAAGATTTAGTTCTATTCCAAACTAATTGGTCTACTGACACAGCAACACCAAAAAGTATTGTAGTAAGTAATGTCGGTGCTCACATCGATTCCTAAACTTATTCACCCATCCCATCTAGATCCTAAACTCTTAAAACATATTTTTCAGTCTCTAAACTTATCAAAGTGTGTTATTCTTGTTCCAAATTACCACGACCCATCTTTGATACGACATGGCACTCACGTGGCATGCCACATGGGTGTTGACTCATTTTCTTTATCTTTTTACTCCTATTTCTTTCGTTCTTTCTTCATGTTGGTGTAGGAAAAAGAGAAAAAGAATAGAAGGAAACATGGAGGGAAAAAAGAAGAAAATTTTGGATATGTAATCCAGATTATGTGTGGATGGTACTGTAGTACATATTTATGGTGAAAATGCTAGTTCATGGGCGCTCGCGTATGCGGAGGCTGAGCGATCAGTTCCCGTTCCATTTTTTTTACCGCCTTTTTTCCCATCATGTATTTTTTTCTTTTAAAGTAAGTTTACGTACCTAAAGTTTATACTATTAAATTTTATACACCTAAAATTTATACTATTAAAGTTTATACCCCTAAAATTTATACACTGAAAGTTAATATACTATTTAAATTTGAATTATAATTTAAATATATTATTCTATATACAAACGTTTGTATGTACGAAGTTAGAATGTATATAATTTTATATATAAAGTCCATGTACATGAATAGTTTTTTAGTACAATATATTTTTATTTTTTTTCTTATTTTTTGAATTTATTTTTAAATTGGTTTTAAATTCATGAGTATTCGGTGAGCCACGAGCCAAGCTTAGGGGATAACGTGTAGATATCGTGATCACGTGCCGCGATCGCTGGCGGGTGATCGCCTATTAGCCGGCCGCACGAAAAAGCTAACAGGCGATCAATCGCCCGTAGCGCTCAACCTCTCCCCCACGTTGCTTCCTTTTTTAGCACCGTATTACTTTCCCGTTTTAGTAAATTTATATATTAAGATTTGTACACCTTAGATTTACACATCTAAATATTATACACTTAAAAACTTTTTGTACCCAAAGTTTATAGATCAAAAATTTATATACCTGATTCAAATTCGAATTCAAAATTTGAATCGGATATATAAACTTGACATATAATTTTAGTGTGTAAACTCTAGATGTATAAACTTTATGTACATAAACTTTAAAAAATTATACAGTGAAAAAAGGAAAAAAGTAGTGAAAAAAACGATCGCCTGGGGCGATCGATCACTAATTAGCGATCCCCCCGGGGAGGCTAATGGGCGGGTGATTGCCCACAGCGATCACCCCCCATCCCTCCCCTAACACTCATGTTTCTCCCCCTTCTTCCCTTCCTACTACACCATAAATTAAAAAAAACAAGTTAGAAAAAAATAAAAAAATAGAAAAAAATCTAATACTCTTATTCATGTACGTAGACTTTATACTGTAAACTAACTTCATGTATAGAAATATTCTATATAAAAATTATTTGAATCCGAATTCGAATTTGAATCGGATATATAAACTTTGAGTCTACAAACTTTAGATATATAAACTTTAGATGTATAAACTTTAGATGTGTAAACTTGAGGTGTACAAACTTTATGTGTATAAACTTACTAAAACAGGAAAGTAATACGGTGCCAAAAAAGGAAACCGCGTGGGAAGGGGAACCGATCATGCGGGGCGATTGATCGCTCCTTAGGATAGTTTGGAAAACTATTGAGGAAAAATTTATGATCACTTGTTCACTGAAACACCTAAAAATTCTTTAATTACAAGATTTATTTCTGTTCCAAACTAATTGGTCCGCTGACACAACAACACCAAAAAGTATGTAGTAAGTAATGTCGGTGCTCACATCGATTCCTAAACTTATTCGCCCATCCCATCTACATCCTAAACTCTCAAAACATATTTTTGGGTCTCTAAACTTATCAAAGTGTATTATTCTGGTGCCAAATTACCACAACCCATCTTTGATACGACATGGCGCTCACATGGCATGCCACATGGACGTTGACTCATTTTCTTTATCTTTTTTTCTTCTATTTCTGTTGGTGTAGAAAGAGAGAAAAAAATTGAAGGACCAGAATGTTCTGTAATCCAGATTATGTGTGGATGGTACTGTAGTCCATATTTTTGGTGTCCGTCCAATAATAGTTTTGAAAACTATTGAGGAAAAATTTATGATCACTTGTTCACTGAAACACCTAAAAATTCTTTATTACAAGATTTATTTGTGTTACAAACTAATTGGTCTGCTGAGACAGCAACACCACAAAGCTATTATAATAAGTAACATCGGTGCTCACATTTATACAGAGAGTAAAGTGTATTATCGGTTCCTAAACTTATTCGTTCAAGTCATCTAGATACCTGATCTCTTAAAATGAATTTTTAGGTCTCCAAACTTAACGAAGAGTACCATTCTAGTCCTAAATTACCATAACTCCTCCGGGATCCTACATGGCGCTAACGTAGCATGTCACATGGGCGTTGACTCATTTTCTTTATCACTCATTTTCTTTATCTTTTTTCTTTCCTATTTATTTTGTTCTTTCTTCCTATTGGTGTAGAAAAAAGAGAAAAAAATAGAAGGAAATGTGCAGGGAAAGAAAAAGAAAATTTGGGACCAGAATGTTCTCGTGCCATGTCACTTTAGTGTCAATGTGACATGCCACAAAGGGTCAGATAGAATCCCGAAGGGGTCATGCTAATTTGGGATCGGAACTACACACGTTAAAGTTTGGATTTGAACACCTGAAAATATATTTTTAGAGTCCCAGAATCTGAATCTGAATGACACAGACAAATAAATTTATGGATCGGCAACACACTTTACTCTTACACAAATGTAGTTGTGAATCTGTAGAAATTTTATAAGGTTCACATATTTATCCCTCCCCTATCTATTGAGTATGTGTCAGCATCCCACGGTGTGTGCGTGTGTTGTACATGAGCCATGACTTTAAAGAGTAATAATATGTTCTCTACCGAAACACGTAGAAAATATGTCTTTTTCTCCGCCATTTATTTTTTCCTTTATTTCATATTTGTACTGTTTCAAATGGAATTCTAAAAAACTTGGAACATTATGATCTTCAAACTAGCTATCTTCTTGCAGGAAAAAAAGAACAACTAGGATATGTACTTTATTTTAATTCCCCTGAAAAATCCTACGGTATTTATGTGTTCCAAGCTTATTAATCATATATTGACCGTGAGTTAAGTTTTTTTTCTAACAAAGTGGCATATTGCCCTGAGAACTTGTGCTATATGGAGATGGATATCAGGGGCCTGGAAAGGACAGAAAACACTGAAGCTCACGAGGAAGAAGGATGAAGAGGGAGGAGGGAAGGGGAGAGTGACAAAGTTGGACCCATCCAACAGTTCTGGCTGAACCATATAAGCATTCGTGTGAGTGAGACTATCTTATTTTAGATTGATAGTGTAATACCCTAACTCATTTCACTACTACGGTAACATAGATAGATGCTATTATGTAAGTATATATATAGGTGCATGTTTCTGCAACCGGGACCACCACACAAGCAGCACTCATGAGTCATGCTTTTGGTGCTGGTTTTAGAACTAGCACCTATTTCCTACAATGAGAAGAAAAAAGGGAGTCGGTGCTTCGAGCCCGACATTCCTGGAGATCCACATCCAAGACATAGATCGAGAAGCCATGGAAGAAAACAACAAAATCAAGAACATCCATAAACAAGAATTTAATCACAAATAAGGCCATACATAAACAACGATAAACTAGCTAGCTACATTGCACACAAGAGTCCATGTTTAGATCCAAGAACTCACAGGTCATAGATCATGAACTCCTGTACATTTCCTATGACAACCCTCCCGAACTCCCGTACATTTCCTATGACAACCCTCCCTTCAGAACCACGTAGCTAGCTCATTCGACGGGCGGGCCCACTAACACATACCACTCCACTTACACTTTCATTCTCGCTTCGGGTAAAAGGATCAACCCGGGAGTCATATGGTTGGAGGAAAGAGGTCTTATAAGTTAGTTTCACCTATGCTAAATTAGTAAGGTGGTACTAAACATGCGCACACAGCTTTCATTGGCCACACAGGCTAAATGATACTAAACATGCGCACACAGCTCTCGGCCACACAGGCCAAATCCAAATTGGACTAGGATGTTACATTTCCCCTCCCAAAAAAAAATCAAGAAGTCCCAACACAAAATGTAAAAGGGAACACTAGGAGACGAAGTAGTTTCTCAATGACGACGAGCAGTCGAGGTCCTCTGCATTGTCACCAGTGAATCCCGCAGTCGGGGAAGCCCTAGTTGAAGGAGGAGTCCTCCCGCATAAGGCTCTTGTTGGTATTTCTTAACGTTCACAGATAAATTCCACAAGCGCACGAATATACCACTATAGCACTTCACCCGGAAGTATTCAAAGTATCGAATTTCCACAAGGAACGAAGGTGTTCAACTCTTCATCAGGTTCATCCAAGGACACAAGTTAATGTAGGTAGAAGGTAGAGAGGATTTTCTAGTGAAGCACAGGATCGTTTAGAAAACTTAATTTAATCCTATCACAATACTTCAGGCACTGGCTTGCTCGCTGCTACCAGGACTCGCTCTACTATGCACCCGGATAGGGAGAGCTACGGTGATCTCGAGGGTTGTCACCACCTCTACACCAACCTCTAACATACTGTGGAGTACGCAGTAAACACTGGAAATTAATTACCTAAACTCCACGTCTATGAAATTAATTACTACTCTAGTGTCAGCTAAACACTAAAGTAATCACTACCTCTTAATGGACAATAGTGAACAATGATCCAGTACGCTAATAGAAACTAAGAGGTATACTTCACAAGATAAATCTCAATTACTTAAATAAGATAATATTGATTATATCAAATTAATTGACAAGATACAAAAGAAAGAAGAGAAAGATACCAACAACTCCGGGATTCCTCCGATCTTTCTCCCTCACTCTCTACCTACTCTAAGTATACATAAGAATACAAAGAGTCTCTTATAATTCAGCTCAAGCTTGGTGTGTGTTGAAGTGAAGCACTTGAGCTCCTTATATAGCCTTCATATGACAGTTTTAGCAGTTGGAATTGTCCTAACTACCCCTCCACCATCATTGAGGCTTCATCTGGAGCGTCCACGTGGAAACTGATGGCATTCGGAGCTGATGACGGTTCAGCCGAACCCTAGCTGGCCCATCTAGCCCAACCTTTTCTCATGGGCTCTGGTGGAGAATCCCTCAACCCATATGCATGGTGAATGGGCCCATCTGAATGTGTTTCATTAGGTTTGTAGGCCCAAAACTCCATAGGCTTGAATATGAGTTTGATTCTCCTCATTTATATATATTCCATCTTAACTTTATTGATTTATTACCTGCATCCAAATATACACCAACATTGTGGAAAATTGTTAGAATTAAATCCTACCACTACAAATTCATGCGGGTATTGACGGCGTAGATTTGACAGTTAATAACCGTCAACAGCCCTCGAAGCCCTTCACCATGAAGTTATCACCGTCACGTTGCCATCCTCGCGGTCATCGCAGTTGTTGCATGAGGTTGGGGGTATCCGGATCCGGCTGCCCCCAACCTCCATGATGCCATGTCCGCCGACCTAGCCACCGAAGCGAAGGGGTTGTAACGGTCCCCTTCGGTGTGGTAGAGGAGACGGTGTGGGTGCCAGATCCGGTGGTCCCGGAGCTCGGGCACCCAGATCTGGCACCACCGGTGCCATCGCTGTCACCGTCGAATCCAGTAGAGGGGGTAGGCCCTAGCCAGCGGTGGCGGGAGGAGGACTTGATGGTGTTGTAGCATCGGTCAGGAGGGGCGGACTATCGCCAAGGTAGTGAAGTCCCCACCATCGTGTTGCCGGGGAGGGGCGAGCCATCACTATCACATAGGTCACCAACTCCGTAAGGTTGGCAGAGATTGGTGGAATATTCGAGAGAGAGTGAGAGGCTGGGAGGAGGAAACGGAGTATTCGAGAGAGAGAGGCTGAGAGGTGGAGATAAGGTTGGGACTAAGGAAGACTTAAGAATAGAGTGATCTGTGTTCGGCTTGACTCTATGCCTAGAAGTGTCATTTTTTTAAAAAAAACAGTACTTTTATTCTATATGAAAGTGTTGGTTTATTAAAAAATATGTCGGTTTTTAATTATAGGTACTAGTTTTTATTTTAAACCCACATGAGGAGGTTTTAGATAAACAGGTACATATAAGGCATCCCCTACTAGGGGTTTTGTAGTAGTGTTTAATCTGTTTTGACCTATGTGTGTTCTTGTTCTGGTTTAGATCATTAGGCACAAGTATTCACATATGGATCCACTCGGTGTGTAGAGTGGACAATGTGTATTTCTAGGCTGGGGTATTATAGAGAGGGATAAAATGAAGGATAAATTAGATCCAAGATCGAGTGATACTGGTAGGGGGTGGAGCTGGAGCTCGCCATGAGCCTCCATTACGTCGCTGCCACCTGAGGGTGAGAGCTCAGAGGAGCAGCCAGCCGAGGACCAGCGGAAGGTAGGAGCGGGCCCTCACCACCTTCTCCGGCTAGATGCAGCTCAGCGACACGCAGTCCATGCTCAGCATCACCAGCGTGTGGGGCGGCGGTGGCGTCAACGCTGCTGCTGTGGCCGGCCAACAGGAGGGGAAAGGAGATAGAGAGGACAAGAAAAGAAATTGGAGAGCAAGATGAAAAAAGTGACGTGACGGTGATGGTATGATTTCAATTTCATACGTATTCGGATAACATGGATACGAATAGATGAATAGTAATAACATTTATCTAAAATGACGTATTTATAATGGCACGGATCCAATTTACAGTGTCTTCAAAAGTTTAACAGTGAACAGTGTAGGTTTTTTTAACACAAACCCTACCATCAATACTTAGTTACTTACTTAAAGCTGATATTTTTTTTTAGAACACTGAAAGCTGATTCTACGGTCTGACTACAACCAAATTCTTTGGGGATACCAAGCGAGCACATGAAGGCAATATGTACAAGTCAAATAGAGAGACAAACTAAAAACAAGATATTTAAGCTAAAAGCCATCAAAATGTTATCATATAATAAACTTGACAAGATTCCAGATGAACACGCCCAATACAATAGCTTCCACACAAGAAGCTCCACATTATCCTTGTCTACCTGTTAAAGCAGAATTCTCCAAGACTGTAAAAAGAAAATGAGTTTGCAAAGCATCATATTGGCATTTGAAAGGAACTTCCTTTCGATAGCTATCTAGTTTATCTTGTATCTTAGTAACCAAAAAGACTAAGCAAGTGCATCAAAACAGAAAAGAATCACTCCATAACTGGAGCCACATTATCAACAGAAATCTGATCCCAACCAAAAGTTTCTTCAAGATAGAACCAAATGAAAACATTTACAATATAATGAGACTGGTACGGCGGTAACATCACTACTCTGTTACTCCTCCAAATAATGATGTGGATGTTCATATGACAGATCAGGAGTTGTATTGTTGCATCCATCCCATCTGTTTTGAATTGTTATATGAGAAACATAGGGCATAACAGGAGTTGTCCATGTTACTACAGTGCTTGGGAATATACCACAAGTCCAAAGAAATCTCAGGAATGAAAGAATGTGTTGCCGTTGCCGGTAAGTACAATGATCTGAATAGAGACTACAATGGATTCTAAGTACCAACCTTGGAGTTGGACCCCTTGCATCCTTTGCCCGCAAGTCCAATACCTCATCGATTGTCAGCAATTACAACAGGTTGCTTGTCGATCACTCGATCTGATTCTCTTTCACTGATCTAACTCTCAGCTTTGATTTAGAGCTTCTTCATCCTGTCCAAGAAGCTCTTACCCTCCAGTTTGGAGGAGAAGAAGAGCTTCATAAACTCATCATGGTCTATGCTCTTGTAAACAGCCTCATCTTCATGCGCCACCATCTCCTCCAGAGGACCAACGACAGCATGGATGCTTGGAGAATGGAAGGCCGCTATCGACAGCCTCTCTTTCTTCGTGTCAACAACAGCTCGGTGCTCAACACTTTTGTACCTCCCATTTGTGAAAATCTGTGAATGGATCCATGGGAAATCCATCAGAAACAGCAGAAAATGTCGTTTTAATTTCAGTTTAGACCAAACAACTAGCAGGCAGCTTGAGTAAAGAAATGTATATTATGCTACTACCTGAAGAATGTCTCCCACATTGACAATAAAAGCGCCTTCCAAAGGCCTGACAGGAAACCAGGTCCCGTTTCTCTTGATCTGCAGGCCATCCACCTCATTCACTTGCAGGACAAGGGTCAATAGATCAGAGTCAGAGTGAGGAGAGAAGCCGATGACTTTGTCCGCCTGAACACACGGAGGGTAGTAGTTCATCCTCACTGCCTGGATCCCATCGATGCCGCATTTTTCCGCAATCACCTCTGGATCCACTCCCAAGTTGTTTGCCACTGTAACCAAGAGGAAATCCACTATGCTCTTCACAGCAGCAGAGTATTTGTCCAGTGCCGATCTAAATTAAGCACACACAGGTTTGCAGTTCATGTTGCAAAATAAACATCGCCATCAGATCAAATCGGAGTATGTACTCACCTGAAGTTAGCAAGTTGGTTAGGCCAGAATCTGAAATTCCTGTTCTGCACTGGCAGCGTATTGAGGAAGAGAATGTCAGCCCAGTCGAGCTTCTGATCTTCTGAGACAACAAACAGCTGGCCATAACCATCAAGCTGCCCTCGCTCCTGAGCAAACTGCTTCTTGGTTTCCGCTGGCAGCTCAAAGAATCCCCGGGCGTTGGCCTTCATCCCATCAACCACATGTTCTGGGACACTGTGATTTATTAGCTGCAAGCAAAAGAAGAGGTGTCCAGCAACCAGTTCAATCATCAGTTGGCAGCATCAGATTAGCAGAATGTATATTCAGAAGGAGTACAACTCCTAACTAACCTGGAAAAAGCCCCAGTCCTGGCAGGCCCTGTCCATATGTGCCATCTCCTCATCATGGCCGAGTTGCAACCTCCTAAAGTCAATGATAGGGATCTCTGCCTCTCCATCAGTAGCAACTGCCTCGTCTTCCGGACGGAGGTATCTGGGTGGCACATCGGCACCACCGGTGGCCACCACCATTGCCTGCACGCTTGGCACCGGGAGAGACTCCATCTCCTTTCCTTCACTCTGAGATGTTGACTTGGCTCCTTGCTCCCTTAAGATATGTGGATGGTAAAATGGTATCCATCAAATAATTTAGTAATGTACTTTAGTTTTGAAAAGATTATACAAAGTCAGGACTGATCAGCGGTGTTTAATTCTGCACCTATGCTAATTTCTGCATGGTACATATGGTCCTATCTTCTCTGTGATGTTACAGATGAAACACATGACAGATCATAAGTCATCCATGTTTCTTCAGTGCTTGGGAATGTAGCGTTTGTTTGGACTATAGCCCAAACAAACCATACAAAAAATTTGGCAATAGCAAGGGAATGGGCATGCATTTCTATTGTTGCCAAACAAAATTGGCGATGCCAATATTTTAAGGACAAATAATACATCATCTATAACATTCCACAAATTTTGGCCACAAACCGAACACCCACACTTTGCCAACTTTTCAAGACTGCTAAAATTTTAGCTTGCCAAATTTTATTGTAAGGTTCAAAATGGCAACAATCCAAACAAGCCCAGAACAGTGAAAGCAGCCTTTTTCTTTAGAACCAGGAGCTAGCTGCTTCGTACCAACTTGTAGACACAAGGTACACTTTTTAATTACCCAGCTTTTAAAATACAAACAAGTCAACGGGGTTTTACTGGTTACCAAAGACAAAATCACAGGGAAAATAGATGCCAAACAATGCTGCCCCTTACAACAGCAACAAGCTGTAACCAAAGTACCAAAACTGAGACCCGACACAAGGGACACGAATAGAAGCACCATCAAACACAAGGTTTCTCCACGGCTACCTGGGTCAGGGGTAGCGGACCCAGGACAAAAGTTCAGGTACGGAGATGCCAATAGCGTGGATCCCATGTAGACAGCGGAACACCATTCTTTCGCATCCCCTAATGCAACAATTTTGATATCTGTGAAATTGGCACTTCTAATATATTGCAGTTTGGTGGATTGGATTTCCACCAAATTTGTAGCTACCGATGACGACTAATGTGCTTCCAAATCAATTCCATTTCGTACTGGTGACAACAATTTTTAGCTGACGTCCCAACAAGTTTCTGAATCAGCTCCAGATGGAAATATTCGAAGCAGTTTAACTGAAACTAGGACATGTTTCAACAGATATTTCAGAGAGAGTATTTTTCCAAGTATGAAATTAGGGATTTTACCTTGATTTCAATCTCCTCCAACGGCGCCTCACAGGCTCACCGAGACACCGACCGCCGTTCACCTTCTAGCTAGCTCTCCGGAACACTGCGGCCGCACCCCCGCTAGGGTTAGCTACCTCACTGCTTTGCTTGCTCTGTCGCCTTCGTCTTCGCCCGTTGACCCGCTGGCGCTCTGAACCTGTAGGGACCAGAGGCTGCGACCGAAGCAAGTAGCTAAGGCCAATTAGTGGGCATTTGGGCTGACACATAAGAGAGACCCACGAAGGCCTGTACCCTAGTACTTGTTAAACTTCATCCTTATTAAACATATGCTCACTCCATCCCAAATCATGGACATGTATGGGAGGAGAAAATTGCATATGTGACATCGCAATAACCGACTTCCCTAGAATGCCATTGCTGAAATAGGATTCACTCGAATGCCACTCTCAACTTGTGAGCATTCGCTGCAATGCCACTTTCGTGGTTTTTTGCGTTTGCAAAATATTTTTCATTCAAATGATTATTTCTCGGACCATTTTACCCCTGGTCAACATGTTGAATCGCCTGTATCTGTTTTAGGAGGACACCAACGCGAGAGGAGAAGAGCTGAGGCAGTGCCGGCGTCGCCACCAGCCGTCGCGCCGCTTTTCCCCGCCACCCCCGAAACCCGTCAGCGCCGCTCACCACTGCTCCGCCGCTAGCCACCTAGCCCTAGGGTTGGTGCCCTGCCGGCGCCGACGCTCGCATCCACCGCGGCAGCGGATGGCGGGGCAAGGCAGCGGGGTGGCGTGGGGGAAGTGGCGTGGACGCGCCTCGGTTGGGTAAGGCGGCGGCGTGTTTGGGCGGTGTCATCACCAACGTGGTCACCCCTCCCTTTGCACTTCTCGCTCGGCTCGGGTCGGTCTCGAACCGTGGTGAGGTTAACCACAGCCAGGGGTAAAATGGTCTGGGAAATAATTATTTGGATGAAAAATATTTTGCAAATACAAAGAAACCATGAAAGTGGCATTGCAGCGAATGCCCACAGCTTGAGAGTGAGTGGTGTTCGAGCGAATCCCATTTTAACGATGATATTCTAGCGAAACTGATTCTTAAGGATGGCACATATGCAATTTTCTCGTATGGGAGACCTTATATTAACTTTAGCGTCTCATAGAATCTTCAGCTCTCTAAACAATTTAAATTGCCACTCGGATTCTAAGAATTTGTAGTTGTAGAATCTGAAAAAAGAGTTAGAAGTCAGAAGCTAGAAAACCGAGCTTTTATTCTTAGAAGTTGATTGAATACCAATCAGTTGATTTCTCATATTCTAAAACTCTCTTGAACAAGTAGCATATATTCGTTATATTAGGTTATGTCTTGCTATATTTTAGGACGGATAGGGTATAATTTACTTTGTAGACTCCCTAAACTTGCATCACTTTGCACCATACGTCACTTTGTCAATTAACAAACCGAAAATGTTCATTTGGCAGACATTATGTAAATCATGTCGACATGGTTTGTGCTTTGTGGTTGCGTAGGCATACAAAATTAAAATTTTGAGCTTGTAGGCGGTAGTGTGGTGGTGTATGACTGCATGTCCTTTTATCATGATCAAAATTATTAAATAAGATCAAAATTCAAACGATAGAATTAAAGTGAGGTCAGAGAGTTACAGTTAGCATCCGTCTCTTCAAACGTATGTTAGGGTGCACACTCTACAATAATCCTTAAATCAAGTTCAAAATTAAAAATACAATCAAGCTTTTTCTTTTTAGAAACATAGTCACAATGCACGTACACTCACACCTATGAATGCATACTCTCACACCCTAACTCTGTAAGCATCTTCAAAAGACCGGGCTAGCATATCTTGATATTGACAAAATCACCACAAGCGTCTCACTGCCGATGGGTACGTCACCTACCACTGAAAAAAATTAGCTATAAATACCCGTGTTGAAGTCTAGGACTTCAATCTGGGTATGCTGGTTCGACCACAATAAACCTAACCAGTTGAGCTACGTTTACTTTGCAAATACAATTAACTTATCCTTGCTTTACCCTTAAAAAAAATACTTACCATGCTCGTTGATTTGCATTTTTTTGCAACATACTTACCAAATGAACAGAAGACTACAAATTACAAAAATATATGACTGTAGTACAGGGTACAGTACAATATGACTGGCATGAACTTGGTGCTCCAGAAGTCCAGATAGAACAGGATGATTGTTTATTGGAAACTATTAATAGATGTGGAATATTGATTAGGTACTTTCACATATGGGGTTGTTCCACAGCGGGTCCTGCGTTGTGGCTACTGCAGCCCACAGCTACCTTGTGTCTGTGGCTTGGTTTCTAAACAGGAGTATTAAGCATTATACTTTATTTTATTTTTTTTTAGGAAAGTATCATGCTTACCAGTTATGTTTTCCTGGAAAGCATAATTCTAGTTTCCCAATTACAGGTTGATGAAGGATAAGTTCATTTTATTCAACGAAAGGATGCAAAATAGACGGAAAGCTATGTGAAATATATCAAAGGGAATAAAAAAATTAGTGCCATATAAAACTAAAGGGAATAACTTTAGTGGTGACATTAAACTTACCAGTAAGTTATTTAGTTTGAAGAGTTTATTGCTTTGTTCCATGACTTCATAAGATCACAATTGATATTGAAAACTATTTCAAGGTAGTCTCGGAAAAACTATTTCAAGATCATCACAAATAGTATCTTTAAAATAACTTGTAATAAATATAAAAAAAAGGCCTCCACTGGCTATGTTTATGTAGAAGCTGAAACCAGCAATCCTATTTCGCGCAAACGCGCAAGTAGATTAAGTCACGCGTATGTCCCGTCTGTGCACATACCTTTTCTTTCCTTTTATAAGTTTTTGTCTTTTTACTAACTAGTATATGTATTACGTAGTACTTTTGATCAGTGTATTTTTTAAGATTGCCTCTACAATTATAATTTTGTGTTATTACTTTTGATTTTTGCATTTTTTTTAATTTAGTTGTGTTATTAGCATTTGTCATTTTATCGGCAACAGTTTTCAACATTTTTTCCCTTTTTCAAATCAAATCTAAAATTTTATAAACTCTACCAAAAATATAAAAATTTCACCTCAATTTTTGGAACATTTGCCTCCAAATTTGGAACTTTCAACTCAAAATTTACAACTTTTAATTCATATTTGAAAATTTTCAAGTTAATTTTTAAAACTTTCAACTAAAAATTGGACTTTACACTCATATTTGAAAACTTTTAACTCAAAATTGAAAACTTTCAACTCATATTTGAAAACTTTCAAATCAACTTTTAGAACTTTCAAATCATACTTAAAAACTTTCAACTGAGATTGAAAAAACTATACCCAAATCTTAAAACTTTTAGCTCGAAATTCGAAACGATCATCATAAGTATTGAAATTTTAAATTCAGATTTAAAATTTTTAGCTCAAAATTTTAAATTGTTTAAGTAAAAATTGAACACTTTTAGGTCAACTTTCAAAATTATCAATTCATATTTTGAATTTTCAAATCAACAATTTGTTTATCATTTTATTCAAAAAAAACAGTTAGCCTTAAACAATAGGGTGTCACACTATTTGTAGCACTCTACGAGTGTAAATAGGCCATTCCCTAGCCCTCTAAACACACAACAGGATTAGTATATCCTCAGCTCCATCACACTTCTCCCACTGAGAGGTGCCATATATATATATAGCCTTGGCCTACTATGCAATCGCTCCTCTTCTATGCACACTCGGGCACAATAAGCTTTACATGCATCTATACATAAACCAAACTATTTCTGGACCAAACCCTAACCAAATTGTAGTGATAAATGGAAGCCAGCGGGCGCCTCTATTTTTTGGTTTAACTGCCATCAACGATTGGACTATACTCGATGGTCCTGGACCGAATGCAAATGTCGTTGGACGTGCGCATGGTATGGACTTCCAATCAGGTCATATAAGGGAAAAGTGGTACACATCCATGAACTTAGGCTATGTTTGGTTGAGCTGTGGCTTTTGGAAAAACTGTTGTAAGCTGTGGGCTGAAGAGAAGCAGTTGTGGAAAATCAACTGTGGGAAAAGCAGAAGGCCGTTTGGTTAGAGCAGCTGTGGAACTGTAGGTTGTAGAAAAAAATACCTGTAATGCCCCTAAAGGCCTGTGGGACTGTTTATATGCAAATTACTCGTAAAAACCTAATCCGTTCAATATTTCGTATTTAAATGGTTAATTTGGAAACAAAAAAATGTAATTTTTTCATCCATCAAAGTGATATGGTCCACGTAAACAGAACAAAAGATAAATGGTTCATACAATGATGCCATTCTCAAAATAACTATCCTCCTCTTGCACTAACCAAAGCATCAGCTATCCTAGTAGGAATAGTATTCATGGTATCATCATTATCTACATCTTCACTCACATCTTCTGCCGTGTCACTTATATCTTGTAGTAAGTAGTACTCATCAGCATCACATCTCTCAAACTCCTTATCACGTAAATTGCTATCACGGATGAAGTTATGCAAAGCAAGACAAGCCATGATGATATGCTTCTGAGTAGTAGGTGAGAAACTTGGGATGCTCTTCAAAATACGCCACTTTTGCTTCAAGACTCCAAAAGAACTTTAAATAACATTCCGAAGGGAGGAATGCAAGAAATTGAACACCCCGTACTTTCCTTGAGGAGGTCCCGAACGATGCCGAAATTCTGGTATATGGTATGTGGTTCCATTGTTAGGTGCAAGATACCCTATTCGGTTTGGATAACCTGAGTCGACGAGATAATATTTTCCTATAAAACTAAGTTAGTAATGCAAATAATAATACTAGTGTACAAATATCAAAATTAATTAAGGAACCATTTATACCTGTAGGAGGCACGGGAAATGAACGAAAATTTGCCAATGCATGACTGAGGATACGGGAGTCATGTGCAGAACCTAGCCAACCAGCAATTGCAAAGGTAAACCTCATGTCAAAGTCACAAATAGCTAGCACATTCTGAGATGAATATCCATGACGGCATTTGTGGCTAATCATTTCGTCCACTGGCACTAACACTAGAATATGTGAACCATCTATTGCTCCAATCGCACCTTTGAAGTATGGCCAAAATCGATCCTCTCTCACCCTTCCATGCTCCGTAGAAAAAGTAGAATCTCTAGGAGTAATATTGTCTTTAGCTAACTTGCGCAAACACTTCAATACTTCATGAAACTTGGTGTGAACCATCCAAAGTGACCGTGTGAAACGATTTTCAGCTTGTGAAAATGATTGTGTCCCTCCGACGTTCCACAAAAACATTGCCAATGACTTAATGGATGAAACATTGTTGCTCGAGCTCAATCCGTAGGTAGAGACTAGCAAGTCATGAAGTGCATGAAAAATCTCAGGGCTCATCTAAAACATCTTATAAAAATACCTTGCATGATCCATGCACCTCATCACCCATTGAATTCTAGTTTCCAGTGTTTCTCTGTATGCACCTTTTTGCAAATACCGCTCAGTGTACAACTTGCCCATTTCTCCCATAACAGCAGCATGTTGGGCAAGTTCAGCTAGCATTAGTAATCCCTTTTGTCCTTCTTTGGCTACATCTGCCAATTTTCCGTCCATCTACATAAGATATATTGATAATTAAAGGCAACAACATATGGACAACAACATAACAGCATATGGATAACAAGTACAGAACATAACATCATATCGCATATGGATAACAAGTACAGAACATAACATCATATCGAGAAATAACTGTTTTACATGTCCAAGCAAATATTGGTTCACAACATGGACATAAATAACTAAAATTTTTTCTTGGGGTCTTCTCATTCTTGTCTCGAACAACAGTGGATGACCCCTTGTGTTTATTTTTCCTGGGGTTCACTGTCTTCTCAGCCTTCTCTGCAGGTTTTGGTACCTCAGCCACATCCTCATCACTTGCCTCATCAGAGGAAACATCTCCAGGACATGATGTTGAAGCCCCACTAACATGTGACTTGCCAAAAATGGTATGCAGATCATCTAGGAATTTTGGTCCTTGTTTTTGAAACTTCACATGATTGCATTTGATTCCTTTCTCACGATTGTTGCATCTCTGAAACTAAATAAATAAAATTAGCAAGGCACACTACAACAAAGAATAGAAAAAAAAATATTTGCGGTGCAAGAATAGTCCTTACAGTTTGCCTCATCCCATCCAAGACCAGTGGCACAATTCTTGAACTCCATAAACGTTGAATATTCCTTTTTCAACGCATCTAACTTGTTCTTCAATTGTTTTGTGGTTCGCTTGTCACCCGATTTTTCCGCAAAATTGGACACAACATTCTTCCAACCGGTAGTAGTGAAAATTCCCATCGGTTTATTCCCATCTTCTATCTCTTCTTTGCACGCATCAAACAAATGCCTTACAAAACCATCACCCCAATCTGCCTTGTCACCCATTCTTGAACCAAATAAAATTGTGTTCAATCAATTTGCAAGCCAAAAATGAATTTGATATAACATTCAACATTCAACTCAGAACATGCATATCAAGATGGATGGAAGCTTCACCTGCAACCACAAGGGAGGGGAGCGGCAGGGGAGATTCGGGCCTCACTTGCGTCTAGCTGCGGGAATGGAGCGGCGTCGGGCGAGGCCGGAGTCAAAGTAGGTCCGGCGTTGGGCGGGGCTGCACGCGCCGGCGTCGGAGCAGGGCCGACATCGGAGCGGGGCCGGTCGGGCGGCGGCCGGCCAGCCAGAGGGGTGCCAACGGCCCAACCCTAACCCTAGGGTTGAGCAGGCGTGAGGCCGGAGGGGCGACGGGACCTGGCGCGGTGGGAAGGGGACAGGGAAATAGAAGAGAGAACTGTTTTCTCATAGAGAGTAGCAGTTGGGTAATATTTTACCTCAAAAGCTAGTGAAAGCAGGGGTAGAGGTGCTTTTGGATTTGTACTGCAGTAAAAACTGCTTTACAGTAAAAGCACTTATGGCTTTTGGGCCTTTTGGTTGGCTGTTGACTTTTGCATAAGCAAAAGCACGTTGAGAAGCCCAACCAAAGGCACCCTTAGTGTTTGAGGATACAAAGGTAATGTGCCCTTTCTTTTCTAATATTACAAACACATGTATATTTCCTTACAACATTATGTAATGCATGCAACTTAGTGAGAATTTTTTTTCAAGCTACATATGGCATGTGCCAATACTGACAGACGAAGATTTTTCAAGTTCAATAAAATATTCTTTCATAATAATCTAGTTTTTGCATATGTGATCATGTGTGCGTGCGCACTTTAGGTTCAACGGGTTCATGCTTCAGGTGATGGGGACTAGTCCACAAGATGATCAGTGGGCTATTATTGGGGGAGGGGAGGGGGAGGGGGGGGGGGACAGGAGAATTTGTTACCGCAGAGGGTATCGTCGAACACAAGATAGTCCAGGTAGACATTACCGGGAGGATTTCCAATGAGCTCATCAGCGGTATGTAGAATATATATATCTTTGAAGTGATATAGTATCGATGCATTTGAAATGATATAAATTCCATGGTATTTCGTTGCTCAGAAAATTGGATGTTCCCACTATAAAGAATGACACTCGAGATTTCCACTGTAAAGATTGTACTAGTAGTACTAATGCCACTCCAAACATATCCAATTGGATGCTTTCCACTATTTTCATTACTTAATAGTTTATGACCATTTAGATGGGTTGGGGCAAAATCATCATCTCTGCAGTTAGAAAAGAAGTACAAAATATGGTAAAGAATATTAAATTAATGATAAGAGTGGCAAATATTTGGTTGAAAATCTGATTTTGCCCTGCGGAAAGAAAATATCTGATTTCCGCTTCATTTGTTTGATAAAACATCCTTTTAATTCTATATATGCCAAGAGATTGCTAGCATTTAAAGATTGATGTGTTTTGGACAACTTTACATTTCCTGTTATGACCATTATATTCTTTGATTTCTCTAGCAACACATTGTACAGTTGAAACTACATCAACTATATGTGCCATTTTTCTAGAATTTGAATTTTCGGTGATATTTATTAGTTAGTGTGTATGGAATGTATACTGGAAGCTTATATACACGGGATATGTTCTCCTCTTAAATATCATCGTATTCAGAGATATATATATATATATATATATATATATATATATATATATAAGAAACCTGTCCATGATAAATGATGACATGATAATTGGCTTAAGGTTTTTACAACAATCGGTACAAACCACAGTAATACATGAGCAAGGAATTACTTTTATCCCTTATCAAAACAATGTTCCATACATCTCAGAGGTACGAAAGCGTGGTGGAACCTCCTCCAAACTCGAGATCTCCTCCAAAACGGACAACCTTGAAGCACCCAATCTTGAGTCTATTAATGAATATGAGCTTAGTGAGAATATAGACAACTATTATATATCAAATTCCAATATAGAGTGCATAGGGCTACAAGCGTTTGCACCAAATTGGTACCGGGATATTAAGTCTAAAAAGGATATAGAAAGGATTGTTCAAAGATTAGAGGACATCCAAATTATAGGAGAAATTCCTATGAAATATTGGGAGAAAAATGCAATCGAGTGTAAAAT
This sequence comes from Oryza punctata, assembly GCA_000573905.2. NCBI lineage: Eukaryota > Viridiplantae > Streptophyta > Magnoliopsida > Poales > Poaceae > Oryza > Oryza punctata. Next base: position 15,135,076 of record CM002488.2, read on the forward strand.
TAATATCATAAACCCAGAATATATTATTAAGACCAGCCCAATAGAAGCAACTCCGAAAGATATAGAAGAATTTAAGATGCATATAGAAGAACTGCTGAAACTAGGAGCAATAAGAGAAAGCAGAAGTCCACATAGGTCTGCGGCATTTATAGTAAGAAATCATGCAGAAGAAGTTAGAGGTAAATCTAGGATGGTCATAAATTATAAAAGACTAAATGATAATACTATAGAAGATGCCTATAATATCCCAAATAAGCAAGAATGGATCAATAGGATACAAGGCAGCAAATATTTCTCGAAATTTGATTTAAAAGCTGGATTTTGGCAAGTAAAAATGGCAGAAGAATCTATAGAATGGACGGCATTCACCTGTCCCCAGGGACACTATGAATGGCTTGTGATGCCGCTAGGATTAAAAAATGCGCCTGCCTTATTTCAAAGAAAAATGCAAAATATCTTTAACGATAATCAAGAATTTGTGTTAGTATATATAGATGACCTGTTAATATTTTCAAAAACTTATAAGGACCACATTGCTCATCTAGAATTATTTTTTAGAAAGGTGGAGCAAAATGGATTAATCCTATCTAAAAAGAAGATGGAAATATGCAAAGAAAAAATTAGCTTTCTTGGACATGAAATAGGAGAAGGCAAAATTCATTTGCAAGAACATATTGCTAAGAAAATTTTACAATTTCCTGATGCTATGAATGATAAAAAGAAACTACAACAATTTTTAGGAATTGTAAATTATGCTAGAAATCACATCAATAATTTAGCAAAACTAGCAGGACCTTTATATGCTAAATTAAGAAAAAATGGTCAGAGATATTTTAATTCTGAAGACATTAAGTTAGTAAGATTAATAAAAGAAAAGGTGAGAGAACTAAAACCTCTAGAATTACCATTAGAAGAGAGTTATTTTATCATTGAGACTGATGCATCACAACAAGGTTGGGGTGCTATATTAAAGCAAAGACCTACAAAATTTTCTGCTAAAACAGAAGAAAAAATATGTAGGTATGCTTCTGGAAGTTATAAATTAAAAACTGTCAATAATACAGACAGAGAGATCATGGCAATAATCAATGCAATCAATGCCTTTAGGCTATATCTAGGGTTTAAAGAATTCACAGTTAGAACTGATTGTGAAGCCATTTGTAGATACTATAATCAGCTTAATAGCAAGAAAAGCTCGACTAGAAGATGGGTTTTATTTGAAGATATTATTACAGGAAATGGCTATAAAGTTATATTTGAACATATTAAGGGGAAAGATAATAACTTGCCTGACATGCTTTCTCGCCTACCCGTATTGCAGGTATGAAAAGATCAATGAATTACAGCGGAATCGAATGCTTTACATTTGGAGATGACAACAAACTCAGAATATTCCCGCCAAATTCATACAAATTTAAGCCAAAAGATCATATAATCTTAGATGAAGTTCAAGAATGCATATTGGATAATTTTTGGTACCAATACAATAATAAAAGGGAAGAAAAAGGATATATGCTATCAATATTGAATAGTCTCTCCGAATATTTTCACCTAATAAATGGAATGTTAATGCCAGTCAATGAAGAGCATGAAATAATACAGCAGAAGCCTATATATGTTGTATTTGATGGAAAGCTCCCAGGGGTCTACATATCTTTTGAAGAAATTGTGGCCCAAAAGATAGATGCTAAATTAATGGGAGGATTATCTTGGAAGAAATATAAGGATATTGATGAAGCATTAAGCCAAGCTAGAAAAATATTAGGAATAAATTATTACCTAGAGCCTGCCGCGAAAGAATATATTCAAAAATACAAAAAAGCTAAAGGAAAGAAGGCTCCAGAAATACCCATTAAGATGACTATAAAGGAAGAAGGGTTTTCTAAAAAACCCACATACAAGGAATGCTTAACAAAAGGGATAGATCCATTAGATGGAGAATATATTGATTGGAAAATAATAGAAAAATTCGAAGAAGCTTCCCCACAATTAAAGAAAGAATTAAAGGAAGAAATACTCAAAGAATTAAAACAAGAAATAGATCAGAAATTTGAGCAAATAAAAAAGGCAATAGATGAGAAATTAGAAGTTTCTTTTTCTGATCTAGACACGATGGATCTTGGTGGCCATGGGCAACCAGATGAATAAACTTATATAGCTAAATATGATTTTCAATATATATTGATAATAAAATATCAACAATTTGGGCGTGGAAGAAGAATAAAAGTAATTCAGAAGAACACCCTATAAAGCACAAAAGGACAATATAGGGTGCGGTGAATGACATATTCCTGTGAAGAATTGACATATTCCTGTGAAGAATTGACATATTCCTGTGAAGAATAAAACTTTCGGTGGAAAGGCTTCAACTTTAGACACCTCTCGTGAAGCCACAGTAGTAAAGAGATAAGAGGGAGGTACAGGCGACGCCACTCCGAGCCTCTATAAAAGGAGACGAAGGCCTTCACTACGAGGAACACAAGAAGCACACCATCCAGAAAACAAACAAGCCACCATCGCACTCTCGTCCTCCTTTCCACCTCTCTCAGTAATAGTCCTAGTCTACCTTGCTTAATATAGAGAAGCAAGGAGTTGTAAGATAAAGTTGTATAAGGTAAGAAGAACTTGTTTGTATCTACCTTCGGGGTTCCCGAAAGGGAAAACCGTATGTAAGCCTACCTGTTTAATTATGAAGTAATTTTTCTTAAGTATCTCTGTCTGTTTGTTCTAAACTAGCGTTTATGCTAAGGACCCTATAGGAGAAAAACTCTTCGGCTGTTCTCGTTTTTAGCCTGCATCCTGCATAGGCGTGTAGAGAACCTTGTGTCCATAGAGAAGTGTTCCCTTCGGGTGGAACTGCCTGGGGAGACGGTAAACTCTTGGCTAGATCAAATGTGACTAGGGATACTTAATTTAAGGTTGCTTCTAAAAATATAGATAGGTGAGGCATACGGTGAGTACCGAGTAGGACTTTAAACTCTCTGAATCAAGTGACCGGCTGTTTTTGGATTCGCCACCCAGCAAAGATCCTGAAAATATAAGTAAAAATTTCCGAGTGAATAGTGTGAATAGTAACCGTGAATAGTGTGAACAGTCACCGTGAATAGTGTGAATAGTAAACAGTAACAGTGAATAGTAACAGTGAATAGTAACAGTGAATAGCGAATAGTGAACAGCATAAAATATAAGATAAGTTTTGCATAGTGCATAAAATAGTAGTGAATAAAATTATAAGTGGTATCAGAGCCCTATATTGTCCTTTTGTGCTTTATAGGGTGTTCTTCTGAATTACTTTTATTCTTCTTCCACGCCCAAATTGTTGATATTTTATTATCAATATATATTGAAAATCATATTTAGCTATATAAGTTTATTCATCTGGTTGCCCATGGCCACCAAGATCCATCGTGTCTAGATCAGAAAAAGAAACTTCTAATTTCTCATCTATTGCCTTTTTTATTTGCTCAAATTTCTGATCTATTTCTTGTTTTAATTCTTTGAGTATTTCTTCCTTTAATTCTTTCTTTAATTGTGGGGAAGCTTCTTCGAATTTTTCTATTATTTTCCAATCAATATATTCTCCATCTAATGGATCTATCCCTTTTGTTAAGCATTCCTTGTATGTGGGTTTTTTAGAAAACCCTTCTTCCTTTATAGTCATCTTAATGGGTATTTCTGGAGCCTTCTTTCCTTTAGCTTTTTTGTATTTTTGAATATATTCTTTCGCGGCAGGCTCTAGGTAATAATTTATTCCTAATATTTTTCTAGCTTGGCTTAATGCTTCATCAATATCCTTATATTTCTTCCAAGATAATCCTCCCATTAATTTAGCATCTATCTTTTGGGCCACAATTTCTTCAAAAGATATGTAGACCCCTGGGAGCTTTCCATCAAATACAACATATATAGGCTTCTGCTGTATTATTTCATGCTCTTCATTGACTGGCATTAACATTCCATTTATTAGGTGAAAATATTCGGAGAGACTATTCAATATTGATAGCATATATCCTTTTTCTTCCCTTTTATTATTGTATTGGTACCAAAAATTATCCAATATGCATTCTTGAACTTCATCTAAGATTATATGATCTTTTGGCTTAAATTTGTATGAATTTGGCGGGAATATTCTGAGTTTGTTGTCATCTCCAAATGTAAAGCATTCGATTCCGCTGTAATTCATTGATCTTTTCATACCTGCAATACGGGTAGGCGAGAAAGCATGTCAGGCAAGTTATTATCTTTCCCCTTAATATGTTCAAATATAACTTTATAGCCATTTCCTGTAATAATATCTTCAAATAAAACCCATCTTCTAGTCGAGCTTTTCTTGCTATTAAGCTGATTATAGTATCTACAAATGGCTTCACAATCAGTTCTAACTGTGAATTCTTTAAACCCTAGATATAGCCTAAAGGCATTGATTGCATTGATTATTGCCATGATCTCTCTGTCTGTATTATTGACAGTTTTTAATTTATAACTTCCAGAAGCATACCTACATATTTTTTCTTCTGTTTTAGCAGAAAATTTTGTAGGTCTTTGCTTTAATATAGCACCCCAACCTTGTTGTGATGCATCAGTCTCAATGATAAAATAACTCTCTTCTAATGGTAATTCTAGAGGTTTTAGTTCTCTCACCTTTTCTTTTATTAATCTTACTAACTTAATGTCTTCAGAATTAAAATATCTCTGACCATTTTTTCTTAATTTAGCATATAAAGGTCCTGCTAGTTTTGCTAAATTATTGATGTGATTTCTAGCATAATTTACAATTCCTAAAAATTGTTGTAGTTTCTTTTTATCATTCATAGCATCAGGAAATTGTAAAATTTTCTTAGCAATATGTTCTTGCAAATGAATTTTGCCTTCTCCTATTTCATGTCCAAGAAAGCTAATTTTTTCTTTGCATATTTCCATCTTCTTTTTAGATAGGATTAATCCATTTTGCTCCACCTTTCTAAAAAATAATTCTAGATGAGCAATGTGGTCCTTATAAGTTTTTGAAAATATTAACAGGTCATCTATATATACTAACACAAATTCTTGATTATCGTTAAAGATATTTTGCATTTTTCTTTGAAATAAGGCAGGCGCATTTTTTAATCCTAGCGGCATCACAAGCCATTCATAGTGTCCCTGGGGACAGGTGAATGCCGTCCATTCTATAGATTCTTCTGCCATTTTTACTTGCCAAAATCCAGCTTTTAAATCAAATTTCGAGAAATATTTGCTGCCTTGTATCCTATTGATCCATTCTTGCTTATTTGGGATATTATAGGCATCTTCTACAGTATTATCATTTAGTCTTTTATAATTTATGACCATCCTAGATTTACCTCTAACTTCTTCTGCATGATTTCTTACTATAAATGCTGCAGACCTATGTGGACTTCTGCTTTCTCTTATTGCTCCTAGTTTCAGCAGTTCTTCTATATGCATCTTAAATTCTTCTATATCTTTCGGAGTTGCTTCTATTGGGCTGGTCTTAATAATATATTCTGGGTTTATGATATTAATTTTACACTCGATTGCATTTTTCTCCCAATATTTCATAGGAATTTCTCCTATAATTTGGATGTCCTCTAATCTTTGAACAATCCTTTCTATATCCTTTTTAGACTTAATATCCCGGTACCAATTTGGTGCAAACGCTTGTAGCCCTATGCACTCTATATTGGAATTTGATATATAATAGTTGTCTATATTCTCACTAAGCTCATATTCATTAATAGACTCAAGATTGGGTGCTTCAAGGTTGTCCGTTTTGGAGGAGATCTCGAGTTTGGAGGAGGTTCCACCACGCTTTCGTACCTCTGAGATGTATGGAACATTGTTTTGATAAGGGATAAAAGTAATTCCTTGCTCATGTATTACTGTGGTTTGTACCGATTGTTGTAAAAACCTTAAGCCAATTATCATGTCATCATTTATCATGGACAGGTTTCTTATTGTAATCTCATCTATTATATATTTAGTTCCATTAATGTATGTTTCAACATTATAGGCTAACTGATTATGAATTTTCTTTATTCCGGACATATCTGTAGAGACTTCTGCCTTACTATCATCAATTGTATGAACTATCTCTGGACATTTTATGAAGTACTTGTCATGAATAATGTTTTTTGTACACCCCGTGTCTACTAGTGCTAATATTTTATATGATACCTTGGATGATAATTTTACTTTTACCGGTATTCTTATTCCCAAAATATCTTTAAAAGGCAATTTTACTATATATTTATTTCCAAAATTAGTTATGGCATCTTTTAGTTGAATTATTTTAGCAGTATTACTGTCTTTTAATGTTATCAATTGCTCTTTAAATTCGGTGTTTTGTATATCCTTATTTTCTGGTAATGCCTTAATATCACAATTAATTTTTAGGTTCTCTAGTTCTGCTTCTAATTTGTTTATTCTATTCTCTAAAACTCGTACTCTACTAGATAATATTCTTTCATCTGATTCTAATTCTATTTCTTTTCTCCATTTTTGTTTATTTGCCTTTATACATTCAGCACAAGCTTGTTTTAGGCATATACTACAGGTTACTCTATTGTCTTGGCTTGGGTAATAGATGCAAAAGGCACATTTAATGTTATAATCACCTTTCCCTCTAATCCAATCGTGTTCACAATTTAATTGATCCATCATTTCAATTTTTAAACCTGCTAGTTCATCAATTAAATCTATCTCTTCATCGGTTGATTCATATTCTTCATTGGTGTTTTCAATTTCGTCAGTTTCTATGATAGAATATATTGATTCATCATCTTTTATTTCATCATCGCAGACTAATATATTTTCATTTACACTATCGATAATTAAAACTCTCTCTTGTTCTTCATATTTACTAGAATATCTCTTTTGATCTTTATTTGGGCAAGTTCTACTTAAATGGTCAGGTAAATTACATATGAAACATCTGCATGTTCTATCATAAGTTTTCTTTGGATTATACCTTCTTACATTTCTCTTATGTAGGAAAGGTGCTCTATTATCTGATCTTCCTCAAGAAATACCTTTTCCTTGTCCTTATATTATTATTATTATTTCTACTTTGATGCCTATGGTTTCTTTTATTTCTAGGCCTATCTTCTCCATATGATAAAGGTATTTGTACTATTTTATTGCAAAAATTATAGTCAGAATGTTTCATTGACCTTTGGGCTTGTATTCCTGTGCATATCTTCCTTAATTGCTTGAACACAAAAGTTATAGCTTGAGAAATATTAATTTCAGCTCCTTCAGTTTCCTTTTTATATTCCTCAAAAATCATACTACCTAAAGGGTCAGGAAGTTTATTAAAATATCTCTCAACTATTCCCTTATTGTATCCTTGCTTAGCAGTTGTTGCATTATATAGATAATGTTGGGAAAATTCTTTTATACCTTTCCAGCTTGTTAATGTTAACTTTTCTATTTCTTTTAATCTTTCATTTTGCAAAGTGGTGTACCCTAATTCTGGGTCTTCAGCTATGATTATATTAGATACTATATTTGCAAAATTGTGAGGATTACTTCCGGCTCTTTTTAGCTCTTCATAATTATTAGGATTCTTTTCAACCCATTGTTCCCATAAGACTTTAGCAGATTCTCCTAAAAATGTTTCTAAATAAGTTATCATATCCTCCACTTTATTCCCTATATTGTGCTGATTTTGTATATATTTTTGAACTATTAATCCCTTCCAAATACTAATGATATTTGGCCAGTCTATGGGATCATGTGCTGCTAGATTTAGTATCGCCCCATCACTTTTTTGATTTTGAAATTTTATTGGTTTTTCAAAATCTCTTCTTTTAGTGCCCATGTGTCTATACTGTCCTGGGATATAGTTATATGAATACTCTTCTTTTTCTGGGGGCCATCTTCCTGCTACCCTGGCTGGTCTTTCTCTTTCTCCCTCATTTTTTACAGAACCCTCTCCATATCTTTTTCTTTTTCCCGTTCCTAAATCTACTTCCATGGCTTCCATTGCATTATCTAGGTTATGCAATCCTATCTCATCTAATGAGTCTATAAAATCATCATATTGTCTAGCATTGTCTTCATCTATATTCTCTATTTCTTCTATCAGATTATTCTCTTCTTCATAACTTTCTAGAAATAATTTCTCGTTCTCTTCCCATTGCTCTTCTTCACTTAATTCTTTGCCTAACCTTTGTTTTTCTTTATCTTCTCTTGACTCTTTTATTTGTTCTACTTTAATTTCTTGGGTTCTCGGGAGTTTCTATGGCCATATTTTTATCCTTTTTAGTTTCTTTATCCTGGATAGTTCTCTGTAGAAGTAAAGTTCTTTATCCCTAATTTTAGGCCACTCACTTTTCATAGAGTTATTATATTCTTTTGCTATATCTTTTAGTTTATCTTCATAATACTTTATTTCACTTTCATAATCTAATTTTTCCATAAATTCAGAAATACTATGTCTTTTGTTATCTATAATATTTCTATCAGATGATTCTGTATCTAAATCATCTGTGGTTCTGGATTTATAATTTGTAAATCTAATACTAACATTCCCTTTGTTATCTTGGTAACTTATAAAGTTTTCAGGCTGACTCAAAGTCTTACTTTTTATAAATTCACTAATTGGCCATTTTTCCCCTGCTCTTTCTTCAGAGTTTATGGTCAAAGGGCTCATGAATTTTATTCCTTTAGAATGCATTTTTTCAATCACATCATTTACATTAATTTTATATTTGGAGGCACTTCTATTAGTCAATCTTCCTATGAATTCTATACTTATTAACAAATTGGTTCCTTTAAATTCTTCGTATCCTTTTGTTTGAAACCAAAACTCATTTTATCTATAAATTCTTTTACAGGCATCATTAAGTCAGGTGCTATATAAGTTATCAACATATTTTCATTCATATCTCCTTCTAGATATCCTAGCGATGCTTTGTTTATTGTGTCCCATCTTTTATCTAATAAGGTTATTAAAACCTTAGCTCCTAATTTCTTTCTTGTCATTCCTTTGATTCCTATTATATACATACCTTGGTGAATATACTTGTATCCTGAATATTTTAATCCATTTTCAAACTCTTTAGCTACTATTTTTAATTCTACTGGTTTTGTTAGGACACTTAATTCTACTTCTCTAGATATTCTATATAACCCATTCTTATTCTCAAAGAATCCCATGCAATATACTTGTTGAGGTCTTATTGCCCTTAAAGTATCTCGTTGATATCTTTCGAGCTGTTTATCTACTTGTGCAACATCTTCCAGCTCATCTATGTCTTCATATTTGCTCTTTTGTTTATCAGAACAACTATCATCTCTGCTTGCTATTCTTCTAAAGAGACTCCTAGATAAGTCCATTTTTCTGAATTAATAGCCTGCGAAGATGAGACTATGCCTGATGAAGCCAAAACTATTTCCTTTCCTTTACTAGAGTTAATTTTGTCTAATAATTCTTTAATATAATCACAGTTTTGTGAAATTTTATTTTGTCTAGTCTTATATTCTTCTAACAACTTTAATGCAATATTCAAATTATTATTAAGAAAAGAGTACTGTTCTGCAATCAGCTTTTGTTCTTTATGTATGTCTTCGACTTTTTGCTCTAAATCTTCTTGTCTCTTACCCCAATTTATATAGAAATTATATATTAAATCAACAATTAAATTTAGTTGGCTATTATTAGAATGCCAACTATGTTCTTCGGTATGGCTTAATCTACACCTTATATTGATATTATCTTTGGTATTTATAACCTTTCCAATATTAGTTTCTAAATTTAGCTTCTCTATGATTACCAGGCTCTGATACCACTTATAATTTTATTCACTACTATTTTATGCACTATGCAAAACTTATCTTATATTTTATGCTGTTCACTATTTGCTATTCACTGTTACTATTCACTGTTACTATTCACTGTTACTGTTTACTATTCACACTATTCACGGTGACTGTTCACACTATTCACGGTTACTATTCACACTATTCACTCGGAAATTTTTACTTATATTTTCAGGATCTTTGCTGGGTGGCGAATCCAAAAACAGCCGGTCACTTGATTCAGAGAGTTTAAAGTCCTACTCGGTACTCACCGTATGCCTCACCTATCTATATTTTTAGAAGCAACCTTAAATTAAGTATCCCTAGTCACATTTGATCTAGCCAAGAGTTTACCGTCTCCCCAGGCAGTTCCACCCGAAGGGAACACTTCTCTATGGACACAAGGTTCTCTACACGCCTATGCAGGATGCAGGCTAAAAACGAGAACAGCCGAAGAGTTTTTCTCCTATAGGGTCCTTAGCATAAACGCTAGTTTAGAACAAACAGACAGAGATACTTAAGAAAAATTACTTCATAATTAAACAGGTAGGCTTACATACGGTTTTCCCTTTCGGGAACCCCGAAGGTAGATACAAACAAGTTCTTCTTACCTTACACAACTTTATCTTACAACTCCTTGCTTCTCTATATTAAGCAAGGTAGACTAGGACTATTACTGAGAGAGGTGGAAAGGAGGACGAGAGTGCGATGGTGGCTTGTTTGTTTTCTGGATGGTGTGCTTCTTGTGTTCCTCGTAGTGAAGGCCTTCGTCTCCTTTTATAGAGGCTCGGAGTGGCGTCGCCTGTACCTCCCTCTTATCTCTTTACTACTGTGGCTTCACGAGAGGTGTCTAAAGTTGAAGCCTTTCCACCGAAAGTTTTATTCTTCACAGGAATATGTCAATTCTTCACAGGAATATGTCATTCACCGCACCCTATATTGTCCTTTTGTGCTTTATAGGGTGTTCTTCTGAATTACTTTTATTCACTGTTACTGTTTACTATTCACACTATTCACGGTGACTGTTCACACTATTCACGGTTACTATTCACACTATTCACTCGGAAATTTTTACTTATATTTTCAGGATCTTTGCTGGGTGGCGAATCCAAAAACAGCCGGTCACTTGATTCAGAGAGTTTAAAGTCCTACTCGGTACTCACCGTATGCCTCACCTATCTATATTTTTAGAAGCAACCTTAAATTAAGTATCCCTAGTCACATTTGATCTAGCCAAGAGTTTACCGTCTCCCCAGGCAGTTCCACCCGAAGGGAACACTTCTCTATGGACACAAGGTTCTCTACACGCCTATGCAGGATGCAGGCTAAAAACGAGAACAGCCGAAGAGTTTTTCTCCTATAGGGTCCTTAGCATAAACGCTAGTTTAGAACAAACAGACAGAGATACTTAAGAAAAATTACTTCATAATTAAACAGGTAGGCTTACATACGGTTTTCCCTTTCGGGAACCCCGAAGGTAGATACAAACAAGTTCTTCTTACCTTATACAACTTTATCTTACAACTCCTTGCTTCTCTATATTAAGCAAGGTAGACTAGGACTATTACTGAGAGAGGTGGAAAGGAGGACGAGAGTGCGATGGTGGCTTGTTTGTTTTCTGGATGGTGTGCTTCTTGTGTTCCTCGTAGTGAAGGCCTTCGTCTCCTTTTATAGAGGCTCGGAGTGGCGTCGCCTGTACCTCCCTCTTATCTCTTTACTACTGTGGCTTCACGAGAGGTGTCTAAAGTTGAAGCCTTTCCACCGAAAGTTTTATTCTTCACAGGAATATGTCAATTCTTCACAGGAATATGTCAATTCTTCACAGGAATATGTCATTCACCGCACCCTATATTGTCCTTTTGTGCTTTATAGGGTGTTCTTCTGAATTACTTTTATTCTTCTTCCACGCCCAAATTGTTGATATTTTATTATCAATATATATTGAAAATCATATTTAGCTATATAAGTTTATTCATCTGGTTGCCCATGGCCACCAAGATCCATCGTGTCTAGATCAGAAAAAGAAACTTCTAATTTCTCATCTATTGCCTTTTTTATTTGCTCAAATTTCTGATCTATTTCTTGTTTTAATTCTTTGAGTATTTCTTCCTTTAATTCTTTCTTTAATTGTGGGGAAGCTTCTTCGAATTTTTCTATTATTTTCCAATCAATATATTCTCCATCTAATGGATCTATCCCTTTTGTTAAGCATTCCTTGTATGTGGGTTTTTTAGAAAACCCTTCTTCCTTTATAGTCATCTTAATGGGTATTTCTGGAGCCTTCTTTCCTTTAGCTTTTTTGTATTTTTGAATATATTCTTTCGCGGCAGGCTCTAGGTAATAATTTATTCCTAATATTTTTCTAGCTTGGCTTAATGCTTCATCAATATCCTTATATTTCTTCCAAGATAATCCTCCCATTAATTTAGCATCTATCTTTTGGGCCACAATTTCTTCAAAAGATATGTAGACCCCTGGGAGCTTTCCATCAAATACAACATATATAGGCTTCTGCTGTATTATTTCATGCTCTTCATTGACTGGCATTAACATTCCATTTATTAGGTGAAAATATTCGGAGAGACTATTCAATATTGATAGCATATATCCTTTTTCTTCCCTTTTATTATTGTATTGGTACCAAAAATTATCCAATATGCATTCTTGAACTTCATCTAAGATTATATGATCTTTTGGCTTAAATTTGTATGAATTTGGCGGGAATATTCTGAGTTTGTTGTCATCTCCAAATGTAAAGCATTCGATTCCGCTGTAATTCATTGATCTTTTCATACCTGCAATACGGGTAGGCGAGAAAGCATGTCAGGCAAGTTATTATCTTTCCCCTTAATATGTTCAAATATAACTTTATAGCCATTTCCTGTAATAATATCTTCAAATAAAACCCATCTTCTAGTCGAGCTTTTCTTGCTATTAAGCTGATTATAGTATCTACAAATGGCTTCACAATCAGTTCTAACTGTGAATTCTTTAAACCCTAGATATAGCCTAAAGGCATTGATTGCATTGATTATTGCCATGATCTCTCTGTCTGTATTATTGACAGTTTTTAATTTATAACTTCCAGAAGCATACCTACATATTTTTTCTTCTGTTTTAGCAGAAAATTTTGTAGGTCTTTGCTTTAATATAGCACCCCAACCTTGTTGTGATGCATCAGTCTCAATGATAAAATAACTCTCTTCTAATGGTAATTCTAGAGGTTTTAGTTCTCTCACCTTTTCTTTTATTAATCTTACTAACTTAATGTCTTCAGAATTAAAATATCTCTGACCATTTTTTCTTAATTTAGCATATAAAGGTCCTGCTAGTTTTGCTAAATTATTGATGTGATTTCTAGCATAATTTACAATTCCTAAAAATTGTTGTAGTTTCTTTTTATCATTCATAGCATCAGGAAATTGTAAAATTTTCTTAGCAATATGTTCTTGCAAATGAATTTTGCCTTCTCCTATTTCATGTCCAAGAAAGCTAATTTTTTCTTTGCATATTTCCATCTTCTTTTTAGATAGGATTAATCCATTTTGCTCCACCTTTCTAAAAAATAATTCTAGATGAGCAATGTGGTCCTTATAAGTTTTTGAAAATATTAACAGGTCATCTATATATACTAACACAAATTCTTGATTATCGTTAAAGATATTTTGCATTTTTCTTTGAAATAAGGCAGGCGCATTTTTTAATCCTAGCGGCATCACAAGCCATTCATAGTGTCCCTGGGGACAGGTGAATGCCGTCCATTCTATAGATTCTTCTGCCATTTTTACTTGCCAAAATCCAGCTTTTAAATCAAATTTCGAGAAATATTTGCTGCCTTGTATCCTATTGATCCATTCTTGCTTATTTGGGATATTATAGGCATCTTCTACAGTATTATCATTTAGTCTTTTATAATTTATGACCATCCTAGATTTACCTCTAACTTCTTCTGCATGATTTCTTACTATAAATGCTGCAGACCTATGTGGACTTCTGCTTTCTCTTATTGCTCCTAGTTTCAGCAGTTCTTCTATATGCATCTTAAATTCTTCTATATCTTTCGGAGTTGCTTCTATTGGGCTGGTCTTAATAATATATTCTGGGTTTATGATATTAATTTTACACTCGATTGCATTTTTCTCCCAATATTTCATAGGAATTTCTCCTATAATTTGGATGTCCTCTAATCTTTGAACAATCCTTTCTATATCCTTTTTAGACTTAATATCCCGGTACCAATTTGGTGCAAACGCTTGTAGCCCTATGCACTCTATATTGGAATTTGATATATAATAGTTGTCTATATTCTCACTAAGCTCATATTCATTAATAGACTCAAGATTGGGTGCTTCAAGGTTGTCCGTTTTGGAGGAGATCTCGAGTTTGGAGGAGGTTCCACCACGCTTTCGTACCTCTGAGATGTATGGAACATTGTTTTGATAAGGGATAAAAGTAATTCCTTGCTCATGTATTACTGTGGTTTGTACCGATTGTTGTAAAAACCTTAAGCCAATTATCATGTCATCATTTATCATGGACAGGTTTCTTATTGTAATCTCATCTATTATATATTTAGTTCCATTAATGTATGTTTCAACATTATAGGCTAACTGATTATGAATTTTCTTTATTCCGGACATATCTGTAGAGACTTCTGCCTTACTATCATCAATTGTATGAACTATCTCTGGACATTTTATGAAGTACTTGTCATGAATAATGTATGTATATATATATATATATATATATATATATATATATATATATCTCCCACGGGACCCCTGCAGCCTCGGAATCGGATAACGTTTTGTTTCACCCTTCAGAAATTTTAAAACAAAAACAGTATTGCGTCACAATAGTTGAAACATAGTTTACACGATAAGACACAATAAAACAACAAATGAACGAGGGCCATGGGGATGTAAAAAAAAATTATGATGTTGAGGGGCATAGGCTATACTTGTATGACCTTTCCAGCAGAGTTACCATACTTGATTTCTCAATGTGGCCAGCAAGCAAAAGGGATTAATAACTAGCAGGTCTTAACTAACTAAATTTGTTTAGTTCAAATAAATATTAAGGAGAGACTTGATGACCATGCAATGTTAATTACCCAATTCACATGAAAAGCTTCAGAACATCTACACCAGTACTGAGTCTATGACTATAATCAGTTATCGACGGACAGATTACCCTCTGTTAGACTACAGAATATGGGTAGTTAAGCAATATATAGTATACCAAATATTTTATGAAGGCATCACCAATTCACCATGGCAACCAGGCAGTCTCCTAAGTTCCTCAAACCAGCCAGCCGCCACAGGACCCCTGCAGCCTCGGTCGTCGACCAACTACCCTCCCTGCTCCAGATCTGGAGGGAAAAGCACCAAACCTCCAGTTATCGCCGTATCTCCTCCACCTCTGCTCTTCTTATTTGCCCCCTGCGCCGATCCACCTTTCTTTAACTCTTTGTCCTGTTCCCCTGCTCTGCTCTTCTTTGTCCAGTCTCTCAGCTCTGCTCTTCTTACTCCTCTGCTTGTTCTTCCTCCAGGCTCTACTCTTCTTCCTTCTTTGCTCTGCACTGTGGGCAACTGGCTGTGGGAGAATCAGAGAAGGGAATTAATTTACAAGAGGATTCAATGGGCTCTGGTCACATCCTAGATGGGGTTTTGAGCTGTGTAGAAAGTTTGGGATGAATGAACGAGTAGCGACCCATCTATCGTTGTTTTTTATTCTCGCTGTGATATGTTAAGGGTTGATTTGGCTAAATTGTGCCACTGTCTAAGTGTCACCCAGGCAGACAGCATGGCGTCCAGGCATCCCGACACCCCTCTAGGTCCCCTTGGCCCGCCTTGTGGACCATGGCAACTTACTAGCCATGCATTACATATCTACGTGTCTTCACCTATAGTTTTCCAACAATGAATTAGGGAAGAAAAGACAAAGTACAGAAAATTACTGTCTTATATAAACTAAACATACTCTAAATCCGTCCAAGTTTTGTAAAAAACTATCATGGAGATTAACCATGCAAATTATGTTTCACATAGTCTCTCATGGCTGATAGCGCTTGAAATGTTGGTACACGTTGCAAGGGAATTGTCTAGACTTGATTATGAGGCAGTACAGGTGAAATTTCAATAAGCAAAAGCATAAACCAAATAAATGTCTCTAGCTTGACTGGACAACTTTATATGCATCTATTTAGATTTGTTCAGAAATTTAAAAAAGCAACAACAAGTTATTGGTTGTCTTCTAGTAACATATAAGGCTACTGTATAAAATATTCCCTTGGTAACTCACATATTAGCACTGTTAATTCATTGCTATTATCAACTCTCAAGCACATGTCAATACACTCACGTAGTCCACACTGTTTGTTGACCATAATAATAATAAAAATGTTTGGGAGCCAGAACCCCTAGTGAAACGCAACAAAAATAAATTAGTGCCATCTGTGAAATTATCTTCTTAAACATTGCCAGATAAAGTTCACTTCACTCATTGGTTCATCATAACAGTAAGAAGTTGTTTGGACCTCAATACCCATATAGAAGACAATAAATAGGAATTTAATGTTGGAAGTGAAGGGCACCTTAGAGGTGCATTCTTTGCAAAGGCATATAATTACTCACCCTGTCCTGTAATATGTCATAATCAATATACATCTTCAAACTGATAATACTATTACCATGTCACAGCAGAAAGTTGACAATAGATTACTAGTTATAGAATTATATTGCCATAATTACATAGGATATATTCTAACTTCCAAGCAGCATTAAGCTACAAACGAAAAATTATATAACCAAACTTTAACTTCAGCTATCGTAAGTTTATCAGAAGTTACAAGCAGAGGAAATGTTAGATATACCAAAGAACTGGAGAGCAAAGAAGAAATGTTTCCTACTTTCCAAGGTAAAAATATGCATATTGATCATAGCGAGCACTTTCATCTCATTGATGCAACATGGTTACTATGAACAATGGAAGGTAAAGAATGATAATAATATATCTTGGTTATACAGTAAATGAGTAAAAGAATTAACATTGCAATATCAACAGATATGAAGCAGGCACTCTAACATTAGCAAAATTACAGTATATTGAAAAACGGCGATTTTAATATGAATAATGCACACCAAATACAGGCTAAATTACATGAAAACATGAGAAGGTGAAAGGCAAGGAACATATATTATCTTACTGCAGAGGAGAGGACTAGCAACTCTAGCTGGCTTCTCTGAGCCTTTTGATAAGAGTATCAAGAGATTTCTTCTTCGGATTTTGCCTAGCACCCCTAGTTCCAAATGTTGAGAAATAGCTCTCTGAGGAATCCCGAAATTTCTCTGATATAGCTGCCACCTTTTTGTAATCAAGCTTGTTATAGCTCTTCTCACGGATCACTGGATTAAGGAAATTCTCTGGGCTGTTGCTCATAAGAAGATTCACTAGCTGTCTCGCCTCCACAAGTGCAGCCTTCATTTCATTTGCTGCAGACTCTTGATCAGAGTCCACAAACAAGCTGGACATGCTCTCCCCAAACGCCTCGAACATTTTGAGGTCGGTATCAATTCCGGTCACTGCACTAGCATTAAACCGCTTGACTGAGTCATTCAAGAAGAGCCCAACAATCCTCTCAGAGATGTGCGCAAGCACTGCCACAAGGACACGGCGGAGCACCGGAAGAGGGAGGATCTGCTGTGCAGTTGAAGTGAGCGTCTCGAGATAGATAATGACCTCATTTGCATACTCATTTCCACCAGCTGGTGGATCATCAGCCATCCAATTGACACCATCAGATTGCCCCATGAACTCATCAACCTTGGAACGTAGAAGCCGTAGTAAAAGTGCCTCTGCAGCATCACGGGACTTGCGAAGTGGGAAGTCACGCCGCCCACGCTCCACTGCACGAAGTGGCACACCACACAGTTGAGCTGCATGGCCTGTGAAAAACTCACATGCACGCTCCATAACAGACATATTTGCAGCAACTTGCATTGCCTGGGACACGCTCAGACCACCACCAGAATCCACAAGCTTTTGTATCGATGCATCAACCACCTCCGAGAGAATCCGACCAAGGTACTTCTTCACGGCTGCATAAGTGTCCCCACCACCTCCATGTGCCATGAAGCTTACAGAATCCTCGATGAATGACCGAACTATGCGGCAAATATCTGGCACAGTGCATGAGAATGGAGCAACATACGGGAACGCTGGGGTGATATCCGAGCTTTGGATCCCAAATGCAAGCACATTCATTGAGTATTCATACTCTTTCCTCATCAGCATCTGATCAAACTTATCTGCAGCCAGTGCCTCTACCACCTGCCTACGGCAATCAGCAAGTAGCAAGTCATGGTACTTGTCCCGGTGCCTAGCCAGCACATCGAGCAGCATCCCAACTGGATAACCATACCGCCTCATCGTGGCAGAAAGTAAAGCGGCATAATCAGTTATCAGTAGCAGGTGGTTTGCTGTCTGCATGCGAGAGAAGTTATCCTCCATTACAGAGACCATCTTTGCAACAGCAGAATCCCACAGTGCATCTACATCAGGCCGGGACGTGAGCCCACCCCCTGTTCGAAACACACGGTCCTCAACAATGAAGAAACCAGCAATCTGCGAGAAGAACACCTGGTGAGACTCGAGGAACGGTGTTGCTGCAATCACATCGAAGTCCGATGTTAGCTGAAGCTTCCTGTTCTCCAGATAATACTTCTTGAACCGCTCTCCAAGCGCCAGGGTATGGTGTATATGCATCGCGCGGTAGAGTGGCGTGAGGTCGAATGATGCTGCAGCGGCACCATCTGCAACGTCTGCTGTTGCAGCAGCGGCTGCGAAGTCATCAAGGTCGCCAACACCATCGTCATCCAGGGTTATGCACTCCTCCAGCGGGCGGTGCTTGGATCGGAGCTCCTCCTGGCGCTGCCTGGCAGCAGCTGAGCGCCCAATGGCTACCTGGCCAAGGTGCCGCGACGCGGCGCGGATGCTAACCATCCAATCGGAGAACTCCCTGGAGATCTCGCGCTCGGCATGGGCGCGCACAGCGGGCACGAGGCTGAGCAACATGCGGCGGAGGGTGGGGAGGGGCAGCGGCTCGGGGCCGGAGGCGAGGTCGCGGTCAATGGCATCGACGGCTCGCAGGGCGAGGTACAGGTTGTGGTTGCCGCCCTGGAGGTGCGCGTTTGCGCGGTTGGCGAGCGCCAGCAGGCGGACGCAGCGGCGGGAGGAGGCGAGCGCGGAGGAGAGGTTCCCCGCGAGCCCGCGCGCGGCGAGGAACGACTCGAGCGAGGCGAGCAGCGGCGCGGCGGAGGAGAGGAGCGCGGCGTGGGACGCCGAGAGGGAGCCCTTGAGCGCGTCGGCGTCGGCGAGGAGGGAGCGGAGGTCGTCGACGGCGCGGATGAAGTCGTGGAAGTGCGCGCGGCAGAGCTCCTCGATCTCGGCCTCCCGGTCCCGCGCCGCGGCCCGGAGCGAGGCGAGCAGCGGCTCGGGGCGCCCGCACGCGAACGCGCGCCGCACGAACGGGCCCAGGTCCTCACCCGCGGCGATGGCGGTGGAGAGCTGGGCGAGGTCAGCCTCCGACGCCGCCGCCGACGCCGGCGCGTCGCCGGGCTGCTTCCGCCGCATCGAGATCTGGAGGTGGGAGGAGGAAGCAGTTGCCGAGTTGGGAACACAGCGAAGAAGCGAAGGAAAGAAAGAGAAAATGGAAAAAAAAAAGTCGGGTGCTAGTAGCAGGGGACGTGGTCGGGTGGGAAGGTGGCTGCAGGTGGGGTCCACGCGCAGGCACGGAATGCGCGGGCGTGGAGGCCCACATGTCTGTGAGTGTTGGGAGGGGTAAGGAAATGGTTTTTGCGTGGGGGATGGATTAGAGCTGGAGAGCGGAGGAAGCGGAGGCGACGGCGTCTGAAGGACGTGGAGTGGATTATGTTATTGGGAGTGAGTGGCTGCAGGTGGGGCCCCGGGGAAGGGGATGTTGGTTTGGTCCACCGTTTCAGATAGATGGTGGGTCCGAAACTAACTTCCGGTTTGAGCGTTTGGACCTGGAAGATTTTGGCTTTCGCGGTAGAAGTGTAGAATAAGGATTTGTTCGGTTGATAGAATTTTTCAACTAAACAAAAAAAATATTAGCAAGATGTTTGGTTTGTTAAATTATTTAGCATGGTTTAATCATTATCTAAGAAAATTGGTTTAATTGAATATCTAATTGTAACTTTGGTAGCAAAACCAAGCAATAGCATAGCTAACTTTTGCCAAATATTTTAGCAATTGACCAAAATTTGCCATTGCTAAAAAATTGGTATGATTATAAATGACAAATAATCAAACAAGCCCCCAGTATCGCAAGTCCTAAACTCCTAACACACGAACGCGTGCTAGGAGGCTAGTTGTACGAACAAAATCAAACTAAATGAACATTTATATTTCACCCAATACATTTATATTTCACCCAATACTTGTCCCATCCAGCTGGCCCTTGTTTAATTTTCACTCAATACTATCTCCAACACACTCACACTCTAGAATCCCTTAAGACGGACGTAAAGTTGAAAAATGAATTTTAAAATAGTTTTTGTAGAAATACATGTATAAAGATCTTTTTTAAAAATTGCAAGGAAGCATGTCAAATTAATCCATTTTTTAGTTCCTTCGAAAAGAACCAATAGCACGGCAAAAATCCTAGCATGCGAACGCATGCTAAGAGTTAGTATTCATACTATGATTGCCTCTGAGGTTAAAAGTTTTTTTTAACTTGCCACACAAATTATCAAGCTTATTTCGAATTAAAAATTTGGTGGTCCAAATAAGAAA
This sequence comes from Oryza punctata, assembly GCA_000573905.2. NCBI lineage: Eukaryota > Viridiplantae > Streptophyta > Magnoliopsida > Poales > Poaceae > Oryza > Oryza punctata. Next base: position 15,155,689 of record CM002488.2, read on the forward strand.
CTTTGAATTTATATGGTATAATCACATACTCCCTATGAAGCTATATTTTGGAACCAAGGAAGTATCTTTCTTTTAAATATGGAATAACACAATCACACAATAGATCAACAATCAGATGGAGATGGCGTTTGAGGGTTTTGACATATTTCCTCTGTCCTATAAAAGACTGAACAAATTATAGGGATAAATGTGGACGTAGAGTAGAAGATTTCTTCGTTTGAAAAGTTCTTCCATTCTTCCTGTTTCACCGGTTGACGAGGTGACTAACCCAACCAATCCAACTTTGGTGAGGTTAAGTTTGCTTATGATCTTCGCCCTTGCTATTATGCTGACACTTATTGTGAGGAATCTTTGTTAGTACAAACTTGTAAACATCAAATGAAACCATGAATAAAAAAAACACTTTGAATGACATAGAAGCAACACGCAGGATTCAAAAATGCATGAAGTACAGCCTAACGTTTATTTTCCACGAATAAGATGGAAGTACAATACTAAAGCGTCCAAATTAGAATCCTAATTGTTAGAGGAAAAATATTCGATAAAATTACGCCAGTACAACATGAACGAAAGCTTTCAACATGGATAAGCCCCCCTCCCCCAACTAAAACAAACTAGAGTACTCTAGTACACGTACCACTTTCGTTCAAAAATATAAGAAGTTTTAGAGTTAGATACGGTTATTAAGAAAATAAGCAGAATTAAATGGCGAGAGATTGAAATTGATTGAGAAGTGAACGTAGATAAAAAAGATGAATGATGAAGAGTTGTTATTGGTTAGGAAGAGAATATTGATAAAAAAATTGTTATATTTTAAAATAAATTATAAGTGTTAGAAGTTGTTATATTTATATTATGGAACAATGGGTATACCAATACACACAACCTACCCCGGCTGATATGCTTAGTTTTCAAGTTACTGTACTTAGTTACACCTACCACCATGTGTAGCTTGGATATACCAATACACACAACAGCGAACTGACAATATTTACTTGCGTCAGTGAAGCAGCTTTTTTCTTTTGACAAACTTTACACTAGAAGCAGCATGGCCACGTCAGATTTAATTGCGCCGGTGAGTACTACTAATTCTTTACAAAAATTGAATGCACAAAGTATGTCAAGAAAAGGAAAAGGTTCATCACATAGAAAATGAATTGTGATGGTTCATATATACACTCATGCCACAGCATCCCGACATCAAAATGCTAGGAAGACTAACAGCCTGACTCATTTGTTCACAAATGGACTACCCAACGATATAACCTTATATGTACTGAGATGGTACAACTTGTCACCACATAGTCTACCGTTTCTTGAAGTTGAAGGAGACATGGAGGACGTACCGCATCCTTATCTGATCTACGTTATAAACTATGTACTCATTGTACAGCAAGCTACCCTGCAGTCAAACAGAAGAGGGGTATCGAGTTAAATCATAGCTCGAACGTATTGCTGGTGTAGGATTGGTTTTGACGAAACATACCCTTTTTGAAGGCTCTGCCTTAGGTTTTCCAAGTGGAACAACCACACCATCATCAGTGATCTTGGACTCTGCTGTGTTCGGTTCTGTTTGGCCAACTCCTTTCGTGCTGTGTCAAGACAGTTGCAACCAGAAATTCATGTCATATCAAGTAGCAGCACCAACACAACACTTTTTTATTAGTTTGTATAAATCATTACATAGTCCGAAATGAAATAGATGAAAGTCTCAGTCATAACTCATAAGGGGGTTCCGATTGTCATTAGGTTTACACACTTGAAACGGCATAAACAAATTACCCTTGTATGATCACAGATTCACAGGCTTTGTAATACTTAACTTGATCTAGCTTATGTTTTTCTTTACTTTTATCATTTAAGCTATTTTTTCCAAAGCCATGCAGTTGTGTACACCTGCAAGTGTATATAGGCTGCGTTGTTGCTTCCATTTAAAAAACAAGTTAATTCCACGAATCCATGAATTACTTGTGTACAATCGTCCTCGGAAGCAAAATAGTGTACTTCCCAATTCATCAAGTGAACATCAGGGGCTTAAATAATCACGCTAGAAACTGACCTTAGCTTTCCCTTTGGCAGGTTATTGGCATCATAATCTGCATTCAGTAGCTCATTCATCTCACCGAGTGCAACCTGTGAAATGCAAGTTAAAACACAAGAACAAGCTCAGTGGACAACTCACACTCAAAATGGAAGCAGGGAGAACTGAATAGCCAAACTCTTGAGAATGAATAATAGATGTAATAAGGTAAATGATACAATCAATGAACCAAAAAGGGGGAGACTTAGGAGTACACAACATGCCTTCATCAACTTATAATACCTTGAACGCAAGCACAGCACACATACCTCACATAGAAGCAGCACACCGGACCTGCAGGCTTCTGAAGCATAACAATAATTTGCACTCTTGGAAAACATATCAGCAAAGTATACTCCTTTCCCAAACATGTAGCCAGTAACAGGTGCTTCAGGAGGAGCAATTCGCAAACCTGGAGAAGTATAATATTAATTATAATATCATTCATCCATTTTGTAGTTGTTCCAACATTTAAGGAGTTCCAAATAGCACACGATAATCTGGCATCTCTAAGGAAATAAGCAAATTCCTTACCAGTTTTAGATACTAAGTAAATGTTTCAGCAACAGAAAAATAAGTTATAATTGTGCAGGGAAGCTCCTATTAGATGCAAATAGATGAAAATGACGCATCAATATCAGCGTTGATGAAGATAACATTGATATTGTATTTCCTCAAAATGAACTTAAATGTTTATCTCATAACTACAGGAAGAGCAAATAAGTAGATCGTATTCATAACTCATGAAGAAAGCTGAGTGAAAGTTAATCTTCTATACATATAATGTAAGTATCTTCTCTATATATAAATACAATTTTTTAGATAGATAAATTACCTTGAGACAGAATGCCGGCCCAGTTAGTCAACCGAGAACCATGCCATAAAAGCATCCTATTGCCTGCAGTAGCAAACTGCAAGAAAATTTTAAAAATTACTCGTTCCACAGCTAGAGTTTGGTTGGCTTAGTAGATCAGGAAGATCCACTCACTTTATGAAACCGTTCCGTTTCACCATGCCTTGATACCTTAAAAATTTGCACTATGTCAACTGTGTAGCCTGTGTGCGTTTTTCCATGGGTATTTGCCAAATATGTTTTTATCTGGACAGCATAATTTTCGAACAAGGTCAAAGCATGACAAATATGAACAATAACATAAACAAAGGGTTGATAGACATAATGAAAAACTCATTCTACATTAGTTTCTGTTCATAACAAACTCACAGAAACCACCTTTCCTAGTCAAGAAAGAAATGGGAAGAATGTTGCCATATTCAAATTAAAATGACAGATAATACTATCTTGATGAACCTTGTCCCTGGCAAGTAATGTCCATAAATTATTGAGCATATAAATTCTTGGTAGCAGTCTTACCATAGAGTATTCTTCAGAACCAATTTCCAAAGGTGTAAAGTCACAGCAAAGTTGCTTGTATCGAGCATACAATGGATCATCCTACATATGGAAACATGCCACATTATGTTCCAACAGTGCAAGGTTGTAAAATTACGAGGAATATTTTAGTTGCTTAAACAATGATAAAAATGGTCCTAGGATGAGCATACTGGAACGATAGTATAATCACACCAACTACAAACTTGAAGATTCTAATATAAACAATTTGCAAATGAAGAGAACCCACAGGTCCATAGTTCCATATCTCTACGCATAACAACATACCTGGTCAGTTGAATCATCCTCCAGAAGCTTGGTTGCAATCTCAATCTCACCAAGGGCTTCAACCTTTCAAAGAGCAAGAAAGATAATAGCATGAACATCTTTCAACATACATGGGTTGTAAATTGTAATAGACATAAAGGTTGTCAAGTACGGGAACATACATTACATACAACCTACACATTAACGATATGAATGTGAATGATCTAAAAAAGGATGTGGAACTACAACACGATGCAACAACTTTAGTAGACTTTTAGATAACAATGACAGGTGAATCTCATCATTACATAGTATTGTACAAGATAGACACGATAAAATAGGGCCTAATAGAAATAGAAAAACACCATAGATATTCATACAGAACGAAGAGGCCCTTATTAGTGGAACAATTATGTGAAAGAAAGTAGCTTATTACCATTTCCAGCTTAGCTTTTAGCTTCTGAGGAGTGTCAATAATAAATTCACCTGTCAGATAAATTAAGTAGGTCAGACACTCCTACATAGAACAGAGGCAGCATAAGTCATCGTAAGAAGGTCAATAGTTAGAAAGTTTGAAACTCACGCATTTTCTTAAAACCGAAGTCATGAGGGATGACGGTGTAGAATTCCCTGCAACCAGAGGCAGCATAAGAGCATCTCATTAAAATAAAAAAAAGGCCTTTAAAGGATAAATGTAGTGTTGAGAGTCACATGTACCATGCATTCCACAACTGGAATCATCGGACAAACAAAATCACAAAATAAATTGTATCTTAGAAACTAACAAACAAACACAACCAGTCATCACAATCCGAAGATCAAACCATTTGAAAAAAAAACTGAAGTGAGTTGAAACCCTTTTCAGTTAAGGATGCAAGGGGCATTCAAAGTCAAACTAATTTCCATCAAACAGTCACCATGATGCTATATATTACAGAGCACACAACAATTTAGAACATTTATGTAACAATTTATTAAAATTCCAGCATTTTGAAAATGGCAGGTCATCAAAACATTAAAGATGTGAAACAGGATGTCAACACAGGCATCATATTATTTGATATACGCTTGTGACTTGTGAGTTGTGACCAATAATAATAAAAAGAAACGCATGGACCCACCCAGTCAATTGTTCAAGCTGTCTCCTGTCTGCCCTTGAAATAACATTGGAAATTCTCTTTAAAACATCATAACCCTGTAGACATCATCATCAGAAAAAAGAAGTTGGTATGAGTGCAATACAAAACCAAGGCCATGAAATCCAAACTATTAATACATACAACACTGAAATATGCATAAACCATAACTTTTAGAGCACGTGGTTGTGTTAACTTTTGGGTAGCTTGTTAGGGATCAAGTGCAAGCTGTTTATATGGCTTGTTCTTCAACTTGTAGGCTTATATCTACACATGATAATTACCAATAAAAGGAATAGAAACAACTGACCTTAAGTATTGTGGATTTACTTAGCTTTCCAAGAGGAAGTTTATCAGCATTGTAACCTGATTGATTACACAACATGAATCAGAAAAGCAGACACTTTAACAAATGAACATCAGGAACTACTTATCAAAATAGACAAATCAACCTGTGGGATACCATGGAATATACATATAACAAATTGATAATTGACTCTTTCACTGAGTTAATTCAACTCTTTGGGCTGATGATTACAAGTATTCTGCCATTAACTAAGTTTAAGTCCCATCTCAGTTTTACTTTTCAAAATTAACTCTCACAATTATAACTTCCTCATTACCAGATCTACCATGCAAATTAACTATCCATGAGTCAACCCTATGCATGTGGTGATAAATCATTGATTTTATGTTTAATGACAACTATATTTTTCTAGCATATGACTGCAACTTAGGTAAACAGGAAAATAATCTTATGATGTTCAAATAAGCATGAAGAGCAACAACACTGAAACAACTTACCTATTTCCACCATTTGCTGCTTCATCATGCTTATGTTGCAGATGAGGGATATGAAACTTGCAATTCGAGTTTCAAGTTTCGTTTCTTTTATCTGATCAGTGCTGGGACTGACTTTCTTGTTCTGGGACAAATTTGAAGGGGTCAGGGATTAAAACAACATAGGTGCTAAATTATAACACAGTTACTAATCTTACTGTTTCCCTGTCAGCTTCACCATAGTCCATCTCAAGCCAGGTGTATTTCTTTGCATAACATTTAAAGCTCTTGCGATCCGACCAATGGTTATTGGTTTTGTCATGAAACTTTCCCTCAAATTCATATATTGCTTGTTCTCGTGATGAAAAAGGACCATGTAGCTTGTCTTGACCCCGTGCCCCTACCCTCCCCCATCTATTGTAAACCATGAAGCTTCCTCCAGCATCAGATTCTAAAACCAAAACATCAGTTCATGACCCGCCTAACACTATACATTATTCAGAGATCGAAATATTGAATATATGTACCAAGAGTATATGCATTGTGCACTTTTGCTTCTAAAAGAAGTGTACTCAAGTTGATGAAATAACAAGACAATTATCAAGACAATCCTCATGGATCGAATTCATATAACTCAATTGTTGGAACCTGAAAGAGAGGAAATGTTTTCTATTTCAACCGGTCAGAGAGAGAGAGAGAGAGAGAGAGAGAGAGAGAGTTGTTTGGACAAACCTAAGGCCTGGATGATATAGAACTTATTATTGTTGTCTCCAACATTAGTCTGGTTCATGGTGGCATCATAGATCTCATCACCCTGCAATAGAAACCGCTAATTAGTAAAAGGCACAGGTAGCATAACAGTTTCGAGGTACTAAACGATGAGATTATAATATGAACAGAGGACCATGACGTTCTAGCTACAGTCTATACTGAATACAGAAATTAGGGATTCGATCATGAGTTTTCCATGGACTAATATTTAAATACCTGACAGAATTAGACATGCTACATTTGAAGCACAACAAAAGACAGATCCATCAATGAATAACAAAAATCTTCTGCCAAACTGAAAATAATGCAATGTATCAGGCACTAAATTGCTGGTGATAATATTTATGGTGTGAATAACGGAAATTTTCATATTTTGAAGTTCATCCCAAAGGGACTGTGTTCTGCGCAAAATTAAACTCAAGTGCGTACTGCATAGCAAGTAGGAATTTAGCAAACCATATAATTGATGAAGTGCACATACAAGCCAACAGTTTACAGAGTACAGAGGAAATAAAGAGGCAAAAATGAGCTAACACACCACTTGCAAGACATGATAGGTCATTTTTATATGGTCAGGGATGTGCTGGTCCAACACCGCAGCACCTTTCCTTGTGGCTGTAACAATCTTCTCCTTTTTACACTCCTCAACTCTGTCGTCACCACCTGCACCAATTGAATATACAAGAAAAAACACCAAACAATGGTTATTCGGGTGAAATCGCAATCTTCGCCTATGGTAAGTTACATGCGAAATTAATTGACCAGCAAAACCTTTTGCGATTTTCTTCTTCTCCTGAACTCCACCATCTGTATTGGAAGGGGCGCAGAGCAACCTCTCAATAACCTCCTTCTTGCTCCCATTTGCTGCGAGTCCCCTCGACTTGGCCAGTGCCTGGAGCTCACGATAGCCCATGCCCTCTAGCTTCGCAGCATCCGATTCATTGCTATCCTCGTCCCCCTCTCCATCACCACGTATTTTCCTCTTCCTCCTGTCCTCGCCATTCCCTTCGCCGTCCACCACGGCACCATCTACGCCACCTGCATCTGCTTCTTCCTTGGCGACAGCGGACACCGCAGCCTTCTCCTCTTTCCGGATGGCGGCGTCCAGCCTCCGCACCTAGCGGAAAAGGCGCATTGCAGCCAGCACGGGGGCGTTCAGAATCCACACGAAGACGCAGAGCAAAAGCGCGGAGCGCGCAGGCACACGCACAAGCACATGGCGTGCGCCGCCACAACCGTGGTAGGGGAGGGAGGGGGGGGGGACTGATACTCACGAGTGCCGGCTTGTTGCCGGAGGCATCGAGGCCGCGGCGCTGCAGCTCGGTGCGGAGCTCCTCCACCCGCAGCCTCGCCGACGACATCGATCCGGCCCCTCCTCTCCTCGGGTTCCTGAGATTCCGAGGTGCTTCTAGAAGGTTCTAGGCGCGGGCGAAGATGGAGAATGGAGGCGATGGGGGAATGGATTGGGGTTTTTTCTTTGGGGGGGTTTGGTTTGAGGGGAGTTTTTGGGTGGGTTTTGAACGGGCGGGTTTCTTCCGGGAGAAGAGGCGCCGCGACGCGAGGGAGGCCTTCTTCCTTCCGGGGGAAGGAGGAGGCGACAAAATCAGAAAAATAAAAAAATAAAGTGCTTGGGCGTTTGGGCCTTTGGGGGAAGATCACTCAGAAAGCGAAAGAGAGGCGGGAAAAATTGAAAAAGGACTTTCTTTCTCTTCGATATTGAAATTATTATTATTATTATTAGAAGGAGAGAGAGAGAGAGATTGGATCAGCACCAAAAATTCTAAAAAACAGTTTGTCAAATGTGATTATCATAATCTAGGATTCTACGTTGAGGCTATTGCATTAGCCTGTTGTAGAACGTCCTTCCCAGAAAAAACTTGTTTTGGAATGTCGTGTCATATATTTCCTCCGGTTTTTAAAGTTTGACACCATTTTGATTTTTTCCATTCATCTTCTTTCAAAAAAAATTATTACTAAATTAAAGGATTTAAACATGGATATATTTTTTAATAAGATGAATGATCGAATTTATATTAGAAAACGAAACAAGGAGATTATGATATAGCCCCGTGAGAATGGTGTTATTTTTTTCTCGAGGAGAAATGATGTTGCTATTTGATGTAAAGTTGAATCCTCTTGCAGTCGAATACATCTCTGCAGTCGAATACATGACTTTATTACTAGCAAATACAGGTTCTCGTTATTTGAAGGTCAAGGGGAACCTTCAACAAATTTATGATCCGTCTTATCTTGGGTTGCAATATTTTTTTTAAGAAATTTATGCAATTGTTAGATTACCGATTCTTATATGTTGTGCTGTTTTTATGTGTTCTTCTTTTTTTTGAGAAAATATTTACGTGTTTTTCTTTTTTTAGAAAAAATTTATGTGTTTTTCTACCGGTCGCACTAAGGCTGCGTTCGCAGCAAAGGGATCCCGATCCTGAACAGTGATCACGGAAAATGGAGTGATCCATTAACGTGTAATTAATTAAGTTTTAGCTAAAACTTTTTTCAAAAATGGATTAATTTGATTTTTTTAGCAATTTTTGTATAGAAACTTTTTAAAAAAAACACACCGTTTAACAGTTTGAAAAGCGTGCGCGCGAAAAACGAGATAGGTGAGTTGGGAAAGGGAGGAAAGAACAAGGCCTAAGGCGTAAATACGGAAAACGGAGTGATGTATTAGCGCGTGATTAATTAAGTATTAGCTAATTTTTTTAAAAAATTAATTAATTTAATTTTTTTAAACAACTTTTGTATAGAAATTTTTTACAAAAACACACCGTTTAGCAGTTTGAAAAGCGTGCGTGCGGAAAACGAGAGGTGAGTTGGAAAAAGGGGAGGAAGAACACCGCTTAAGGCTGCGTTCGCACCTCCTCTTTCCCAACTCCTCTCCCTCGTTTTCCGCGCGCACGCTTTTCAAACTACTAAACGGTGAGTATTTTGTAAAAAGTTTCTATACAAAAGTTGCTTAAAAAAATCAAATTAATCCATTTTTGAAGAAAAATTTAGCAAAAACTTAATTAATCACGCGCTAATGGATCGCTCCGTTTTCCGCAAACACTGTTCCGAGTTTGTAAACATGCACGCGAACGCAGCCTAAGTACTTACTGCACGATGTTGTGGTAAGCACGTCCTTCTTTCTCTTATTTTTTTTTCCAGATGAATGTAATCACGTCTTTGGGCAAGAATTGAGCGCACGACAAAGATACGGGACAGAGACCTTTGGCTGTCATTTGTAGACGTATGACCCTTGGACCCCTTTTCTTTAATTACCTAAGATAAAATACTCTTAACAAATTGCCCCTGGTCGATTTGCCGGGCCAGCCGCAAGAGGCGCAACAGTTTTATTAAGGTTAGGAAAACAAGTAACAAGTTACAGAACAGCGGCAGAACGCTGTCGAAGTGACAAAATAAAAAGAGAAAGAAGGCCATATGGAGCAAGAATGCTCCAAACTAATTGCGTTCGGATGTGAGGGTTGGTAACATCACTTACTCGTCCTTAAAACGAAACTATTTACAGCACAACACATGATTAATTAAATATTAGAAAAAATAAATTTGAAAAAAATAATATGATTTTTCATAGTAATTTTTCTGTAAGAACTTTTTGAAAAACGTATTGTTTAGCAATTTGAGAAGTGATTAGAAGTTAGGAAAAGGAGTTGCTGAACATAGTCTAATATAAGGAACTACTCGCTACCAGGGTTCGCAATCCTGATACTGGATCAAAATTTACTCACGAGCAGTATCATCGGATTTTGCGGAATCCATTAATAAGAAATTTTAAAAGTCGGTTTGACTTTTTTTAACTTGACCAAAAAAATCAAGTGGTTTTTTTTCTCCAGTTCGAAAAATTCGGATTTCGCAAAACCCGAACCAGGTTCCACTGTTATTGTAAACTTGCTCGCTACTACAGTTATGGAGTATTATTTTTAAACATCCCAGCCCTTTGCAAATGAAAATTTCATCTTTGACTGCTGCAAACAGCTGGGCTGTCGTACAGGGCTTTCCCATTGATCATTCTTGCATTGCGATCTTTCCAAATAAATCAACATACCATCATAGACAGGGTGTCAAAGGTCTTCCTATAGCTCAACCAAAAAACCGTCCTTGCTGACAACCACCAATCGCTGAGATCAGTTTCCAGTTCTCTTGGCAGCTGAAATGGATCATTCATCCAGCTCTTTAACGTTCTCCACACCCTATTGGTGCAGGGGCACACCACAAATAAACGGAAGCAATTTTCGTCTGCTGCTCAACACGAAATTTTTTTGAAAATATATGTTTTTAGCTGAATTCGGAATAAAATACTTGATTGGGAAGGTTTAGCAAAAATATACCGTTATCATGCTGTAGATGTGCGAGAGGACGCAGCCACCGGGGCAGACTCGGTATCACGTTACGAGGAAATGATACCGCCATGGTCTCGTGTGTCGGCAAAGCGAGAGCGCGGCCGCACCGTTTTCCCACCGCCCCGCTGCGGTCTTGCGCGTTAGGAGAGTGATACCGACGCGGTGTGACGGTACCCCAGAGCAAGACCGTGGCCCCACCGTTATCCCATCACGCTATCGTGGTCTCGCGCATTGGGAGAGCGATACCGGAGCGGTATCACGCTACCGCAAAGCGAGACTGTGGCCCCACTGCCATCCCATCGCCCCGCTGCGGTATCACACTGTGGGAGAGCGATACCAACGCCGCGGTCTTGCACTTCGGAACCATGATACCGTGGGCCCTACTCCGTGTCACGGTCGCGCTGATATTGACGATGGTCTCGCCCATCGAAGCCGGTGTGACCGGTGGTATATTTAATGTTAATTATATTTAATAGCATATTTAATGTAAATTAATGTTTAATAGGATATTTGGAGAAACTAACATAGATGCAACGAGAGCCTGGTATTAGAATAAAATTAAAATGATGTATTATGTATGAAAAACAGAGAAAGAATATATATATATATATATATGTGTGTATTACAAATATAAATGGAGTACGAAGACCCTGCAGGAACGATCTTTGCAAAGTTCACAATCTCTCTCTTGCGGGAAGAACCATATTTTTGTGAGTTTGCAACACTTACTGTACTTTGATGCAACTAGTCAGCTACACAGTTCCCGCCACAAGACAGAGGATATGAATTTGCAATATGTAAAATTTGCATATGGTCGCCGAAACAGGAATTTAATAGCGGGTGTAAGAATTTGTAAAAAAAAATTATCTTTGCATATCTTCACATACCCGGTCTTGTAACAAGAATCATGTAGCGAGTTAACGAACTACATATAGCGAGTTCACCAACTACCCAGTTCTTGCCTCAAGACCAAACCTAAGAATTTGCAACACATAGTTGGACAAAAGCATAAGATTTTTTTAAGAACAGATATAGTTGTGTGCTTCATCTCTATACGTTTGGTTGCTATTTATAGTGGTGAGAGGATGGAGAGTGTGTGTATGAATGATTATCTCGCATGGGTGATGATTCTTTAGGCACAATGATTGTAGGTGCATGCATCCGTAGTGAATAAATGGCAACAATAAAACTTGTCTTATAACACGACGTGTAACACATGAAATTTTCGGTGTATGAAACTGGGGGATCACACCTTCTGATATGATACATAGTACATATTTTACTCTACAATACCCTAACATCCTTGGTGTTGTGGGAAATAAGGTTATTACGCATGCGATAGTCATGGTGGAAACTGGCTATAATCTATTTACGCCAGATCAGACAACCGAACACTCGTAACCACGGAGGTGGGCTGCAAGTGCGATGCTCGAACTAGCATTCCACGTGCAGCGCACGTATTAGCGCTACCGATGAAAGTTTTCCATTTGAATGTTTTAAATTACAGTGTACGGATGAAAATTTACTACTCCTAATAAAAGGTTGGTGTCCTTTCAAATGAAATATTTTATTTGGGGCAGAAAGTTTTTTAAATCGCCAATGCAATGAGCTTATTTTTCAATTGAAAAAAATGATGTTCTAAATAAGAAACATCGAATCTGTGTGCTAAATTGCTAACTTTTTCATGTATGGAACAATATAAAGGAGGAACAATTAACTATTTACCACTTAGATGTGGCAATTAATGACTTATCACCCGGACCTATGTGTTATTAACAGTGAACAATAATTAAACATCAAATCTAATAACTCAAATAAAAGATCGACAACACTATTTTCTCTAATCTAGCTCATGATGGCCTTTCTCTAATCTACTAAGGATTAGGGTTTTTTTCGGATTATTGAAATGGATTATTTGCTTCACACATCGAAAAATATTTTTTTTCCAAAAAAAGCACTACTGCATTGTTTAGATTACTTAATTTAAGCTAATTGTTGCGAAGTAAGCGTAGCTCATTTGATTAACTTTGTTGGAACCTATCCACCTGGATACTCACATATATAATTAATTGTTCTTTCAATAATAGGTGACAAGGTGCTCATAGAAGCGAGTATGTGCTCGTTATTAACACATGTGTTTGTACTGTGTTTTTTAACAAAGTTAATTGTTAAGTTTATTTTTTAAAATATTTAATTTATCATCCGATGGAACAATCCCTATTTGTTTCAATCTGAGCGGAAATCCCTGTGCACATGCAGAAAAAGCAAACGCGTTTTGAGGGTACGGGCTTAGAAGATTTCCTCCTTTGGAAAATTCTTCCCTTCTTCCTGTTTCATCCGTGGTAGTATATTAGTAGGAAAAATAGAGAAATTTTGAATGATTTCAATTCTATAGGAAAATTTCACACGAAACTTTTGAAACTTGAATCCTATCCTATCCTTTGAAATTCCTATGAAATAAATAATCCTGTAAAGTTTTTGAAGAAAACTTAGCAAGAGCTCCAACCTTTTGAAAAACTTTATTTGGGTCTTAACTCTCTCATTCGATTTCCCGTGTTTTTCCTGCATTTTGCAATCCTTTGTTTTGTAGTTAAATTTATTAGAATCCTATGTTTTTTCTATTCCTCCTTTTTTTTCATTCAATTACTGTGATTCAAACATGCCCTTAAAGTATCACATTCGGATCACAGTTGTCACAGAATGTCGACATGTCAGTTTAACTTGCACCGATGAGTAATTCCTTTTATAAAATTTGAGTGCACATGGAAAATGGATTGTGATGGTCCTATATATACACAAAGCAACAGCAATCAGCATAGAACCACATGAAAATATACTAGGAAAGCTAAAACAATTGTTCACAAAAGATGGGAACCCCAATGGCAAAATCTCATGTGCTGCGATGGTAGGATTTCATCTCCGTCACTTGAAGTTGAAGTTGACATTGAGGATGTAACGCATCCTTATCTGATCCACATTGTAAACTATGTACTCATTGTACAGCAAGCTACCCTGCAATTAGACAGGAGCTGTGTCAGCGTTAAATTATACAGTAAATCGAATGTATTGCTGGTGTAGGATTAGTTTTGACGAAGATACAAACACATCGTGGAGGTGCACGTACCCTTCTCAAAGGTTCCTTATCAGGTTTTCCAAGTGGAATAACCATACCATCATCAGTGATCTTGGACTCCGCTATGTTGGGTGCTGTTTGGCCAACTCCTTTCGTACTATGTCAAGATAGTTGCGGTCAGAAATTTGTGTCATATCAAAGTAGCAGCACATCACTTTCTGTTAGTATGTTACCTTAAATCCTTAGAGGTTATATTGATATAATGTCGAATTTTCTCGAAAACGTGGTTCCAATTGTCATTGGGTTTTACGTACTTGAAACGGCATCAAACTACCCTTGTATGGTCGATTTGGTAATTTCAGAATGATATTGCATTTGAGAAAATCTCATGTTATCTTCATGCACTCCAGTTGTCTGCGGTTATGTTCAGTTCTCCAGCATGAAGAATTGCAGGATGTGTTCGTTCTCATGAGCTACTTGGAGATAGCAGTTAAAGATTTTCTCAACCTTTATAGATAGTGATTTGTTCACAGGCTTTGTAACTAATAACTTAATTTAGCTTGTGTGTCTTTATGTTTACCGTTTAAGCTAATTCCACAAAACTATGTGGTTGTGTACACCTTCAAGTGTAGCGGCTGGAGTGGATGCTTCCATTATCTAACAAGAAGTTGATGCCACAAGTCCATGAAAAGGATTTGGAAATAATGGTCGATGGAAGAAAAATAGTAGTGTACTTTGCGATTCAGCAAGCGAGTGTCAGGAGCTTACTAAAATAATTGCGTGAGAAACTGACCTTAGTTTTCCATTTGGCAGGTTATTGGCACCATAATCTCCATTTAGTAGCTCATTCATTTCACCAAGTGCAACCTGAGAAATGCAAGTTAAAACCAACATAAGAAAAAGAATAATCTCAGTAAACAACTTAAAATGGAAGGGAGGAGAAGTGAATAGTTCAAACTCTTGAAACTGAATAAATAATAGATGTAAGAAGGTAAATGACACAATCAATGAACCAAAAAAAACCGAGACGTACTACACAACATCCAGGAATTCAACATATAATATCTCGAAGGTGAGTACAGCACACATACCTCACAGAGAAGCAACACACCAGACTTGCATGCTTCTGAAGCATAACAATAGTTTGCACTCTTGGAAAACATATCGGCAAAGTATACCCCTTTCCCGAACATGAATCCTGTGATAGGTGCTTCAGGAGGAGCAATTCGTAAACCTAGGAGAAGTGTGATGTTAATTATAATATCATTCATCCATTTAACAGTTGTTCCAACATTTAAGGAGTGGCAGAATATCCTGGAATCTCTGAAGGGAATAGGCAAATTCCTTATCAGTTACTACTAACTAAATGTTTCAGGCTATCAGCAACAGAAAACGAAGTCACAAATGTGCAGGGAAGCTCCTATTAGATGCAAAAAGATGAAAACTGAATCATCAATATCAACGTCAATGAAGATAACATTGAAAATTGTATTTACTTACAATAATAACCCAAATGATCATTTCTGATAATTACAGGAAGAGACTCTCTTAAAAAAAGGAACTACAGGAAGAACAAGTAGACCATATTCATAATTCACAGATGGAGAAAAGTGAGTGAAGTTTGTTATGAGTACAACTTGTTATTGTTGAATAATAGCCCCAAGAGGCAATAAATAGAATAAAGAAATTGACCGACCGGGGAATGACTACCCCACAGCTTTTTATAAGTGCTTTGAGGCCCCTGTCCCCTACACGGAGGCTCGCCCTCAATAGGTCGATTCTTAACATGTGTTTTTAAGAGGAGCGAGCGTCTGACTTTTTTTAACTAGGCCTGAAATTCGCTCCAGTGGGAGTCGAACTCAGGACCTAGAGGTGCTACTTGAGCACTGTAACCGCTAGGCTACATGCCCTTCCGTGAGGCAATAAATAGGAGTACAAGAAACCTAAATATGTATAGGACTCGATATTCCCCAACAAAGTTACCTTCTATATATAAATAGAACTTTTAAGGTAGATGAATTACCCTGAGAAAGAATACCAGCCCAGTTGGTCAACCGAGAACCATGCCATAGAAGCATCCTATTGCCAACACTAGCAAACTGCAGGAACATTTTGAAAATTACTAGTTACACAATTAGAGCACAGTTCTTTTGGATGGCTTAGCTGGTAAGGAAGATCCACTCACCTTCTGAAACCGCTCCATTTCACCAAGCCTTGACACCTTAAATATTTGCACTATGTCAACGGTATAACCTTTGTGTGTTTCTCCATGGGTATTTGCCAAATATGTTTTTATCGGACAGAAAAAATTTCAAACAATGTTAAATCTAAGCCCTTCAGACAAAGCATGACAACCATGAACAATAACATAAATAAAGAGTTAATAGGCATAATAAAAAAAAAACTCATTCTACCATGTTAACTTAGTTTCTGTTCATAAAAAGCTCACAGAAATTACTTTTCTTTCCCTAGCCTATATTTAAGTTAAAATGACAAACAATACTATCTTGATGCACCTCACCACTGGCACGTAATGTCCATAAATCATTGGGCATATAAATTCTTGTTAGAAGTTTTACCATTGAGTATTCTTCAGAATCAACTTCCAAAGGTGTAAAGTCACAGCAAAGTTGCTTGTATCGAGCGTACAATGGATCATCCTACATATGGAAACATGCAACAGGTGCAAGGTTTGTAAGTTACAAGGAGTTATTTACTTAAAGATTATAAGATAAATGAAGATTTTACAATTGAGGAGAACCCACAAGTCCACATCGAATGCCACAGTTATTTGCATAATGACATACCTGGTCACTTGAATCATCCTCCAGAAGCTTGATTGCAATCTCAATCTCACTAAGGGCTTCAACCTTTCAAAAAGCAAGAAAGCTAATAACGTGAACAACTACACATACATGGGGTGTAATAGAGAAAAAGGTGCATTAAGTTAAGGAACATGTAACACTAATAATATGAATAGTGTAAAAAAATCAGATAAGGAAAAGGATATGGAGCTACAACAATTTCAACAACTTTAGTAGAAATTTAGATAATGACATGAAAATTTCATCATTAGATAGTATTGTACAATAGGCACTATAACACAAGGCTTAACATAGTAACAAAATAATGCTATAAATATTCCCATGGACCAAAGGATGCCCTTATTAATAGAATCATTATTTTTTTTGAATCATAAGATGCAAAAACATTTCATGGTGAAATAAAGTTGATTATTACCATTTCCAGCTTAGCTTTTAGCTTCTGAGGAGTATCAATAATGAATTCACCTGTCAAATAAATTAAATAGGTCGGTTACCCCTATATAAAGGTCCAAAACAGAGCTTGATGCGCTAATTATTTAAATCATGACTTAAAGATCAATTAAGTTAGAACGTTTAAAGCTCACTCATTTTCTTAAAACCGAAGTCATGAGGGATCACACTGTAGAA
Organism: Oryza punctata; assembly: GCA_000573905.2. Lineage (NCBI taxonomy): Eukaryota > Viridiplantae > Streptophyta > Magnoliopsida > Poales > Poaceae > Oryza > Oryza punctata. The sequence goes on from CM002488.2 coordinate 15,172,993, forward strand.
CTCTCTGCAAACAGATGCAGCATAAGAGCATCTTAGTAAACACAAAAATAAGCATTTAAAGGATATATAAGGTACAAACATAGTAATTTCTACCATGCATTCTACAACACTTGTAATATTGCCGAAGGTATCATGCATTCTAAAACTAGAACGAATTCTGACAAATGCATTTCTTCCAGAAAAGTAATTTCCATCTAGAATGTGACAAAAAAAAACCGAGTTGATATTTTAACACTCATTGCAAAACTAATTTCCTCAAAAAATGCCCATGATACATGTATTACAAAGTATAAAACAGTTTGGAACATTAAAAATAATAAAATATAAAATTTCAAGCATTTTTTTAAAAATTCTTCATCGTCTTAAAGATCTGAAATAGGAAGACAACACACACATCCTATTATTTGATTATGGGCTATGCTTGTGAGTTGTGACCGAATTAAAAGAAAATGCATTGACCCACCCAGTCAATTGTTCAAGCTGTCCCTTTTCTGCTCTTGAAATAACATGGGAAATCCTTTTCAAAACATCATAACCCTGTGGAACGTGGAACAACATCATTATCAGAAAGAAAGAAAAGAAAGGATGGGACAAATGGTACATGAACAATATGATAAAATCCAAACTGTTACTGCATACAGTACTGAAATATACAGAAAACATAACTTTTACAGCACATGGTTATGTTAACTTTCATCTAGTATGTTAGGAATTAAGTGAAAGCTGTTTACAAGCATCGTTCTTCAACTTGCAGGCTTGTATACTCGCATGATAATTCGAACAAAGAAGCATACGAAACAATTCACCTTAAGTATTATAGATTTGCTTAGCTTTCCAAGGGGAAGCTTATCAGCATTGTAACCTGATCAGTTACACAAGATGAATTAGAAAAGCAGATATTTGACGAATGAGCAACATGACATACTTTTCAAAGTAGATAAATTCTAAACATGTGGGACACCATCGAACATGCATATGATAAAATGATATTTGAGTTTTTTTTACTGAGTCTATTCAACTCTTTGGTACTACAAGTATTCTGCCGTTAACTAGTTTTAATCCCATATTTTGGTCTCAGTTTTTCTTCTGAAAATTAATTCCCTCATTACAATATTTACCATGCAAATTAATTATTCCATGAATCAACATATGAAGGTGGTTATAAATCATTTGATTTTTTTGTTTAATGGCAACAATATTTGGCTAGCATATGAGTACAGCTAACTAGTTAAACAGGATATTCCTATGATGTAAAAATAAGTATAAGAGCGACAACATTGAAACAGCTTACCTATTTCCACCATTTGCTGCTTCATCATACTTATGTCGCATATGAGGGATATGAAACTTGCAGTTCGAGTTTCAAGTCTTGTTTCTTTTAACTGATTAGTAATGGAACTGGTCTTCTTATTCTAGGAAAAATTTGAAGGGAACTAGGATTAAAACCAATACAAGCGCTAAATTATAACACAGTTACTAAGTGGAAAACACAAAGTAAATCTTACAGTTTCTTTATCAGCTTCACCATAGTCCATTTCAAGCCAGGTGTATTTATTTGCATAACTATAAGACCCCTTGCGATATGACCAATGGATATCTGTTTTATCATGGAACTTTCCCTCAAATTCATCTATTGCTTGCCCTCGTGAAAAGGGACCCTGTAGCTTGCCTTTACCCCGTGTCCCTACCCTTCCCCATCTACTGTAAACCATGAAGCTTCCGCCAGCATCAGATTCTAAAACCAAAACACCAGTTAATGATCTAACACTATACATTATTTCAGAGGATGAATGTATGTATTGTACAGGAACATGTGAGTATATTTATGCATTGTTCTTCTAAAAGAAGTGCACTCAAGTCGATGAAACAAGAAGACAGTTGTCAAAGATAACCTCATGGGTCAAATTCATATCACTTAATTGCTAGAAGCAAGAGAATGTTTTATAATTTCAACATGTCAGAGAGAAGGACAGAGTGCGAGAGTTGCTGGACAAACCTAAGGCTTGGATGATATAGAACTTATTATTGTTCTCTCCAACATTAGTCTGGTTCATGGTGGCATCATAGATCTCATCACCCTGCAGTAGAAACTGATAAATTAGCAAAAGGCACGGATAAATATTCAACTAGCTACTAGCTACTGTAAATCAGTTTCAGTATTAAATGATGAGGTCATAATATGAAGAGAGGACCATGCGAAAAGTATTATAGCTACTAGCTACTGTCAATACCGAGTACAGAAATTAGGGGTTCCACCATGAGTTTTCCTTGGACTAATCTTTAAGTACCTGACAGAATTAGACTTGCTACAGGTCAAGTAAAACAAAAGAGCAAACCATCTATGAATAATATAAATATGCCACAAACTGAAAACAATACAATGTACTATCAAGCACTAAATTGCTGATATATGGTGAAAATAATGGAAAATTTTAAATTTTGATTACCCTGGAGAGAAATAGTGTTCTGTTCGAAATTCAGCTAGCGCGTATACAAGTAGAAGGAACTTAAAGAACCATATACATTGTACAGAAGAAACAAAGAGACAAAGTGGCAAACAATATTGGATTACACACCACTTGCAAGACATGGTAGGCCGTTTTGATGTGGTCAGGGATGTACTGGTCCAACACTGCAGCACCTTTCTTCGTGGCCTTGACAATCTTCTCCTTTTTACTCTGAACTTTGTCGTCATGACAAGTAAGATGAATGAATTATTAATGGGTTAATTGGATCCATGTCACTGCAAATTTGCTAATTTAAAATAATACCACTACTATTCACAATATCGGATCCATGCCACTGAAATTTTGCAAAATTTGAGACATGCCACTCCATCACAATTTCTGTCAATACCTCCGTTAGCTCCAACTCGAGCCAATGCCTCCGTTTCTTCTCCAACTCAACCATGTGTACACTCCGGCGGCGGCATTCCCAGTACAGCACGACGAGCAGCAGGTCGCCGCTGTTGGCGACCATGTGCGCGGCGCGCAGGCAGAGGTCTTGCTTGGATAGCTCGCACGCACGGTCGGTGTCGAAGTGGATGAAGGTGGAATGGACGCGCGCCGGTGGCCATGGCGCGTCGTGGTGGTGGAGGTCGTACGCGTAGAGTTACCATGCCCTGACGGTGAAGTAGAAGAAGCGGCCGTGGAACGCCGCGCTGTCCATCCTGTCCGATGGCCGGCTCGCGCTGCGGGGTCCAGGCGGCGTCACTGGGGCGCCAGAAGAAGAGCATCTGCCACTTCCCCACGATGCTGAAGGGCTGGCCGGCGATCGCCATCCACTCCGGCGAGGGCGAGGAGGCGAGGGGGTCGCCGGAGAGGAAGATCTGCGGGGTGAGCCTCGCGCGGGGCAGCAGGGTCATCACGATCTCGGCCTTGGAGATGGGCTCCCAGAGGACGAGCCGAGTCGGGGAGTGCGGCGCATCCACCAGGGCGAGCCACCCGCGTGGCGTGCCGCAGCAGTACGGGAGCCCGCCGGCTCGTCGCCGAAGCAGGGGATCCTCTGGCCGCCACCGCCATGGGAGAGCCAGAAGGAGTAGTCCTCGCCGATGGCGCTGACAACGCCGGCAGCCAACGTGGAGTAGTCTCGTGGCCGGCCATGATCCACGGCCGGCCGGCAGCCAACGGGGCCGTGGAGGTGCGCCAATGGACGCACACGTGGTGGATGTGGAACACGTCCGCGTCGGAGGTCAGGCGGACAGAAACCTCACCGAGCAGCTCTGCCGGATTTGGAGTTGGAGAATGAACAGAGGTGCTAACCGGAGTTGGAGTCGACGGAAATGTTAGACAGAAATTATGATGGAGTAGCATGGTTCAAATTTTACTAAATTTTATCCGATATAGAGAATAATACTGATATTTTTTTAAATAGGTAAATTTATAGTGGTATGGATCCAATTAACCCACTATTAATTGACCAGTAAGTAAGTACGCAAACCTTTCGCTGATTTCATCTTGTCCTGATCACCACCATCTGTGACAGCAGCAGGGTGCAGCCTTCGCACCTAGTTGAAACGCGTTGCAGCAGCACGGGTGTCAGACTCTGAGTCACAAGTGAAGACGAAGGGAGGGCAAGGAACACCAACACTAGCGCGAGCAGATCGCCGCCCGCGGTTGCCGGCGCTGCGGCGCTAAACTCGCTGTGGGGGGGAGAGAGAGGGAGTCATGAGCGCCGGCTTGTTGCCGGAGGCGTCGAGGTCGAGGGCGCGGCGCTGCATCAGCTCCTCCACCCGCGCGCAGCCTCGCCGCATCGCTCCGACCCCTTCCTCCTCGGGAAGAGAATGGAGAATAGAGGAAGGGGAGGTGGATTGGGCTTGGAAGAAATTCAAGGGTTTTTTTTATATCAAAAAAATTGGCATTTTCAAAGTAGCAAAGCAGATAAATGCATAGCCAATTTTTCATATACTAAAGGCAACGTTTCGATTCAACTGATTGACTGATCTACTCGGTCATTTTTCATGAGCATACCTTAAGAACTATTAAACGAAAAACTTTCGATTAAGAAATAGGTGATACTTAATTAATCATCTATCTTGTTTCACACGCCATCATAAGTTTAGTCAAAACTCTCCATCGAATTAGACCTAAAACAGGCTAGTAATAGTGGTGCGAGGTAAATCTACCGTCACTATTACATGATCTATATATTACATTATGAAACCATCCAAAATGTTAAAAATTATGCAAGCGAAGAGAAATAACTTATTTTATCCCTACATGAGCCAATCACATATATATAATATGTTCTTATACATTTCCTATGTATCTTTATATCTTTATATTTTCTAAATTTAATAATTTCACACTTTAATATTGATAAGTATTTATTTATATCGTCTTGGACTTTCAAGTTAGTACTTATTACAATGGAATTGAAGTGATATACAGTGTGGAGTCCCGGTTATAGCTTCACATGGTTTAATAATTCTTAATTTCACAATGATAAATCTCATAGTTGTATTTTGTGTGGAGCCTTAATTATAACACTTTCATGATTTAATATTTGCAAAATTTGAACTTTGAAACTTTATAAATAACGTTGTACTCTGGAGACTTACTTATATTATAATGTAATAAAGAAAACTATACTGTCCACTTGATTTTTAGTGGCACGTTTTATTTAGGGTTAATTGAATTCATACCATTGTAAATTATCTTGTTTTGAAATATATCATTACAATTCATTTATTTGTAATAATATTTGACAGATATTTGGAATATGTCACTACTACCTATTCAATGTATTCAACAAAAAAGTTTAGACCATTTTATCCTCGTCTTCTTCCTCCCCTTTCTTCCTTCCCGTTCTCTCTCTCTCTTCCCAACGGCGACTCTGCTCACTCCATTGGCTATTCCCCCGGCCTCTCTACTCATTCCGGCGGCATGGGGTCTCTACTCATTCCGGCGGCATGGGGTCGGTGATGAGCATCTGCCTCTCCCGACGCAGAAGATGATGACGACGTGGCGAGGACCTGGTGCTGCAGGTGGTTCAACATCGACAAGATGGCCGCCGCCTTCTGCGGGAGAAGCGCAATGAGGGGAAGCTGGCCGAGCCGCACGACGCCGCCGGCGAAGGCTGCCATATGCGTCGACGACGGCCGCGGCGAGTTGATGCAATGATGCGGCTGATGCCTAGTGAAAATGGATCGGCGAGGCTGATCCAAGTTCCAAGATCTGACGAAGGGTTCGTCAAACGAATAAAGAAACAAAAACAACCGAAAAGCTTGTATGGCTTTTTGAGAATAAAATCGACATGTCTCTTCCCTTGACTCTCGGGCCGCAATTTCTCTTCATCTCCAAGCCTCTCCTGGTCTCCTCCCTCCGTGCTAACCAAACCCCGACCAGCTAGAGGAGAGAGAAGAGGGAAGAAGGAAAAAGGAGGAAGAAGACGAGGATAAAATGGCCCAAAATATTTTATGAATACACTGAAAGAGCAAGAAGTAGCATATATCCAGTAACAGTAAAATTGCAATGGCACCATTGCAAATAGATGAATTATAATGGTATATTTTAAAACTGAAGAATTTATACTGACACGAATCCAATTAACCCTTTTATTTATCACACAAATTAGATGTGCTGAATAAGTGGCTCACATCATTACAATTGACAAAATTAATACAGATTAAACGGGATTTAAAAGTGACCCACAATGCTGAATGCAAATTTAATTTCAGCTTTACTAAAAGAGAAAAAAATCTGAATTCACCAGCTAAATTATACTCCCTCCATCCCAAAATGAGTATTTGTCAATAAAATCATGTACTATTCACTAAGAAGTGAATATATTTGGATGAATTAGTGATAATATAGAAAATGGCATAAGCATCAAAATCCAAAACATGACTATCAATTATATATGTGATGCAGACATGCATGGGTGGATCCAGGAATAATAGGGTGGGTTGAATAATCTGTACAAAACTATAATAGATATATGATAAAAAAAATAGTGGAGGTTTAATTGGGATCTCATGGTTGTAACGCCGGTAGTGAGGGCTCGAGACCCTGCTACCTCCGTGACAGATCCGTCACCGGATGCAGACAATATACAATGCATTCGAATAATATATGTTTCCTACCTTAAAATTATTATTACATAATTTTTTTACTGAACAATACCATTTTAACAGTCAAAAGATCAACAACATAATTTGATATTTCAAAAGTCAACAATGTCTCAAATAGGCCGTTATAGACGGTGTGAATTTGATGAAGTACCTTTGAGGATTGCAGATGCGACGACCACCATGGACAGATGTTCTTTGGTGCAAGCAAAGCTTTCAATTGATGGAAGAACATCCCAACACCTGAAATTTGTACAGCCAGATGAATTGAAGGAGGTCAATCATGATTGATTATGTTTGTTTCAGACGAGGAACAACCGAAATAGAAAACAATTTCTTGATTGAGGAAAAAACAACTCCTAACTATGGGAGTACATGAGAAAGAAAAAAAATCAGCCTCATCGTCTCGCTTATACTTATACATCAAATTTAAATTTTAATTCTAAAGTCATTGATTTTATAATGTATTTTAATGTAGTTTATTATATAGCATTTGCTTCTGAATCGTTAAGAATATGTATATAAAAGTTTTATTTAAAAAAATATTTTTTGGTTGCTAAAATAAGCAATATAAGTATAAGGACAGGTAAAAAGATGGGGGCACAGCACCTGACGGCGTGTGGAGGTGTCCAGGTCGCTTGGCGGGTGCGTTGCAGATGGGGATGGAGCAGTCCAAACCTCCGACTGGTCGCGTGCAGCACCGTCGATGCGCCGTACCAAGTATCCAGATCGCATGAAGGTCGCGATGCTGATGAAGCCTCCTGCCGGCCGCTGTCCACATCTCGCCGCCGATCATCTGCATCAAATTAGTTAATTATAGGCGACTGGACAAAGCTCCCGATCGATCGAAAACCGGCTGCTCGATCTGCTTGTGATGATCTCACGATCCCCGTCTGCTGCTGTCTCGATCGTTACGGAGATCGATCGATGGCAATGATGGGTCCCAATTTTATACGGAGATAATAATAAATCAGTAGTAATAGCAAATTAAGGATGAGATGCGGTGGACGTAAGGTAAGATGGACGTTGAAATTGGATACGGACTAGGTTTTCTACTTTACGGATCTCGATCAACGCTTTGATCAAATTGCTGTGATCGATGCACTTGCCAAAAGAAAAAAACGACAGTGCCCCGAAAACACCTATATATGATAGGCCAAGGGAACGTACAATTATTATTAGTGATTTACTATGCAACAGCCTGCTGTTTTTCCTGTTTTATCAGTCGAATTCCAGTCCCTTATTATTAGTGATTTACTAATCTTAATTACTAATTAGGAATATTTGCTGATATGATGAAAGAGAAAGAGAAGAGACAAAACGTCGTTCCTATGGTTAGCAATGGCTCCAGTACGACTTGTAGACTTGTAGTCTATAATGGAAATATGGTTTGCATGATAGTGAAAAAAGGAAAAGACTAGCAATAAAAAATATTTTTTTGATTTTATGTTAGAGTTTTCATTGTCTCAATTGTTATAAGCATAGTATTTAAATATTTTTGTATTTTCTAAAAGATTTTATTAGAATACTAAGTTCTGCCATTAAATATGTTCTAATAAGCGGCTCAGGTCGGTTGTTTTTTGCTCAGGTGAGCTTTTATCGGACCATCCACCTCTCCTTTTATTCTTTTTACAAATACAGTGGATACATGTACTTAGGCTCTGTTAGGGCATCCACAATGGTTGAGACGGTTGTTGTCTATTTGTATCTAGAATTACGCACACAGACAGAAAAGACAACTCATACAGTGATTTGTCTATTTGGCTGTCTATAAGCCATTTAACTCATGAATGGATACATAAAACATGGTGGATTAAGTACAAAAATGATCATTGTGTACCTATTTGTTGCATGTATGATAGAAGGCTTTGTGGTTCAAATAAAATTGAACCTTTGATATCCAAATAAAATTAATATTTGAGATCGAAATAAAATATAACTTTGTGATCACATGGTTACAGATATCCAAAAATGATCTAATTTTCGACGTTTCCATTGCACCGTCATATGTGCTCGACTAAATTATTCCTGAGTTTAACATGTTTTGAGCGAGCACGAATATGTCCATTTCTTCGTAGTACATCTGCGAAGTCAGGGTTTGGATTAGCAGAGGTACCAACTTCAGGCGGCAGCGCAATTGATGCACTACCATTTTCATTCAAATCTAATGGAACTTTGACTAATTCCTTCTCATCTTCAACTGTCATGTTGTGAAGAATAACACATGCTTCCATTATGTTGACAACATCACCCCGCTTCCAAAGGCGTGCTGGTCGGCGAACAATATCAAAATGAGATTGCAACACACCAAATGCACACTCAACATCCTTCCTTGTTGATTCTTGTTCTTTTGAATACAATTTGTCTTTTTCTATTTGAGGATTTGATATAGTCTTGACAAACACCGTCCACTCTGTATAAATTTTATCTGCAAGATAGTACCCAGTATCATATTCATTCCCATTGACATAGTATTGAACCCGTGGACCTGTCCCTTTTATAGCATCAATGAACAAAGGTGACTTGTTCAACACATTTATGTCATTTTGAGCACCAGCCGCACCAAAAAAACAATGCCATATACGGAGATCTCGAAATGCTACCGCTTCAAGGATCACTGTAGGCTTGCCTTTGTCACCACGGGTAAACATGCCTTTCCAAGCTGTCGGGCAATTCTTCCATTCCCAGTGCGTACAATCGATACTTCCAATCATACCAGGAAAACCACGTGACTCGCCTTGTTCTAATAATTTTTGAAGTTCCTCAACTGTAGGAGGGCGCAGGTACTCTGGGCCGAAACATTCAATTATCCCTTTGGCAAATTTTCCCAAACACTCCAAACACGTGCTCTCGCCAATCTTCAACACCTCATCAAGTTGGTCAGCAGAGGTACCATATGCCTAGGATTCTTATGGCAGCTATACATTTCTGAAGAGGTGAGATACCTTTTCTACCTAATGCATCCACTCTCTGTTGGAAATAAGGAGACCAACTTCCTAGAGTTTCGACGATTCTAAGGAATAGTGGTCTTCTCATTCGAAACCTTCGACGGAACACCTCGTCGGTGTAGATGGGACTTTATGGGCAGCCTCTCGATCCCTTGGAATGGTCCTCCTCGGTCCACTATTTCGGTGGCGACGGGGAGCAGATGATTGTCCATCAATCCTAGCTTTTCTCTTCAAAACAATCTTCCCTTCAAATCTTGCCAAGATTCTTCTTCGGCCATAAAATCCTCCATGGTGTATATGTGTGCGGGATCGATTTCATCGAGGTCTTCACTGTCTGACCCTCCATGACCTTTATTTAGATAAGATAAAAAAATTCAGTGAACAATCATAAACCGATAGTTATGTCCAAAATCAAAATGACAGACGACAGTTGTGAAAAAAGTAAGAAAATAGAACATATAATAGGAAATTACCTGATGCTGCTGATGGTTTTCCAGAGTTTACTTCACTGCATTCCTTGTGGAATTTTACAAGTGCCTTAGGATAATATAAATCTGAGCTTATTAGGGCAAGGGGGGGCATCTCCATGAGGTCACTTATCCGCGGGGAACAGGCCACCGGAGAACAGGCGTCTGGTGGAGGTTGGAGTGGCGCTCGGATCCTTGGAGAACGCCGGCGTGGAGTCAACAGGGATGGAGCTTGCCGCCGATGTGCCGCTGCGGCCCAGCGCCACCTTTGCCGCCTTCCGCTCCCGCGCCGCTGCGCTCTTCCGCTCCCGTGCAGCTGCCACGCTCGCCTCCGCTTCCTCCCGCGCCATGGCTGTTTCCGCCAAAAGGATTGGGGACAGGACGAAGGTGTGCAGGGACGGATATTGGCTTGCGGAAGATGATTTTGGCGCCAACGCACGCCAAAACCCCGCGTCCGCACCGAATCGGCCGTCGTCGTCGACTTCTCGGTGCGCGAGCTACAGCGCGGGCGGCTTCGTCGGCTGTTTCGTTGGAGATTGGGCCAGTTCCGTCTCGTGGGGATGCGACGACGCTGCCGTCTCCAGGCGACTGCGGGGGGAGTGTAAAAGTTCCTTCGATGAGATGGTAAATAGACGCGCGTTGTAGATGCCCTTAGACAGTAGGGGTTGGGAGCTTATTTCCCATGCATGCAAAATGATGTATAATTAATTAGCTAAAAACACTTCAAATAAATTAATATGTTTTTTTGAAACAACTTTCCTATAACTTTCTCAAACGATTAAAATGGTGTGATACCTCGTTCGAGAGGTGAGCAATATTAAACACACCCTTAGGCCGTGTTCGTTTGGGGTTGGAAACCCTTCCTCGGCTGCCAGCATGTAAAACGGAGCGCTGGATTAGCGCATGATTAATTAAGTATTAGTTAAAAAAATTTAAAAGCAAATTTGGAATAAATATTTTTTAAAAAATTGTACCTTTAACAATTTTGAAGTGTGCACGAAAAAATGGTGAGTACATAGTAGAGTATAAGTTGGAAAAGTGTACTGCTGAACACACCAGCCGAAGTTTTTCATATCTTAAATAAATTATTTTTGCTGATTTATTTATTGTCATATCCAATTTACGTATCGTTTAGCAATTAAGATACTCCTATTATCCCCAATTAATTATCTCATTAGGACAGATACAATACACAATTGTTTAGATTTGCTCCAGAAAGCAAACACTACCCAAGGACATGAATAACTATTATTATCATTTTTTTTCTCTTACATTCTATTACACCAAAAGATTACCTTTGATTATCTATCAATACAGGGCATAGCCAAATAATCTGATTTACCAACTTTTTTGTGTGTGCACACGAGACCGTGACCCTAGTTTGAGAAGCTCGACTGCAAATCAAATGATCGAGTTTGTTGCAAGCCCTAATATCAAGTTCCCACACACAGTAGTGTGCACGGCACAACACACGTTTAACCATTAGCATATACGTAAAAACACGGGCTGCCCAAAGCCAGAATAAACACATAGACGAAGCATGCGAATGCCGCCAACTCGATCCGGCCACAAACACACCATTTGCCATGCACGCCGTGGCAAAGTCAATCACTACCGGAGAACCGATCGGCCAAATTCACAAATATCTCGGTTACCGGTTCATAAACCCAACAACACGTTATGATCTTTAGCACGGTTAGTAACACCAACCGATACTAAAGATCATTTTTAGTTCACATTTTTCAGAGCACGTCAATCATTTTTAGTTCACATTTTTCAGAGCACTTCAGGTCACTGGGGTTCTTTAGTACTAGTTGGTGTTACCAACAGATACTAAAGATCAACCTCTTATTATTGGTTGGTGCCAACCGGTACTAAATATCATTATATAAGCTCTTCTTTCTCCTCCAGCCGACCGAGCCATTGCTGCGAGTGTAAGGAGGTTGGAAGAGAGATGCTGCCGAAAATATTTTGGTGATATTATACAAATTGAAGGGATTTAAAATGTTAGCAACTTCATCCTCCTCTATTGATGCATGGTTAACATTTTAGATTTATATCTATGTTTCTATAGATTATTCTCTCTAAAATGGTATATGGAAAAATATGAGATTATTCTCTCTAAAATGGTATATGGAAAAAGATGAGAGAGAAAAATTGTTTAGGGAAAATTAGGTACTTCATAAAATTAGAAACATTGGATAAAATTGTTAAAAAGAGAGAAAAAGGAAAAGTATAGAAAATAAAGGGAAAATAATATAAAACTAAGTTCATTTAAAAATCATTAAAATAGTTCGAAATAAGTAGAATGCAATAAAAATATTTTTAGAACATTAAGAAAACTTTTAAAAATAATTAAGATAATGATAATAAATAAAAAAAATATTTGCAATTTTTCAAAAACTTTAGAATTTTTATATAATTAACTATGACTCCGATTAAGTCCATTTAAAACATGTTAAAATCATTAGAAATAAGAAGAATTCACAAAAATGTGTAACATCAATTTTAAGTTTAATTATAATGTTTTGAATTATTATATGATTATTCAATTATTTGCACTTTCTTGGACTTCCTTTACATTAGTTTATTTGATGTAGATAAATCGGCAATATATATACATTGCGGACCGGCAGTTGAAGGAGTTTATTGAAGACATGCATTATTTTTTGTGTGTAGCTAATGCTCACAAACATAACGGTTTTATATGTTGTCCATGTAAAAAGTGCAAAACCAGAAGGAGTACTCTACATCAAGAACTCTTCATGTGCACTTGTTTGAGTTAGGATTCAATTAGCTATAATTGTTGAACCTCGCACGAAGAGTTAGGGGATGCAATGGAAGAAGATGATGAAGAAGAAGACGACAACATTCTGGACCAGCTTCAATACGATGGATTCGCAGAAAATACAATAGACGAGGAATATGGAGGTGTTGAAGAAAACGATGTTGTGGATGATCTTGGTCAAATGTTGTTCGATGGAAAGAGAGACTGCAAAAGTGAAAAGGAGGTCCAGAAATTAGAGCATATGTTAGCAGACCACAAAACGTCCTTGTACCCATATTGCAAACAGGGGCACAAAAAGTTGGTACCACGCTGGAATTCTTGCAATGGAAAAGCCAAAAATGGTGTGACTGACAAGGCATTTGGTGAGTTATTGAAACTCGTAAAGAATATTCTTCCGGAGGGAAACAAATTGTCCGAAACAACGTACAAAACTAAGAAGGTAGTTTACCCTCTAGGACTAGAAATACATAAGATACATGCATGTCCGAATGATTGTATCCTGTATCGCGGTGAGGAGTACGAGAACCTAAAAGCATGTCTGGTTTGTATGGCACTACGATACAAGATTAGACGAGATGACCCCGGTGATATTGAGGAACAACCTTCCAAGAAGAGAGTTCCTACTAAGGTGATGTGGTATTCCCTATAATACCATGACTGAGACGTCTGTTCAGGAACAAAGCACATGCTAGGATGATGCGCTGGCACCCAGAAGAACGTAAACAAGACATGATGCTGAGACACCCCGCCGATGGGTTGCAGAGGCGAAACATCGACAGGACATTTCAAGACTTCGGAAATGATGCATGGAACATAAGGTTTGGTTGAAGTACGGATAGCATGAATCCATTTGGAGAGATGAGCAGCGGTCATAGCACTTGGCCTGTGACCATCTGTATCTACAACCTTCCTCCTTGGTTATGTATAAAGCGAAAGTACATCATGAGGCCGATAATTATTCAAGGCCTAAAGCAACCTGGTAACGACATTGATGTGTACTTAAGACCTTTGGTTGAAGGTCTGCAATTGCTGTGGAAGAAGTAATGTGTCCCTGTGTGGGATAAGGACAAACAAGAGCAATTTAACCTACGAGCTTTGTTGTTAGTAAGCATAAACGATTGACCTGTACTTAGCAACCGATCTGAACAATGAAACAAGGGGTATAAGGCCTGCACACACTGTATGGAAGACACCGACAGTACATATTTGAAACATTGAAGGAATGTTGAGTGCATGGGTCATCGTCGTATGAAAGAAAGGCGAACATTTTGAAGAGAAGGCAGATCATCGTACTAAGACTAAACATTGAAACAGAAAAGTTGTGTTTGCTATGGTTAAAGATCTGAAAGTAGTATTTGGAAAGGGGCCTGTTAGCCGACCTATAGTAAATCAAGATGGCAGCCAACATATATGTCTTTCATAGATATATGCCTGTATATATGTACTTAATTATAAATATATATGTCTTTATATATGAAGACATATATATTTATAAGTAAGTACACATATATATGTATATATATGCATATATCTATGTACTTATAAATATAGATGTAGAAATATAAACATGTATATATTATATACATACATGGATATATATATGTGTGTATGTATATTATATATATATATATATATATATGCATGTATATAATATTAACAAGCAACAAAAAGCATTTGGGGAAAAATGAAAAAAGATCTTTAGTAATAAAGATGGTAGCACCTGCCACGTAGCTCTACCATCTTTAGTACCGGTTAGTGTTTTACCAACCGATACTAAACATATATTTTTATTCCTGGTTATTTCAACCCGGACTAAAAATATCCATATTTAGTCCCGGATTGTACGTCCCGGTTGCACAATCAGGACTAGTAGAGATTGTGAACCGGGAAAAAAAAGTTCCCCAACAGTGAATCGATCTTGGGTGCCATGGTGGCGAGCTGACCTTGCAGTATAGTGGCAGTGCTGTGCTGCGGACTTCCTCGAAATGGAGCGCCCACTACTAGCGAACCGGTCTTTGCTACCGGTTCGCAACCTCTTTAGTTTCGGTTGTGCAACCGGGAAATACAATCCGGAACTAAAGATGGATATTTTTAAGTTCCGGTTGAAATAATTAGGACTAAAGATGCATCTTTAGTACCAGTTGATAACACGAACTGGTACTAAGGACGGTAGCGCTAGATGGCACGTGCTACCATCTTTAGTACCGGTTGGTGTTACCAACCGGTACTAAAGATATTTTTTTCTATGTGCTTTTTATTGTTGTTTTTTTATATACATGCATACACATATATACATGCATGTATAATATATACATGTTTATATTTGTAAATATATATTTATAAGTACATTGATATATGCATGTATATATGAAATTAATTAAAAATTTATATGTCTTCATATATGAAGACATATAAATTTACAATTAATTACATATATGCATGCATATATCTATGTGAGACATGAAAATAGACTAAAGAAATAGTTATTCCCTACACATATGATTAATATACTTAAACTTGTCCGTAATTAAATAAATGTAATTGCTGGTATATATATATTAATTAATTACAACCGTTGTGAATTTCTAATGTTCTATCATATGTTACAAAAGCTAAGATGATGAGCTAGGGTTAGGATGACGAATAGGATTTCCATCTTCGTGGAATTCTCCCGTGGGACTAATAATCTCATCCATGACAAATCACATCAATTGTTCTTGAACAACCTTTACGAAGGCAGCGTGGGAGAGGTTCTCCGTCATCCAAACAATTTGTCATTTGAAAACACAATTCGATATAAATATATGAAGTCAATAAGAAACATATTTACTGAATGATGTTATGTACATCTAGAGCTTTGTTAGTAATGATATTGTGCATTAAGGTGTACATGTAATGACAAATGTAATAGCCGCACAAGTTGTTCTCCTGTCCCTGTTGTTCACACTAAAGGAGAAACAAAATTAAGAATTATATATTACTTCAGTAAGATAAGTGAGATATAATTTTGGGTTAAGTCCTTACCGGAAAGTCCATCCTCACCCTCAGTTCTTTTGCCCAAGGCCTGCGGACAGTTGTACGGATGCCCATGCCCTATACATAGTTGTAACGTACGATTAATGATCCAAGATGCACATATATAGTATCGATAGCAGCAATTGTAATGGCAGTGGAATAGATGACAATACCTATTAAACACGACAAAAATATGGGAAAAGATTTCCTTGGGTTTCCTCATGGAGTCGTAGAGATGGATCTTACTTGCTAGAAGGTCTATGACAAAAAGGACCTGGTGGTTGCTACAAATTGTGTGACATGATTTACATGTCATGGTATGAACATGAGAAGGAAATTGGTACTATTTATGGTAAAGACTCACCTTGTGTTGTAAGGCAATAGTATATAGGTCTTATAATGTTTTTGCACCAAGAATTTATTTTAAGATATTATTCTCTTTATCTTTTTTAAAGCTTTCTAGTAGCTTGAGATTAATTCTGTTTGGGTCGATGAAACCAACCCTCTAAGATCCCTGCCTACGACATTGTTGAATCTCCATTCTACAGTGGGAAAAAAAGATTTCATCAGGTATTCTAACACGGTAAAAATTGTAAGGAGCCTACGACGAGCTAAGTAACGAAATAAAATTGAATGACACTTACAAAATCCATATGCTCATAAAAGCGACATCCATGGAGTCTAGGTGGTATATAGGGAAAGCGTCCTTAAACTTGACCCACATTGTCTCTTCTCCATTGAAGTAATCGGCGTGTTTTATCCTCACACTGAACATCTCTCTGCATTTGGGTGTTTTTTCCATGTACCACTGATGGAAGCGGTACATCTGTGTAGAGAGGCTATTCACATGCTCAGGCTTGACGAGTGGTTCGCTCAAGGTAAATTTTTATGCGAGATCCACCACTATCGCTGTCTCGATAGGCTTTAGGCCCAGCAGTTGCTCCTTAGTCAGATCTGTATCTTTGAGAAATCCTTCAATATCAATTGCGGGCTCAGTTGACATCGGCTCAATGTCTTGCTTTGATTGTTGACCGAGCTGAGGGATTTCTTTGTTCTTCCCTTTGGAATTCTTAAAAGACTTGATCATTGATCGTTCATTGTCAGTTGACAAGGTCTTGTTGGTCCGTTCGCTCATCTTCAGAAAGAATTCCTTTGTTGATGGGTCTATTGGAATCTTCTTCTGTTCCTGAAAGGAACATGCAGCTTACATGATGTCCGCTGTGTGATTTCATCCATAGGGCAGGGTGGTTCCTCAACATCAAGCCCTCCTGTAGCTTCCATACTATGAGGATCTCCAACTTTCCTTGTAGAAGCGCAGCTACTTCCTTTCCCTAAGGGGCTCACCATGACGGGAGGAACAGACGGTTGTCGTGACTGACTTAAGCGTTCGTCTACCCATCGTTCAACCTCCTCTTGCATCCGTGCATGGTAGGTCTCGACCTTCAATTCGAGATTTGTGAGCTTCACCTCTTGAGCTCTCTTGCTTCTCATGCGACTCCGGTACGTGTGGATGTCTTCTTCAAACCCATGCTTCCATGCAATCATGCCTTTTCCGCGTGTTCGTTCTGATTGCTCGGGATTCTCTAGTGCGAGTGTTTGCTCATCCTTCTCTCTATCGGGCTTGAAAGTTCTCTCAGCAAAGGCCTCTAGGGTCTCGACGAGATGGTGTGTTGCTTGGCGTATGTTGTTGCTGAAGACTAGGGAGCCATCAACGGGATTCAGTGGTCCCCCATGAGCGTAGTACCAATTTTTGGATCGTTCAGGCCAATCAGCTGTGGTGGGAACGATACCTCTTTGTTCTAACACTGCTAACATTGTCTGCCACTTGGGCACTTGCTTCTTGTAGCCGCCCGACCATAGCCGATGAAAGTATTTCTTTTTTGCGGCATTGGCTTTGTTCTTGGCTATCTTTGCTTGTCCTGTCTCTCCTATGTTGTAGGCGACAAACACATCCCAATGATCCGTTAGTTTGGGGAATTTGTCAAAGTCCGGTGTTAGACCATTCACTACATATTTGTTGTATAGTTCTTTCTTGTAGCTCTAGAATAGTTCGGCCATCTTCTTTAGAGTCCATTTCTTCATTTGTCCTGTTCTGCCTTAGGGACCGTGAAGGTCTCGAGCATGGTGGTCCACAACATGTCTTTCTCTGAATTAGGGAGATAAGACTGTTCCTCATCCCCACGTGACCTTGTTTGGTGCCAGTTTACTATACTGATAGGCACGTGATCCCTCACGCACCAACCGCTAGGTGACAAAAACTTTCATGCAGCATTAGCAGGGGCTACAGGTTGGCCATCTGGACTCACTTCGGTTATAATATGTCTCCCCTCCACCTTCCTCACGACACCTCATTGTTCGCGTGCCCTCTTATCACCAACACTCAGTTGGCTGTCACTCTGGCCCTCCTCGTTCCCATCCATGTTTCTCTCATCGTTCAAGTACTGGTTGGTCTCCTCGTTTCTCTCCTCATCCGCCCAATATTAGTTGTTGCCCTCTGCGATCGTGTCCAGAAGGATCTGCTCGTCATCGCAATTTGTCATCTCTTCGTACCATTAAATAATACACACCAATGTTGTCAACAACTAATTAACTCCCATAAATAATACCATTACATTTAATGTAACTTTCCCTTTCTTCTGCTTGGCGGCCTTGACCACGAAAGCTTGACCCACAACCACCATTAGCAACTGGACCACGTAAAATTCTAACAAGACAAAAAATAATTAGTTTAACCATGTGCATTGCATATGAGTTAACACAAGATAATTGGTCCTAAGTCTAAATTCAGAACATCTGTATATACATCGTTAAATGAGAGATAATGACTCAAGATATTGGGTGAAAACAACACCTCATTCCTTCATGGCTAAACACGGATAATTTCCAAAACAAATCTTGTTTTGACACCCCATGCATAGGAGTCAAGACAAGATTTCGTTTAGAAATTACCTGTTTGTGTTTACTCATGAAAGTGTGAGTGCTTGTTTTCAGCCAATATCCTAAATCAGACCCTCCTTTGAATAGGTGAACAAACGAGAACGTCGAGAGAACCTATGTCTGTTCGCACGTTCGGTCGTGCGCTCGCTAGTTCAATAGGTCGTTCGCTCGCTAGGTCGCTATGCTAAGTCATTCGTTCGCTAGTTCGCTAAATCTTTTGTTCACTAAGTCGTTCGTTCGCTAGTTCGCTAAGTCATTTGCTAAGTCATTTGTTCACTAAGTCCTTCATTCGCTAGTTCGCTACTAAGTCGTTCGCTCGCTAGTTCGCTAAGTCGTTCGTTCGGTCGTTCGCTAAGTTGTTCGTTTGGACGTCGTTCGTTCTCGCTAAGTCGTCGTTCAAGCCTGGTGGTGTGGCGATGCATGGAGGCAGCGGCGACGGCGATGGCGGATGCGACGTCGATGGCCGCGGTGGTGGCGCGGTGGCCGTCGGTAATGGTGGCGTGCAACGGCAAGGATGCCATCTTGCGATGTGGATGTGGATCGAGGTCGAGGGCGCCAGAGGAGAGAGATCGGAGAGGGAGCACGCGCTGGCCGGATCTGGGCGCCTCATCTTGATGAGACGACAATGGTGAGGACAGCGACGACGGCGGCGGCGGCGGCGAATGCAGAGACGAAGACCTAGATGATGCCGCGCAACGGTGATGGTGAGAAAATTTCTATGTATTGGAGAAAAATCTGTACTCCCGGTTGATGGCTACAACTGGGACTATCTTTAGTCCCGGTTGTAACCACCAACCGGGAGTAAAGACCGGGTTTAAATGCATTTAAAATGAAATAAAATCACA
This sequence comes from Oryza punctata, assembly GCA_000573905.2. Classification (NCBI taxonomy): domain Eukaryota; kingdom Viridiplantae; phylum Streptophyta; class Magnoliopsida; order Poales; family Poaceae; genus Oryza; species Oryza punctata. Next base: position 15,192,561 of record CM002488.2, read on the forward strand.
AAAATAATTAGCACACATTTAAAATAGTTACTTTTTTACTAAATTGTAAAAGTCATATATAAGTATCCTAGGCCCGATTAAATGCATTTAAGATGAAATAAAATCAGAAAAATAATGAGAAAATATTTATAATAGTTATAAATTGTTGTTAAATAAATTCACAGAAATAATTGAAACAGATGGACCTTATATTAACCCCATCTTTATATCATCCATACATGCAACAACCATGGTCAAATATAAGTCAATTGAAACAGATGGACCTTCAATACATTAAAAATAATTTACATTGTGATGGTTTACCTCACGTACTTTCTCCGAATGAATGTTCCTTCGCTATGATCATTGTGTTAGTAAGGGGTGTTGTCATTTGATACGAGGATGCTCGGGTCAACCGTCACCGTGAACGGAGGTTGTCCGTCAAACTAATCGTAATCTTCGTCAATTGTCGACCCCCAATTTTGCAAATCGGAGATCTTATGTGTTTATTCGTACCAATCCCTGGATCAGTAGTTGGTACACACATACATAGCCGGATCACAACATATCATGGATGAATTCAGGCTAAAAGGGTCAAGTACTTACATTAGGGCCAGGCAGGCCAACAACTATCAGAACAACAGTGGAAGACAAAACAGTACAAGGGCCCGGTTGACATGCCACAGGCAGTCGACTGGGGAACGAGACCTAGAACGGGACCGCACTCCGATCGTCCTGTTAAGTACGCAAGCGTACTAACAAGGGCTTCTCTTCAGGCACTCTGCTAAAAGATATATATAGAGCAACAATGAGTACAAAAGTACTCAACAAGCCACCACGCAAGAATGCATATGATAGAGGGTATTTCAAGGAATGACTTCCGGTTCTTTTGTGTAAAGCAAATTTTGTAAATCCTTTCACAAGCCTAAGACCTTGCATAGACTGATCAAATTTTAATACCACAGTTCATTAATCAACGACGGTTCTATCCACCATACATTGTCATCCCAAGGATAGCTTCCCGTCATTGGGTCGTCATGGTTTTCTGAGGACGTCCACCTTCCCTCCTCTCAGGAAGTGGCTCCATCAGCATAAAAATCATCATGCATCATCTCATCCCACACAAGTTAAGAGTTTAGAGTCTAGCCAAGTGTAATACATGTCCCGGTGCTCAATATCCGCGAGCACGGCTATTCGAATAGATTTAGTTACTCACACTGCAGTGGATGTACACTTTACCCGTACTCCGTGACTTGCCCAACACATGAGCCGAAGTCCCAACGAATGAGACGCGTCACGGCAAAGTCTTTCAATAACCTCACATTGGTAGTACCCGCTCCATGAACTTACATCCTCATGCACTCTAGGTGTACACGGTTTCTAGCAGTGAGAGGAGTTTTGGCGCTCCCGGGAAGGGAAAACTCACACATGCATTAAGTTATAATAAAATTTAGGTTTACACGTGGCGGTCCTACCAGTGGCTACTCCACTGTAGGCCCCGCCCCTCATACACATCAAGAAAACCACTAGGCAGGGATACTGCCTCCGCTCGGCTATTTACTCCGCCAGGTCTATGCCCATTCGTGAAGTATGGTTGTGCGAGGGTCGTTTCATGCTTAACTTCATGGCTCGATCCTTAACTGACCGGGGACGGTACTAGCCTTTTCCAGATACCACCCAAATCCACCATCCGCCCCAGTCGAAAACACTTGTTTAATTTTATTTCTCCTTTCACAAATCATGTCATCATATCATGACAATGTGGCGCTCATGTCTCCACATGCCGCATCTCAATTACCTTCCCAAAGGTAATTGCCCAAGCATATAGCACTTTGATAAATATGAGTATGCATGATTCTAGAATAGCATTACTAAGCATTTGTCATAATTAACTAGGGACTCATACGTAAACATGGTTACAAGGGGATATGGGGTAAACAATATTCAAGGCATGGCATAACAACAAGTAGGATGTTCATCATTGCATGCATCTTTATTTGTAAACAAAATAATTTCGCAATTGGGATCAACATGTTCAAGGATTAGTGATGACTTGCCTTGCTCAGGATAGTCCTTACTCTATAATCTTGATCAACCTTCTCCTCCTGGAAGCTGCACACGTTGCCTCACGACTAATCGATACACCAATACTATAATACGCGAGAAAAACCAATATTCAACCAACAACCAAACATGCGCAAACAATTATAAATGTCAGAGTCATACCTAGGGCTGCTCATGCAGCCCTAATGCTACTTGTGCTTCTATCTAAATACAACGATCATACACTAAAGGAGGTTTTATTCTATCTAATTAAAATTTGTGGTACGGTTCTGTGGTGGATAGACTTAGGATTAACCAGGTAATAACAGCGAATCATCTATATTATTATTTTATGAGTGGAGTTATTATTAAATTATGGACATATTTTACTCATCGCTATAAAAGGTTTAATAATTATCCAAGCTCTATATGTTTGATTTGTGAGGTTGTTAATATTAGATGTGCGGATTATCTTATTACTTAATTCTATAATGGATAATCCTAATTTACAGTTGGGCTACTATTATATGAGGTCAAGATTTATAACTAGTATTTCCTCTATCTTAGATATTTTATCATATAATTTATAGTTCAATAGGTGCAACCATAAGTGACCGTGTTACCATATGTGTAAGCACGGATTTACCACATGTGCAATTAGGATGGCTAAATTATCTACTATCAAAATAAAATGGTCAGGTCCTACAGGCTTAAGTTTGGTTTTTGCTGATGAATAGGTCTAGGATCAACCAAATCATCACAGTGCACTACCCATATTATTATTCTGCCGATAGAGTTAGGGTTCTTTACCAACCTTAATATATACTACTTCATATGATTTTGTATTAAGAAGATTTATTTAGGCGGCTTAATCATATTGGCTCAGTTATTATTCCACATACATAAGCTATGGACTTATCTAGGCATGCTCATACTTTAGTTAGAAACATACAAGGCTAAACTTTATTTAAATTATTTAGAAACCATGGGTTTAATTATATTTGGACATATAAATTTAGGTTCAAGTTTCACTCGAATCGGAGCTAAAATGAATAAGTTACGCTCGTTAAAAGATTCAAATACGAATTAAATCCAAAAATTGTGAAATATCACTGTGCACTAATCTCAGTGGGGCCCACACGTTAGATTCCTCTCTCTCTTCCTTTTTTTCTTTTTCTTTCTTCTTTTTTTTTCTTCTTTTCTTCTTCCTCTTCTTCCTGCTTCTCCTCCTCTCTCTCTCACACTTCTTCTCTGCTCCCTCTCCTCTTGGCTCCTCTCTCCTAGCTGAGCGGCGGCGGGTGGGCGCAACGGCGGGCGGGTGTGGCGCGGTGGCGAACGGGCGCTGCGGCGGGCGGACGTGGCGCGGTGGCGAACGGGTGCGGCGGCGAGCGCGCGGCTGCGGCGGGCGCACGGCGGCGACAGAGGGTGGCGTGGATGGGGGGAAATTTATAGGGGGAAGGGGAGGCGGTGGTCGGCGCGGGGGCACACGGATGGGACGCTGCGGCGCGTGGGGCTCGAGGCGAGCGGCGTGGCGCGGCGCGAGGGCGACGGGCGACGGCGAAAGGGCGGCGACGCGACGCGGCGTGGCGTGCGCACGGCGCGGCGTGTGGCGCGGGCTAACGGCGACAGCGCGCGGTTCGCGGCGGTCGGCGTGGACGGGACGCGATGGCGACGGCCGGCAGCGGCGGCTCGGGGCGCGAGGGGCGGCGGCGCAGCTGCGGCGACATGGGACAGCGGGGCAGTGGCGATGCGACGCGCGGGCGTAGGGCTCGACGCACGGCAGCGGCGCGGGGATGGCGACGCGATGTGCGCGCGGCGCACACGCGGTCTGACGCGGGGCGACGGACGGGACGGCGCGGCGCGTGATGGCAGGCACAGATCGAGCACATGGTGTGCAATGAATAGTGCGTTTTAGGTTTTATTAGATTTTCAGGGCTTTAGTTGATCTAAAAATTGAGGAAAAATGTAAGTTAAATTCATATTTTCCTCCTAGGCATTTGAGTGACAAATTTAGGCATCCAAATGTGAATTTGACCAAAATTTAATATTGTGCATTATTTAATATTTATTAAAGATTATTTCATGTTTTGTCATTTAAAACCTCCTATGTTTTGGAATTTATTTACATTCACCTACAAATAAATTCGTGTTATATTAATTTGGATTTTACCCTAAAAGTTGTGATGGTGCAAATATATTTTTATTGTATTAATTAAATGAGGTTAGCCCCAAATTAGTCTAGATAATTCGGAGGCTTTCGATATTTCTAAAACTAATTAAATTATTCTAGGGTGGCATTTGTTAATATAATAGCACATTCGTTTCAATTTATTTATAGGTTAGTTTATTTTACAGGAGGGTTTTAATCTATTTAATTTCAATCTCCCAATGCAATTTGGAACTTGGTGCGTTATTGATCTATATATCGAATTAGATACTCCCATAATTCTATTTTATATATAGGGTTTAGTTTATTTGAATGATTATCATTTCATGTGTATTTATATTTCATGCAATATTCCAAAGGGCTATTGTTTCATGTTGGTGAGTTTGTGTCTAGTAATATGGGTTTAGCATTAGTATTATATTTAATTGAAGACGAGGTCGAGCCATCAACGTGGTTCAAGTATTTTATTATTTGATTTGTAGTTTATACTAAAGAAGTTAATAATTACATTATACTTTACTTGGCTTTCTTTCATGTGCTCAGATATTTATAGGATTAATAATAAGTATTGTATCGTTGTAAATTTTAGCTATCACCCATGTGTGCATCTGCAATTTGGTTCCTCATTGTGACAATTCACGGTTGACCAAGCAATAAGAACCATAATAACCAGCATGATGCAAAAAGTTTTAAAAAGTTCAAAATTTTAGTGATTTTTTTATTATTACGAATTTTCAGGATGTTACATCAATCTTATCCTCCACTCCGATGATTTTCCTTTTGCTTAGGAGAACCACGTGGCGCTTTAGCTCGTCGGGCCCTTTCCCCTTCTTTGGTTTGCTAGCCATGTCATTAACGTAGAGAACATGCGTTACATCATTGGCTAGGATGAATGGTTTGTCTGAGTATCCAACCTTGTTAAGGTCAACCGTTGTCATCCCACAGTCATCAACTGTTATGCCTTCGCCAGTCAACCTAACCCATTGGCACCAAAACAGAGGGACCTTCAAAGGCCCATAATAGAGTTCCCATATCTCGTCGATGGCACCATAGTATGTGATAGTTCTCCCATCGTATCTCATGGCATCGATACGAATAGCATTGTTCTGGTTCGTGCTTTCTGTCTTGGGCTCTTGTGTAAAATGTATATCCATTGATCTCATATCCTTGGAATGTCGAGATCGAGCAAGATGATCCCCTCACCAAGAAGGCTAGTTGTTGGTTAATCGTATCGTTACCCATGAGATGTTGTCGCAACCAAGCAGGAAAAGTATCAATGTGATGGCGTGTAATCCAGGCATCGAACTTACCGATGTTTTTGGAGCGAACAACCGCCAAGTGCTCTTCGATGTAAGGAGCCACCAACGAAGATTGTTGCAAACCGTGAAATGTGCTTTACGGAATAAATCATTGTCTACAGTCATTATTGCTTTCCTTCCAAGAGTCCCCTTTCCCCGTAGTCTCCCCTCATGGCTTGATTTGGGGACCCCGATTGGACAAAGGTCTTCAATAAATTCTACGCAGTACTCAATGACCTCCTCTGTTCCATACCCCTTGGCGATGCTTGCTTCCGGACGTGAACGGTTACAGGCGTACTTCTTTGGAACGCCCATGTACCTCTCGAAGGAAAACATGTTGCGTAGGTATACAGGACCGAGAATACCGATCTCTTTAACAAGGTGACATAGTAGATGCGTCATTATATTGAAGAAGTATGGTGGAAATATCATTCCAAAGCTTACAAGATGTTGCGCCACGTCATTTTAAAGGACTATTAATCTGTCTGGATCGATGATCTTCTGCGAAATTCCGTTGAGGAAAGCACATAGCTTTGTTATTGTTGTCCGGACATTATCAAGAAGGACACCTCGAATTATAACAGGAAGCAGGTTTGTCATCAACACTTGGCAGTCATGAGACTTTAGGTTGGTGAACTTCTTCTCTTTCACGCTTATTATTCCCTTTATATTCGACGAGTAGCCAGACGGTACCTTGATGCTCTCCAAGCATTAAACATACCATCCTTCTTTGTCTTGCTCAGAGTGTAGCTGGTTAGTCTCAAGTAATGGTTTCCTTTCTCCTTCGGTTCCGGGTAAAGGCCTTCATGTTGATTCATATGCTTCAAATCATTACGTGCTTCAACTGTACTTTCGACTTCCCATAAACACCAAGGAAGCCCAGCAAGTTGATGCAAAGGTTCTTAGTTAGGTGCATCACGTCGATTGCGTGGCGGACGTCTAAGACTTCCCAAAAGGGTAACTCCCAAAAAATAGACTTTTTCTTCCACATTGCCGCGTGCCCATCTTCACTCGCTATAGGTCGGCTTCTAGATCCCTTTCCAAATACTACTTTCAGATCTTTCACCAATGCAAACACGATTTTCTAGTTACGATGTTTAGGCTTCAGACGGCGATCTGCCTTTTGTTCGAAATGGTTGCCTTTCTTTCAGATAGGGTGGCTTGCAACAAGAAATCGATGATAGCCCATGTATACAACATTCCTACAATGCTTCAAGTATATACTGTCATTATCATCCATATAGTGGGTGCAAGCCTTATACCCTTGTTTGATTGTCCCGATAGGTTGCTTAGAGCAGGCCAATTGTTAATGGTTACGAACAGCAGCACTCGTAGATTAAATTGCTCCTATTTGTCCTCATTCCACACGGGGACACCTACTTTCTTCCACAGTAGTTTTAGATTGTCAACCAATGGTCTTATGTACACATATATGTCGTTACCAAGTTGCTTTGGGCCTTGAATAATAATCGGCATCATGATGTACTTCTGCTTCATGCATAACCAAGGGGGGAGGTTGTAGATACACATGGTCTTAGGCCTAGTGCTATGACCGCTGCTCATCTCTCCAAATGGATTCATGCCGTCCGTACTTAAACCAAACCTTACGTTTAGTGCATCCTCTCCGAAGTCTTGAAATGTTTTGTCGATGTTTCGCCATGATGACCCATTGGCGAGGTGTCTCAACATCCCGTCTTGTTGATGTTCTACTGCGTGCCAGCGCATTATTCTTGCGGGGTGCCTCAACCGTGGTATTATGGGGAAATACCACATCACCTTAGCAGGAACTCTCTTGTTCGAAGGTTGTCCATCAACATCACCTGGATCATCTCGTCTAATCTTGTAACGTAGCGTCTTACAAACCGGGCATGCTTCTACGTTCTCGTACTCCTTACTGCGATAGAGGATACACTCGTTCGGACATGCATGTATCTTCTGTACTTTCAGACCTAGAGGGTAGACTACCTTCTTAGATTCGCATGTTGTTTCGAGCAATTCGTTTCCCTCCGCAAGAATGTTGTTTACAAGTTTCAATAACTCGCCAAATGCCATGTCACTCACATCATTTTTTACCTTCCATTGCAAGAATTATAGCGTGGTACCCAACTTTTTGTGCCCCTGTTCACAACCTGGGTATAAGGATGTTTTGTGATCCGCTAACATAGGCTCTAAATTCTGGATCTCCTTTTCACTTTCGCAGTCCTTCTTTACGTCGCACAATATCTGACCAAGATTAACAGCCCCGTCCGCCTCGCCCGTTGTATTTTCCTCTAATCCACCGTATTGAGCCCAATCCGGAGTGTTGTCGTCTTCTTCTTCATCATCTTCCATTGCAACCCCTAACTCTCCGTGCGAGGTCGAACAATTATAGCTAGGCATGAATCACGACTCAAACAAGTAGGCATGAGTAGTTCTTGATGTAGAATACTCCTTCTGGTTTTTACACTTTTTGCATGGACAACGTATAAAACCCTTATACTTGTTGGAATTGGCCATACTCAAAAAATGGTGCACGCCATCAATAAACTCATTCGGTCGTTGGTCTGTAGCGTATATCCATTGCGGATCCATCTACATGTAATAAACAAATGTAAAGGAAGTCCACAAAAGTGAAACTAATTAAATAATGATATAATAATTTAAAACATCGTGATTAAACTGACATATTTTTAATGATTTTTTCTTATTTCTAAACATTTTATCGAGTTTTAAATGGTCTTAATCGCAGTCATGGTTAATTATATATAAACCCCATCATTTTTAAAAAATTGTAAATATATTTCTCCATGGTTAATTATATGGTTTATCCTTATTTTAATTATATTAAAAACACTGTTTAAAGTTCTAAACATATTTTTAATTTATTCTACTTCTTTGTATTTATTTAATTGATGTTTAAATGGAATTAGTTTTCTATTCTTTTGTCCTCATTATCTATATTTCTCCTTCTTAGACATTTTTAACATTTTTATCCAAACGTTTCTAATATTGTTCCCCACATAATTTTCTCTCTCATCTTTTTCCTTATACCTATTTGATAGATAATGATGTATAGAAATATAGCTAGAAATATAATATGTTAACCATACATCAATAGAGCATGAAGTTGCTAACATTTTATAACCCTTTGATTTGTATAATATCACCAAAATATTTTCCATAAAAAATTTTGGCAGCACCTCCCCACCTCCTCTTTACCAATTTTTACAGCAATGGTTCTGGTTGGAGGTGTAAGATGACCATATAAAGGATATGATCTTTAGTAGTCCTAGTTGGTGTAACCAACCGGGACTAAAGTATCCATCTTTAGTTCCGGTTGGTAACACCAATCAGGATTAAAGCTCTCGGGGGGTGACAAGGTCTGACAATATGTGAACCAGGACTAAAGATAATTTTTATTACTGGTTGTTGTTACCAACCAGTACGAAAGATCATAATTAGTCATTCGGATTATGAACCGGTACTAAGGACTATATTTAGTACCGGTTTGTAATAGAACCAAAAAATTTGTGATTTCCGGCTACCGAAGAAAGATTGGTTCTCTAGTAGTGGCCAACTCATCCATTCCAGTAAGTACAGGAAAGCAAACCGCAATGAACTAAACTTTTCACATAATCTGTCCAGTGCCGGGTTGCATATAAATTAACCCGGTCGTGTCGTACGGTGAGAAGCAAATTAACAACACTGTTAGAATATGTGTCGAATATACTAGTTCTATTTGATTACAGTTGGACTTGGAGTTGTAATAGTTGGTAGGAGTGGAGTTAGAGTCAAACTCTGTAACCCAGTAACTCTCTTAAATAGAGATGGGGGCACCACATGTAACCATGCTGACTATGATGTAGCGTAGATACGCTTGAGAGATGATGGCGGCGTGGCTATGGATTCGTAGCGGTTAGGTGCTACGTTGGTTGGGGAGGAGCGCCCATAGTTAGAACCCTAAAGATGTAGGCTTTGGCTAAACTTTGTTAATAAATATCGTGTGTTCCTGTAGCGTCATCTGGTATGACTTAGGTGATCAGTGACTGAAGCGATCGAGAATGTTAGTTGTTGTTCTGCTATATCGACTAACTTTTATAACAAACACAAAGCTACGTGATCGTGATTGCAATTGTTTGAAGTCCATAATATAGAAAAACTCATCCCGAATTTTTTATTTTACACTCAAAAGTTACATTTGTAAGTATCCTACATATTCTCCAATTATCCCCAATTTCTAAACACATTTAACCGTATGTTCGATCTTTTTTCACTTTTTGTTTTTCATTTTCATGTTTTCTGCTACACAGTCGACGATAACCGCACGAATATCGCCGGAAACTGTGCAGTAACCGCGGTAAAACTGCTACAAAAAGTATTATTACAAAAAGTATTATTGAACCGTAACAATTATTACTCTACAAATACTTTACAAAAAGTATTTTAATTCCCTTAAATTTTCATAAAAACTTATTCCTTGTTGGCTTGGGTAAAGAAATACATTCATCAAGCTTTCTTTTTTTTTTTTCAAAAAAAGTGTTTTATGGAATGTGACTTTCCCAAATTTGACAAATCCGTGTATATATAAACTATTAAAAATCTACTGAGTCCTAGGATTACAAATTTCCGTTCTATATTTATCCTTCTTATTTCCACACATTTAATTTAATTAACTATCGTTTTTTATTTTCAATACATAAAGCAAACTGTGCAGAAATTTATGGTCATATATATAAATAAAACAACTGGCTAGCTTTTTCATATGCTACTAATCGCCGTGCTTCACATATTTCAAAGAGCAAATAATTTTAGTATATTCAAGGAAATATTTTAGCAACATAACCAGTTAAATTAAAAGACAAGCATGAGCTACAGTTACTGGGAATTAATTCCTTTTGATTGCAAAGAGGGTAGTTGAATCGGAAACCTCTATATGTTGTTGCTATTTTGATGTAAGTGGACGTGTAGATGGTGATTAGTTTTTTTTTCTTTACTATCCGTAAATCCCTAATTTATCTCAAATTTCAATAGCGCCAAGTGGTCCGATTAGGATGTAGCAATCCTGCCAGCTTGAGAATAAGTGATGATTAGAGGTGGAGAATGGTTGACGGGTTTTAAATGGGAGGTGATTGGACTAACACTATAAATAGAGTTAGAAGTGTTTATATTTTGAAAGCATAAGTTATGCAGGTTTTGAATATATTTCTCCCGCCCAAAAAGAAAACTTAAATTTAATTAGTTGTTTCGGGTCAAATTTCTTTGGAAAAAAGGGTCTCAAATTTAAATTTTGGTGAAAGCTTGGAGTTTTAATAGGATGTTATAGGAAATGGTGGAAATGAAATAGATGCTGAATATAGGTGAAGTTCGTTCTGAGGTCTTTGAGTTAGAACTCAAACTTCAAATCTGAATGTACAAGCTTTGGTCATTGCCTATGCATATCTTTGGACGGTACGCACAGAAATAATAGGGAACAGAACCAATTTTGTCAAAAAAAAAAAAGATTTGAAGCCCATACGCCCTCGTTTGTTTGTTGCACGCGGTCTAAAAATACTATGGAAAATTATGAAAAAAAAGAAGACATTATATCACTCTACTCCATATCCATTCACAAAATGCACATAAATTCGAATTCGACCTAATAATATAGAAATAAATAAATAATAATAAATCCTGCAAATAAGTTTATGATGAATCTGACACTTGGCTGCGAATTGAAATTACCGTGGCGAAAAGAGGCGCAACCGCCGCGGGGCTGAAGTAATAGGAGTAGCACGTACCGCGGCTTCCAAGTCGATTGCTTCGGTGCAAACTATCCACATCCTGCAACCAATACCATCCACCACATCGAGACATACTACTAAAATGCACAATGCAGCAAATCAAGCAAACGATAAACATGCGACAACTTTAAAGAAGCCCCAACATGGCTTGGAATATGTACTATGATGCTTCACCGAACCGAATTCCACATAAACACCCAAGCTGAAACGTTTTTCCTCCTTGGGTAGTTTGGGTTTGCGTTCTGGTGTTCTTTTCACCTGCCTGCATATTGTCTCGCAAACACAGGACGACATACAACCGGTGTCTTCACCCTACTTTCTTACAGCCAAACAGGGGTTTTCCAGGGTCTTATATAAACTTTGTTCAGGTGACGCTCGGCTAAGCTACATCCGAGGGATGTGCATTTGTCGGTACGACGAGTTGTCCGGTGATCTGTTCTCCGCTGGTGGTGGTGGTGGCGGCGGCGACCTCCCGGTGCCGATCCATTGCCCGAATAGCCTCCTAGCTGGGGCAGCTGAATGATCAGTCACGCCATGGGATTGCGGCGTGGTGCCCCACCAGTTTGCTTCAGAATCTACAGGCATTAGCGGATAAGGGGCAAAACGGTCCCTCTCCCAGGCATAGAACTGGTTACCTCCGGCATCCTCCGTCTCCATTGAATTAGGGCCAGTTGGAGCCTGTGGGAAAAGGGTAAAGTTCATGCTGTCTTGGATAGGCTGCACGGCAGTCCTACGCTGTGGCGCAGCATACAGGCTCGAAGAACTCTGCTGATATTGTTCGTTGATGTTACCATGCGGCCTCATGAATTGTGGTGCCATAGGAGGAACACTTGGAATTCTAGATCTTGATCCAGATCTGTAAAACCAAAAACACACAAGTCTTAGGCGTTAAGATATCTCGTACAACAATAAACAAAAAGGCAGGTACAGAACCATGCATAGGTGTAACTACTTTCCAATAGCCACACAGCTTTGGCAACGCAACTACCATAGAATGATAATGCAGAAAAGATTAAAATAACATCATTCTTCTAGGTTAATTTTTTTTGTCAATATTTAGTCCAAGGGAACTTAATTCTGTTTGCATATAATACTCACTAAAGAATTAGTTAACGAAACACCTTCTGTTTATAACACCTGAAATATCAAATTTAGCTAAAATTGTCACAGGCTATCAGAGGCATTTTTATCTTAGAACGGTAGGCATTTTCTCAAGATAGAGGCAGCATGCTATTCTTACTGAAGGAAGCAGTCAATTCATAACTTGGAAAGAAATGAAACATACCCATTTCCATAAACTGAAGGGAGAGATCCTCGCTGTTGGCTATCAGTATCAAGGCCCCCAACCCTCATAGGTACCACAGGGATTGCCATCTGCTCAGCTACACCATTATTGCTGTTGGCTTGAGGATAGGAGTTGGGCAGGTGCGTCCAGTGGTTATGATGGAAATCAATGGGATGTGCTGTAGCTAATGGTCGACCATCTGATGGCCCAGCTAGGGGGTTCCAGTGATCATGATATGTGGTGCCATCCATAGTTCTATCAGTGACATGGGAACTTGATGATGATGCCGATGATTGAAGAGGCTGAAAGTAAGCGATATATGGGCCTGGAGGAGTTGCCCCAGGTGCTGATACAGGCAAATGCTCAGAGGTGAAGTTCTGTCCCATGAAATCATGAACTGCGTGTGTAAAATACAAGAATGATCACTTAACAAATCTAGTAAGGTGTATGGAAGTATATCAGTAGTTGTAATTTAAATAAGAACATACAAGTAACGGGTGGAGCCGACTCTCCTTCACTGGAAAAGAGTAGAAGCAACATTAGTAAACAGCACGATAACTGATATATCAACTCTTTATCATACAAAGACCTCATAAGGAGGTGAATCGAAAGCAGGAATCATCATTGTAATGAGGCAGTGAGGAGCACACATTATTGTCATCTCTAAGCCATAACTTGTGGGCATATCATGCACACATTAATGAGGCAGTGAGGAGCACACATTATGTTCTAGTTGGAAACAGTGGCATGGTTAGATAATTGAGCTTTACACAAATGACATAATCCATTTCCATTACAAGAAGGGAGGAAAAAAGTCCAAACATATGGCATTACACGGAAGTTTCTAGGACTGCAGTAAGTTTCCAAAAGCAGGGAATGAAGACAATGGTAACATTTAGTTATAACTACCCAATGAAGGCCATAAGATTGTGATCAATTATTCATTTACTGTAAAAAACGGAAATAACAATAAATCAAAAGTTTGGAGGCTAGAACATACTCAAATACAGATGGAAGTTGGGCTAAGCGGCCAATAGGACACCATTGGAAGCGGAATGGCTGCACAAAATAGTCAAAACACATCATCATTAATTAGGATGTGCTGTGTAAAACAGTGATATAAAATAAGGATTGGAAACATAACATAGGCTACAAATAGCATTTAACTAAACCCATGATATCTGGTGTAATTTCAACTAAAAACATAATGCACACGGTGCAATAATTGTGATTAAATCATCAGCTTTCCTATCTAAGATAGTCTTCGAAGCTCAATAAAACAAGGGAAGCAAAAACGCCAGTTATCTCCAAAAACAAAAGGTGAACTACTGAAGACAGATCAAGCATCTATTACTTTACAATCCAATATGTAGGGCAAACCATATAGGAAGGAAGGTAAAAGAAACAGAGCCAAAAAAAAAAAGTAGCAGCAGATAAGGTAAATATAGGAAGGGAAGCAAAATGAGAAAGTTTATCGCCCTTACCAAAAAGACACTCCTTGATGTCTCTGGTTGATTAGCATCATAAAAATCTTCATCATGACCCCAATCATCATTACTTACATCTTGTGATGTACGCGAACCATTTCCATAGAGCCAATTCCCCCTCTCGATTTGGCGACAGTTGGGGCATTGCATAACTCCTTTGGCATTAAATGCTGAACCAATGCAATCTGATGAAATGTATAGGCAGCATTAAAATCAATAAAGAGCAATACAAATTCATAATTTTATCATACAGAACAAGAAAGCTCAACTGTGACAATATAACAGACACAGGGCACTATGAAGCATACAACAGTGTTTTCAGTCTCACATGCAAGGATGTTTTTTGACAGCTGCTACCAATGTATATTTAAACTTTCATACATCTTTTGTAACAGTGTATTTTGATCAGACCACAAAGCTCCTTGCTGTAAAGCTATAAACTGAATTCTATTATTATATTGCAGGCACATTGATTATGATAACAAAATGGATAAGAAGATATCATAAGCAACGGAACCAGTGTGCACTCAGCTCAATGCTGAACATTTGCTACCAAATCAACATGAAACATTCTCAAACATTTTTTTGATGTAGTACTAGCAGCATAAATTGATTAGTGATTACTAACATCCTCTCTGGATTAGTGTCAGGAAATTTAGGTGATAGGGCTAGGTTGCTAGGACATATTACCAAAAGATATGAAGTACAGGGGAATTGGAAAAAGTGAAACAAGTATAGAACTAAAACTACTACTGTTTTTAAATATACGATGTTTTAGACATGATTGTTAACAATTTGTCTTACTCAAATATTTATTTCAAATAAGGAAAAATACAAATCATGCTTAAAATACCTTTAATGATAAAACGAATCACAACAAAATAAATGATATTTACATAGCTTTTTTAATAAGATGAAAGGTCAAAGTCATGTCCAAAGGTCAACAGTGGCATATATTTAAGGAAAAAGTCTATTTTACTCCCTCAAACTATTTTCCGTGAGTAATTAACACCCTAAATTATTTTTCAGCTCATTTTACAACCCAACGTATCGAAAACAAGTCACTTTACCCCCTAACAGTATTTCTCTTTTTTGTTTCTCCCTATATAAGTTGTATTTTGCACTGGAATTTGGTAGGGTGGTGATAGATAAGAGTCCATTACAACTTATGTCTCAACATTTTTAAATTCTTTTAACTGTTTACCTAGGCTGAAAGCGCCTAGGGTTTATTTGAATATCGAGATTATAAAGTTCATGCAAACAGTCATGAAAAAATCTGAACATATTTTAGAACTTCGGTAACGGTGTCATCTATGACTCTACAAAATTGTAGTTGAAAATATAGCTTATATAAAAAGAAACAAAAAGGAGAAATGTTATTAGGGAGTAGAGTGAACCATTTTCAATACTTTAGTGGTAAAATGAGCTTAAAAATAGTTTAGGGGGTTAAGTAATCCGATGAAATAGTTTGAGGGAGTAAAATAGACATTTTTATATATTGAAAAACAGAAGTAGTATTAATGAATTTAATGCCCCTCGTCCAAAATGGCTGTTGTTTTAGCTCCACACAAACACACATACAAAAGCAAAAAAAAAAAGATTGAAAGACTTACATTTACATGGTTTTCTCCTATTAACTCTGTAGCCATATCTATAATACTCAACCAACAAGCATTCAATAGGGACACTGATTGAAAATGTTGCCTAGAAAAGCAAAATCAAGAAGTACATGCAAAACAAAATCAGCTCACATTACACTTTAGAGTCAAATTCACAGCCATCAGCTCAGACTCCTAAGCAATCAATCACATGATCTAACATGTCATGGTGTATTAGGACAAGCCATTGGTGCATGACAACAAGGGGAGGCACAATAGTACCCACAGTTGATCAGTGTAGCATTTTGTTAATTGCGAATAAGCTAGTACACTACCTACGTCAAAATTATTAATATGCTGGACATCAATTGCTAGGTTACTATCAGAAAGGAGACCATTATTGGCAGTGGCACAAATTACTTCAGGAAAGGACCATAGAAAGGATGAACAGAAGAACTTCTAAAGGGAAGAGCACGCAAAAATTGTGAAATATCAATGAGACATAGGATGGAAAATAACCAGATGCTAATTTTGGGAATGGAAAATCATCAATTTCTCTACTATCTAGTTCATGATTTTTTTTAAAATGAATAGTATGATACAGATGACGAAAAACTTATAAAACACATAAAATGGCACAACAGTGTAATCCAAATATAGACACAGTACATCCAAATAAAATCAGGCTAATCATAATGTCAAAAACCAGAGTTCAGCATGTCCAGGAAAAATGCATAGTACTGATCAAGAACTAAATCACAATCAAATAGCTGTGATTTTTCTCAACACAACAAAATCACATCTAGGTGATAGATTATTGTACATTTTTCCTTGATTATATATATCACATATTCCTACAACCTTGCAAAGTTAAACATGTTAGGTCCAGCTCTCAAGACAAATCTTCAAACTTCCAGCCATTAGATTTGCCCAAAATCATTTTCAAGAAAATTTAACATTCTAAAAAGGTTGTTTGTACCTACCAAATCCCTAAATCCAATTTGTAAGAAAGATCTATCAAGAACCTACCAAACCACAACTACCAGCAAACTGACACATGCATGGCTCTCTAATTTCTACATAGCTTAAGAAAAGGTTACCCTTGGCACCAAAGCATGAATATAAGTAAATGAACATCAAGTGCCCTAACGATCACACAAATATATAGAAAAACAGAAAACATATATCCCTATAAGTGCACTGAACTTCATAATCTCTAGCTTCTATCATAAAGATAAGAATTTCCCCCCATAAGTCTGATCCTATGCAAAACACAAAAGAAAAATGGAGGTACCAAGTTCCAACACAATATCGAAGCCCAATGAAAAGTTTCAAATCACAAAATAATTACACCAAGCTCATCACCAGACCAAAATAGTGAAAATACGACAAAAGTGACAACTTATGCTTTTCTTGCAACATAAGAATCCTTTGGAACAGCTTCACCACTAAGTGCTGCCAAATAGCAGGATTCTCTGCCTGCTTATGAGTAAGCAAAAGATGATGTTGCATTGAAGCTGCCAAAGGGGCCATAGCATTCATATTATTCAACAATAACGAAAGGTGCAATGTTTCTCCTTAGGACACAAACAATTCTTGTAGTGAAGCACATAGAACATAGAATTACACAAAGATTGCAGAATCTGGTCCAGACTGCACTAAATCCCGTCCCAAAATCTCCTCTTCCAAATTACAAACCATGATTACAAAATTGAAGCATATACTGGCCATATATAACTTCCATAAATCCCAAGCGTACCAGGAAGGGTAACTCAAAAATAAATCAATTCTTATCTTTTCTAAGGAGTATTTTTTATGAAGTTACCATATTTGAAATATGTGGTCAAATTTAAAACAAGCGTACACCCTGATCATCTCCCCGAACCTAATCCATTCCCAAAATTCCAGCTTTTCCAATTGTAATACCACTAATAGAATCCCTAATTGCCCCTTTCCAAGAATTCACGACCATTGTTTCATCCACTAAATTTATAACCCCCAAGAAACAAGAAACGTCGCTTCATAACCATTATTACGAACAAGCGGGGAGATCTCGAGGAAGAAAGTCACTCACCGAGGTGGAACTCGTGGCCGCACTGCAGCCTCGCCGTAGACCTCTCCCCGCCGCCGGCGACCACCGCGTCGAGGCAGATCGAGCACGGGACCACCGCCGCGGCGCTCTCCCCGTTGTCGTCGTCGTCGGCGGCGTCGACGTCGCCGCCCTCCGTCCCCGCCCCCACGGCCCTCCCTCCGTCTCCTCCTCCTTCCCCCTCCCTCCCGACGGCCGACGCCGGCTCCTCCTCCTCCTCAGCGCCCATCCCGGCTGCGCTCGCGGCGTTCCCCACCACTCCCCGGCCGGCGGATCCCCCCCGGTAGCGCACGAACGGGGTGCCCCCGACGTAGTACACGCGGCCGCCTCGTCTCACCGGAGCTCCGATCTCTCGCGCGGCCGAGGGCGTCGTCTCGTTCCCACCAACGTCGACGAACTCCTGCTGGCTATCTGCTCCGTCCGTCCACCAGAAATATTAAGGAAGGAGGAGGAAAGCAAACCAAAATACTAGACGAGAATATCAAAAGAAAAGAAATGAAAACGGCAAGAAATAAAAATTGCGGTTTTCTCGTCGGGGTACCTGGGGGAATGTTTATTTGCAGAATCATGCCCTGCCCGTTTTCCCTTACAGTCCCTGGCAGTATACAATTTGGATAGGGCAAACCAAACCTGTCGTGTAAAGAAGGAATGTTAATTTAGGTAATTCATAATTTCCTAGATATTTTTTTTGCATCTAATTCTTCAACGCCGGTAGTTTGAAAAAGAAACTCTCATACATATAGATCTGGGTGAATAGTAAAATAAATGGATCTGAAATGGACTTACACATAGCCGGTAATCGGAGCTTCCGATTTGATTATAACCACTATAGATCTACCGTTGTTGGTACGCCGTTGAGAAGGGGACGCCGTCGCGACTCGAGGGTTTTCCTCCATTCGATGGGAGTTGCCTGTGTGGGTCGCCGATGATGACCTGAGAGTTGAGCTATGTTCAAAAGGAACACCTTCGGGGATCGAGAATAACAGCAAAGCATAAGGAGATCCGCTTACCGGTGTGAGGTGGTAGGCAGCGATGAATGGCACTGGCAACGATTCGGAAAGTGGCGGAGGCAGTAAGCCATCAAAACGTAGCCCTGGAGATCGAAGAATCGCCAAGAGAAGGGACAGCGTAACGTTAGAGAAGAAATATGAAGGCTTAGTCCGAGTAGCCGAGATACTCCGTGGGTAAGAGTCTTATTTATAGTGGCGACATCCATGAAAAACGCGTGACTGCTATTGAAATTAATGCTAGGTAAAAATTATAAAAATACTAAAGTAATTACAATAACCGAAAACATAGATATATAAAATATATTATTTGTTTTACAATGTTATAAAACAACTATAAAAACTTAACCGTGTGCTATAATCAATTGCCATACAACTTATGTGAAAACTAACATGACGCGCAGATGTTACCACCATTCAATGTTAAAAGAATGCTAATAATCATTTACTATAACTTCAGTAACCGTTTTTATCTAATTGACCTGTATGTGTTTTAGAATTGTTAAAAATTAGAATATGATCTAGGGTAGTGAAAAAAAAGGAGAATAATAGGCTTCATCTCATATTACCAAATATACATCCCGTATGTTTTAACTACGATTCTGATGTGAATTCCAGTTTCATTGAAAAATTATGTCCCAGATAGAAAATCAACAGAACATGCAGGGTGACATTGCAAAATGGATTTCCTTTATATTTTTCCCCTTTTGGTTTTTTGGCGTCACGAGGGGAAGGATCCCTGCGCAAGAGGGAGCCAGCCAACCACCAAGGTAAATCTGAACCGTCCAGGGTCCAAACCCGACGACACCTTTAATACCTTCCGTCTTTGCGTAGCGTAAGCTATCTGCAGTGAGCTCACACACTCCGTCCAGGGGTGGGATGCCGTGGCCGCCAGCTCAGCGCCCACGCGGCCCCGCACCGCCCGCCGCGTGTATGACATGCGGGTCCCTCTCCCGCAGCCAGCTCGGCGCCCATGCGAGAGGTGTACGACACGTAGGCCCCCCGCGTGGATGCGGTGCGAACGGTTTGCTTTTGTGAGTTTTTGACCCGAGGCGAGGCGATTTTCCTTTTGGGTTTTTGAGAAAGCCCCTTTTCAGTTTCGAAACTGGGTGCAGCAAATCTTTTTTTCTCTTTTCTTTTCCCGATGATGACGCGACCAAGGAACGAGGTTTACGTTTTGCCTGGATAGATGGCTGGGACTCGATTTTCTACCTTTTTTTTTTTTACCTTGTGAAAATTAATGACCAGGGCCATCTGCCATCTGCCACGGTAAAAGCGGATTACGCAAGGCCTCCAAATGGGGCCGAAGCGAGCGGCGCGGTGCTTACGTTGGTACGGGGATCAGCGGGACACCTGGCAGGTGCCAGCTGCGAGTGCCTGCGCGGCGCACGCATGCGGCACGCGGTGGGGGCGGGGAGAGGCTGCGCCGCACCGCCCGCGCGGCTGCTGCTGCAGGAGTATGACGTGCGGGGCCCGTCAAGACTTCCAGATGTGCGTGTGCCCTGTGGGCCACGCATGAGACGTGACGAAGGGAGGTGCGTGGCGTGACTAGTGACGACGTGGGCGACTGCCGCTGCCGCTTTTGCCTGTAGGTTTGGCTCTGGGCGAGAGAACCGGGGAAATTTAAGTATTTACCGCGCTATTAGGTTTGATAATTATTTAAATGCACTTTTTAAATTTGTATTTTTTTTCTTAAATACCACTTTTACTCACATGGCGTACCAACGTGGCAATACAGGGTGAAAAACAATGTGGGACATACTGGTCAGTGTCTCTGCACCTTCATCTCTTCCTCTGTCGGTCTTCTCCCCCAACTACCGTCGCCGCTTGGGCCCTCTCCGTCGCCGCCGCCATGAGGGTGAGCATGAGGGTGGTCATCTGCCATGCCCGGTGTTCGACCACCTCCGTCGCCTCCTCATCGGCGGCTCGCACAACAACGACTCGATGGCGCGCTGGTATCCACCCCGACGATGGTGTCCACCTCTCTCTCGTTGCCACGCTCTGCACGCCCTGGTGGTCACCGTCGCTGCGCCGCCGTTCTTCGTATCTGCCGCTCTAGCTCCATGCACGAATGTCGGTGCGGTGGACATAGACGAATCCCAACGACGTGTCGGTGACATCAGGGTGGAAATCGACGACATCGCCTATGCCACTGTCGTTGTCATGCGAGCCACCACCGAGGAGGTGGCGGAGGTGGTCGAACACCAGCACGGAGCATGCCCCACCCTCGCGGCGGTGGTGACAGAGAGGGCCCAAGCGGCGGTGGTGGATGGGGAGAAGGCCGGCAGAGAGGCAGGTGGGGAGCCGACGGAGAAAGAGATGAAGGGGAGGCAGAGATACTGACTGGTGGATCCCACATTGTTTTTCACCATGTGTTACCACATGGGCAAAAGTGACAAATAGTTAAGAAACCACCTCTTAAGAAGGGAAAAAAATAAGTGCAAACCTAATAAGGGCATTTGGATCATTATCAAACCTAATAGTGTCAAATAGTTAAATTCCCCTAAAGAATTGAGGTCGCTTGCGTCGCGCACCACGAGGGTGGGTGGTTGGGGCTTGGGGGTTGGGTTGGGTTGAGAGGAGTTGAACGGCGACCTCCGTCATCGGGCCCACGAACTCCTACCATATTCCCGTTGTGGATCGTGTCATGGGCTGGAAATGAGCACTATATCTCCTTCTTGCTGCCAGGCTAGAGCAGCCTTTTTGCGTAATTTTACGGTTCACCAAGTTTTACAAGGTACTTTTTTTGAATGACTCGTACCAGATAATGCGGAAGTTCATATTGATAGAGTAGGAAAAAAATTATAAGATTACAATCCTGGGAGGTTGTAACCAGGAAAACGAAGAAAAAAATAACCACCACCCACGCACCACCAATATCAAAACACATACATGGGAGAAGGCTAGCACGGAACCGGCCACCGATAGACCAATAAAGGAACTATAGCCGAGATCACCCAAACCCTAACCTTAACAATCGACAACAAACCCCACTCTAGCCACCTCTTTGGAATTGAGGGAGAGAGGGTGAGAGAGAAGATGGAACCACTTTCCCCCTAGGCCTTCTGACGTGGGCAACTTCCATAAGCTAGGGCGCCGACATAAGAAGACATACATCTAGAGAGCAAGCTTGCACCAGTTGTTTGGGAGGATTCGGCAAGAGGCTGCCTAGACGACGTCTCCAGGGAGAGGAACGACGAAGAACTGCAGCCATTGTCCGTCAAGGTCTCAAAGAGAGCATTTTCACCCGACATTCCCACTGCAGGAGATGGGATGGCACGACAACTCCCTCAAGAGGAGAAGAGACGCTTGAAAGCATCGTCATTGCTGACTCGGCCAAGAACGGGCTAGGTTTTCACCCGCCGCCCACCGGCTGCGAATCCATAGTCGATGCACCGCTACTCCACCATCGTCAAAACCTCCGTCAGCAGTTTTACAAGATAATTTTATACGTAAACAAAGGCAGAAGATCTATCTCATTTCACGGACAAAGAAGAGATACACATCAATTCGAGAGAGCGTTTCCACTGAAAACACCATCCTACAAACAACTTAAAATCACCCCCAAAGCTACATAAACACCACCTGAAGACACCAAGCTTCACAAATCATGTCAGAGAAGAAAGAGCCTATTTGGTATGGTCCACCTCTTAAATCTAACTTCAGGATTGGAATTTGAAATAGAGTGGTGGAGCAGTCCGAACTCCACTCCACTTCCACTTTTCTAGTTCATTTTTTATATCACTCCAACCCGATTTACTCTATTTTCCCGCTTTACTTCATTTTCAGGTGGAGCTGAAACCGGATGTTTGAAATAGAGAATAAGGACTTGGAGCTAGAGCCTTGTCAAACATACCCGCTCAATATGGAAAAATAAATTTAATCTTTGATCACTAATTTCTATAAACACATACTCCCTCTATTTCATATTATAAATTATTTGATTTTTTTCTAGTCAAATTTTATTAAGTTTGATCAAGTTTATAGAAAAAATTAGCAATATCTTAGAATATCAAATTAGTTTCATTAAATCTAACATTGAATTCTTTTTATAATATGTTTGTTTTGTGTTGAAAATATTATTATATGTTTCTATAAACTTGGTAAAACTCAAAGAAGTTTGATTAGAAAAAAAAATCAAATGACTATTTAAAATCATAAGATTTATATTTTTAGATGTACCATGAAAATTTACTTTCATAGTATACAATTTACACGTTGGTGTACTACACGGAAATCAAAAGTTAATGCTTAAAGACAGACGCGTTTCCCGTTGGAGTTAGAATAAACCTATATGATAAACAACGTCACAATATATAATTCATATGTTGGTAGACTACACAATTTTTCAAAAGTTAATGCTTAAAGATAGATGCGTTTGAGTTAGAATAGACCTATATGAACAAGCTAATGTCACAATATATAATATATAATTTACATCTTGGTAGACAACATAAATTCTCAAAAGTTAATATATGTTTAAAGACAGATACATTTGAGTAGCATAAACTCATATAGACAAGTAACATAAAAGAGTAATTTTCTTCATGGGATTAGTGTTTTTTTTACCAAAGCGGCGGCGAGTTGTTGAGGTATCTTCGTTGCTCGCCTATTTTGCTTCCTTCGAATCGAATGCCGTTGTCGCTGGTACAATAGAGCTATATCAACAAGTACAAATAAATCCACATCATATTTATGTTGAGTTGGATAAAAGAGAACACAAAAGAGAAAGGCGGACGACTAATTTACCACTTGTTGCACACGCGCTCCTAGACCATTGCATGCAAACCATGCATTTCTTCTTTTCTAGATTTGTTTCAGCAGAAGATAAGCAGAGGGGTGAGCCCGGGATCATTCATGCGACCGCCAGCCTGGACCCGAGGTCAGGGCACAGCCACCACCTACCCCAAGCATGCCCCCCGGCTGCTGTTAACGAAAAATTTGCGTCCAGCCGATGGTACCAAATCCGTGTTGACGCAAACCATATCGAAGCACACGAAGGTCTAGGAGATTTGCTTAACTCCAGTGCAGGTCCTAAAATTGATGAGATACGAGCGTACCGGTCAATTTGATCATGTAACTGATAAGATATTTAAATTGACGATTAAATAGTTGATCGGCTAAAAAGCCGATGTAGTGATACTTAGCTATACTCGTAAACCGGATAAATAGGATATTGGGGTACACTGGTACAAGATCTAGAGAGAACGATTATACTGATTCTTGCCCTACGTCCAGTTTATATGGAATTATCGATAGTGAGCGTAGCGATTACATAGAAGGACAACTGAAACAGAGAACTGACGAACTCGCATCGAGATCGGCTTGGCGAGACAGATCGGCCAGATGGTCTTCGAGTCCTCCAAAGCGATTTTGCTTACCATGGGTGTTGTATAATTATAATCTGATGCCTCTACCCTCTCCCAGGGGATCTGTATTTATACCGCATATCACCTTAGTCTCCAAGTAGAACTCGGAGACACCGGACCCCATACGATATGGTTAATGTCCTACTCTTCTCCGAGTAGGACTCCGTTGATCAAAACTTCCGTACACTATTTCCTTAATATGACAAGCTCTCTCCCTGTACATATAGATATATCGTATCCGTATATTTGTATAACTCCAAGGATAGAAGGTATGCCTTATCCGTATCCCTGATAGTAGCCCCCGACTTTAAATCAAATGAGTACTCGTTCTCGATCCTAGACTTCTCAATTATCTACATCATGTTTTCCACATCGTTCTCGAAGGGCATTCTGGTATAGCAAAAAATACTGAAAGGCGTGACAGATGTTGTCTTCTCCTCGTGCTCTTTGGCCATACTGATTTGGTGGTAGCCGGAGTATACATCGAGGAAACTTAACAACTTACAGCCGGCTGTTGAGTCCACCAATTGGTCAATGCGAGGGAGAGGGAAGTAATCCTTGGGGCACGCCTTGTTGAGATCGGTGAAGTCCACGCACATTCTCCACTTGCCATTGGCTTTGCGAACCATAAATGGGTTAGCGAGCCACTCGGGGTGGAGAACTTCTCCGATGAAGCCAGCTTTGAGGAGTTTGTCTAACTCTTATTGGATGGCTTGTTTACGGTCCGGTGCGAATCGACGTTGCTTTTGCTTAACGGGCTTGGCGTCAGGTGGCACCATAAGTTTGTGCTCAATCACCGAGAGATCTCTCCATAGGAGAGGCAGATCCCATCTTGATTATTCATATCCCACTACATTTTACATAGTATACCCGAAGACTACTTTTGTATCTACCCAATCACGAAGTAGCGTTTGGTAGTCCCTAAGTCAGCTACTACATATATTGGGAACCGTGATAATCTCAGTTTTAAGGATTCTACACCAACACTAAATGAGATCACTAATAGCACATCACATATAGCTCTTGCAGTGTCTCATGTTAGGTCTATTCAACAATATGTTCGGATGTTCCCCAACATGTGTCCACATTATTAATTTGGTATCTCCATACCTTGATCCATGAGACTGGATCATTAATCAATACATGTGCTGATCATTAAACCATATTTGTTCCACATATGATATTTGATCAGTTATCCTTTAGAAATAGCAACGTACAATATAAAGTCTCATGAACGAATCACATACTCATTAACCATGAACCAATTAGGATTAGGCCTATGTGGCCCATGAGAGCTGTGTGCGCATGTTTAGTACCACCTTGATAGTTTAGCAAGGTTAGAACCAACTTATAACCGTATCACTCTCGAGTTAACCCTTTTATACGAAGCGAAGACGAAAGTGTAAGTGGGATGATATATGTAAGTGGGTTCACCCGTTGGATGGGTTGACTGTCACACCCAGAAATTTAGCCCAAATTTTCAGATTATTTTGTGCATAAAATCCCTATCCAGGCATCAACTAGGGTACACAAAACGATAAATTAATATGCATATCCAAACATAAATAAAGCGTAAATACTTACAGAAGAGTCACTTAGTCCTCACATCGGAAAGAAAGCAACAGCAGCGGAAAAAAGGGCGATCCTAGCAGCGCTTTAGCTCCACTCCATAGGCAAAACTCAACTAGTGTATAAGCTTTGGTCCTCTAACTTCGTCTTCTGCTCAGAAGCATTGCACTTCTAAAAAGGGGAACAATAGTAAGGCTAAGTATAAACACCGTACTCAGCAAGCCACACCAACGATGCAGACGTGCAAGGGGAGGAGAAGGAAAGTTTGTGGCTATTTGCATAAAGGCGGTTGTAAACATTTAATAGTTTAAAACAATAACACAATTGATTAATTAAGGCAAGATTATATCTCCACTGAGCAACGCTACACCATGTTGAACAGGCCCAACCAAACCACCTGAACTACACCAGTTCATTAAGTCAAATTATTAGTTGAGTGAGACTAATCATGGTGAAGCTAGTCGATCGCCCATAACCGTGGGCATGACTATTCGAATAGTTTTACTCTGGCCCGAGGTGCACAACTCTACCCTAAGACATAATCGACCGGCATGTCACCGTGCCCGGCCAGACACGTCACCATGTTGAGTGATTGTGACAAGACCCTTCACATAACTCCTCCTAACCAATTGTACCCACCTCAGGTTTCGCCCAAACCTTTAAAACTAAGGTAGACAACCTCCCTCGTGCCACATGTAACTAACCTTATCTAGCTAACACTAGAGATAAACATCCATTACGTACGGCTTAACAGCGGTGACGTTCGCATGCGCGCCGATCGGCCGGTCCGGCGAGTTGGCGGAGGGGTGGTGGCAGTCTAAGGTCTTTTTCTCTGGAAGTGGAAATTGCAGGATGCGATGTGGCCTATCCGCTTTGCCAATGAAGTCTTGGAGGGAAGCAATGTGTTCATCGTCAGGGACTGCCTCACCATGCAGTGCACCGTGTCAGTGCTCAAGAAGCCACACAAATATACTCCCTCTGTCCTCGGATGAGTGACGTCCTAGCATGGTTGAAGCAAATTATGTTTAGGTGAGAATACTCATGTTGCCAACCAAATTATGTGTAGCTGAAAATGACCATGTTGCCTCAATCTATGTAATTGTGGAAACCAAATATATAAATTGTTTGCATGTATTAATGTTTTATTCCAAGTTATATCAATAAGTTGATTGTTCATATGCACAATTAAAAAAAGAATGAGTATCAGTATCAAATAAAGAGATGCACGATATTTCAGTAAGATGTTTACATAACCATAGTTCCAAAGATGCCAACAAAACAAAACCACATGACATATAGCATCATAGGATAAACTATGCAACCCAATTCATACTTTAGACTAATAACAAATTATAGGTAGATGGCACACTATTTATGCCACATAATTAACATACTACATTTTGGTTGGAAACACCGAGTGTAACATGGGGTCAGTAGATAAAGCATTTCCAACTTCAACAGCTTGTATTCTTCCTACTGTGAATAACCCCAAAGGCAACGTCACCAAACTGATCACCACAATTTTCTTTGTCGCTGGGCATCTCCTCCTCGCGTGTATCTCCTCCTCGTTGGGCATGAATGGGATAGACACCTCCTGAACATATATGAAAACAAACCAAAACTGAGAGATACAACAATAAATAGCGATCAGTAGTACACTCTATGCCCAGTTTTTGTATAAGATCGTTTATTTACTACAGTTATTTTTTTCTCAAGCTAACCTAGACATATTCAGGTTTAAATGACCCTAAATTTTCATGTCAATCATGACCCTAGTCTGTACATGTTTTCTAGTGTAAACTTTGTTTTTGCCAGCACCATGCTACTCAATTTAAATGAAATTGCCATTTGACTAGATAGGTGGTTTTTGCTTAAGTAACAGTAGGGAAAAATTGAATCATTAGTGCTTAGATATATTGTGTGGGGGTAGCTTATTCTATATCTTTTTTGCTTTGTAGCTTAATTAGGTTTGAACCCATAACCATATCTTAACCTTGAACTAGACACACAACATTTTGGCACATAATGCCCACTGGTATTGTGGTGTAGGCCAGTAAAATTCACAGAAAGGATAAACAACACATAGTTGAATGATGCGTCTGTGAACGTCATTTCTAATTAAGCCTCATGAAAGAACAAAAACAGATACGATTATTCATGGAAATATATTCTAATAACATAATAAATAAAACACTTTGTTATACACTTTCGCATTTATAGTTTAAATTCAATATTTTCAAGAACAATAGATCTTTTAATATTTGAACCTTACAGTTTATTTAGAGGGTTATTTCTAACTTGGGACATGGAAGAATAGAAACAGCATTCTAAGGGCTTATCCCACGCCGAGACCCACATCGCAGCTCATAACCTTGCCATCGTGCACCATTTTCTTGGGCACAAAGTCGTCGAATAATCAAATATCAAGTCGCCGCCTTCATCATCCGAATCAGGCAAGAACTCATACTCATCCAAATCAAGCCCATCCTAAGTATCAAAGATTATATTCTTGCCTTCATGTAATAAGTGGCTGGATTTACGATCAAACCACTTTTCTCGAAGCCACTGGCCGCACATCCGGGCAGCAGGCCGTATCCCTCCATCATGTGAGTGCACCATGCTATCGCCAACACATATCACACCACCCTTCTCCTCCACTTTCCTACAATCCTGAATCCCACTGACATTCTCCTTTGTTTCCCCACAATCTTGAATCCCTCCACCCTCCTCCTCCACTTTGCCACCGTCTTGAATCCTACCACCCTTCTCCTCCACTTTCCCACAATGCCAAAACTCAGTCTCGGGCACTAACTCCTGGTCAGAGCAGAACCAGTGGTCGTCATCTTCATCATCAGAATCATGGATGAACTCGAACCGGTCATCGTCGGACCCATCTTGTTTATCCAGAACAAAATTCTTGCCTTCTTCCATTAAGTGTCTGTATATTCACGAGTACCACATGCCTCGACACTTTTGCTTACTACGGATCTGGGAGGCACTTCGGTCACTGCCACATCCACCTCTTGCCTAAGCCGCCGCCGCTAGAACCCAACCCTCTACCGTCATCGCCGTTGTCGCCACAACCCAACCTCTTGCCACTGCCTCCCCTGCCGCAACCCAACCCTCCGCCACCGTCATCGCCACTGCTGCAACCCAACCCTCCGCTGCCCCCTAGGCTTGCTGCTGCTATAGCCCATAGGGCCTCCGCTGCCGCTGCCCCTATGGTTTCCGCCACTGCCACCGCCACCCGTTGGATTTCCATCGCTTGCACTCATAGGGTTTCTGTTGCCACCGCTCGATATGTTGTTGCACGCTGAATGTCTTTTGCTCGCTGGGGACTGGATGGGGGTTAGTGCTGCTTGGTGATGGGAGGGGGAAGTGGCGTGAAGGGAGAAGAGAACGAGATAGACGAATGATGGGGAAGAAGAGAAAACGAGAGAGGATAAAGTAGTGCTAGGGAGGAAAATTTGTGTGGAGGAGACACATTTGACAATACTAGATGACCCCACTTCTGTTTGTTTTATTTTTATGAGCACTTTTTTGCATTAGCACCTTTGCTAATGGGGGAGTTCACAGTGTTCAGCGTCAAGCTTTTTGGGATATTTTCTATATGGTAAAGTGACATCCTTTGTGGGACAGAGGTAGTATTGTATAAACCTCAGTGCCGATGGGCTTGGCACTAGCGCCAAGGTCCATGGCGATAAGGGAAAGATCTAATTTTGGTTATAGTTTTTATCGTGATCTAGTTATAAAATAAATTTAGTAAAAGGATCAAAATTTCAAAATTATGATATTTTCTGTATGAAAATTTTTTGCTACAAGACACACAAAATTGTGTAATTTGCTGATAGACATCGAAAAAAATGTGTTACGGCTAAAAGATATTTAAAAAATTGGTAATTTGTTAGAGGACACTTTCGATTTACTTGGAGAGATAAATTCTTAAAAAAGATGAGAATGCCACTATGACCACATGCTTCAAACATAACGTTAGAGTTAAATTTGGAAATTATGCAACTCGAAATTTGTCATCACTCCAAATACATCACTAATATATATCATATTTTATTTTCACTCAAGGCTCAGCTCAAAAAGCTTTTAATCCTAGGGTTATTATTTTTTTTAAGAATTTCTCTTTTTATTGAGTAAAAATATCCTCCAGTAAATTTTCAGTTTTTAAGTGTTTATCAGCTGTGACACGTTTTAACCATATCTATCAATAAATTATATATAGATTTTTATCATATAGTAAATTTTGCCTCTGTGCATCTCTACAGGACGGCGTCGCTCTTTGCTGCCGATACCGCTGAAATGTTGATGGACTGATCGACGTCATATCGGTGGCAGTGGCACTTACTACACGTGTGCTAAAACGAGACGCTTCTGTTGGAACCGTGAGGCCACGTGACGACGCCTGCACCCCTCTAGCCGGTGGTCCGCGCCAGGTGTCCGGCGATCAAATCTAAACAAAACCCGTCGGCGCTGCACAATCGCCATCACCATGGCACTTGTTCATCCTTCCTTGGTTTGACTGCCACTGCCTCCACCTCCACCACCAGACCAGACCAGTCACGAGGAAGGAGAAAGCTAGCCGGTTGTGCGTTGCAGACTGCAATGGAGACGGCGATGGCCGTGTCGGGCAGCGCCCTCTCCAGGCTGGGCGGCTTGCTAGATGTCAAGGAGGGCGTCGTCGAGCTCGAGCTCCTCAGGGCGGAGCTGACGGCCGTGCACGCCGCGCTCCGGGACCTCGCCGACGTGCCCCCGGCGCAGAAGCTCGACGAGCACGCCAAGGCCTGGGCCGGCCACGCCAGGGACCTCGCGTACGACGTCGAGGACGCCGTCGACGCGCTCGTGGCTCGCCATGCCCCGGAGGGCAGCTTCCTCAAGGAGCTTCGGGAGAGGGCCGCCGACCTGTCCAGGTCTCGCCCCACCGCGGCCGTTGACGCTCGCCGGCCGGCCTCTGCCGTCGACGCTGCCACACCGCCGCCGTACAACGAGGCGACGGAGATCGTCGGCTTGGGCGCCGCCAGAGACGACGTGATCAAGAAGCTCTGCGACGACGACGGCGACGAGCAACCGAAGCAGCGGCTGAAGACCATCTCCATCGTCGGAACCGCAGGTCTGGGCAAGACGACGCTCGCCAAGATCGTGTACGACACGCTCAGGCCGCGGTTCGACTGCGCGGCCTTCGTGTCGGTGTCCGTCAAGAATCCCGACATGGCCATGGTTTTCAAGAGGATGCTCCGCCAGCTTGACGACGACAAGCACGCGAGCGTCGGCGGCGAGGAACCGAGCGACGACGAGGCGCAGCTCGTCGATCAACTGAGGAAGTTCCTGCGAGACAGGAGGTATGTAGTTACTACCTACACGGCTACACGCGCTCGGCACGTACAAATTAGCATCAACAATGCATGTTGGGAATAGTCCCACATTTCTTATTCAGGAGGAATTGAAGGGGAGTCCCTCATGTCTTGAACTAGCTTTTGGGATGTAGCAAGATTTCCTTCCGGTTGAGCCAACGTCTCCCGGTTTTGGGCCATGGTGGGTACAGCAGTGGAGCTTTCCATGTGTGGCGATCAAATTAGGGTTTATACTATTAGTACGTTTATATGAAAACTTAACGGTATGAATACTAGTGAACCAAGGATAGGTAGAAGTGTGTACTCCCCGACTGAGAACAGGGAAATAGGGCAACATGGGTAGAACAGGGGAAAACAGAGGAAAATAGGGGAACACAAGGAAACCTCTCCGCATGCTCCAAGTGCAAAGAAGCGTGCCTCAAACGTGTTTGATTACTATGACATTGGGAGAGCTAAACTCAATTCTCAGTTGTCCCAATAGCAAATAAATTTGACTACAGGGAGTATGTCACTAAGGCCCATAGTTGATATATACTAATTGAAATTTCTAGTTGAGTTCAGATGGTTTGTTTAATACAAAAATGTTCGACCTGCATGGTGAACTCTGTCCAATAGACTTGTCCTTGTAACCGCGACCAAGGTGGTTTGCAGAACTAGATGGTGATATGTGCTCATACAGGAATACAACTCACAAAATCTTAATTTGTCTTAACTAGGCCATGTTCTTTTCAGCTTATTCATCAGATTGTTAAAATGGATCATAGGTTCCAATTTCTGAAAAAAAAATCTTCTACTGTATGGATTAGACATCATTAGTTTATCACTATCTTAAAA
This sequence comes from Oryza punctata, assembly GCA_000573905.2. Classification (NCBI taxonomy): domain Eukaryota; kingdom Viridiplantae; phylum Streptophyta; class Magnoliopsida; order Poales; family Poaceae; genus Oryza; species Oryza punctata. Next base: position 15,224,405 of record CM002488.2, read on the forward strand.
ACTAGTTGATACCTCGCGCGTTGCCACGGGGTATGTGGATGAATGCATGTTATACGATATTGAAATGATAGATGTACATGTTTAAATAATGTGAAAATGATGTGGAGATAATGATGTGACGTTGATTGCATATTGAGTTCTAAAAATATAACAAAATTGTAAATAATTTATCATATTTGCATGATATTTAAAATACACTAGATAATAATTGCTAGTGAGTGATAATGTATCACACTTACACGTTGATCTGTAGAATTTAGTTAGTGGACATCAACTTTATAGTAAGATAGGATACATTTTAAGCTATTTATTAAGTTTATTTCTCAGTGCTCAATAATCCAAATGAAACATGGCAATGCCACAGCCTCCTACGGTTGAAAAAATGTAGTCATCATTACTACACCTTAAGGATATCACAAAAGCTCAAAAGGATGCCAGCAATGGTGCCATTTCGCTTAAAGATGAACTTTAACTTTTCAAGCACATGGTTGTTCCCCTTTTGGCTGTTGACAATCCTATTTTTATAGTTGTGGAATTGGTGCTTTTTTGAAGAACGTAGAATGGGTGCTTATGAAGTATTCTAAGATGTATAATATATTTTACTCTGTGTTACTAATACATTTCTCATCCGGTGTTATTGTACATGTATAGGTATCTAATTGTTATTGATGATCTATGGGATAAGCCATCTTGGGAAATCATCAAGCATGCGCTGGTTGAGAATTATTGTGGAAGTAGAATAATCACAACAACCCAAGATTTCAGTGTTGCTGATCAAGCTGGAATGCCATATGAACTAAAGTCACTTTCTGCAGATAACTCTAAGATATTGTTCCTTCAAAGGATATTTGGCCATGACAACAAAATCTGTCTTGACGATGAGTTTGCTGAAGTAGCAGATAAAATTTTAAAGAAATGTGACGGTATTCCTATTGCTATTCTTGCACTAGCCAGTTTATTGGCTGGTAAAATAGGAGATAAGAAGGAATGGTATAAGGTCCGCGACTCTATCGGTTCAACACTTGAGAACAGTTCTGACGTGAAGAATATGAGAATGCCAATTTCCCTTGGCTATTACCGTCTACCTGCAAATATAAGGCCTTGCTTATTGTATCTAAGCATATTCCCAGAAGATTATGAGGTCAGGCGAGACCGACTGATATGGAGGTGGATAGCTGAAGGTTTTTTCCAAGATGGAAATGACGGAGAGAGCTTATTTGAGCTTGGAGAGAGTTATTTCAATGAGCTTGTAGGTAGAAACATGGTCAAATTATTAGACATAGATTACAGTGAAGACGGTATCAGGGAAGAATACTGCTGCCGTGTACATTTCTTGGTGGTGGATCTTATCAGCTCCTTGTCAAGCGAAGAAAACTTTGTGACTATATTGAATGATGAGCTGCAGAAATGTCCATCAAACAAGGGTTGCCGGTTATCCATCAGAGGAAACAAGGCATCAGTAGATACTACAAATCAGGCTACCATGAGCATGCTTCAAGCGCGGTCGCTCTCTGTCTTCAGTTCTGCCATTGGTAGCATCAACATTTCACAGTTCAGAGTTATTCGTGTATTGGACCTAGAAGGTTGTGATCTTTCAGAAAGCCACCGCCTCCTCGACAAGCATCTTGGTAGTTTGATCCACCTAAGGTACCTTGGACTGAGAGATACACGGATCACTGAACTTCCAGAAGAAGTAGGAAAGCTGCAGTTTCTGCAGACGCTGGACCTCGCAGGCACAAGGGTCAAAGAACTGCCGGAAACCGTCTTTCACCTTGGAAAGCTCATGTGCCTTCGTGTCGAATTTCAAACAAGGATTCCGAGTGGGATACGGAAGCTGGTGTCACTGGAGGAGCTCTCGGACATTTCGACTCGCGATTCACGGGATCTTGTGAACGAGCTGAGGAACCTAACGAAGCTGAGGGTACTCAAGATCACGCTGTGGCAGCCAACGCAGAGCACGGAGGAAGCTCTGGTGGAGTCTCTGCAGAATCTGCACAGGTTGCAGGATCTTCACATCTACGCTGCCGGCGGCAGTGGGCACAAGAGGCTGCTTGATCTTCTCCAGGATGGCAGCTGGACGCCACCTCCGCGCCTCCGGTCATTCAGCGCGGAGGGGACCTACATCTCTTGTAGCCCACTGCGGCTACTGCCAGTGTGGATCACCGCTTCCGCTGTGCCGCTCCTCTCCGTGCTGCTCATCCAGGTGAGGGAGCTCAGGCAGGTGGACATCGACGCCCTCGGGAAGCTGCCTGTTCTTCAGACACTTCGCGTGGAGGCGTATGAAATGAAGGAGAAGATTGTGATTAGCAGAGGTGCGTTCCCGTGCCTGAAGGAATGCCGGTTCAGGAACTCGGACCTTGGGCCGGTGATCCAGCGGGGAGCCATGCCGAGGCTTCGGATCATCGAGTTCTGCTTCGGGGTGCGGCAGACCAAGGATCTCGGCAATGGCTTCAACTTTGGATTGTCAAACCTTGGTTGGCTTGAGGAAGCTACCGTTTACATCAACTGTAAGGAGGCCACTGAACCGGAGGCAGAGGAAGCAGAGGTGGCAGTGAGGCAAGCGGCGGATACACATCCTAACCATGCCCACTTTGATATGAACACATATGGGGAAGAGCTCATGCGTTTCGACGATGATGACTAAGGTACAATGCTTTTATGGTTCAAAATATGTTTACCTGTTTTTAATTATGCTCTCCTAACCTGCTTGTTGTGATTATATGTTGTCTTTACGTTGTCAACATTGGCAGGACGATCAGACTAAGTTCTCCATTCATTTTGCTTTTCCGATAGGTTGGAACAACTTTTTTACTGCAGGAAATTGTTTGAAACATCGTGTTCAGTTTAGCTTGCTTCAGTCTCTAGATCACGTTGAAGAATCCGCAAATGTGGTAGGAACTTATATTGTGTTATCTTGTCAGATTTTATACAGCATGCGGTTAGCCGTCAGGGCTGTCTTGCTGTAATCTTGCTGTCTGCATACTCTGTAGTACGAATTCTCTGATTATGTGAAACTAGCTAGTACTACCTTCATCCTAAAATATAAGCCTCAACCACTCCGAACATAGAGATTATCTCATCAATTAGATTACATCCATACATGTAATAATGTAATTGTGGGGTTTAATGGTAGAGTATGAACATGCCTTTTGCTAGGTAGGACTACTTAGCTACTGTTTGGGGAGCTTTTTTCAAGAGAACTTTTACGGTACAATATACTACCAGTATACACTAGTAGTATATAGAAGGGCATGTTAGGAATTAGGTAGAAAATTAGAAATGGATTTTATAGTAATTTATGGTTTATATTTAATCCAATTGGGAGGAATACCTAGTCCTGGATCTCATCATGCACTAGGGAAGAACATTGCTAGAGCGATTTGATGACAACACGATTTGACGAGCAGCGAGGAGAGGCTAGACCCAGGTGGCTGAGCCTGGTCAATAGGTTGGCGTTCGCGCCGATCTGGCAGGCTTGCCATGCGCTCGTCCTTCTGGCTGAGCCTCAAGGCCCATGGCTAGACACGGCGACGAGCTGATGTATATATGGTTAAGAGCAGCGGTTGTTTGTAGCAGGGTGTGTTCTTGATTTCTTCACTATAACCCGGTTGTTTACACAGAAAGACATCTTTGCCTTATTTTAATTTTATACTAGATATATTCATTAAGTAGGGAGAGGGAATCAATCTACACCACCGTTAGATCGTTTATACTGAAAGTATATGCTAAAAGTTCTCTTCTTCAAATAGTATAGCTTCGTATGGATTGTGATAATTTGAAAATGAATTAAATGCCAACAACTAGGAAACCTAGGTTCTACATATTCTCATCAGCTGGATTCTCATTCACTGCTCAAACAGACCCTTAATAAGGAGCTATGTAAATTTAGCCGTCTCACTACAACGGTAACCCTTATCTGTGTCGGGCTTCAACCCACATCTGTGTCGGGTATGGAGCCCGACACAGCGTAAAGGTCAGTGATGTGAGGAATCATCTCAAACGGGTATAAGTCCGTTACGGATGGAGTTATCTCAATCGGGCATCAATTATTGTCCGTCACCGATAGGTTTGACCCAGACGACCAGTCAAATAGAGCCCGTCACGGATGACCTATCGCAATCGGGCTACAACTAGCGCCCGTCACAGATGTCTGTCCTCTCAAACGGGCCTAAATAGAACCCCATCACAGATGATTATTATTCGCAATCGGGTCCCAACTACAGTCCGTCACAGATTACTGTAATCTCAATCGGGCTTTAAGTTACAGCCCGTCACGGATGACTGTATTCTCAATCGGGCTTTAACTTATAGTCCGTCACCGATGACTATGACAAAAAAAATAAATATTGTTTTTTGGCTAGTCTCAGGCCTGTGCTAGCCATGCCCGCTGCAAAATAACAGAAACAGATCGATATGCCATTCACACATATATATCCCAGCATCCCCATTTACATATATATATATTGCAGCATCCCCATTCACAAATACCATTCACATATATTTTAGATAAATAACATCCATATTCACACATGCATATTGGTCAAGTGGTAAGCATCATAACCTGCAATATTCATCTAGAAAGAATTTACATAGAGATAATAAATGTAATAAACAATAATATTACATAGTAACATGTGTTTGACAATTCAAATATAATGTTAAAAATTGTTTTTACTTAATCTTAACCCTAAACATTCCTTTAGGGTGAATAATTTCGTGGAGGATGAACTCGGTAATCTCCTCACGAATATCCTGAAAGCTGCTATCCGGATCCTTTGAAAATTTGTCCTACATGTACAAAATTTGAAATTAGTCGAACGATCTTTAGATATATGTATGTACTTTAATTAAGTTAGAACATGTCACGAATGAGACCACAAACCTTCAATTCACCTAAAGTCTTCACCTTATCTTTGCAAAGTAGGCGCATGTTGTGGTAGACATGGAATCCGCACTGATCGTCTATTTGTTATTTGACTGGGAAGTCCTTCTTATGGATAAGTGTATCCTGCCCTGTCTTTCGAAGGCCTCCTTTTTGCACATATTGAGCCCACGCTTCATCTATCGCGAGTTGAATCGGGGTCCAATCGTATGCTTTCTTGTCAATTCTAGAGTTTAAGTAGTGGCACGTACTCCACTTAGGCGTTATTACCAGTAGGATCCAATGTCCACAGCGGTATTGAAATAGTTAAAGTTAATACTAAAGCTGGACGTGCAAATAATTGTATTTAGGGATCACACTTACTATTGATTATAGGCGCACATGATGTACTCCTTGTCTTGACGTGCCCAGAAGGTGTCAAACAAGTAGTTTACCATTCCTTGACGGTCCCCTTGAAGATTTGTGACATTGACTACCTGAGGATCAAGGAAGGTAACTTCCGGTGCATTCTTGAGACACCACTTCCAACTATACCTGCACGCAAGACAAACGATTTTATAAGCATGTTACACGGATTGAGATGAATAATTTTCGTGAGCAAGAGTACTTACAACGAATAGCACTTGAGGAGTGTTGTGTCCACCGAGCGGAGCATGTAGAGGTCGAATAGATCCTTGAAGTCTACCACGATAAAATTTGGTGGCCCAAGGAATGGTGCTCTTGCGTGTTTGCCTATTATATTAGTTTCTCTATTCTTCCTCCTCACGTTAGATTTTTCCATGTAGTACATGTGTAGCTCCTTGCAAGCGGTGCCCATCGTTGCTAGCACGTCGTCTCTAACCAACGACATGCCTAGTTGGAAGGAGGATGGAGGTACGGGCTTCCTAGGTACTACCAACGCCTTGCTCAGATCTAACTTTGTTGGAGCAAGTCGTGAGCCCTGTAGCTTTCCCTTTCCTCGCCTCCTTGTAGCAGATTTTCCGATAGCAATTTCTCTGGGGGAAGAATGCGCCTTATTGCTCTTCTTCATGGGTGGGGGTTTGATGATCGCCCCGCTGTCGACCTCCATAGGCTCGTCACTAAAGTCTGTGTCGTACTGCAACTCGACATCATCTATATCTTTGTGACGAGCGGGAGCTGGAGGTGCTGAAGGAGCAGGGGCCGGTTGTATCGACAGGCGACTGCTTGGTGCAGTGGTTGGCCTCGGGATAACCCTTATCTCAATGAGGTCCTTGGGCCATTGGATGAAGGTTCCACGTGCATTACCAAGGGTTAGAACCTCGTCGTTCGGTGGATGCCTGAGTGGGAAATGATCGAATTCTGGCTTCACCGAGTCGACTTGGACCTTCGCACAGTCAGCCCGTAGTTGCGCCCCATGCACTCTAGTCTCCAGGGTCGGCTTGAAAGCTAGGCCTTCAGCAACAGGGATCGAGAAGGTCAGCATCACCCTTACTGTCAGGGTGCAGCTAGTTGGTTCCTGCGATAGATTAATACGAATTTTTAGAGTACTACTTACCATATGGTTTCGTTAAGAATTCTATGCGTTGCGGATGAGAGATGTACCGTAATTTGGTCGACGGCGGCGGGGACCGATGGGGGATTTTCCCTGGCCTCAGTTGATGCATAACTGCTGCGCCTATGCGTGGGACTAGCTAGATCCTGTTGCATAGCAGCAGCGGCAGGCTCCGGGATATTTTGTTCTTCTCGAATCTCCTGCCTGATACGGGCCCTCATCGATTCAAGCTTCTCGTCGAATTCAGAGCTCAATTCGGCTCTGACCTGCTCTCGGATCTGGACGGCAAGGCGGGCATCTTTTTGCGCCTTCGTGATTGTCCGCTTCTTGTACTGCCACGCGTAGTCCGGGAATCCAACTTTCCATGGCACGTTGGCGTCAAGTCCCTAGTCCGTCCACGGTGTTCCTTGTTGCCCAACGCTTTACTGAGGATGTCGTCCTCGCGTCTTTGAGAGCTGCCCTCTGGCGAGGCTTCTTGGGAGGTAACCAACTCCTTCTGTAGTACAAATGAGTTCGGATTAGACGAAAAGTTCGGTGCAGATAATGCGAACAAATATTGAGATTAGGCACTTACTATATTATCGTACACTTGTTGATCTTGGGGATTTAGAAACGAAACTGACCCATCTTGATTCTTCTGGTACCTCACCCGGGCCCAGTTCCTTGCCCGTGGGTGTGGGATGTCCACGAACACCGGCGGTGTGTTCACTGCCGTTGCCGCCTCATCTTACTGGTGCCATTCCTCCAGCTTCCCCATGTATCCTGCGGTGCCTAGGCGGTGCGGATGCACGTTCCTGGCCTGCAGTGCTCTATACGCTTCGCTTCTGGCCCGGGATTCGGGGGTCGATTTCTTCTCGTAGAATTGCTCCCAAACGTCATCCGTTATGAAGGGCCATTGGTCTTTTGGATCAGGGGTCATCGGATTTAGGACAAACTCCGTGACCAGCCTGCTCTTGAAATTCTTCCAACAATTGCCCATCACCTTGAACGCAGCCTGCTTGAGCCTCTCCTCGTCGGCTGCAGGATACTCGAAGCTCTCCTTGAATTTGAGCCAAGCAGCGTTCTTCTCCGCTTCGAGCACAAGCTTGATGTCATCCGTGAGGATTGTGAAGTTTTCCCTCGCTACGATACCGTAGGTGGACATGAACTTGGCTAGGACATTGCGAGGACGCGTCGACAGTCCAACTTGGTTCACCTCTGAGATGGTGTACCGTTCCTTAGGGATTCTGTTCCCTGTCCTACGACCCCGTGCCCTTGAGGATCCACTAGTTGTCGTCGACATCGGTTCATCTTGCTGAGACATCGTCTAAATAACTGTGCTTTTAAATAACAAAGTTAATTAATTTTGTAAACAAATCACGTATGCACGTAAGTCGGTTAATTCAGTAAGTCCCAAAATCACTTAGTACTACCATAGCTACTCTTACTCGCTCCACCTGAACTATTCTACTTTACAACAAAATGGCTCCTCCTCGCTCTCTTTTACACGTTTCTTAATTATCAAAAAATGCCAGATTACGAAATGTTCTGGATGTCAAGGTGTCTTGGAAGGTTTCGTACATGTACTACCCCAACCAAACCAACTTGGCACCCGGAACACTTCGTATTCTATGATGATTTGATAATCTAGAAACAAAGTCCTTACGTAAATGCATAATTATCAAAAAATGACATAAACCGAGGTGCACTGGGATCAGAAGTTTTTTAAATCGGTGTTGTGAGTGCACTAACTCGACCGAACTAACTTCTGACCCTACGCACCCCGGATTGTGCGACGTTTCGATAATATTTTTCGAACCAACTTTAATATTAGAGATGAATAATTACCAAAAAATAACAAAAACCGAGGTGCACTGGAATCTGACGGTGTCTTAATCGGTTTTGTGAATTACATATAACTCGATCAAACCACCGTCAGACCCTAGGCACCTCGGATTCTGCGATAATTTGGTAACGTATATTTGCTAACATTTTAACTATGCATCAAAATTAGTCTAGTTCAACCTACATTTCACCTATAATCACTAAAGTTCGCTAAAATATCCTACATTGGACTAAATTCAGAAAAGTTCACTAAAATTGAATCAATAAAATAACGTATATTTCATAAAATTTACTAAACTTAACTAAAAAACCTAAGTAACCCTAAAATCCCTAAAATAACCTAAATTTCACTAAAATCACTAAAATCAATAAAGTTCACTAAAATATCATCCATTCGTCTACACATCACTAAAATTTACTAAAATAACCTAATTAAAATAACCTAACTAACACTAAAATCAATAAAATAACTAAACCTAATTTTCACTAAACCTAAATTTTACTAAGCCTAATTTTTAACTAAACCTAATTTATAACTAAACCTAATTTTCACTAAACCTAAAAATCACTAAACCTAAAGCACTAAAATCACTAAAATAACCTAAGTAACACCAAAATCACTATAATCACTTAGTGTCATCCTATCTACTCACTAAAATTTCACTAGAATGACTAAAATAACCTAAATTGCACTAAAATATCGGTACTAACACTAAAATCAATTAAATCACTAAACCTTCCTTTAGTCTAAACCTAAATTGTACTAAACCTAATTTTTAACTAAACCTAATTTTCACTAAACCTAACACTACAATATCGGTACTAACAGTAACATCACTAAAATAACCTAAGTAATTACTAAATCACTAAAAATCACTAGTAACTTCCACACTGACCGGCGGCGGCTTGGGGAGGAGAGGCGGCCGGCGGCGGCTTGGAGACGAGGCGGTCGGCGGCGGCTTGGGGAGGAGAGGCGGCCGGCGGCGGCTTGGGGAGTTGGCGGTCGGCGGCGGCTTGGAGAAGAGGCGGACTGCGGCGGCTTGGCGACGAGGTTGGCAGCGTCGGCGTCGGCGTCGTGGTCGTCGGCGGCGGTTAGGGTTCTGTGACTTAGAAAAATTTTGAATCCAGATCCAGATCCAACGCGGTTATTTTATGTTTGTACGGGTAGTGAACATCTCAATCGGGCGTGAACAAAAGCCCGTCACGGCTGACAACATCCGTGACGGGCTCTATTCTGATGCCCGATAGAGATGTTGTCATCTCTATTGGGCTGTAAGTCACGGATGACAACATCTGTGACGGGCTCTAGTGTGGGCCAGATAGAGATGTTGTCATCTGTATCGGGCCTGTTCTAGGGCCCGATACAGATGACATTTGACTCCTGTTTATCATTGACCTGAACTGATAATAAATAATAAAATACTTCACAATGAACATGTGCTCATTTTACTAAAATCACATTGATTAACTTACTGTACCAAATAATTTTGTGAAGTACAATAAATCACTAAATTTACTAAATTCACAATAAAATTTTATTACTAATAAAAAAATACTTCCTTTCCATCTTACTTCACTAGTATCCAAAACCAACATAACAATTAAGCACAACTAAAATCACAAGGTTATACCTTCCGTATGATCTGAGCGAATATACGCCACAGGCTCGTGTGGATCATCGTCAAGGTCGATTTGGGGCCGTACATGAAGATTCTGGTTGTACTCTTCTTCGTCGACGACATTGTCAACACCAACAATTTGGCGCTTGCCATCCCTCACGATGTGCATCTTCTTGTTTGCGGGGTCTTTAATGTAGAAAATCTGCTCGACCTGTTTCGCAAGTACGAATGGTTCGTCGGCGTATCCAATCTTGGATAGATCTACTAAAGTGAAACCTTCCTTGTCGACTTTAACACCAGTGCGTATATTCACCCAGCGGTATCGAAACAAAGGAACCTTGAACTTCACGTAGTTCAGCTCCTAGATCTGCTCAATGCGGCCGTAGTATGTTTTTGACCTAATTTGATCCTGGAAGGTATCTATACGGACTACGCTGTTTTGCACTGTGCTTTTGTCATCTTGTTGGACGATGTAAGATGTGTATCCATTAATATCGTATCCTTGCCATGTGTCTATGGCTCAACACGGTCCCATCCCCAACAACTGTACTATCTCATTTGGGATATCCGTCGACACTGTGACACGATTCTTGAACCAAGCGTTGAACCGAGAGTTATGTTCCCTGTTAATCCACGTCTCAGATCGACCCAAGTTCTCATGCCGGATTTTGGCTAAATGCTCCTCAAAGTATGGGCCAACTTCTGCCATGTGTTGGAGCACAACAAAATGAGCCTGCGCGTAGGAAGCTTGATCGGGCCTAATTCTTTTCCTCCCTATTGTGCCAGCACCTGACAACCTTCCTTCGTGACGAGACGCTGGAACTCCTATAGGTTCGGCCCCTGACATGTAATCCACGCAGAACTCAATGACCTCCTCCGTCGTATATCCTTCAATGATGCTCCCCTCCGGTTTTGCTCTGTTCCGAACGTATGCCTTCAGAACTCCCATGTACCTCTCGAACGGGTACATTTCTCTTAGAAAAGCTGGGCCACATAGTTTTGTTTGCTTCACAAGAGGAACAGGGAGATGAACCATGATATCAAAGAAAGACAGTGGAAAAAACATCTCCATGTGGCAGAGGGTATTGACAATATCTGTCTGCAACCCATCTAGATCTTCGGGATCTATAACTTTCTGACCAATTGCATTGAAAAAGGTGCACAGACGTTGGATCGTATGACGGACCTTGGGGGAAGAATGCCTCTGATAGCAACTGGCAAGATTTGTGTGATTAGCACGTGGCAATCGTGAGACTTTATTCCAACCAGTTTTAGGTCTTCCGATTTGCCGTACTTACTAATCCTCGCTGAATAGCCCGATAGAACTTTGATATCTTTCAGGCAAGACAACATTGCGATCTTCTCATTCTTCGACAGTGTGTGGCAAGCTGGAGGGAGGTACACTCTACCTGTCTCTGCATTTGTTACGGGCTGGAGTTCACTGCGAATGTTCATTTCCTGTGGATCAAGGCGCGTGTTCAACCCGTCCTTTGTTTTGCCGGTAATATTCAGCAGCAGGCCAACCAAACTCTCACACGCATTCTTTTCTACATGCATGAGATCAATGCAATGATGAACCTCAAGATCTTTCCAGTAAGGTAATCGCCAAAATATGGACTTTTTCTTCCACATACCCTTGTCCTTTGCCTGACTATGTTTTCTTTTCTTCCCCAACTCGTTGGTTATGTCTTTGACCAAGTTGTACACCTCATCCCCGGTCAAATCGTTGGGAGTCTGCTGAAGTTCTCTCTTACCGTTGAAAATATTCTTCTTCCTTCGAAATGCGTGACGTAGCGGGAGCCACCTCCTATGACCCATATAAACCATCTTTCGTGATTTCTTCAACCATCGGCTGCGTGTATGTTCCATGCAGTCGGAGCAAGCCTTCTTTCTTTTCACAGTTTGGCCAGAAAGATTACCGAGGGTGGGATAGTCATTAATGGTGCAGAACAGTAGAACTCGTAGCTTGAAATTCTCCTGACCATACGCATCCAAAGTTTCCGCACCTTCTTTCTAGAGCATCTCAAGATCATCCATAACAGGCTCCAAGAACACGTCGATATCATTGCCCAGTTGTTGCGGTCCTTGGATCAGCAAGCACAGCATAATATATTTTCTTTTAAAGCACAACCATGGCGGTAGGTTAAAGTTTGAAATAAGAACTGGCCAGGTGCTGTGAGTACTACTCAAGTCTCCGAAAGGATTCATGCCATCTGTACACAGACATATCCTCATGTTTCTGGGGTTGGCAGCAAAGTCATTGTGTTTTCGATCGATATTTGTCCATTGAATTGAATCCGCTGGGTGTCTTAGCATACCGTCGTTCCTTCTCTCAGTGGCATGCCAACGTACTAACTTCGCCTCCTTGGGGTTTGCAAATATTCTTTTGAAACGATCAATGATTGGTACGTACCACACAACCTTCACGGGACCACCCCGCTTTGATCTTTTCCCTTCGTCAGGACTTTTCTTTCGCTTGTATCGAGAGGCCTTGTAGACAGGACAAGCATCTAAGTCTGCATACTGCTTGTGGTACAATATGCAGTCGTTTGGACAAGCGTGAATTCTACGGACCTCTAACTCCAGGGGACACAAAAACTGCTTTGCTTCGTATGTCGTCTCGGGCAATGTGTTCCCATCAGGCAGTAAGGACTTCAAAATTCCCAAAAGCTCCGTGAAACTCTTGTCTGTCCATCCACTACTTGCCTTCAGCTTCATTAGGTCCAAGGTAGCTGATAATTTGGTGTGCTTTGCTTTGCATCCGGCGTACAGAGACGTCTGCGAGTCACTGACCAACCTGCTGAATTTTATGGAATCTCTCTCGTTGTAGGCTGGATCCTCAACGTCAGTAACATGTCTTGCAGCAGATCGTGATCAACATCAACCATTTTCACCGCCTAGTGGAGAAGGTACAAACATGTCATGCTCATCTTCATCTTCCTGATTTTGCGCACCAGCACCGTCTACAGCTGCAGCACTTCCTAATTCTTGCTCTCCATGCTTGACCCAACATGTGTAGCCTTTTATGAATCCTCGTTGTATCAGATGAGCGTGTACGTCCACTCGGCTATCAAAAATATTCTCATTCTTGCAATCTGCACATGGACAACACATGTAATCGCTGTTTCTTCTTTTCCTATTCTCCTCCGCGGTGTTTATAAAATTTAATAGCCCATTTCTATACTCCTGACTATGACGTTTCACGGATTTTGCATATATCCAACTTCGATACATCGCTGCAGAAATGAAAAAATAATCAGAGAAACTTCTTATAAGATAAATACTCTAAATTAATGAGAATTGATGAATTGTCTAAAGTACTGATTACTATTTGTCTAAAGTATCTTTATGAATTTACTGCTTTTTTTGAAAAAAAATTTAAAATTTCGCCCCCTCCAACCTCCCACCAAAATTGTGAATAGTGGGATACAGTTACACTGGTAGTTACGGCTATTTATAGTGTGCAATAACTATCTGTAACGGTCGAAAAAATTGTCTTCTCTGTCGGGCATATCAGTTATCTTTATCGGGTCTAAAAAAATGCCCGTCACAGAGGACTGCAATCTGTGACGGGCTTTGTTGTTATCTCAAACGGGCCTCAAGCTAGAGCCCATCACGGATGACACATATCTGTGACGGGCTCCAACTAGGACCCGAGTCATATGTGACGGGCCCCAGCTTGGGGCCCGTTTGAGATATTTAAGGTTATCTCAATCGGGTCCTAGTTGGAGCCCGTCACAGATATGTGTCATCCGTGACGGGCTTCAGTTCTACGCACATTTAACTTGTCTCTTCGACTCTATCTCAATCGACCTCTTTTAAGGTCCGTTTGAGATGTATTCTTTGTGACGGCCCGTAAAAACCAGTTATGTTGCAGTCCGTCACAGATGAGAGGATCTGCACTAGTGTCTCACTAGTGTCTCCATTTTAGTGCACGCTTTCCTGATCATTCATTTCTTAATCTATGTGCGTAAGACTTTCAAAATGATTTCCTGAAAATTCTTGTTTCAACATGACATAATTTTTGCTAGGCTAGTTAATTTCCTCGTACTTAACAGACATCATTCTATTATATATGAAGGAGTAGTATATATTTGAAGACACAATTTAAATACTTATGTTTAGGAAACTGAAAAATATTACTATGAAGGCTAGGTGAAACATGGCAACCACCTTATGGCATTGAGTACAAATATAGTAAGTACATTAAGTTGTCTCAAGTATTATTACGCCAATTCTTCTAAGAGCGATATTCTGGTACTCTCTACTCTACTGGTAGTTATTATACAATCAGTAATATTAAAGGTAAATTAGTAATTTACTAAGCTAATGATTACGAGTAATTATACCCCTATTTTTTAGACAATAATATTCCTCCACATTTCTACTACCGCTAATTAGGATGATAGTAGAAAACAATCTGAACCCATTACCGGTTTAGATTGTTTTCTACTGTCAGTATAGAGCATTGGTGTGAGATTATTTTTTTTAAAGGGGGCTTCTAAATGACTATACCACATCATCCCGTCGGGATAGGATGGTACGAGCTAGGTGTTATCAAATCTGCTATTCCATCATAATGAGCTGATACTCATGTATTCCAGATTTGGTACAGGTAGATACGTACCCCCTGGTTTCAGCTCAACCACGTCATCCGTATTCTCCGCCTCGCGTGCCACCACATCCTCCGGAACTAGATCTTCACTGCATGTGCAGACTGCACGCGTCCTTCCACCGTGCGACTCAGGACAACTCCTTGGACGTTGCGTCCCCCCGGTGAATCTCCTTCACAACGTGCCGATGAACCGCACCAATGAACCGCACCAGATATAACAGCCAACCACTCGTCCTGCCGCCGTCAATGTTGCCAACCAAGTGACGGTGACAATACCAAAAAAAATCTCTACCACCAGTCGTCTCGCGCTGTACTCCTAGTGTAGCACCGCCCATCTGTGGGAACCGGGCATGCGTACAACTCCTCATCTTTGCCAGCTCGGTTGATTTCGACACCAGTTAGTCCTTCTCTTCTGCAACGAAGGCCAGGTAGTGATCCTCTTCCATGGGAGAGATGTCACTGTCCTCCCCTCCCCTCCCCTCCCCATATCCGGCAGGGCGGGCCCACCACATGATGCATGGGTATTCAAATGAATATCCAAGATTTTTGAACAAAAAATAAATATACAAAGTATATATTCCATATGTATATAGAAAAAAAGAAAAAAGACCAGCACATTCAAAAGAAGCCCATTACTATCCCTCCCACCATCTTTCTCTCCCCATTGTTTTGGGCCCATTAGCCCAATAGCAAAAAAAGCCCAATTTATCCTAACCCTATCTCCACAGCCGAACTCCTCCCAGGCCCCAGCTCCCAGTCGGCGCCGCCACCCACCAGTCGCCAGGACGCCAGCGCTAGCCGCCTAGCCAGCCCACCGTGCCGGCCGCCGGCGCCCCGCGGTCCCGCCGTCCCGCGCCCACCGCCCAGCTGCTTGTCGTCGCGAGTCGCGACGCCGCCCCCGCACCCGCCGCTGCAGCCCCGCCCCGGCGCCCCGTCGGCCGTCGCCCACTCGCCCGTCGGCCTTCGGCCTGGGCTCGGCCGCTCGCGCCACGCCGCCACCGCGCCGCCGCCGGCACCCGCTGTCTTGCGCCGGGGCGCCGGGCGCGCCCGCCCCCGCCGTCTGTTGCCGGTCGCCACGACGACGTTGCCCCTCACCCGGCCCGTCGGCCGTCGACCCGGCCGGTGCTGTTTGCCCTGACTGCCTATTGGTCAGCCACGCGGCGCGCGTCCCCGCCCCGTCGCAGCGTCCCTGCCTCCGCCCTCTAGCCTCCTGCCTCGCTGATCGCCCGACGGTCGACGCCCGGTCGCCTGTGGCCATGCTGGGCGCTGGCGGCCTTGCGCCTGCCTCTGCCTGGCCAGCTACCGGCTGCCCGCCTTCGGTAGTTCGGCCTGCCGGCTGCCCGGCTGCCGCCTGCCCCTGCCCGGCTGCCCCGCGCCGTCAGCCGTGCACCCCTGCAGGCTGCAGCCCCGCTGAGTCGCTAACGAACTAACGATTAACGAAGCCCGAACTGCCGAAGGTATCTGAGTAACCCTCCCCTCCTAGTTGAATATAGGATATTAGGATTTATTTCATAATTGAATCTAGGATGGTTTACTTTAATTCAGGAATTATTCATGGTAGAATATAGTATATTGTTGTTATGTAGATTTGAAACATGAAGAGAAAAAATGCTCCCACGGTAAATTTAAAGGCTTTTTAAGAAAAGGCAACTGCAAATAAGATGAATAAAGAACCAACTGGTCCATGTCAGCCTCCTTCTATTGATCCAACTCAGCCTTCTTGCATTGGTCCAAGTCAACCTTCTTGTATTGAGAGTCAGATGCAAGTAGTGATATATCATGGTCAGCCTGAGAATGAGAGTACTAGTGGGGCAAGCAGTCCAACGACAATACCGCCTAATGTAGAGAATGATGATATGGAGGAGGGCCAAATGATGAGTTGTCTAGTGAAGAAGACAAATTGTGGTGTATATGACATAGAGCATGATCCTGGATTGAGGACTCCTATCTCACAATATGATGTCAATGACCAAGATTCAGTTAGAAGGAGGTATATTGCATTGGGCCCTCGTCAACCAAAGATGAATAAGGATGATTTTCCGCAGCATGAGTGTGGAGGTATGCGCCGCTTTATGCCAAAGTGGTTTTCTGAGTTCAAGTGGCTTGAATATAGTGTGTGTAAAGATGTTGTATATTGTTTTGTTTGTTATTTGTTCAAAGATAGCACTAGCAATCATGGTGGAGATGCTTTTGTTAATGGAGGTTTTCGAAATTGGAACATGAAAAGTAGAGTTAGTAAACATGCTGGTGCTGTCAATAGTGCTCATTGTGAAGTTGAAGAGAAATACAATTTGTTCATGCAACCTAAGACATCAATTCGTGAGTCCTTCGCCTCAAACTCTGTAGAGTTTAAGGTTCAATATCTAGCTCGCCTGACATGGTCACTCAAGTGCATAAGATATCTTTTGAGGCAGGGGTTGGCTTTTCGTGGTCATGATGAGTCAAAGGATTCTAGCAACAAAGGAAATTTTAGGGAACTTGTGCAATGGCTAGCTGGTAACTTTGAAAAAGTTAATAAGGTGGTTCTAAGAAATGCACCAATTGGTTATTAGATGATAGACCATAAGATTCAGAAAGAACTCATTGGTTCTTGTGCTCACGAAACAACTAAACTTGTCATAGAGGAACTTCATGATGAGTGTTTTGCAATTCTTGCTGACGAGTCTAGTGATGCCTACCAACAAGAATAATTCGCTCTTTGCTTGCGGTTTGTCATAAGACGGGGCAACCAGTTGAATGGTTTCTAGGTCTTGTCCATGTTAGAGATACTACGTCATTGACTCTTAAGGAGGCAATTAAGTCCTTTCTTATTAAATACCAACTGCCCTTATCCAAGGTACGTGGATAAGGATATGATGGTGCTAGTAACATGAAGGGTCACATTAATGGTTTGAAGAAACAAATCCTGGATGAGTCCCCCTCAGCTTACTGGGTGTCATTGATAGGCAACTTCAAGAGCTCAATAGCAGATTTGATGAGGTAAACACAGAGTTACTTAGATGCATGGCATCATTTAGCCCAACCAAGTCCTTCTCTGGTTTTAATGTTGACAACTTAGTTAAGCTGGCCAAGTTTTATCCTAATGATTTTGATGTTGAAGAAATGAACCAACTCACCTTTCAACTGAACCGCTATATTAGTGATGTGAGTAAGGATGAGAATTTCACAAATTTGAAAACTTTAGCAGACCTATCTATGATGCTTGTCAAAACAAACAGTTTGTCGTTATGACCTTGTTTACAGACTTCTCAAATTGGTGTTAGTTCTTCCTGTTGCAACTGCTGGTGTTGAGAGGGTTTTCTCTTCAATGAACTATATCAAAAACAAGTTAAGAAGCAAGATGGGGTAAAATTACTTGAGTGATTGCTTGGTTACATTCATTGAAAGAGATTTCTTCTCGCAAGTTAAGGATAAAGACATCATCAATCATTTTCAAAGTATCAAGAAACGGAAATTTCTTCTCTAAATGTAAGATTTCTTATTATTTTACTATTTTATATGCTCTATCAATTTGATGTATTTTGTTAATTGAAATTTCAGTATTGTACTCTAATATGCTTAATGCATTCTATTTATGGTCAATTCTACCAATATGTAATTTTATGATATCATATTCATACTATTATATATCATACAACTATTAGGTTTTAGGTTTTTGGTTGAAAATTTTTTCTATCTCTTTCGAATACCCAAGTTGAATATCCTGGACCCGCCCCAGCTACCCGGTCACCTCCACTAAGAACAGCAACACGGTGCAGGGGAGGGGGGGTTGGCGGTTGGTGTAGGAACACAACATGGGTGGTGCTAGGTATGGTACTGAGACTGAGATATCCAGTAGCGGATGAGCGGGTGGGGGAATGGCCTTCTCCGCAGAGACCACAAAGTAGAGCCCGACGGATTTGTTGTGCATGCCATGCAAACTTTTTCTTGAAGATTCTCTTTTATTTCCCCTTTTTAGCTTTTCTCTTGAAGATTCTAAACTATTTGTCATGGATGTATAACAATACACAATATAAGATATTTTTTTTAAAAAAATGTGATAAACTCTTTCTGTTTAGTGAACATGCCAGGCAAACTTAAATATCCTAAAAATTAAATTAAAAACGAATGGTATATCTCGGTCTTAAAAACTAGAAATGAAATGGCAAATTTTTATATTATAACAGTACATCACTAGCTATCGTTGCAAGTGAGGCTTTGCATTTTTTTTCAAAAAATGGGTTAGTTACTTGTACTTCATATTCGGAAGAGACATAGCCTGCTTTTTATTTTCAGCAGTAAAAAGGAAATAAGGAGTATTATCATACATGCATGCGCTGAGTTTAATATGTAATATACACGTAAATCACAAAATTATGATTGGCGTTTCATTTCAGTATACTTGGTTAGGAAGAGCATCTCACCAAATTCGCAGAGTGAAACAGGGAACTTATGTCCTGACACCACCCATTCTTAACCCTGTAGCCTACGTGAGACATCTTAGCAAATTTTTCTGTGCTCTACTAAGCAAGGAGAAGCAACCCACGGAGTCCAATATACCCAGGGAATAACATATTTATATGAGAAAATTCGATCCATAGCATACTAAAAACCCGGTAAGACAATAGCACAATAAAGTTCCCACTTTGACCAAAAGCACAGGCCATCGGTTTTCTTGCGATACATGGCACTTCCATCATATTTTGAGCTAACGGTGTTAGATTGGAGTAGAAAAATATTATCTTCCGACTTATTTGCCCTTCGTCTTCCTCCTATATGACCAGGCCATCTCCTCGTTGTTACAGCCCCCATGCGGAGTAGCCGCCGCACCATGTGCGGTCAAGCAAAAGATTGCTGCCATCGTACCGCTGCGCATTGTCGCATGTACCAGCCGTGCATGGTCGAACCACCCATCATCCACCGCCGTCGCCTCACCGCAACCTGCAAGCAACCGCCATTGACCAAGTCGTAGCGCCTTGCAGCCCCCACGCGGTCGAGCAACCTGCGAGCAGCTGCCGTCATTGCCCCGCCACCACTGTTGATCAAGTAGTCACGCTTCGCAGCCGCATACGGTCGAGCCACCTGCAAAGCCACCGCTGTCGTCGCCTCACCGCAACCCACAAGCAACTGCCATTGACCAAGTTGTAGCGCCTCGCAGCCCCACGCGGTCGAGCAACCCGCGAGCAGCTGCCATCATCGCCCTGCCACCACTGTTGATCAAGTCATCGCACTTCGCAGCCGCATGCGGTCGAGCCACCTGCAAAGCCACCGCCGTCGTCACCCTGCCGTGCCTTGCAAGCAGCTACCGTCATCGTCCACCAAGCTGCTAGAAACCGATGCCTCCAAAGCAGTGCTGACGGCCTCGACCACGAGAGAACCACCCGGAGGTAAGGTGGAGGAGCCGCGGCTGAGGACCGGCGGTAGAGATGAACGCGCCGGTGCCGGTGAGGAAGGTCACTGATCTGGCCGTTGGTGTAGACACAAAGGACGGAGAGGGGGCCGAGACTGCCGCCCTGGATGGTGGAGATGGAGCTAGCGGTGCCATCGAGCTAGGAGCGGCGTGGGGGAGGGGACAGGGTGGGTGGCAGAGAACTCCTGGGGACGGAGGCCGAGGTTGAGGGGGCCCGTGGGATATGGTGCTCTATAGAGAGGATTAAGGGTAAAATAGTCTTTCTCCATCCCAACTCATATGTTTGGATAGCAAATATGATAGGAATACTACGAATCGAAGAAAAACTAGTGGTATGTGCTTCTAGTTGAAAGGTGGAAATTTTTGTACTATTTCTTGGTACTGATGCTATGGATCGAATTTTCTCTATTTATATATCATGCCTATACCTATGTGTACAAGCAGATGTTGACTAATTAATTGTTCTTTTATTTTGGTTGGCTATGTAAGCATTCTTTGGCTGGGGTTGCAGTATACAACTTTTTAGACATCAATATAGTATATTAATGGTATATCTTATGATGAGCACCCTAATTTTTTCCTCTCTTTCATGTACTAACAAAGAACCAAATTAATATACAACAATCTGATATGAGACTTTCAACAACTGACTTTAGCAAACACAATCCAGTAGTCCAACGAAGAAATTTAGCCAGATAGATGTGGAGATTATGGGTACCACATACCCACAGATCTAGTTATCTGACTGGTTATAGGGGATATACAATGTATATAGAATATGTACAATACTAGGGTTTGGGTATTACGTTGACTTGTTTATCAAGGCACGGCTTGTAGTCCTAGTTTGTTAAGATTGTAAATTAGTTATAAGAGATTTAAAACGTAAGGAGTTAAATCTCTATCTTGTAAACCCTTTCCCTCCGGCTATATAAGGAGCACAGGGTGCCCCATGCGGGCATAAGCACAATCCGATCATCAGATCAATACACAACTCGGAGACTCAAATCCCCGAAACAGGAGTAGGGTATTACTTCTTCGTGAAGGTCTGAACATGTCTAAATCCTTTGTTTCATAACCCATCTTCTTTTTCATCTTGTTCGCTACCCCTTTTCATATTGCTGAATTCTAGTTCCGATAGTTAGTGTGCTAGGTAGGGGAAGCATCAAGTTCATCGCCGACCAAGTGAGATGGGATCGTCATCAGGCATCGACAACTACGCCTTTCCTCCGGGGCAGGCGTACTGCTTCAGCAGCCTCGACTTCATCACCGACAACTTCGGCAAGATCTCTCTTCTCGACTCGGCATCCAACCAGTCGGGGGGAGATGACATCTCTTGGCCGCTAAGTTTGCCTAATCGGCCAAGACCAACGCCAAGATTTGTTCCCGCAAGATGGCTTCAAATCACTCGGGAAAAGCGTCTACATCGACTTCTCTTCCTACGCCAAGCCCGTCCCAAGACAACAAGTTTACCCGACAGTCATCATGTAGTTATCGCCAGATCTAGTCACGGTTTCTGGGTCAGGGTCGCCATCCCCTCGTGGGTTGAGATCCGATCCGAACCCGGTCAAGATTGGGTCTAGCTTCAGGGAGGTCAACGTCGTGCTCCCACTACTGGGATCCTGCTCCACCACCGAGCTCGCCGCCTACGCCAGTTCTTCAGAGGAAAGCGTTCACGGCAATCCACCCGACGCCGAGATTGGAGATGGCTTCGACTTCGACGATGACTACACCCCGGTCTTCAACGGAGTCTTCATGGCAAACAACGAGACCGACGCTGAAGTAGCCGCAAGGCTGCATGCAGAGGAGGCGGCTCGAGTTGGAGTTGAGCAAGAACGGATCAGATTGGAGCAAGAACGCATCAGATTGGATCAAGACAGGGCAAGACTGGAGCAGGAGCGACAAGCGCAAGAAGAGCAAGACCGCCTACGCAGAGAAGACGAAGAGAGGAGGCGCAAGGAAGAAGAGGATCGCAGAAATAGAGATCTGGTTGTGGCAGGACGCAAGGCAAGAATTCTCATTGGGCAAACTGTCGTTGATAGCACCAACGTGTTCCTTACACCACAACAAAATGTTGCCGGGGCAGTCACCCTCCTCGACGCTCTACTCGGCATAGCCCCGCCTCATGTCACTCCGCTTCCTCGACGCGCTACTCGGCATAGCCCCGCCTCATGTCACTCCGCTGATTAATCAAGTCAAAACTCTTGTCCCGACTGCCGATGCAAGTCGGTGAACTAGCGAATCCACATCAAGAGCTCCAGGTGGTAGTCACCCACCGTCCTCAAGAATAAGAGACATCAGAAGCAAGACCAATTCATGTGCCGACCACAACAGCGGAGCACGCCGAGAGCAGTCGGCTCAATCGCCCATGGGCCACTTCGCCCGACCGTCACCGCATGCGAGAGATCGCAGAATGCACTCCGACTATCATAGTCCTCCCAGGGCTTCGATCGTCCTGAGGGACACCCTGAACCAGCGGCGTAGAGAAAGAGGCATTATCATACAAGACTACAAAGATTGCGAAGGAATTCCAACTTTCACTAGCGACCTGCATCGAGTGAATTGGCCGAACGGTTTTAAGCCGACTAACATCGAGAAATACGATGGCAAAACCGATCCTGAGTCATGGTTGACCATCTACACACTCGCAATTCGCGCAGCAGGAGGAGACAGCAAGACCATGGCGAACTATTTTCTGGTGGTACTGACCGACTCGGCTAGGAACTAGCTCGCCGGGTTACCGCGAGGCACCATCGGTTCCAGGAGCGAGCTTTGTGACCACTTCATCGCAAACTTCCAGGGCACTTTCGAGGGCCCTGGGACACACTTTGAGTTATACAACATCATGCAAAAGCCGGACGAGACCCTGCATCAGTACATACGGCGCTTCTCCGAGAAGCGCAACATGATTTCTGACGTCACCGACGAGAACATCATCGCCGCATTTACACGAGGGCTTCGCAACGACCTATGATCGGAAAATTCAGCCGCAAACGTCCGAAGACAGTCAAGCAGATGTTCGAAAAGGCAAATGAATACGCCAAGTCAGATGATGCAGTCAAGGCCTCAAGGCAGTTGGCAAGAGGTTGGAGTTCCAAGAAGAAGGACAATGACGGTGCAGCGGGATCTAGTGGGAGCGGTGGAAAGCACAAGGATCGCAAGCGTAAGCCCGAGGATTTGGTCTCTACAACTTCAAACCACCAAAACCAACGACCCCGAGTCACTACCTACGACAAAATAATTAACGACCCCTGCACGCACCATCCTAATAAGGGACACGCGGCCAAAGATTGCTTCATCTACAAACAGTTTGCGGAAAGATACGTCGCTCAAATCAAGAAGCCGACCGAAGGAGAAGGCACCTCTACGCAAAAGAAGAATGACGATGAGCCAAGTCAGGGGGCTTTCCAAGATCCCAGAAGTGAGCTAAACCATATCTTCGGAGGACCGCTTGCTTATGAATCAAAGAGAAAGCAGAAACTCACCGACAAAGAGGTCAATGCGGCACAACCTGCAGTCCCCCAGTACTTGCGATGGTCGGAGGTCCCCATCATGTTCGACCGCTCGGATCATCTTGACCGAGTGGTCCACCCGGGGCGGTATCCCCTGGTACTAGACCCAGTCGTCCGCAACGTCAAGCTCAAGCACATGCTTATCGATGGAGGCAGCACACTCAACATTCTCTTCGCCAAGACCCTGGATGAGATGCAGATCCCGCGTTCCGAGATTATCTTCAACACCACTCGGCCAGATCACTCTTCCGGTAACTTTTGGAACGAAGGAGAACTTCCGTACGGAGAACATCAGCTTCGAGGTTACCGACTTCGAGATGGCCTATCACGCCATCCTGGGCCGCTCGGCGCTAGCCAAATTCATGGCTATACCTCACTACACCTACGGGATGATGAAGATGCCTGGACCACGCGGAGTTATACCCCTGTGCAGCGACATCAAGCAGGCTCTTACCTGTGACAAGGAGAGCTGCGAGTTGGCATAATCTCGTGAGAGATCAGTCGGCTAACAGGAGATCCGGCTGGCGGCGTCCACATCACAAGAAGGCGAGATCCCTGCCAAGAAGGTGGCCAAGACTGGAGAAGGCGACGCCAAGACTAAGAAAATTCCTTTAGATTTCTCTGATCCCTCTAAAACTATTGTAATAGGCGCTGAGTTAGATAGCAAATAGGAAAGCGTGCTCATCACCTTTCTGCAAGCTAATAAATATATTTTTGCGTGGAAACCATCTGATATGCTTGGTATTCCTAGAGAGGTGATTGAGCACTCCTTAACAAGCAACGACTCCGCCAATTTGCACAGACAGAAGAGATGCTATCAAAGAAGAATTAACCAAGCTACTTGCGGCAGGTTTCATCAAGGAAGTTTATCATCCCGACTGGCTCGCAAACCCGGTTCTGGTTCGCAAGAAGACAGGACAATGGCGTATGTGCGTCGACTACACAGATTTGAACAAAGCTTGTCCTAAAGATCCTTTTGGCTTACCCCGCATAGATCAAGTAGTAGATTCAACAGCCGGATATGAGTTGCTCAGTTTCCTAGACTGCTACTCAGGATACCACCAGATGAGCTTGAAGGAATCCAACTGCTTGAAGACTTCGTTCATCACCCCGTTCGAAACATATTGCTACATTACCATGCCCTTCGAACTGAAGAACGCAGGGGCTACCTATTAATACATGATCGAACAGTGCCTCGCAACACAACTCGGACGGACGACATCGTTATCAAGACAAAGCAGAAGGACAACTTGATAGAAGACCTGCAGGAAACTTTTGCAAACATACGCGTTTTGAGAATGAAGCTAAATCCTGAGAAATGCACCTTCGGAGTACCGTCAGGGAAATTACTCGGCTTCATGGTGTCTCATAGGGGCATCGAAGCCAACCCGGAGAAAATCAATGCTATCTTAAAAATGAAGCCCCCGAGTTCCCAGAAAGACGTCCAAAAACTTACCGGGTGCATGGCTGCACTCAGTAGGTTCGTTTCAAGGCTTGGAGAGCGTGGGATGCCCTTCTTTAAGTTGCTCAAGAAAAAGACGATTTTCAGTGGACTCCCGAAGCTCAAAAAGCATTCGAAGACTTCAAGACCTTTCTGACAACTCGGCCGTGCTAGCTTCGCCACTGCCACAAGAACCGCTGCTACTTTATGTATCGGTGACTTCAAAAGTAGTGAGCACAGTCCTAGTCGTCGAGCGTGAAGAAGAAGACCGCACTCAAAAATTTCAGCGACCGATTTATTTTGTAAGCGAGGTCCTTGCCGACTCCAAAACCCGCTATCCCCAGGTGCAAAAGTTGTTATATGGAGTCCTTCTCACTGTTAGGAAGCTGGCCCACTATTTTCAGAGCCACCCGGTCACGGTGGTCACATTGTTTCCACTCGACGATATTCTCCGCAATCGGGAAGTTACAGGCCACATCGCCAAGTGGGCCCTAGAGTTGATGGCTTTAGACATCACTTTCAAGCCCCGGGTTTCTGTAAAGTCACAAGTGCTTGCCGACTTCATCGCCGAGTGGACCGAGTATCAAGAAGAGGTGCCTATGGAGAAGATGGAATACTGAACGATGCACTTCGATGGATCAAAGAGGATTTCTGGGGCTGGGGCAGGAGTCGTCATGATCTCCCCGACTAGAGAACGCCTGAGCTATGTACTCTGGATTCATTTTTCAGCATCACACAATGTAGTCGAGTATGAAGCTCTTCTGCACGGATTGCGGCTTGCTGTGTCCCTAGGGATACGACGCTTGGTAGTTCGAGGAGATTCTCAACTTGTGGTTAACCAAGTAATGAAGGATTGGTTATGCCTCAATGACAACATGGCCGCCTATCGACAAGAGGTCCGCAAAATTAGAAGACAAATTTGATGGGTTGGAGCTAACCCACGTTCTCTGACACAACAATGAAGCGGCCGACCGACTGGCTAACTTCGGATCAAAAAGGGAAGCAACCTCTTCAGATGTCTTTGTAGAGCACCTTTACCAGCCTACTGTTTCAAATAAGCCAATTTCGGAGAAAGAAGCTGGAGAACAAGTTTTACTGCTCGACACCGACTGGGGGACACCTTTCATCAAATATTTGAAGCATCAGGAGTTGCCTCCCGACAAAAACGAGGCCGAACGAGTTCACCGCTGTAGCAAGATGTGTCCTTGTAGAGGAAGAATTATACAAGAAAAGTCCTTCTGGAATACTGCAAAGATGTGTTTCTCTTGAGGAAGGCATACATCTTTTAAAGGATATGCACTCGGGAGTGTGTGGCAACCACACGGTAGCACGAACGCTGGTCGGAAAGGCATACCGACAGGGTTTCTTCTGGCCCACAGCAGTCAGCGATGCAGATAAAATTGTCCGTACTTACGAAGGCTATCAATTTTTTGCTAAACAGACTCACGTGCCAGCCCAAGAACTGCAGACTATTCCCTTTTCTTGGCCTTTTGAGGTCTGGGGACTGGATATGGTAGGTCCCTTTAAAAGGGCACAAGGCGGATACACACCTCTTTGTTGCGGTGGACAAATTTTCCAAGTGGATCGAGACAAAACCAGTTGCGACTATCACCGCAGATAAAGCGCGCGACTTCTTCATCAACATTGTGCATCGCTTTGGTGTGCCTAATCGAATTTTTACCGATAACGGAACTTAGTTCACAGAAGGTGTGTTCAAAGATTTTTGCGAAGATTTTGGTATCAAGATCTATTATACTTCAGTAGCCCATCCCATGAGTAATGGTCAAGTCGAGCGCACAAACGTGATGGTACTCCAAGGGATTAAAACTCGAGTTTTCGATAGACTGCATCCGTATGCTGGCCGGTGGATAGAAGAGTTACCCTTAGTTTTCTGGTCATTGCGTACTACTCCAACCCGAGCCACGGGTCAATCACCTTTCTTGTTGGTATACGACGCAGAAGCCATGTTGCCAAGTGAAATGGAGTTCGAATCTCTCCGTGTCCGCAATTTCAATGATGAACGCCAGGAGCATGACAGAGTTGATGATTTGATCCGATTGGAGGAAGCCCGGGAAGCAGCACTCATCTAGTCGGCTAGATATCTACATGGTCTACGACATTATCACAATCGCAATGTCAGATCACGTGCTTTTATAGTTGGGGACATGGTTCTTCGGAAGATTTAGACGACCAAAGATAGGGACAAATTGTCACCTTTGTAGGAAGGGCCATTTATAATAGCGGAAGTGACTCAGCCAGGAGCCTACCGACTGAAACGTGAAGATGGAACGATCGTAGACAACTCATGGAACATAGAACATCTTCGTCGTTTTTACACTTAGAGATTCTATTGTAATTTTTTCCTTCTGACTGCCGACTCAATACCTTCTCTTGAGTAGCCAATCGGGGGCTATCAATAGTAATGGAGTTCGATATTAATCTGTTTATGTGATTTGTCACTGACCCTTTTTAAGTTTAGATCTAGTGGATGAGGACTAAAAATTTTTTAATGGCTGTGACGAGTTTTAGGCTTGAAACAGTCGGAGAGAAATTTTAAGAAATTTAAAACTAGATTTACAACTTAAGGCATGGCATAAATAAGTCACTATACAAAGAATTTAGCACTCCACAGACAACTTATACATGGAAACAAGAGCTTAAGATTGAAAGGTTTCTAATAATCAGAGGCAATCTTCTCGGCTGGGTCTTGAGCCTGGTTGATTAGCTCAAGGGCTTCTTCATCTGTGGTGCCATCAGCAAAGCCATCCCCAGCAACTTCTATTTCAACTCGGAGAAATAAAGATTTCACTATGGCAAAAGCTTGGCTCGCACCCATAGTAGCTGCATCCTTAATGTTGTTGAAATACTTTGCTGGAGCAGTACGAAGTCCTTCGAAGATTTGAACGGCGTCTTCATGGCTGGAGCCGAGTCCATTTTGATATATCGCGTTTAAGACTAGGGCAGCGGCGTTAGCTATATCGTCCTGGAAGTTTTCTGCCCTCTTCACTCGCTCGGCGAAGACGTCGAACTGAGCCTTGGTTTTCAGCTTATGATCTGCATTTTTGGGAGTTAAAGTTAGCACCCGAGTAAGTACGACAAGGTTGTTTGAAAGCAAGAGAGGTTGAACTTTACCTTCAAGATCGACCTGAGCCTTGATTTTGTCGGCTGCTAGTTGGGCGTTGGTCTCCTCAAGTTTTCTCAGCTGAGCAGTCAGGGACTCGATTTTTGTCGCTTGAGCTGCAAGAAGTCAGATGAGTTTGCCAGGCTAGGTTATGATCATAAAAATATAAAGAGACGATGATTAACTCCAATTGTGCCCCGGTGGTCAAAGCTGATGTCCATGAGTCGGCTGACTTGCTCTTTCAATTCCCTCTCCTTGTTCTGAGCGTCTTCTCGAGCTTGTTTTAACTCGTCCTTGACCTTTTCAAGGGTTTCAAGGTGTGGCACGAGTTTCTGCAATGCGTTGGTTTTGGCTTCGTTTCGAAGATGGATTCTCTGAGGAATGACTCAACTTAGCAAGCGATTGAGGCAAATGATAAAGATAAAGGGAGAAGGACTTACGTTGACTAGCCGAGTGGATTTATTTAGACTCTTGATCAGCATGTGGAGTTCTTCATCTTCTTTCTGCCTTCTTATTACCACACCTTGCAAAGTGCCGTCTCTGTCCCTCCATTGAAGTTTGGTTGGGGGAAGAGATTCCTCGGTTGACTTAATCCTGAGGATTTCTTCTTCTTCATCATTGATCAAAGGGCCTAGTTTACGAAACTTCAAGTTATTGAAACGAAGTATAAAGATGGGCTTAAAGTGGAATAAGAGATTTACCTGATATATTTTGGGGCGTTTAGAAGGTAGATCTTGTGCCTGGCCAGTTGGCTGGCTGACAGGATTTGGCTCTTCGGTACTTGGTAGTGGAGAACTTGTTGGTTTTTCTTTATCCTCTTCTTGGTGATCTACTGGAAGTGGGTCTTGGATAGAGGTTTTGGGATCTCCTTTGCCCGACTGAGTCTCGACTGGGGGTTCGGCTTCTGGAGCAGGGGCATTTTTCCCCGACGGACTTCCAGTTGGGGGCTCAGACTTTGACTCGGATGAAGCATTGATAGATGGAGTTTCTGCCTTGCCACTCGAGTCAATGTCTTGCGATTTTCTGCATTTGGCGTGTGGGATTCTTGATATTCCAGCCTTCGAATTGATAATGAGATGCTAAAAGTATGTAGAATTTGGAGATTAGATAATACCTTGAAGATTTGCGGAATTTAGGAGCTGGCTGAGTGGCAGGAGACTTGGTCGGGGCTGATGTAGTGTTGGCCTGCTGCTCGTTCACCTCGTCATCTTCGGAATCACTTTTGACCAGTTTTCTCCGCTTCATCTTCTGCTTTGAATTGTCTTCTTCGGTGGCCCGTTTGCTCTTGGTAGTCGGATTGATGGTGGGACCGCCAGAAGGTTGAACTTTCCTCGCTGTTGGTTCTTGAGGAGCAGGCGTGGGGGGTCTAGAAGAGAAACGCTGATTGTCCTGGTGAACAAATTTTGGGAAGATTGTTAAAAGTATTTGAGTTAATGTCAGTAATTCATAGAAGAGTTGAAAATTGCTTACCCAAGGTGGGCGCATCAGGCCCTATGGAGTGACTGGGAGCTTGTGTCTGTAGTCGACGGTGATTCTGGAAGAGAAGACTTTGTACATGCGGCTGCACATGACTTTGTAGTCAATGGAGTTTGAATCTTCGCGGTTTGGGTCCGACTAACCTTTGTACTCGTACGCCGGCTTGCTTCTCTCTTTGATGGGAGCTAGTCGGCCTTTGATGAAATGCCGAGTGACTTGTTCTCCTTGAAGGCCTTGTTGCTTGATTTCCATTAGGCGAAGAAGTAATTCGTTTGTTTGGGCAAGTTCGTCGCCGACTGGAAAGTTTCTCCAATTTTCTTGGGGAACGGGAGGAAGGCCGACAAAGTCGGGAAGACAAGGGGTTGGGTTGGATACATAGAACCAGTGGGAGTGCCAACCCTTGTTGGAAGTTTTGAATGGAAGAGAGAAGTAATTCTGGGTGAGAGTTCTATGCAACTGGAACCCAGATCCACCGACGACACAAGGATTGTTTTGTCAGGCTAGGGTTTGAAATAGAATATGTGGCGGAACAAAGCGAAGTGGGGTTGGATGCCAAGAAAGGCTTCACAGAGATGGATAAAATTGGCAAAATGAAGTATTGAGTTTGGATTTAAGTGAAAGATTTGGATTCCATAAAATCTGAGGAGACCACGGAAGAAAGAAGAGGTTGGAAGAGCGAAGCCGGAATAAAAAAATGGAGTGAATACCACGATTTCGCCAGTGTTTGGAGTTGGGAAGTCCTCGCTGAAAGCGGGGCGCCACCCGATAATTTCTTTGGATGGGAGTACGCCATCCTTCACCATCTCCCAAAGGGTTGACTCTTTGACATCGGATCTTGCCCACTGTTCGAAAGGGATTTTTCTATCTCCAGCTATAAGTGTGGATGTGGAATAGAATGGATTGGGGAAGCTTTTTTGGGAGCGAGTGAAGCGAGATGCAAATGGAGGCTATCCGCTGTAAGATCTGATGGAGGGAGCAAAGATTTGGAGTTTGTGGGCGCAAGGATTTGGAACCCTAGCTGGAAACACTGTACGAGATTGGGGATTTTTGTGAGGAAGACGAAGAGGCAAGAGATTTAACGCTTACCTTGGTTTACTGTTTGGAAACTGGGCCAAGGACTGTTGGATATTTTCAGCCCATGGTTTTCGAAGGAGTCTGATCCCTAGGGGCTTAAGCTTTTTTGTGATGAGCAAAAAAAATATGCCGCTGATGTTCGATATTTTACAAATTTATTATTGTGACTCAACTTTTTAGGAGTGAGTGCAGAAAAATTTTTGCCGCGTAAGTGTGCATTTTTATATAAATATCAAGTATTATAGCTTTGGCTTATTAAGTATTTTGTTCATTTTGGCGGTTGGTAAATTCTTTATGAGTTTATTTACTCGGAATTAATGCCACATATGCCTTATTTTTTCAAATATGGTGAAGTTATGGATCCTTAGGGGTTAAAACATATCTGTTTAGATAGTGTGTACATGGCATGCGCTTGATATTTTGAAAATTTCTTTATTCATGATATGTAAGTTTTTTTTAGCTGTTTTTGTTATGAGAATTTTTTGATGTTGTCAATTTTAAGTTTTTCACATGATATTCTATAGAGCAGTCGGTTTAATTTCTTAAGTCATGTTTACTTGAGGGTTAATGCTGCATATATTGTTATTATGCTACTTAGGTGACTTAAAACCACTCGGATGGTTGATTTTATTGACCTTGACTATATGTTTAGTTTGTTCAACTAATCATATAGTCGGGGGCTACAACAAATTAGGTGCATCTAGTCGATGCACCTGGGTATATTTTTGAAAGTTTTTCAGCCCTTCACAGCCTTATGCTTAGGTAAAAAACACTCGGAAGACTTTGGCAGAGATGATTGAAGTACTTGGTAATTACTGTTTTAATGCGGGAAAAGATTATCTCGTGGACTGTGAAGGTCTTAGGGATTACTGTGGAGATTATGGGTACCACATACCCACAGATCTAGTTATTCGACTGGTTATAAGGGATATACTATAACTTGAAAAGCAATAAGATTTTAAAATCTAACTAGAGATAGAATGCATAACTTACCTTGTTACACGCGAACATGCGTCATTTAGACATCATAGTCCACAACATACCTCTTCCCTTTCAAATTCAAGTACACGCTACAAAGTTGCAGTAGCTCGTCCAAGGACATGGTAGCTCGGTCACTCGGAAATCCACCGCATGGTTGCTTTTTACTGCCAAGTACTAACATTATATCAGGCTCTTATTTTGGGAGCCCGTGTACACGCTGGGATACTTAGCTAGTGAACTAGGACCCGTAGTAACAATGATACTGTAATAGTAGTGGTTTGCCATGCCGGTATGGCTAATTACACGTTCAGACTATTAAGTATAGAAAAGCAATAACCATGATCGTTAATGTAAAAAAAAAGTCATGTTCCTTCTTATATTAGGAACTTTCTTCCGCATGTGGTCAAAAAAATTGCTTCCAAGTGCCTCTCATCCTCATTCCTCGTGCAAGTCCTGGCTTAGACCTTGAGTACAGCAAAATGATATCGCTTTTGCCCATTTGGGGAAGACAAAGAGAGATGTGTGATAAACTCGTGTCCAAATATTGAAGCTGGTGCTATGTTCGTATTCAGTTAGTTTTAGGTATAGTTGTGGCTTTAAAGCAAGCATAATGGAGTTCATCGGTTATATTCGTGGAGGCCACGATATTTACTTCCATTTCATTAATTGTACAACGCTTGTTACGAGTACCTCACTTAACATAATTTTTTCTTTGTTTTTTTGGAAGTATACACATTATCAGTATTGATTTTTGGACTGGCAATGATAGGTTGGAGAGTATCCCCACTGTTTGTGTACTGCCGATCGATTCCAAAACGGTCTCCATGAGTTTAATGGCCCGATTAAGTGGGCAAAGCATTCCATTTTTTAGTTTTAGTCTCTTCATATATTTCTGAGGGTTCTTTAAGTCGACAAAAGGAAATATCATTTTGACGGTTCCACAACATATTTATCTATGAGCGACCGACAGGAGATGAACTATATTTCTTTTGGTATATCATCGGAATAATTTAATATTTTTGTGCTAATTTTTCCGGGCCACATTTCCGACATCCCAGCATTAATTTTTCCCTTATTGTTTTCTTACCATTTAATTTCTGACTTTTTTTCTCTCAAAAACGATCTTCTGTGATCAGATATAACATAGCACATTATATAGGTTCATTTGTTTATTTAGCAAGACAGATAGGTACACACAAATAATTTATAAATATACTTAACCAGTACACACAAGTAAAATGTAGCACACATACATATACAAGGAGAATAATACACACACAGTCGAGGGCATCCATGCATGGATCCCTTGTTATTCCAAGCAAATTAACTTGTAGTTATAGGTATGTAGGGTCGATCCAAGTAGAACATCCAAACAACGTGCGCGATCACTGATTCAAACCTTCAAGGGTGAATATAGAACCCAATAGCAGAAATAAATCCGTCCCCGCGCACATGAAAGCCCACAATGCGGCCTTTCTCCACAGGGACTTTGAAATCTGTGTCATTGTCACCACGTTTTCCCCATGGACCGCATGTTCTACCTTCGCTGGTGAGCAACTTGAGTGAATTTACGGTGTAAGGCAGTTTTTGCAGTGGGAATGGCCCCACTGACCCAGAGACTTCCTTCACGTACTCGTTGGGGTGGAAAACAAACTGCATAGACCATCCAAAGAGTACGCACAGCACGGTCATATATGATACACAATGATAGGCAAGTAGGCAGAGAGTAAATTAAACGGTGAACTGCACGGACGATCTTTAAACTGATGTGAGTACATTATCTAAGTTTCTAAACTCTTAAAATCTCTCCTATTATAAAAATCAAACATGTTTGTGCCGATTGCTTGGTAGGTCATCCGTATCCAATTCGACGTAAGTCTAAAATAACTATTATATACTCTCTCCCACCCCTAATACTTTTCCATCCTACCAATCCAACCGACCCACACCATCATACCATCCCATCCCGCTCCGCCCCTCCCCATGATCAGCGTCTTTTCTCTCTCTTCTTTTTCCGTTTTCTTTTTCTCCTTTTCTTTTCTCCCTATCATTCTGATAAGTTTTTTTTTTCAAATTATCATTGTTTAAGGTATGTATGTGGTAAGTTTATTACTTTGCAAATGCTTTCCATATACAGTAAAAAACTTTCACTAATTGAATAATTAAAATTTCAATCTTTGATTGATGAGATTATCTCTTTAGAAATATATAGTAAAATATCACACGCTAACTTATGTCATAACCGCCCATCGTTTTGTGAGGATATAGAAAGGTGTATGCAAGAGATTCTTCATGTGATGATACATGAAGCGAGCATAAGTGGGTGCAATGCTATATGATTTCTAATTTTGTTTTGCCATTGTTTTGTTTGTCTTATTTCAGTTTATCGTTTAAATTGATAAAGTTTTTATCAATAATGAAAATTATCTTCACCTGTTACAACGCATAGGTATTTTTGCTAATATATTAATATATCTTCGAATTTGTCTTATGTATCATATATGTCTAAATAGGCTTCATCACATTCTGTGTGCTAACATGACATGCCATGGTGCTAAGTATGTGTTAGGGACCCACATGTCAGACATATAGAAAATAAAATTAGAAAACAAACATGTTTTCTCCTCCCTGCTTTAAATTATATTTTTAGTTTTATCTTTTCTACTTTATTTTTTAGTTTTTTTTTTCCTACGTGATTGAGGTGGATCCATCCAATTGATTCGTAGGCACTTCCATGAATGTCACGTTAGCACATAGATCGGATTAGAGTCCGTTTGAACCTATATGATATGTATCTAAAACAACTTCAGTGATCTGAAAATATATTTCGAAAGATCATGGATCTGATGACACGTCCGTAAAAGTTTAGAGATCGTCTTTGTTCAAATTAAATCAATCGATATTAATTAGATGATAAACTAATTAATTATAGTTCATATACTCCCTCCATTATTTTTCCTATATGATGTTGTTCACCCATAAAAAGAAAAAGATAATGCATTATATGCTACTGAGTTTATCACAGGTCTACGATTTATCACTGACTTTATCATGTTATACAATATACCATCGATTTTTGTTTAACTTCTACGATATATCATCGTCATTCGGTTAACCTCCGTTAGTACCGTACATTTTTATCCAAATGACCAAAATACCCCTATGACAAAAACTTCCAAAATTTGGATAAAAAGCTGAAATATCATATTTTAAGTTTTTGTTAAATTTTGAATGTTTACAGTCTGATGTTTATAATATGATATATCGGAAGTTTTGTCCAAACGGTGATGGTATATCGTAAAAGTTAAGCAAAAATCGATGGTATATTGTAGAACGTGATAAAATTAGTGGTAAATCGTAGACCTGTGATAAATTCAGTGGTATATAATGGATTCTCTCTAAAAAGATATAATGAACGGAGTACATTCTAGTTGATAACCGAATACGTATATACATACCGCAGGGTGATCGTCTCCCATGTTGCCGCCCCAAGACACTGTCTGCTGGTTCCCTTTCGTGTCCTTGTAGGTGAACGTGAGGCGGTCGATTGTGTCCTTGCTCTTAATCTGGACGGAGATAAGGTCCTTCGGAGGCTCAACGATGTCATGGCTAGTTCCATTGCCACCCCACATCCCGATCTTAATAATCCCATCCTTCAGATAAAGCACGAGGCATATATATGAACACCCAGTCAAGATAAATTGATTAACCATACCGACAAATCAATATATACTTTATTAAAAATAAATATGGTACCGTCCGGTGCACTACAAATAATCATATCTCATCCTTTTCTAAAGCCTGGTCATTAAACTAATTGATATCATTAGATATTCAGATATAGTAGTTAGAAATGCTTTAGCAATTTTAGAAGGTTACTATAATAATTATTTCTTATGCGCATCTTAGAGAAAATGCGTGCGTACTACCTTCTACTAGTACTAAATAAAAAAAAAAGAACGTCAAAGTCACGAGTCTGACTCAAACTCAGTATGCATTCTCTATATCACAACATCATCTATTTTAGTTCATGCCAACTGCTGTAGAGACACTACAACAAAGTCGAGTTATTCATCTATCAATACAACAAAAACCTCATGCTTAAAATTAACCCTCTTGAGAGGTAGTTTGAAAATTCATCACTGTTCACCATGGAGAAGTTCTCCCACCCACTACCCTGCAGGCAATCGCTGTTCACCAAATTTTTTACCTCTTTACACGAGAAAACTGTTCCACTTTGATTCGAATCCAACAGAAAATTTCGAATTTAATGGATAAATGCCGGTAAATGACATACTTGGCATAGATCTCATTGCGTTAAGTACTTGGCATAGATCATCGAAATGTTACATACATTTAACTGGAAAAAGATAATTGAAATAGAAGAATGGATGTTAAGAACATACCATTTTGTAGCTAGGGAAACACACAGTAAAGTAGTATATATACTGTAGATCGATTTTGTGTCTGCTGTGTTAATTGTCTTGGTAAAGATGAGCTGAGAGAGGTGCCGTTCAGGAGCATTTCAGCACGTCTATATATAGGGTAACACTATAAGCTCAATCATATGCTATCACAAAATAAAACTGAATTGGATTAAATTTGTTATTTCGAATATTGCGAGAGGGCTTAGCTGGCTAGCTTTTGGTGGCGTGCCGATCTTATTTATCCCATCTCAAGAACCCTCTTTTTTTTTGTGTGGTTTGACGATGAAGGAATTAGTTCATAGCTAGAAGCCCGAGCCAACTGTGGACTACGAGAGAAACTATATAACAACAATTCATTAGTTTTCTTGGAGTTTACACCTTCTAGAACATTCTGTCGTTCCTATACAATAATACTTCGCCAATTCCAAATGTTATTTTGGTACTCCTTCGTTTCACATTATAAATCACTCCAACTTTTTAAAATCGAACTTCTTAAAAGTTTAAACAAGTTAATAAAAAAACATAGCAATAATTATAGGATAAAATTAGTTTTTTTAAATCTAACATTTAATATATTTTGATAGTTTCTTTGTTTTATATTAAAAATATTATTATATTTTTCTATAATTTTAAATTTCAAGAAATTTGAGTTAGAAAAAAGTCAAAGCGACTTATCATACGAAACAGAGGTAGTACATAAAAAAGTTAATTCAAGTATACTTAAAATTTAGTGCCTTTGCGAGGTCAAACTAATATGCTATTTCATGAAAAAATGCGATGAATATTTTTAGATTGTGTTGGACATATTACGAACAGAGAAAAATATATGTAATTACCATGTATCTCAACATTCACACTCCCTCATTTGGTTTAAATAGATGACGTCTTCGATAAGATCTTAATTATATCAAATTTTGTAACTTTAATTAAGTCTTATAACACATAGTTTGATAAAGTGATATTAATATATGTGCTGTTGTCCTGTAAACGCTACCACAAAACCCTGATCAGTGCTGGCTCAAAATCCCTAGAATTGCCAGATTTGATCATAGCATTTATGAGGGGCCGGGGCTCATCAGTGTCGGATGTGAGAGCCAGAACCAATGACCCTCCAGGAGAAAATTAATCATCGATCCAGGCTCGATGAATTTCATGATTGGAATCCTAAAAAATGATTGAAATTTCAAAAAATAAAATCACATATTTTTTACAAAGTTCATCATATGAATTTGGATATTCAAGACAGATTCAGCCAAGGCTCCTCGTTGTCTCTGTTCACCGTGGAGAAGTCCACCCATCTGCTGAGGAGGAGGCAGGATGAAGAGGATGAGGGGTATTTTAATTTGTTGTTGCTTGGGGGGGAGGGACGTTTGGTGTCCTAACCGGCGCCGAGGACGAGGTCTACCTAGTGCTGCAACAGTACTAGAACAATGCGGCTCTAGATGTTGTGGAGAGGGGAGGGGGGCAGGTCCGATGACCCCGATTTTTTTCTCTGCCCATGTCACTACTCCAATTTCATACTGACTAAATTTAAAAACTAGCACCTATGGTTTATTTATTTGTGCCTATTTTTGAAAAATCGGTTTATTCTATTATTGTTGGTTTTCTAAAAACCAACAGAGATAAGGTGTTATAAGTTTTTTTTAAATTTGAGTCCCATTTAGAAGCTCGGGCAGATGAGTAATGTTGGCATTACCTGTTAAGGATTCTGTAGTAGCGAAAATGAAAGTTTGTAGTTTTGTATTCTCATAGACTTATAGTTCCACCTTGAAAACCATAATACAACTCTATATTTTTCTACTGGAGGGGGCATTATGGATTCAATAAAAAAATATTAGTTATATATAGTCCCACCTTGAAAACCATAAGAAAAATAAAAGTGATATATATTTTTTACTGGAGGAGAGTTATGTATTTATGCCTAATTGGACCTGAAGACGGGCTGTGACGTGCAGTACTTGAATTTGAGCAGAAGGATCATGCATATGGACATAATACTCCCTACTGAACTGTTAGACACTGAAGGGATTCCAGTACAGGCCAGATTGATTAGAAAATTGTACTACCTAGGTGATGTTACCGTGTGTTTGAAACACTGGGGAAGCTGTCGTTTGGTTGACGGTGAGTTCCGTTATAGTGAAAGTTCCCAGGAGCATTCGTACACACGGTATGAACTAGTGTTCCCGTGTGCTCTGAGACGCACGGTATGGTTCGTAGTGTTCCCGTGCGCTTTTTGTCTATTCCTCTCGGGAAATGTGCACGGTAAAGTGATGAAGCCGCCGGGAACGTTGTTCCCGTGTGGTTTTGGCTTGTTCCCGTGCGTTTTTGGCACACGGGAGCTTTCCAGTCTCTAGCGCGGCTGTAGCTGCAGGAACGACCTTTGACTTTCTTCCTCCGATTAACTACCTAGGGTGGCACAAGGATATATATTGCTGTTGGGTTATGTGACAGCTAGCGGTGAAATCACTATTTCCATTATATATTTTTTAAAAAATACGACGCTGATTCTTTAACAAAGGGCCGCATGGTCCGTTGGACCGATAATCCGAGTCTCCGACTCCATGGTTAACATCCCATCCCAGTACTCAAGTCAACTTCATGAAAGCTGTGTGCTCATCAACTCACCGTTTTCTCTCCCAGAAAAAATTAATACTCATATACTACCTCTTCGATACATCGACAAGCTATCTTTAAGTTACTCACGATTGAAACTATAGTGGATACCCCACAGTTTACTGTAGGATTTTACAAATCGTCCCAAAAAACTTAAAAACAACATTGAATTAAAGGTTAGACAATAAAGTGCTCAATGCATGTTAGTCTATAATTAATACGAACGATTAACATACACCACATATTTATGGCCATAGAAATGATCCAATGGGTGTGATTAAGAATGGTAGTGATCAACGGCTCTTCATTTTAGACAACATGGCTCAATGCATTTTGAGTAATTGGGTCTAACTATAAAGAAATAGTAGATCTATCTGTAACCATTTGGGAATCCACTTCTAACACAAGCCCCCCTCCCTGCGCAATCCCCCAAAGGAATATTTCACTAGTGCGCTTGACTGTTAACTTATTTTCATAACAACTAGGAAGTAAGCCCGCACAATTACGTGGATATGTATAGTAGGCTATGTTCGAAAAACTTTATAACGCTATTTGCACATATTGATATTTTAGAATGGAGGTAATATTTTATGGGATGTTTTATTTTTGCGATATTGTAGATGGCTTTAATTATTAATGATTTAATGATGTCAAAATATTTATAATGATATATTTAATTAATATTATTTGGACATACCCATATTTTAGGATGGAATTATTATTTTTTGGGAGTGCTAATCACAATTAGTATTTTATTTCGTGATATTATATATTTAATCTAATTATGAATGTTTTTGATGTGGTACATGATGATATGATATCTAGATTATCCATTTTCTTCGTAAATCTTTTTAGATTAAATTTTAGAAAACCCCACCTACTATGTTCCAAGTTACACAAAGCAATAAAGATTTTTATATGTTCACACAACCCCAGGTATTATAGTCCTAAAATTTACAAATCCACACTATGACTTTAATCTATTATACTTTTGAGTCCTACCATAACATCTCAAATTTATGTTTTATTATTCATCGTATAAATATCACATCCATGAAACTAAAGCTTTCTAAAATTTTTATATGGAAATATGTCTAATTTGTTAACAATGCGGTTTTGTGAAACTCTAGTACCATAATACTCAGAGTTTTGTGTACCATAGACCATAATACCTAAAGTTGCATAGGTTACATGTTTCATAAATTGTTGGTAAAAGTTCCAAGTGTTATTAATTTAGTTTTGGTGATTAATGATAAATTCAATTATATGAGATTAATATTTTTATAAGCGTTTCTTTTTCTAGTCATGTGGATTTGAAAGTGAAATTTGTGAGAGGTGATTCATGGACTTACTATGAGTTGAGATAGAAATGTTCATTGATGCTGGACCTAAATTACAAGGATGAAATGCATGGAGATCAAGCTATATGTATCACTCTTTCTCTCCATATGCACATATTGATATATTCATATATAATATTTTCATGTGAGTGACATATGTATTTGAGACTAATGTTTTGTTTGAGCCATATCTTGTTTATACTCTTCACATTGAGAACATGGAGATGATGAAAGTATGCTTCTATCTTAATGTCTACGTATGATCAATACTTTCTATTCTTGTATAAGGTAAGCTTTCAATGTTTTATCTCTAGTAATGCATACTTTTGCTTCACACAAAAATATTTTGTATGCATACATTTAGGGAGAGCAAATCCTATACCTTAGTTATGCATGTACTTGATCCAAGTTATTCACTTACATTTAATTGGGATCTTTACATTTGAGTACATGACACTTGTGATATTGATTCATACTCATCCACTTATTCACTTTTATATGCGCGATCGGTTGGTCAACATGTGAAGGTTGACAACCAGATCATTGTGACTAATAATTTCATTGAGTTGAATAAAAAATAGGTCCAAAGGATTGAAAAGGTGTTGATGCTCAAGTGATATGATTACTCCTAAAGATACCAAGAATTACAAAGTGGAGATATTAAAGATGTGAAATACGAAGTGGCTACTATGGTAAGACGGTGAAGGGCAAGCGATGCTCGGTTGCGAAGGACCATGCGGCGGTGAAGGGCAAGCAAGGGGCTTGGCGCCGAAGAACCAAATCCGGTGGTGAAGGGCAAGTAACAGCTTTGTCGTGATGGACCGTGCGAGACCATTTGAAGTAATTGCATCAATCATTTGAAGAATATATGGTGAAACGTTTTTGATGTTGGCATCCTTAAGACAAAGAAAGGAAGATGGAAACAAGGCATTCCTATTGGTATAATTATCTTTCTATTTACTTTTGAGTATAGAAATACCGTACTATTAAGAGGGATGCAACGTCGATATGTTTGTGTATGTCTTGATGCTCAAAGTGACCCATCCTAGTGCTACCTTGAGAGAAATCCAAGTTTTAACCTATCATTTGAGTGGTTTTAAAGCATGATTTTGGTTGAGTTGGATAGCTCTCTGAGTGAGCTTTCCATAGAGTCCAGGATCATCAAAAATGAAGGCCCGAGCGAAAAGTTATGGTCGTTTTACTATGCGATTTTCGGAAATTCCGAAAAATCTCGGAAAGTCCAAAAATATTTCGGAAAGTCTAAAAATTTTCGGAAATTCCGAAAATGGTTGCGAAACTAAGATTCCTTTCTTTTGATTTTCGAACTTGTTCGAAAATGTATTTCGGAAATTCCAAAAATTGAAGTCTTTGCCACCAATGGCTAGTTTTGAGAGGCTCGGGTATATAAACTTCTCCACCTCTCCTTTGTATGACTGCTGTTCTTGGGCATTATTAGACACATCCAAAACCAAATAGCTATCCCCATTCCCCTACCTTTGTGATGCTTCTTTGCGAGATGGATTTGAGAATGGGAGAGAGTTGGATTGAGAGAATGAGAAGTTGAGAGCTAGTGAGCTTCACTCCATACTTTGAGCACTCGAGTTCATAGCAAGCAAATCTTCGGTTGTGTTTGTTACTCTTGGGGACTAAGGCCTCCTAGACAGCTAGGCGTCACCGGTGAGCACCCATGGTTGTGGCGTGCCACGGAAAGTTTGTGAAGGCTTCGATTTCGCCTCTGCGAGGGATGAAATCAAGAGTGAAATCGAGGATTGTATTGTGCAAGCTCGTGCGGAAAGGGTTGAAATAGACCAGGTCTTTGTGGCACCTCAACGAAGATGTAGAACCGTGGGTCCGAACTTCGGGAAACAAATCACACGTCTCCTCTCTTGATTTGCCCGTTCTTGCCTTCACTCATATTGTGCTTGAGCTTGTTTTTACCCGATCTATTTGCATGCTTAATTAATATAGTTGGTGACCTTATATATTACTTAGATACCTTATTTGTCACCTTTTGATTCATATACATTTTGTTTGTTTGAGCTACAAGTTCATAGCTAGTGTTTAATTACATTATCCGCTGAAATTTTCGGTTAAGACCAGAAGTTCCGATTTGAATCGAAAGTTCTCATAATTCTAATATGCTATGAAGTTGTGATAATTTTTAGGAACGCCTATTCACCCCCTCTAGGCGACATCAAGGTCCATTCAGTTGGGATGGCATGCAATATGTTAGAATACGATTCAAAATGTCAGGGTTACGGATACGGCATACCGTCCATCCTTGGATTCATGCAAATATATGGATACGGTTTATCCAGGCGTATACGGAAAGGGCTTGTCAGATTAAGGAAGTCATGTACGATAAGTAGGAAACAACATAGCCCTATTCGGAGAAGAGAACGACGTTGTCCATATCGTATGGGGTCCGGGGTCTTCGAGTTTTACACAGAGACCAAGGTGATCTGCTGTATAAATCTAGACCCCCTGGGGGGTAGAGGCATCGAATCTTGGAGCCAAATACCCACCACCACATAGATGCAATCCGGAGGACTTGAAGCCAATCTCGCTGACAAGGTTCCGTCGGGCTTGTCTTGACACGGGTCTCGTTGGTAATCTCGAGTTTAGTTGTTCTCTTTTGTACTCTATGATATTCCGTATAATCTCATATAAATTGGATTAGGCCTATTACCTGGCGACGGACTTGAACGAAAATAAACTTTATCTTCCTCTGTGCTTGATGTCATATCGTGTAGATCCTCATACCAACGTACCCCAATACCCTCAGAATATGGTCTACGAGTATCCCCCGATAATGGCATGCTAGGTAGGGGATTTTGGTGCTCAAGGTTCTTCCGAGATGACTTCAGGCTGTCCCAACAAACAACATCTACACCAACTTTGGCCTAGGAGATTCATCCCGGACAATGTTGATGTGGGCTCAAGTCGGATCTATTATCTTCTCAGTCTACGCTGCAACACCGATCTCGTCCGCCCCATGTCTGTTAGGAACGAGAACCGCACAGCCTCGATAACGAGAAAGGGCACTCCCTCGGCTACCCCTCCCGTCCTATCAAAAAAGGAGGAGCCGACTACCTCAACTTCCAAGACAAGACCTTAAGTGGCCAAGCTTCGACTACTTACCGAGGATTAGGCCCCGACAAGGAAAATTTCTCGTGCATGCCACTCTTGGTGTGCTATCCACAAAACAACCAGTCATCCCCTGAGGGACTGCAAGGTGTTGTACCAAGCAAAGGCTGAACTCGATGCTTGCAATGAACGAGATATTCAGCGCGCTTCACCAACTATGGTCCCTTGGTACCCAATTCACCGAACGAGAGGACATACTCTCACAAGTTGCAAAGTCTTCCTTGACGCTACAAGACCCATATCCGCGTTCCCAGATCCAACAACAATGAGTTCAAACTCAGTCTGTTGCTGAGGACGAGAACACGGAGGAATCATCAGATCGCTTCGTAGAAGTCGTCGAACTCGTCCCATACGAACCTTCAGGATCCAATACTCCACGCAACGTGTACGCAATCGAAGGGGGTGGGATTCCATAGGACCCGCCTCCATGAGCAGGCACAAAACCTGTCTGCACCCCTGCTCAACACTTTACTGCACTCAAATCCATATGGAGGGAAAGTCTTTTTGACCCAGTCACTTTTCCTGAGGGAGAACACCGGGTCAGAATAATACGCTCCACAGTGGCTAACTTGAACAGTGCTTTCCTAGCTGTGGCCAGACCGACGGGTACGGGCCCCTCCCGCCTCCCAGCTCAGGGAGAGGAACAAGGCGACACTGGGAATGATGGGACCGAAGTTGAAGAAGACCCCAGCGAACACAAAAGCTAGGATCCGGGCCGCAACCCTCGGAACGTTTCACGAAGGAGACAAGGTCGACAGACCCCACCTCCCCAAGACGATCGCGATCTTCGCGAACACTTGAACGGGTGTAGGCGGGATAGATAGGTGTTGGCAAACGTCCATCCTCAACTGCGACATTCTCCACAACAATGACATAACAATGACGGTCATTAGGAGCATCACCATGATCGAGACCGACAGGATCACCATAGCCGCCATGGCGAGAACAGCCAAGGACGACGCAGTTAGGGTGACAATGGTCGAGATCACCAACACCATGACAACAACAGGTGACGCCACAATTCACGATCTCTGTCACGCCCGGAATTTCTATCCAAATTCCAAACACTTACATGTGTATAAACCCTTGTCCAGGAATCAGCCGAGGCACACAATAACAAATTGCTAATAGAGTATCAAACTTTATCTAATTCATAAGAGAAATTAAAGTCACTACAGAGGTAGATAGTTCCTCTCACATAATAAAGATCTAAGCAGCGGAAAAGTAAATAACTAGGGTAGACGACTCCACTCCACAAGCAGCTTGACCAGGACTAAGCCTAGTCCTCTAGACCTCCATCATCACTGTAGAACTCCTCTTCTGATGAACAAGCCACGCAGCAAATATGCAAGTGCACAGGGATACAAAATATGGCATAATATAGGCTCATTTACACAAATCACATTTAATAAACATTTCAGAATTTGTAAAGATAATAGGGTTGTTGATTAAGTAATATTATTCCAACACTATACAACATACCCGTTGTATAGGCCCAACCATATCTGAACAACCATACCTGATTGCACAGACCTAACTCCAAACCAGTAATCTACTATTCCAAACCAGGAGCTAAGCAGATTATTGTTGTTTTATAACAGTATCATTATTAGTGAGAGGTATGGAACTAATCACGAAAAACATTGTTAGACCCCCCATAACCGCGGACACAGCTATTCGAATAGTTTTACTTTGGTCAGAGGTGTACTACTGTACCCACAAGACACAGCCTCAACATCATGTCAACCATGCGTCGCGGTAATAGAAAAGTACCCGAATAGAGACTGTGACAGTACCCCCAATATAACACAACGAAGCAGTGCACCGTT
Source organism: Oryza punctata (assembly GCA_000573905.2). Taxonomy (NCBI): domain Eukaryota; kingdom Viridiplantae; phylum Streptophyta; class Magnoliopsida; order Poales; family Poaceae; genus Oryza; species Oryza punctata. The sequence continues at coordinate 15,269,205 of CM002488.2, forward strand.
CCTGGATCATAATCACCCCCTTAAATCCAAAGGTATGGACTCCCCAGCGACCACCATGGACTTGTCGCCATTTCTCAGTCTGGTGCGCCACTAAGAACTATGTTATACCAAGGGTAAAGCCGTTGCCCACGCTGGCTTGTGGTTAGTACAGTTAATGTTTCACAAAGATAGCTCGTGAACCGGTCCTTAATTGTCATAAGCACGACCATCAAAACCATGTGTTCACAACCCACCATTAGCAACTTTTAGTTTGCAATTATTTAATTAACCAAGCCGATTAGCCATCGTGAACTACATGTTAATCAGTGATAGTCAAGCATAGTTCTCCCCATTAATGAGCTAATGTTTCTAAGCATGGCTAAGCATCCTAATAACTTTATCTAAAACCATATAAATTTCTAGTAATCCAATCATTAACCAGGTGACGAAGGACGGATAATCAAATTACAAAGGGGTCATCTCAAAGGTAATAGGTTATTCCCACCCGGTGACATTCGAAAATAAATGCAACAGTTGAATAAAAAATAATAGCTTTAAATGGGTTCAATATGCTTAAAGGGTATTTTGGAATCTGTGTGACTTGCCTTGCTAGTCTTGAAAGTCTTCTAGATCTTCTCCTGCAAAAGCGGTCTCTCCGGGAACGTTGGAAACTAAAGCAAAAGAATAAAATCAATAAAACAGTACAAAACAAGCATCAAAATTACATGTGAATATTTTCATCCTGTAGATCTTGTTTTTGGAAGAATTTAGAGACTTGAACCAACTAAATCCGAGTTACGGTGAATTAGTTATGAATTTTACAAGGTTTAGTCTAAATAAAGCCTATTTGTGCATCATTATTAAGTATTTTACACAGAAAAGAAAACAAAATATGATGTCAGCCCTAGTGATCGAGATGGATGGCCGAGATTGAATCAAAAGGGCGCGGATGGACGCCACGTTGCAGCGAGCTAGCAACCACGGAGGATGGATATGCTGACATGGCGCTGACGTGGCGATGCCACGCGGGATCACCGGTCGACTAGCACGAGGCCCATTGATCACCGGCGAACGGCTGGATGGTGTAAGAAGGCGAGAGCACCGGGATGGAGAGGAGAACATGGTGGACTTACTGATGGGCCGAACGGCGAAGGACAACAACGGGAAGCGGCCGGCGACAAGGTTGAAGCGGCGAAGGTCCTCGGGTTGATGGTGGCGATGGAGCTCCGGTGGTCTTCGGCGAAATAGGAGGGTGGGACGACGACGAGGGCAGTCTTGCGACTCCGGCGATGGCAACCCGGAGCGACGACGACGGCTAGAGCAGCGGCGCGGCACGGCTGGACACGGGGCAGCGACGGTGACGCTCGGATGAAGGTGGCACTGGCGCTACGAGCAATGGCTAGCTAGGGCGAGGGTGGCGGAAGGTAGAGGAGGACTAGGGGGTACTATTTATATGCTCGGGAGGATGGGATCGAGCCCACATCGACCGGAAAAAAATTCGAGATAGTCTAGGGTTTCCAAAGAGAGAGAGGATATGAATCGAGCTCGAATCGGAGTCGATTTTCTACGGGATTTGATTTGATTTTTTGGGGAAAGGAAAGAGGAGGATACAACAAGTATTTACTCTGTATCAATTTCACTGGGAAAGGAAGGAAATGACCGGATTTGGAAGGAAAGACAACTGCATCATCGGGCAAGGTCTCTGGACAGAGGTTGAAGACATTGTAGTGACAGGGAGGTCAAAGAGACTTTTGCGTCTAGGCTTGGGCTGGTTCAAGAGGGGTTGAAAACAGACTTTAGAAAGGAGGAAGCTGTCAGGCTGCTGAGAGGGAAAGGGAGGGCAGTTAGACTTTTCCAGTTTAGACCCAAACTAAGAAGGAGGCTGTTAATTTCTTTTCTATTGGACTTAATATTTGAGATGATCTATGAATTATTGAAAATACTTCCCATGCTCAAATAAATACGAGAAAAATCTAGGAGTTATAAAAAAAGAGAAGTATTTGATAAAATTTTATCTAGCCCAATTTTAATTGTAAATTATTAATCAAAATTAAATCTTCTCTTCTAGGCTTTTAAAATTATTTCTTATAATTCCTTTTAAAAACAATTTATAACCCTAGGGATTTATTTTAGGGTGTGACAAACCTACCCCCTTCAACGTAATCTCGTCCCCGAGATTCGGAGGAACCGACGAAAAGGTGTGGATGGGCTGACTTCAGTTCATCTTCCTGTTCCCATGTAGCTTCTTCCTCCGAGTGATTACTCCATTGGACCTTGCAGAAACGGATGATCCGATTCCTGGTTTTCCTCTCGTTTGTCTCCAGAATACAGATCGGTTTCTCAACATATGTCAAATCCTCTTGGATTTCTATTTTATCAGGGTTAGCTTCCTTTGTAGGTACTCGCAAACACTTCTTCAGTTGTGACACATGGAATACATCATGAATTCCTGCCATGGAATGAGGTAACTCCAGTTGATAGGCGACCTCACCCCTTCTACTGACAATCTTATAAGGCCCCACAAAACGAGGTGCTAACTTCCCCTTAGTTTGAAACCGATGAACTCCTCGAAGAGGCGTTACACAAACATACACATACTCTCTTTCTTCAAAGCTCATATCTCTTCGGCGGTTGTCAGCATAACTCTTCTGACGAGACTGGGCTATACGCAACCTTTCCTGGATGATCTTCACCTTCTCTTCAGCTTCCCAAAGAATATCAGTCCTGAAAACCTGACGTTCTCCTGTTTGATGCCACAAAAGTGGTGCACACCGACCGTACAATGCTTCATATGGAGCCACTTGAAGACTAGCTTGGTAACTGTTGTTGTAAGAGAATTCTGCGTAGGGCAAATTCTTGTCCCAACTTCCACCAAAGTCTAGGGCGCAAACTCTCAACATATCTTCCAAGATTTGATTTACTCTCCCAGCGACCCCCATGGACTTGTCGCCATTTCTCAGTCTAGTGCGCCGCTAAGAACTATGTTATACGAAGGGTAAAGCCATTGCCCACGCTGGCTTGTGGTTAGTACGGTTAATGTTTCACAAAGATAATTCGTGAACCGGTCCTTAATTATCAAGAGCACGACCATCAAAACCATGTGCTCACAACCCACCATTAGCAACTTTTAGTTTGCAATTATTTAATTAACCAAGCACGATTAGCCATCGTGAACTACATGTTAATCAGTGATAGTCAAGCATAGTTCTCCCCATTAATGAGCTAATGTTCCTAAGCATGTCTAAGCATCCTAATAACTTTAGCTAAAACCATATAAAGTTCTAGCTAATCCAATTATTAACCAGGTGACGAAGGACGGATAATCAAATTACAAAGGGGTCATATCAAAGGCAATAGGTTATTCCCACCCGGTGACATTCGAAAATAAATTTAACAGTTGAATAAAAATAATAGCTTTAAATGGGTTCAATATGCTCAAAGGGTATTTTGGAATCTGTGTGACTTGCCTTGTTGGTCTTGAAATTCTTCAAGATTTTCTCCTGCAAAAGCGGTCTCTCCGGGAATGTTGGAAACTAAAGCAAAAGAACAAAATCAACAAAACAGTACAAAAAAAGCATTAACAGTCCATGTGGATATTTTTATCTTGTAGATCTTATTTTTAGAAGAATTTAGAGACTTGAACCAACTAGTTACGGTGAATTAGTTATAAATTTTACAAGGTTTAGTGTAAATAAAGCATATTTGTGCATCATTATTAATTATTTTACACTGAAAAGAAAACAAAATATGATGTCAGCCCTAGGGATCAAGATGGACGGTCGAGATTGAATCAAAAGGACGCGGATGGATGCCACGTGGCAGCGAGCTAGCAACCACGGAGGATGGATATGCTGACATGGCACTGACGTGGCGATGCCACGCGGGATCACCGGTCGACTAGCACGAGGCCCATTGATCACCGGCGAACGGCTGGATGGTGTAAGAAGGCGAAAGCACCGGGATGGAGAGGAGAACATGGTGGACTTACTGATGGGCTAAACGGCGGAGGATGACGACAGGAAGTGGCCGGCGACGAGGTTGAAGCGGCGAAGGTCCTCGGGTTGATGGCAGCGATGGAGATCCGACGGTCTTCGACGAAAATGGAGGGCGAGACGATGATAAGGGCAGTCATGCAACTCCGGCGATGGCAACCCCGAGCGATGACGACGACTAGAGCGGTTGCGCGGGACGGCTGGACACCGGGCAGCGACGATGATGCTCGGATGAAGGCGGCAGCGGTGCTACGAGCAGCGGCTAGCTAGGGCGAGGGTGGTGACGGCTACAGGAGGACTAGGGGGTCCTATTTATAGCCTCGGGAGGATGGGATTGAGCCCACATCGACCGGAAAAAATTCGAGACAGTCTAGGGTTTCCAAAGAGAGAGGATCTGAATCGAGCTCAAATCGGAGTCGATTTTCTACAGGAATTGATGAGGATACGACAAGTATTTCCCCTCTATCAATTTCCTTGGAAAAGGAAGGAAGCGACCGTATTTGGAAGGGGAGACAACTGCATCATCGGACAAGGTATGTGGACAGAGGTCGAAGACGACACTGTAGTGACAGGGAGGTAAAAGAGACTTTTGCGTCAAGGCTTGGGCTGGTTCAAGAGGGGTATAAAACAAACTTTAGAAAGGAGGAAGCCATCAGGCTGCTGAGAGGGAGAGGGAGGGCAGTTAGACTTTTCCAGATTCGACCCATCCCAGAAAAATCTAGGAGCTATAAAAAAAAGAGAAGTATTTGATAAGATTTTATCTAGCCCAATTTTAATTGTAAATTATTTGTCAAAATTAAATCTTCTCTTCTAGGCTTTTAAAATTATTTCTTATAATTCCTTTTAAAAACAATTTATAACTCTAGGGATTTATTTTAGGGTGTGACAAACCTACCCCCTTCAACGGAATCTCGTCACCGAGATTCGGAGGAACCGACGAAAAGGTGCGGATGGGCATACTTCAGTTCATCTTCCCGTTCCCATGTAGCTTCTTCCTCCGAGTGATTACTCCATTGGACCTTGCAGAAATGGATGATCCGATTCCTAGTTTTCCTCTCGTTTGTCTCCAGAATGTAGATTGGTTTCTTAACATAAGTCAAATCCTCTTGGATTTCTATTTTATCAAGGTTAGCTTCCTCTGTAGGTACTCGCAAACACTTCTTCAGTTGTGACACATGGAATACATCATGAATTGCTGCCATGGACTAAGGTAACTCCAGCTGATAGGCAACCTCACCCCTTCTACTGACAATCTTATAAGGCCCCACAAAACGAGGTGCTAACTTCCCCTTAGTTTGAAACCGATGAACTCCTCGAAGAGGCATTACACAAAGATACACATAATCTCCTTCTTGAAAACTCAGATCTCTTCAAAACTCACGTTGATCCCAGAAAAGTGGTGTACGACACTTCCGACCGTACAATGCTTCATATGGATCCATTTGAAGACTAGCTTGGTAACTATTGTTGTAAGAGAATTCTGCGTAGGGCAAATTCTTGTCCCAACTTCCACTGAAGTCTAGGGCGCAAGCTCTCAACATATCTTCCAAGATTTGATTTACTCTTTCAGTTTGTCCATCGATTTACGGGTGATAGGCAGTACTGAAGTTCAATCGAGTACCCATCTCTTCCTGAAGGTTCTACCAGAACTTGGAGGTAAACTGACTACCTCTATCCGATACTATATTCTTAGGTACACCATGTAAACATACAATCCTGGCCACTAATCTTACCCGGAGGAGGATGTAGAGCATTCACACCAGGACTACGAGAGGTTCGATGGCTCGAGAAATTTTGCCTAGTAGCCGTACAGAAATATGACGGGAGCACAGACCCAGAAGAATTTCTACACGTCTACTCCACAATCCTCTACGTTGCTGGGGCCAACAACAACGCACTCACAAATTATTTGCCAGCTGCGCTGAAAGGATCTGCTCGTTCATGCCTCTACCATCTCCCGCAACGCTCAATTTCTTCCTGGGACACAGTTGAGGATGACCTTCACGCCTTGACCCAGGAAGCATGTGAATCTTTGACAAACTATATATGACGATTCAACGAATGTCGGAATATAATCCCTGAAATCACAGATGCCTCAGTTATACGCGCATTCAAGTCAGGAGTCCGAGATCACTATACCACTCAGGAATTGGCGACAAAGAGAATCACCTCCGCGAGAAAACTCTTCGAGATCATCGACCAATGCGCTCATGCGGATGACGCCATCAGGAGGAAAGAAGCAAGAAGCAAGGCAGGTGACAAGAAGAAATCAGACAAGAAAGATGCACCAAAGTCAAGCAAGAGGAGAAACAAAAAGAACGGGAAGCACAGAGCGGTGACCGAGGTCCTCACCAAAGATCAAACCCTCTATCCTTGGACTCATGCAAATATACGGATACGGTATATCCAGGCGTGTACGTAAAGGGCTTGTCAAATTAAGGATGCCGTGTACAATAAGTAGGAAATAGCAGAGTCCTATTCGGAGAGGAAAAGGACGTTATCCATATCGTATGGGGTCCGGAGTCTCCGAGATTTACTTGGAGACCAATATGATCTATGGTATAAATATAGACCCCCTATGGGGGTACAAGCATCAAATCGTGGAGCCAGATACCCACCACCACATAGATACAATCCGGAGGACTTGAAGCCAATCTCACCGACAAGGTTTCGTCGGGCTTGTCTTGACAGGGATCTCGTCGGTAATCTCGAGTTCAATTGTTCCCTTTTGTACTCCGTGGTATTCCGTATAATCTCATATAAACTGGATTAGAGCTATTACCTTGTGAGAGGTCCGAAATAGTATAAACTTTGTCTTCCTGTGTGCTTGATGTCGTATCGTGTAGATCCTCGTACCAACGTACCCCAATACCTTCAGAATACGTTCTACGAGTATCCCCCGTCAACGCAAAATATAGAGGGAATATTTTCTGAATGATACTCGTAATTTAAGTTTTTTATTTTTGTCCTATCGTAGGTTTAATTTATTTATGCATGTGTTTTGAAGTAATATATGATCATATAATATTCATCGTCAACATTAACTATTACTTAAAGTGCAGGTTATATTTGTCTTTGAACTGTTAAATAACCATAATGAATACAATAACGCATAAGGATAAAAAAGGCTATGTGCAATTTAAAAGTTATGACCATTTTTCTAGGGGAAAATTATGGTTATTAGAAATTTATTAATTTTGTTAATTTTAATAACTAAATAAAAGGAAAAGGGGGAAACCGGCCGGATAGGAGGAAGAAATTTTTATGGCAACTCATGAGTCATGACTCATGCCCCGTAACATGTATGGCATCCAAACTTAAATTAGATTTTGTCACCTCGCAATAAACAAACTAATCTCTACAAATCCTAGCCCACGGTTGAAGCTGTTGCCTTGTTGGTTGCTCAGGGTGGTCCACGACCTTGTTTTATTGGCGTAAATCAAATTCGGGGGGCTCTTGCGCGACCAGCCACCCGCATACTGTAGTATACGTATGTATATACTATATATACATACATACGCTTATATATACATATATATAATATATATAGTTTTTTATATGTATGTACTTTACCTATATAAAAAAATGTATATGCATACAAAATTATATACGTACACATACGAAATATATCAACTTTGTATTTGTATTTGTGTATATAAAAATTTATATATATACGTATAAAGTATATACGTATACAAACTTTGTATACATAAGTTTGTATACACACATATTAAAAAGATAAAAAACCAGAAAAAAATCACATATACAAACTTTGTATATGTACATATACAAACTTCGTATATATGCGTATATAAAGTTTGTATTTGTATATGTATGTATTAAAAACCGAAATAAACTGGAAATAAAAAATAAAAGAAGAAAAGGAAATGAAAAGAAAAAACAAAAAAAGGCATGTAGGCCCCGCAACACCACGCGGTTCCACCGCCCCCTCTCCGCACACGTTACATGGCTGCGCCACACGGGAGGAGGGGTACGCGACCAACCGCTCATTAGCGGTTTCGATCAAATTCCAGGCAACAGACAATCTTGCGATCTTTACTGAATATTTATTTCACTGTGTGTCATGAAGTGAAGTGAAGTGAAGTATTAAGTACTTCCTCGCGGTTTCACAATACGATTTAGGTTTTAAATAGATTCATGCGTTAATCTATTTAAAACATCATGCATAAATATGGATTAATCTACCAGAGAACATGACGCCCGTGTAATCTCCAGCGGGTGATGTTCCCCGCGCACCACGATCGATCTGTGGCACAGCTAGCTGTATCAATCTGATAATCTCCGCCGCGTTCCTGTGTGCGTGCTTACGATGCTTGCCAATTAATCTAATCTGTGAGAAAATGTTTCTCATGACAATACAGGGTTTTTCGAAGAAACAATTAGGAGGGAGGATGCGTACAAACCTATCGGCTTGTTTGGTAACACGAGGGAAGAGAATTGGAAGTTTAGATAAGAGAATTAATGGTAAGATTAGCATAAGAATTTATTTTTTAGTCTCAATATCTTGTTTAGCAGAGGTGGTGAGAATTGGTAGGAAGTTTAGTTGGAAATTAGATCTTAAACGAAAACAGACGGTTAAGATTTGTTTAGACAAAGTAAAGGAAGAATTTCATCCCAATCATCACCCCTACCCAGGTATTGAAAAGGAGAGAGTTTCTCCCTCAATTCTCATTCCTATCCCACCCAAACTTTCATGTCTCCTAACCAAACAAAATAATTAATAATCTCATCTCTCTAAACTCCCAATCCCTTCTTAAAAAATCCCCCAACCAAACGGACCCTATGTGCGTGGGTGGGCCGGTGGGGGAAGAGTGGACGATGAATTATGGGTTTATTATTCTAAAGATTATTTTCTAATTGTAGTTAAAAATAATGGATTATTTATTATTGTGCCAAGTGGTGGTTTAGGAGTGATTTGAGTAAGCCACGTGGTGTTTTGTAAGTATTTGTAGGTTGTTTAATAGACTTTTAGTATATAGGAATAAGTTCTATTCCATATCTTATTCCATATCTTACTAAAGATGTCGCACTGTACTCGCTAAAAATATATCTCATATTATTTTCGCACTATACTCGCTAATGATATTTCTCTTACTATTTTCACACTATACTCACTATTAGTTACGAGGAACACCATGAGCTAGCTAAAAACTACTCGCTGGAAAAGTTTTTTTTTTCATTGGTCAGAAAGGGTCTCAGATTGATTTAAACATCACGATTTAAAACAGCATGCTAATTGTCAAGTAATATTTTGAAATTATTTTCTAATATAGGTTATGCCTCAAATTTTTTTGAAATATGACTTATATACATGGCTGCCATAGCCTATAGTGTATTCGTTGCTATTACCCATACCCATATTATCGACTATTTGAGGATGGTATATGTAAAGCAGTCGCCTTGGACAACAACTTGGATCGATAGCATGCATCAGTGAAGATCACCAGTTGTTCTGCTGTCGTGAAAATTCTTTTTCCTGATGTCGCTCATTCCAAATGCATATTCGTACGTATATTTCTTATTCATCGCGAAATGATGGGCAAATTAATCTATACCGTGAGTACTTTATATAGAGCACAAAGGGAAGAGATAATTAAGAAGCAGGCAATAAATCGCAATAATACTTTTGCAGGGCAGTGCAACTACAAGGCGTACTCTCGTTTCTCTTTGCGGATCTATCCTGATCACCACCAAATCTCTTGCAGTCGATATAGGCAAACCGAGCACATTTCACTAATAATAAGTTCCGGTTCTAACTTTTTGTAGGTACCAGTTTTTTAAACCGGCATTAATTTAGTGGAACCAATAAAAATATAGTTATTGGTGTTGGTTCGAAAACCGATACAAATACAAGTTAGAGGTGCACTTATTTTTATATTTTTATGGGTGCAAAAGACCAAAAAATATATATTTCATATTTTATCAAGCACCTTTTCTTCATGAGAGAATAATGTCACTAAGTTTTTCACAGGTCTTCGATTTATCACTGACTTTATCACGTTCTACAATATACCATCGACTTTTGCTTAACTTCTATTATTTATCATCGCCTTACCATCGCCGTCCGGTTAGCCTCTGTTAGTACTGTACAATTTCACCCAAATGACCAAGATACCCCTAGGACAAAAACTTTCAAAATTTGGATAAAAATTCTATATCATATTTAAGTTTTTGCCAAATGTTGGATGCTTACAATCTTATATTTATAGTATGATATTTCGGAATTTTTGTTTAACTTTTGGAAGCTTTTATTCTAGGGGTATTTTGGTCATTTGGATAAAATTGTATAGTACTCACAGAGACTAAACCGGACGGTGATGGTAAATCGTAGAAATTAAGCAAAAGTCGATGGTGTTGGTAAATCATAGAAATTAAGCAAAAGTCAATGGTATATTTTAGAACGTGATACAGTCAGTGGTAAATCGTAGATATGTAATAAACTAGTAGCATATAATGAATTCTCACTTTCTTCATTTTCTTATGTTCAACCAAGCTAGCTTGTTGCATTGTTCTTCCTCGCCTTACCAATTTACCAGGACAAAGACTTCATTTGTTTTTTCTTTCAACGGAAGGGGCATGAGCTCTTTCATTTCATAGATAGAAGTAGAAAAGAACTGTAGGATCGAATTAAGAATGGTTGGAACACCAAAACTAAAAACTTTTAGCGGAATTAAAAGTTACCCTTGTAGTTAATGAAGATCTCGGTGTAGCCGGTCTGATCGCTATACGCACACCAGTCTGAACGCCCCCATTCACTGCCGGTCTGACCAATGTTGTATGACCTGTTGGACCGCCTTTCTACCTGCTCCTGCTCACCTCTGTTAGTCTGAGAGTTTATTTGCCACCGGTTAGACTATCAGTGACTCTTCGGTTAGACCGCTCGCTTGCCTCCTGTCAAACTGTTGAGATCCAGAAAAACACGTATCGACAAAACTCTTAACAGTAGATCAACTTTATTGCTTCAATATATGTTTACAAAGTGCATTTAAAGCACTCCTCTATCAACTCACGAGCTAGAATTGAAGTCTCAAAGCAAATCCTAACTTTTCTCTCTCACAAAGTTGATATCTTCTAGCCTCAATCCCTCTTCTATTTATACCCACAACGTGATTGCCCCCCGCAACGAATCCAACTAGAACCAAAACTCCTATAACATAGGAAACCTACCAAATCAGGGAAACAACATCCCCGTATAACTTCAAACTCTAATCTTTCTAAACTTGGACTCCAATCCAAATTTTACTCATCTTTCCATATGTACATGACACCACGTGTATGCTATATTGAATCCTTCACCTCCACGCGTTTACCCTTAACCGTTTAGACCTCAACTAGTCCTGATCCATCACCAACTATACCCCATGGTTTCAAGTAATATATAAACATGAACAACAAAGAAACAGAAAAGTGAGAAACTTGTATCACGAAGTCATGAATCCACGACCATGCTGAGTTGCTGTTCCATGCTTCGAATCACTAGACCAAGGTCTGCAGCTACATCGTTACTCGTTAGGCACAAAAAAATGTGGTACTGCTAAACCCGTCACAAATTTTATTATTCCGTAGGTTAGGGTGGGGACCGATAGAAAATATATATACTAGCCCACAGGCTTGTTCTGAAAATATTTATACTAGCCGATAGAAAATAATATAGAAAATATATTATTCCGTCACAAATATGGTATTGACACGGTGACAATCTTAATTTCGGTTGGCATATATAACATGTGGGGCAGTTATACTCGCCAGTCTCCTTACGAGGATTTCACATTGCAAGCTTCGACGCAATCGTTTGTGTGCTCTGCGTTATGGTACCTAGTGAAGGTATCAATGGTTTGACGTGTTGTGTTTCTCACTCCCGATACCAATCGAGACTAAAAATATTTATAGGACTCTAAACTTTACAATTAGTACTAAAAATATCTCTTAAATTAATCGGGATTTTTATATTTTTGGTAGTGATGAAAGATAGTTTCCAGAAGTGTATGAACAGATAGATGGGCGTTCATTGCTTCTATTTGTGGCTTTTTCCCTGTTGATTGATGTCGTCAGTGCAGCAGATCATCACTTGTGCAACTTTGAGGCCCATGTATTTGTGGGAGCTCCTAACCTATGTAGTCCTTATACCATTTCTATTATATGGAACATGCACATCCTCATGTATCACACAGACATAGATATGGGCATATATTTCATTTTTACTAATTGGAGGGTTTGGACACATGCACCCACAATAGTTCGGAATGGATAGAAAGCCAAAAATTCCCTGCATTAAATGTTTAGAAAGCCCATGTGAGTGCATGGTTGCAGTGTGTTGTACATCAATGAAAATGTGGGTACCACATTTTAAATATCTGAACGGGTAAAGTCCTGTAAACACAACTTTCCACCACAACAAAAACGCTTTCTGGTCCAATATACTAGCTCGTAAATAGTGATAGTCCCATTAATCTAGTACTCGTGAACTTCAGACGAAATAGTTCAATCCACTAGTATAAATGATAGACAAACTCACACACCAAGCAATGCATTATGCATATCTAGTAGCATTCCCATGCCTCATGCCGTCTCCCCAAGCTTCCATATGGTTCCGGAGGAGTTTCAAAAAGTACCATATATTTCTGGTGGGAACTTGTAGTATCTCTTAGGCCTGGTTCTTTCCTCCCTTTTTCCAACTCACATCTCTCATTTTCCACACGCATGTTTTTTAAACTGCTAAACGGTGTGTTTTTGTAAAAAGTTTCTATACAAAAGTTGCTTAAAAAATCAAATTAATCTATTTTTGAAAAAATTTTAACAAAAACATAATTAATCACGCGCTAATGGATCGCTCCGTTTTCTGTAATCGCTGTGCACCTTCGGAACCTGGAGCAACGAACCCTGCCATAAGGTTTTTACCGTTCTTAACGTCATATTGCCGATCGATGCCAATACTGCGAAATGATGACCTTTTCTTTGTCTCGATTGTTGTATAGCTGCTTGGATAATATTTTTCTACTTCCATGGATACAGATAGAATATATCTCATATAAATATACTAAGTATACCAGTTTACTAAACTATTTGAGGGTTGATGAATTAACTAACTTCACGAAAAACAGAGCAGTATGTGACAAAAGGTAATGAGTAATGAGTCAAAATTTGAAAATCAAAATTTTGAATCCTGACATTATTTTTCAATTGGTTTCCAGTGAAACAAAATGTATTTTCCTGGAAAACCCAAATAGGAATTATAAAATGAAATAGTAAATGTAAGCAAATTTAGCAAAGCGAAGAAAAAAAATGCCATAATCTGAGGTTTTTCTAGGCATGATATGTTCTGTAATTTTGAAAATTACAATTTGATAAACTATTCGAAGGACTCAATTAAGGTCATCCTGTTGGAAATATATACAATAAAATTATAGTGTCCATCGACAACATAGTACGGTAATAATTTATTATAATTTATAGGACATCAACCATATAATACTTATGTACATAATGGATTTTGGCTGATTGAACCTTTTTCTTTTTCTTTTTGATTTTTTTGAAGTGCCAGCAAAACATTTTTAAATATAAATTTCTTAAATAAACATTGATACCCTGTATTATTAATCATACTATACTTTTATATTTTCCAACTTTCTGAAGTCTACTTGAATTCTCTATTGACTGTTTTTCACAGCATTTCCAAATCTTGTCCAGCGATGCAAATAAGAAACAACACAATATGTAGATTATTTATTTGTTTTTTTCCAGGGGACTGTTGTTGCATGCTGTCTTGTTTTGGACACTTGATATCCGTTGGACACCAGATCTGGTAGCCCGTTGTACTAGCCGTTGTCGTCCATACCAGTTGATGAAGGTGTCATTGTGAGTGTGCCACTTGTATCACTGTACCCCGCACCCTGGGGTATGATGCATGGCACATTTCACGTAGTTTCTTGAGCAGTGCCGGTCCCCCGTCGATTTGGTCAAGTCGCTGTCTTCGATCAGTAAGCTTGTCGTTGAGGCCTCTCCTACTCACCTTAATCAATGCGACGCCCGAGCAAATCGTGAGGTGCTATATTACGAGCACAAGCAATGGGTGGTAATGGCACGACGCCACGACCACTGCCACCGCATGACCTGGAGAATGCGGAGGCTCTGGAAATCTAGGATGATAAATGATGTCGTGCTGGAGAGCTCTCTGAGGAGGAAGTGGAAGGTGGGAGTGCGGAACTGTGGATGGTGGTTGGACAGAGCAAAAGTGATGGCAAGGCCCTCCTTGCCATTGGATCCGGCTCGAGCGCACATTGTTGACTAGGGCAGCAAACAATACAATCCCGTGCCTGCTGATCCTCTGTTAGGGGCATGGCCTCTAGCTGGTGAGATGGTAGAGGTGATTGGATCTAGTTCCTGTGGTAGTAGGGGGCAACTAGGGGAGGAGAGAGGCAATTAGGGAGGATGCCGAGCACCATGGGCTCCACGTCACAGGCCGCCTTCAATAGGGATGGATGGGGAGTACCGATAAAGCCACTGGAGGTGATCCTAGCGGTCAACATATTGCATGGTGATAGAGCAATGCAAAGGCTGGATCGGTAAGGGGATCTAGTGGCTGTTGAGGGATATATATGAACCAACTTGTCCTCCTCCCTCTTGATGCCCCTGTGGTAGAGGCCGAGGAGGGAATACCGTGCCGCAGATGTAGGGACATGATACCATTCCCTAACATTTTCATTATTTGCAACGTACATAAGTAGATAGAAATAAAAGAAGTCCATAATATATAAATCTACTCGATCCGTTATCACACCAGAAATGTCAATACAGGTAATTGTCTGTTTATAGATATCCACGGATGCCTTTCAATTAAGCATGTCTGGTTACAGGCGAATATAGAGACCAATAGCAGAGACAAATCCATCCGCACGAGCGTAAAAGCCAACAATGCTGCCTTTCTCCACCGGGATTCTGAAAGAAGTGCCATTAGGAGTTCCAAATGGCCCGTATATCTTACCTTGGCTAGTAACGAAGGTGAGCGAGTTCACGGTGCAATCTAGGTGTTGCGTGTCGAATGGCCCAAAAGTTCCCAAAACTTCCCTCACGTACTCGTTGGACTTCAGCACAAACTGCATGCCATGCACAGATCATCCCAAGGTACATAAGTGATCGATGGACAATCAATAATGCAAGACAAAGCTGATAACTAAATATATAATGCAAGACAAGCTGATAACTAAATACATATAGATATGTACATATATACCGTGTGATCCCTTCCAAGGGTGCCACCCCATGGTCCGGCAGCAAGCTCATTCCCATCCTTGTCCTCGTAGTTGAAACTGATGCAGTCGACGGTGTTTATGCTCCCAACCGTCACAGACTTGAGGTACACAGGTGCCACATCAATATCACGCATGGTTCCATTGGTTGTTGCACCAAACATCCCGATCTTAACAACCCCATCCTTAATTCTCCACATAATAGTACACAGTGTTATTATTAAACTAGTTCGATCCACTGTTTTCATGATTTGCTCTAGATAATGTGAAGTTTAATTTGACATAGTACACAAAAATTTACAAGATTACTACACTGAAGATTGTAACCAGGAAAAAAAATTAAAACACACCACCACCGCGACGTGCTAGCATAGCTCCTCACACGACCAAGGGAAAGAACTAGCACCAAGCCGGCAAGGGGGTGACCGGTCGATGCTAGACCTGCAAGCGGTTTGCAAATGCCTCGCTGAACACCAACTCCATACAGAAAATCGTACACGAGTTCCCGGTCATCCTCACGTAGAGTGGTCGAGGAGGGTGAGGGTGAGAGAGAAGAAGATCCGACGACAACGAAAAGTGCAAAACCTAATGCACTATGCAAACCTAATTATGTTGACCATGTTTGCACTCTTATCATCGTGCTCCGGTTAACGCAAGAATTTGCTGGAATAAGCTGCCATCCAGAGAGGAAGATGGAAGAGCTTGTTAATGTTAAGGCTGTAAAATCAAAGTGTGTTTGATTATTATTTGATGATGAATAATTGGCATGTGTTACTATTGGTTTTGATATTTGGAGATTATTTGCGAAGTGGTTTTGGAGATTATTGGATTTTCAAATGATGAACAGGTGTCTGCTGTCTGTTTGGGACCGGTTAGACTGGGCTGTGATAGCCGGTCAGACCGGTGGTATGTGCGCGGTCAGACCAGTCAGCCCACGGTCTGACTGGTCGATGCTGTGTCGGTTTCGGTTTCGGGTCGTTATTTTGGATATCCGTGATTATTTTATGTTTATGGCTTCTAGATGGATAGTATGTGTATGTAATACTGTTGTGTGCTAACAATGAGTTAAGTTAGAGAGAATTTGTGCTCGGATATGGTTTCTTGGTTAAAGCATGTGTAGGTGAGTCTCGATGCCTCGGGAGAGTGTTGCCTGTGATGGATCGGGAGTCAACTTGGGAGAAGATGACGGCCAGACGATCAGGATATCATGCGGATGTTTAATCTAGAGATCAATGCACGTGGTTAGTGAAGATTTCATATGGCATATGATGGAGATATTGTGTGCGTATGGGATGCAGAGTCGAATTTGGATGGAGTCCGAATTTGGTAAAATTGGAGTTGTAAAGTTTGTTTCTTGTACGGGAAGGTTTCCTAGGAGATTAGGATGACTTTGTACAAGATTGGTTCATGGCTTTAGGCTACCTACCTCGGGTATAAATAGAGAGGGAGGGTGTAGCCTCCCAGTATTGATTTAGAGAGAGTTGAGTTGAGACAAAAGTTAGAGTTTCGACTTTAGTCGATATTTTCGTGAGGAGTACTATTGTTGCACTTTGTAAATACAGATTAGAAGTAATAAAGTTCAATCTACTTTAAGAGTTCTTACATTTGTGTTTCCTCGAGTACAATGGTTCAACCGGTGGGGTACAGGCGGTTAGACCGGAGACATCTACTCGGTCAGACCGACAACTTCACGGCGGTTAGACCGGTGATGATTGCGGCGACAGGAGGTGACAATCTCGGCGAGTTGGGCGGTCAGACTGGAGCACCTGCGCTGGTTAGACCGGAGGTCATCGAGCGGTCAGATCGGCGCATCTACTTCGTTCAGACCGATCGATATCGAATTGGAGGGTAATTTTAATTCCGCTAAACATTTTGGTTTTTGGGTACTACAATCATTCACCCCCGGCCGCTTGTTGGTTTAGTTATCGTTCTACGATCATACAAAGGCCAATGGGTCCAAATTCGAAACTGCAATAATCTAGTAAGAAACAAAAAAAAAAACATACTCCAAAGTGATAGTTTGCTCTTTCAGTTATATCAACTGCAAAATTCATAGTTAACTATAGTGCAGTCCGAAATATAATTCAGTACAACTACTGTCTCCAAGCAAAATTTGCTCTTTCAGTTATATCAACTGCGCTACAGAATACATTTGTTACTGAATCAGAAGGTAGCTATCTATATAGGTTGAACACCAATTAGTGATCCAGATATCTATAACTGAATCAGAAAACAGAAAACTAGGGAACTCAAGAACACTGCATATGTTCAGTCATTTAGCAACAGATCAGAACCGTGCGGCCACGCGTACGTGATACATATTTGAATCAGTCATATTAACTTAGTACATATACAAAATTAGACGGTAGAAAATATTAAATCATGAAAATATTGTAATTGAGATTCTAAACAAAGAATTACTTGTGGTATTTATATATTAATTTTACATCTCAAAACTAACAAATCATAAGGAGACTAATTTATAGTCCATGCAAACTACTACTCCATATTTGTTGTTTGATTATTAATTTGAGTAATTAATATCCTTGACCATTCACAACTTGTTGTTCATTAATTTTGAATATAAAATTATTAAATTATTAAAAATATATTTGTCACTCCATACTTAGTGCAACTTGGTATTTATTAATTGGGACTTTGGAATTGGGAAAATATGTAGTACAAACTACATATGTAGCAGAAACCTGAAAACTATCGTTGGATAAAAAATGGACGTCTGATATTTGTCCATATCACGAAGAGTAAAATTTTTACTCATGGTTGAATCTATGAGTAAAATTTTTACTCTAGGTGATGTGGACAAATCTCATATGTACATTCTTTTTTTACGGTAGATTATAAGTTTCCATTACATATATGATTTGCACTACATATTTTCCATTTCAAATTAGATCATCAAGAACTATAATTAGGACTCCAGGTTGAATATAACTATATGATTATTAATTCTGAACGATGTCATGATGTTGGTAGAAGATTTGATGCGTGAGCAATTCCTGCTTTAATAAATCCATACAAATCCATAAATGAAGCCTTACAGGCCACTGGACTTTTACATATATCGGGTAGTTGGGGTCACCAAGCTACAAGACCGAAATACCAAAAAAAAAAAAAAAATCGGCTTTGTCCGAGCAACGACTGAACACGTGACCAACGCATAAAAGTTCGGTCTCTTCTGGTTTGGTCTCGGGTTATTTTACCCACCCCTAATTTGATAGATGAACACACTATGATTAATTAGAGGATGGATATATTCTATCCCTGGGAGTGCCAGATGTAAGCTAAAGTCCACAAGGAATATGCTATGGAATATACCCATAGACTATGTCCTATCATATAAAATAAGCATCGATAGCATTGTGTAATTAAGGGTGGAATGGGGCTTTTCCCTTCTACCGACATCTCGCTCTATATATCCATCCATGAGTGAAGCTAAAAAGAACGGACACTAATAATTTAACACAAAAGTTTAATAAGTACATGTTTTTCTCCCCTATGTATAGTAGAAAAAACTGTTACCAATGCCGTTGAGGGATGGTCATTAATGTTCACGCGTCACAAGTCACATGGTTTCCACGGCGTCCAGTATATACGATCCAAATTAAACCCAGAACCTCTCCCTAAAGGCATAACTCCTTACTCCTTTCTAAACCTATAATACATAATATGTTAGCATCTTATATAAGTTCAAATGAAAATGTTATCAACTACAAAGTTACAACTTTCATATATTTAGTTTGTCTCCATCTGAAGTCATTAGAAAACTTTCATATATATATGTTTGGACATGTTAATGGTCTAAAATGAAAATGTTGTGAATTACAAAGTTGTAGACCTTGTAAAGATCTACAATTTTAATATAAATTTGTTTTCACCCAAGTACATATAAAAAAGGAACATAGGAGTAGCGGCATCATTAGTGGCGGTGTTCATTCAGAACCAGCACACATAAGAGTATATATGTGCTAGTTCTTATTTAAAACTACTCATATGGGGCACCATATTGCCCGGGCACCATGGTGTGAAATACACAAGTTCACTTAAATTTTTAAAAATTTTCAAATTGTGAGTATAATAATTTGAAATGAGTATAAGAATTTGATTCATACTTATACCTAGTAACAAAACAATTCAAATTCAATTTTATTTGACAATATATTATTACATACCTATCTAATATATGTTTGGATGTATATATCTAGGATCAAAATCTAACCAAAACATATTCCAATTCAGTTCAAACTTATTTTGAACTAGTTAGTAAAGTAGTTACTAAATATTTAAAAAAACTTATACTCATTTGAATTGGGATATACTCAATTTGAACCATGGAACCCAGGCACCATAGAGTACCAAACAAATTTAATATATATATATATTTAGTATATATATATATGTGTGTGTGTGATGTTACACTCATATGTGCCGGTTTTCTACGAATTGACATATATGTGATGCCCATATACGATGGTTCTCAACCTAATCCGGCACATGTTCCTTTTTTTTAAGAATCATCACATTTAAAACTGGTATATTACTGTTTTTAAGAATTGTTTACAATCTTCTCAATGATACTACTCCTATGTCACAGTAGAAGAATTATGTAATAAATTATCAATTTTATGTAGTGTAATCTACAGCCCATAACCGATATGCTATAACACTGCTCAGACTTGTAATCAATAGAAGAAAAATAGTAATAATCGGACCATATTAAGTAGTAACTCACAGTCACGACACCACCAATACATTTGGAGCAGAGATATAAGGTGTAGCTAAGTAGAGCCAATTTCCATATCCCCGTGAGCACTTGAACCTTCGAAGCCAACATAGTAATTTGATTTAATTAAGGGACCAAAAGATCTTGTACAGATCGAGGCATGGAATTTAACATCTTCATGTTGAAATAGTCGACATGTTCCTTTTATAAATTTGAAGTGTTCATAATTTTTTTGAGATGCAAATAAATACCGAAAATAACATTGGAATTAACTGATAACAGCTACAAATTATATGTCTTATTTACTGTGACAAAAAAGCTATTTCTATGGAATATAAAATTGATTGGTGCTTCGAACTACTTATGCTTTTACATAAAAAGCATTGCATATAGAATGAATGATCACCAACTAACTGTTGTTATTGAACTCCGGAGTTTTCTTACAAGCTACTCCCAAACAATCAAAGAAACTTTTTCTCTGCCACTAATTAAGTTTTGAATCATAAAGAAATAACTGAAAGTAGAAGACTGAATGTTTACAATTAACATACCATTTCAATTCGTAAAGCAAAGTACCTTTGATTCTATATTTGGTATGCGTGTTAGTATAAATGATCCGCAAAGGTGCCGTTCATGAGCATTCCTGCACGCATATATATAGAGCAACACTAGTGCATGACATTTTTCAACCATATGATCAAGCATATCCATTCACAAAATAAAAATTGAATCGGCCGGACTGTTTGTCAATTTGAATTCTTGCAGGTCCTAGCTAGTGGGCTAGTGGCATGTCGATTTATTTTTCTCCCACGTGGGAAAATTTTTCAGTATGATGTATGAACTTTAACCAGATTGGCACTTGAGCTCATGACGAAGGGAAAAAAAAACTAAAACTTAATTAGTTTTCTTTGAGACTCCACGTTCAATGATCTTTTTTTTTAAATTCGAACTCGTACAATATTACCAAAAGAAAGGTTAATTACTCAAATGGTACTAAAGCCTAATGTTTTCGCTAAGTTAACGTTTGCCGTCCACAGAAAGAGTGCTGCAATTATTTTTAATTATTTCTGCTACTTACGATATGTGTGTGAAAGGATAGCTACCATTTTAAATTTGATACGCCAATCATATCAATTGGCTATAATAGACAACTATAACTGAACCATCATATTAAACTGCACTGAATTAATTGGACATGAACCGATGAACGGTTGACCTCTGAAACCTCCTTTTCTCGCTTAAAACTTTGCACCGTTATGTTCTAAGTCTCGCAAGTCATATAAATGAAAGCACGCATTTTCTGTCGTCTGAATGTAGTGTATACACATGGAACCACAGAAATGTTATACTGCTCGTGTTCGATTCCATGGGCTCATTCTCAACAAATATAATTAAGTCAACTTCATGAAGCTGTGTGCTCAACTGATTGTAGCTAGCTGACCTCAGGAAAAAAAAAAAAACTAGCGGCAGTTTTGTTTACATGGTCTCCGTACATCGACAAGCTATTTGTAATAGATACACTCAGGCAATTAAACTAGCAGGTTGGGTACTTGGCTGTGTTTATGATTAGCCTCCCGATGCTTAACTTATACATATTACAAATTAAAGATTGTATAATAGGCCACAGATAAAGTATTTTAGAGGTTTTCCTACATCCTTTAGATATATTATTGTCAAGGGCTTTAGAAACTGAGAAAACATTCCTTTTAGTTAGAGTAAATTACACCGCCTATCCTTAACACTTTAATGTCACTTAGATCCACGATCTTGTAAAATTAATATTAAGATCCATGAATTTGTTTAAGTGAATCATATGGTCCAAAATATGTTTGACCGGGCTGATTGTCCTACGTGGCTATCCAGCATGACCGCAAAATTGCAATTAGGCCCCTTCGTACCCGATCCACCCCTTCTCCCCCAAATCTTCTCCCCTCATTTTCCTTTCTTCTTCTTGCTGCGTTTGCTAACCGTTGCCACACGGGGCGCTAGCCTCACGACCTTCGCTCCTCATCCTGATTCGAATCAAGCAGGGGGAATGGGAGGGCCTTCACATCGATGACGGAGGTGGAGCTAGCGGGAGCAGCGAAGGAGGTTGATGATGGCGGGTAGGACGGAATTAGCTGGCCTCCCGATGGCCACCTCGTCGACCACATGCACAAAGACGTGCAGGCACGGCTAGCTCGATGACACGATCGAGGATGAGCTCGGCGGCCATGGCTATCTCGTTGGTAGTCGCTTGAGCTAGCGGCAGCTAGCTCTCCAACGCAGCAGTGGGGTGCTGACGATCATGCGCTGCTGCAGGCGCTCGCGCCGGTCCTTTAGATTTGGGAGAGGAGTGGATCAGGCTCGGAGGGGTCTAAGTGCAAATATGCGACCACGCTGGACAGCCACGTAGGACTGTCAACCAAGTCATACGTGTTTTGGACCATTATGAGTACTTAAACAGGTTCATGGATCTTAATATCGATTTTACAAGATGATGAACTTAAATCATACTACGCTCTAACTTTAAGAACCGACGGTGTATTTTACTCTTTACTCTTTTAGTTACAAGAAATATCTCTGATGCTCTGATTGGATTGAAAATCCCTGCAAAAGGATGTAGCTTATTCTCTTACTTTCAGTGATCAAAACGGTCCATCAGCAGACAGAAGAGTGTACATTTCTTGTCCATTTTTTTTTAATGCAGTGCAAGGGGATGGCAAAAATCTCCTAAGAACTAAGTCAAAAGGAAATGGTAAGTCCCGGGCCGGCTCAAACAATAGAAAGAAAATGGCAAAAGAATAAAACTATTGTAACAGTACAGCACTAGCTATCGTTGCAAGTGAGCTCACTAATACATCCCTCTAGGCTTTACATTTTAAAGAAATCGGGTTAGTTACTTTTTACTTCATATTCGGAAGAGACAGCCAGCCTTTTATTTTCAGCGGTCAAAAGGAAATAAGTATTATCATACTTGAATGCCGCTGATAGCTTAATATGTACTAGTATACACGTAAACTATGAAATTATGATTGACGTTTCATTTCAGTATTTGTTAGGAAGAGCATCTCCCGAATTATTAGCATGCAACAGGGAACTTATGTGAGATAAGTTATCTCCTGACACCACCCATTCTTAGCTGTATAGCTTCCTTGAGACATCTTAGCAAAATTTCCTGTGTTCTTCTAAGTAAGGGGAAACAACCCATGGAGTCCATTATAATTTATATCCGTGTAGTCACATATTTATATACACTGTTAGAATTAAATGAGCTAGATCCAAATTAATCTTAGTAATTCTAAAGATCCACGATTAATGTTAAGAGATTAATATCACATTAAAAACCAATGGAAAAAGACCCCAACTTAAATAAGCTGCTAATTGAGTACACCGGGCCATGGCCGAGGAGACAGAGGTGAGTATGACGTGATCGCATGGGTAGACGGGAGAGTTTTTGGGGAGCGCATCCTTCGCGTGACTGCTCTGCTTCCTCTGCATCACACCGGCACTACTTCCTCTACCTCGATAAATCTCCGAACCATGTCGACTACCGGGAATGGCGACAACAGTGGGAACGGAAATGGCGGAGGGAATGGCAATGGTGGAAGGAACGGAAATGGTGGCGGCAACACCAAATCCGCCTCTGAATCTAGAGCATTCTCCAGCTATGTCTCTTTCGCTTTAGTGTTAAACATGTTATATTTCTAGATGCTATAATCTCTCTTAGCATATTCATGTTTAGCATTAGATTTGGGGTCACTCACCAATGCGTAAGTCATATTTATAATGCTATATGTCTAAATTAAGATATGCCGAATAATAACTAGATTTTCAACAATTCAAAAATATGCATTTGCTGCTTGGCTTAAACCACATCCATTTGATTGTTCCAGTTATAAGAGATGGAAGACATGTACACTGTCGTGGTTGATAGCCTTGTAATGTTTCTCTATTGCACAAGGCAAGCTGTCTCAACAGCCTCCTACTCCTAAGGAGGAGTGCAAATTTGAGGTGACTGACCTCATATTTTGAGGTAGACTGATAAGCGTTATGGCTGGCCATGTACATGCACGTACACAGTTTAGTTCTAACCATATTTCTAAATGCTATTATCTTTATTAGCATAATCATGTTTATCATACACATGTCATGTTTATTAACCTATATTTTTGGATTAAAATATGTCGAATAATAACTAAATTTTCAACATATGTGCCTACGTGTACAGGCAGTTGTCGCTTAATTGTTCCTTTTATTCTGGTTAGCTATGTAAGCACTTATTTCTTTGCCTGAGGCTGCTGTATAGAAAATTTTAGATATCAGTATAGTACATTGCCGATAATAGAGTAATTTCAAATCTCTTGTACATAACTAGGATGGTATGCTTCTTTTCACGATATGCACCAAATGAATGTGGGATCCTAGAATATTTTCCCCTTTATATTGACGATTATATCAAATGTGAGATCCTCAGAAATTCTCCCCCTTTTATCATTAATCACACAAATTTGCATGGAACCGGAAGAGAGATAATTTTGCACAAGCAATATAAGAACAAACATTTACAAGACCAAATATTTTTTTTTGAAAAGAAGCTCAAAGCAAAAGTTTTAGAAATGTTCTATTTAAGAAAATATTTAAGAAAAGCTCCCCCTTACTCTCGGAGTCTCGTCAGTTAGATAAGAAGAATTAGAAGGGATGTCATTTGTAGGAGGGAGTGATTGTGAACACTTGAATTTTCTCTCGAAATGTACTATCAAGAATTTTCTCTATGATAGTAATTTGGCTAATGATACTTGAGAGATTCTTGGTCAAGTGTATAATCTCGGAAATGGAATGACAATGATAGGCAAATGTCGAGTTCAAGATGATTAACGGATACTACCATTTTATATGGACAACACTTGTGTATGCAAGTGTAAATTTGGAATCAAGAAATGGTAGTTAGCAATAGCAACAAGGATCAACTTGTATTTCAAAAGAAAAAGGAAATGGAATATTTAGGTTGTCAATAAAAAATCCATTTAAGTTTAGGTTGGCTCAAATAATGGGTGTTTGATAGCAAGAGGAGCTCATGCAAGGAACAAATCCAAAAGAGCTCAAATTGATTTAACATTCACATAACATAGAGCTCACTACATGAAACAACTTTTATTAAGTCACCGACTCAGATTTTCAATAAAATGAAACACACTTTTAACATTTGAAGTTTTTTTAAAAATACAACCAATCAAGCTCTTGTAGCAACATAAAACTTGGGGAAATGAGCTCCAAAAAATATGCAATAAATCCTGGATATAATTCATGTAATCATTCAGAAGTTTTATTTTGGGAGTATTGCTCATATCTCAACCATATAGAAGAAACAAAAATCACAATGTGTCAGCAAACTGAAATTTCAGATTTTTCACAACTCAAGACAGTCAAGAAAAAGCATTCAAAAAGTGTCCAAATGAACTGAATAAATTAAAAAAAATTCACCATTAAGGTTCAACACTAGGGGATCAAAAGTCATAATGGAAGCTCCTTCCAGTTTGCAATGCATTTTGAGATACAAAATTCACATCACCTTAAAACCATGTCATTTCTGAATTTTTCAGCAAGCTGATCGAAGTGAGAAAAACTCAAAAACTCGTCCAAATCATGTACAAACGAGATGAAGTATTGCAGAAATGATCTTGAGACATTAGAGAATCTTTTCCAAAAGAATCTTTTGGAAAAACATTTTTCTATCAATATAAAAGCCAAAAATAGCATTGTAGGCCTTCCAAATTAGTAAATTTGAATCAAAATCACAAATCGCACTCAAATATGATTTTCACAGAGTTTGACATTTGGAAAGCCTTATATGGGTTAGAGATACTAATTCAAGCTAATATTCACATAGAAATTTAGCTCCATTACCATAACCCATAAAATCCAAGTTTTGATCATTGTGGTCATTTCATAATTTTGGATGACATTGAAATAGCTATACCATTCGAATGGTTGGTCTTTTGAGAAAACTTTGAAGTAGAGAAAATTTTGGAGTGATAAACCCTCAAACTTTTATATTTTTTCAAAAACACAATAGATTTTGATTTAGGGAGATATAACATTTTAAAAAAAAACAAGATAATATAAGATCCTTTTAAGGCCATTTTGCTATATTATTTTAGAAATAAGATCTTTTATTTCAAATACCTCGAAAACATTTGAAATACATATTGAAGCACTTGTGAGAGGATTTTCACAAAATTTGTCCTCTTAAATGAGAGTTTTGAATTTTGACCAAAGAGTCTATTTGAAATAGCTATAAATCCAATTTTTGAAATCTTTCATATTTTGAAAGCATGGGATATAAAAATATGATTAAGACCACTCCCAATTGATGTATTTCACACTTTAACTCCATGAAGTCAAGGTATAGAAAAAAAATACCAAATTTGAGCAAAAAAAACTATAGAAGCTTATAGTTTAAACATTTTTCTCCAAAAATGCAAACACAAACAAATGAGATGGTTTTGGAACGAAATGAGTATGAATGAATGTTATGTACTCATTTGAGTTAGTATGATGCATTTATGCAACACCCACAATGAGAAGTCATCTAAGTGCTAATAGGTGTCCATTTATGGTCTAGACAGTATTTTGGTAAAGATTGAAATCTAAATTTATTTTGATTGATTGGCCTTTTGGAGAAATTTTGAAACTAAAAATGTTTGAAATGGTCAACACTATCATTTTTTAAAAAAGAAACATTTTCAAATTCCTTTAAGAATTAATTGTACAAAATTTTGAAGTTGAAAGCCAAAAAAAGATACATAGAACTACATCATTTTCTTTGAAGCTTTGCTCTTCTTTGAAATACCAAAGTATCGAGAGACATTTCAAACATACTTTAAAATCATTTCCAATTAGATTCTCATAGAAAAGCTATAGTTTTCAAAATTCACTTTTAGTTGAAAGGACTCAGCCAAATTGAGCACATATAAGGGATGTGATATGCACGAATAAGATTGAGCACTAAACACTCATATGAAACAACCTATCATGCTCAAGAATGTATAAATGATGATGACTTTCACATATAGAAGGAATGCAAATTTGTAAATGCTATGAGAATTCAGTGCAACCTACACATACATGATTATATAAAAGATAATTCATTGTATATACATGTTATCGAGATGGCATTGGTTCTTGATGTAAATTTTGCAATGGTTGGCTCCAAATTCCGAACTTGGTGCAATTCACCTTTTCTTGCATAAGAGATACCTCCAATGCCTCTCCAAGTACCTATATTATCATTTTAGCACATTTTGGTCCCCAACAAAATTAGATCCAAAGAGGTTAGTCACATGAGAATTAGCCACCCAAATGGATTTTGTGCTAGCATATGGTGAACTAATCACGCTAGTAGCACAAATGTCCTTTTTAGCCTTCCTAAGAAAATCATGATTAAATGAGGAGTTTGGCTTAGAAATGTTACCCATGGGATAATTTTTACCAATATATCCCTTTGCATGGCAGTTATAGCAAAGTTGAGTTTTGATTTTATCTTGTTTCTTGGTTTGCTTGTTGCTGGATCGCCTCTCACTTAATGATTTGCATTGTTCATCCAATATACACGGTGTAACATACCCAAATTCTAGGGTTTAAGAATTTCATGTTAAAATACTTGAAAGCCAACTTTTCCACTTTTGTGAACCTAAAATTTTCATTTTTGACCTAGGTGAGGTCAATCCAACCTTTGCATGAACAAAATTTAGGACAAAATTAAAACTTTTTCCTTTCCAACCCAAACCATTTTCTTTGACACAAAGTGTAAGCATGCACATGCATATATAGAGCATGATTAGGTTTGAGTCCTTGGGTGCACATTGGGTATGAATCTAAACTTGAACAACATCACCTCAGGTCAAGAAGTGTTCAAATATAAATTTTATAAATTGCTCAAATGCATTTCTATAGATAAAACACCTAGAAAGGATAAACTAGATGAATTTCTAAAATTAATTGGAACATAATGAAATTTTGGAAAAAATCACATGAATACATCCAACGAGTACAACTCACTATAATTTTGGTTCAATTTTATCACTTAGGTTGATACCTCAAATAATTCAATCAAATCAGTCAACAATACAGTTAAAATTGAAACCTTAATCTGCTAGAATCCTAACTCCCCAAAATGTGCATTAAACCGCATAAAAGTGTATAAGTGAAATAATTTATTCAAATACTATTTTAATTATCATGAGTAAATATAGCTTTTACAGAATTTATTGTCTTAGTTTTAACCCTCAAAAAATTCAGACCAAGTTCTACCTAATCTCTTTTTTTTATGAGAACAAACTGCACAGAATTTCGGAGAACAAACTGCGCAGAATGTGAGAACAACCAAAGAAAATGGAAACTAGGTAACTTCATCTACCTCCAGAAAAATACACTCAAATTTATCATTTTCACAAATTAAACTATAAGTATACATAGTACAGGAGAAAGAAATAACTCTGAAAATACCTAGAAATCGATTATCACTCATGTTCCTACCCATACCTCTCACCCACACCTAGTTTGCATCGGCCTGGGCCCACTTGGCAGCCACTCTGGCTTGCACTCTCCCTGTCCTTCCTCCTCAACCGACCAGAGCACGCGAGAGAGGGAGAGAGAATGGGTCGACCGCTCCTAGAGTTCGGGCGGCGCGTGGCAACAACGTGTCGACGCCCTCAAACTCGTTTCTCTCGCCTTCATCTCCTCCTAACTGCATCGCCTCCTTTCCACTATCGCTCCTGAGCAAACCGAGTCGAGAGAGAGAGAGCTCGCCTCGCCTCCATCGCCACATTCTCGTTGCCGGCCAAGAAGACAACGACCGTCGCCATCATCGAATAAGCCGCGGTCGTCTTGACTTCTTTCCCGATCTGTGATCTCCTATCAATGCCGCATCCATTCCATCTAATCTCGCCTCTTGTCATGGAGTAGTGACGCCGGAATGCGACCGTGTCCATGGGAGCACCGGAGCGCCGCCGCAATCGGCATCCTCGTCGTCCGGCCATCCTCGTCCAACCCAGAGAAAGCCGTCGCGCCATCGTCATCGCCTCAACCCCAATAGCCCATTCACTGAAGGAATCGAGCCAAGACACCGTGAATCACAAGATCCTCTTCTTCTCCCTCAACTCCAGTTAACCACAGCCATCATCGATTCCTCTTTCCTCGGTGAGCTAGAGTTCAATACCTTGCGCACATGCCCTCCTCGGGACATCATCATCCACATCCACAGCCCATCGCCCAATCAAGCCGTCGCCGTTCGCCCAAGGGAGGACGTCGCCATTGATTCCAATGACCATTGCTTGCAAGAAGACTACTGATAGCTTCGCCTTGAACCCCTCTACATTTTCTCTTTAGGTTGCACGCCGATATCTGCCACCGTTCGCCGCCGGCAAAGCCGCAAGCCTTGCCGTCGCGCCACTGCTCTGCTCGCCGACCGCCGTCTCGCTGACGTGTGGGCCCGTGCTCATTAGCGCTAAGGACTCGGCTTAGTAAGAGTTTAAATCTTGTAGGGTTTAAAATGTAAACTATGTGAGACTTACATGTAGGAGCCGGATCCATTTATAAATACACTAAAACTTGAGGACTCTTAATAAACATTTCTATCCACACGTGTTTGGACCGCGGGATCTATTCCCTGGAACCATAGGGACCTTTTTGCATATTGGAAGAGATTGACCTGTGGACCCCGTGGAACTTAAAATCTAAAAATATAAAAAGAAGATAGCTTATACAAAATATTTACAACAGAGAAACTCATTTTAGGGTGAACTCAGATTCTGTAGAATCACCAAGTTATGTACTTCAATGATATAAAACAAAAATACACACTTACAGGACATAAAAAGCCCCTAAACTTTTATATAAGGGATAATCAATATAAAGCACACCTGTAAAAATTAGTGATATTCATCCCAGTAAAAATAAAAGTGGCACCTTCTGTATGAAATATACTTCTAAATGAAATAAGTACTAATCACATACTATTAGTTATGTAAATTATTTAAAATGCACACTCGCTCCAAATAAAAAAAATAAAACTTCTATACTATTAGTTATGTAAATTATTTAAAATGCACACTAGCTCCAAATAAAAAAAATAAAACTTATTGGACCAGAAATGCTATAAATTCACCCTCTAGGTACCAAAACTTGATACACTTGTAACGCTCCTTAGGTAGTAGATATATAATAAGTCACCCACATTGAACATTTCCTAACTAATGAATATGTAACAAAATGATAAAAGCTCCAAAACATGTGAACTAAAAGTTGATAAGTTAACAAAATTAATCATTTTATTCAACTTAAACCAGAAGTAACAAGTTATGGACATTTAACACCAAGACTATATAAATAAAAGCAACTATCAACCTATAACATGTTATAACTTGTATTACACATAGGAAATTCATAATAACTCTAAGAATTATGAAACCATGTTAGTCTTAGAAAACACATATCCACACCTCTGTGAAGTCAAATCTAATAAAAGTCATATAGCAAAAACATTTTATAACATTACATAAGTAAATACTACCTAATACCGATACAAACTTCTAAAGTTCATAACTCCCAAATAAAATGAGATAAAATAGAAATTCTTTCGTCTAAATTAATTTTAGGACAGTACCTACCCACTGTGCACAAATCATGCAATCTAGAACATTTTGGATTTTCGCATATTTCGGTGTTTTGCATAACGTGTAATTTAAGATATTGGTGAAGGAGTGACTAGGTGCTAACATTTCTCACGAAAAAGGAAAGTCCTTCCTCCCCTCCTCTTTGATCACATTGAAACCCATGTTTTGAGAGATGAAAAGTGTTGTTTGCAAAGTTGCAGAAATATTTGATTAATCCAATATTTACAAACTTGGTAAATAATAGTTATGACCTTATTGCTGTATAATCCACCTTGAATAATTGTTATCCTCACTGTTTGTAACCTTCGGGATGGTTAGAACACACTTCTTGTGCTCAAATGGGTCTATATATGCTTAACAGTATGTCAATTGCTTAGCCATGCTTAGAACAAAGTAAATATTCAAATAAACTCATTAAAATGATGAATTTGGAAATTGGATCATTGCTGGACAGATATGAAAATATTACTTATTTGTGAACTAAAGGTGTAAAAATGTGGTTTTAGACTTGGGCGGTAAGGGGTGTGCATATGGTGGTAGTTGCACACCGATAGGGGGGTGTTTGCCCTAGTGACCTAAGGACTGAACTTGTGTTACTAACTTAAAGTTAACCGTACATCCACATGTGCTATTTATGGGGGTAGCCTTAGCTAATTAAGTTACTTAAAGTCTAGCCTTGCATATGGTAGGCCGAAGTAGAATGAGTTAGTCTTAGCGATAATTCAGAGGAACTTCCTATTTACCGCCGAGGTAGTTTAGGTGACTAAGTGTGTCCAATTCAATGGTATAGTGCCTCGTCCCAATTCAACGGTATAGTGCCTCGTGGGGGAATGGATGTGTTTGCTGCCACGGCGTTAGGTTTAAAGCGTGGGCCCGCCACCTAACGGTTCTAGGTCATAAGCCTAGGATGGAGTCACACCTGCCATCGCTGATGCAAGGCTAGGTATTAGGTAATGTAAAGGCTTTGTTGTGACCTCTAGTCCGTGCTCGACGTGTAGAGTGTGGGGTGCTAGGCCCGCACCGAACCAACTAGAGTGTAGCCTCCGAGTTTTTATCACATCATGTGGTTAACGCTGTACAAACTATGTAGAGTTATAAAAACTAATCATTAGCCGTGCCCACGGTCATGAGCGCTTTGGTGAAGTGTCATGGGTATAGACTCATTGTTTTAAATAGTGTTTCTAAAACTTGGGTTTGAAATGGATGATATGTGTTGAGTTGTATGAGTGTTATGATGATATTATGCCTTGTTGCTACGGAAGGCGACAAGGGTATGCTTATGATGATGATATGATGCTATTTATGATATATTTACAAGAACATGTTTGTTAATTGAATTGTCAACTCCTTTGCAAAAGAATTGCGAACTAAAACTTGCTTTATGCTGAAATTAAACTACATATTGCTCTCATTTGAATATATGCCTTGCTTGTAGTATGTTAGGATTGTCTTGTGCTTGCCAGTACATTAATTTGATTAATGTACTAACTCTTGCTGATGGAATATCCAATTTATTTTGCAGGCTGAATCTCTAGTTTAACTTGAGTGAATCGGGAATCGTTGTTGTCTTTAGGACTTGATTCTAATACGGGTGTAACCCTAGTCGACTGCTTGTGCATTGGGTAGCCAAGCTTCCGCGAATCTCTGATTATTTTGCCTGCCGGCCTATGTAAATTATAAATAGTTGTAATTTGATTTGTAATTGTCTTAGTTGTATTTTCAACTGTTTATCAATACTTAAAGATGAAAGTGTGGGACTAGTGCTTATCCTGGGAACTAGTCTTACATGAGTGAGTTAAGAACATTCGAGATATTGTAGAGTTTTAGCAAAATTTGTCAAGTCTCCTGAATGTGTAACAAATCTTGTTACCACCTTCGTATGATTTGACGGGCACATCTTAGACTAAAGTTCCTAGCATGCTAAAGTCCCAGTAATGTCTCACATGTTCCCTTCTCGAGGCTTCGGATTTATATTATGTTTGCTACTTGATTTGATTTGTTTATCTCAATTGGCAAATATAATGTAAAGTCCGGGTGTCCTCCACACACGGACAACTTGAGGTAAGGTATCCCGCTTCAGTGCACTTGAGACACTTGATGTGAGCAATCCCTTTCTTCTTGCTCAACACCTTTCCTTTC
Source organism: Oryza punctata (assembly GCA_000573905.2). Taxonomy (NCBI): domain Eukaryota; kingdom Viridiplantae; phylum Streptophyta; class Magnoliopsida; order Poales; family Poaceae; genus Oryza; species Oryza punctata. The sequence goes on from CM002488.2 coordinate 15,301,978, forward strand.
ATCCAAGGATAATCTCTAACATGATTTCTCTCTTTCTTGCACTTGAAACAAGTAATGAAACTCTTGATAATCTTTTGATTCCGTCTCTTCATATGAGCATTGATGGACTTGTTCTCCCATTTATGGAGCTTGGTGCAACGTACGGTTTATCACATCTCAAGATTCTTCACCATGGCTTCACAGTTATCTTGAGAAGGTTGAGTAATGTCCACAAGTCCTTGATCCATGTGCTTCTCCTTTTGCCTACACAATCCAAGTCACATGTAGTGCTCGTGGAAATATTTGCTTTGGAGCAACAAGTGTTAGCACAAGTAAGATCAATTTGAACATGAGACTCATAGGATTTTACCGTTGCAATTATCACCTCATGAGCTATCTCTACCATGGCATGAGAATCTACAAGGTTCTCATAAAAACACAAAATTTCATCATGTGTTTCTTGTAAATCCACATACTTGCTAGTGATCTCATCAAGTTGAGATTTGAGCTCTTGATTTTCTTTCTCCAAAGATGATACACAAGCAATAGAATTAGTGGCACAAGCAAATTCATTTTCCAAGTTTTCATACCTCATAATTAATGAAGAATTAGATCCCTTGAGTTTCTTGCGTTCATCGGCTAGACCCTTGATTTCTTAATGAGGTATGCTTGTTGCTTCTCAATAACCTCGATGAGCTTGATCACCATTATTGTGTCCTTGTTCAAGTGATCAACCACGGAGTCATCATCATCACCCATAAAGCACGCATGATCTTCCACAATGGAAGATGAACAAGTTGATGATGTGGATTCTTCACTTAGCCATTGATGTCCATTCACTTCTTCCTTCAAAAGAGTAGTTCCACAAGTACTATATAAAGTAGAGCATCCATCCATATCATCCTCATGCACATATTTAGTGCTAGGTGATATGCATGAGCCAACAACACAATCAAATATAGCAATTTCATTATCGGTGTTGTTGGAGTACAATGTGATAGTTGGACAATCATCAACCTTACTCACCAATTCATTACCTTGCTTGTTGTTGTATGTTGGTGAGATGGATGATGAGGTAAGACCTTCTTGATCGGAGGAGATAATCATTTGGGACTTGTCATGATGAGGCGATGAAGTAGAGCAATACCAAAATGATGCTTCCACAAGAACATCCTCTCCATCACATTTGGACTTGTCATATCTTTCCTTTAGTGTTATCCAAATGAAATGAGCATCTTCAATTGGCATGATCGTTTTGAACACATTTTCACTCAAAGCACTAAACAAAACATTAGTAGCTTGAGTATTGAGATGTATGCATTTCTCTTCCTCTTCAAATGATAGCTCTATATCATTAGGAGGAGAAATACTCACATCTACAACTTTCTCTATATTAGGACCCATGGCCCTAAACACATTAAGTATGCGAGTACTCCAAGATATGTAATTTGAACCATCTAACAAAAGAAGTTCTAGGAACATTTCACCTCTTATCGACATCTTCTCTCAAGGCAGTGAAGCCCGAAATGAGAGACCCTGCTCTGATTCTAATTCAAAGGACGTTGAGGTCGCTTAGGGGGGGATAAATAGGCATTCCTAAAAATTATCACAACTTCATAGCATATTAGAATGATGAGAACTTTCGTTCTCAACCAAAAAGTTCGGTGGATAATTCAATAAAACATTAGCTATGAACTTGTAGCTCGAACAAACAAAATGTATAAGAATCAAAAGGTGACAAACAAGGTATCTAAGCAAGATATAAGGTCACCAACTATATCAATTAAGCATACAAGTAAATCGGGTTAAAACATGCTCAAGCACAATATGAGAGATGGCAAGAACGAGCAAACCAAGAGAGGAGACACGTTGATTTGTTTCCTGAAGTTTGGATCCACGGATCCTACGTCTCCATTGAGGGGCCACAAAGGCCGGGTCTATTTCAACCCTTTCCTCACGAGGTTACACAAATGCACTCCTTGATTTCACTCTTGATTGCTTCTCTTGCATTGACAAAATCGAAGCCTTCACAAACTTTCCGTGGCACACCACAAACTTGGGTGCTCACCGGCGATGCCTAGCCATCGCGACCGAGCATCGCTTGCCCTTCACCATCTTGCCACCGTAGCCACTTCGTATTCCACATCTTCAATATCTTCACTTTGTTATCCTTGGTATCTTTAGGTGTAATGATATCACTTGAGCATCAACACATTTGTCATCCTTGATATCTTTAGATGTAATGATATCACTCAATGAAATTATTAGTCCCAATAATCCGGTTGTCAACCTCCACATGTTAACCAACCAATCGCGTATATGAAATGATATGAACAAGTCATGAGTATTAATAACACCACATGTGTCATATACTCAAATATATGCTCAAATGTAAAGATCCCAATTAAAAGTGAATAATTTGGATCAAGTACATGCATAACTAAGGTATAGAATTTGCTCCCCCTAAATGTATGCATACGGAATATTTGTGTGAAGCAAGAGTATGCATAAATAGAGATGAAACATTGGGAGCTTATCCTATACAAAACAGAAGGCATTTATCAAATATAGATATTAAAATAAATGCATACCTTCATCATCTCCACGTCCTCAATCTAAATAGACACGATCGACAATGCGGGAGGTCGACACGATGATGACAGGAATGCTGGGGTGTGCTGGTATTTCTCACGATCACATATAAATCCCAAGCGAATGGAATACCGTTATAGCACTTCCCCTTAGAGTATTTCAAGGATACCGAACACGAGGAACGTGTGTGTATTATCTACGACCAAGATTCGATCCAAGGACAACAACCTAGGGTAAATCGGCTAGAGAGAATTTCTATGTCTTTAACTTAGTTACTTAAGTTAATGGTAAGACTCTATCGAATGTTTCGGGCACCGCCATTCCCCTGGTCTGCTAGGATGAATCCAGCCTTGAGCTCTATGATGTACCCGAACGCGGAGGAATACAAAGGACGGACAAAGCTGTCACCACCTCCCGCCTACCTCACTTTCCATGGAGCACACAACAAACGAAAGTAATTTCTAACCTAGACCACATCTAAGTTATGAATTACTACTCTAGCCTTGCACATAAACTTCCTTCTTTATCTAGAGTTCTATTACTAGAGCGCTCAGTTACACACTAAGCGGCGAACCCGCACCGATGAGAATATATCTCACTTAAATAAACTAATTAAAGAACATAAAGAAACTCTAATACTTACTTAAATAAAGGAAGCATCCCGAGGTACAAGCGAGAGAAGAAGGCCGACAATCCCGGCTTTCTCCGGAACTCCGTTGGAAGAATGTCGACACTGCGACACTCCTCCATGTAATTCTCCGAGGAATTCTACTACAAGCCTAGCCACTACCCACGCTAGCTTGTGGTACGCACGGTAATTCTTTCAGGACTTCCCGCGAATCGGTCCTTAAATGCTATGGGCGCGTCTATCAAAACCATGCATCCACAACCCACCATCAAGCAAATTTAGTTGAATTAATACCATGGTGGTACATGTCAAATGTCATCATAATTAATCAAGGTCTAAGATATTAATGAGATTCCCCCTAAGTGAGCTAGTTGATCCAAGCATCGCTAAGCATTTCCTAAACCAACATCTAATCATATTCATTCCCATGTTATCAAAGGCACAAGGTAAACAAGATATGGCTGAGTAAATAGGAAACCATCCCACATGACATTATGAAATAATGCAATTTATAAGGAAAATAAGACATTCGCAATGTAGGTACAATATGCTCAATGAGGAATGCATGACTTGCCTTGCTCTAGTGCTATTGGAACCTCTGCAACGACTTCAAAGTAGACCAGTATTAACGCCAAAATTTGGTAAGATTCTTTAGTAGATTCGGTTAAGGAAAGAGGTCAATCAGCCGATGGAAACTTATCTAGAAGAGACTGAATTCAAGAAGGAATCGTGAAGACCATGACATGATGGCTTAATTCTATCTATTAATTAGGCAAAATTTAATAATTTCCTTTTATCTTTAGGAAGTTTTGTCTAGTGTCCGATTAGAACTTGTATCTTTCTTTTTATCTTTAAGAAATATATGTCATATCAGATGTGGACTAGTATCTACTTATAGGTGTAAATATGTACACCCAAGGTCATTGTAAACTATCTCTCGATAAATACAACTACTCTCGGCGCATTGCCACCCTCTTTTCCGAGGTTTTACTTATCACTGGCGGAACATGGCACCTGACGCGGGGCTGCAACGACTTCGATCTCCGGTGAAAGGGGTACGTCCTACGTTCTGCCGGCCCTGGTGAATATATCAACTACATTGGTGTTATTCAAGGCTGCATCGTTTCGACCTCTTCGATCTCTCTAGTTCAGTTGATATATTTGCCTACCTATATATCATATATCCTCTTCAATCTAAGTTGACAACATTTTTACTCTATATCGGCTGGTCCTTTTATGGTTTTCCGGTATCAGCTATATCGTTCTCATAGATTTAGATTGGTTAGGGTATCTACCATCCTAAAAATTAGTCAAAGGCTTGATTGTTTAGACTTTATGCTTCTTTTCATATTTACTGCTGCATCAATTGGGTTTGACCTACTAAGACATGCTTAGAATCATAAAAACTAGCATGCCTTTGATTGCTAATAAGGGTTTCATTGGGGTTTCAGCCGATGAGTTATCTGGATGTTGCATCGGTTTATAAGGATTTCATAAAAGTTGGATTTAGCCAATTGCAACAAACAGTTCACTGATTATCTAATCCTTTGGATTTAATGATATCAAACCTCTAGTCGATGTACGCTTTAACCTTCGGATCGTCGTTGATTCTATCATATCATTGTCAACCGATTGGTTTCTAATGGATTATATTATTGTTTTTATTGCATTATCATCAGCCAATCGTCTTTATATCGTTATTTATTCAAGTGTCGGAATCTACATTGGATATATAGCCGACTGCTCAAAAGCCTATTGACATCGGCTGGTATCGACATCGGCTAGTATTGCTCCATCCGCTTGTCAGCCGATCGGTTCTTGGATCTGCTATTTATATATCTTGTCAGTTGCAGGATCAAACTGAATGGTACGCCCACATATCATCAATTTTAGGACCTACACTGGAGCTAAGCAGATCTCCCAAGCCGTTGTGTTCGTCGATGTGACATCCTCGCCCAATTAGGACTAGGCCTGTGTGGCCCATTAGAGCTATGTGCACATGTTTAGTGCCACCTTGCTAGTTTAGTAAGGGTGGAACCAACTTATAAGGCATCTTCCCTCTAACCATATCACTCCCGGGTTAACCCTTTTACACGAAGCGAGGATGAAAATGTAAGTGGGTGGTATGTGTAAGTGGGTCCGCCTGTCTAATGGGTTGGGCTACGCGGTTCTGGAGGAAGGGCTGTTACAAATGGTATCAGAGCCGACCCTCGCGGTTGCGAGTACGGGTCAGTGTGCGGGCATATGGCACATGGCGCATGTGGGCTCTGTGTGAGGCACATGGCATGGCATATGGCACCGGCACTCGACGTACGGACGTGCGCTAAGAGGGGGTGTGTTCCTAGGCATTTGCTTATATGCCTGTGTGGCTATGTGGGTGAGTTGGACCGACAGGGACGTCAGGTCCTTGAGGGGGTTGTATGTGACATCCTGGCCCAATTAGGACTAGGCCTGTGTGGCCAATTAGAGCTGTGTGCACATGTTTAGTACCACCTTGCTAGTTTAGCAAGGGTGGAACCAACTTATAAGGCCTCTTCCCTCCAACCATATCACTCCCGGGTTAACCCTTTTACACGAAGCGAGGACGGAAGTGTAAGTGGGGTGGTATGTGTAAGTGGGCCCGTTCGTCTGATGGGCTGGGCTACGCGGTTCTGGAGGGAGGTCTGTTACAGTCAACTTAGTTCGCACCAACACAGATCTGGTACCATCGGCCGAGCGTGGATTTTTGTCAACAACAGGGGCATCGGAACCGTAGGATTCTATGCGACATACAAATCACACAAGCAAAACAGGCTATAAGACTACTGAAACAGGAAACAAAACCATTTTTAATGGATTCTAGGTATTTTTATGAATTTACTACGGTATGAATGGACTTAAACTGAGCTCGGATGAATTAGTTATGAATTTTAGATCATTCACTGTGTTTTTCCTATAAATAGAAAAACCTTTAGCGACGGGGTCGGCTGGCAGGCGGGACCCACACATTAGTGGTTCACAAAACGCCAGTCTACCATGGACCGGGACCACGTGAGTGGTGCACTGCCGGTCCACGGGACCAACAGCCCAGATTGGCAGGGGTCGATCGGGTGGTGCGGGAGGCGGCTGCCGGTCTCGGGCACGGCTCAAAGCCGACCAGGCTGGCCAAGGCGGTGTGGCGGTGTACGGCCACTGGCGGCGTGGGAATGCGGCGGCGGCACTGGCCGAAGGAGGTGACACATGCGCAAGAGGGCAGTGCGGATAAACAAAAAGGAGAAAAAACAAAGAAGAAGGGAAGGAGCTCCTCACCGGAGAATGACGACAACGGCTCGGGGAGGACAGCGATTTGGCAAGCAAGCGGTGCACGAGCTCTGGGAAGGCTAGAAAAGAGGAGAATGGTGATAGAGGAAAGGCTCACGGGCAAATGGTGAGGGCGGTCTTCGGCGGTTTTCCGGTGGTGGGAAGCAACGGCCGAGGGTTGTCTTGACCCTACGAACGTGGTGGTGGAGGCGACGTGGCGCGGCGGCAACGGCGGTGAGTAGCGACGGTACAAGGGTGTTTGAGGGCACGGGAATGAGTGGTGAATGAGGAAAAAGGGAGAGTGATATCTGGTGGTGGTGTTTTATAGAGGCGGGGAGTTCGTACGTTGCCGGATGGGCACCAAAATGGCCGGTGACGTGAGGAAGAGGAGAGAGACTGCGGCCGGATTTGAAAATCGAATCCTGCCGTCTTTGAGGGGAGTGGTGTGCGGCGAGAGTGGGCGCGCCGGGTGCGCACAGAGGGCGGAGTGGGGCGAGCGAGGTGCGTGGGGGCAGTTGCTCCCCTCCAACTCCGCCGGCTAGTGGTAGGGGACGAGCCCGACACATGGGCCCTACTTGTCGGCGACCCAAGGAAAGGAGGCAGGCGCTGCGCTAGCTGGGCCGCGGCCTCGGGCCGGCCTAGCGGAGGAGGTGAGCACGCGTGGGGATAAAGCTGGCCGCTGGGAGGAATTTGGCCGGAAGTGGCCCAACGACCAAAAGGAGAAGAAAAAGGTTTTGATTTTATTTAATTCCATCAATAGATTTTGAATTATTAAAATTATTTCCTTTATTTCCTTTGCTATGAAAGTTCCACCAAAAATTCTGTTAATGTATTTAAACATGGGGAACCCAAGAAAAATCCCACCATGCTAATCTCACTTATTAAATGCATTTATTAATTAGGGTTCGACTCAAGGTTAATTGAACAATTTCTCTCTCTGAGTAATTTATTAAATGTTTTAAGACTAAGAGAAAAGGGGAAACTTCAGAGTGTGACAAAAAATAACTTTAACGGTGCCTTTGCAAAAGAACAGCACCCCCACTTCCGTGAGTATTTTTTTTTTTACAATGACCTCGAGCAAATAAAAACCTACAAGTGACACTTTCTAAAATTTGATCAACACAAATAAGCCCTTTGCAGTGCTTGCATGCATGCTATGTTGTTTTGGTAAACAAATCTATAGGTTGCAAGGTTAATGACCAAACTTTTTCGAAGCCTTATCGAAAATTTGGAGAGTGGGTCGGCACTAATAATATTCACCGACCCAATTAAAGAACAACAAGACTCTTATAGCTTAGGACGATTGAAACATCGATGTAATCTAAGACCAAGCCAACTCGATACCAGATGTTGCACGAAACTCCACCACGCAACTCCTTGTGAGCTTCTAAGTCTAATCAAAGTCTCCTTGTATATAATTTAATTATCGCGGCAAAACACTAGTTTAGAAACATCGGAGCTACTCGTTAATCATTCTGTTATAAGGTAATCCACCCGATCATGTATAGCTTTTCACTAGTAGCTAGGCATAGTAACTAGTGAGTGTGTGCATCTGAACTAATTGGTAGTGAAGTCCAATTTATTGGCTTGTATGATTTTTCATGTTTTGCTAATTGGTACTTGTTAAATAAACCTAGAGACTGCAATAAATCTAAGCAACATAAGATCTTCATGTCACTTAGACAACCTAAGATGACCACTATGAAGTTTCATAATTTTAGCACCCTTTCTACTACCACAAGCAAACCAGTCAAGTCAGTTAAACTTGAAATTAATTAGAAACCTAATCGGCAAAATGAAGTAACTTCTAGATGTGCATAAATTTGAACAGAAGGTATAGGTTTCATAATTTATTCAAATACTATATTATTTATCATGAATTAATATATTTTTTCTAGAATTTTTACACTTAGGTTTGACCTCCTTAAAATTCAATTTATTTCCCAGCATACAAATTTTCACATTTTTGCCAGAATTAAAATATTTCGAATTTTGAAGTAAAACTTTGAAAAATGGAAACTACGTTACTCAGGCTATCTTGACACCCGAACATACTCCCTCCATTTTTCCATTTTTAATAGATGATGTCGTTATCTTTTGAACATATATTTAACCATTCGATTTATAAAAAATTTTATGCAAATGTTTAAGATATAAATCATACTTGAAGTATTTTGAGTGATAAAACAACTCACAACAGAAAAATTATAATTACATAAATTTTTAAATAAGATGAATTATTAAATTTGTGATAAAAAGTTAATGGTATCACCTATGTAAAAAACAGTAGGTAGTACAATTTTCTTACTCTCCTCACCCTCATCTTCTTAACGGCCGCCAGGAAGAGCTATCACCGCCGCCCAACGGGTCATCGTCGTCGCCATCTTTCTTGCGTTCACGACTCATCCCAGCACGCTGTAGCCTCTGCTCTGATTTCACCCCGTTTCATGAAGCCGATCCCCGGGAACACCGACCTCACCACGGAGCTCTGGAGCGCGGCCACACTGTCTTCAACGTGCATGCAATAGATCTAGCCGTTCAGCGTCGCAACGCTGCATGCATGGTGTCCCGAGCGCCGCCGCTTGCAGCCGCCGTCTGCGCCGGTCCGGTCACCACCGGCTGGGTAGAGTAGAGGAATGGAATCGAAAGGACATGCTCAAAATTTTATATTTTGACCTCGCCCCCATTAGAGCCGCCGTTTGCCGCCGGCGAGCTTGAGATCGAGCTCAGCCATGGCTGCTCTGTCTCTGTACGTTTGGAGAAGAAGACTGGACTAGATTCTAAATGTATCAAAGTCTTAGGGTTCGAGATGCAAAAGTACAGTCAAAAAGGAAATTTGGAAAAATCTGAAAAATAGGCAAACTTCAAAAATCCATAAGTAATTCATTTTAACTCATTTTTGAATGAATCAAATTTCTCTGTATTCATAAACTTGTATGCTTTATATTTGTATAATAAAAGTTTCCAACTTCTCTACAGAAAATGTCACTAAAATTGTGAGTAGCACAAAAACACTTATTTTGCACCTAGGACTTGTATAATCTCTAGGAAATTTATGCTATAACCTAAAATTATTAAACCACTTTTGTTTACCTTATAAAACTGTAATATTTTATCTGGAAAATAATAATTTGACAAAACTACCTTCTAAAACAAGTCTAAACAATTAAGTAATCCTCTTTTTATTGAATTTGTAAAATTCATAACTAAGTAATTTTAACTCCAAATGCAGTGAACCAATTTTTTACAGAACCAGTGAGTTATGCCCTTGTAGTTAAAAATGATAGCACTGGTGAAATCTAATTAGGAAATGTCAGTTTTCATATGAACTAGGGTAGTTCATAAGTAATTGCACAGAATGCCATTTTCAGTGTATATGGGTTGTTATTTTTATATCTCCCAAAACATAAATGTAAATGAGATGATCCTTGTTTCTAAAGTCATTTTATAATACTCTCTACCTACTGTAATTAGGGCATGATTTATAGAGCATGTTGCATATGCATGTTTATTTGAATCTTATCTGCATATTTGCCTCTTATCAGTAGATTCAGAGAATTCAGATTACGTGGAGCAAGACTCTGTGGTTGAGTGTGATTTCTCCCAGCAGCAAGCAAGCGTCTATGCATATTGAACCTACGATTTTACAAAACTTATTTTCTTGCAAAAACTATATATATGCATGACTTGATTTGCCTTAAAATGTCGGTAATGGGTAGAGTTGTTTATATCCAATTTCATGCATTTCCCTTCCTTGATATATTGTTGTCATGCATCTTTGTTACCTTCAATGGAAATGGTTGGGAGTTTATACTTTTATCGAATGCTTAGCCATGTTTAATTCTAGTATCGTTGAAAGTCGATGGATGGAGCCATCGGTGGATTATAGTTTTGACTCAACAAACAGGTGCATAAAATCTGCAAACTAAACCAATTGTTATTGTTGAGAACATGCTTTGATTTGGACCGGTGGTAGGGCGATGACGGGATGGTGGTAGGGTGATGACCGATGGTAGCCTTGTCTGGGTTGTTAAGGACCGAACATGTTGACGTCTATTCAAGCACCATACGTACTTTCACATGCCTTATTTGGGACCGGCTTGCCTTAATACTATGTTGCACTGTGATCATCTACACCAAGCTGGTCATTCATGAGGATGGTTTTCCCTTTGGAGTGTCCCGGGAGTGCCTGGTTTTGGTAGGGGGTTCTCCTGCGATGGTGAGCCTGCCTTAGTCACATCACACGCACGTGGCTAAGTCATCGGGGGTCTAAGCGCAGTTTAGGTGGTCGGGGTGTGACTAGGAAATGGCATGTTATGAGCTTGTATCACTTGTTGGTCACACATGTGTGTGTGTGAAGCATTTGATCCTTGTTCATTTCGTGTGGGTAATGTTGTACACTTCTGATCAGAGTAAAACTATTCGAATACCCATGTTCATGGTTACAGGATGATCGCTTGATGTGTTAGTCAGTCTATGTTAGCATCAAACTTGGGTTATATTATGGCTTGGTTTAGTCATGGATGGGTGATGGATATGTGGTAAATAATTGTTTGGGCAATGGTGGCCCATGCTTGTGGTTTAGAAAACCGATTGTGTTCCCTTCCCTTTTCAATTTCAGATTTACATGCTTGATATCCTAAATTTCAGATTATGCTATTTGTACAATTGCTATGTTCTTAACTTACTACTTGCCCAATAAAATTAGCTTTATGCAAAATGTGAACCTCTTAGCCATTCTCTTTGATGTAGAAACTTGGATACTCCTTTGTACCATCATATATGGTGTAAGTCTTGCGGAGTACCTTTCATACTCATGTTGCTATTTTCAGATGAGGATGCCAGTGTTGATGATGTGCCTTACTACTATCCTACTGAGGGTGGCGAGGGTTGCGAGTAGTTGCAGCTTCGCATTTGCCCCGGTTGGTTGCCCTTGTGGGGTTGTTGGCACACCACGGGTTTTACTTTTGCTTATTTGAATTTGTGAAACTTTCACTACTATATTTTGCGTTGTATGATGGGCTTTTGAACCCCGTTATGAAATATGTACATTTATGTCCTTTTATCCATACTTATGCATTCGTGATGTTTATCAATTGCTTGCGATGAAAGTACGAGGCTAGTCACATTTCCTAGGAACTAGCTGAGCATGAGTATGAATTTTGATCAATTGAGATATTGTAGAGCTTTAGCAATTTGAGTCAAGTCTCCTGAGATATGTAACACATTTGGTTGCCGTCTTCGTGTGGTTTGGCGGGCATGTCTCAGGCTGAAGTTGGCTGGCATGCTGAGTCCGAGCCTCATTATTCAGTATTGTGGATTTTATATCGAATGGTGTCAGTTTGTGATTATCAGCACATTGAAGTATTTATACACGTATGGATCTCATTTCTCCAAAATTATGTGATGATTATAAATTGTACTGGACGGTATAATTTTCAAGTGCCCACATGGCTCTGCAACTCATGTGGTTTCAGTGCCTGGGATCACGTGATGTGACTCAGTGTTACCTCCTCTTCCTCTCTCTGATTAATGGTCAATCCTTGTTGAAACTCACACTACTGTATTTAAAATGACAGGCGGATCACCACCGGTATCACTGTGCTCAGAGAGAACGATCGTTGGGTTCAAAAATTTTTAAATATCTTCCTACAGATCACCATCAGTATCACTGTGCTCAAAGAGAACGATTGCTGGGTTTAAACATCCTCCTACATTTGACATCCATCAGTATCACTCACTCACTGTGCTTAAGAGTGGAGTAAGACTCAATTGTTCGTACGGTCTACCCCAATTACAAGCCTAACACAAGCAATGTACCCGGGAGAACTATACAACACGAGTTCCCTACCATTCCTTTCTAACAAGAAATGGGACCGACAGATCACCAATTGATGATACTCAAAGATACATGATGCTGTCGACATCAGAAAAATGATAGCATGAAGCTCATCGGCAGATCTTGAGGCATATGTGTTGGGATACGCGTAGGCTACGATAGCATAAAACAAAATTTTTCTACTGCGTAAACCAGGAACCATGCAAGTATGAGATCATAGATCGTTACCACTCGACGCGCTGTGCAGCGGAAGTATGCGCTAAGAAGCCGAAGGAATCCTCGCGATGTAGCGCGCGCCGATGTAGAGAAAGTAGTCGATCGCAGTTGCTTGACCTTCTCCTCCTCGTGCGTTCTCCTCGCCGTGCTCCCACGCCGATCAGCACCGCAGGACAGCGGCGCCTCCACCGGTATCCACACGTCCAGGGAAGGAACACCACGCGCAGATGTGCTAGCACCCGCGCGCGGCTAGGGTTTGCTCGTGGAGGGAAGTCGCGGCTAGGGTTTCACGTGGCGTGATCTGTTAATCCCGCCGGCCACACCCCCTCATGTATATATAGGGACCAAGTCCGAGCCTCCAAGGCCCATAGGAGTCCTACTCGGATCCCTATCCGAAATTGAGCGCATAATGGATCTGCATCCAATCCCTTTATTCCGGCCCCTTAAGCGTGCGACCCTGTAGGTTCATGCACACTCGGGTGCAACCTGAAAACTCCTTTTCGGTCCACGTGTCAACAGCGGCCCCTAGCAGAACGTATTGACCCACCGAGCATACATAAAGATCATATCGGCTGAACCTTTAGTGTTTACTTGTATGAATCCCTTTGCCTCACGATATCGATTAAGCTCAAGGCTAGATATGTGCCATCCTCTAATAGCTCAATCATTCACTCGATCCTGTGATAGATTATATAACCTGCGATTGACTCCTCAATCACTTTTGGCATGGCCATGCACTTTCATAATCTATAACATCGAGGGGCCCAGAGATATCTCTCCATAGGAGGGACAAATCCCATCTTGATTATTCATATCCCACTACATGTTTCATAGCACACCCGAAGACTACTTTTATAACTATCCAGTTACGGAATAGCGTTTAGCAGTCCCTAAGTAAGTCACTACACATGTTGGAAACCATGATAATCTCAGGTCTAAGAATTCTATACCAACACTAATCGAGACCACTGATGGCACTACACAAATAGTTCTTGCAGTGTCTCATGTCGGGTCTATCCAACAACATGTTCCCCAACATGTGTCCACATTATCAATTTGGTATCTCCATACCATGATCCATGAGACATGATCATCAATCAATACATGCGCTGATCATTTAACCATATTTGTTCCACATATGATATTTGATCAGGGATCCTTTAGAAATAGCAACATATAATATAAAGAGTCTCATAAATGAATCACATATTCATTAGCCAATAATGAGTTATCTATTTCAAGGAACAATATTAGATAAATATGTAAACATAGTATGTGATATAATCATCTCTATGATTGCCTCTAGGGCATATCACTAACAATATGCACGTCCACGATTTTTTACAATTTGGTCATTTTCAAATCACAAACAGACTCCTAAAAACACTTATCCCGGAAATAGTTCTTTTTGGGGTGCCAGAGTCGCTGGCGCCATGGTCCAATGGGATGGCGCCAGCATCTCTGGCGCTATCCCCCTCCCACCATGGTGAGCCGGCGTTGACGTGGCAAGGGGAGCGCACCAATGATACTGGCGCCACCCCCCTCCCCGCTATTTTTTCCTTCCTCTCTAGTGTAGAGGAGAGATGTGCAACTTTTTATTTTTCTTTTACTTTTTTGATATTTTTTCACACTTAGGATCACACAAGAACCAACCATTGAGAAATTAAGCTCAAAAGGACAACAAAGCTCTATCGAAAAGCTTCTCGCCTCGATAACACAATCTTGCAAGCGGAATTTCGAGATTCGGGTGTATCTTTTTCTATAGATGTCCGTGGATATATAATTTGCTTGATTCTGAGTCGGTATGAGAAAGTTATATATGTTTTAAGTAAGGACACTCGAATGTAATAAAAAAACTCAATAAACCTTAACTAAGTAGTACTTGTAAAAAGAAAGGCTAAAGGGTATAGAATTACGGAGATATAGTCTACTAATTAATTATTTTTGGTATTTTTTGGACTATAGGAAAAAACAAAAACAATGAAGAACAGGAAGTCTCTTCCCAGTATATCTTAAGTGGATTTGAGGAGAGAGAGCAAGAACAGCGGCGCTCGGGCTCGGGCAGGGAGGCCGCGGGAGGGTGGGTGGGGCTCTTGGAGGGAGCGTGCCAAGGAAAAAAAAGATGGCGCCGTGGGTGCGTGGGGGGAGGGGAGCGATGCTAGCATCATTGGCGCGCTCTTCCTACCATGTCAGCGCCAGCCCACCACGGTGGCCCACCGCAATAGAAAATTCGTGGGAATGAGAATGTGAATAATCTTGGACTGAACATTGGTCTTTGAATCAGTAGAACCATACGTGTGCACTTTGAGCTTGGTCTTAACCTTAGTCTTTGAAATGACCTTGTAATCATCATAATAAATGTTGTTGATTATCATTATGCTCACAATTGGAAAGAGAGGGTAAAGGATAATGTCAAACTTCAGGTTTTTATTTATGGTTGCTTATTGATCATGTCAAGATTGTTTTTTCCCTGTGCATGTAACAGTGAGAATGGAATGCCGAGTGCAATTGTGACAGCTGAATTTTTTTATGGCCACCTGAGAAGTGACAATAAAAGAGTAATATGTGCATTTGCTTCTTAGCTTTTTTGGACATCATACTATATTTAGTGGCCTTTTTACTTTCTCTACTGCAGTGCTAGAAGATTAGCGGCATCAAAGCATGCTTTAATTTTCTCTACTTTGTATGCAAACCTGTTGGCTGAACACCAACTTAAATTTGAAGTACAACTATATTCATGTTACGTGATAGTGCAACTTCTAAATCATGTTATGCATCTGGCAACGAATTAGTGGCTGAATCGTTGTTTATAGTCGGTATTATGTTCTGATGTATGCGAGTATGCAAATTCTCGATGCTCCGACCTTCTGTTTCTCCACACGATTTGTGGTGGTGGTGTTGCAGAGGGCAATAGCGATATAAGTACATCGGCTAGCCGGCTACACAGAGAAGGCGATGTCGGCATAGGTCTATATGGCTGTACGCAAGTAGTCAAGCCTACCTTGCCTAGGTGGCCAACAACCAAAATTTTTAATCCAAATTTTTGGTGCCTCTTGGGTTTTTCTCCCATTCTTTTTTGGATGGTCCTGATTAAAGGTTTTTGGGACCTAATTTTTAACCACTCTCGAAGATGCTCTTATGTACTCAAAATAAGAAAGTAGCTATTATACATATTTTTATTGGTCAAACAAAATACTCAAGAAAATTAGGAATATAAACTGGACAAGTTTAAAATATATGTTATTGATGCTAGGAGTTGGCTGTACCTTTTCACATCTTTCATGAACCAAAGGAAAGTTCTAAGATTAAAGAAAAAACCCATAGCCTGAGCATATTATTTTAAGCTAAACAAGTTCATGCATTCGTCATTGTGCGCGGCATGTAACCACGCATACCCTTCTAGTTTCTATAAAATCTCACAGTAATGCACGGGGTATTATCTAGTTACTACAGTGGTACGTACTACCGTCTTAACCATATCTATCATTTGGGCAATAGTTACTACAGTGGTACGTACTACCGTCTTAACCATATCTATCATTTGGGCAAAGTGCAGGCACAAAAGCCACATATTACCCAGGCTACATGCACTTTGATCACTATGAAGGACGCCATGACAGTTATCCGCTCTACTCGATTCTATCCCCTATCGTATGTATTAGAAGTATGACAGACCCAATCTTGTTGGTTATACTTGTAAGCATAATTTGAATTTTAAAGTTGATTTTGTAGTCTCTAAATATTTGGTTTATTTTATGGCATTTTCATTTGAATAGCCCGGCTACTAGTATGCTGAGGTTCTACAACGATGCAACTGCTGGGCAAAATCTTTTGATTTAATACACGTAAGGAAAGATCCTCCAAGGCACAAGCTTGCAATATTCTACCCAGATCTCCTTGTACTTCTCTGAGCACCTTGCTTCGTCCCTTCGTTCCCTCCATATCAGCAAAATGAACAGGTATGTTGGGTAGAAGTATGGGATCACCGAACTACACCAAAAGGGTTTAAGATTTAGGGTTTATGAGAATCAAATTGAATAAGAGAGTTGTGTCCAAAGATCATCATCACCTGGTTCCACAGGGTAAGCTAAATGAAAGAGCTAGCAGTATATCCCCAAGATAATTGCAGTGCCTTGCAATTCCCCTGTATTGGATGAAAAGGGATTCATTATTTCACATTGTAAAGAGTATTTAAGAAGCATGATTAATCTAAAGCAAGAAAGGGACATGCAAAGTTCAAATAGCCAAACATAACTATTCAAGCTTTTTTTAGAACTACAAAATTGTTGATTAATATCGATATAGGTACGCCGTACACTACCCAAACTTGTTGCAGCTGTGATAATTAAACATCATTTAGATACACTGAACCCTGACTTGTGTGTTAGCTGCCTACCTACTCACCTACATTTTCTCTACTAGTATTTTTCCTTTTCTTTCCCAACTCACCAGCACCAGCTAAATCTTTAGGTAGTGGGTATGCAGACTAGAGCAGAAGGTTAGTATGTTAGGCTATTGGAACATTCAACAACACACACTTCAGAACTCAGTATTTATGGACCAAGCAATTAATAAAGGAGAAATCATGCACGCGCTCCATAAGATGCATCCATCTTACCAGTAGCCAGATACAAGTAGCTTCCCCCCGACAAGTTTGGGAGGTTTACCCCAAATAAGAGCTTTAGGGCACTTCTTGAAGACATGTTTTTGTTTGTTGGCTCCTCTGAACACAAGATAGCTGTGGATGGGAAAAAGACATTTTTAAAGAGATTAGAATGCAATAAACAGGCCATATATCATATAATCAAACAACAGGTTCTGGTAACATAGGAAAAGTACCCAATAACGAAAATGAAGCAGTTAACTGTAGCAGCCAAAAGGGACAGCTCCACATTGTTTCTCAAAAGCCACCATCCCTGGTCATCACCGTTAAAAAAATTAATTAATATCTTGAATGTCAACCACCTGATTTACTAACAAAAGAGGCATGCATGCTTTTAGTTGATTGTAAACGTGATAAAGCTTGGAATTAATTAAATATATGAACAATTCTGATGCATGAATGGTAATCCAACTGAAACAGCGACATGGGTCAAACTTAGCAAATGCAGAACTAAAAATGTACGGATGCACACCTGAATGGTGAAGGTAAACGGAATGAACACTAGATCACCAAAAACCAGCATGAAGCCCAGCCTTTCCGCAATAATGTCCCATCTGGAAATTACGAAAAAAAAAAATCAACTATACAGAAAAACAGTGAGGTATGAACCTCGTCCTTGCTGATCGTCACGTGCATTTAAGATGATCATTCAGGCACACTAGATTGATATTCGCATATCTTTATATTAGAGGACTAAATAATATACTTACGTTGAAGTCATGAATTCTTCATGAACGAAGTAATCTACAATATACCACTGCATGAAGAAGTATAACTAGTATCATGAGCAATGGATGTGATGATCAAAAGAAGAAATGGCCATGTCCAATACCGCACAAAAGAATTGGTAGAGAATGACTGAAAGATTGGCTGAACCAGCTAGGTAGCTCTTTGCAAACAAAGATAGGTTGATAAATAACCATGCCATCATCCCAGCTCTCACAAAAAAGAACCTGCAAACATGGTGAATTTTTTTTTAAAAAAAAATCATCATAGGCATTCTAGTTTCCTCCAATTATTTATCATTCGAAAGACAAATAATAGGAACAACTTGAGAAAAGGGAAAATAGCTGGCTATGGATATCTACTTTAGACACCACACTAATAAGGATTCATAGTAACTCACCACTAATTTTCCCTAACAAAACTCACCACAGATCATTTACGTGGCTTTAGTGGATGATGAATAAAAAAATGAAAAGAAAATGTTATGTAGCACATCTAAATTCATGTACAACTCTAATGTGCTTTTGCCCACCCAGGTGGGCCTACATGTCTTACTATTCTCAATCAGGTGGGACGAAACAAATAGCTGTGACAGGGTAAACTCAAATTTCAGCAGACCCTAAACAACACAAGTGCTTATGCACTCAACAACACTACTTCCTCTTTTAGATCCATTCAAATGCACAATAAACAAGTGTTCCATTCGAACCAACTTGGCATTGTGCATAGACTATATGCATCAAATAATTCAATGGGAATAAAATAGAACTAATCAATGTGCTATGGCATACAAATAATAGGAAATGAATAAATACTTGCACTGGAAGCAATAAGCCAATTGCACAATTCTCATAATAATCATGCTGCTATTTAAATATTTGAACGTCATATCCAAAATGGAGCAACAAGACAGAGACATTGCTGACATACTTGAGGTCAACTCCCATGAAATGAGGATTGAGCTGCACTCCCAACCACCTAGTAGAAAAAGTGATCAACGAAACAACAGTATTTACTAATATGATTAATATGGAGGATAGTTTCCGGGACTTCTGAAGATGACTAATTGAAAATGAGACACATAAGCTTCGAATTGGTAAATTTTCGAAGTTGGAATGGCAAGAACTAATGAAATATCTCGAGTGCAAAAGAGATGCTAGACGTTAATTTTCACTCATTATGATGTTTGTACAATAAAATATAGAGTTTCTTAGAAGTACCAATCTTGTATGAAGTTCCCACTGACATGCGGTTTCAGGGAAGAACTTTTATGATGGGACCTTAATCCTGAATAATACAGTAAGAAAGTAACCTGAAATACAAAAGCATGAGATGAGTCGATGAAAAGAACTAAAAAGATTTTTGACCATATATTAGTGAACACTAAACGCCAACAGTGTAATGGCGCTGACAAAATTTTGTTGACAGCAAAACTAGTAGGAAGATTTCATTGTGTGTATCATCCATTTTTGTTATTTCTTACAAATTCTAGACATGTCCAGTGTGACTAATTCCTTTGCTAAATTTTAGCTGTACCAAATCAGAGAGGTAGTAATTGGGGCTGAAACATCAAACATGTCGATGGCCATTTAAGGTCAACTTATTTTTCTTCTAAATTAGTTATGTTTATTTGGTGGTTAAAGTTAGATTATTCTGATTTGCACCTAATTTTAAGTCTGTAACTTCATTAACAAATATAGTGCATATGAAAGAAGTAGGGAGATCAGATGGGTGATGCCACCTACAGTAACACTAAAAATGAAGGTTGTAGACAACAGCTCTATTCCACGGTCAGCTATGACCTGCAATCATAAGCAAACGAGATGTTGATCAATTGATAAAGGGGCTCGTTGCACGTCACCAAACACTTATTTCAACCTACAAATAAATAGCAGTTGAAGGAAGGAAGCAACTCAAAGCATGGTATAGGAGGCAGAGGGAGTAAACAAGCTCACCGTAGGGGTCATCCATCCCATGTAGACACCGAGTGCTGAGAGCACCAGCAAGAGGAGGAGCGAGAGCAAACCTGCACGGGTCACGCACGAACACACGCATGAGATGGCTAAAAAGCACAGAAAGGAAGGCATCGAAAAGCGTAGAGTAGCAGGGCTAGTGCGGCGGGGGCGGTACCGTTGCAGCAGTAGTGGAGGCGGGACGAGTCCGGGAGGACAGCTCCAGGGACGAGCTTGCCAGGGAGGATGGCGCCGGCGGCGGCGAGGTAGCCTAGGTAGGAGAATAGCACCACCACCTGCAGAGAATGGAGAAAAAATTTCCAATCCAGGAGCTGACGATGGATCTACAGGTGCCGGACGAGGAAGGAGGACGCACCGCGCTCCACGAAGGCACCAGCAAGGTGGCGAGTGCGGTGGCGTCCATCTCCGGCGGCGAAGGCGAAGGGATCTCGGCGACGCTCCCTAGTTCACTCTGCGCGAGTAGAGTCAAATAGTTTAAGGCCCAAATAGCTTAAGGCCCACCGGCCTAACAGCGTGATTTGGATTTATTCTATTCTACTGGTAATCTACTGGTAATGTATCCGTGCTAACGCTACGGTAAAATTTGATATTGCAAATAAAACACCTAAAAGATATTGGTACAATATATGTTTTAAAAATTGAGCATAGAACCACTGAACTGTTATCATGCACGTGCAATGCACGTTTCACACCTTATATATCATAGTAATCCTATAAAGGCACTCATAATTCATTGCATTTGCCCGCATATACATCACACAAACATGCATTGTCTACGTCGTGTACATAACCAGCTTCTCTTCACCCATAATTAATTCAAATGTACCCCTCTTGATCTACAATTAAAATAACGTTCAATGGTCTCCAATGAGTTTATATCTCCTATCATGCAACCAGCAGAAATCTATATGGTCCGCAAAACACTGAAGTTTATATCTCTTTCACTTCCAGAAAAGTGGATGTCACACCAGTATTCCAGAGAATTTTCATTAGAACAGTGTTCAACATGGTTGCCTTAATTGAACTTAAAGGAGATAGCTAGTGTGAACATTCTGGAAACACCATTAACATACCAATGATGGTGCAGATTCAGTGAGCGTCCAAAATTGTTTCCTTGCCTATATAGAATTAGTAAAAATATACAGTCCAAAAATTTTGTTGTTCTCTTATCAGCAATTGTAGGTGTCTAATATGGAAAGCTGCTATTTGATAGCCTGAATGGGATAATTTTGCTAAATATGCATGTAAGCTATAGAAAATTGTGTTGATCATTACAGCAAGGGCATTAAAATCTGAAAGCTAAGGAAGACATTTGTACGAGGAATCAAGATTTCAATCAGTTCAGTTTGAACAACTTAATGTACATTAAATATTGAGGAAAATAAAATGTCTAATAAGCATAAAAAACATAGACGACACAATCTAAAACATTGGGAATAACGGACCAATCGGAGAAACTGAAATTTCTTAAGGCATCTTTGGGATGGTTCCACTCCTGTATACCAGACAAACCAAATAGGGCCTTACAAAATTTCTACCTTATGTCCTTGAAGAAAATTATGTCCAGATAAAAGTTATATAAGCTTGCTAGATATAATCATTTAAGGAAAAAAATGCATCAGCACTTCAGGCATGCCTGTGCTAGCTAATCCTTGAAATTTACTGGTTTTCGTAGGTGAGCTCCCAGGTTTCCTCTCTAAGAGATGTTACAAAAAAAGGATTGCAGGAAAACAACAGCTTCAGGGGCAGAACATATTAGTTTTTTGTAATAGCCCGCAATGAACGTTTTGTGGGTAAAAATAAAATGACTATTAGCATCTGCGAAAGAGCAGAAAAGGAAATTCATGTCTAGAGGAAGAATTTAGCTAATAGTTCTTCACCATTCATAAAAGAATTGAAATCAGACAGAGCTGCAGCAAGGGAATCTGAGACGGAGGACTCATAATCCTAACATATCTGCTCCAGATAAAATTTCAGTAAATCTCATCGAGCTTATCTCAAAAACGTACATGCCTCTGCCCTGCAACAATAAATCCTTAAGATCTGCAAATTGGATGAGCTGGATAGCCAATCTGCTTTTTTTTCTTAGAATGTAATATATCACCAAACAGATAACAACAGATTATTATTATAATACATAAATAGAAACATTTTTTCCTTAGAATAATAAGTGTACACCTGACCATTTTAAAACATAAAACTATCATCGTAAGACTATACCTTATCATTCTAAGAATAATAAGAAGCATTTTTTTCTTAGAATAATAAGTGTACATAATTCCTAACCATAGATAGTAAGCAAACTTAAATCTGACCATTTTTCAGATATAAATAATTATTCTCTCAAACATGCATACTTTCCTGCCAAAGATATTATGTGCCTCAAGGATAGAAGAAATTTGGATACTGTGACATGATGATTGGTGAATAAAACAATGACCAGAGTATCACTATCACTACAATACGAAAGTAATAACTGCAGGTTTAGCCCATGAACAGGAAGGTAGCATTGTTACAAAGAGATTATAGTGAGGCACAAAGAAATATATGCTCGAATTACTGCAGATTAAAGCATCATTCATACGGGATTGTATAAATCTAAAGCATTCACATAGGTTTTTATAAATCTATGCGTAAGCCAGCATAATCTAGAATGGCTCACCTGTTGCCAAGAGATTGGTGAGGGGGACGATGAGGTTGTCGTCCGCGGTGAGGCTGGCCCACTTGATGCCCAGTTGATGTTGCTGTTCAAGTGAACATGTGGATTAACACTTAGAAAATGAACATGACCTGAGACTCATCCATTTTGTACGTGTGTTCAGATTAAAATGTTTTAAAAGGCATGCCGAATCATACATAGATTTATAGGGATACGAAAATCTTAAAATGAAATATATAGCAACATTTTCTGTATAGTTTCTACTGAATATGTTCAAAAATATCTTACAAGTCATACAAGTTATTTTATAAGCAGGTTGTATAGTACATAAACCACTCATCATTGATAAACCAGTTGAAAGGATTCAAGCAATCATCGAACAACGTGGTAATTAAATGATCTCTTTACGGGTATATCTATGGCTAGAGTAAACCAAAATACGCTTTGAAAACTATTTATACTGAAAATGGCCAAAGTGGTAAATACATCATGCAAATCAGACTGATACAACGATAATTATTTTGATGTACGTAGCAACGAAAAATCTGACGGGGACAGAGCGTCGAAAATTCTTACAACACAAAAGGGATGCACAATTGCGCATGCCCTTACCATAAAATTGTGTCACCAAGAGCTGCTTTTACACTTCTCAATCAGGTTCCGTCTCCTTGATAGATCACTCCATAATTTGCAGCGTATCCCCTGATTATGATTGATCGTTCCGTAAAAAAGAAAAATACATGTAGCCTTTAAATGTGATGAAACTGATATACATGGTTCAGAGACGAGCCTAATAAAACTCTCTACAAAAGCTACCAAACTCCATGATCACAAAAGGCAGTTGCCATTGAACTAATCACAATGATGTCTACATTTCAGTCAAACAGTATGGAGCTTGAAACTACACATGTTGAAATGCAAGGTTGAGGAGAGGGAAATCCATCAGATCATAGACGGGGAATACGTGGGCCCATTTTTCTGGATTCAGTACTTGCTACTTGCAGAGAAAGGATCAAGTCGTGCATAGCATAACTTGACTGCATTGGAAGTTTTGTATACTGTGAGAATAATTTTGAGGACTCTGCAGGGGGAGTTACCGACTGAAATTAAACTGATTACTCCAAATCTAAGTAGCTTATTAATTTGCTTAGGATTACAAATGAGAAGGGATTGAAGGGGCTTGTGCTTCAGATTAATTTTTCGTGTCGAATTGAATCTTAGGGCCTGTTCGGTAGCCCGTTTCCACAGCTGTTTGGGCTGTGCTGCACAGCCCAGCCGTTAGGCTGCAGCGGAAACGGGAAAAAAACAGCTGCAGCCCACTCCCCTAAGCCTGTAACGATGGAAAAATTGTCGATCCCATACGTGAGGCTCCTCTTCTCATAGCTGCTGGTGCTGTAGCCTGTAACCACTGCAGCGCTGAAGCAGCCAGGGCTACCAAACAGGCCCTTAGCACGGGAGGATCCCAACTTGGTTAACGCAAACAAACAAACTAACTATGAGAAGAGCATCATCCAGATCTAGAAGAGAAGCTATGGTTACTGCAAGAAAATTCCAGAAAAAATGGGTGGGATCTAGAGAGATGAATGAGAAAGAGGATGTGGATGCTCACCGGGATGCAGCAGGTCGACGACGCCCCTCCCCTCCCCTGCTTTGCTCGCGAGATGGGGATCGGATCGGAGGCGGTCGGCAGTGGCTGCAAAGGATATCGGCGAGGGGGTGGCGCAGCTAAGGGGGAGGAGCGCTGATGCAAAGAGGATGACCAAATTGGCCCTGCTCCGCCCCGGTGCACACACAGCATCCGTTGCCGTTGGATGCTAGGTTTTTCTTTTCCCTTTCAAATATTTCTATTGGACCGTGGGCCGCCGCGGGCAGAATTAAATGTCGTTGATCTTGACAGACGATATCAACGATATTTGACAATATCAGAGCAGCGATAACGTTAAAAGATACGCACTCCGTTCTAAAATTGATGGGGTATAAAGGTCTTTCCCGATTCGGTTCAAAAGAAAGATCGGACATGCATGTGCATGTGACCCGCTTTTAACCAGCTGAACCGAGCAGTTTTATGTGAACCGGCTATATCAACGGTCAGATCGGGCAAGGCCACAACAATCTTGAGACGGGTCTTGATGTGGAAGCGGAGGAAATATGCTCTTTGTGAGGGTTCGACCTCTCTTCCCTAGGCTAGATGCAAGCGGCACTGACCACCGAGCCATCCAAGCACTTGTGATTAAACAATTACATAGGTTATTATATGTGTTAAACCGCGGTTCAATCACCCGGTTCACTGTTGAACCGGTGGACCGGCGAACCCAGAGGTCGACTAGGTCACCCACCGGTCCGGTTTTTTCCTAATATGGGTAGGGGTTGCGGGAGAGTGGGAGGGAGAGGGGGAGCGATATGGAGCGTTGGATTTAAGCTATAGGGTAGATAGATTTACTACATACTTCCTCCCTCTGTCCTAAAATATAAATGATTTTGGTTTGATCCTAATACTACGAATCTATTCGTACTCCACATCTGATTCGTAGTACTAGAGTATATCTCATCCAACCAAAATCACTTATATTTTAGGACCAAAATAAGGGAGTAGTATATTTATATATGTCGGTGAAATGGGAACTAGGGTACCCTTTCCCCGAAATATTAATGATTTAACTAGAAAATCAAACCCTAATTAAGCCATCATTAAGCCAAAACGTGAATCGATAAGCAGGAGTATGGGATCCACTTCTAGGAAGAAGCTTGGGTCCCCACCCTGTCTTGGGTAACCTGGTGGACCAGGATCCCTGTCTTGTCTAGGACCCTGACCCCATCACTGCTTTTATAGGGCTCACATTCTTCGTGAAAGAAGAGTGTCGAGACCTATAAGATTCATGCCTCAAAGTTTATAGATAATGAAGGGCCCGGGACTCAGCCTGTTTGGGGCCCGATCCCCATTATTCTTATAGGTTTCACATTCTTCCTTAGAAGAGCATCGAAACATACAAGATCTACTGCTTGGATTGCAAACTTAGAGGGGCCCGAATCCTAGCCCTGGCCAGGATCCTGGGCCCATCTTTTTTGGACTCGTGTTCTTCACTAAGAAAAACGTGGAGTCCTACAAAATCTACATTTTAAGATAAAAAAGCAATAAGGGCAGATTGGGTTCCAACCTATCCAAGACCCGGCCCCTTATTGCCCTTATAAGTCTCACATTTTTTAGATGAGTGTGAAGATGTATAAGGCATATATCTTGAGATAAAAAGCAATAAGGGTGTCTGGGTCCCAACCTGTCTGGGACCTGACCCCTTATTGCCTTTGCAAGTCTCGCGTCCTTGAGAGGAGTGTGGAGATGTATAAAATCACGTATCCCCTCCATCAACGACATCTTCGAGAAGCTCATCTGAAACATCCTGATTTCCTGTTAAGGGGCACGGGGACGTGGGTGAAGACTTGCAAAGGTCAAGCCTCTGTCCTCCCTGCTAGCTGCAACCCAACGATCGCAGCCATAAATGAAACAGGTTTGGGAGAAAAGATTCCAAACCGATGGGATTGAAATGACATTGAATAGATGGTAGCGCTGAGTCATGTGGAATAGCGCGTCTGGACACGCGTCGCGCATGCCCAGCGACACCTGGTTGCGGTAACTGGGTGGAGAGGGAATCATAGTGCTCTCTTAGTGAGGTCAGGGCCCCTCCAGGCTCACCACATAACACGTGGTGGATAGCAAGGGGACCCAACCAGCACAGGACGGTGCCCGGGGAGCCTGGGAGCAATCTAATAGTAGGATTTTGGTAGATTTCTCAGGATGCGTTCAAGGGAACCAACTAACACCGATAAGATAACTCAAGCAACAAGTTTCCAAGTAGCTGTTAGATGGTTTTGTGAGCCCCTTCTTGAACTATAAAAGGAAGGGAACACACCACTAGAGTAGGTTAAATCTTTCAAGTTTGTCTCATTCTAAAAAGAGCTAGCTTGTTTTCGGTCGGATTCAGATAAAAACAATCAAGCACAAGAGTAGGAACCTGTATAACTCTGTGTGTCACTTTGTCCCTTTGTGATTTGGATCCCCCGCACGTAACATCTTCACTGTTCACAGCCAACCCCCTGGTCGGATCTTCAAACCCGAGTGGCGGGCTCTACACCCCCCGTTGTCCGGGGAAAATCGATTCCTCGACAACTGGCGTGCTAGGTAGGGGGGTTGATCCCTGTGTTTGGCAACATTTTTGCACGCTAGTTTCTTTTTCTCAAAAATCTTTTCCCACCAATCTCGATGGCAGGAGGGCACCGTCCGCTGGATTTGGACGAGGATGATGACCTTGACATGCAGTGTCGTGGGGACGCGACGATGGCGGTGTGCATGGCGCGCCACCCCTACCACCGCCCGCGGGTGGAGCTGGTGGCGCTCTTCAAGCGTCACCCCCGCCGGTGCCAACTGGCGGCGTTGGTGGTGTGCCACCAGCACTGTCCCCGTTAGTTCCTGGAGCTGTAAATCGGGTCCCTCCGGATCCCGCGGCAGGCACGGTAGTAGCGGGTGCTCAGGGCTCCCCTGTTAGAGTGCCCTCTGCAGTGCAGACAACGGCTTCTAGCCGGGCGGCTCGGATTCATCGCCTCGGTCGAGCGGCGTCAGTTCCACAGCCCCCAAGGGCTGAGGGTCAGCGCCTCACCGAGACGACTGAATCATCGTCCACCTTACGAGGAAGGGGAAGCCGGGAAACACCCGAACGGTGCCCTAGACTCGAGAACATGTCCCAAAGTGGGGCTTTAGCAGCGGCGGAGGCCCTGCTCCGCTACCCCCTGAGTCAAGGGGAGGGCGGTGAACACCACCAGCGATGGATCAGCAAGATCGCCGAGCTAGTTGTGTTGGCACCGTCACAATTCCGTTTGTCACCTTGCGCTCGGGTACCCCCCCCAAGGCGTCAGCAGTGAGAACGGCCAGTGAGGATGTTCACGCTCGCTTGAGTGAATCACACTTGGCAGATGGTGCTTGAGTATTTGTAGAGCAACAAAAGGCAGGGGGAAGCCGCTCGGGTCCACGAGCGCTCTCAGCTGCCACCCAGCAATCTACGAATGACCAAGCACCACAGCTCGATGTTTGGCCCTATGATGCGTCTGTGTCTTGTGGCTCTGGTAGTTCGATACACTCGCAGCCCAAAACACCGTGAAAAAAGGATAGCTTGATTGCCTTCATGGAAAAAGTGTTGGAGAGGGAGCTTCCTCTTCAATATCGAAATGTCAAGTATTGGCACTCTACATAGAGGAGGTGGAGCCGAGGCTGTGCTCCCTTCAGAATTGGTCTACAGATCGCCAAGGTTTGAGCAGTATGGCCGAGGCCCTGAAAACGAAAATCTTTTGCAGGAAAACGTCAACTACATCGAACAACATCGTCGAAAAGCTTCGCTTCGGGCCGCCCGGTACCAGCAAAATAAAAAATGATATTTCCAGTGCAAGGTACGCACCCGAAAACTCCAGGTTGGGGACTTGGTCTTACACCGTGTCCTCACACGAGCCGACAAGAAGAAGTTATCCCCTCAGTGGGAAGGCCCCTTCCTGGTGGTCGGTGTCCCATGACAGGGCTCGCTGAGACTAGCTACCAAGGATGCAACCCCGTTGCCGAACCCATGGAACATAGAACATCTTCGCAAGTTTTATCCATAACTGTAAGTAGTAAGTTAGTAGTGCTCGGGCCAAAGTAATTTTATAAAAAATCAAACTTTGGCCCGGGGCTACCAATATGTACATTTGTAACAAAATTTTAAATTTTCCAAGCATTAGCTTCAATATCAAACCATTTACCAAGTATTTTATCTTGTGTCCTCGTGTCCCTTGCGTGTTGCAATCTATCTCACTCCCCGATGACAAGAGTTGTCTTTTGTTCTTGAGTTGCTCTAAACAACATGCTGCCAAACATAAAAAATCCATGGGCCAATCCTTGCTATGTGTTAGGCCCTGGAAACTGTCGAAGCTTAGGGACTCGAGTGTGGCCCTCCCGAGGGCTGCCAGGGTCTCGAAGTGTGCTACAGTTTCTAGTTGGCTTAATGATCGGCAGTTGGTTCTACTCCGGGGAGATAAGTTTTCATGTCTTGGATTTGCGTGTTGCTTAAGTAATGAAAGACAAGAGGTAGCGAGAGGTCGTTGGAAGGAAAGAGGGGAAATAAATGTAGCGCAAGGACATGGGGCCACAAGAATTTAATTTCGTTTGTTAAATAGATGCAAGATGGGCTAGGTTATGCGCAGGGTATGGTGAGGACTGCATAGGCTGCTAGCAACCATTCCTTGAGTTGGGGCCATAGGGCACGGGTGCTGGCCTCGGGTACCCGGGGGAGCATATTTTTTGCTCACTCGTAAACTCGAGGGCTCCCCGTGTGAATTTATAACCTGGACCCAGATAAATATGAAGATATTTACCATGTGGGCCGGAAGTGTGAAAGATTGTCTGAGAAACACTCGCACAAGAAATATGCATGCAAGAAAGCACAATAGAAAAGTTACGCACAAAAACTTTAAAGCGCAAATTGAAAAACTTTGAGTATCTTTTTACAACATCTTTACAAAATGTTTATTCATAAGGTAAAGGGGGTGGGGGTCTTCAGGCGTTGGGCGAAGGGGTTCGCTCTGGGTCCTCGGCACCGGCCTCGCCCTCCTCCTCTTTGTCGCTAATCGGCACCAAGGGGCTCACATCCGGGTCCACATATTCCCCGCGGTCGAACAAAGAGGTGACGCGGGTGGCCACGTCGGCCACCGTGGCCCTTGCTTCGGCCTCGGTGCCCAGAGGAAACCCTCGGAGTGCGAACGCTCGCGAGAGCCCACTCTACCACCGCAGTAGCCAGCTTGCGGCCTTCTTCGGAGACCAACTCACGGTAAGTCGTGGTAGCTCCTCCAGCGCACTGGCAATCCGGCCAACCTCGCCCATGCGTTGAGTAAGGGGCTCACCGGAGAGGTCGCGGGTGTCGACCGGAGGCAAGCGGCAGCGCTCGAGGACCTTGCGAAAGAGGGTGACAAATACGGTTAGTTCTTCACCCAGCATCCGGTCTACGTCGCGACGCTAGGCAAGGGCGTTGAGGACGCGAGTGCACCGAAATTACAGTCGCACCGTGTCGAAGGTGGCTGTGTCACTGACGGAGGCAACGCTGGAGCTCGTGGCGGTGTCCAGCCATTCGTAGGAGCCCCGGGGCCCCTGAGGCACATAGCAGCACCCCGGGCCATGGGCTCCAACTCAGCAGTCCGCTTGCGAGCCGCTCTCATCTCCTCGTCAGAGGCGAGAATTGCCTGCTCCCGAGCGGCCAGTGCCTCCTCCCGTGCTGTGGCAGCAGTCTCTCGCTCCACCACCTGCTGCTCTCACTCCTCTAGCATGTCCCCCTTGAGCTCAAGCTCTGACCACCCCAGCTCAAGCTCTGACCATCCATCCAGGAGTAGTAGTCGTCCTCCTTCTCCCGGAGCCCCGCCTCCTAGTTCGCAAGGGAATGTTCAATGTGCCAGACACCTTGCGACCGCTGGCGGGTGATGGTCATCATCCTCAAGAAGGCCTCCTCACGGACAGCGGCGAGCTGCACCCGAGCGTTTAAGGCTTGCTCCTGGCCCGCTACCTCGGCCTGCAGCTCCCGGGCTTGCAGGCTGTCTTCCTAGTTGATTAAGTTATCTAGCATAGCTGGTACCTCTATACAGTGGTTCATTTTTCAGACCTTGAGGAGGTAAATTCTACCGAGCAGGTCAATTGTTATATTTACCAAGTGCAGTTAAATATAATGATTATCGCACGAATTGCCTGATTGCGATGACGTGGTGTCTTACAATCAATAAATGTACGTTC
Organism: Oryza punctata; assembly: GCA_000573905.2. NCBI lineage: Eukaryota > Viridiplantae > Streptophyta > Magnoliopsida > Poales > Poaceae > Oryza > Oryza punctata. The sequence goes on from CM002488.2 coordinate 15,332,324, forward strand.
AGAGCGCATGAGGACTAGAGTTCATAGAACAGGTGCCACTGATGTTAGGAACCGAAAAGCTGGGCCGCCTCGGCATCTTCACTCCCTGTGGGCTTTGCTTTGCAAGCCAAGAATATTCATTCCCCACTGCCTGCTTTGCTGGGAACATCATGCATCTCTCACTACATTTATATCTCCTCTGCTATCTAAATTCTAAATTCTGAAATGTGTGCGCGCGCATATCTGGTATCATTTTGAGAGCTCCTTTCACTCTCCTCTCCTGAAAAGCACAACCAAAACCCTAAACCCTAAACCCCTAAACCCTGAACCTATATTTTTATTGGTACATCATGGATGGTGGGCACAACGTACATATATTGAAGTATGAATATCTTAAATCTATTCAAATAGTCATTGCTCGAGGTTATTGAGCATGGGGATTCACAATGTCATCTTGCCTAGAAACATAATACCAGATTTTATTAAATACCGTTGCATTGCAAACATACTAGGTTTAATACTTCTGCATTTTCAGCCTTCTCCAAGTAACCCTATCCCTACTCAAATATTATTATTTCATACATTCATTACGTAATGATATAATAGCTTGCTGAGTACATTGTACTCACCCTTGCTTTAACCCTTCCAGAGCCTATTTGAGGTTCTCGCTGAAGCTGGGAGTTCAATCATATAAGTTAGTCTTATTCAAACTCAATTTTCATATCTAGAATAGTTAGAAGGTTTAACTCTGTAGCAAAACAATAGAGTTGGTTCATTTTATACCTTCTGCTGTAATAGTTAGCCGCAAATTTGAAAATATCCTTATATTTTGTAATGAAATCTCCTTTCAAGCCTTATTCAAATGTATGCAGTGATGATCCAGATTGTTGTGCCTGTATTAACTTACTGATCCAGGGTTTGACACAATTTAGACACGTCAGTTACCAAATCTTAAATTTGGGACCCGATAGGTAGCGGCGGGGCTGATATGGCATGGGTGACGTCGAGAGGCGCGGGCGGCGGCGGGAGGCGCGGCGGTGGGCGGGAGGCGTAGCGGTGGCGGATTTGCTGCCCCCTCTCCCTCCCACGTAGATCCGGCCACCACTCCGCCCCCCCCCCACGCGCACGGATTCGGCATCGGCGGGGCAGATCTGGAGCGGGAGCAGCGGCGATGGCTGTGGTGACCTCAGCGGCATCATGCTCGGCCTCCAATGGCCGGCGCGGGCGAAGAAGCGGAGCCGGCGGGCTAGGGTTTGGGGTTTCGATATTTGGAAATTTTGTTCATTTTCACGATATTTTGTTTTCGCATGCGGATAACATAACCACCCGCATGAAAAAATCCGATTTTTTATTTTTTATTTTCGTTGTCCTTTTGGGGGCAGATAGCTAGCCTAACCGTATGGAAAAATATGTTTTGACCGCATGCAAAAATCTTTTTTAAGTAGTGTCTATTGGCGCGTAGATTATCACTTAAAACTAGGAAAGAATTCCACTTCTAAGTGTACGAGATAAATCTCGGTAGTACGTCATCACTTAAAAGTTTCATTCTCATCCAAATTTCATTTCATTCTCATCCAAATTTCATTTCATGTTACGATGAGTAAAAAAAATAAAATTCCCATGGCCCATCTCTCCATTAACTCTCTTCAAACTCCCAATCATTCTGTTGTTAGCGCGGGTTGTGTGGCATGACCCTGGCTAGCCCTACTGGCCGTTGTACTAAGAACTGAAGTGACATGATTATGTGGTACCCGAATTGGACCACTCAATGAATCAAACCCAACAAAATTAGTTTACGTACGCTGTAATCGGATAGCACCCAAGACCAGTTCAACCAAATAGCACAGTTATATTTTGTAACATGTGACACAAAAATAATGTAAATTATCTGTCACGTTATGCAATCGTAAGATCCAAAACCAACGTCATCGTTCGGCAAAGTTGGACATGAAAAAATGGGTTAAAAAACCAAGCTTGACGGGCCTGTATGTAGTAAAACCAAATGTGTTGTTTATTAATATGCTATTTATTGGGCCGTTCGATTCCTGGGTTCTTTCAATTTTGAACTACTTCTGCTTGGATTCTTTGGACTGTAGGCCTTTTTACGCTTTGGGGCTTTTTATTTGTGTATCTTTTCAGGTTAGGTTTTACTCCTCCGTATCGATTAATTTGGTGTAGTCTCTGTGTTCTATCTTTTCTGTTTTTTTAAGAAGAAATTCTTCCTTTTCTTTTCCTACGTTGGTCTGACTAAAAGTTCTAATCTCCTATTGGACTTGTACATGTGTGTGGTGTGGGCTTTATCCTGATCTCCCACACCGACTATAAAACAACAAGAGAATAAAATACACTCTGAATTCCTAAACTTATGTTCTGCCTATTGTGAGGTGCTTATCCAGGAAAATCATTTTTAGTAGTGTCTTATGTGAAGTTTGAGTTCATTCTACCAATCTAAAATGTTCATTAGAGGTCCAAAAAGCCATGTGCCCGTGACTGCTAATAGGGTGGATACCGATGCGCTGCAGAAATTTTTGCTCCATTTTCAAGAAACGACTACAAATCAGGTGTCCGATTTTTCCCCAAAAATCGAGCGTTGTTTCACCGTTACTAGAAAAATGTTTCACCTTGTTAAAATGCTGAGACACATCCAAGTTACGTCTGAAACATTTTATTCACATCGGTGAAACATCAAATTTCAATTGTTGAAACATCAACAAATCCATTTGCATCAAGGAGCAAGTTACGAAACACCATCTAAAATACAATTGCAACAATCAATTCAACAAAAAGAAACATCAAACTAAACCAGCTGAAACATTAACAAATCTTAACACACCCGTTCTTGTACTCCTCCCTTGCATGCTCCCGGTGGTGAGGCGCCGAAGTCCACGATGGCGCCGACGTCCATGGCGACAACTTGAATGTGAGAGAAGGGGTGCCACCATCTAGTTGGTCAGCTCGATGCGAAGGTCGCTGCATGCTGCTGCCTCACACAACGTCATCGTCGACGCCGGCTAGCACGTTGTCATCGCATGTTGGGCCAGACCTCCCTCTCCCTGGAGCTTGCAGCACCCCAGGAGCTTGGACTTGCATGCAACTCAGGTTCTTGGAGAAGAGAGAGAGAAGAGGGAGAAGGGAGGAAGGGGAGGAGTGGTGTCGACGGAGTATATCATGACTACGGTATTTGCATGATATGGGGATCGTTGATGTCAGGTATACATGAGATTGAGGTAAAAGAGATGAAGATACGGATTTTTATGCATGTTTTGGGCCCCTTAACTGTTAGATAATAGCACTACTCCTGATGGCCGAAGCTGGTATTGCTCTTATATATCAATATCACTTGAGTACAATGTTTGGGTGATCTAATCTAGTCGTCGTTGACTTGGCGGCATGGATCTCCACACGTAGTCGACAACAGGGTAGTCTTCTTCCTTTAATATGAACTCGTCGAGGCTAGAGGTAGCACAAGATCCCTCTTGTCAGCCTTTGCGGCTCCGGATTGGGTACGTCTCAGCTTGTCCCTCATCATATGTGTTGCCATGTCTTTGCCTCCCTAACCTGACTTTCCCCTCTCCTCCTAGGGTATCTTGTATTTATACCCACAGATCTCTCCTTGTCCAAGTAGAACTAGGGAAACAAATATGGATATGATCTGAGTAGTTCTTGTAGTTTCCAATCTTGAACTCTACTTCTCCTTCCTTATCCAGAACACCTTCCGTATATGAGGCATGATTCCGTATAAGACTTGGTATATGGTGGGTCCCGCCGAGCTCAACCCAAGATCATAGGGTATGCCTTATCCAAAACCTTGATAATAGCCCTCGACTTCAATGCAAATAAACGAGTTGATGTTCTTGACCGAAAATCTTAGAACAACATTTGTCGAACTCGCCTAACCGTTCTGGGACGACCTAGAAGGCATGGAGTATGTGACTAAGTTCCCTGTCCAGCCTTGATCGAGAATTTGGATTGAATCAAAAGATTCCATCTCGGCAAGCACACCATAGCTTTATCCAGTAACCCTTGTCAAACTTGTCCAACCGTTCTGGAACAACCAAGCTGGTGCAGAGTACGCGATAAGGTCCTTCTCTTCTCCTAAACTGAGAAATCGACTTAAACTTGAATTCACTAATCTGTCATCCATCTAGTCGAAAACAAATTTTGACTACCGTGTGCCCTGGGACCTGTACATGTTTGTTAGTTGAGTACAAGAAATGTTGGTTTGAGCTTTAATAGTCAAAACCGACTACTATAAAGCCTCCGACTAGTCTCCATTACTCAAAAAAGACTAATTGCTCTGATATCTGATTTTCCCGAAATCAATTCTCAGAACAAACTGTTAGATAGAAAAAACTCCCGAGCAAACGTTTGGGGTTAAAATATGAATTACAAAATCGAAAATAAATTGAATCTACTTATGATAATAAAAAAGTACTCTTGCCAAAGCTGCCTTCAGCAATCGGAGTATGTTACCCTTCCTAGCCCCTAGTTGTCTTTATGAAAAAGTCGTTTTTCCACAAAGACAACTTAAATCTTATAACAAACTATGCTAAAGCAGCGATTCCTAGCCCCAGCCGTAAAGTTGGGAAAACCAATTCCCGGTTACACAACTTGGTTAATACGCTCAATTGGGTATTTGCATGGTATGAGGATCGTTGGTGCCAAGGTATACGCATGATTGAGGTTAAAGAGATGGGAGACAGTGATTTTTTATACAAGTTTAGGCCCCTTAACTGTTAGGCAATAGCCCTACTCCTGTTGGCCGAAGCCGATATTGTTCTTATATATCAGTATCACTCGAGTACAATGTTTGGGTGATCTAATCTAGTCATCATCGACTTAGCGGCATGGATCTACACGCGTAGTCGACGATATAGTAGTCTTCTTCCTCGAATTTGAACTCGGCGAGGCTAGAGGAAGCACTAGATCCCTCTTGTTAGCGTCTGTGGCTCCGAATTGGGTATGTCTAGGCTTGTCCCTCATGTTAGTGTGTGTTGGCTTGTCTTCGCCTCCTGACCTGGCTTCCCCCTCTTCTCCTAAGGGGTCTTGTATTTATATCCACATATGTCCACTTGTCCAAGTAAAACTAGGGAGACAAATATGGATACGATACGAGTAGTCCTTATAGTTTCCAATTTTGAACTCTACTTCCCCTTTTTTTATATCCGGAACACCTTCTATATACGAGGCATGATTCCGTATAAGACTTGGTATATGGTAGGTCCCGTCGAGCTCAACCCAAGATCATGGGATATATCTTATTCATAACCTTGATAAGTGTAACGAGTGGACGAGAATGATCGATGAAGAGATAAGGTTGGCTCCTGTGGAGGATATGAGTATCAGGTATACTCACACGACCTTTATGTCCGACTAGAGATAGGAGGTGGGGCCGTATCCATGTATTATGTAATAGAGTAGGACTCAGTCACATATGTTGCCTTGTCTATGGCAGAGCCTATAGTCCCGATTTAGTACTATCATGTAATAGGTTAGGAAACAGATATTGTATTATATCTGGCTAGGTTTTCCTTTTTTAACCCTGTCCCCAACCTATATAATTAAGGTGAGCAGGGAGTCCTCCAAGAACATAAGCCACAACTAGATAGTCAGATCAATATATAACCGGTGGATATAATTCTTAAACGGGAGTACGGTATTACCTCTCATTGAGTGGTTCTGAATCTGTTTAAATCCTTATCTTCTGTATTCATCTATTTTTATATCTCATGCGCTACCTCTTTTTATCATTATCGATTTCCAAAATCGACGACTCCCCGCTAGTCACGTGTCTCCCAGTGTAGCTCACAGATAAAAGGAATAAGGGACATTGGATTGAAAGCGGCTAGACGCGTGCGGGCGCGAGCGACTGATACTTGGTCTCAGATATCGGGTGCCCGCACAGGAGCGTTGTCGCAATTTTCAGAGGGAGCATTTTGAAGTGAGATCTTGATCAAAGAGTATGATTTATAATAGTCACCTAAACAGATATATGTTGTGAATCAACTTTATGAATACCTAAAAATCAAGGATGGCTATGAGAGTACAGGTGCAACATAAATATTTTAAGGCGCATAAAATTGACATTATTTGAAAAGTTTTATGTAAGAAAGAACGGCATGTGATCAAGTAGTGCATATGTTGCTGCACTCCAGTCCAGCGTGGCACAGGTCGGCTGCCTCGAGTAGCTGGTCAGGCCGTCAGGGTGAGAATCGAATCGTAGATGGAAAGTTTGTGTACCTAAGCGAATCGGCTGGACAAATTTAGAGATTTGTTATGCATTTTTTAAACATGGTATAAATTAGACGCTCATGTATATATACACATACGTATCCTCATGAACATACGAGCACTCTATCCTTATGAGCCAGCGTATGTTAAGATTCATGAAATCATCATCACAAGCGTCTTGTAGTGGATAGGCACTTCACCAACTTTTAAAAAATAATTAGCTATAAATGCAAGAAGATATATCTAAGTTTAGGATTAAAATTTAATTGGGGAGATTATACCACAAAAAATACATCCCTTCAAGATTTGTGACGTATTTTACTCAAAAGAAAACATAAGGACGGTGCACGATAGTACGGTATTTCTAACCGGAGACTACTCCATCCCATATATAAATCTTCATTTAGCTTAAAAAAATACAATGGTATATATCTTTTTTAACCTCTTTAATAACATATATCTTTTAAATCACATATTTTTAAGATCTATTTGCATCATTATACTTGAATAACCAAGATCCATGTTAAATATATTCCAACATTTTAATTATTTAAAATAATTTATCTAAATTGTAGAAGTAACTTACATATATGCATTAGAAGTAACTCTCTACAATATTAGAAATAATTATTTTATAACTGAGTTAAAGTAAGAAACTATGTGGAATAAATTCACAAGCAAAGTAGAGAGAAGATTTTTAAGTAAATATATTTATAAAAGTAAATTCAATAAAGTCTGAAAGTAATTTACATAAATGATATTAGAAGTAAATCCGTTGTAGGAATAAAAACATAACTTTATCTAAAAATTAAATTTAATAAGCACAAATTATAGAATTGACTAAAAGCAATAATAAAAAAATCAACTCAGAGCATTACTGTTAATAAAATCTAAAAGTAATATATATATATATATATATGATAAAAATAACTTACATATATAATAGGGTTAATTGGATCCATGTCATTGCAATTTTGCCGATTTCGAAAAATACCATTACTATTCACGATATCCATCAGATGCCACTGAAATTTTACAAAATTGAAACCATACCATCACCGTCACGTTTTCCATCCCTCCATCTTCTTCCTTCTCTCCTTCTCCTCTCCTTCCTTCCCTTCGTTTCTTCTCCTCCCCATCGGCCGGCCGTGCCTATGACGAGCTCATGGGGAGGAAGGGGTGGTCGACAATCTCGGGCTCCATCTGCACGCTGGACGACAGGGAGGGAGGCGTTCCGGGTGGAGATCGAGGACGCCGTGGCGCAGGCGTGCGAGCTCATCCAGGTCCTTGGCGACGACCTTGATGGCATGACGTGCAGCGTCGAGAGGCTGAGCCTCATCAAGAGCATGCACGGATTCGCTGGAGCTCAACTCGCACCTCATCTCGTCCAGCTCCGTGGCGGAGGAGATCACAAATGGCGGTGATGCTGGCGGTGTCCCCGAGCGCTCGTGCTCACGAGAGCACGCGGCGACAGAGGCTGTCGTGGCCGTCACGGGAGGCAGACAAGCTGGAGGAGGCGGCGACCGCGCCGAGGCCGAGCGCTTCCTCCGCGTCATCGGTGACCTGCTCTGCCTCGCACAGCCGTCCCCGGCTGCCGTCGCCGCACGCGTCGTCAGCCTGGCTCGCAGCACCGGATGGCCGAGCTACTAACCTGCCGCGCGTCGCCGTTGCTCGCGCCGTGCGGCGGCGGCCGCCACCGCACGGCCACACCAGCGCCGTCCGACCGTTCCCTGGGCACCGCAGATGGTAGGGAGCCATAAGGGGATAAAAAGGAAAAGGAAAGAGAAGGGGAACGTGGGAGGCAGTGCCGATGGCGACGCCGTCCATCCCCGCCCACGCACCGCCAGTATGGAGGCAATTGCGTCCGCGCCGAGGTCGCCGCCTCGCCCGCCTCGCCCGTGCCGAAGCCACGTCAAGGCCGCCACTCTTGCGCCTGGGCGCCGCCCGCCGTGCTTGCGCTGGCCGCAACGCCGCCTTGCGCCAGCCACCACACCACCGTCGCTCGCCGTTGGCCGCAGCTCGGCCTTGCGCCGGCCGCCGAACCGTCGAACCGCCGGTAATCCCCAGGGTAGAAATCGGTTCAAGGGAAGAAGATGGGAGGAAAAAAAAAAAAGAAAGAAAACGGAAAAAAGAAGGTGATGGATGGAAACGTGATGATAGTGGCACGGTTCTAATTTAGTAAAATTTCAATGGTACGGTTACGAATAGATGAATTATAATAATATTTATATGAATATGTACATTTACAATAGCATGGATCCAATTAACCAATTTACAAGTATAAATATTTTTTATTATAATATAGTCATGTAGTATCTTGTTATTAAGATTGAATTGTAATGAATACAATTGTGTAATCGGATTGTAGATATGATAAGTAATGTAAGAGAAAATTTTGTAAGAAGGAAAAAAAAGACATGTATGTTATAATAGAAAAAAGACAGTAACACTTCTCTAATGTACATAGGTTTTCCATTAAAATAATGGTCTCCTATTAAAATAATATGGAGAGATCTCTCGATTTAAATTTACCATCAGTTTTTTTTTGGATGGGTAGGAACTAACAAAAGCACAACAACCACATGAAAACAAAGATAAATGCACAATAATTTTTGCATCAAATTAATATGTCGTAGAGTACTTATTAAGTTTATTTTGCGATTAATGAAAATTTCTTGCAATGCATCGATCCCTAGTAGATGAGTATTCATTGTATGGTGTGGATAATAGGGGAAGCGACCCTCGATTTTATGAGTGGTAAATTTATATTTTATTATAGTAAAAAAAGATTGAATATTTTTAGGGAAAAAATATATTAAAGGGAAGTATTGGTGGAGTGGCGGGTGCATGACTTCACTGATCCTATCAGGATTTAAATTTTGGTGCCTACGAATATTACTAAGTGAAGTTTAGTGATACGAAGAAGGTACCACTAGCTTTCATATTTAGAGCATGTGTTATACATTTATTTTGGGCCCCTCTAACCAACCACCAACGATCTCGAATCGTGGTGCTTTGATTCCGCACCACGTTGCACACAGACCTAAAACCCCGGGGACTGACAGGCCGGCCCCACTCGTCATCGTGTCGCTGCCCACGGCGAGAACGCAACAAGCGTGTGTGTGCTTCGCCATATAAGCTCAGCTCAGGCCACGGCGCCCTCGCCTCGCTAGTTCTTGGACCTGCTGTTTCGCGTGCGTGTTGCCTCACTGACACCGAACCGCGAGAGCAGCGTTGGTTCGGAGAGAGATGGGGCGCGGCGGCTGCGGCGGCGGCGAGGGGGCAAGGGAGAGGGAGTGGGAGGAGGCGGCGGAGGCGGTGGCGTACGACTCCTGCACCTGGCCGCCGCCGGTGGTGGCGGTGTGCGGCCCCGGCAACAGCGGCAAGTCCGCCTTCTCCCGCCTCCTCCTCAACACCCTCGTGGGGAGGTGAGTGAGACTGTGATACTGTCACACTTGACAGTGACCGCGATTCTACTAGAATGGCTCTGTTTTCCTGAATTTACTCTGCTGAACAAAGTCCCACTAAAAACTTTCTAATGAATTGATGATCGTTCTTCTGTTTGAGTGTGAGTGTGTGTGACTAGATGTGTGAATATTAGTTAGTACTGCTGTGGACTGTGGTTGGGTGATGAGCAAATAGATAGATAGTACAATCAAGTGCTACAATGTGGCTAATCTGTTGACAGTTTTCCCCTGTTTAAGCTTGTTTTGATTGATGTATGTTTGCTTTGGTCAGCATTGGTGTTAACTATCTTCTTTCACTTAACTAAAATATAAGGAGCGAGAAATTTTAACAATGTTGGCTAGTAATTAGTAGTGCAAGCATTACAATTTTGTGTGACTCTTTTTACTTATTGCGGCTTTTTGCTTCATTCGAATTCAGTTTGCTAGTAGATTATTCAGAATTTTTTTCTTTGCAATAGGTATAAGAAGGTGGCCTACCTGGATACTGATGTTGGCCAACCAGAGTTCACACCTCCTGGGTTTGTATCGATTCATGTACTTGAGGAACAGGCTGAAGGTGTCAGATTTATATTCCTTTCAATCTTCCCTTCTGAGTTTTCTTCTCATTTCTGTGTAACTGGCTAAAAATTTTGTTGGTTTGTGATCATTGCAGATTTTAAAATGTTGTACCTGCGGACACCAAAGAGGTAAGCAGCAGTGGTATTATCTTCAGTTTTTCAGTGTGTGATGATGTGTTGTGGTCTTTTGGTATTCCTCTGCTTAACTGCTTTAATGCATATCAATATCTGCATGCGATAAATTTATTTCAATTATTAAAATACTTCCCTGATTTCTTCATCAAATCATTGATTTGTTGTCCAATAATCCATAATGTCATTTCTGTTTCTCAAAATATCAAAGTTAATATAGCTTTCTAAAGTCCAGTTTGGAGCTAAATACACATATACGCAAGATATGCCTGTTCAGTTTGAAGTATCCACGTAGTCAATACTTTCATACACTTATAACTTCAATAGTAATAAATATAAGTCTGAACATGATCATAGTAAAGCTAAGTATGAAATAGGCATCTTAAGCATCATACTTACTTGTTCAAGTTAATATATCTCTGATTTTTGTGTACTCAATACACTTCCCAATCATGTTTGAAAAAATGAAATTGATTATCTTCTTGGAGTGGCCTAAGACATTCATGTTGCGCATATTTTAGGTGCTTCTTTTTCGGTGATTGCTCTGCAAAGAAGAATCCAAAACTTCTCTTGAGCTACATATTTAGCCTTTATGATTATTTCCTCAAAGAACTCTATTGCTTTGAAGACACCGATAACCCTAAAAAATCAGCAATACCTCTTGTTATTAACACTTCTGGATGGGTGAAAGGTGATGTTTAATTTCTCCCATTTTATTGTTCATCCCATCCAAGTTATTAGTTATTACTGTTAGTAACAATGTGTGATTTGGCTAAATGATTGGGTCACTTTTATTGAATTTGAATGTATTACTTATTTTTGCAAATGTATTGATTTTCTACTATTTTTAGGTACTGGCCTGCATATGCTGACTGAGATGTTGAAATATGCATCTCCAACTCATGTTATTCGGCTAAGAACATCAGTAGAGGGAAAAAATTTACCTGGTGGGATGTTTTGGTTAGATGAACCTGAAGGAAACTCGGCCATTAATTTAGTTGAAATTCGTGCTGCACAACACTCTCCTCGTCAGTAAGTGTCTATTGCAATGAAATCAATAAGTTCATATTTCTTTCAATTATTAATGGATATATGGCTTTTGAATGCAGTCTATTAGTAAAGAAAGAGGCAAGGATCATTCGTGATCTAAGGATAATTGCATACTTCAGGCAGTGCTTACCCATGGAGTTTCCTGTTTTCTCTTACAATGATTTAATTAAAGGCTTTGCTTCTATTGAACCGTTTCAGCTTCCTTTGTTAAAACTTCAGGTTATTGATCTGCACAGCCAGGTGAAATCTTTGGACCTATCTACATTTTCAACACTATACTAGAATCGAGAAATTTTTTTAGAAGAATCATGCGTTATTCAGATTATATGATGTAGTGATGTTTTTACTAATCCTCTATTTCCTATGTTCCAAATACGAATTAGTATTTGCCAGAAACAAAAAATAATGGCATTTTGCATATATAGATTTTTAGAAAGCTAATTTCACATTCAGTGCTTCACAGGAAAACGAAAACAAAATGCATATTATAGCTTATTCCCCATATTACCTAGTCAAGTAGTCAATGGATGTCATTCTAAAAGTTGTAAAGTTAAGTTTATATGAGTATTTGATTCCGCTATTTGTGCAGGCAGCACCTGTCAGTCACATATATAGTCATCAAATTGTCATCTTGAACAATAATTTTGTATGAAAAGACTGGAGTTTACCAAAACGAAATATGTCATGTTTACAACTGGTTACCAACTTATAGCTCAGATAAGAATTGCTTATGACATGCTTACTGTAATAATCCAGTATGCTGCGATAAAGTCGATGCTGTTTGGAGTATCTCTCCTGGCAGCAATTTTCTTGAGGTTTTGTATTAAATTAATGATGTAGTGTCTAAGTTTTGCTTCTCTGTAGGTGTCTGATAATACAGTGCATCACTTGTTGAAAGGTACTATTGTTGGCATTGCAACAAGTGCATCTGTACCTTTGTCAAATCAGTGTTCCACACCTTGTTGCATTGGACTAGGTATGTTCAGTTTAAATCTCACATACTGCTTATTTATTTATGATTTGATAGCCTTCCATTTAGTTCAACTGTGTTGAAATGAATTGGTCAGATGTTGACTAATTTTTTGCATGCCACCGTTTCTTGACTTGCAATTTAGGTTTCATCAAAGCCATAGATGTTTCACGAGATTGTATTCATTTGATCACTCCTGTTTCTCGTCAGCTTTTGGAAAATGCCGATATCATTTTCCACAGTTGTTTTACAGTCCCTACATGTCTCCTCCAGGTAATAGTTAATTGAGATTCTGCCCACTAATGTGATTTGTTATTTCTGCGAACCAAAGCTCTAGCTAAATTTTCCAGCGGATGAAATATGAGATATATAGAACCACATGCATCAGTATTGGTATGATTGTTATAAGAAAACAGTGTTGGTTTAATGCGAAAATACATTTATTCTTGTCTCTGCTCATTCCACCATAACGTATAGTGCAATACATTCATTTTTTTCTACCACGGTTTATTGTGAAATTTGGATGCTTAACAGTGTCAGTGCCAGGCAATATATTACATGGTCAATTATATAAATAATTTTCACTTCATTGGTCCCAACAAAATTTGTGAAAAATATATTTGGGTGCTTTGGGTGCAAGAACTCACTGTGAATCATTCACGAAATGCCCAGCATTAGTTCTTCTCTTACATCGAGTACATTCCTACTATGCTGGTATTATCACCTAGATAGTACAATACACATTAGATGGGTTGTACGGATAATTTGAAATTAATGTCCTTTATTTATTTAGTTTCATAAATCATATGATACCAGCAGTAAAGACGCAATTGTCGATTGAAATTGATCTTAGTGCACACATACTGGCCAGCTGCAATGAACTAGTGTCTATATTTGTACAGTTTGATAAATTAGTTACTTAATCTTGCCGTTTTGCTGCCCCCTCGTATTTTGCCTCTTACTGTCTAACTGATACATGTAATTGCAGGTGGTATCTGATACTGCAAGTGATATAGCGGACAGGCTAAGGGAGCTCAATTGTCATGGATAAACAAAATACAGCAAAAGTCGGACCTGTATCAAAAGTCGACCCTGAACCTCGTAATATATTAGCTGCCAAACTGGCCATGAAAAACTTCTGATAGTTCCCATGGATGATGCATAATACTATACCTATAATTAAGTTATGAACATTTATGGTAATGTATTTAGCTCGATTAAGCTATAGTTGTATGCCGATATACTCTACACCTAACTCAATTGATATTACTGTTATCTATAGTATATCAACATTTTAATTAGAGGATTTCTGCCTATCATGTGTTTTACGTTTCAGACGAAGGAAGACAGGTACATACTTGCTCACTAGTACAGAACTTGTTATTTGTAACGGTCTTTCCCGTGCCTGGGGTTTGTGGATCATCACAGCGTCGTTATCTCTAACGGGCTAAAATAAACACCGATAAAGATATATTCGTACAGATATTATCCATATGCATGTATTTCGAGCCCGTCACTGATAGGACTTATCGGTGACGTGCATATATTTAGGCCCGATAAAAATTATCTTCGTAATCTTTATCAGGTCCAAAATACAGGCTCGTCACCGATAGCTCTCATCATCCTCATCTCGCCGTCACGATGGTGAAGCCGCCGCTCGCCATCCCAACCTCCGTCACACGATCATCGCCGTTCCCCATGGCTCTCCTAGTCGTGTCCTGCCTAACGGGATGCCGGGGAATGGCGCCCAGGTCCGATCAGTCTCCGACGACGACGAGGAGTAGGAGAACGTCGGCCTAACCTAGCCAGCAAACCGTCGGTGGACGGAGGGGCGGCTGAGGCGGCAGTAGCAGTGGAGGCGGCGGTGGATGCGGAGGCGGTGAAATGGAAGGCGGAAGTGGCGGTGGGTGGATGGCAGCGTAAGGCAGTGGCGGAAGAAGGCGGCGCACCGGCAACGTCGCAAGAGGCGGCACCGGCGGTGGCGAAATGGGTGGGGGTAGCGGCGCATACCGCGGGGGTGGCCGTGCCCCCCTTTTCCCCTCGGGCCTGATGGGCCGGCCAGCACAGTAGCGGTGGTGGGCCGAATCCTATTGATTTTGGCCCACCACCCATTTACCCATTTTATCATTTTCTTTTTAGTTTTATTTTTCTATTTTAGTAGTATTTACATAATAGTCCTTATCCTTTTAGTTATTTTAGTTCAGCAGATCATCAGTTGTAAAAACAATTATGTAATGGTCCTTAGGACCTCTGATATTATATGTTATTTAACATAGGTGTTTGTGCCCTGCTTTTTACTAAATTTACTAGTTGTCTTAATAAAATGTCTTTTGCATATTTTTTCAAGACACATACTACTTCCTCGCTTTGTTAATTTACAAATTTCTTTAAATTTTGTATTTTAATTTAGCAAATTCTCTTAATTATGTATAACATGATTAATGGAGAATTTAATGCATGTTCGATGACATATTTTGACTTGGAATTTAACCACAGGTAGATGGATCCCTATATTTTGGTCACAACAACCATAACATAGGTAGTGAGCATTTCGCCCATCATTAAAGAGGTCTACATCTTAGGATGATTACCCACATGTGTTATTCTGAGAATATTATTTAAAATTTGGATGCGCACAAGGTAGTAGAGTCCTAAACATTGGTTGCGGTATATTCATCTGAATATATTTGCCTAGAGACCATGTTTTAGACAGCAAGTACATCTTATTTTGCCCAGTATTAAGAGATTTATTTCACTGTTTAATTACTTGGAGATTATCCACATTGTGCCTCCTAATTTTGAGTTCTAACTCAAATTTGTAAGGTCTATTACCTACATCTTTTCGAAACATTACAAAATATAAAATCTTACATTAAGCATTGAAATTACAACATTAGTATCATGTTTTTATTAATTTACCTCTGTAAATTAATTATGTCAATCATGATTGTAGGGACATGGCAACTAGAGAGTTCAACGAACTCACCCTGGATGGGAGTAACTATCCAATTTGGGCTTCTAATATCAAGATAAATTTTGCTTCTCATGGGATTTCAAATGCAATTGAGGAACGCAACAACGGAGATCCTCCAAATGAGAATAGGGTGAAAAACATAACCCTTTTCCTTCTTAGGCTCTACATCCACAAAGATCTCAAACATGAGTACATGTTGGAGATAAGCCCACTCAACCGATGGAAATCTCTGAAAGAGCGTTATGACCAGCAAAAAGAACTCATCTGGCCTAAAGCTAGTTATGAGTGGAGTCAATTACACCTACAGGATTTCAAAACTGTGACAGAATACAATCATGTTGTTCATAACATTTGCTCCAAGTTGAAGTTTTGTGAAAAAGAGCCAACGAATGTAGAGAAGATAGAAAAAACTCTATCAACTATGCTTCCGGAGGATAGGATACTGAACCAACAGTATCGCACAAACAATTTCCAGCAATATTCTCAGCTTATACACACATTAACTCAGGTAGAAAAACATCTTGAGCTTGCTAAAAAGTTCTGGCACCTCAACGGTGACCGTCAGAGCGTCAGAGCAGTGGCTACCCCATCTATACACTAACCCAAGTACGCGGCAGAGGTATGGTGTTGGTGCATCATGGACCGTGGACGTAGAGAGGAGCCACAGGACTGAGAGGATAGTGAGCGCGTGGTGGTGGCGGCCACCCTAGCTTATGCATGCAGCTAGACTGCTTCACTCTCTTTTCATCCATGGGATCTCACAAAGCAAAGCTACGGAGGTGAAATATTGGGACAATTGCTCATTTGACCCTATTCTGGATCTTAACTACTAATCTGATCCTACTTTTTTAACTTTGCTCATTTGACCCTACTTTTTAAAATCGAAGCTACCTTCTGACTCTGTTATCACTACACCATTAGGATTTCATTGAAAAAATTAAATAAAAATGTATTTTATAGCTTAAACTGACCAAAATGCCCCTCAACCCTATCCCCAAATTTCTCATCCCGTGGTCCATGCTCATCTCGGCCATCTCGGCGGCGCGACTACAAGTGCACGTTCGGCGGAGGCTGCACGACTACGGTTTGGCGACGATGGCGGTGCGCGGGAGCTGCGGCGGCCCCGTGCATGGAGGGGGTGCGCAGCTAGGCTACAGCAATGGCGCACAGGAGATGTGAATGGGGCCGCGGCGACGATGGCAGTGCGCGGGCCCCCACCGTGCGGGAGCGGGAGCTGAGGCGGGCCCGGGCACGAAGGAAGGGAGTCCCGCGAGCGGGCGTGAGGAGATCTCAGTCGGCACACGAACACGGGGACCTCAGCCATCGCGGGAGGACTTGATTTTATTCTGAAAAATCTCGTTAGAAAGAATTAATATTTTCTGAACCTTCTTATCCAACGAGATTTTCTGAATTCTGTGACAATGCTATGTCCCTGCGATATTATATGATCTGTCTCTGTGTGTGGTGAGATTTTTTATCTGGTTTATGTGAAGTGCAAAGCTTTGCCAAGCTCCTATTAATTCACTCGCTTGTGTCAGCTTGTGTCTCACATTTGTCTACAAGTTTCCGTTAATTCACGTTTGTGTCTCACATTAGTATTTTTCTTCAATATATACAATTAGAGATTGAAATTTTGTCAAATGTAAATCAACTTTGTCAAAAATATATCACATTTGTCAAATTTTTCAAAAAGCTATCAAATCTATGTTAAAATTATCAAGATACGTCAAATCTAATACAATTTTGTCAAACCTATGTCAAAATTGGATAAATAAATAAAAACTTTTGATAAAGTAGGATCAAATGAGCAAGGCATAAATAACATTCTTATTATAAGTTAACACCGTTATTTCAGATAATATGATCAGGTCTGATCTTCATTTTTGGAAAAAAAGAAGGTTAAATGAGCAAACTTGAGAAAGCAGTGTTAAATTAGCAGTTAGATCTTAAAATAGGGTAAAAATGCAATTGCCTTAATAATATTCATTTAACTGTCCTGGTACCTGGACAGGACTCCGTCATGTGGTCTCACTCATCTACTTTTAGTAATTAATTTTCTAAAAAAAGACGAGTTATTAAAGTTTAAAAAAGTTATTTGGAAACCGAGGGATTAGCTAGTCTGTTAGCGTGCATGTATATGAAGAACTTCAACTGTATGTTGACTTGACGAAACGAGCAGGACATTTACTGCATCCCGGTTTTTTCTCAGAGGAAAAAATTCTGGTGTAGATTTTCCTGGAACCAAACACGCTGATTCTGTGGCTGGTGCTGCTTGCCTGCTTGAGCATGAACAACGCTAGCTTTGGCTTGTTCATCTCGTTCCAAAACAATGACACGCCGGGCGCCGGCTCCTCTAGGCTTACAGTGACATCTAATTTAGTCACTTTTAACCCTGCTAACATAAAAGTAGGTAACTTTATTAAAGTAGTAACATATTCGTTTCTAAGTTAATTAACTCGAGAAAATAAATTCGATCAACTTTAATAAGTCTTGTTCAATCAAAACAGAGGACTTCAATGAAAAGTGGGATATTATTATTGGCACCATCCCCTCCCTGGAAGAAAAGCCGTCATCTGCTTTGGCTTATTGGTAAGATCGCCATGAGAAATTTATTGCGTCAGCTCGTCCTTTTGTACCTGAAAATCATCAACGAAATATACTGCTAGTTACTTGGTTTCCTCACATCTATTTTATGTTTTTCTCTTATTTTGCAAGACATTGTCTTCATAGGCTTTCAGTACTTTTAATCACTCGCGGCTCTCTTATTTTTGGTATGTTTTCAGAAATGCAGGTTTTCTTTTATCTACTGTAATCACCGATGTATGAATTTGTTAATTTGTTGATGGGAGCTGTTCAGACTACTGTAATACTTCTCTATCGTATCCGTCTATATATGAAAATAAACAAGAGTTTTATTAGAAAAAAATACTAGCATATACAACTATAACACGCTAGGGAGATCACTGGGCGTTAGGAGGGGGCATAACCCAGAAGCTAGGCTAAGCTAAGACCGAGACGACGAAGAGATAAAAGAGCTAACAACTCCCCCACAGAGTTGGCAGTCGCTGCCACCCGTCCACGATCCACTTCACCACCGTACGTCGGCACTTGAGATAGAACACCATGTTCCTCTCCTTTCATGAGTACCAGGTTATTACCAGGATGACGAACTAGTCTTGGAGCACTGAGTGGCAGCTTGGTGAAAGATTAATTAGCTAGCTCGGCACAGGTCAACAACT
This sequence comes from Oryza punctata, assembly GCA_000573905.2. Classification (NCBI taxonomy): domain Eukaryota; kingdom Viridiplantae; phylum Streptophyta; class Magnoliopsida; order Poales; family Poaceae; genus Oryza; species Oryza punctata. The sequence continues at coordinate 15,350,923 of CM002488.2, forward strand.
TGCACTAAACCTGTCTAGTGTCTTAGAGCGAAGTAATCTATAGTTGTGTACCTGATAGAGCAAACCAGGATAGGCTGAAGCAGCAAATTCAAATTTCAAATTTGCTCTTAATTAAACTACATTTTGACGATCCTTAATTGGCAGTCGGTTGAACTGCCAATATGTCACGAGCCTACACAAAATTTCATCCGAATACCCTGTGATTATTGACGATCATCAGACAGATTCTATTAAGAACATGATCCATTGTCACAAAGTTAAGCCGAAGTTCCGAAGATGAGTGTGAAACAGTGAAAGGCTGGAAGATTTTGTAAAGGAGTGTTCGGCTTGAAGGAAAAAAATTCAAGGTTCGCATGTGGAGATTACAAGCTTTCCAACCTGATCGTCTCGTTGTTTTCTGAAGATTGAAATTATCCGAAGACTGAAAGTGTAATGTAAATCTGACCATCTGTCAAGTACTGTGTTTTCAGCTAGTATATGAGCAATCCAAGCACCTACGTATAATGTGCAGAAGAATGCAGCTAATCATCTCATTAATCTGAAGTACATTATTGTTATTTGTCAGAACAAAAGATTTTAAGTTTTCTATGTCTAGCCTTTCTAAAACTTGAGACAGTTTTTATATCTATTTCCCTTCAACTCTATTTGGATGGTGTTTGACTGGTTGCAGACTGGCAGAGCAGGAGCAGGTAAATGAATAATTCAAAGTCAATGATTAGTGGTATCATATTAACTTAAGGAGATGGTACCTGCCAAATATGCACAAACCATGCTAAAGTGAGGCAAAGGTGTATGAAAAAAGAAATATAAAAAAAGAAGAGCGTCATTTTCCATTGTCAACGGAGAAAACTTTCATGGTGAATTTGGCCAGAAATCTACTTTGGTTCTGTTCTCAAATGCTAATTGGGTTTAGCTACTCCTTATTTTCTATTAGCACATCTTTCAAACCATTGAAATGGTACGTTTCGTGCACAAACTTTATATATAAAAGATGCTTTAAAAAATCAAATAATTTATTTTTAATTTTTAATTTTAATACTTAATTAATTATATGCTAATAATATCTCTAGTTTTGAGTACGGCTTATTAGCCGTTTCATGTATCTATTAAGAACGGGCCTCGTCAGCATGGCATCGAAGGGAGTTATATATGACGCACAAGACCTGGAATATATGTCCTCCCTGATAAATGTTATGCATACTTATAGTTAGCCTTCAGTTAAACTCTTGAAACGTTGAGGATACAATGTTTTTAATATTTGAACTGTGCGCATAAAAGTTATAGTATAGATTTGTCTAAAAAGATTTGCTAGATTTAATGAACATATTACAATAGAAATTACTGATCAAATTGTATTTTAAAAACCGTGTAAATACCAATAAAAGAGTTCGATTGGCAGGGGAATGATCGCCCCCACGGCTTTTCAATGAGAAGAAGCCTCAACCAAATTGATCAAGAAAAGCCACGGAGAAGAAGCCTCAACCAAATTGATCAAGAAAAGCCACGGAGAAGAAGCCTCAACCAAATTGATCAAGAAAACCCAGGACCCCAAAGGTGGACTCACCTCCTATGGATCGGTCGCGATCCTTAACTATGCTTTGAGCTTTGAGGATCTTTGCCCTACACGATGGTCCGCACTAGGTTGATTCTTAACTAAGACATGAAATTCACTCCCGTGGGAGTCCTAGAGATGTTACTTAAGCCTTGTAACTGTTAGGCTACATGCCTTTTCGCATTTCAATGCTAATAACAATTAATTTTTGTGACTAGTTATTCACTACTAGATGAAAACCTGGAGTGTTGCGACTGAAAATGTGCATTACATGGTAATGGTGGATTGTATTACTTGTTTTATCATTAAAACACTTAAACATCACTTTTTTTTATATTTGCACTATTTTTTTAAAGATAAATGATCAAAAATCATGTTCTCATTTTTTAAAGGACATTGAGACACTACTAGAAAAACTATTTTTCCCAACACTGACTTTTACTTTTCTAGGCGGACAAAAACACTCTCTTATAACCGTTTGTAAAAATAGCTAAAGAACCCCTAGATTTAGCCCCACGTGCGAAAATCATATTTTTCCAAGCGGAGAAATATTTTTGCAGGCGGACCTCTTGAGGCGCCGCGGGGAAAGTATGATTTTCACGGGTGGGACCTTAAGTCACTACTAAAAAACCCTCGTAGGAACTGACTTTATAGGTGCCGGTTCATTTAAAACCGGCACCTATGAGCTTTTTCCCACCTCTCCGCAGGATAAAAAAAAAATAGAACCGGCACCTATACTATAGGTGCCGGTTTTTCAACAGAATCGACACCTATAATATAAATATAGGTGTCGGTTTTAGAGAAAAACCGGTACCTATAGTATAGGTGCTGGTTTTTGACCAGAATCAGCACCTATAAATTTAGTATAGGTACCGGTTTTTTATAAAAACCGGCACCTATTTAAAAAACCGGCCGGCCTTATCCATCCATCCTCTCCCTGCTTATCCATCCATCCATCCATCTCATTTCTCTCTCTCTCCCTTATCCATCCGTCCCTCTCTCTCGCATCATCTCTCTCGCGGTCTCGCCTTCCTCTCGGCGCGGGTGAGGTGGAGGCCGGCGCAGGCAAGGCTGGCGGCGCCGGCAAGGTGGAGGCCAGCGGCGGGGGTGAGGTAGAGGCCGGCGCGGGCGAGGCCGGCGGCGCGGGCGAGGCCGGCGCCGGCGAGGTGGAGGCCGGCGCGGGTGAGGCCGGCGGCGTGGGTGAGGTGGAGGCTGGCGCGGGCAAGGCCGGCGCCGGCGCGGGCGGCTGGAGGAGGCTCGCCCCCCTCTCGCCTTCCTCTCCTCGCGGTGGCGCGGGTGAGGTGGAGGCCGGCGGCGCGGGCGAGGCCGCCGCCGGCGCAGGCCATCTTTTTTTTATTTTTTTTTAATAGTATAGGTACCGGTTTTAGAACCGGCACCAATAAGATTAGGCAAAGGTGCCGATGAATAGGTGCCGACTGGGAATCCGGCACCTATAGCCAGTTCTCAACCGACACCTATAAGGGTTTTTGTACTAGTGAGTGGTCTGCTTGCAAAATATGGGGACCTAGTAAATTTTGTTAACTCCTGACCGGGATTTCCTCCATTTCCTTTACTCCCTCAGCCCTCTCTCTCCCATCACCTACTCCCTCTACCACTCATCCCACTCCAATAACCCCACCCTAGCAGCAACGACGACGACACTTGGGTCCACCGCCTGGCGCGATGACAACCGGGGAGGGGGGAAGCGGTGCTCTGGCCCCCCTACCGATAGGGGCCCCCACCTACCCCCGCACAGTTCATCACTAGTTCGCTATCTCCTGTTGGCTTGCGGCGTCTTTCCTAATTCCCAACTATATGCACGAGATCATCGCCGGGCATGACGAGAAGCGATCTCATGTACCATATCGATGACTCGATGCTAGGTCAGTAGCCGGCCAGCCACTCGATTCCAACGGCCATCCGCGCCTCGCCACCGCCCGCCGGTCTCCGTGGATGCAAATCTCCAATAATACTAAACATCGACGCTAGCTGATGATCATCTTCTGCTCATCTGCTGCATCTGCACGTGAAAGAGAAAGTGACAGACGAGGACAACTTTGTTAGGTTTCTATCTCCTGCTCAGAGTTCAGAGGTTGAGGATGGACGAAGCTGTGCATAGTGAGTTGCCGCTCAAGTTGTTATGTGAGCCTGTGATCAACATTTATATTTAGACGTGTAGTTTTATAGCCTTTTAGACTTTCATTTTGTATGAATTCAACAACTTAATAATGTTTATTTTTTCAGTTATTAGCCCATCCTTGATATCATGTCATCGAGAATTATGTATCAGTTAGTGAGAAAAGGAAAAATATGGATAAGTTGATTATAGCTCATAAGATAGCAAGGGACAAATTTTTAAGGTAATATTATGAAGTTTTTTATTTAAATTTATTTTTATGCAATTTATGTGTTTATTGGTAACCACTCAGATATTATAATATTAAGAGCTCCTACTTTTAATTTCGCACCAGGCCACCGAAAACACAGGACCGGCCCTGCGACAACACCAAAGGTGACGACGATGGCGATGGCGCATGGATCCGCCCAGCGGCCGCGACGATGACGAAGACGACGCCTAGACAACGGCAATGGCTGCGTCGGAGGCAGCGCAGCCGGAGGTCTCCGTCCCTCCTAGATCGAACGGCGGCGGCGGTAGCGGTCTCAGCAGTCGGAGGGGGAAGGGTGTTGGCAGCACGCGGAGGAGGCAGCGCGGCCTCTCGCCTCCCTCTCTCTCTCCCTCCCCTCCCTCTCCCTAATCCGGAGGAGGGGCGACGGTGGAGGTGTGGCTGGAGGGGGGACGGCGGCGGTGGCGGTGCAGCTCCCCTCCTCTCTGTCTCCCTCTCCCGCCCAGATATGGTGGAGGGGCGACAGCGGCTGTGCGATCGGAGGTGGGAGGGCAGCGGTGCAGCTCCCCTCCCCTCCCTTCCTCCCTCCCAGGTCCTGCTCCCCAACATCTCCCTCCTAGATCTAGCAGACGAGCGACGGTGGCGGCGCGGCCGGAGGTAGGGAGGGCGGCGGCGGGTGGGGATGGTGGCGTTTTTTTGTTCGCCCAAAATATTTTCGCAGGCAAGTGGCTATAGTGCATGCGAAGATGGAGATGTCACCTGCAAAAATCAATTTCGCAGGAGGGGCCGATGTCCGCCTACAAAAAATCGTGTATTTTCGCGGCCTTTAAATGCAGACAGGGTGAATGGCTGCCTAAAAAATCATTTTGGCCCATCTATAAAAATCTGTTTTCTAGCTGTGAGAAAATTTTGGTAACTTGGGCATGGTCTTGAAAGTGTCGTGGAAAAGCTAGCTATTTAAACAAATACTCACTCCATTTCATATCCATTTCATATTATAAGTTATTTTGGTTTGTCTTTAAGTCAATTCTTTTTGAAAAATAATCAAATTTATAAAAAATATAATAATATTTTCAATATAAAGTAAATATAATAATAAAAATATATTCAATGATGGATTGAATAAAACTAATTTGGTGTTACTATTTTTTTATGAATTTGGTTAAATTTAAAGAGATTTGACTTCTGACGGTTAAATTTAAAGCGACAGAGCGAGTATTATAAACAACCACCTCCGCGTTGGCCAACTTGATCACGAGTAATATCTTGGTCCTTTCCATGCAGCAATATATTAGTACAACGGAATAATCAGTTGGTCATACACGAGACGACTTCTTAGATAACTCTCGACAAATATGCACAAAGCCTCGTTTTACAGATGTGACTTTTAGAGTATGTCAACTTATGCAGCATCTGGGCATGTCACTGTCACTAATCATCTGCTCTACTGTAACAAGACTTGGAGAAAGGACTAACTAATTTTGGAATAAGGCTGCGTTTTTTCTTCAACTTCAAACTATTTTCTGTTAACATGTTTAATTTTTAAAATGGTGCGCTTTTGAAAAACTTTTTATATGGATGTTTCTTTAAATCAAATAAAGTTATTTTTAAAGCTTGTAACAATTATAGTCATACGCTAATTACTTTTTGTTTGCGTGCTATCAAAAAGTTAAACCGAATTGCATATTCAAACTAGGCCTACGAATTTGAACAAAAGGTTAATCATATGCATGGAAGCTGGATTTTATACGTGTATAAGAATTAATCACTTAAATTGTACTCCACAGATAGTTTGTTTTGAATCTCATGAGAGAATTTGTATTGTAAAGTTCCAAGAAATCAACTTTACGTGTTTGGTGGTGGATTGACTTTATTTATTTCTATTTCTAGTTTTCTTCTTCTTTTTTTTTTTCATCACGTTCTAGTTATCTTCTTCAAGACCGATAGACTAGTCATACTCGATCAAGTCCTCAGGCGTCAGGTCATGCATCCACACGGCATTCGCATGTTATCAATGTTTCTTTTTTTCTGTATCTCGTACATTTACTTCTTCACATGTAAATTTAGATGGAAAATTCTCAGTTCTAAAATCTGGTGAAGCATGACATTGATGAAATAGATTACCAACCGAACGAGCTTCATGCCATAACACACTACATGTCATTACTGACCATTACGCGTGATTGACTTTACACCATGGTTTCGAGCCTACAAGCAACCAAATAAACTAACCAGAACGAGTACTTGCAACCTAAATGGTGGATAGAAAATAAATTCAACGATTAGGACTAGTAGCAATGGGCATTCTAATTGAATTAAGCAAATCGATCGACAAGAGGGGAGTTGAATTTTGAAGAAACCGTATAACGGTCAATTAACTCGAAGGAAAAGGTTATTATTGATGGAAACAAACTAAAAAACATCAAACATTTAAATTGGCATCCAAAAGGTATTTAAAGGGGAGGAGGAAGCTGCTAGGAGCATGGAACTTTGTATAACTCAGCTACAAGGCTTAGGCTGAACTCTATGCTATTCCCTCATTTATTGCGAACCCATTTTCTGAACCGTTAAATTAATGGTAAGTTATTTTACAAATACTTTCTACATAAAATAAGTTCAAATAAATCTATCTTTTTTCACGTACCGCCAAAAAGCTAAATAAAAGAAGATGTTTTGAAGTAAGTCTTAGTGCTTACTATGGATGTTGTGACACCATGATTCAAATATTTCGGCTAGTAGATGAGGAATTTAGTCATAAGAGTACTAAACACATTTATAAGTACATCTGAAACAGGTTCACATATGAAGAAGTTATATTTGCTTAAAATAAGTGCTTTATCTAGAGGCCGAACCATATGGACATAGTAAGCTTGATTTGCAGCTTGACTCTGGGTAGAAATGCCTCCTTGCTGATCCAATCCTAGATTAAGTATAAGAACATTACAAGCATTAGGTAGTGAAGACAAAAGCCATACGAGAGCACGGATCGTTGCCACTAGCTTTTTTTTTTCAAAACAAGTAGGACCGTCGTCTCCACATGAGCAAAGGAAATTGTGAAAACCTTTGTCTAGGCAAAATTGGTTCTATGACATCGAAATATCCTAAGAATTATTTTACAAAAATATTCAGATATACTTAAATACCATCCAAATTAAGTTGTAAACATTTAGAACTGTGGTGCTAGCGGGGAGGATAAAATAAAAAAAATAATTGTAAATTATTTTTGTGTGGATCCATATCATTAACAATATTTCCCTACCAAAATAATATATGTCAACAATATAGATATTGCAGTTTTTATAGCTATATGCCCTCCATTCACAAATATATGTTGCTTTGCCTTCTCACATTCTTTCTGTGCAATACTTCTACTATGTTCAATTTACTCATTATACATTTACAAAAAATGGTAAAAGTATATGATATCAAGGAGGAAGCGTGCTCTTGGTGCCTATTAAGGGGCGAAGACTAGCAGAGTTCCTAACAACATGAGATTAATTAGTTATATCTCTTTATCTGGTGTTACTTTGTCAGGTAATTCTTTGTCTTATTCTTATATATATATATATATGTATATATGTATACATACATATATATATATATACATATATACATATAGATACATATATATATACATATACATATATACATATATAGATACATATATAATATATACATATACACATATATAGATACATATATAATATATACATATACACATATATAGATACATATATAATATATACATATACACATATATATACACATACATATATAGATACATATACACATATATACACATATATAGATACATATATAATATATACATATACACATATATATATACACACATATACATGTACATATATATACATATACATATATATACATATACATATATATGCATATACATATATATATATATATGTAGGATCGCACAAGACCAAACAAACCTACAGGGGGGTGAATGGTAGGGAAAACCAAAAACCCAAAAATCTTTTGCGGAATTAAAGATTACCCTCGAATGAACACGTCGATGAAGTCATGTCGCCGCAGGTCGAACCGCCTTCCTGCCGCCGGTCAGACCGCCAACTCCTCGCCGGTCAGACCGCCCGGACACCTACGGTCAGACCGCCGCTATCCCACCGGTCAGACCGCACACGCACCTGCGGTTAGATCGTCGGGACCCAGAAACACCGGTAGATGACAAACTTGAAGATATAGATTGAAACTTTTCGACTTTATTGCATCAACTAGTGTTTAGAAAGTGCACCAACAGCACTCCTCACCAAAATCTCGAACTAAATTCGAAACCCTAACTTTCTCTCAACTCTAGTCTCTCTAAAACCGATACCGGGAGGTCTCACCCTCCCACTCTATTTATACATAAAGTAGGTTGTGCAAAGCCCACGAATCTAACATAACTTAGGACTCCTAACCCACGTAGAAAACCCTCTCTTACAAGTAAACAACTTATCTCTTTCCTTATCTCAATCAAACTTCCCGAATTCGGACTCCCTTCCAAATTCGACTCCTCTTTCCATACGTACACAATTCCTCTTGTATACCATATGGATTTCTTCATCACCACGTGCATTGTCCTCTAGCCTTTAGCATCCCGCATGATCTCTTGATCCCTGGACATCAACTTCTCCCAAGTCGACTCCGATCTATCACCGGCAACACTCTCCCGAGGCCTCAAGCAACACCTGCACATGCAACAACCAAGAAACCATATTCCGAGCCCAAGTTCGTCCCAACTTGACTCACATTAGTATAACAACAGTATCCATACGCATAGAAACCATCTAGAAGGCAAAACCCCGAAGGAAATATCCAAATCCAACGAAACAACCCGAAACCGACATTGATCAGGATCCTGCCGGTCAGACCGTCGGGCCGGCCGGTCTGACCGCCGCAACACCTGCGGTCTGACCGGCGGCAAGTCAACCGAAACTGCACACTTCACAAAATCAACCATCTCAAAAATCTCCAAATTAACATTAGCAAACCACCAATATTTTCATCACAAAATCTAAATCAACTCCTTGATTCTACAATATATACATATATACATATATATATATACATATATATACATATATACATACACACATATATATATATATGATGAGGTTACGCTGAATTGGTGCCTCATGGTGCCGGAGCCTCAAGGTTTAAAATACATGAATTCAGCTCAGTTCTTTTTGAAAAAAAAATCAACTTCTGATTATATACCTAGTATAACAATTCAATTGATTCACATAACTTGCAATGAAACAAATCAAATTCAAAACAAATCAAATTCAAAGATATTTCACTAGTTCATATTACATGGTTTTCTAACTATATGTTTACATGACAAATACCTAGAATAAATGATAACTTAAAAATGGCATATATAGGTTCAAATTTAGTTGAAATTTATTTGTAGTTAGTGAGCAAAATAAGCTTCATACCCAAAAAGTTTCAATTTTTTCATGCTCGTTTAAATTAGGCATATAACCGATTTAAATGTTGAAGCCTGGGCACCATACAGTCCCATGTTATTTTTCAAAGTATTTACTAGTAAATAAAATGGCATTATTGACTTGTTTCTATGTACTCAATTCATACATATACTAGTGTACTGGTCCCATTAGTGTTACTATGCACACAGGACCGACGAGAGGTACAATCAACATCGTAATTCTACTTAACTCAAAAGAGACAATAGCTTGTTGGGTGAGACAGACTTCGGCCCACATTTTAATTTGTGCACCCTATAATCAATATCTAATGTTGACTTAAACCCAACAATCTCTTCCATCACATATCAGGTGGCAACCATCAGTTTTAGGAGATAGATTGTTATAGGGGAGCCATAAATTGTTATGAATACATTGTACTGAGCCTTGTGGCCATGTATGTTGAGTACATGCATGATAATTTGCATATTAAACCAAATCAAGGTAACGAAGGACCAAGTCATATCGAATAATCATAATCTATCTCTAACAACAATATTATCTTATGCACTCTAATACACAACCTAAGCTTTTATTTTGTGTGGGCCTCTCAGCTATAAATACATGACCTAGTTACCGTTGTATTTCAATACCTTCTTGTAAGTAGAGCAAAGGATCTTCCTTTGTCCAAAAATAATGGAGGTGATTGTTTCTGCTGTTATGGGTGAACTCGCCAGCAGAACCATATCTTTCCTTATCGACAAATACTCAGTAAGTGTGACAGCAACAACAATGGAAGAGGAGAGATTGGACAACCTGCAACGGCTACTACTACGAGTCCGTATCATTATTGAGGATGCAGAAGAGCGGCACGTCATGAACCAAGCTATGCTGCATCAGCTCAACATACTGAGAAAGGAAATGTACAGAGGCTACTACACGTTGGACACCTTGAGGTTCCGAGCCCATGACCTTAAAAAGGAGAAAGATCATGGGGTGAGTTACTCCTTTGTCTTGTCTTAATTCAACCATGCCAAACGTGTTTGCTTCTGCAGTGACAGTGATGAGAGGGTGAAGGAGCTGGAGAAGGTTGTAGCATGCTAATGAGTTGATAAAATTATCAAGCACATACCCTCGTCTCTCTCGTCAGCCATACAGCATGTACTTGCTTCTGGACAAGTGCATGTTTGGCCGGCAGATGGAGATGGAATGTGTCATCAACTTCCTGTTGCAGGAAGAGATCACCTATGGTGCTGAACATCTGGGCGTCCTGCCCATCATCGGCCCAGGAAAAGTGGGCAAGATCACCCTTCTCACAAATTGTGTTCTTCAGCAAAGATGGTCTTACAGATGGAAACATAGTGACTCTCAAAAGATTGCGGTACAACCAAGCACCAGACCCATGATGCCTTGGATGGATCAGAAAGGAGGCTGGTTGTCGTTGAACTAGACGGTGAGATTCACCAGGGTTTATGGGAAAGATTCTAATCGGCTTCGAAGAGTTGCTTCGCATATGGAAGTAAGATCATAATCACAAGCCGATCTGACAAGATTGCGAGCTTCGGAACCACTCAGCCACTCAAGCTACAGTTCTTGACACGAGGTATTCTGGTACTTGTTCAGAGTGCGTGCGTTCGGAAGCACCGATCCAGCGGAGAACCCCAAGCTGGCATCGCTAGCGATGGACATGGCCAGCGAGGTGAGTGGATGCTTCACAAGTGTAAACATGTTCAATGGACTACTGAGATCGAACACCACCACTCGTTTTTGGAGCTTTGTTCTTGCAACCATCCGAGGATTCAAGCAGAAAAACCTAATAAGTAGTTATAACACTGCGAAACCACTTGATCCTTGGGCAGTGGTGGCGCCACTGCATATCCCTAGAGCAAACAAAAATTTGGAGCCGGTTGCAATTCTCAATAACTATCAGAGAAACTGTAACGAAGCTCACAGTTACTCTGGCCTGATTACGGCCTCTAGTCCTAGAGCAACTTCGCAGATAACGGTGCAAGATATCATGTTTGGAACCGCTACACCTCCAGGGCAATTCGAGGTTCTTGCATGGAGATCTCACATACCACCATACTACAGTTGTGTATTTGACTGTGAGATAAAGAGGCCACTAACGCGTATATATGGTCTCTAGGAAGAAGAAGACCAAGAAGATTGGCATCTGATCACAGATCACTCCACCCAAATATCCAAATCAGATGCAGCACTATACAAGAAAGTGATTGTCGGGTGAGTATTAAGAATTGTATGTTTGAGTGTTGTGTCGTCGTCAATAATCCGAACCTATCCATGTCTATTATTGTGATCTCCTATATTGAGGTGTGTAAATCCACATGTATGACAGTGTTAGTGTGATATTGTCACAAACAAAACTATGCTTGTTTCATCTCATTGCTTGTTCAACTTTATATATATGATCATATGTATTAATGTGTGGGTGCTATGTTGTCACCAATAAAAACTCTGTTTTTACATCATCGGTTTGTTCAGGTGTATATGTTGTCATTGGTATAAAACTATGCTTATTAATTTGTTATTACCAGCTGTTCAGGTGTGTATGACTACATGCATGCATGTAGGATTGTTGTCGCAGCCTGGTAAAACCATATGTTTGTACTATATATATTGTCACATGTGCACCCAAGTGCTTAAAACTGTACTGATAGGATGAAATTTGCTCATTATGAGGGTGCATGGGGATATAATATGATGAAAGACAAATATATAATTTATGTACAAAGCCATAATATTCATGCAAGGAGTAAGCCACACACTAATGGAGAACCAAACACTATCGGTTTTACAGCCGGCAATACACAACCAGCGATGGAGATTGAAGGTACCAAATTTGGTACTGTCACTACTACAAAAACCCTCATAGGGACCGACCTTATAGGTACCGGTTCATTTAAAACCAGCACCTATGAGCTTTTTCCCACCTCTCCGCAGGATAAAAAAATATAGAACCGGCACCTATACTATAGGTGCCGGTTTTTCAATAGAACCAACACCTATAATATAAATATAGGTGTCGGTTCTAGAGAAAAACCGGCACCTATAGTATAGGTACCGGTTTTTTACCAGAACCGGCACCTATAAATTTAGTATAGGTACCGGTTTTTTATAAAAACCGGCACCTATTTAAAAAACCCGGGAGCCACGCGGTACCGCCGGCCGGCCTTATCCATCCATCCTCTCCCTTATCCATTCATCCATCTCTCTCTCGTCGTCTCTCTCTCGTCCTCTCCCTTATCCATCCATCCATCTCTCTCTCGTCGTCTCTCTCTCGAAGCCGACGGAGAAGATGGGGGCGGCCCTCTCCCTGCCCGGGGGCCCTCCCCCCTTCTCTCCTCCTCCAGGGCGGCGCGGCGGTGGAGAAGGCCGGCGGCGCGGGCGAGGCCGGCGCGGGCGGCTGGAGGAGGCTCGCCCCCCTCTCGCCTTCCTCTCCTCGCGGCAGCGCGGGTGAGGTGGAGGCCGGCGCGGCAAGGTGGCGGCGACGGTGGTGGTGGTGGAGGGGGTCTGGATCTCGCCGGCCTCCTCTCTCCCAGTGGACCTCCCCCCTTCCCTTCTCCTCCTCTTCCGGCGCGGCGTTGGGTGGCAGCTGATGGTGTGGAGACAGGCACGTCTAGGTGGCGGCGTGGAGGCCGGGCGAGGTGGTGGTGGCGGCGGTGGAGAAGGCCGGCGGCAGTGTAGGGGGCCATTTTTTTTATTTTTTTAATAGTATAGGTGCCGGTTCTAGAACCGGCACCAATAAGATTGAGGCATTGCCGATGAATAGGTGCCGACTGGGAATCCGGCACCTATAGCCAATTCCCAACCGGCACCTATAGGGGTTTCTGTACTAGTGTGTGTTCACACAAAACTTTTGTCTTGGTATAGTGCAAACGTCCTGGGTAAATTAAATTACATGTGCATATTGCCGTCTCTAAAAGAAACTGGGAAATTTTGCGGCATAAATATTAGAGAAATTTTAAGTTCTACCACTGATAACCAATTGATTCTACAAATTACCATCAATGACACGAGTTCTATTAAATGGCATTGCACAAACGTCCGGTTTTCTTTCCTTTTTGCCATGGTCGTTTGATTACCGTCAGCTGCCCTTTTTTAAGCCCTGTAATTTATCAAGCACTGTGTCAGCTCTTCCGTTCTTTTTCCTTGGCAGTAAAATAACAAGATATTTACTTCTATTATTTCCAAATTTTGGATATGCAATATTATTTTCAGAATTTACATATGAAATCAAGAAACTATTTTTGACATTACATTATTTGCAGAATTTCCATATATATGAAAAACGATACATCATTCGCACACAGGGTTCGCAATTTCGGTTCGAAATTTCAGTCCCCAGCGGCAAGCTCATATCTCGCCCGAAAGTTTCAGTTTTTTGCAAATTTTTGTGAATTTGATCGAATTTTACTCAAAATCATTCAAAATTTCAAAAAAAATCGGCCAAAAAATTCAAAATTTCCGAAATTTTGGTAATTTCGGACCCTCGGCAAAAAGCCCAATTTTGAAATTGAAAACCCTGTTCGCACACCAATTTGAACACTAAATCTATCCATGGGGAATGGACAAGCTCGGATATTTTTTTTTACTCATGTGTTCTCGTGAAGTTGATAAGTTTGGGTTATTGGGGGTATTTTGGGTATCATTCCATAAAATTTAGAGTGGTTTACCAGGAAGTAATCTAATGGCGATAACAATAATGGAAAAAAACGTATGTGTAATGGTATTTCATAAAACTCATGTCCGTCGATGGTAATTTGTAGCTCAGCTCCAGAGGCCATTGATGACCATCTTTTTATTTTCATATTAATTGAATTTCCCAATCATGAAATATGGCATTAATAGTGTAGTAGGTTGCAAATTTTTATTCACTTAGTTGCGCTAGCAAATCCAAAACCTAATCGTACTTATAGTCCACAATATAGCCAATTTACCCAACGACTTATTAATCTGATGGAAGAGGATGTGCAACTCATACTCCGACAACCCTTTAGCAAATTTTGCTTGGATGTACCTCATCGTACTTTCAACGTAGAAATACCTCTACTGAACATCTCATAAGCTTTCTCTTGCCGGCTTAATGGATTCTGGTGAACTTACGATCTGTATAGCACTATCTTACAAGAAAAATTAATATTCATTTGACAAAGACAACATTGCCGCACTACTACCAGGGTTTCCGTTACCGTTAACCGCGTGGTTACCGTACCCTGGCGGTAAGCACGGTTACCGCGCGGTAACCATGGTAAACCGTACGAAATTCGTATAAAATTTATCAAAATTTCAAATTATTTTTTAAATTTATTTGAATTTAAGACGGTTACCGCGGTTTTCCTTTTACCGTACCCCGCGGTAAGCACGGTAACCGCGCGGTTTACCACGGTAACGGAAACCCTGACTACTACTATGTCCTAGATAGAGTATTGTCATCCAAAAACTAGCAGCGAAACAAAGCTACTGACGAAATCCTTAAGAATACAACTCACGCCCGGCCATCTGAATCACCCTAAATGTATAAACTGATATAAGTTATAAAAATGGAACATATCAAATATTAGAAAACAAAAGTTAATGTGAATTATACCATCAGTAGCTAGGCTACCTATAAAAGTTCAAAATCCTAGTGAACTTTTCTACTGTTATCCAATATGTCCTGTTCCAATGGCTTAGCATGTGCTACTTCCATCCCCTTCTTAGCCTTCTTAGGCTATGTTCGGATATGAGTGTTGGGAACTAATCCCTCCAGCACGTAAAATGGAGTGACTTATTAGCACATGATTAATAAAGTATTAATTAGTATTTTTTGAAAAATAGATTAATATGATTTTTTAAAACAACTTTCGTATAGAAAATTTTTTTCGAAAAAAACATCGTTTAGTAGTTTGAAAAACGTGTGTGCGAAAAACGAAGGAGGTGAGTTGGGAAAGATGTCTAAAGCCTGTTAGTGGACCATGGCTACCTAAATTGTGATTTACAACTAAACGATAGATGAACATTTTCATTATTTTTGCTTGTTTGCATACATACATACCTCAGGCTTTTGTTTCTTTTTTTTTATGTAGCTTGTCAACCCAATTCTTCTGTTGCTTCGTTCTGCTACACCGGGTCTCGTTTTCCTTCAGGCCAATAGCATGGGAGATATTTTCAGGTATCTCAGACTCTGCCTCTAAATTGGACTGATTAGTTGTATTCACTTCTACCATTTCTTCCCCTTGCTTTCCTAGCGTATCAAGAGCATTGTCAACAAACACAAAGCACTCTTCAAAATCTGCCACTCGAGATGCCAAACTGATAAATTTGTGTTGAAGAAACTTATATTGATGTGAAGCATCTAGTTTAGGACTTTATAGGACATGTCTTCCAGATATATCATGGACAACCCCATGCCATGCCTCTCATATCCATCTCTTGAGAACATAATGTACTGTAATTGCTTAATGCTCATCACATCAAGAATCTTTAATGCATGGCTGCAAAGTATTCCTACCATCTCAAACTGTCATCAGTCACATGACACCATACTCTTTGTATGATCTCTAACAACCATATACTCTTCTTCAATTGTACAATCTTACAATGTTTAATTCAGAATTTATATGCTCCTTCAAATCACTATTCAGTCACTCGCTCAATTGAGTGCATTCCTAATGTGTACGCATTCTTCATAAAGCATCTGTGATGCACTGATACTTCATTTTCACGTTGTTCCGGTATTCGATATGTATCCGATACGGCGATACGCCCGATACTCCGTCGATATGGTATCGGGGGAGTATCGGTCATTAAACAACAAAAAAATAAAAAATAATTAGCGATACTCACACGATACTTATTATATACTTCTCCGATACCTAGCTATGTAATCGCCTTGTTCAATAGCTCATTAAAGATCCAATGCTGAACTAATGATATATTTATTAATATACTTGCTATATTTGTAATACAAGGCTACAAGTTTTAAGCCTGTTGATTGTTTGCAACATGCAACAATACATAGAACTTTTTTTTAAGGTAATCTTCTTGTTTTACCCTTTTGTAGTTACTTATATTTTATTTTTAAACATATTTTATATATACTCGCCTTATCGACATATTGATGTTTTTAAAAATTCCCGTATCACCGTATCAAAGTATCTGTATCATCGTACCAGTATCGTGTATCCGTGCATCACAGTAAAGCATTCAACCCAATTATCTTTCAGCTTATAAATACTATCCAACCATGTCTCTTTGCGAACATTCGTCCTCATATCAGCAAAGACATCCTCAATTTTTTCCGCCTTCTCATGAAAGCACTAAAATCAGCAAGGACATTAGAGCCATCACTAGTCTTCTGAGGATTTATATGTTTGTTGCATTATGTGAACCATCACTAGCCAGTAAATACCTCTCTGATAGTCTTTCCCATAGCACAGCAACATCCTGATCAGTACATATAGTTTGTGGTTGCTTGTGATCGTGGCATGACAAAAAGGTGTCAAAATGGCAACAGAATGAGCCAACGGAATGATTCGTACACGCAGGGGTATGCACCGGCACACCCACAAGTTCTGCACAAAAATTAGGATGTATCCCATAGTTTGCATCGGTAATTTGGTTGGCTTGATTAATTGATTTCTTGTAGCTCAACAAAGCAAAGCCACTAACCACTCATACACGGGCGCACAACCCACCAACGTAGCGGCGTGTCTCTCTCGTCGCGCTTAGGAGAGAGGATTCTGATACCTTAGGGGGATGTCCCCCTACAGGCATCTCCGTCCACGCATCGCCGAGATTCGTGGGACCAAGTAGTACTACTATAGTATGCCAGCATATTTTGCTTCCCCACCATTTTTCCAGCCAACGTATATGCTTCAATCTGTCCCATCATAAGGGCCCACAAAGTACACCGTACGTTTTGTAGACTTAATATAATTTATCCCCCTCTATTCACTTTCCCCATTATTACCAATTCACTCTGATTGCTTCCAGCTGACCATGGCTTTACTCATTCATCCTCCTCCTACAAACCTGATCGATCGATTCATGGAGCAGAGGAGGAGTTAAGCAGTTTTCCGCGCTTGCGGTGCGCATGTAATTTTCCAGTCGCTGTGTACACATCGCATACTCCACGGAATCCCAACAGGAGATTCCTCAAATGTCCCAAAAAGGTGAGTATGAGATGCTTCGATTTTTCCTGAACAGCCTAGCTTTGTGCGTTTGTTCATTTGCTCGTTCATCCAATTGCCTTTGTTCTTCACAAACCCCTGAAATTTTTCAGGATGGTCCACAATGCAAAGTTTGGATTTGGGAAGACATTTTGCAAGAGTACTCAGCGGAGCTTCTGAAGTATAGCAGGTCATTTCCTAATAATGCGCTGCGCGAAGCTATCGATGCTCTGAGGTTTGATTTGGAGGAGAAGAATCGTCAGATTGTTCGTCTTCAAGATGAAATCGAAAGGTGCCACCGTTTGATTGAACAGAACTGCGATGACAACTTGCGGCGTGCTGCTCCACTCGAGGTCGCCGCAGGTCCGGCACTCGGAACTCCATCGTTCAGAAAATTTTTCATGTTTTTTGTTGTAGTAGTTTCGTTTGTTGCAGCCAAGAATTTTATCTCTTCTACTTAGTTTGTTGTAGGTCCTCTTCACTGTTCTTTTGTCTAAATGTCTACTGTATTATGGCCCCAGTACTATTTAGGTTGACATCGCTTTGTACCAACCATCTACTAATTAAATTATGGAGCAACTTCTATCTAATAATAACAGTGTGATTATAATTTGTTGCAAACTCTAACCTTCCCTCATTCCAGTACGTGCTTTTTATTCTATTTAAAAAAGTTTTTCGTACATGGGTATCTGTGCGTGGACATGAAAGCTCACTGGCTTGGAGCAGTGCGCCCAAGCTCACTTTGGTGCTACATAGCAGCTCGTGCTGCATTTACTGAAATGTTGCAGGATACAGATAGCAGAGTCACAACAAGGAACGTTGAGAAACCTTATCGCCAAGCATTCATTCCCCAAACAAGGAGTTGTTCTTCTACTCGCCTGACCTCACCACATGTAGACCCCCGATTTTAGGAATCGGAAATCTTACGTGTTTATCCGTACCAATCCCTGGATCAGTAGTTGGTACACACATACATAGCCGAATCACAACATATCACGAATGAATTTAGGCTAAGGGGTTAAATGCTTACATTAGGGCCAGGCAAGCCAGCAACTATCAGAGAACAACAGCGGAAGACGAAACAATACAAGGGCCCGGTTGACATGCCACAAGCAGTCGACTGGGGAACGAGACCTAGAACGGGACCGCACTCCGATCATCCTGTTAAGTACGCAAGCGTACCAACAAGGGCTTCTCTTCAGGCACTCTGCTAAAAGATATATATAGAGCAATAATGAGTACAAAAGTACTCAACAAGCCACCACACAAGGATGCATATGATAGAAGGTACTTCAAAGAATGGCTTCCGGTTCTTTTTGCGTAAAGCAAGTTTTGTAAATCCTTTCACAAACCTAAGACCTAGCATAGACTGATCAGATTTTAATACCATAATTCATTAATCAACGACGGTTCTGTCCACCATCCATTGTCATCCAAGGATAGCTTCCGCCATTGTGTCGTCATGGTTTTCTGGGGTCTACCCCTTCTCGCTTCTCGAGAAGTTGAACCACCAGCACATAAAAGTCATTATGCATACCCATCCCAATCAGTTTAAGAATTTAGAGTCTAGCCAAGTGTAATACATGTCCCGGTGCTCAATATCCGCGAGCACGGCTATTCGAATAGATTTGGTTACTCACACTGCAGTGGATGTACACTTTACCCGTACTCCGTAACTTGCCCAACAAATGAGCCGAAGTCCCAACGAATGAGACGCGTCACGGCAAAGCCTTTCAATAACCTCACATTGGCAGTACCCGCTCCATGAACTTACATCCTCATGCACTCTAGGCGTACACGGTTTCTAGCAGTGAGAGGAGTTCTGACGCTCCCGGGAAGGGAAAAACTCACACATGCATTAAGTTATATTAAAATTTAGGTTCACACGTGACGGTCCTACCGGTGGCTACCCCACCGTAGGCCCCGCCCCTCATACACACTAAGAAAACCACTATGCAGGGATACTGCCTCCGCTCGGTTACTTACTCCGCTAGGTCTATACCCATCCGAGAAGTACGGTTGTACGAGGGTCGTTTCATGTTTAGCTTCATGGCTCGGTCCTTAATTGACCGGGGACGGTGCTAGCCTTTTCCGGATACCACCCAAATCCACCATCCGCCCCAGTCGAAAACAATTGTTTAATGTTTATTTTCCTTTCACAAATCATGTCATCAATGTCATGGCAATGTGGCGCTCATGTCTCCACATGCCGCATCTCAATTACCTTCCCAAGGTAATTGCCCAAGCATATAGCATTTTGATAAATATGAGTATGCAAAGTTCTAAGATAGCATTACTAAGCATCTGTCATAATTGACTAGGGACTCATACGTAACATGGTTACAAGGGGATATGGGGTAAACAACATTCAAGGCATGGCATAACAACAAGTAGGATGTTTATCATTGCATGCATCTTTATTTGTAAACAAAGTAATTTCGCAATTGGGATCAACATGTTCAAGGGATAGTGATGACTTGCCTTGCTCAGGATAGTCCTTACTCTACAATCTTGATCAACCTTCTCCTCCTGAAAGCTGTGCACGTTGCCTCACGACTAATCGATACACCAATACTATAATATGCGAGAAAAACCAATATTCAACCAATCAATCAACCATGCGCAAACAAATATAAATGTTGAGGTCGCAACTAGGGCCGCTCATATTACTCGCTTCTATCTAATATAATGGTCGCAGTATCAAGGTCGGATTAACGAATCACTTCGGTGAATTGTTTGACTAGTTTATCAATCGAGCCATTATTTTAATTATGGATAGATTTTTCCCGACGTTATAACAGGTTAATAATTATCCAAGTTTTATTAGATTTGTGAGGTTAATAATATTAGATGAGCATATTATCTTATTACACAATGTTATAACGGATAATCCTAATCCACAGTTGGGCTACCATTATATGAGGTCAAGATTTATAATTAGTATTTTGTCTATCTTAGATATTCTACCACATAATTTACATTTTAGTGGGTACAACCAAGTTATACATATACTACTCTATACCATATGACATTTATTAATCTCGTATAAGTGGTTTAATCATATTAGCATTGTTATTATTATTTCGCAAATATGCTATAAACTGACCTAAGGGTATCCCTACAAACTTACAAGGCCAAGCTTATTTAAATAACCTATGGGTCATGGGTTTAATCATATATATATATATATATATATGTATATATGGTTAGTGATAATAAATGGCACTAATATTTTCCTACATGCTCTAGCAAGTTTTTGAAATAATACTTCCAATTAGTTAACATGATTTTCATAGTGAATAAACATGTTAGAGACAAATGTTATAATATCCACTGTACAGAACAATATCACTTTTATTTGTTAGCACCTCTTTAAGTTAGTTATTTATCTAATCATTTGATATTAATTATTTTATAGATACAAATATATTTTATTAAATAGTGAATTATATATTTATCGGAAAGTTCATGAATTTAGATGAATTTAGGTTCAAGTCTCACACAAATCGGAGCTAAAACGAATAAGTTACGCTTGTTCAAATATTCAAATTATTTTGAGAAAATTGTGAAAATGTACTGTTCATAGGTCATTTACTCTTAATCCATTTTATCCTAATAATTTTCCGTTAGCCGATTAAGGTATTAGTTTATTTCAATTTACGCGATTCCGAATAAATGGGACTCGGATAAATAATAGTTAACCCTAGACCGAAATAAGATACTCTACATATTTGATACTTAGGTTCCGATAATAATCATCCCTAACCGATAAATAGTTGGCTAAATAATGGTAACGACTAATTTAGCGGATAACCTAATTATTGATTAAGAAGTTAACTAAATACCAACTGAATAGATGTTTTAAATGATTAACGGACAGTTGCGTACATTCGATAGCAATTTAAAAATGACCGGTAATTAATTCACCGATTATATTTAATCGATTTAGCGAAACTTTAACGAACGAAAATCTAAATAATCGGCTAAGTAACCCGCTAAAGATTAATTATTTAAACGAATAATCTAGTTAGGTGAATAATTTAAATTGCAAGTAAATATCCGATTTAATTTTACTTGACTCTAAAATAATCGACGGCGACGAATATATCGATTACGTAACATTTTATATTAATCTAGCATGTGTGCACATATACTCGAGATAAACAAAAATTAAATTCCTAATCCCCTAATTTTATCTCTCCATATTTTATTTTATTTTATTTTTATTTTTATTTTTCTCTCTCTCTTTTCTATCTTTTTCTTTTTCTTTTTCTTTTTTTTTCTTTCTGCTCCTTCTTCTTCCTCGGTTCTCTCTCTGCTTGTTTCTCTCCTCTCTCTCTTTGTACAGCCGGCAGGGAGGGGGGGCTTACCAGGCGGTGCGGCGGCGAGGGGCAGCGGCGCGGCGGCGAGGGGCGGTGGCGCAGCGGCGACCAGGCGGCGGCGGCCGGCCGGCAGAGCGGCAGCCGAGCGGCGGCTCCTAGACGGCGGCGGCCGGCGGCAGTGTGGCTAGGGCAAACGGGGTGGCCTCTGGCCAAATTGATGGGCGCGGGAGCAACGGTGGGGCATGAGGGTTCGGTTTTGCTGGTTAGATGGAAGAAAGGGGGCTCCCGGATGTCCGTCCATGGCGAGCTCGCCGGTGGATCAATGGCGGCCGGGGTGGGGGGGTTTTATAGCGCGGCAGAGGGGGAGAGAGGGGGCGGCCGGGGGGGGATGGGATGGGACGCGAGCGGCGCGGGAGGAGCTCGAGGCGCGGCGCGGGAGGGGCTCGAGGTGGATGGGACGGCGCGCGCCGCAGCAGGCGCGGTAGGAGGCGGTAGGCCGGCAGAGGTAGAAGATAAACAGTGGTTTATCTTTTTTTTTATTATTTTTAGAGTTGTTTGATTCCACATTTAGAGCTTTCCCAAAATTAATAATGATTGATATTTAAAACTTATAGTAGATTTAATAGTTCCTACTTTCCGGGGTTTTTGGGGTTAGGGAAGAAATTAAATAGGAAAAATGAACAGGGTTTGATCCGTAAATTTCCTCGGCAACCAAATTTAATACTAATGTCTAAAAACCTAAATTTTTCTCATAAGTTGTGATGGTGCAAAGGTATTTTTATTGTGTTAATTAAATGATTTTAGCCCCAAAATTAGTCTAGATAATTTGGAGGCTTTCGATATTTCTAAAACTAATTAAAATATTCTAGTGAGACCGCTATTAATATAGTGACACCTTGGTTTAATTTATTTACATATTAGTTTATTTTATATAGGGGGATTTGACTTATTTGGTTTTTATTTCATGAAGACATCCATAGACTCGGTATAATATTGATCCCAATATTGAATTAAATACTCCCATGAGCCTATCTTACATGTAGAGGTCAATTTAGTTGTATGACCAATTATTTTATATGAGCGAATTTTATGTGACGGGAGACTTGATAAATTGTTTTAAGTATTAATTTAAATATTCCAATGAAACACCCATATATAATAGGGTCATTGTAGTGGTGTCCATTATTTCATGTGTACGTATATTTCATGACACCCATCACATGGTTAAAGTATTTATTATTTGATCTGTACTTTATATTACAGAAGTTAATAATTACATTGCACTTTATTTGGCTTGCTTTCTTGTGCAAAAATGTTTATAGGGTTAATAAATAATATATTCTTGTAAACTAGATTTATTACCGAGACGTTTATCCTCAATTTATTTCATCAGTGTGACAATTTATAATTTAGCAAACAATGGCAACCATAACGTCCAGCATGATGCAAAAGTTTTAAAAAGTTCGAAATTTTAGTGATTTTTATTGCCGGAATTTTCAGGGTGTTACAAACCTACCCCCTTAAAAGAATCTCGTCCCCGAGATTCAGATGAAACTACAGAGACACTAACCCAGTTCACTTTAAATATTGATTGACAAACAACGCGCTAATCAAAGGTAGAAAATCCGAGGTCTTCGTGGCTTCCAGACGTCATGAGCTGATGAGCGAAGCGAAGCGACATTCTTTGTACTTCCGCCGTCTTGGTCAGCAACGGACTTAGATGACAGTCTTGGGGCACATGATCCGTCCTTTCGCAGAGGAAGCAGGTGATCTTTGTTGTAGGGCATTCTCCGATTTGATGGTCTTCGTCACAGTAGGGGCATTGAGTAACACAATTACTACCGTAGTGTCCTATCTCTCCGCAACGACTACATGCCTTAACCTTCAAAAATCCTTTGGATGGTTCTTGGGCTTTGTTCTCTTCCGGAAGGGTTTGTGAAGACGGCGTTTCTTGTCCTTCATTGGTGCCTTGAGTACAGTCTATTGCATAATGTCCGAATTTTCCACAAGAAAAACAGCAGCCATTCTTCCTTGGTGGCCATAGTTGTATTTCTTCAACTTCTTCAGGCAGATCACCCATTTCTATTCCCATTTTAGTGAGGTCAAGCTCGGCATATGTTATCAATGATGATGTCTTTCTCTTCCGATCTCTTTTTTCCCAGGGTTGTGTAGGTCTTTGTCTAGGGAATTGTCGATACCGAGATTTTGGATGCACCGATTGTGGTATTGGTGTTGGTAATATCCCTGAACTTATACCATATATCGGGTGCCCAGGCGAATTCCTTGTTTGTCCAAGTCGCAATCTTCTTTGAGGGCACATATTGGCATAATGTCCTTTTCCGCCACAACTGAAACATGTGATATTTGCCTTCCGTCCTGTTGGAGTCAAATGGTAGCTCCCACCTGTAGGATGTTGCTTTATGTTGCTTAGACCAACGGTGCACTCTTCAGGTCTTGGCGACAGTTGGACTCGTCCCTTGTCACTAGAAACTTGGGGAGGGTCTTCAGAGAGTTGCATGGGTTGATCTATCCCCATATTGCGTAGGTCTTGTGAGTTGGAGGAATCCATGTTTCTTCTTGTTAGTTGGTCCATGGTCTTCTCGTCCTGTTGTGGGTTACTCGATTAGAAGTTAGTAGGTTGAAGGTTAGCAAATTAAAATTCTTGATACCAATAGTAGCATGACAATGCTGATTTGTTGTCCTTATTCTTCATCTAGTCAATCCTTCACTTCTTGATATTATATCCTTCTACAAACTCCGTTGGTGAGGGTCGTGGTGGTATCTTGTGCAGTCTTACTGTCATATGATATTGGATATGCTCAAATCCTTGTCCGAGGGTGAATAAAATCTTGGTATGTGGTATTCATTATCCATATTCCTTCTTACCAGTTGTTGGTTCTCTTGAGGTTTTCTTATCATAGGCTACCCCCCTTAAAATAGGAAAGTTTGAGAAACATTGAAAATGGCTTCGTACAAAATATCCGTTGAAAGCGATGTTTGCAGGGTATTTAAGAATTTCAAAAGATGCGTTTTCTCAACCAACATAATTTGATAATAACATTTTCAAGGAAAGCTTTGTGTAGTCAAATATATATATGTTTAACCAAAGGAACCTGGCAACTAGGAACTTTTGCAACCAACTTTTGAAGCACATTTGATTTTATTTCACAAAAGAAAACTCTTGCCAATAAAGCCCAAAATTCTATATAGCTTGTATAGTTGAAAGAACAATTCTTTTGAACTCTCCAGGAAGAAAACTCATGAAAGAAATTTTCTTTTTTTTTTGTTAGATTCTTAAGAATTTGCAACCTTTTTATATGGAAATCATCACTTGGAAAACAGTTTTCATAAAGGTTTTGGAAAGGTTTCGCAATCATTTCTTTTAAGGAAAGCTTTAGGCAATAGTTGAAGAAGTCCAGCTTGAAAAACCCTTTTTGAAAGAACGCTTTCGAAGACATGCATTTAGAATTTGGTTTTGCATAAGGTTTTATTTTAGATAATTTGGCAATAGATACTTGGGATCAAAATTTGCAAAAACTTTTACGGAAAAAGTTTTCTTTTCAGACTGTCTCTAGAAATCGAATGAGATAAGAAGTGGTTTCAGAGACCCAATTATGTACGATTACACACTACTCGAAATAAAACATCTCCTTTCATTTTGGCAATCATTTTGTAAAAGTGAATTTCAAGTCCGAAAGCTAATTTGTTTCGCAATATTTTCAAAAGACAACCCATAAATTAAAGTTTTTAGGGGATTTAAACCTGATAAGTTTGATTTGTCCTTGGAGGTTTTGGAAGTAATCCGAGCTGAATCCCAATAACTTTCTCTTTCTTCTATCCTGTATCCATGTATTCTCATCCACCTTCTAGCTCACGATGTTTCATTTATTAATATTCCCCGACCTGCATACCATCTCGTGTTTGTCTTTGATCCGTAATCCTTCAAATTCTAGTATGCTTATGGAACCAACTAGCAATCTTGTGTGGCCTTCATATATCATATAGATCCGCAGTCTGTTTCCTCATAATCTTAGTTGTCCTACGTGTTACTTCCATGCCACCGGAAATACTTTGTGGTTACTAACGGCTTAGTCGAGCCTTCACTTCTACTGTACGAGGGTGTAACTAAAGGAAACTAGTACTAATAACTATAAGTTACCATGGTTGATAAGTTTGTTTCTGATCTTTTCTTTTTCCTCACTTTGTTTTCATATAATATGATGCAACCGTCTACTTTCCAGGATGAGGTTTCGGCAACAATCAATAATGTCCCTATAGCGTCTTGATTTCTTTCGGCCTTATTCTACAATTTTGAGATATAGGTGAGAGTACAGAACCAATATTTTTCAATAACAAATGAAGTGGTAAGATCACTTTGTCAAAGGAGGGGTTGAGAGGTAAGGTAAAAATATTATATATATATTATTTTTTTTTGGCGCATCAGAATCAGACATTTTTCAAGAAAGGTAAGACGAATCCACAGTATTTGAAGTCTTTCGCAAATTTTTCTACCATTTACAAATAGCTTTGGAAAATATAGGATCCTTAAGCTAACGGCCATTCTATCTAGGGTCTCGACCTACAGTCGATATGCTCTGATACCAGCTCTGTAGACCCCCGATTTTGGGAATCGGAAATCTTACGTGTTTATCCGTACCAATCCCTGGATCAGTAGTTGGTACACACATACATAGCCGAATCACAACATATCACGAATGAATTCAGGCTAAGGGGTTAAATGCTTACATTAGGGCCAGGCAAGCCAGCAACTATCAGAGAACAACAGCGGAAGACGAAACAATACAAGGGCCCGGTTGACATGCCACAAGCAGTCGACTGGGGAACGAGACCTAGAACGGGACCGCACTCCGATCATCCTGTTAAGTACGCAAGCGTACCAACAAGGGCTTCTCTTCAGGCACTCTGCTAAAAGATATATATAGAGCAATAATGAGTACAAAAGTACTCAACAAGCCACCACACAAGGATGCATATGATAGAAGGTACTTCAAAGAATGGCTTCCGGTTCTTTTTGCGTAAAGCAAGTTTTGTAAATCCTTTCACAAACCTAAGACCTAGCATAGACTGATCAGATTTTAATACCATAATTCATTAATCAACGACGGTTCTGTCCACCATCCATTGTCATCCAAGGATAGCTTCCCGCCATTGTGTCGTCATGGTTTTCTGGGGTCTACCCCTTCTCGCTTCTCGAGAAGTTGAACCACCAGCACATAAAAGTCATTATGCATACCCATCCCAATCAGTTTAAGAATTTAGAGTCTAGCCAAGTGTAATACATGTCCCGGTGCTCAATATCCGCGAGCACGGCTATTCGAATAGATTTGGTTACTCACACTGCAGTGGATGTACACTTTACCCGTACTCCGTAACTTGCCCAACAAATGAGCCGAAGTCCCAACGAATGAGACGCGTCACGGCAAAGCCTTTCAATAACCTCACATTGGCAGTACCCGCTCCATGAACTTACATCCTCATGCACTCTAGGCGTACACGGTTTCTAGCAGTGAGAGGAGTTCTGGCGCTCCCGGGAAGGGAAAAACTCACACATGCATTAAGTTATATTAAAATTTAGGTTCACACGTGACGGTCCTACCGGTGGCTACCCCACCGTAGGCCCCGCCCCTCATACACACTAAGAAAACCACTATGCAGGGATACTGCCTCCGCTCGGTTACTTACTCCGCTAGGTCTATACCCATCCGAGAAGTACGGTTGTACGAGGGTCGTTTCATGTTTAGCTTCATGGCTCGGTCCTTAATTGACCGGGGACGGTGCTAGCCTTTTCCGGATACCACCCAAATCCACCATCCGCCCCAGTCGAAAACAATTGTTTAATGTTTATTTTCCTTTCACAAATCATGTCATCAATGTCATGGCAATGTGGCGCTCATGTCTCCACATGCCGCATCTCAATTACCTTCCCAAGGTAATTGCCCAAGCATATAGCATTTTGATAAATATGAGTATGCAAAGTTCTAAGATAGCATTACTAAGCATCTGTCATAATTGACTAGGGACTCATACGTAACATGGTTACAAGGGGATATGGGGTAAACAACATTCAAGGCATGGCATAACAACAAGTAGGATGTTTATCATTGCATGCATCTTTATTTGTAAACAAAGTAATTTCGCAATTGGGATCAACATGTTCAAGGGATAGTGATGACTTGCCTTGCTCAGGATAGTCCTTACTCTACAATCTTGATCAACCTTCTCCTCCTGAAAGCTGTGCACGTTGCCTCACGACTAATCGATACACCAATACTATAATATGCGAGAAAAACCAATATTCAACCAATCAATCAACCATGCGCAAACAAATATAAATGTTGAGGTCGCAACTAGGGCCGCTCATATTACTCGCTTCTATCTAATATAATGGTCGCAGTATCAAGGTCGGATTAACGAATCACTTCGGTGAATTGTTTGACTAGTTTATCAATCGAGCCATTATTTTAATTATGGATAGATTTTTCCCGACGTTATAACAGGTTAATAATTATCCAAGTTTTATTAGATTTGTGAGGTTAATAATATTAGATGAGCATATTATCTTATTACACAATGTTATAACGGATAATCCTAATCCACAGTTGGGCTACCATTATATGAGGTCAAGATTTATAATTAGTATTTTGTCTATCTTAGATATTCTACCACATAATTTACATTTTAGTGGGTACAACCAAGTTATACATATACTACTCTATACCATATGACATTTATTAATCTCGTATAAGTGGTTTAATCATATTAGCATTGTTATTATTATTTCGCAAATATGCTATAAACTGACCTAAGGGTATCCCTACAAACTTACAAGGCCAAGCTTATTTAAATAACCTATGGGTCATGGGTTTAATCATATATATATATATATATATATATGTATATATGGTTAGTGATAATAAATGGCACTAATATTTTCCTACATGCTCTAGCAAGTTTTTGAAATAATACTTCCAATTAGTTAACATGATTTTCATAGTGAATAAACATGTTAGAGACAAATGTTATAATATCCACTGTACAGAACAATATCACTTTTATTTGTTAGCACCTCTTTAAGTTAGTTATTTATCTAATCATTTGATATTAATTATTTTATAGATACAAATATATTTTATTAAATAGTGAATTATATATTTATCGGAAAGTTCATGAATTTAGATGAATTTAGGTTCAAGTCTCACACAAATCGGAGCTAAAACGAATAAGTTACGCTTGTTCAAATATTCAAATTATTTTGAGAAAATTGTGAAAATGTACTGTTCATAGGTCATTTACTCTTAATCCATTTTATCCTAATAATTTTCCGTTAGCCGATTAAGGTATTAGTTTATTTCAATTTACGCGATTCCGAATAAATGGGACTCGGATAAATAATAGTTAACCCTAGACCGAAATAAGATACTCTACATATTTGATACTTAGGTTCCGATAATAATCATCCCTAACCGATAAATAGTTGGCTAAATAATGGTAACGACTAATTTAGCGGATAACCTAATTATTGATTAAGAAGTTAACTAAATACCAACTAAATAGATGTTTTAAATGATTAACGGACAGTTGCGTACATTCGATAGCAATTTAAAAATGACCGGTAATTAATTCACCGATTATATTTAATCGATTTAGCGAAACTTTAACGAACGAAAATCTAAATAATCGGCTAAGTAACCCGCTAAAGATTAATTATTTAAACGAATAATCTAGTTAGGTGAATAATTTAAATTGCAAGTAAATATCCGATTTAATTTTACTTGACTCTAAAATAATCGACGGCGACGAATATATCGATTACGTAACATTTTATATTAATCTAGCATGTGTGCACATATACTCGAGATAAACAAAAATTAAATTCCTAATCCCCTAATTTTATCTCTCCATATTTTATTTTATTTTATTTTTATTTTTATTTTTCTCTCTCTCTTTTCTATCTTTTTCTTTTTCTTTTTCTTTTTTTTTCTTTCTGCTCCTTCTTCTTCCTCGGTTCTCTCTCTGCTTGTTTCTCTCCTCTCTCTCTTTGTACAGCCAGCAGGGAGGGGGGGCTTACCAGGCGGTGCGGCGGCGAGGGGCAGCGGCGCGGCGGCGAGGGGCGGTGGCGCAGCGGCGACCAGGCGGCGGCGGCCGGCCGGCAGAGCGGCAGCCGAGCGGCGGCTCCTAGACGGCGGCGGCCGGCGGCAGTGTGGCTAGGGCAAACGGGGTGGCCTCTGGCCAAATTGATGGGCGCGGGAGCAACGGTGGGGCATGAGGGTTCGGTTTTGCTGGTTAGATGGAAGAAAGGGGGCTCCCGGATGTCCGTCCATGGCGAGCTCGCCGGTGGATCAATGGCGGCCGGGGTGGGGGGGTTTTATAGCGCGGCAGAGGGGGAGAGAGGGGGCGGCCGGGGGGGGATGGGATGGGACGCGAGCGGCGCGGGAGGAGCTCGAGGCGCGGCGCGGGAGGGGCTCGAGGTGGATGGGACGGCGCGCGCCGCAGCAGGCGCGGTAGGAGGCGGTAGGCCGGCAGAGGTAGAAGATAAACAGTGGTTTATCTTTTTTTTTATTATTTTTAGAGTTGTTTGATTCCACATTTAGAGCTTTCCCAAAATTAATAATGATTGATATTTAAAACTTATAGTAGATTTAATAGTTCCTACTTTCCGGGGTTTTTGGGGTTAGGGAAGAAATTAAATAGGAAAAATGAACAGGGTTTGATCCGTAAATTTCCTCGGCAACCAAATTTAATACTAATGTCTAAAAACCTAAATTTTTCTCATAAGTTGTGATGGTGCAAAGGTATTTTTATTGTGTTAATTAAATGATTTTAGCCCCAAAATTAGTCTAGATAATTTGGAGGCTTTCGATATTTCTAAAACTAATTAAAATATTCTAGTGAGACCGCTATTAATATAGTGACACCTTGGTTTAATTTATTTACATATTAGTTTATTTTATAT
The DNA here is from genome assembly GCA_000573905.2 of Oryza punctata. Taxonomy (NCBI): domain Eukaryota; kingdom Viridiplantae; phylum Streptophyta; class Magnoliopsida; order Poales; family Poaceae; genus Oryza; species Oryza punctata. The sequence continues at coordinate 15,381,734 of CM002488.2, forward strand.
AGGGGGATTTGACTTATTTGGTTTTTATTTCATGAAGACATCCATAGACTCGGTATAATATTGATCCCAATATTGAATTAAATACTCCCATGAGCCTATCTTACATGTAGAGGTCAATTTAGTTGTATGACCAATTATTTTATATGAGCGAATTTTATGTGACGGGAGACTTGATAAATTGTTTTAAGTATTAATTTAAATATTCCAATGAAACACCCATATATAATAGGGTCATTGTAGTGGTGTCCATTATTTCATGTGTACGTATATTTCATGACACCCATCACATGGTTAAAGTATTTATTATTTGATCTGTACTTTATATTACAGAAGTTAATAATTACATTGCACTTTATTTGGCTTGCTTTCTTGTGCAAAAATGTTTATAGGGTTAATAAATAATATATTCTTGTAAACTAGATTAATTACCGAGACGTTTATCCTCAATTTATTTCATCAGTGTGACAATTTATAATTTGGCAAACAATGGCAACCATAATGTCCATCATGATGCAAAAGTTTTAAAAAGTTCGAAATTTTAGTGATTTTTATTGCCGGAATTTTCAGGGTGTTACACCACAGGAACCCCCTCTTGGTGTTTTCATCCAGGTTAGTCCATTTTACACACATTTGTTGCAATTTTACTTCGATTTATCATGTATAAGAACTCCTCTGTTTGCTTTTATTTGTTACATTGCACAAAAAAACAAAATGCACTTCACTTATTATACTTTTTTATCCACTCTTCTTTACAGTCCACTCTCTAGCATTCGGTTCCAATGGATGTAGATCCGGAAGAGGTGGTCGATGAAGATGCAGAGGAGGGTACACTTTTCATTAGTAATGAAAATGGAGAAATCATTAGACCATCTTCCAGAAGCTCAGTTAAGCGAGTTAGCAACGCTATATCTAAGATGAGCGCCGAGAAGAAAAAGATCATCGAACAGATATTCTTTGGTGGTCTTTTGAAGCTTCCCCAACTTAACAAGGTTGATCGAGGCTTCACATTTTGGCTGCTCAACCAAGTTGATTGCAGTGGCAGCAAATTTGTTGTCAATGATCGCGAAATCAAAATGGAGGCTGCAGATGTGGAGAGAATTTTAGGCATACCAAGAGGGATGAATGTTGTACGTGGTTTAGGGACAGATGACCCGGAAAAGAAGTTTCATTTTATCCAGTACACAATTGGTGCTGAAGAGGATGAGGCTAACAGTTTAAAAGCTGCCAGGATGAATGTGGAAGAAGAGTATGAGGAGGCAATGACTGCTCGGGAGATATCTTGCTTTAAGGTATCCTTTGTTGTGTATGTTTTGGGTTACTTCCTTGCCCCAACAACCAAGGTGAATCATGGTAGCAATGCCTTTTGGGGGGCTCTATTAAATCCTGAGGAGATACCAGACTACAATTGGTGCCAATATGTACTTGACATGCTTATTGAGTCAGCTAGGAAAGCTCAGCTTGACATGCAAACAAAAAAGAAGTGTTCAAATGTTACTGGTTGTCCTTTGTTACTACAAGTATGAACCATATAATTTCTTATATGTCATCTGTCCTCACAGCGCATATTGTATCACAACTGTTACAACCTGTTTTTGTCAACCAATGTAGATGATGTTCCTTGACAAAATAAATCTTGGTCTGCTGAACCGTCCAATTGGTATCCGCCCATGGGTCTATGGGCTTACATGTGAGCTTATGCGCAGGATGACAGTTGTTGCTGGCAATGTTAATTTAGACTCCAAGGTTGTACGTGCCAATGAGCAGGTAAGTTCCTATCCAGAATCTCAACAATTGAACTACAATTTTCTAATGAAACATTACAAAACAGAGACACAACGGAAGGCAAAGTTGTTCGGATGGTGTTCTGGGTAAACGGCGTGACTTGTCATACTGTGCAAATTCAACACACATTGTACGAAACACCCGATCAGGTGTAAACAGTATAGCAACAAAGGTTAACATACACATTTTTTATGCACCTGAAATATACTACTCCTTTATTCATTTATGCACATAACCTTTTCTGGATTTTTTTATTAGCAGGTTGATATGCAGTTCGCTTCATCACGTTATCAAGCAGCATGCCCCCCAGGTTTAGGGCAAGGTGTAAGGGGGTACCTGCCCCCGAACCCTTTGGGTGAGTTCATCAGCTCTATCAAACCAGGGAAGGTGCGTATAGTATTTTTGAGTTTTAATTATTTTTATTTGGTTTTTGTTAAACATATGCTGTAACACTGCATTAATAATCTATTCAATCGAATGTAGCTCACTTCAAGCCAGCTAACAGCACTGAAGCTTTTCAATGCACGGGTTTTGTTACACACAAACCACATGAAGATGCAAATACAGAGAGACACTGTTAGTCTAGTCAAGACACTGTGCATCGATTATGTTCCCGAACAATCTATTTCAACACAGTCAGCAGGTATGACAGTGGGTCGAAAAAGACAAGTAGAAGATTGCACAAGTGACGGCGAGACCTGCAGCGAAGGTGAACATCAATATTACTTTTTTCCTTTGCAGCAACATGACTATAGTAATCACTATAATTCTTTCAATGTTGTTAGCTTCATCATCTGTGAGAGCGAATCATTTGAAAGAAACAGCTATTTACAAAAGGCAGGATACAGGAGGTAAACCTTTCTAATAGGTACATAGTACCCTTAAACAGTGTTTGTTATGCAAAACTAACTATTTTGCCGCAATGTGGAACCATGCAGAACACAACGCTGAAGAAAGAAAAGGAATGTCGGTCGGTTGTAGTTCTAAAACTCATCCAGTAACAAATCTCTTACTCAGTACTCCTAAGTCGGCTGATCAACACCAAAATGCCAAAGGAGGTGAGTCACCTTTTGCATGTTTAAATAAGATACGCCTTTGATTTAAAACAGTATTGTAAAACACGATGCATTGTAATGAAGTACTCGATGCGATGTGCACAGTTATAGCTATGTGGTAACCGGAACTAATTAGTACGTGTGGTGCATTTTTTCATCGCAGACCCTGTTATGAATGATCAAAGCAGCTTCAAGACACCAATACACCCAATGACTAAACTTACTCTTGGGACACCTGCTTCTAACCTCACAGAGTATTTCAGCTTCATTACTCCAGCTCATCCAATCAGACACCTTACCCTAGATCCATCGCCAAAGGCCAACAACATTTTATTCCTAGACAACATGTTGACTCCGGTTAAGGATACTCACACTACGCCTGCACATGGGCTTTTGCCATCATCGCCAAAAACCGTTACTAAGTTATTCAACGAGGCTGCTCTTTTTGGGCGTTTAATCGTGGATGAGGATGATGAATTAAATCTTAACGCCACCGATCCACAGTGTGATTTCACTACATCCCCTCTTATGAAACGTGACCTAACTGAAGGCCGAATGGCAAAATCTCCATGGGTTATTAGGATACAACATCCGCAGCCTGAGGAGGAATTGGCAGCCACGCTATGGCGCTGGCTACCACGGGCAGACAAAAGTGAACTAATGAGGTAAAACCGATAAAATGTGATAAGTATTTTTTGAAAAAGGTGTACCAAAGGCGATTTTAACTTTTTTTCTCATAGGGCATGGGTGATGCATGCCTCGCCAAGATATATTGAGCTTACGGGGGAAAAATAGTAGATATATTTTGTGGTGATGCACAAATGAGCTATGATGCCATTGATATGTGTATAAGGCGTCTTCGACAATTAGATGGAGAAATGTACTCCAATCGCAAATCTCCTCGCTGGAGGCACTTGGTGGAATCAGATTTCGCTGTAAGTATATCCTTTCGTTTTTTTAAAAAAAATCGAAAATGTGGCTACCATCTAACCATAGTAATTAAAATGTAAAAACCACGCAGGTGTTGTGTTTGGCAGGAGAGGACCCTTTGCAGAGCAAATCAGTTCGAGAGCAATTCATTGGTGAAAATATCAATTACGACATCAACCAGTGTAGGATGGTCGGTATTAAAAACTGCTTCGACAACGCAGTGCAGTGTGTTAAAGTTAAGTTGACATCTTTCTAAAATGCAGATAGTAATTCCAGTTCGTGCGACAACAACTTGGTGCTGTTATTTCTGGGATTTCAGAACAAATGTTGTTCATGTAGTCGACCCTTTGTTTGACGGCAGTTCAATGCTTCAAGAAGCACACTCAACAACAATAGACACTATACAACAGGGTCTCCACAAGTGCATTCAAAGCTTCTACACAGGCTGGAATCCCTTATTTGAAGGCTGGAATAAAAAATTTTTGCTTGTCCCGAATCATTTTAAACATAGGTGAGGTTATTTGAATTGAATAGTGGGCACACTAATAATAATTTGCGATTTCTGTGAGACTTACTTTTCACTGGCTAGTGCAGCAAAAAGTCTGGCATTTTAACTGTAATGGTGGTTCGTGATTTTGATGGGACAAACATCGCAACACCGGGTTCACAGGTATGCAAACAAACTTATTTTTACCAAGGACTACAATATAGCGTTGTAAGTTCCCTTACAATTAAACATCTATGTGTACAGGACTGGGAGAGTGCCATTCAAAAGTTCAAGACAAATCTCTTGTACGAGATTCTGGCAACCAAGGGCAATTGTGCAAAGCTACCTGTCGCATTCATCGAATCAGTTGAAGATTAGATCATTGCACTATAAAAAATATCACACTTTGTCTTTCTGATACTATTTTACCTGCATGGTTAAAAAATTCAGTAGGTACCCTTTTGTTATGCAGTGACTTTTGGAATGAAGCCTTGGTGTGGTTTCGCTCGATGAACTTGCCAAAATGTTCTAGAACTTGAATGTTTTAATATTTTGTTAATGTCCAATGGGCAAGTATCCTAATTGAGGAGATTTTTTTCTACATTTAATGAAAAAAACACTAGAGCTGCAAAATGGTGTACAGTACCACCTTTTTCCTTGTTGGGAATCCTGTATCTGTGAATCTTTTCGTCAGAACCCTAGAGCTAGGTACCTTCTCCATTTATATTCTGACTGTGCAATGTATCATCACTTTTTATAATTCATTAGTACATTTCAAATTGTTGGGACTTAAAAAAATGAACTCTTTCGTTATAAATGAGTATGGTTAATAAACTACATGTCAGTATCCATCCTATGCCGACTTGTATATTCTTTTTGCAAAAATATTTTACGTGGCTCTCATATCAGTGGTATGTGAACACTTCAACTACATCAGCATGGACCCCATGTTAACATCTTTTTTTATGTGTTGGAAAATTAGACACCACTAAAATCTCAATAGACCACATGGACATTTTGATATGCGCACGACAAAATGTTAATATGCCAGATGCACATTATGTGGCACATATAATAAACGAGAATTTGCTAGGAGCACACAAGGCCATCAATTGTTGTAGCAAAAGATGCTAACGATCACATTACATGATGTATAGAGTAACTCGAATGGTGCCAACAGTGGTCTGTAGCAAAAGATGTCAATAATCACATCACATTACATGGAGATTAACTAGAATGGTCAGTATTCGTCAAAATAAAATGCACACTCGGCATTGCAGTGACCACTTTGATAAAAGCTAATTGTTGAACGTCAATGGCAAAGTACCATCATTGCCATCCATGGTGAGTAGTTGATAGAGTAACCCAGCGCGGATATCACGAGGTTTTTCCTATAAATTGGATCAAAAAATTCAGCAAATGCTGTATTTTTATAATAAGGGGAAATGCATTTATAACTATTTTTTATATGAACGCATATTTTCGAAGTCAGTGTTAATGCTGAACCCATCAAATCCCCATGCATATTCGAAGCTGTATATTGAGCTGTTAGGCCTGCATCGTGGATATACATATTTATCAGAACGACCTCCATGAATTTATAAATACATTGCACAAAAAAGACAAGAGGTATTAAAGGGAAACCTTTTGCAGTGCTTTGTGAGGCCAGTTGGGTATCTAAAATCCCACCGATCATCCACATACCAACCATAAAAGAACATATCAATGCATGACAACATTCCATAAAAGAACCCAGATTTTGTACTAGTTCAAATTTTAGGGCATGCTAATGGTGAAGGATTTAATACTTAAAATACATATATCACGTTTTCAGCATAGTGGAAAAAACTGGAAGCAGTGAAGTACCTTTTGGAATTAGCAGAGCGTGAAGAACCTTCCAAACAATCACCATTGGTTTCTGAATGGGGCAACTTATCTGGAACAGGGATTGCTGCGAGTGCACCTCCGGTTCCTCCTTCCATAGCAGTTCGCCTTGTAGCAATAAAACATTAGAGAACAAAAACAGATGGGCACACTGGAGAAAATTGAAAACACTGCAGGAAGCTTGTAGGAATTCATACATTTGTACACCGTTCGTTGGGCACACACGGTCCTCATTTTCGCTGCTCGACAGTACAATACCATCTAACAGAGGTGGATCCCTAGCAATATGAAGAAGGAAATTTCACAATTTTTTTTAAAAAAAATTGCTACAAATATCTTGTAAAATGACAAACGCACACACCAGAGAATCTCTTGCTCCTGGTGGGACTGCTGGCTGGAACTATTTGTTGTAGTCTCCTCATCCCCAAGAACATTGTGGGCGGCGACCAAATCTCTGCGGTGAATCCCATAAGTTTGGGTGGAGATAAGAACGAGAAAGTCTAGCCAAGGGAAGGGAATCAAACCTGAACAAATCCGGGTCGACGGGATCGTGCATGCTTGCCATGAGCTGCAGGAAAGACTGCCTTCGATCCATTTCTCCGGACATGTTCTTGGTGTTCGATGGTGAGAACTAGAAGGGATCGGAAAGGGGATCTGAGAAAAAGTATGTTACAAGAGATGGGGTTGGGAGGTGTAGGGTGTAAAGTGCTGGTTTGATGGGAGCACAGCACAGATTCCTGCAATTTTTTGGTTTGATGGGAGCACTGCAGAGATTCCTGCAATTTTTTATTCATTGTATCTATACGTACATGATATGACCAGTATTTGTATTTGTGAGTATAGATCATGGATGGAAGAAATACAGGGCATGTGGGCTTCAGATCTCGAGGATAGATCGAACGACAACGGGAGTAGGGGGACGTCCCCTTAGGGGATCAAAATCGTTTCCCCGCGCTTAGTGCTTACGAGTATGTGATAGGGTTTCTATTGCCGTCGGCGTCTCAGGCTTTCCCCTGTTGGCAGCGGCCAGCGAAGCAGAGGCCGTTGCGGTCCAAGACGCCTTCTTCCTTGAATGGCTCATCCCCCTGAGCGGCTGAGCCTGGTGAGACCATGTTGCCTCGCCGGCTAATCACATCTCTAACTGAAGCCAGTTAGTAACTAATAACCAGTACATTTTACTTCAATGATTTTTTTTACTTAGGTCATGTTTTTGCAATCAAAAACTGAAATTGAAACCAGAGTTCAAAAATCAAAATCAACGTGAAATCAATTCTTCAATGATTTTTTTCATCAGATTAATTGAGTGATGATAATTTCTTCCAACTATTTATAGTGCATTCTTGATAAACTTAGGCCTTGTTTGTATTCATGTGCATAAAGATTGGTAGAAATTTGCTGCTCATAATGTCTGCATAGGCACACCCAGTGTAAAATTTTTGGGTCCGCCACTGCATACACGAGATGATGTGACCATGGCTACTATCGATACAACCGTTGTTCACATCATGGATCAACAAGAAGACATCAAGATCAAGTCCTCCAAGTGATATAATCCAATTCGGCTACCTGCAGCAACGTTGAATTCAAACGGCCGCCAAATCTGCATATGAGCTCCGTTTTTGGCCCACGAGTACTTGATGGAAACCTCTCAGAGTCCTTTTTTCCAATGGATCTAGCCTCATCTCCAAATTTCATCTCAGTTGGCCGTAATTACAGAAACAAGGTGTTGCGTCACCTATAATGAGCCTATGGGCTTGTAACTTCATCTGGGACCCCGGCCCATGTGGGGCCATGTGGGGTGCGCCCCAATTAGGTGGAGCACGACCCTACGGCTCCCTTGGTCGTCCTCCCACCTCCTTAAATAGCTAGGTACCCCTTCTGGGTTTCTTGGGTTTTGTTAGATTAAAGTTTAGTCATTGTTACCTGCTTGCAGCGCGCGTGTCGGCTAGACCGTCCGTCTGCTTGTTCTTCGGAATCCCAACTTATCATTTGTATTTAATTCCTATTTGCAATTCAGATTGCTTTTATCTTGTTCTTACTTGTTTCTTCAATTTGCTTGCAGGAATAAGGTTGATCTGTACCGGCAAGATCAACAACCCACGGAGAGGTGTATCGATCGCTAAGGTGCAACACAACAACGTCTCGTACGGTTGTAGTCGGGTCGTCAACGTTTCTCCCAAATCGTAGTTATCTTCAACTCACCGAAAGATCGGGTCAATCATTGCCTTGAGCGCATCGAGTGGAGCTCAGGGTTTATCACAAGAGCAGCACCAAAAACTACATTTTCTCAAGTGGTTAAATCCAACAAATACACCAAATGGCTGGCCTTCTCTATTGTCCCAAAGGTTGTTTCACATAGGGATGAAAACGGTCGGAAACGATGGAAAACAGCCTCAACCATTTCTATAACCATATTTTTCTCGGAAACGAAATCGAAAACGGTAAAGTTGGAAACGAAGATGATATTGGAAATATCAGAAAATCGGAAACGGAACAATACGGACGGAAACATGTCGGTACAGATCGGAAACCGGTAACAAATACGGAAATATTAAACTATAAAAATGTATATTTAACTTTACATAAGTATGTTACATGTATAAATAAATTCAAGCTTATACCATACAAAAAATAAATTAACTTCATTTTAATCATGCACTTAAGTTAGGGTTTTGATTGAAGAGTCAATCAATCTCTAAACTGTAGGTCAAGTAGAGACATACCCTATAAATATCGACATATTTAGAAATACAGTAATTACCATATTATAAGAAACTGTAATATCCACAAAAATACGGTAAATACGGAAACGATTGGTATAACAGCAAAACCATTTCCGTTTCCATTTCTATATTTTTTACCATTTCCATTTTTGTTTCGGTTGATTACCATTTTCATATGTCTCGGCCGGTAGAAAATCAGAAAAGTGCATTGGTCAGCCGGGAATTACCATTACCGTTTTCACCCATAGGAAAATTTCCTTTTTGCCACTCAATCCAGTCGATTTCTCTCTTCTACCATCAGAATTCAGCTATTCTCCTTTCTACCACTGTTCCGTCCACCTCTTGTTTTCTTTTGTCACTTCCATCTAGGGGTGAAAATGGTACGGAAACGGACGGAAACAACATTTATCGTTTTCGTTTTCATATTTTTTTCGGAATCGGAATCGGAATCGGAAAAACCGGATACGAAAATGGAAACGAATATTATCGAAACCGAAACCGGAGCGAAAACGAACCGGCGCGGATTCGGTAACGAAAATTTATCAGAATAGAAAAACCCCTCAAACTGAGCTTCAAACTTTATCAAGTCCAATTGTCAAGTCTCAACAGTCAAAAATACATCACAAAACACAATCTTATCAAATCCATTTGCTAAGTCTCAACAGTACACCACAGTAGATGTGTAACTTCAGATTTGCATAACAAATATTCTAGGAAAAAATGGTAATAGACAAACATATTCAATGCTTACATAAATGAACCCTTGGTATTTCAATTAAGAGCAGTAACAACAAGTCAGCAATGGTTGCAATTTGCATGGACTCCATCAGTACATAGTTCATCACAAAACCATCAATACATAGTTCATCAACACAATCACAATTTGCATGGACTCCATCAGTACATAGTTCATCACAAAACCATCAATACATAGTTCATCACAAAACAAAATAAAATTGACCATCATTTTCTTCAAACATCCATTGGTGCTATGCCGTCGTCATCAGAACATGCCTCATGATCTGTTTCATTAGCCTTCAACAAAAAAATTTTCGAGCATTAGTGGAAGTATAAAGTCAGTTACTACATAAACATATGTTACTAATACAAGCACAAACCTGGGACAACAAGGCACAAAAATTTCGCTCCAGGTTCTCCATGTCCATCTCAGTTAGGATAGACCCAACTACATTTCCACCTAAATGTTCATAATCAAAGATTAACTCAAGAATTTGAATATGAAGTAGTAAGAGCAATAAAAAAAGGTGTACACGCAGCTGAATATTACATTTTCTTGATGCTGTAATCCAATCTTTGGTGCAAATCAAAGCTTGCACAATTTCAGGGTCTAGACGGCTACGAAACGGATCAATAACACGACCATCGGCACTGAATGCAGATTCTGAAGCTACAGTTGACACTTGAATAGCAAGTACATCACGAGCAAGTCGAGTAAGAATAGGAAGCTCATGTTGCTTGAGTGACCACCAATGCAAAATATTAAATGGGCTTTTGCCTGTTGTGTCCCATTCCAACAGTGGTTGATCCAAGTAAACTTCCAACTCACTTTTAGTGCCTATTCCAGGGGCAGTACTAGCACGCAAGTATTGTAGAACATCTGCATCAAATTCATCATCTCTCCCCATCATACTCTTTATTCACTAAAGGAGTATTCTGCACATTTGTACCTGCTGGAATCTTTGATGTTGGTTGACTAGAAGCATAAGTATCAAATAGCTTATTGATAATAGCCATGAAGTCTGCCATGTGTTTTGGGGCACTCACACCATAAACCTTATCTGCATAATACTCAAGAAGTGTTCTCTTGAACCTAGGATCAAGAAAGCAAGCCACAGAAAGAGCCATATTGGACTTCTCCCAATATTTATCATACTTAGGTTTCATTGACATGCCCATACTTGCAATAACTGTATTAGAACTATGACACCAATCTTCTACTGCCATCTTAATTTGATAAAATTTTCTAAAAAACAGATTTGCGGTTGGATAACTACTGCCAGACAAGATCAAAATAGCATCATAAAATCTCTTGAGGCATGTACACAATGACTTTGCCATATTCCAATCATCATCTGTGGGAGCACATTTCATATATTTGCTTATATGACGAAGAAAGAGCCTATCAAAAGCAGGTCTATAGTGAATAGCTTGCTTTAACATAAGATATGTGGAATTCCACCTTGTTGGAACATCCAAAGAGAGACCACAAGTAATGTCTAATCCATCACATTCAGATGCACACTTCATGAATTCTTCCCGCTGCAGTCGAGAGTTCTTCACAATCGAAACTGTGTTTCTAATATTTGAAATACTAGATAAAATTTGCTTCAAACCATCTTGAGCAACAAGATTAAAAATATGATTCAAACATCTCACATGAAAAAAGGCTCCATCACAGATCAAGGGTTATATCTTGTTGAGCTTTTGTACTAACCCCCTAGCACATATATCATTGGCTGATGCATTGTCCAATGTAAGTGCAAGCAATTTCCTATCAAGGTTCCAATCCAGTACACTATCATAGAACACTTTGCACAAGTTGTTCCCTGAGTGATGGCCCTCTACATGCATAAACTTGATAATTCTCTTTTGCATGCACCAATTATCATCTATCCAATGCACAGTTATGCACATATAACATTTATTTTGATTTGAGGTCTACATGTCCATGGTTGTACAAAAGCGGCATGAAAGAGTTTTGAAGTACTCATACATTTTCTTTTTCTCCTCCAAAAACATATTCAATATGTCTTTCCTAACAGTTATGCGACTTTTGATTGGAAAAGTAGACCGCAAGGACTTAATAAAATCCACAAAGTACTCATGCTCAACAATATTAAAGGGATATTCATGCATAATGATTGCCAAGTAAAATTTCTTCAAGCTAACAGCCTCATCATACCTGTAAGTCTCAACAGAAGTGCCGCTTTCGCTCTTTTTGAGATTTAGAAGCTGCTGACCACTTTTTATTTGGTGCTTCTTGTCTAGGTGACTCCAAAATATTGTCGTGCCCCAATTGCTTTCACGACGAGATGTATAGCTGCACTTCTTACACTTTGCCCAAAGCTCTACAATCTCTGTTCCATCATCCCCTACGACCTTTTTTTCATACTTGTCAAAGTGGCTCCAAACCTCAGAACTGCATTTCTTTGCTTTCTTTGCAGGAGGGACATTTGCATCCTCGGTAGTTTCTTGTGTCAAATCAACTTGAACTCTTGCCGTTGCAGCAACATTTGCAGCGGGATCTCCATCATTTGCAAGAGTTGGTTGTGATGCTCGCAAAGCTACAATACCCGCATTGCATATACTTGCACTGCTGCTACTTGCATTTGATGAATCCATCACACATCTACAACATAAAAGAAAAAAATTAATGGCATTTCTAGGTTTAATAGAACACAATATAATCCGATTGCATTTCTAGGTTTAACACAACATAAATATATACATGGACTATACAGAAATCAATCATTCAACATCCATTCAAAAAAAATATGTAGAGACTAGAGACAAGACAAAGAGATAGAGGTGGAGCCGTGGAGGTGGAGCTGTGGAGGAATAACCTGCTAGAGTGCTAGAGGTGGCGTCGGCGGTGGCTCCAGTGGAGGTTGAGGCGTGGTTGGCAGGCTGGGACGCGGCCGCGCGGGTGAGCGGCGGCGCGAGATGACGGGCGCGGCCGCAGGTGAGCGGCGGCGCGGCCACGGGGGCGAGGCGGCCGCGGGTGAGCAGCGCCGCGAGACAACGGGGGGCACGGCCGCGCGGGTGAGCGGCGGTGAGGCGGCCGCGGGCGAGCGGCGGCGCGGACACGGGGGTGAGGCAGTGAGAGACGGCGAGGCGCGGGTGAGCGGCGGCGCGGCGGCGCGGGTGAGCGGCGGCGCGGCGGCGCGGGTAATGGCAGCGGCGCGAGATGGCGGATTGGCGGGGACGTGGATGCGCGGGATGCAGCACTGCAGCGGCGCGACTCGCGCGAGATTTCAACGCGTTGCTCGCCGGCTCGTCCGCGCTTGCGGCGGCCGACAGCCCGATTCTCTCTCTCTCTCGGGTAGGGGTACGGTTAGGGTTAGCCGGTTAGTGTTAGATGCCGAATTGGACTGGGCTGGGGAGGAATTCTGGACTATTGCATTGTATGTATGTATGGCAGTATGGGCCTTTGTAATTTCGGAATTTCCGATAACTTTTTCGGAAAGTTTCCGACCGATTCCGAGTTCCGACGGAAATTGCTATTATCATATTCGATTCCGTTTTCGAAAAAAAATTTCCGTTTCCGTTTCCGAAAAATTCCGAAAAAATTCCGACCGACTGATTCCATTTTCGAAAACATCCCCGGAATTCGGAAAAATTCCGTACCGTTTTCACCCTACTTCCATCTAGTCAAACCTAATTGACCGTCATGTCCAGCAATGGAGGACCAAATTGCCCCCTAGACGCTGCTAGAGGGGCTTCCCAAACTAGTCGCTGCACGTGGGCCATCTTGTTGTGGGTCAGTTTAGACTATCTATATATATATGTGTGTACTAGCTCGTGCTCCCCTTCTCAAGCTGGTACAGCTCAGTCCCCTCAAATCGCTAGCCCTAGTTTGCTTTGTCCTAGCAAATCCCTCACCCAAGACTCCATTTCGTTTTCAAATCGAGCCAAGAAATCGACGTGAGTACTTGGTCTAGCTGTTTAATGGAGGGTAAGAAGGCAAAACGGACTGGAAAGAGACAGTGGAGTCCAGGTGATATATAGCTTTTGGTACTAGGAGCAGGAAGCGGTTAGCTTTAGATTAAGGAGTTAAATGATCATGTGATGTAATCCGGCGGCAACCTGCGAAGTTGCCTGCCATGGGTATTCTTTTGCTACCTGTGTCTTATTTTAGCCCCAACTATCAGACTTACGGAGTACTTGGTATTTTGCAACTATTGTGAATGGATCAGACTTGGTAATGGATAGGTATGTTCTTATGAACTATTTAATCACACTTAGTCGCACCTGCTCATTCTTATATCACAAGGTGAAACTATTTCACAACTCATGATTAGATCGAATGCATGCATTCACATCTTGAAGCATTTGGGATAGTACGTAACATGTTTTGCCCACGTGCAGTGACCAGTTTTGGGAGGCAATTTGGTCCTCCACTGCTGCACATGACGGTCAATTAAGTTTGACTGAACAGAAGTGACAAAATATAACAAGCGGTAGACGGAACGGTCGTAAAAAGGAGAATAGCTAAATTCTGATGGTAGAAGAGAGAAATCAACTAAATTGAGTGGCAAAAAGGAAATTTTCCCTTGTATCAAAGGTAACAACATCACCCAAGGGAGCATAAGCACCCACATAAAGTAATGCTCCAGCCTATCTCATCGTCCAAACATCCCAATCTAAATACATATCGCCCTCGCTCAAGATATACCTAATACGATCTAACACGACATCAGGAGAGCACTAATAATTGAGGTTATCACAATGCATTATACATGATGGGGAGGTCACTGTTATAGGTCTGTTTAGGAGGTTCTAAAGTTTCTACAGATCCTCCAACTACTAAGGTTTGTTTAGGTAAGTTGGAACTCATTCTCTTCGCACGAAAAATAGAACGACTCATTAGCACATAATTAATGAAGTATTTACTATTTTTTTTAAAAAAATGGATTAGTAAAATTGTTTAAAGTAACTTTCGTATAAAAAATTTTTATAAAAAATACACCGTTTAGCAGTTTGAAAAGCGTGCGTACGAAACATGAGGAAGAGGAGTTAGGAACTCCTTATACCAAACACAGCCTAAACAGTCCAAATACTCACCTACCTTAGCTTCTAATAATCTATAGCTATAGAATTCAGAAAAGAACTAGAATATATAACTATAAAATTCAGAAAACAAGCTATAAGCCAGAAGCCAACTCAAATACCTGGAAACCCAATTTTAGATTCTCTCACAAGCTAGCTATCAACCTCGATCTCAAGGTCCATAAGACATTAGACAACCATTCAAGATTTGACTTGAAACCATAAACCCCTAGTAATTTATGCTAACCTGTAATGGTTCATAATTAGGTAATAAGAACCGTATAGAGATTCTTTAACAGGTAAACTTCATCCGTTTGCAGCTGAAATGCCACCCTACAAAATTTCACGCATCAAATCCCATTCACATGAAATGCCTTGCTAAACTCAACTACTGTGTGAGCAGCATTTCACCGTCGAGGTTGCATTTGAAACAAATCAGTCACGGATTATTACCGTGGATTATCCACTTGATTATAGGAATAAATAAATTAGTAGATAACTTAGAACAAAAGTGGTCTAATCTATGCAGTACATAGATTTTTGAAAAATCATATTTTCAAATGCATGGAGCAAATAATTCACGGTAATAATTCACCATTATAATCTGGTGAATAAAATGAAAAGAATTGGGCTGGGCGTAGCTGGTCTACTAATTTGGTAAATACTCCTTGCCCAAAATATTTACCCAGAAAAGAACTCATACAAATTCGGTTCCTAAACCTATACAGACATAAAGACTTCATGCATGTATTTCAAGTGTAACTTGCAACAATGAAAAGCGAAATCAATCTCTCGTGGCAGAAAAAACTACAATAAGTTGAATTTCTAGACATTCTATACGAAAAAAAATTGAATTTCCAGAAATTCAGCAAATCCCCAGATTCCTTGAC
Source organism: Oryza punctata (assembly GCA_000573905.2). Lineage (NCBI taxonomy): Eukaryota > Viridiplantae > Streptophyta > Magnoliopsida > Poales > Poaceae > Oryza > Oryza punctata. The sequence continues at coordinate 15,397,275 of CM002488.2, forward strand.
TCAGATCAGATCAAAGTAGAAACAACGAAACATCAAGCACTGTATTTCTTGCAGCATCGTGGCCGCTGTCAGCTCGTCACCTCCGCGGCTGCATCTGTATTCACCGCATGTCCCGCTAAAACCAATAGTTTACAACATCAATCTGACTACCACCAAGGCACCAAGTATGATCAGTTCAATATTCCATCATGGCAGATACAACCTATAATAAGGTAAAGCAAAGTAAGAAAGCAGTAAGAACATTATGCATGTGTATACGAGCAGTGTTGTTAAATACTGCACTTTGAATATATATATACGTATATGTGTATGTACGTATATGTGTATGTACGTATGTGTGTATGTACGTATGTGTGTATGTACGTATGTGTGTATGTACGTATGTATATATGTATATATGTATATATGTATGTATTTACTAGGTAGATTCAAGTATATACATATACGTATACATATATATACGTATACACGTATATACGTGTATATATATACGTATATACGTGTATATATATATATATATACTTGAATCTACCTAGTAAATACATCCTTTTTTTATTGCAACTAACAATGAAGTTCCATTTAGAATAAATGATGATTTGCCCCTTTCCATAAAAGAGAAGCAATAACACAATCCAAATTTGGTGAAAAAAAAACAGTGCTGTCTCCTGTTGCACGATTCATTTGTATGAGAGGATTAGCCACAAACTTCTTGGTAGCCTATCAATTATTCCAGAATCTCATACAAGTAACTCAAGCGGCTGCAGAATGGTGGCATTGTTCAGTTGCCAGCAAAATAGCAGCAAACTAACAATAGAGGAAATTCTAGAATTTAGCATGTTCTGGCCAGCTTACTTCAGCAAATTAGAAGATTTGTACATAACATTAATGTGAACTATTATAGGGAAAACTAGTTTTCTGAAATGGCATTAAATAATTGCTCATGAGAACACTGACAGATCCAGTGGGTGGTCCCAGGACCACCCAAAAAAAAACCTTCCTCAATGCTAATATATATGTATGTGAAAAAAACTTAGAAAAAGAAAAAAAAGCACTTATTAATATATTATAATGTCTCTTATCAATGCATTACGATTTATCTTTAATTAATTTATACTCCTATTGTCTTGTTATATTTATGGTATTTAAACAATAGTGTAAGTTGGACCATCCATATTAAAATCCTAGATATGCCACTGCATGAGAATACACTGCAAATCAACTTCTTAGTAAAATGCCACTGGCTCGCCAAAATTTAACTCCCATATGACATACATGGGCACTTTTAATTAACCATAATATCATAGTGCTCTTTTACTTAAAGACAACTTACCTATGCAAAGAAAGAGAATGTAACTAGAGAGTCATGGACCATTACCTCACATATCAATATATCATACTGCTGAGAGACTTCCAATCTTTCCCATTTCATATGTATCAGCATAGTAATACAACTTGATCTTATTTGACAAAGACAACCCAGTGGCCAAAGGAAGATTTCGCAAGTTTGAGCCATCAATCTCAGCAATGTCATCAACAAAGGCAGTGACATCCCCAAGTAATCTAAAGAGAACACAACGGACATCTTGCTGTAAATCTTGAAAATCATAATAGAGTGGAGTATTCACTTTTACATCTGGTAAACGGTATTCCTCAACAACCAGCTTTCCAGACTCCTGTAGAAAGCGACAAGCATGTGAAAAAATAAGGCAAAAGTATAACCGAAAGCATGTGAAAAAATAAGGCAAAAGTATAACCGATGGCAACTAAAAAATCTATAGCGACCTAAAAGGTTTGGTTATGGGCCTCTTAAACCCTTATAGTAATATCATGTAGCAAAAGAATGATTGCTATAAGCAGCCAACATCATACAGATGAAAGTTGTTGCATACAATCCAATAGCTACACTAACATGAGAAGTTATACTAAGATGTGATTTGATGTTTCAGTAATAACATTTAAACTATTAAAAAAAACAAGCTAATAAAGATCACAAGAACAAAAGGAGCAATTATAGTCATCAAAACAAGTGCAATTTGACTACACAGGCAGCTGCTTCTTACCTTAACAATTGTGACTTGTAAATAAAGAATTGCTGGATTTATAACTCTATCTTCCATGGGTATCAATGATAATTTCTTCATATCTAACTCTGATGAGGAAGGTGAATGGGTCACCCGCGGTCTAATAACATTGAAGAAATCAAGGCGAAATCCAGCTATTCCAGGTGTATTAGGCAAGAGATATTGCTCCAGAACAAGATCATTATCTCTCAGCCTTTCAGCTTCAACTGGAATCTGGGAAATAGGAAGAAAGAAACTAAGTCATAGTTCAAAGATAGAGCTCAGAATGTGCTTAAAAGCATCATAGTGTTTACCCTAAATCTGCCCAGTGGTTGCGATCTATCTAAATAAGTCTTCATCCTCATTATTCCCATAGACGTGTCAGGATTTGTCTCCTTTCTCAAAGTGTTGCCAAAAATAACAATCCTTTTTGCATGGATAAATGAATTCTGTGGAGTAGTTGACTTGGATTCAGAAAATGTGCCCTCACTTAATGACAAAAGATCAAATTCCTCACTGAACTTGGTTGAATGAGAGTCAATATGGTTGAGTGTCATCTTTATTGAAACAATACGACAGCGGATAGGATTTGGGAAGTGAAATTTAATGTGCCTTGGCTCTTCACTCATGCTACTTGTTTTTTCGGGTCCAGAAAGATGTGGAGATGACAACATTATGTCATGTACATCCCATTTTCCTATAAATGTTCGATCTTCTCGATTTATTTTGTTACCAGCCCATATCTCCACCTGCAAAAGAAGCACAATTGTTACTTTTAGCATGTGAAGGAAGTAAAACAATACACCAAAAGGAATATGAAAAATGAAAATAGCTGAATGGATAAATCAATTATCTTCTAGTTTAACTCTGCCTGTCTACCAGTATATAAACAAGGTGACAGACAGCACTTGCCCATTGCGTTTAAATCCAGATCAGGAGTACGTGAACAAACTAGGTGTATTTGCACCATGTATCTGCCTCCATGCTTCACCCTTTCAATAGAAGGAATATTGAAGCAAGGGTAAGTAGGTGGATTTTGCCCTTACTCTGTGCTGTAAAATTTGTGCTACCATGCTACTGCATGCCAACAGTTCCAAGTTTCCAAACCCTATGCAGCTTTGTCAAGTGTCAACACTCAACCGCCAGAAAACCTAGCTTCAGGACTTCAGGTTTGTCACATGGATGAAGGTCTTGTCATGAAATTCATAGTAAATCATGCACAGTTCCTATTGAATCTATTTTACATTCAAACTTTAATTGAGTTTGCACATCAAAGAAAACGCATTCAAGGAGTTAGCAGTACTCATACACCATTTCGTGATTGATGGTTGAATCTTAGAATCTGCCATCAGAAAGAATGGTTGTCTTCCCACCCGAGAAGAATATGGTCTTGTGTGTTATTTTCATTGTATTAATAATCTAATAGTAGTTCACTTTCAAAATATAATCTAGTGATGAAAACATGTGTCCAGAATTGCACCTGATCACAACCTCTGCTGTCAAGTCATGCTACTATTCGCGACAAGTAGGCCACGACTTGACTTGGGCTGCATGAGAGAAGATTGGGCCTTGCATGGGAGGCCCAGTCCATCAGATAGAGAAATATGAGGAGAGATATTTAGGTTTCTTCCCCCGTACATAACCAGCCACTAGATCCAGAGCCAGATTAGAGGGAGCCAGTTGCATACCTCTTTTCCTCATATGCTTCCCATTTTTTTCTTTATCACCTCCCTTCTAATAAACTAGTCAACTCAACTACTAATCCTCAACTAATCATGACTTGGCACGAATAGTCCAAAAGCTGGGAGTGACAACTCGACTTGACTTATGACTTAACAAACTTGATCCTAACCCACCGGTCTATTAATTTGAGCCCCTGAAAAAATCACGATTTTTTAGATGTTTCTTACTAGTTAGAACCTTTTCCATGCTGAAATAAAAACTATCCATCAGATTTCAGCTCCGGCAATGTCATGTTGGCTCGCAGAAATTGGAAATTTATTTTTTCTTCATATTTCTCTTTAACGTTCAAATCAAATACAAGTGTTAAAAACCCTATTTATTACATTCCTGCACAATGGTCAGCCTAAAAACAAAAAATCTGCAATTTGGTAATAATGAATTAATTCTGTGAACTGCTAATGAAAAGAAGCTGCATTTTAATGCGTTAAACATGGTAATGTCATTGGTGTTTTTCACAAGTTTATGCTATGCATACAATGCAGGGTGCCTAGGCACTCGAATGCCTTTAAGTTACCATTCCCTTGAAAATATGATCGATTTAATGACTTCAGTTTAAACTCATTGTACGTAAGAAACCTACTAAGCAACTACAAAGCCACCCTCGGAATGTGATTATCAAGAAAACTGACATGGAATCAACATATAACTAGAACTACCATATAGTTTATATTTCTGGCTAGCTAGCATCATTTGTACTCCTTTTCAAGATAACTAAGAAAACAATGCTGAAGAAAAAAGAAAACTAAGTAAGCCATCTTACAATTGGGCAGTCAGATGTTGAGTATCCACAGGAACCAACAATTATTGCAACTCCTGAAACATCAGATAGACCACCAAGAACAATCGAGAACTCCACAGATGTGTTATCAAGTGGAGCTTTCCAATAAGACTTCTGCTCTCCAATACCAAATGGTGCCAGTAATGACAACAGTGGTTCTGAGTCATCAGCAGTTTCTACCTGAAAAGGGAAAACATGAGAGCAAGCTCTAAGCATATTCAGCAGCTCAATGGCAAGCAAAATGGGTAGGAATTATCCTCGGACAAAGAAAAAGTAGTTATCTTCAGACAAAGAAAAAAAGTTACAAGAAAAGATTTAAAAAGTTCTCTTTTAGGTGGTGCATTTATCTGACAGCAGGATAATACCAATAAAAGAAGAAGAAATAAAAGGAAAAATGACTATAATTATCATAAATAAGGTAGAGGAATACCGTTTGTAAAAAGCTTGCATATGGAAATTCTGCAAGGGATTCTTCACCATCAAGGAGCTGCTTCAATTGCTTTTGTCCATATTGAACACGTTTTGTGAAATCTGATATCCTACTGAATTCAAGTCCGCAGACCTGATTCACAGCTTTCTGTACTGCTTGCTCTGTACGACCTTTTCTTCGCAGGCTACGTAGAACCCTCACATAATCCACATATAATGCATGTTTGATTACCTCACTGCAGCATGATTTGCATACAAAATTATCTGCAAGAGCTGAATAGCCACCACCTTGACTCCCACCATATATCTTCAGATCTCTGTACGTGTTATTAAGCAAAAGAAAGGCTCCTTTCCCAGCACAACATGCTTTGCATGCTCTCCTTTCACATTGGGAACACTCCACAAATATTGATGAGCTCTCACTAGTGGCAGAAGCGTGTGATGAAGACAAAGCACGGACTTCACATACATCGCCTGTGCACGACTCATCATTTTCACAAATATTCCAAAAGTCTATAGCATGACCATTGATATTTTCGAGCCCTATTGAAGCATTTGCATGATCCTCATGGACAGTATGGCCCAACAATGCCAGATAATCAGCAAGGCTAGACAACTTCAACAGGTAAGAATAATCAACCGAGCGGTTTGGGTCTACTGTGGCAGGAATAACACCAATCGATAATAATGCCCGGTCTCTTTCGGCAGCAGAAAGATCAAGACAAAGACGCTTTATTTCAAGCTTCATCATTTGCTCGAAGTTAAGACCCTTCCCCTGGAAGGATGAATAAAGTTTACATTTAACAATCCTGACCGAAACTAACACATCGGCTCAAAGTAAGCCATATTTTCCTTTATTAAGAAAATATTAGGCAAGTATATACACCGAAAGATGAAAGTAATATCATATGAAAAAATAGCTGATATTTATTCAACTTGCTTTCAAAACAGTGGTATTATCAGAATGTGCAACTATATCTACATTTCAGCGGACAGAATATAACTAGTAATGAGTTTAACAATGCAGCACAGAGCATAAGTAGGCAAGTTTTTACAAAAAATAAATAAATATTTAGTTACCTTATGCTAGTTTATAGGAATTTGAATATTTTCGTCCATTCATTGTGTGAGAGCAGCAATTTAAGATATTCAGGATAAGCTCAACATATATTCAACAAGAAAATACAGAAAGGAGATTATAGAATGAAAAGAATGATGGATTTGGTATGAAAAGAATAAAGATAAATTGTACGTAAAATACCTTGATATTTCCAGAAAATGATTCAAAAAACTTAAGATAAAGGTGTGCCCTGTCAAATTCTTCAACCTGGCTATTCACTTTAGCAGAAGGTGTTTCTGATGCAGTGGCGAAAGGGTTAACATCAAATTCATCATCAAATGAGTTTGTTTGTTCCACATTAACAAAAGATGTATTTTCAGTTACATCTGATTGATTCGGCATGTCAAAATCACCAGTGAGAAAGTCCACAAAATTTCCTGAACTGCCTTGTAGAACTGATGAAGAGCTTTTAGTAGAAGAGGCTCTTTCACTACCAAGAACACCATTTCGAGGCAAGAAAGAATTTGAAGAATTTGCAAATTCCTTTGAACCAACATTGGCAGGAATACTAGACAACTTTTCATGTAGAAGCTCTACAAAATCAGGGCCACGTCTGCTATCTGTTAACATATCCACCCATGGAAGAGAAAGCCCAAGCACTTCAATCTGTTATAGAAGCTCAACAAGTTAAGAAAAGAAGTTAAACATGGGGGAATAGTTCCAGTTCTAAAAGTGATGTTCTCTGAACATCTACATCGAGAAGAATCAAGTCAAACTTTTACCTCACCGAGAGTAATTGGTGTTCTTGCCCTGGCCGATGGATGAAAAGATAATGCAACAACTCTATTTAAAAAGTTTAATTCTCCTTCCAGCTCTTCAAAGTCATACAACAAAGGAAGGTAAGTGCTCTCTTGAATATTTGGACGAGCACTTTTACCTGTCACAGCTAAGTCCTCTGGATCAATTCTTCCAGTAAGTGGGATCAACAAATTCGTCCCATTGGAGCATTGTGGAATGCAAGCACCCTGAACAAGTAATCTTGCGGTTAACTATATAACTACTAGCCAAATAAGGAGTGTAAAAGAACAAAGGCATGAAGAGCACAAGTGAAATCATCTGATTCAAGAGACAAAAATAGAAAAGAGCCAGAATACTACAAACAAGCAGTTACTACACATTGCCAGGCCATGGATCAGAGCATTGGAAAAGAATGAAAATTAGAAACACGAAATAGACATAAAACGGGATATTAACCATTCAATATAGTTTGATGCATCTAGATGCTTAAATCAGATTTGTAAAGAATCAAATTTTAATCAGTACATACAAAAGAAGTCCAGACAAATGAATATATAAACCATTGTAAATATAATAATATGCATAGACCTACCATTCAATATAGGTGCACATACATGATGTATCAGATGGAACTTACACTCGGTAAAGTAAAAAGGCATAGCTGCCAAAAGTACAATATTCGAATAATATATGATAGGATATAATAACCTAGCCAAAATCAAGGCTGAACCAAGGGCTGAGCTTTGTTTCAAGCCTAGCACAACGAAGTTAAGGAGCATGCACTTCGACATTGGTTTTCAACCATGATAAAGTCATGTGCTCATAGCAGCAACATACCATTTTGGCCAGAAACCAAAATTACAGGACACATTTTAAGAGGCTCAAAACTAGAAAGGGCTACTTATTTATGTGTTTCCAGTTTTGAATTTTGATAGTGAGTGAGCCAACTTGATATGTCAAAGGAACTTGATGAAACAAATGAGTTAAAAACTATAACAAAAAGGAGACTAATAATAAACAGTGAGATAGGATGATGAAAAAAGACCTCAAGAACAAGCTTAAGGGTATCTACGCTGGAGCCAACTCTAACATCAATAGTTGCTGGATATGAAGAATCATCAACACCATGAGAGACAGTAAGAAGAAGCTGACAAACTTGACAAGGTTCTCCAAGGTATATAAAAAGTTCAACATAGTCAGCACCTTGCTGACATACCTGCAGGAGTAAAAGTCTTTAGTGAGAAACAGGTAAAACAATAACACAATAGTTATATATCAAGAAATAATACTGGACAATAGCTATCCAAAGAAGCAGAATACCCAAATCAGATCCTTCTTTTTGAAGCTGAGAAGACTAGAACCACCATCAGCCACCGGGGTGATACTAGGAACTGGTTTTAACATGCATCCAGATGGCCTTGAAAGTACCTGAATTTAAACCAAAATTAGCTACAGTAAGATAAAATATCAATGTTACACATGTAATTTGTTGAAGCAGGTGCATTGAGAGTTGATTATAGAAGTTTGTAGGACTGGATTTTAGCTACATGTAAATTCAACATCAGCTAAAACTCAGGAAATTTTACATCTTTACGATGAAAACTGTTTCGCATAAAGAAGTTGCAGTACTGCAATATTGAAAATTAAAATCAAGTTTACTGGAAGTTTGCAAGAAAGATATTGACAGGGAGCAAGTTTACCAACTTTGAGAGGAGAAATAGGGATGGATGGGAGATGCTTAAACAGCCTCAATCCAAGGAACATCTCAAACTGTTTTTGACGAGAACTATCATTAATATAATTCTGGAACCTTCTTTGCAGCGTAATCTTGACATTCTGAGCAGCCGAGAATTTACTAAATTTTCCAGTCTCTTCCTTGAATATGTTCAGAATTTCACTGTGCATAGCTTTTGAGCCAGTGTACAATGTAGCATGGATATCACCAGCCAGAAGAAAAAGTTCAGCAAGGTGGTTCACTGGAGCAAGCATTGTCGAGCCTTTGAACTGATCAAATGTCATATCAAATCTCTTCCAGGGCTTTTGGGGAGCCTCCTGACATGGATGCTCCCACGTTGTAGTGCGTGTATTATGATCAATATAGAATGATTTTCCTGTTACAGAATCAAAGCGCTCCTCCCATCCAGGGGGCAAAGTACGAGGGTTTCTGCCATTATATTCAGGATACCTGCTTGATGATAGCCCAAACATTGCATCAACATCAAGGGATATACTCAATCGACTACACTGTTCGACAAAAACTTGAAGTGCCCCAAAGTAGCTTGCAGCATTGGTTCGATCAAGAGAGTCTGCACAATTGAAGCGCACCACCCCGTTTTGTATAGATTCCATGCAAAACCCACCATTGATGTCATCATTGAAGATAACTGATCCTTTACATTCCTTAAGCTGCTGCTTTAAATTATAGTAATTTCCTTCACTGAAGCCAATTGCCATTGTAGGTGCCTTAAGGTGTCTCCAAAGGCCCTCAACTGTCTGCTGTTGCCCTTTTAACTTCACAGTGGCATGCCAGTCATAATTTATCAACTGAATCCAGGTTTTCCCAAGCTTTTTAGTAGACCTCAGGTACTCTAGAGAACTTTTGAAAGAATCAACAAGAACTGTCTCAGGTTTTCCATCACCATATCTCAGCAAGTTAACGCACACAATGGGAACCACTCCAGGTTTCTTTTGACTCGTTGCATTGACTTCTGATGATTTATTTCCATATCTTCTACCCAACCGTTGGTAGTATTGTAAGCTCCCATTGAAAGGATCATCAGCAACATAAATTTCAGCCTCTACTGAAACAGCATTTTTTATCTCGGCACCCCACCATATTGGTATAGTTCCACGGCGCCAGATATAAGAGCTAAAGGGGATACATTGCCCTTGCCCATCCTTCCGAGGGGCCCATACAAGCTGCTCACACTCCACCTCATTACCTGAGCCTGAACAAGCATTTATCCCACGAGCCAAATAGCGGGTCCCAGGATGCAACCGACTACGTCGTGCAAGGAGGGCAACTATCCCGCCTTGCTGTCCTGTACCTCCAAAACTCCGGCACTCGGCAAAACCCTGCAATAGAACAACACAGTGCCCTGGCAACCCAATATCCATAAAAGGCTTTGCTAACCATCCGTTCCACACAAATTCTTCATCTGGTTCCCGAAGAGTCATACGGCTCGGAAACGGCCTGGTAATATCCCTTGTTTCACAAAAGTAGTACTTCCCATCAATGTCAAGTTCAGCCAATTCCTTGATATTCTTTACTTCTCCATTTCCTTGGGCTTGTGGGTTTTGCAGTTGAATCTTTATCCATTGGCTCTCTGCCACTGTATATATACACCCACCTCCAGGTAGGGTTGGTACTGTTGCACTCAACTGCGTTGCAACCAGAAGCAATGCATAACTCCCTAATGCCGCATAACCTAGTACAGCTTTAGAGTACGTAGTACTCTTGCACAGAATCTTTGATCCATCAGTGATATAGTTCAATGCTGCTGCCTCGGAATCAAAAAGGTCCTCGCCATGCTTCCCCAGGTAGTGCAGGTAACCCGTGGTTGGGTCGACGTAGATTACCTGAGTATCCTTCCTTGTTGACAAACTAGCCACAATGTACACCTCGCTCGTCTCCAACACAACGACAACGACCGAAGTGTCCCTGGGCCGACCACCTGAAATGGAGGCAAGGCAATCATCCAAGCACTCTGTTATAAATAAATGGAAGGACGTGATTCGTCAAGGAAGTATGACAGCAGCAAAATTATATGCCCCTCGAATCTGCACAAAAATAACATCGTGCAGCTAAGCAGCCAGCCATGATCGATTCGAGTCATTCATTCATTCATTAATAACAGCACTAATTGCTACGCGCGAACAGGAAGCAACCAGTACGATGTATGGTAATACAGTTTAGTTTGATCCAATTAGGTGCAGCAAACTATAATAAGCCTAAGTAATTAACTGATGACTGCGCGCGCGATCTCGGATCAAGCCCAGTTGCTGCCGATCCGCTCTGCACGAAACGAAGAGCGGAGAGCAGGAGGGAGAGGCAGGGCACAGATCTAGCAAGGGAGAGAGGGAGGGGAGGCGTACGGGGGTTGGCCGGCGGCGAGATATCCGAGGGGTAGTAGGATCGCGACGCCATCGCACGGGGGCCCGCCGCGCCGGCGGGCAAGGAGACCGGCAAGGGGTGGGGGGAGCGCGACGGCGACGGCGGCGGCGGGATCTCGAGGGCGGAGGAGGTCGCGGTCGTTGGTAGTGGGCCGTGGCCGTGGAGGTTCCCGTCAACACGGGACACAGCCTCGATGTCGGGAAAGCCGGAGGAGGAGAGATCAGCGGTCGTAGAAAGGGGGCTGTGGCCTGGTCACGCACGAATCGTGTAGCGCCCGCAAAGGTGCAAAAGTAATACCGGCAACACAGTTCGGTTTTTCTTTTCTTTTCCTTTCAAGTACGAAGTAGTACTTAAATAAATAAACACCAAAAGCGTCTGATTTTTGGCAAATCCTCGAGCAGTGTTTTAGTCTCATAATTCACTCTCATAATTCACTCTCATAATTCAGTTTTGGTTCTTTAAACTGAAAATAGGTAGTGAAAAAATTCATCTCTCCAAAAGAAAGACTAAATATAATTCCAAAAAGTAAAAGTGGGCCCTAATATTTAACTACCAACTAAATTTTCCCGTATTCCTCCATCACCGTGCGGTCGCGGAATAGTATCACGATCTCCTCCTAGTGTTGATGCCACTCCAACCTCTCCTGGCGCACCTCTCGCCGATCTCCCCTAGCGCACCTCCCACCCTGATGCCGCGTCGATCTCCCTGCCCAGACACTGATCTCCCTCTACCGTACCACACCATCCCCTCTGAGCTCTCCTTTCCCCTCCCCTCTATCCGCACAATTACCACCCCACCTCTTCGTACAGCCCTCGTCGTGATAAAAATCAAAGAGATGAGTCATCGTAGCAACTCCCTCCAAATACTATTGGATGATGAGTCTTCGTCGGATGAGGATGAGGAATTTATTTTCGAGACGGTTGAAACAGTGTACCATGATAATAGTGAAGAACCGAAGCGAGGCGGGTTTTTTGTTGGAGACTGTACAATGACTATTTTTCACAATAATCTACATACCTTCCTAATCATTCTAGACGCAGGTGGGTAATAGTGAATTGTATTTTTTTAATCTTGATTCGAATAAGTGATGCACGCATTAATTCTTATTGTTAATATACTTTCAATCTTATACTATCTCGGTTTAGCCCGATCTATCAAGATTGGTTGTAATAAGGTTAGAAGATTTTACAAATATATATTACATTTTGATTCCGGCCGATGTCACTTTAATCCTTCCTATTTATATCCATCGGTTATAGCCGATCGATCCGAAATTCCATCTGCATCAGCTGGGCACACGATACTATATCGGCCCTTTGGCCGATTGGTTCTACGATCTAACTTTTTCATTTTTATTTTGTTAATTGCAGGATCAATCTAATTAGCACGCCCTGAACCCGATTTGATAGGACCTGCACTAAAGTCAAATAAATCTCTTAGGCCTTCGTGTGTGCGATGAATTTTGCCTCTTTTTACGCATAATGAATGTTGTTGAAGCGTATGATGATTATTTTGTGTAGAAGAGAAATGCGGTTGGTATCATTGGGCTAGCATGTTTGCAAAAGATAACATTAGTGTCACGTATATCATGTTATGGAATAGCTGTAGATGTATTTGATGAGTATGTTCGTATTGGGGGTAGTACTATTACTGAGAGTTTTAGAAGGTTTATTGTAGCGGTTGATGAACTTTGAGGAGTACATGAGGACACCAAATGAGAATGATATAGCTAGGTTACTTGCAGTTGAAGAAAGTAGAGGATTTGTAGGAATATTGGGTTCTATTAGATTGTATGCACTGGGAGTGGGAGAACTACCCGACTGGATGCATGGTCCGTATAAAAAGAAAGAGGGAGTTCCTACTTTAATTTTTGAAAGTTGTTGCCTCGCACGACCGATGGATTTGGCATGTGTTTTCTGGCTTACTTGGAGCTCATAATGATATTAATGTGCTCCAACGATCACCGTTGTTTGTAAAGTTAGCTGAAGGGCAAGCTCCTAAAGTTAATTATACCATTAACGTGCATGACTATACTATGGGGTATTATCCTAAAGTCTTATCGAACATTTGTGGCATCATCATGGAGACCAATATTGAACAATGTTGTTTATTTATATTTCACTAAACTATTATTATTGATATTGTAATAACTAGAGATTCATATGTACTTAATAATTACGAAATGGAGATTTATTTTTTAATTTGTGCTTATATGATCAATCAATTTCCCTATGTATGTGTCAGTACAGTGCAATGGATGAACATTAGGCTTGTATGTATGTTGTGTGAATTATGTGCGATTTCTCATACATTCCAGAAGTAGCAGCTAATTTTCAGCTGAAACTGCTTAAATTTTAAGTAGTACAAGTAGCAGTTTCAGCAGAAGAAGAAGCACCAACAACAACAACAGCATTCCAGCAACAATTTAAGCAAAAACTTTCCTGCAGCAGCAGCATGCCATCAAAAGCAACTATTTCAGCAGCAGTAGCAACAACAAAAGCAATTTAAGCAGCAGGAGCAGTGCAGTAGCAAAAGCAGTCAAGGCAGCTGCATGAACTAAAAACACCTATCTTTCTCGTCAGCCTTCTTATACAACACCCCCTCAGCTTGCAAAAGCTGCATATATAAGTGCAAAAAAAAGTTAGGCTACAATGATAACTAAATGATTAATAACAATGGTATATACAACAATTAAATTATCACCTTGTTTTCAGCGTTGACACCACTTTGAGATCTATTCTCGATACGACTAACGTAACGAGTAACTTATTCACACTTGTACAATGGACCAACGATGCATGAGAGAATATGAAATAAAATCCCTGTTTGCATGAAAAAAGTCATAAATATGGTTCCAATATGTACCCGAGATTGATCAGCACCTTGAATAGCATCCATACTAATATTTACCCATGCATATGCAGAGACCAGTAGAACATCCTCCTGCATACTAAAATTCTTGGAACTTTTTTTTATTTGGTCTCACTGGACCTTGCCCATCCCCAAATTGTTGCTCTGAGTATTCTGGTTGGCTACCTACAACACTCCAATCATAAGTACTGTCACCCTCATTTATCAAGTTTGTATAATACCCACTTCCATCCATTTTCCATGTTCATGCCAAATAAAAATGTCAAATTGGAGTAAATTATTGACTGAATGACAGACTTGAAACCATTATATTTGCTTACAACACATAAACTGCAAGCATCTGGTTAATGGAAAAAACACACACTGGCCTGAGAGATCTGCTTAACTCTAGTATAGGTTCAAATCCTGCCTTCGGGTTCAGAGCGTGCCAGTTGGTTTGATCCTGCAACCAACAAGAATAAAATAACATAGTTAAATCAAACAATAGCCGATCGGCTGGAAAGTCGATGATATATCGTCTTTAACCTAGCCAATTTTGTTGGTTAGGATTGGCTGTCAAGTATGATATTAAAATAGCATAAAAGACCTAAAATATGTCATATTGGCTGAAGATACAATCAATCAACCTAGTTTGAAATATAAGCAGATAACATAGATTGGACCAAATCAAGATAATATGGATTGCTTACGGACCAAAATAATCAACTTAGAGATTACATATGTTTATATCCTAGCCAATGAGACAATATTTAGGTAGAGAAAAAGATAATGTACCAGCTAATACTCTGGTACGACCTTATATACATACATCAACCTGAATAAATATATTTAATACATATTTATGTAAAGTGATGTCTATATAAGGGGTAGATATAGTATGTAAAGCATGATTAGATTAACTAAACATATTAAAACATGCAAGATCGACTGAAATCCCGATTCTACCCTTATTATAATCAAAGGCAGGCTAGTTTTTATAATTCTAAACACGGTTAGGGAAGATGCATCACAAAGTATGCAAAGAAGTATAAAGTCTAAACCAATCAAGCCTTTGATTAATTTTCCGGGGTGGTGGATACCTTAGCTTATTTATATCGACAAAACAATTTAGTCGATACCGGCAAAACCCCAGAAAAGATCTGGCCGACATAGATAAATTGAATTATTAATATAGATTAACTAAGATATATGATAACCAATAATAAAATCAACAAGATTAACACATCTAAAACAACATAATAACCTCGATAATGCAAACCACTGTGACAAGTATTATCTCTTGTCGGGAGATCGAAACTGATACCCTAACTCGAAACAAGAACTCGTCGAAAAGAACTAAAATAAAAAGGTGGCGATGTGCTGAGAGTATATTGAACGTGTGTTGTCCTTTTACATGGTTATGGGTATATATTTATACCCATAGCATAAACTTGTTCATGATGGAGACGACTCAATCTTTCCTAAGTTATAAAACTATACGAACAAATCCTTATGATGAACTCTTGCCAAATCTCTAGGAAACCTACATTAATATTTGTAATTAAACCTACATTAATATTTCTAATTAATAGATGCAATAAAGGTGTTGTGATATGCAAATAATCCTAATTGAGACGAGTGTTTTTCTTATTGAACCAACTCTACTGTCTAGTGTCTAGGCTGTCCTCTTGTTTTGCATGATGTAAGGATTAGTTATTAGCTCAATTTAATAATACCTAAAATTTACGTACTACGGTGGTGAAGATATACACACCGTAAACCTCCTTCAAGAAAAAAGTTCTAAATTATTGATATAATTAAGTAGAATTATTACGATATTTGATTAAGATCTTAAACGTAACCATAAATTATTGATATAATTAAGTAGAATTATTACGATATTTGATTAAGATCTTAAACGTAATCAGAAACATGCTCTCGTCACTCTACATAATGCTTTGCTCTATTAGCTAGTTGCCCTAATTCATGTGCTACTCTATTGCATTCAGTTTGGATATGATAAAATCTTCACTTATAAATGCTCCTTCTCTTATGATGTGCATCAATACTAACTTGGCACAATCTAGACCACCAATATGACCTCACCTCCCTAACACTACAACTCTTGCTAACTGCTTCATGAACCATAACATTTTGCTGATATAATATCATGGCAATGTAACACTATTTTTCAACTACATCGCACGTAAATGAACCAAGTGGTACAAAATCATTTTGATTTGTTCCAAAGATTCTTTAAAATCCCAATAAACTTATGATACGACGATGGTACTCTGGTAAAAACAGTAGCAATAATTACATTGCCTTATACCATTTGTATTTGATAAGTTCCTAAGAAAAAACAAATTTCTTTTCAAACTATAACAATGATATATGTAATAAAAAACATATTTACTCTTTGTAAAACTATAAAGAGGAGCCTTGATTACCACTTTACCTGATAAATAATTTTTTATTGTGGGTTTAACCTTTCTAATTTTTAAATAATCTATCTGAACTTTTTTTCACGTCAAGTGGTTTGTTAGACCACAAAAGTGAATTGGTGTGGCAAGTGATTCAGATTAGAAAATAATTTTCAAGAGCGTTTATTCTTGAAATTTAAAACAAAAACGGTTCAAAAAAATAAAAAAAATCGCAGGCAGCAGCCACCTTCCCTACTACGAGAAAAACCGCGTAAAAGACAAACGAATTTCTCTAAGAAAAAATACTCAAAATCCGTGAACGCACGCTCTAGAGTCTAGTCCTCGCATCTTCCCACTTCCACCCTCCCTCCCGAGAAGCCGTCAACACCCAAACCCTCCCTTCCAATTCCGGCGATCGCCGGCGGCCACACCACAGTTCCCCCGCCGCCGCTGCCGGCGATCTCGATCCGGTGGCCATGGACGACTTCGTCCTCGTCGATGACTTCGGCCCATTCAAGCCGCCGGCCGCCTCCGCCTCCACCTCCTTCTCCGCCTCCCACTACGACGACATGTTCGACTCCTACTTCAACCGCTCGGCGGAGCCCGCCGAGCCGTCCCCCTCGTCCTCCGCGCCGTCGCCGCCTCCGCCCGTGTTCGACAAGCCGGTCTTCGACGACGCCGCCGCCGATCCCTTCGACGCGATTCCCTTGTTCGGAGATGGGGGCGGCGGCGGCGGCGGCGGCGGCGGCGGCGGTGGCGGTGAAGGGGAGGACTTCCTCGATAGCCTCTGGAAGGGCGCGAAGCCAGATGTGAGCGAGCCGGAGGTGGTGGGGTTTGATGATGATTTAATCCCAGGGCTTGGGAACACCAAGTCAAGGACGCCGGTGGGGGAGGTGGAGCAGGAGGCGGAAGCGGTGGGGTTCGTTGACGATGTAATCCCGGAGTGGTTCGGTGGGAGCACGAGCACGATGCCGATGAAGCCGACACCACAGGCGGAGCCCAAGGCGATGGGGTTTGAAGACGATGTGATTCCTGGGTTTGGTGAAAGCACAAGCCATCACGATTCACCATGGTATGAGAAGGCCTTTGATTCTGAAATTTCCAGTTTTGCTTCTGCTACTACTTCATTTATTACACAGTTTCTGTGTAGCTTAACTTTATCATTGTGAAGTGTGGTCAAACTAGTATGAATAAGGATAAAACTATAGCCCATTTCAGATGCTAAAATTCTAGAGGTTGAAGCCTGGTCCATGCATTTTTAGGTTTGGTTGGTTGGAATTTGGATATTATGACGTGGTGTAATAGCATTTTATAGATTTCAGGACCAATTGGAGCTGGCGTTGGTGCTAATTTTAACCATGTGAGAAAAACGGGTAAAGTAGTGCAAACTGATATGGACTGGGTTTCACAGTACCACTGCTATCTGAATGACTTCACTGAATAAGGCGTGCAAGAAAGAGGCAACTTCTCATTAAATCACTGCCTCCGGTTGAAGGATAAATCCTGTATGGCATAGCGGGTTTTCAGTTCTATGTTTTGAAACGTGTATAGACATTGCATGTTGACATGTGTGGGGGTGAATATCCTCAAAAAAGTATGTTTTTTCCTGCATGGTTCTCTTTATACCAGTTATCTTATACTACAACCTGCAGGCATCTCAATATCTCATGGATGCGTAGTTTATGTCATAGGAATTGTATCTTGATGTTTCTCTATGTTTTTTGAACCCATTTAAGAACTTTTAGGATTAATTTCTTTAAATGCTCACCTTTTTTTGGAAGCACTGAGCATTGTTATTTCTAATCCCTAGGATCAACTTGAACTTGGGATGCACAACCAAAATCAGCACGAATTGTAGGCAACTTGCTGTATTTTGTCATTACCGTCTAAAGTTTCTTTTGGTCTATTGGGTGGCTTCTATTTTTTTACCTAGGTAGGTGATAAAACACACAATTTTGTTTGTTTATTATAATATCAAATCTTCAAAATGATGCCTTCTAGGGCACATCTATTGGAAGATATTCCAATGCCTGAAATTTTGTGCATAGTTGATTTATGTGTTGACCTGGTATATGTCTTAATAGTTGTAGATAGCACAGGACATTTCAGTATTCATTTGTTATCTTTTCATAGAAAAGAATCAATTCATATCATTCTTAGAAGTCTATTTTCTTTCCTGCTGGTTTCAACGTGGATGATTCATTGGATGTATCAGAACTTCACAGTTGTGCTATGGCAAGCTTTCCTTGAATTGTCTTCCTGTCTGTCTGAGTGGTGTTTCCTTTTTGGTGGTGCATGAGATCTACATTGGTGATAATGAACTGTTCAATTGACACGTGTACCATTTGTTACTTCAGTATTTAATTATGGTCAGTATACACAGTCAATTTGTTGGCAATTGGAGGTTGTGAA
The DNA here is from genome assembly GCA_000573905.2 of Oryza punctata. Classification (NCBI taxonomy): domain Eukaryota; kingdom Viridiplantae; phylum Streptophyta; class Magnoliopsida; order Poales; family Poaceae; genus Oryza; species Oryza punctata. Next base: position 15,415,942 of record CM002488.2, read on the forward strand.
AATTTCGATTCAAAATAGCTGTTTATATGCTAACTACATAAGCTATTCTTCTCTTCATTGTTGTTCATTTGTGAACAAATCTGTACAGGGAGGAGCCTATAACTAGACCGGAAAAGGAATCAATTTCATCCAGCAAAACGAGTGTGAGCATGCCAGGAGATGCTTTTGTCACTCTAGGTGCTACATCCAACTTGGGAAATTCAACTTTTGGATTGTTTACTGATCATTTGGATAACATGGGGAAGTCAGACAGCAAAAATACGGACTCCTGTTCTACTGCCAATGGGATGTTTGATAGTTCTGATATTTTTGTTGGGGTTCCAAAACCAATGTCATCCTCTTCATTTGCATCTGAGAAAGAGAGTGTTTTTGGTGAAAGTAAATCCTTGGATGGCATTTACAACATGAGCCATTCCATTAAAATGCCTAAGGAGAAACCAGTCCAGCAAGCTTCAGCTGAAACAGTTGGCAGTATATTGCCTGAGATGCATATCCATGAAGCTCCTGGAACCACTGGTTTCAATGATTCAGATCCACTTTCTACAAGTATGCAGGACCAGTTGCCAGAGGAGAATCAATGTTCTAAAATGTCTGATGACGTGTGGTTGACTGTTTCAGATGTTGTTCTAGTAACACAACCTACGAGTGCTCCACCTCCTTCGCGGCCTCCCCCTACGCTTGCCACCAAGAAAGCACCAACTGAATCCAACACTAGTAATGCATATCCTCATAATCATAATCAAGGTTACAATCCTTTTATAGGTTCAACAAATACTTCTAAAACATCCAAAATTGATGAATTAGAAGATTTTGTCATGGCAAAGCCTTCTAACTTTGCTAATGGCCGCCCGCAAGATCTAAATCATAATGGAATTGGGCTTGGACAAGATTCATCTGCATCTGCTGCAGGTTTCATGGATTGGGCTGAGCTGAAACACTCCAAAGGGGTGAACCAAGGGAACTTTGATTCTTTGTTTGCTAGCAGTCAGTACGAAGAAAAAGAAAAAGCAGAGTTCTATGCTTCTGGAACGGAAAACAGAGATGGGGAAGAAAGATTAGAGCATGAGAAAAAACAAAGAGAAAAGGAAGAGGAACAGATAAAACTAGAAAGGGACAGGGAGGAAGAGCTTGAGAGGGAAAGAGAAATGATGAGAAGAAGGGAACATGAGGAGTGGAAGAGGCGTGAAAAAGAGAGAGAGGCGAGGCACGCTGTGGAGAAGGCCATGCGAGAGGCACGTGAAAGGGCAGCTGCAGAGGCACGCATGCAAGCTGAGAGGGAGGCTCGTCAAAGATCAGAGCGAGCTGCTGTACAGAAAGCAGCAGCAGAAGCACGGGAGAGAGCAGCAGCAGAAGCACGGGATAGAGCTGCAAAGGCGGCTGCAGAAGCGAAGGAAAGGGCGGCTGAGGAGGCTAGGGAAAGGGCAGTTAAAGCTGCTGCAGAAGCCAGGGAAAGGGCTGCAGCAGAAGCAAGGGAAAGAGTAGCCAAAGCTGCTGCAGAAGCCAGGGAAAGGGCAGCTGCAGAAGCTAGGGAAAAGGCAGCAGCAGAAGCTCGGGCTAAAGCTGAGCGATCTGCTGTTGAGAAAGCTACAGCAGAAGCACGAAGGAGGGCTGAAAGAGCAGCTGTTGAGAGGGCTAATGCGGAAGCTCGACAAAGGGCTGCTAATGAAGCTAGAAAAAGGGCTGAAGCTGAAGTTCGATCAAGAGAAATTCAGCAGAAAACAGCTCAACCTGATCTCGACTCATTCTTTGGTATGCCTTCTAGATCAAGCAGTGTACCAAGGTCACAGACTGCAACAACGGTAAGCAGCTATTCAAATTGTTTTGGCACAAAAAAGGGCGGAAATGTCCTATGCCTATATATCTACAAAGTTCATCCCCACTAAGTATAGTTAATGCTATTTCCCTCTTCTCTCATTAAGCCACATCATCTCAATTATTTCTAACCTTTGGATGATTGATCTATGATTCAAATTATCACCCTCTTTTACTTCTCTTATAAAGTCATATTATTTTAGTTTTATCTTTATATGATTAATCTATATATCTTCTTTCTTTTTCTTCTGTCATTGAGACACGTCACCTCAGTTTTGCTTTTGAATGATCAACCTACATATGATTTAAATTGTTATAAACCACACATCTTAATTGTTTATAACTTCTTTCCGTGATCAATCAATGATAAAAAAATATATAAAGTATATATAAAGTTATGTCGTGTAGCTATCTTATATGTTATTTATACTATTATCGTATATAGAATTCTGCAGCAACGCTCGGGCTTTCATCTAGTTTATGTTTGTTTTCTTACCTTTTCATCTTTTCAGAATCCTTTTGATGTCCAACCTCAAGGTGGTTCTGATTTTGGTGCTGTAAGGAGGACTTCTTCTAGTTCAGCTTCTCCCTTTTCACAACCTCCATCTACTAATCTTATGGATGATCTCTCTTCTATATTTGGAGGTATGATTATAGTAGTTTTTGAATAGTACCTTGTTTCAAACATCTGAAGTTATCTGACAATTTGTTGAATGTTCTTCATAATAGCACCTTCATCATCTGCTGTATTTCAAGAAGTTGATGGGGAGAGTGAAGAAAGAAGGAAGGCAAGATTGGAACGTCACCAGAGGACAATGGAGCGTGCGGTATGCTGACATAAAACTAATCTGCAACTTCTGTTTCTTGTATCACCTCATAATTTCTGAAAGCAGCATTTATTGAAGATAGTTCTGTTTGCATCATATTGCCATCGATATGATATTTGCAGGCAAAAGCTCTTGCTGAGAAAAATGAGCGTGATTTGCAAGTTCAGTGGGAGCAGGAAGAAAGACACGTAAGTCTATAAAATTTTAGCCATACTTTTAGATCCCACTATGACTGGGCAATATTTGAATTTCAGCTTATCGGCCGCTGCCAAAATTTGAATTTTTAAAACTTAATTTTAGAGTTGAACTTTGTTGTTTTTTTTTCATTATAGTTTATTTTCTAACATTGGCTTTTAAGTCGCTAAGAACACATGTAAAAGTTTTACCCATAAATTATTTTTTTGTCGCTAATAAGTGTTAAGGCTTATAATCAGTTCTAGATGAAACGATGGGAATGTTAATGGCAATTTCTTTTGTGTCAACACTAGCAATTTTAGTTTAGCAGTGAAATACTGAAATGGCAATTTCAGTTCTGGCATCCACTACAATTTTAGTTTAGCAGTGAAATGGCAATTTCTTTTGTGTTGTTCTTTCCTTCCTTTCTTTTTTTCTAATTGCGTATCTTCATTTTGTCAACTGATGTGGTCTTTATATTCAGAGAATTAGCGAAACACTTGATTTTGAGATAAAGAGATGGGCCGCTGGGAAGGAAGGCAACTTGCGAGCATTGTTGTCAACGTTGCAATATGTAATTATGCCTTTTCCAGTATCTGTATCTTTCTTTGATTTTTTTTAGGGACAGTAAGAATTTGCTGACACTATAGCAGTCTGGCTGATTGTTGGGATTCTACACTAACGTGGTATAGTTACTGTTGTTGTTAGCATGCTACTTGTGTGCAATAATGGTTATTTCTGAAATAAACATGGAGAGATACTTGAAATGGTAAAGTCCATTTTTAGCCCTTAAACTTTGCTCAAACTTCATCTTTCACCCTACTCGAAATATTGTCAGCTTAGTTTGGGAGCTTGAAATGGATATTTAGGATTTTAACACTAGTACACTAGCAAAAGTATAAAATAGCTCATAATTCTGAGAAGACCACAATAGTTAAATAATACGAGGTGTTAGTGTTATTTATGATATTGTAATTGTAGCTTATGGTTTCACTACGTCCTCGAGTCCTTGTACTGTACAATATATACACCCTTCACTAGTGCAATATAACTAACATCAATTTTGTGATTCCTCTCCACAATTTAACATAGCACCAAAGCGTTTTGCACGTGGATTAGGGAAGTAAAAATTCTAGGCCATTCTACATGAATATTAGATGTGGTTGCTTGCTCAATTTTTTTCTTCCCTGCATTGTTGCCAAATTAAGAGTTGAGATGGTTTTGTGCTTACAAGGATTTGCCATTTATTTTGTTAGTTGTTTTGCATGCCCTTGGTGCTTTTTTAATAGATCTGAACCTATGCCAGATTCTGAATCACATTATTAAATCTTAATACTCATGCTGTCATGCATGCATGTCTTGGTAGATGACCAAACATCTCCCATCCTCTATTAATAGATCTGTGCTATAATTTACACCTTATTGATTGTCTTGAAGGTATAAGACATGATGCAGAAATACTTATACCACTATACTATGGGGTGATAGTGAACACAATTTAAATTTAATTTTCCTAACTATTATTATTATTATCTTTTTGCAGTACTTATGCTCTTTGTTAATTTAATCCAGGTTCTTTGGCCTGAATGTGGGTGGCGACCTGTATCATTGACTGATTTGATTACAGCTGCATCTGTCAAGAAAGAATACAGGAAAGCAACATTATGCATCCATCCTGATAAGGTTCAGCAAAAGGGTGCGAATCTTCAACAGAAATACATTGCAGAAAAGGTGTTCGACCTTCTGAAGGTATGATTTGTTTGCTAAATGCCATTCCTGGCTTCTGATAAGTCTAATTCGCTAAATGCATCCATCGTGTTACAACACAAATTTTCAGTATCAGCTGAAAATTCAAAAGCGCGTTTTGTGGTTTTGTAGAATAGTGGTAAATTTCATGAATATTCTTCTGAGTATTTTCATTTCTGGACACATGCTGGTCTAGTGTAATGTGCTACGGTAACTTCACTTAGAATGTTTAAAATGGAAATGCCAGCATTTATCCTGTGCCCTATCATTAAGAAAAGTAACCATATTCCCATTTTCTTGTTTTTGCCTTTGCTTGGGAGCATGTATGGAGTTCCAGAATTGCAGAATTATTTAGTTTTACAACCTAGATTATGCCATGTAGTAATCACTTCTGTCATTCCTCAAAATAAGAAGGACATTAGTGTGGTGGGTCCTGGACTAACAATCTGAACCCTCATATGCATACCTTCTATCATTCCCCAGGAACAACCACTGTGCAAAAGTAAACATCAATGAATATCGACCACGGCTCATTCATTTTAGTAAAAGAAGTATTCAACTATTGAGCCAACTTGCCAACACAATGTTTTATAGCCAATTAATACATACTTGCTCGGACAAGCCAACAGAGATGTATTTAATAACACTGTAGGAGCTCCATCCCTCAAGCTTGTGCATCTCCTCTAGACTATCTTGGCATGTTATGTCCATAGCCTTGGTCAGCTTTGACTCGATGGACCACTACCATGTCTTTCTTTAGGTTGGTGTTGTAATAGTTGTTTTAGTTGATAGTACGGAGGTACATGTAGGAATGCACAATGTCCATAGCGAACATATATGAATGTACAATGTCCATACTAACAATCTGAACCATAACAACAATGTCCATAGCCTTAGACGGCATGAAGATTGGTACATTGACTCCATCAAATCAGCCTCATATATGTCCGAAACCATAGGATAGCCTCTCATGCAGCACTTGACACCCCACATGGAACGCGTTCCTCATGGACTTTGCCTTGAAGGTGCGACACTGTTTCATTCTCTGTGCTGCCCGAGTGTTACGTCACTGATCTTGAGGACAACTCATACTATGGTGGAGTCAGACATCACCTACCATGCCTAGAGGAGATGTACAACATCCAGCAGAGTCTGCATGGGCTTAAGATGCAAATGGTATATTTTGACGTTATTAGTATATATTTGTTTTGTTTTGTGATGCCAAGCACGTAAACTCTGGCATCTTACTGAGTTCTATTACTCCTCGTTCACTATATATTCACCAAGGTCATGTAGAGCTGTAGTGTGTGCATTTGCTTCCTGGACTGGGTGCAAATGAAGGTATTGCTTGTTAGTCTGTGCCCCCACATGTCTTGTGTCCTGCTGTACTTTACTGGCCAGTTGATTAATGACAAGTATGAGCCACAATATTGTTCTATCAGATTTCTCTTATATTCTATTGTGGAATAAACAGGAAGCATGGAACAAATTCAACTCGGAAGAACTCTTCTAACATCTAATCGTTTGTCAATCGCTGAGCCGCTGAGGTACTGGGAAGGAAACAAATGACATACTGGTTGTATTTTTCATTTTTGCTGCTTATCCATTGGCCTGATTTTTTCCATTCATTCAGATGTAACCATAGTTTGCTTCCTGGAACTTGTTGTGTGCTGTATGTATCTGCCAATTTTGGTATCCATGGCTGTGTAAGTTATAGAGAAACAACCCTGTAAATCCGGTGACGTTAAACATTCCATTTTGGGAGAGTGGTATATATTTCTGTGTTCTATGGGTTATGTAATACTTGGTAAATAATTATATCAAATTTCCTGTCAGGAGAGCAGTCCATTCCATAATTAATCCTGAAACACGGTTTTACATAACTTATGTCCTGCTTTGCAAGCTTTTTCATAGCTTTACAAAGGATTATGATATCGTTCCCAAATCACAGTGTAACTGTGAACGGTAAGTCCAAGTAATATTTGTTTGCCCCTGCACTGTACCTAGAAGTGTGGGGATTGATGTGATGAATGCGTTTCGTACAACCGTACAAGCTTAGCTTAAATTTGGCTGTAATTTGGATCTCTTGTTATTGCATCACTATTCATTTGCAGACAGTAAATTTGACGGGAACTTGTATCTCATTGTGAAGCGTGGATGGGTGGATGATGTTAAAAAAACCTTTTTTGATCTCAGCGTACGCATGATATGCATCTCCCGTGCCCCTGGAGGCTGGAGCTGATCCAAAATTCCAGCATGCATGATGTGTGGCACAATATTATAAATTTTATCGACGATAATATGATACTAAGGGTCTGTTTGGTATAACTTCAACTCTTAAATTTAACTCCAGGAGTTGGATCTAGAGTGGAGTTGTGGAGCTATCTAAACCCATCTTCATCTCTTGTTCATTTTGTGAGAGAGCTCCACCCAGCTTCACTCCCAGTTTAGGTGGAGCTGAAACTATTTGGCTGAGCTCTAGCTCCAGCAGAGGTGGAGCTGGAGTTCTGCTGGAGCTGAAGCTGTGCCAAACAGACCCTAAAAGGAAATAATAGTAACTGGATACTTGTAACAGGGTGCACAGCTGCACATACCTGCAAGCCTCTGCGGCAGGGTTACGTCGGCACTAGCCTATTGTTTGGACGCTTGACGAGACATGGAACTCTTGAGCAATCACCCTCCGCATCCACGGTCGCCTTATCGAGTTTGAGCGAAGACCCTGCGAGAGACGGCTCGCCGGACACGTCCAGCAGCCTGCACGCGATCGAACGTCACCGGTGAGACTCCTCTCTCCGCGGCTATGATGTACGGTGATAATCTCGATGCCGCCATTGCGGCGCCGCTGCATCGTACGATGGAGAGATGACTCTTCCCTCTTCAGCGAGTACTATACGACCTTCTGGGAGTTGGATTTATACCACCGCTTGATATTTGGCTGTAATCCCCTACCCGGCTACCCCCATTGCCTTCGTGTCGTTTCCAGCCAATAAATTTGACTGTAATTTGACGTGCATGCATCTCGCGTGGACCTGGCAGCTGATCCAAATTCAAGCATGATATTTTGCACAAATGCACAATATATCTTGTCGACGACAATACTATAAGAGGAAATGATAACCGGATACTTCAACAGCGTGCATAACTGCACAGACGTGCAAGCCACCTCTTCTTGAGCGTAGAGACGGTGAACCGCACGACGAAGCGGTCATCCAAACTCTCCACGGCCTCCCTTATGAGATAAATCGCCGGCCACGCCTCCTCCACGGTGCCGGAGTCGAACACCCCAGACAAGCTGTCCGTAGTGCCCTTGGACTCCGGCGACGTTGGCTTGCCGGACTTGTCCAGCAGCGTGCACGCGAACGTCACATGGACGCCACCATCATCCGCCGGTCTGCTCAGGAGCACGGGGAGGAGGGACACCGAGGTATCGCTGCGGCCGCCGACATCGGAGAAGTGGTCTTCGCCGGCGACCAGCTTGGTGAGGGAGTAGCCGTCGAGTTCGAGACTCCTCTCGCCGCGGCAGTACGACACTCAAGGTTTGTACCGAGCCGGTGGATCCCGCCATTAAGGTCACCTGCATCGCCTACACTAGTATTTTGTCAGTGACACTACAGTCTACACAGGTTTGTTGACACCTGGGAAAACAATGCTTCAGGGAGTTAGATTTATACTGTGGAGATGTTCTTTGGTGTGGCGCTGCGTACATCTAATAAATGTTTCGCACGCGTCCGGTGTACAGGCGGCGATTCCTCGTGCAATGCAATGCAATGGACGAGGCCATTATCGTCGGTTTCCAACAAGCGTTGAAGCATCTGCAGCCTGCACGCACGCGGCCGTGACCGTGAGGCTGCTACCGTCGCTTGCTTGGTTAGGTATTAGAGTAAGTTTAATATTAGAGGATACTATGTATAATAGGTTAGTTATAAGATTAGTTTTATTTTTTTATCCTTTCTCTCTCTCTCACTATAAATTTAATGCATATTTCTTAAAACTTTTGTGTTGAGCTAGCTCTTGTATGAAAGCTAACACTCTCCACTTTTCTTTACCTCTCTCTTCCACGTAAGCATATAGCTTGCTCATTTACTCCCATATGCCATGTAAGCTCACATAATGAAGTGGATGATCAGGGCCGTCGGTTAAATTCAAGGGCTATGTGCAAAGTTAAATGATAAAAACTTAATTGATGTTATAATATAACAATAATTTATACTCCATAATTTATTTCATAGCAATCTAAAATGGTCTAAATGATAATTCATACATCAAAATTAGGAAATGCCGGATTAGAAATTACCAGAAAGAATTAGTTTAGGAACGCGGTAGTCGGTAGGCGTTAGGTCAGAGGTGCAACAGCCAACAGACGTCAAGCGGCGTTGTAGCGACGATGTCAGGTGGCATGATCGCATGAGAGCAAGGGGAGAGAGGCGATGTGTCGTTTACTCCTCTCGTTCGTTGCGATTGGCGAGGCCCGCAGCGGGAGTCGAGTCGCGATTGCGAAGTGGTGCGACCACGCGAATCGGCGAAGGTGCAATCGAAGCCGAAACAACGTGAAAAATAACAAATTTTCAGGACTAGTTGGAATACCAATTTACTTATTGGGTTGTATATCTAGTGTTGGAATTTTTGGGTCTATGGGGTCCCTGAAAATTGGGGGCCCTGTGTGGACGCTATGGCTGCGTGCCCCTAGGGACGACCCTGTGGATAAGAGATATGAAAGGAGAGAGAAGTAGCCCCCTCTCATACAAGGGGCAACCTCTATACAAACTTTAACAGAGATAAGAGCAAGCGTAAAATGAATTGAAGGAAACAAATAAAGTAAAATTAATATGATGTATTACGGTAAATGTGCTAGAGGTAATTTGTTATATATATTACCTCTTAATTAGTGAGTTGATGATGTGTGCACATTATCACCTCTTAATTATTAAGAACTAGCATGGTGGCACACGCAAATTGCGCAGTAGCATCCTTATGTTTTCTCTCATATAATATCATATATATTTTCTTATTTTATTACTAAAATATCTTAAAATAATAACATAATTTAAATTTTGTACTAACTTTATCAAACTGTCAATGTGTAATAGTCATATTGTGTTGTATACACGTGATAGTCATTAATTATTTTTAATACTGAATTTTAGTTATTTCTCAATTATATTTCTATATGGCCTCTAGACTCCTCTTCTAACATTCTTTATTTTTAATTATGAATTTTATTCCTATATTTCTTATTTTAAATTCAAAATTTCAGTTATTTATAAATTATACTCCTATATGAACTCTTGACTCCTCTTCCAATATTTCTTATTTTTCAATTGCGAATTTCCGTTATTTATAAATTGTATTTCTATGGACTCTAGACTCCTTTTCTATTATTTATTTTTTTAATTATTAATTTTCATTATTTCTAATTGTATTTCTATATGGATTCTAAACTCATCTTTAAATATTATTTATTTTTTTAATTTCGAATTTAAATTATTTCTATATTGTATTCCTATATGGACTCTAGACTATTGTTCCATTGTTCCCTTTTTAATTTCTAATTTTAGTTATTTGTAAATTGTATTTCTATATGTACTCTAAACTCTATTTTTAATTTTATTAATTTTATTTGGAATTTTAATTAATTCTAAATTCCTATATAGACTCTATACTCTTCTTTCAATATTCCTTATTTTAATTCCTAATTTCTATTATTTCTATTGTATTTCTATATGGACTCTAAACTTATCTTTCAATATTTCTTTTTTTTTAATTCCGAATTTTAGTTATTTTTAAATTGTATTTCTATATGGATCCCATTTAGGTTTCCTGGCAAGGAAAAGATTTATCACAGCTTTGATTATATCAACGATGAACATGATCACTCCAAACCCTAAATGGGGTCCACTTCTTTTTTATGCTTTGCCAAAACCCTTGTCGTTTTCCTTGACACCCCCTTGATAATGCAACATAAAGTTGCCCATGCCAGAATACAGGCTCTGGAAGATAGATACTGATATTTGGGATGGTTTATCCCTGTGACTTATTGTCATTTGTGAAACTTTAGATGTACTGGAAATTGCTTTCTCTTAAATTTGAAAGGAAGGGGAATATCATCTGAAGGAGATAGAGGGATCCTCGGTATGAACACCCTTTTGCACGCATGATGTCCACCAACGATTTCAGTATCAATTGCATTATCTTGGAATGCCCTGATCATTAGTCTGGTTCCGTTGCATAGTCCATTGTTAGGATCAAGGTTGCGGAGGAGAATAATAGGGCAATTGACCTTAACTTTCAGCTCATGTGGAGGGAGGCCATTTGGAGTGATCGTGTTCATCATCGATATAATCAAAGCTGTGATAAATCTTTTCCTTGCCAGGAAACCTATCAATCATATTCATGTTCATTTTATCCATGAAACCATTTTTTTTGAGAGAATGGCCCATGTGCTCATATATTCCGCGGATGTCGTATTCCTCTCATCATCAAACGAGGGGAACACATATTCAATTAGTGTGTTCACTGCATCTTCAGTATCTGCATAACCAATGACAATTTCATCAGGTAGACGGACGTAATCATCTTCAATCATGTTTTCCATCCCATTTCCAATCCTAAGTAGATAATCTGAACACCACGGGTCAGACTGAGCCCTCATGTTACGTGAAAGGCGTATCTTCCTTATATGTTTCCATAAATAAGATCTCTGCAAGGTAACATCAGTTATTTGTGCCCTTATCCCACGTGTCACCATGGAAAGAACTTGTCTGAAATCATCACCAAATACAATGACCTTTCCTCCAAATGGCAACGAACAATCCATAATATCTTGAAGGGATCTATCAAGAGTCTCAACTGTCTGACGCTTTGTCATTGCTACTTCATCCCAAATAATCAAGGATGCCCAACGAAGTAGCTTGCAGTGCCACTTTGCTTTATGAAGTTACACATGCTATTGTGACCAAGCTTGATTTGAATTTTAAACCCCAAGTATGTGGTGTGTCCTCCGGGCAATATCAATGCTACGATACCAGATGTCACGGTTGCAATGGCTATTAACCCATCCGATTGCACCCTAGCAAGAAGTGCCTTGTAAAGGAATGTATTTCCAGTGCCACTTGGACCATCGATGAAAAATATCTGACTCTTCTTGTTAATCACATGATGTATGATGTCATCAAACCTTGCACGTTGCTCATCGTTAAGAGATTTATATATATCTATATGATTTGGGTCTACTGGCACGAACTACTCCTCTCTGATTTCTATCTCTATGTCATTGGAAAATCTTCTAGTTGATAAAAGCATAACATGCGTTAGGAATTTATTGATGATAAAAAACAAGACAATTAAGTTCAACAATTATAGAACACATACCTTTATCATTCAACTCAGAATGTCCATAGTATGTGATATTCTTTCCCATAGAATAAAGTATATCCTGTATGTCTCTAAGCACCATCTGCTCTACATACTAACATCGGGTTGGGGTTATCCCAGTGATAATATCCAGACATTGACTACTTATGTTTGTCCCACAAAGCACGAATATCGGTAACCTCGCAAAAGACTAGTATAGTCGCAAACAAGCGATGAAGTGCATATGACATTTGGAAAGTTGCAGCTTCACTCAAGCAGTCATCATGTAACCTATCTTTTGCAACAAGTCCACTCTTCTCGCATGCCTCTTTACAAGTGGAGTAAGTGATTCCAGATACTGTTCTTAGATTATCATACGATGTTGGACCTCTCACATGGTACTAAGATAATATCTTTCTCCCTTCGCAAGGTGCGCATACACAATCCATCCAACCTGGCAAGTCTTGGTTTTCCTTTTTTGCCATACATTTTTCCCTATAACCCATCTATAGTATTCTAAAAACTCCTTGTGCAATAACTTCCTTGCTTCCGGGTCTTTGCGATTCATTTCAAAAAACACTCAGTAAGTATTGTCTTTTTGTTAGATGGTTTGTTGATGACATCCTCAAGATTACTAGATCCATCATATGTAATATATTGCATGTTAGGCAAATGAAGTTGGAGCTGCAAAACCGCATGATAGATACCGGATAGTGGAAAACCAAGAATCCTATATATAGCCTCTAGCGATGAAACATATCTGGCTTCTCTATACTGACGTATCTCGTTGATTTCTCCAGATGGGTCGACTGAGAACGACGCAGAATCATGGCCTTTTTATACATATTTATGTAGGTACTTCATCTATTTGATGCTTGAACAAGCTTCAACGTTGATGTGGCAATTATACCTCATGTGCATGCCAGGATTGTACGAGACCACCCACCTATTGTCCAACACCGCACCTCTAATTTTAACATGCTACTCGTCATCTCTCCTCCTGTATAAAGGATACGAGTCTTTCCCTTATTGTGTTGCTTGACAGAACTGTCGAGGAAAGTTAAAGCGACACTCCATCCATCATGCAGGCGCACTTTTTGTTTAGCTCAGCGCAAGGCCCTGCAACATATGCTTTATGACCAAACGGTGCAGCACCGGGTTTCTTATTATTTGGTATCTCCACATAGATAACTTTATCATAACCATGTAGGTTTGTTAACTTACTGCCTGGCTTTATGATTAATAGGATATGTTCATGTGGGAGACCCCGCTTTTGAAACTCAGTAACATGAGCATATGCCTAAACCTCTCCAAAATACTTTTTCTTGGTAAACAAGTCTAACATGTCTCGCAACTTGGCCCTAAATACCCTTGCAACAAGGTCCGGTCGATCTTGTGCTTGTTGGCTAGGATAGAGATTTTTTGTTATCTCTTCCCAGTTTGGATTGCAGGTCATCGTGATAAAGTAGTCTAGTCTCCCAAAACGTTAGACAAGAGCCATTGCATTAAGAAACCGCTACTCCATGTCGCAATCGCCACCAGGAGAAGACTGAGGTAGCACAATCCTCTTACTGACCTCTGAATCCCTTGTCTCTCCAGAATTGATCACGTCAACAACACCCTACAAAAATAGCAACAACAACATGAACATATTTTCTGAGCGTTGATGTTTGAATGGGATATAGTTTTCATCGAAGAGAACATGTATTTTATTCCATTCACCTGGTACAGCTCAGCTCATATATTCTTTTGGTAGTTGTGCCTAAAAATAAAATATTTTTAAAGTTATTGATAGTCAAAGTTATAAAAGTTTGATCTCAACCTTATCCAAAACGTTAAGAATTTTATGACACCACTAACGTTGCTATACCAGCCCTGCGTTGAATTTTTTAATTTAGCATGGCCCCAATGTGTTCAAGTCTGTTGCACGCGCATCGGCTGGGAGAATAAGTTTGATTGGAGTTTGTTTCCAGATGCGAAAAATGCGATGATCAGGAGATGGAGACCACGTCAATAGCGTGGGCGTGAGTTTAGCGTGGGTTGTTAAATTCAGAGAAACGTGGATCGTGGGATGGCATGATTTAGCCTCGGATTCATTTAATTTGTGTTGAGTATAAGTAGGAGATTATCTCAGCTTTCCATTTGTAAGGTTTACAATTTAGTTGAATGAAAAACCCTAGAAAATTGCCCCACGTATTCTCACAACTTCGTTCTTCTCTGAAACTCAGCAATTATGTCTTCAGTTCCTCTGTTTCTCTGGTTTCGTTTTTGCCGTGCCGGATTGCTACAGGGTGCACACAAGGTGTTCGACAAGTGGTCTATCGCCAACACCCTGAGCCTACTACTTTGGATGTTGACGAGGTAACATGCATGGGTGATCATGATCACAGAGATGGTGCAACGCACTGGCGAAGCCAAGGGGTCCACCTAGGATGGGCACATGCCCGGGCTCTAGCCATGCAACAAGGAATAGCACCTGCTTAATTACCTTCAATTTGCTGGTTCTACTGCCTATTCTATGCACTAGATCATTAGTAGACAGTGGATAATTTGCTCGAATCTATGGAAAATGACATATAGATTTATACAAATATATGTGTACTTTTATCCGTTGTTAGGTTTGCACAGGCTCAAGAAAACTCATGGATCCGCTACTGGTGCAACGCACGATAAAGCAATAACCGCAGACTATATCGATCGGTTCTCTGCAACGCCTCTCCTCCTTCACGACATATGTTAAAGCGGCCAGCTTGCATATATATCCTTCCCATCGCCTGAATCGAGGATTCAAGGTGTGGAAGGCATGCAGTCCTCCGCTGATCACGACACATCTTTGCTCAGGAGCTAGCACGGGGAGGATGTAGTGGGCTGCACGCCGTTTTTGTTTGGTTATACGTAGAGTTACATATTAGTTATAGTTTAGTGTAGCGAGATTATAATTACATTTCAATTACATTACAGTTACAGTTAAAAATTTTCACTAAAAAATTGTCGAATGTTGTAGAACTCTCATTTTATTTCTACATGTAGATAAAAATGACACTTGTAAAAGTACAACTGAGGATTCTGATCACAGGCCACGTGCGAAAATAAATTTCACGGTTAGATATCTTACGAGACGAGGACTGCATGTGATTATGAGATCATTTTAGTAGATGAACCCATAAAAGTTAGTTTTTCTCAAAGGCTCGCCTCGAAAAAATCCACCAGAAAACAAAAAGCCCAGAAAGCCCGAAAACCTAGTACCCAAAGGGGAGGATCAGACCTCTCATCCATCAGCTTACTCTCCCCTCACCATGTTCACAGGCAGAGAATTGAACCGTTAGCATGTCCGAGACAATTTTGGACTGCACACAAATACATCCTCCCTCATATATATGGTGTGTCACGGTTCTTTATTCAATCATATAACACTTGGTGAATATTAACAAGACAAGCTAGCAGACCTTCCAAGGGATCAAGTGAACACTTACAAATGATCCCCGACTTATTGCAATATACACGACCCACAACACATGTGGAATTAACTATTACAACAATGGTTTTTCTTTGACCAAATACATATATGTATATAATCAACTGTCATCGTCGCTACTGTTGTAGCAGTAACGACACCGTGGCACATACATATGTATATGTAGGCGTAGCAGTAGGCAACCAGGATCATCATGGGCGGACGTAGACGCCAACTGCATCAAGGAGTGCTCCAGAGCGTCCAAAGAAACCAACAACAGTGGCGTTACCCTGCAGCGGAACATTGAAGGGTGTTCCACTCTTGACACCCAGCTCATACGTTTTAGCATCGGTGACGATCTTAAGGTATGTCACAATGTCGGCCAAGGTTCCAAACGGGCCATGGGTTCCAGAAAATTCCTTCACACGCTCTGTAGGGCCAATCTTGAACTGAAATTGCGAGAAGATGAGATTTAGTTACTGGTATGCTAGATCGGCTGTCATGTTTTGGCTTTTATGGTATTGCAGCGGAAGCTAAAGAAAACTTTTGTACGCTAGAATGTGGTCACTAATTAATCACCAACTAATGCCGTAGAATCTGATTTCGACTCCTAAGAATCATTGTGTTTCATTTTTCCATACAGACAACGGTAGGAACGAACCCAGACCGACTGCAAGGCCTATGGTTCCTTTTTACTGAAATTACTGTCAGACCTTAATTACGCAGCAATTATATATATATCAATAAAAGAAAAACCAGCATATGGTATTTTGTCAGGAGCTCAACCTAACATGGTGGAAATTTATATATATTCGCTCATGGGCTTTCAAGAACAAAGCTCTGA
Organism: Oryza punctata; assembly: GCA_000573905.2. Taxonomy (NCBI): domain Eukaryota; kingdom Viridiplantae; phylum Streptophyta; class Magnoliopsida; order Poales; family Poaceae; genus Oryza; species Oryza punctata. The sequence goes on from CM002488.2 coordinate 15,432,149, forward strand.
ACCATATATAGCCAGAGGGTGCCCAGGGCTTAGGTGCGCCTGTGGATAACAAACAATGCATACCGTAGTAGGGCTTCCGCCAGGACCACCCCATGGACCAACCACATGCTCCAGTCCATCCATTCCCACATAGGAGAAGGTGATAGCATCAATTGCTTGTCCACTGCGAATGGTCACGCTGGTGAGTTTGCAGGGTGCCACACTGATGTCCTGAGCGGACCCTCCATTTCCACCCCACTGCCCAATCTTCACCAGCGCCATATGTGCTCTGCATACATGCATGGGCTAGTTTTAGCTATAAAAAGAGCACAAAACTAACTGAAAGAATTTGAGATACAAAATTGAAGCACACAACATATAATGTAACAATAGCATTATGCAGATAATGCCGACAAGAGATGGAAGAGCAATATTGAAGCACATAAAATAACTACATGCTATACTGTACTGTATATAGTACCGTTTCGTAGTATGTTTCACTTATATTGAATGTCGTCCTTAAGGAGATGGTAGGTATGTTTATGTGATCCTTTTGAGAATAGGAGGCCACTATTTATAGTGGTCTAGATAGAGCCTAGGTGACCTAATCTCGTTCACATTCACCTTTCTTTTTCTTTTTGGGAAATCTACATTTGATTTTGATCGGGTACATTTTTCAAAAACACATTCGCGATGTTAACCCCTATTACACGTAACGGTAGTAAGTTGACGAGGCACACATTTGGTGTAGAAATCCTGATGCTTTAATTTTCTTTGTAAAATTCTCTATTATACAAAAGTTTCAATAACAATGCTGTGTAGTTCCTGTCTTCCTGGTTAGACGGGTCAACTTTGCTCGTTTATAGCAACACCATTTGAATGCAAATGTCAGTGCGAGGGATGGCCACTTGATAGCATATAGCAACTGCAAAAATCCTTTAGTAGCATGTCGATCGAATACGTACTGGCAGCTCCCCACAACATTATCCTGCTGTTTCTCTAGTATCCACTAGCTGTTGTTAGTGACTTGACTTTAGATGGACAAGCGTGCACGCCTAAGGTGAAGCTAGCATAATTATCAGAAACCCAAGATGAGGTACGCCGCGTCTTCATTACAGGGATACACTGTTTTGTTTGAGGGAATTTGATACAGGAATACTGGCAGCTATTAGTATATATGTCCCTTTCTGATCAAATTAATCATCGAATGGATAATGCACACACATGGCTCCGTTATTATCAAAACACAAAACTGTGGCTAATCCACTTAAAGCGTAGAACAATAAATAGTAACTAAAATAAGGTAATAAACTACAAGGCAAGATAGAACCATGTTGGGTATGTAGTCTAGTGGTTGCGGTGACCTGAGTAACACCAAAAGTCCCGAGTTCAAAACTTCATAAGAGTAAATTTTAGATTGGGTTATTTGAGTGCTAAGTTCTCTTTTTGAAAAGGCTGGGTTAAAATTACCCTTCTCTAACAAAATAAAAAAAAAAACCATGTTGATGCATATGCCGCTGATGCATAGAAAAAAAAAACTCTGTTGTTAGTGTGCAAGTGGCTTGATTAATTTTCTTGGTACGGAACAACCGTTATCTTCAATACATTGAATTATGTGCAGCTGGTTCTGTACAAGTTGTTTGATCGATTTGCTTGATACATGGTTATGGACGACAAGCGTACATGCACGAGCATAGAAGTTTGAAGGGCTTATACGGTTTGAAGGAATTTCAACCTACAGGAATGAAAAAAAGGATGAATAGAAATGCATGTACATGTTGGATTTTAATCCACCAAATTAATTTGAATCTTAGCCTAAATATGATCACCTCTTCTTAATGCGGAAATTAAATTGATTCACTGATCTGGATGTGAAGCCATTGAAGTCTTTGCCGAATCCCTTTGCTTTCTTTTCTCTTCTGTTTCTTTCTTCTAGACACTACTAGAAATTCTTTTTATAGCGTTGTCCTATTATCCAAAAACCACCAGCAAGCACGTAACAAGAGGTGGGGGGCACCGATCGCTAGCGAAAATGGATCTTCGCTAGCAGCCGGGTTACGTAGACCGCTAGCAAAAATACAGCTATTTTTACTGGCGGCCCACTTAAGTGACCGCCAGTGAAAATTGGATTTTCGTTAGTGGATCCTTAAGCGCATTGCCCTTCACAATATTGCCACATTAAAAAACACCGCACACACCGCCAACCACCACCACTCCAGTTTCACTTCTCCTTATCTGCTCCTCCTTCTCCTCTCCAGATCCCACCCTCCTCCTCTCACCAACGGCACCCCCTCCCCACCAGCAGCGGCTCCGGCGGTGGCAAAGGGGAGGGGTGGCGGCGGTGACTGGCGGCTCCCTCACCCACCGACACACCCTTCTCCCTCCTGCCTCTGCCATCTCCCCACCCATCCCCACGCCTCTCCCTCCTCTTCCTCTCGGCGGCCACACGTGGAGGAGACCGCGACAGTGACGGTGACGTGGATCTGGCCGTGAGAGAGGCCCGGGGCGGCGGATCTAGCCGCGGGCGGTGGAGCCGGCAGCGGGAGAGGCCCGGGGCGGTGAATCCAGCCACGGGAGTGCTGTGGGCGGCGGATCCGGCCGCCGGAGGGCTGCGGGAGGGGTGGGGGCGATCCTTGGCGATGGCGGACATCGGAACGGGCAGGAGGCGTCGGCGGTGGGACTCAGGATTTGGCGGCGCCGATGGCTAGGGCTGCGGGAGGCAATAGCGGTAGGACTCGGGATCTGATGGCAACAACAACCACGGCTCGGTGATGGTCGCCACGACCTCGGCTGCGAGCAGCTGTGACTTCACCATTGATTTGCTGTTTTGCCATTGATGCTTACGGCAGCTGTGTTGATTCTTGTGTTCATGTACTTCGATGTTTGCTACTTGTTGTGTTGATGGATGTGTTGATATATTGATGTTGATGCTTCATACGTCATGGCGGTGGGTGGTGCTTGCGGCCATGGTGGCCGGCGGCACCGATTTGTTAATTTTTTATCCCAAAATTATTTTCACTAGCGGTCCTCTGTAGCTTGCCGCTAGCGAAAATGGTATTTTCGCTGGCGGCTGTCTTAGCATGCCCGCTTGCAAAACTCGATTTTCGCTGGTGTCTAGTTAGTCGCCAGTGAAAATGCATTATTTTTACTGGCCTTTAGTTGCTGATAGCACCTCTGGCGACCAGTGAAAACCCATTTTGATGTGATTCACCTGCACAGGAGATATGAGGATAGCACTACGAACCCCTTCCAGTGTGATAGATCGATCGGGCTCTATTAGGATTTCGGAAATTTGGCGTACGATTAGTCGTCACCTCTCATCAATGCCTTCTCTCCTTTTTATTTGCACTGATGGTGCTCGGGGCTTATCCTGATTAGTATCTTGGTTGTTGCCACTTATCAAAACAACATTTTTTATCTGTTAGCTCTTATATCATAATTTGTTTCTTTTCTTGTTAGGGAGAGACAACAATGGAATTATCTCCTCCCTAATTATATCGGTAATAACCGAAAAATCAACCAACATTCTCCCTATGATTTTGAGGTTAACTGATGAGTCTACTAAATACAATAACTCCCCAAGGCAACGTGTCACAACAACATTAAGCGTCATTGAGACAACAAGACCCATAGTTCACTATAGTACTCAAATAAACTTAAGCTTAACTTAGTGGGTGTTGATTGAATACTTATACCCCCTTGTCCAGGATCTTAAGCAAGGCTCTAACTTACACATGTACTGGCTAGAACATAATCTTAATTAATCTTAACTTATGAGCCTTTAGAGTATGGATCCAAGAGCAAATGCTCAGCTTAGTAATTCGATCCTGGGACATATCTTTCACAACCATGTCAATATGTTATATGGAAAACACACAACATATTATTACTAGAATAGAAAATTGTGTTTTATTATTACGTGACTTATAACACAGTATAATTATAAGTGGTTTATGAGCGCTATTTACCACTCTTAGTTCCGGGAAATATTCTTAGGTTGTGTTCTTCCCCCACCTTTCCCAACTCACCTCCCTCGTATTCTGTGCGCACGTTTTTTAAACTATTAAACAGTGTGTCTTTCAAAACAATTTGTATACAAAAGTTATTTTAAAAATCATATTAATCCATTTTTTAAAAAAATAGTAAATACTTAATTAATCATAAGAAAATGCATCGCTCTGTTTTACTTACGTGAGAGGTGAGTTCCCAACCTCACCTCCCGAACACAGCCTTAAATATAATCATAACATGCTTTAAAATCTAATTGCATCATCGATTATGCAATAAAAGATTATTTTGGTGCTTTTCCATATGTGTGGACATAGCTTAATCTGAATTAACTTAATAATATTTATAAATATCCACACATCTCACAAAATAAGTGTCCAAAGACTCTAAACTTTAGAGACCAATTAGACTTTAGAAATATGAGCATGTTACTTGCCTTTCAAATAATACAAAGCATTCTTAATATGAGTGGCCTAGTTTGGATTTAATTAAATACTCCTAAGATTCCCAGTAAATAATGTATGCCGCATCCAGACTTGAGCTAATAACAATCTTCTGTCAGCTGAATCATAATTGTTTATTTTTTATTTAATTCTCTTAAATTATTTCTTCAATTTATGTCAATATATGACCTACTAATATAAGCCCAGTACTCCTTTAGACCAAAATTTGATGAATTTTTTTTCTTTAGTTTCTAACAGCAATATGCACTGCTTGCTAATAAAATGTCATCAACATAGAGTACCGGTATATGAATTTTCCCACCTTTAGTTCTCATGCAGTTGTCCACCTTACTTGAATTGTTCAAAATTTCCATTAGAGCCAGGCTTAATTTTATTGACCCATTAAATGGCCTACTTATTTTTGACTCATTAGAAACTTCTACTAAATTCTTTATTTTGTTTTGACTCATCAGTCTCAATTGATCTTACATGGTTTGAAAACCATTTAGATGAATGCTTAATTTTAATAGCTTATGAGATGAGCAAGCTTCATATAGTGTTACCACCATAGTCTCATCTCACAACTTCATTTGATTTTAGCATTAGTATCTTAAATTTCTGAAAGGAAATCAGAGGTCGCTTATGGGTAAACATAGCAACAAATAATCATTTGTTGGCTAATTTCTTAACTTAGTGAATTCTCACTTAAAATTAAACAACATCATTAAAATCTAAGGGAAAGAATATCTCTATCTCATGAGATGTTCTAATATCCCCTAGTAATGTGGCATAAATGACAATGACACAATGTTCAACGATGTCTTACTTCCATTATTACAGTCACAATCATCCACCGCATTTTTATTTAAGCATAGTTCACTGACGATGCAGCAGAAATTTAAAACATGATTGATGCTTGATTAAGTCCACAAATGGATTTCTTAAGTCTGCACCCTATATGTGACTTGTCTTTGCACAACAAAACTCTCAGGCTATGCTATGTATATTTATTTGTGCTAGTCACTAATTAAGAGATGCAAAATTTTAGCATCCTCATAATGAAGCTATGAGTGACAAATGAGGTAGACAATATTTCTTGTTGGAACTCTTGATGAGATCCCACTAATTTATGCAATGGAAACATAATATCTGATTTTCAATGAGCTTGAATCACTAAATTTTAATTTAATATTACTTAGTGAATTATCACCTAAGTAATGATCGATGTTAGAAATTCCTAAGGGTGAAGTGTCTAGACCTTAATGAGATGTCTATTCTCCCCTAGAAATGTGGCGAATAGTAAGACCATAATTTTGACAACGCCTCATAATGATTCAACCCAAAATAATGCCATTAATCTTATTATTTAACTACTTTCTTAAACCAGGACAAAGCATGTTCCTATTTGTTGAAAAGAACTTGCACAAGAAAATTTCATGAGTAGTATACAAAAGACATAGATGCAATTTGTCACGCTTGCAAATCACTAACGTATAGGAACCGCCGATAAATGACTTTCTACGTGACGACATGCTGATGACGGTGACAAACTCCAACCCATGGTACACGAATTTTATGGTTTCAGGCTACGTACCACTGGGGGAGAACAAAAGGAAGTTGAAATACGAAAGCCGCTGTCATCTATGGGATGATCCGTACCAATATAGAGTTTGCTCAGACGGATTATTAAGAAGGTGCGTGCCAATAGAAGAAGGTTTAAAAATTATTGAGAGATGCCATTCATCGCCATATGGTGGGAACTTTGGTGCATTTTGCACGCAAGCCAAGATTTAGCAGAGTGGATTCTACTAGCCAACCATGTATGAAGACTCCAAGGAGTTTGTTCGATGGTGCCAGAGCTGCCAGCGACACGCAGGGATCACTGCTCAAGATGCAATGCCCCTCACTTACAACCTTCAAGTAGAAATATTTGATGTGTGGGGCATTGACTTCATGGGACCTTTTCCAAAGTCCAGTGATAGTAAGTACGTCCTTGTGGCAGTCGAATACGTGTCCAAATGGGTTGAAGCAATGCTGTGCAGAGCAGCAGATGCCAACATGCCAAAAAGATGTTCTCCGAGATAAGCTTCCCTCGCCTTGGTACCCCAAGAATGGTTATAAGCGATGGATGATCACACTTCATCGATAAAACCTTCAGTTGGCCTCTTACAGGAGATGGGCATTAAGCACAACATTTCCACACCCTACCATCCCCAAACAAGCGACCGGGCCGAGACTTCAAATAAACAAATCAAAAACATCCTGTAGAAGACAGTTCTCAAGATGGGAACAGGATGGAAGGACAAGCTACCCGATGCACTCTGGGCATACCGGACCGCGCATAAAACGCCACTAGGTATGTCCCCATACCAAATAGTCTACAAGAAGTCAGGCCGACTCTCGGTGGAGTTAGAATACAAAACATATTGGGCCATCCGAAACTGGACATGGATTTGAAGGAGCTGGTGAATGGAGAAAAATGCAATTATTTGAATTAGAAGAATGGAGGGTAAGGCATATCATAACTCAAGGATCTACAAAGAGAAAACCAAACGTTGGCATGACAAGAGGATCAAGGTTAAGAAAGTCAAGTCAGGGGACAAGGTATTGATGTTTAACTCCACGGTAAAATTATTTGGCCATGGGAAGCTTCAAAGTAAATGGGAAGGGTCATTCGATGTCATCGACACCTCGTTACATGGAGCCATCACACTTCGGGACAACGCAGGTAATATTTTTAAGGTAAATGGTCAACGTCTAAAAGTCTTCCTTGAGCCAAATGAAATTTTAGATGAAGAAGTGGACATCATCGATTTCGAACCACAATGATTTTGACTAAAATTTCAACAACCCTGTAAATTGTCCCTGATAAAATAACTGATAAAAAATAAAAATAAAATAAAATAAAGTAAATTTAGGTACTTCATGCGCCTAGAATTACTTGAATAAATTTTGGCTCACCGGTATTTCACCCGGGTGGAAGCCCATTTTGCTTTCTATGTTTTTGTTGAATAAAGACCAGGTACAAAATAAGTGTGGGGAGGGTCTTTTCGGAACTCCCAACACGCAAGAGCATCAACTCGATACGTCAATGTGATGAACACAGGCCCATGACCACGCACGAAATTCAGCAACCAGAACTGAGGCTTGGCTAGGTCAGCCGAACCAAGTGTTAGCTCGACCCCTGACGGCCCGGCTCTGTCACCCTTTGCCGTGCAGTCTGGTTTGCACGTCTCCTTCCTTATCATCCCCTATTTGTGAGTCAAACCTTCATGGAAAATTCAAATAAATTTAGTTTAACTCCAAAAGAATGCTTCTCAACAAATAAAATTTTCTATGGTTGACATGTATACTCTTTATTCTTTGCTAAAACTTCTTACTTGTGAACATACATCTATCATAAGGACCCTTGCTCATCCAAGTAATTGATATTTGTAATAGTGTTATGACAAAAGAAATTCCTATCTAACTGTCATGATACTTGGTATTTTATCTTTGCAAAAATTTATTTTTGAGCAATACTCCTCAATGACGATATGATTACCTGCCAAAGCCAAATATGATTCATATTGCAAAACCTTATATTTGGCTTCTTGACATTACATTGAGCTTTGTCAAAATATTGTGACCTGTGTGAGATGTTTTTCATACTTTCATGATACATACACGAACAAATGCTAAACTTCTACACTGGAAGCTAGCATCCATTATTTATCACCCATTTCATCCATGATCCAAAAAAACTCCATGTTATTTATGCTCTTTCTCCAAAGTTCATTCAAAGGAAAGGGAGGCATGACTATGCAAAAAATAATAATAAAGTCATGCTCATACAAGTATGGAGCATGATGGAAAAAAAAAGAAGAAAGCAAAGAAAAAGATAGCCATGCACTCTCTCAAATTTCCAAAAAAATGGAGAAAGATGTGTAAAAAAAATACACTCTCTCATTTTCCTTTTTCCACCCACAACCATACACATGCACATTCTTGATCAGAAAGTATGACTTGCTATCTCCTTGGGTCTGGTCTTTTGGCTTAGCAAAATATATGATGTAGGTACGTCTCGATTGGTCCGTACCAAGCTCCACATATATAGCATTTTAAAATCGGGATAATTCGGCAATACATGCCTTGGTGAGGATCCAAAAATCAAAATGAGTGATTCAAGAGAGAGTCATTTGAGGAGTATAGTTGTATTTTGAAAATATATGAAAAACCCAAGTGATTGACAGGAGGAACAGGAATGAGTTAAGTCACGATCATTCCATTCATCAATTACCCAAGATGGTAAGATAGACACTGCAAAGTTCACATGCACAAGTATGGCTTAGAATAAATTGTATACTAGTACCATACCCTAGGAAATTTTATTCCACAATAATCCTTAACCTTTACTCGGGACGAGTAAAGAGCTAAGTATGGGGGTTTGTTGATGGCTATTAACTACCAAATCTACATCGTCAATACCTGCATAAATCTGAAAAGATAAAACATCCAACATAATGGTAGGGTTTAATTCTAACGATTTCCACATTGTTGGTGTATATTTGGATGCAGGTGACAAACCGTCAAAGTTGAGACAAAATATACGTAAAGAAGGAGAATAATGAAACTCACATCCAAGCCTATGGAGTCTTGAGCTCACAAACCTAACAAAACACCTGCAAATGGGCCCATTCATCATACAAATGAACGAAGGGACTCCCTACCAAAGCCCAGGAGGAAGTGTTGGGACAGGGGGGCTAGCCAGGGGTCGGCCGACCCCTGGGTTCGGCCGACCTAGGCCTGGCCCAACCCAGCCACAACCGCCTTTAGGCGGTTACTACCGACCTCCCTATGGTGGTTGTGACCGGTATTGGCACTTACAACCATCGTAGTTCAGCTATAACAGGAGCTCAAGCCCTTCATTTCAACACACACCAAGATTGAGCTGAATTACAAGAGACTCTTTGTGTTCTTTATGTATACTTAGAATAGGGAGAGAGCGAGGGAGAAATATTTGGAGAAATTCCGGAGTTGTCGGTATCTTCCTCTATTCCTTTTGTACCTTGTCATTTACTTTGTTCTAATTAATGATATCTTAATCAAGTAATTGAGATTTATATTGTGAAGTATATTTCTTAGTTAGTTCCTATTTAGCGTACTGGAATACGTTCACTAAAAATAGTGTTTACTTTAGTGTTTGATCAATATTAAAGTAGTATTTAGTAGTGTGGACGTGGTGTCTATATTGTTGAATACATGTATTTGCTGCGTATCCCACAGTTAGTTAGAGGTTTGTGCAGAGGCGGTGACACCCCTTGAGATCACCGTGGTCCTCCCTATCCGAGTACAGAGTAGAGCGAGTTCTGGTAGCAGCGAGCAAGCTAGTGTCTGAAGTATTGCGATAGGATTAAAATTATGTTTTCTAAACGACCCTGTGCTTCACTAGAAAATCCTCTCTACCCTTTGCGCAATTTATCTTGTGTCCTTGGATGAACCTGATGAAGAGCTAAACACACTTGTTCCATGTGGAAATTCGATACCTTGGAATACTTTCGGGTGAAGTGCTACTGTGGTATATCCATACACTTGCGGATTTTATCTGTGAACGTAAGAAATACCAACAAGCATTTCTAGTGCTATTGCCGGGGAACGGTTGTTGTTTGTCTCCGAACCTTATTCATCCTTGTATCTTTTTAGTTTTCTTTCTTTCTAGCCCCGCTACCCTTAGAGAAGTTTTTTTTATACACTTCTCTATCATGGAACCCTTACCCCTCTATCCATTATCTGCTCCTAGGGGTGAATTTATGAGCCACCTACTTCATCGGAGCCTATTCTTACATCTGGCTATGAGATTTGTCCCTAATTCTTAAACATGGTTAGGGAATAACCTTTTCTGGGCTAGATCAAGAAAACTCCTACTATCATCTGCGAGAGTTTGAGCAGTTGTGTTCATGCCTCTTGATTCAAGGTATAACATAAGAGACCATTAAGTGAAAATTGTTTCCATTTTCTCTTCAAGAGGGAGCGAAGCAATGGTACACTTATACCGTCGGAAGTGTAAACGAGAACTGGTATAAGTTGCGAGACATATTCTGCCTCACATTCTTCCTTGTTACCTGTATTACAACCCTTCGGATTGAAGTCCTCAGCTTTCGACAGACCAATAATGAATCAATCGGTGCAGCTTGGGTCAGATTTACTTCGTTAGTATGATCTGGACCAAACTTATCTATACCCGATTATGCCTTGTTGCAACATTTCCACAGGTTTAGAGAAGGAGTCTGCATTCCACTTTGACATCACTGCCGGAGGTTCGTTCATGCATAAAACCCCATCCGAAGGAAAGGAAATTCTTGATCAAATATCAGAAAACACCTCCTTCGTTGGGCAATGCTCTGAACCCCTCCCTAAGGCATCGGTATCAGGTCAGGAGGAATCCTCTATAGCCAAACCCGAACCCGAACCTTCTACATCATCGGGTTCAACTAAAGAGTCCTCCCTGGAGCCATCTCCGGATACCCAAGAAATTCAAGCTCCGGGTTGCGCTCCTGAATTCGGGGTTGTTTTTCATGAAGATTATGGAAACACCCTGAATTACTTGAGTAGAAAGAAGCCACCGATTCATACTCCACCTCCCGATCCTATCGAAGATGATTATCTCAAGGAAACTATTCGGGATTTAACCACTATCATGAGTAACGAATGGCTAAAAGAAGTACAGTTCTCCTCCAAAGTAATTCGGATCAACTCCTCTCCTCCCACCATTCCTTTCCAATTAGGAATACGGTTGACATTCTGTATTGTCCAACGGTCGGTGCTAACCTATCTCTGAGTCATTCGCTTTCGCCTATTTAGGCAATAGAGCACTAACACCGACCAACAAATTCTTCAAACACCCTGCTGGGAGTTTAATTGAAGGGTTTGGGATCATACAAAACGTCCCTATCCAACACGACAACACTGAGGCTATCCTGGATTTCCACGCCTTTGAAATCCAAGTCTTTGACATTCTAATTGGGCACCCGCTTGAGAAATTTCTCATCGATGCCCCATGTTTAGGAAGCCTCAAAATCTCTTTAGGATGGGATGAGTTTACTGACCCATTCTCGCGGTTGAAAAATGCCTTGACCGACTCCCCTTCTGAAGAAGAATCGGCAGAGGAAGTGGAGGCTGTTATCCCTTATGACCTCCCCGAGTCTTCCCACGAAGATGATGCCCCGAACTTCATCCAGGAAGAGGAGTCATCAGGTGAAACCTTTGAGCTGCCACCCTTAGAACCACCACCATGGCCTCCGATCAAGCTAAAACCCCATACACGGGGCTTTCGTTATGCTTTTCTACATGGCAACAAGGAAGCTCTTGTCATCATAAGTGACAATCTGTCTGAGAACAAAACCTCTCGTCTTTTAGCTGTGCTGGAAAAGCATAAATCCATTCCGGGCTACTCTCTTCAAGATCTTAAGGGAATTAGTCCTGTCCTTTGCACCCATCGCATACCTATCGAACCTAAGAGCACTCCATCTAGGGAACTCCAGAGACGAGCAATGGCAGATTTGCACCGACAGCGGCGGCCGGCGGCAAGGCACGAATGCAGCAGTAGTTGGATTGGAGCGGCTGGGTCAGGAACAGACCGAGGATGGAGGGTGGCGGACGGTGGCCAGAGCTAGCATCGAGCAATCGACCTTATGGAGAAATCACGACGCGGCATCAATCTCGCATCACGTATCTGCGGAATTTAGGGAGTTTGGGAACAATTGAACGATGATTTAGCATCGCAAACAAACGGGCCGTTGCGCTACAACGTAGACCTACAAACAAACGGCTGCTCGCTTGCTGCTGGACTTTGTGGGCTGCGCGTGGGGGTAGGTCGGAGCCCAGAGCAGCTGCACCGCTCGCCCCCTCCCCCCTTTAGGGCCAGCCCTGGCGCCGGTGCCGGTGCCGCCACCCGCTCCCTCTGCGTGCTGGCACCGTCACCGCTGTTGCTGGCGCCGAGAGAGACGAGATAAGAGTTAGGCAGGAAGGTAGGGAGATGGATAAGATTGAAGGGAGGGTATTTTTTTCAGTATGAATAATAAATAGATTTAGAACCCTAACGGTGTAGTTTAAATAAGGTCAAACAGTAGGTTCGTGATTTAGAAAAGCATGGTCAAATAAGTAGACTAGAAATAGGAAAAAAAATAAAGGTCAAATTGGTATTTAGCCTTTGAAATAGGGTCAAATAATCAATTGTTCCAAATGGTAAAATAACTTAACAAGAAAAAGGGACAAATTATACTCATTTAATTACTTTGTAAACTGGAATATATTACTTTAAATATCAATGACTTCTTAATTCCTCACATCTCTGCGACCTACTCCCTGTGTCCCAAAGTAACTTCATCTTCGCACAATCTTATTTGTCCCACAAAGACTTTATTTTTAAAGCAATTAATGTATTGAAGTTTACTAAAGAGGGGAGAAAAGTGCATTGGTATTTATTAATGGGACATATATGTGTTGGTATTTACTAGAGTGGATAATATATACCCCTCCATCAAAAGATGTTAAGACTTATTTCATATTTGGGTTTTTCCAAATAAGTTAGTCATATTTGTAGTCTCCATGTATCTAAGATTAATACTTAAATGAAGAGATAAATTAATTGTTTGATCGAAACCCAATAAATGATCATAAGACCATTCTCAACACCCTCCATCTCAACTAATGTCCATAGCATTAAACACATAACCATAGAAGCAAAAGTCTGGTGTGGCAAAAGAGTTAATGAGGAGAGAGGTAAAAAGATGAAGAAACCATTTCTTATGAAGAAATCATCTCTACAGAAGAACCAAGAATTAAAACAAGTGGATAGGTGGATAAAAGGAGAGAGAAAAGAGGTGATTGGATGAGAATTTAATTTGAAGACACCATCTATTGGTATATAGTTTCTATACCTAGTGTCTATATTACATGGCAAATATGGAAACTACTTGATAGTTTCTGGGTTGAGATTGGCCTAATACACATTAGTTGTATATATGCATGCATACACCCCTAGATTTCTGTTACATGAAAGATGAGTTAATTCAATTTCTCCTTGATCTTGTTTACTTGGTCTCGTTAACAAAAGTAATATCTAAACTTTTTGGATGGAGGGAGTATATGCATTGGAGCTTACTAAAGTGAAGGGCAGTCTAGTTATTTGAAATGTGTAAAATAGCTTAAAAGTAAAGTCTTTTTGTTACGAAGGTAACAGTTGTTTTGGTTGGTTCATACTTCATCGCTTCTTTTGGAGGAAAAGGGATACTTCTCTTTTGAGATTCTCTAGTCCAACCATATTTCAAATAAAGTCTTCTAGTCCAACCTACTCCTACTTTAAGATGGAGACAAACTGGACGTGTCTTGTCCATTACTAGAATGTATTGTATAATCAAGGACGGATTAAGGACGGATTGTGCATCTGCTAGAATCTCTAGCCACTAGCATGGGATATCTCATCTCAATCAGGCGGCAAGCCTCATCAGTGTCGGGGACGGGTCCCGTCATGAATCAAAGATCAGTGATGTGAAAAGTCATCTCTATCGAGCACTTAGCCATCACGGATGATAGCGATCTTTATCGGGTCAAGACTAAAGCCCATCACCGATAGGTTTGACCAAGCAGACAAGTCAAACTAGGGCCAAACTAGGACCCGTCACCAATGATCTTATCTGTGATGGGCTCGTACTTGAGATGGTATGGTACGGCGCTGATCACGGATGAGGCCATCTCAATCGGGCTTAAAGTTAAGCCTGTTACGGATGAGTTCTTCTCAATCGGGCTTAAAGTTATGCCCGTCAAGGATGAGGCTATCTCAATCGGGTTTTAATTTAAGCCCATCACGGATGAGATCATCTCAATCGAGCGTGAAATTAAGCCCATCACAGATGGCAACATCTCAATCGATCTTTATTAAAGCCCATCACGGATGAGTATTTTACCCAAAAAAATAAATTTTGTTTTTTAGATATCCTCACACCTTTGCTAGCCATGCCCACTGCAAAATGAAGAAGCAAATATATATGAAACGTGCTATGTCCTCTCTAATTGGTTCGAAGCTGTAAACCTGAATGCTGGAAATATTTTCCTGCGTGTGAGGCGCCAAGTTAAGGTATGTATATACTTCAAAGTACTTAGTGCAAAATTATTGTATACGTAATAGAAACACAGACCTCAAGGTTGAGCAATGTCACCTTGTCCAACAAAGTCTGTATGTTGTGACACACGTGGAACCCACAATGGTCACCAACTTGTTGAAGGACAGGGAAATCTTTTTTGTGACAGAGCTTGGGGCTGCCTTGCTTATGCCTTCCTCCTTTTCCCACATATTCACCCCACACATCATTGAGTATAGCTTCAATTCAGGACCAATAGTATTTCTCTTTATTTTCGGAGTTGTTAAAAATTTTGAAGTTAAGGTAATATACCATACTCCACTTTGGTGCTAAGACCAGAAGAATTCAATTGTACATGTGTCATTAATATATTGCAAGTTAAATACTAAAGCTATACGCGTCGTGGAGGGAAGCTAATTAGGGTACACACTTACTGTTGGTTATAAGCACACATAATGAACTCTTTGTCTTGGTGGGCCCACAAGCAGTCCATAATATAATTTGTCATTCCTCCTAGATCGTACTGCAGATTTGTCTCGTTGACTTGAGATGTATCTAGCAAGGCAACATCGATGGGATTTTCTTTATACATACTTCCAACAGAACCTACATGTCGATAAAGACTCGTATAAGCATATTATATGTATGTTATTACCATATTTTGTACTCAAGAATACTTACAACGAGTAGCACTTAAGGAGATTGATGTCCACTGCTCGCAGCCTATAGAGGTCAAAGAGATCTACGAAGTCTACCACAATATAGGCTTCTAGCCCAAGAAATGGTTGTGGACCGTGATATCCTATCATGGAGGTTTCTCTATTCTTCCTCCTTGCGTTGGATTTCTCCATGTAGTACCCGTGCAACTCCTCGCAAGCAGGGTCCATCTTCGCTAACTCATGGTCTGCAACTAATGGCATGCCTAATTGGAAGCTAGTCGGAGCAAGGCTCTTAGTAGGAAGAGAAAATCCAAGAAATGCCATTGACAAACATCCTAATCCAAGAAATGCCATTGACGAGGGCAAGTTCCATAAAATGCCATTGTACAAGCGACTTTGTCCCAGAAATGCCATCGCCGTTAGGGTTCCGTCCATCCCGCGCCGTTAAATACACTGTTCATCCTATAGCACTTAACGGAGAGTTGCTAACGGAACCCTAACGGCGATGGCATTTCTGAGACAAAGTCGCTTGTACAATGGCATTTCATGGAACTCGTACTCGTCGATGGCATTTCTTGGAACTGAGTGTTTGTCAATGGCATTTCTTGGATTATCTCTAGTAGGAATTGATGGTGCCTTGCCTAGATCAAGCTTCTTTGGAGCCAGAAACGAGGCTTGCAACTTTCCTTTTCCTCTCCCCCTTCCAACAACTTTTTTGCGTGTTTCATGCATTGGTGGAGAAGAATGTGCCTTCCTGCTCTTTTTGGCATGAGGGGGAATGTTAGCCCTGCTATCGGCCTCCATACCCTCATCCCCAAAATCCGTATCATATTGCAAATGGATATCGTCATCTTGTGCTTCAATGGTAGGAGGGTCTGAAGGAAGAGTTAGAGCGGGTATTGGCAGCAGACGAGTACTTGGTGCATTTGACCTAGGAGTCATCTTTATCTCAATGACGCCCTTGGGCCATTGTATAAAGGTCCCACGTGCAGCTCCTAGGGTCAAAATTTCATCCTTCCGTGGATGCTGTAGAGTCCAGCTGACCCAGTCGGGCTTGACCAAGTCCACTTGTACTTTAGCATGTCCAGCCATTAGTTGTGCCCCATGCACTCGGGTGTCGGGCATAGGCTTGAACGCAACACCCTCGGTAGCTGGGAGCTTAAAAAGTTGGTGTCACCCTAACTACTAGGGTGCACTGTGTGGGTTTCTGTGATAGATTCAACCATGTTCTTAGAAAATGATACAATATATGGATTTGTTAAGATAACACATCCATTGTTTGTAGTCGACAGTGGTAGGACTGGTGGTTGGTCTTCTGCTGCCTCAGTTGATGCACAACTGCTACGCCTTTGCGTGGGGCTCGCTTCTACTCTGGTAGCGGCGACGGGGTCGGTGTTGTGCTGCTGCAACTCACCCCTGATGCGTGCTTCCACCTGTGCCAATTTTTCATCGAATTCAGAGCGGGGCTTGTCTCTGATCTCCTCTCTAATCTGTTCCTTCAGGCGAGCATCTTTCTCCGCTTTTATCATCTTCCGCTTCTTGCACCGCCACATGTATTGGGGGTAAGCCAACCTTCCATGGAATATGGGAGCCAACGCCCCTTGTCCATCAACAATGTTCTTGGGTTCCTAGCACTTTCGTGAGGATGTCATCCTTGCATATTTGTCAACAGACCTCTTGCGAAGACGGCCTCTGGGCAGCATATTCGATTTGCAGTACAGTTAAGGTCATGGCTACGATACAAACAAATTAAACATATTCGATATGTTCTACTTACCATATGATCGTACACTACTTGATCTTGGGGATTTCGAAACGTAATTGTCCCATCGCGTTTCCTAATAGCCCTTGCACTTGCCCAACTCCTTGCCCGGTCGTCTGGGATATCAACAAATGGCGGCGGGGTGTTAGATTGCGCAGCAGTGTCATCCTCCTTCTGCCACTGCTCCTGCTTCCCGCTATATCCTCCGGTGCCCAGACGGTGAGGGTGCAGGTTTCTAGCCTGCAACGCTCTAGTGGCCTCACTTCTTGTCTAGGACTCGGGGGTTGATTTGGTAGCATGAAACTGCTCCCACACGGTCTTGGTGATCCACAGGTACTTTTCATATGGTGTTGGGTTGTTGGCGTTGAGGACGTACTCACCGAGCAGCATTGTCTTGAAATTTTTCCACACGGTGCCCATCTTTTGGATAGCACGATGCTTGAGCCCTTCCTCGTCCTCCTCAGGATATTGGAAGCTTATCTTGAACTGCACCCAAGCTTCCCCCTTTTCTGCAACTAGGACAAGCTTCACGTCATCGACCAAAATGGTGAAGTGCCTCCTCCCTACCACCCCACAAACCGACGCGAACTTCATAACAACTATCCTTGGAGCCACAGGGAATCCTAGGGCGTTGACCTCTCTTATCATCATTCATTCCTTAGGAATCTTATTTTTGGGTCCTACGGTTCCGGGTCGATGTGGTTTCACTAGTTGTCGCTGACGTGGGTTCCCCTTACCGAGACATTTTATAAATAACTTGTGTATGACAAAAAGTTATTACAACCATTAATATTTCACTAAAAGTATTATAGAAAATTACAAAATTAATTGAAATATAATTCACTAAGTGTCATCACTAAATTCACATATCTAAATATAATTCACTTAATACTAAATAGATACCTAACAACAATACAAATCAACAAATATAAAAATGCACATCTCACTTATATAACCCTAAAATCAACAAATATAAAAATGCACATCTCACTTATATAACCCTAAAATCAACAAATATAAAAATGCCCATCTCACATATATAACCCTAAAATCAACATATATAGAAATCAACATATATAAAAATGAAGCTCTAATTAAATTCATCATAAGTCCACATATATCCACATATAAAAAAATGATGCTCTAACTAAATTCATCCACATACATCCACATATATGCACATATATCCACAAATATCCACAAATTCATCACAAGTCCACATATATCCATCACAAATGCATCACAAACACACCACAAGTCCATTAACCGGCGTGGAGGAGGGTGACGGTCGGCGTGGAGGAGGGAGATAGTTGGCGTGGATGGTGGTGGCATTGGGCTCAGCGTCGAGGAGGTCGTGGTGGGGCAGAGGACAGCGATAGCGATGGTGGCGGCAGTGGTGGGGACCGATGATAGCAGCGGCGACGGGCTCCTACGGCAGCGAGAGAGGACGACGGCGGAAGGCGGCGGCAGTGTTGGGGAGGAGGCGGCGGTGGCGGTGGACGACGGACGGCGGCGGTAGAGGTGGGGAGGAGGCGGCGGTGCTAGGGTTCGACGTTGGTAGGACTTAGAAATTTTTTACGTGTAGATCTGAGAGTGAAAGAAACCCTAGTCTATATGTGGTCAAACCACAACCATGATGGGGGTTAAAGCTAATGCCATCACGGATGCCAGTCATCCGTGATGGGCTTAAACTTAAGCCTGATTGAAAACTCATCCGTAACGGGTTCTAACTAAAGCCTGATTGAGATGTGGTCATTAGTGATGGGCTTAAGTTTAAGCCCGATTGAGATGTGTTCATCCGTGACTGGCTTAAGTTTAAGCCCGATTGAGATTGAGGTCATCCGTGACGGGCTTAAGTTTAATCCCGATTGAGATTGAGGTCATCCGTGACGGGCTTAAGTTTAAGCTCGATTGAGTTAGAATTTTCCATTTTTTGGTAAAATAACTACTATATTTTAGTAAACAAATTACTATTATTTATGTTTTCTCTTTCATAGTTGACCATTGTTGACTTTCCTTATTCCTTAGAAGGTTTGGTTTGGACTTTTCCTTATTTCTTACAAGTGTCACCATCTCCGTCACCGTGCACGTCTAATGCTTCACCATGGATTTTTTTATTCCTTATGAAGTGCAAGAAACCATTCCATCCATCCATCCCTATTCCTTATGAAGTGCAGAAACCATTTCATTCAACAACTATATTTATAGAAGAAGAGTCCATGGAGAAACAGTGAGGAGTCACATAATCCTAGCAGCTACGGGTCAATACTTCATTCATTACAAGGATATGATACAAAATATTTCATTCATTACAAAGGCAATGGTACTAAATACTTCATTAATTATAATAAATTACAAATCAAATTAATACAAAGTCTTCAGTTACAAGGATACGCCTTCTCTATCATCTGAACGAGCACATGCCACATCCTCTTCTGGATCATCGTCAAGGTCGATGTGAGGTCTTACATGAAGATTCCAGGGTTATTCCTCTTCATCGACCACATTGTCAACCCAACAATTCTTCGCTTTCCATCCCTAACGACCTGCAACTTATTGTTTGCAGAGTCTTTTATGTAGAAAATCTGCTCGACCTGTTTCGCAAGTACGAATGGTTCGTCGATGTATCCAACCTTGGCTAGATCTACTAAAGTGAAACTTTCCTTGTCAATTTTCACACCTGTGCGTATATTCACCCAACGGCAACGAAACAAATGGACTTTGCATTTCACGTAGTTCAGCTCTCAGATCTGCTCTATGCGGCCGTAGTATGCGCTCGACCCAGATTGATCCTGAAATGCATCTATACGGACTCTGCTGTTTTAAACAGTGCTTTTGTCATCTTGATTGACGGTGTAAAATGTGTATCCAATAATATCATATCCTTACCATGTGTTGACATCCCAACATGGTCCCGCCGCCAACATCTATACTGTTTCATTTGGGCCATCGGTCGACTTTGTAATACAATTCTTGAACCATTCGTTGAAACGAGAGTTATGTTCTCTGTTTATCCACGTATCCGGTCACCCCAGGTTCTCATGTCGGATTTTCGCTAAATGTTCATCAAAGTATGGGGCAACTTCTGCCATATGTTGGAGCACAGCGAAATGGGCCAACACATAGGAGGCTTGATCGGGCACAATTCTTTTCCAGCCTATTGTGCCAACACCTGACAACCTTCCTTCATGACGAGATGCTGGAACTCCGATAGGATCAGACTCGGACATGTAATCAACGCAGAACTCAATAACATCCTCAGTCGTGTAACCTTCAATGATGCTCCGCTCTGGTTTTGCTCTATTCCGTACATACGACTTCAGAACTCCCATGTACCACTTGAACGGGTACATTTCTCTTAGAAAAGTTGGGCCACATAATTTTGTTTGCTTCATAAGATGAATAGGGAGCTGAATCATGATATCAAATAAAGACAGTGGAAAATACATCT
Organism: Oryza punctata; assembly: GCA_000573905.2. Lineage (NCBI taxonomy): Eukaryota > Viridiplantae > Streptophyta > Magnoliopsida > Poales > Poaceae > Oryza > Oryza punctata. The sequence continues at coordinate 15,452,569 of CM002488.2, forward strand.
CCAGGTAACAGAGGGTATTGACAATATCCGTCTGCAACCCATCAAGATCTTCGGGATCTACAACCTTCTGACCGATTGCACTGAAGAAGGCACACAGACGCATTATTGTGTGGCGGACTTTGGGTGGAAGAATACCTCTTATAGCAATTGGTAAGAGCTGTGTGATTAGCACGTGGCAATCGTGAGACTTCATTCCAACTACTTTTAGATCATCCAATGAAACATACTTACTTATCCTTTATGAATAACCCGATGGAACTTTAATATCTTTCAAGCAGGATAACATTGCGATCCTCTCATCCTTCGACAAGGTGTGGCAAGCTGGAGGAAGGTACACTCTTCCTATCTTTGCATCGGTTACAGGCATGAGTTCACTACGAATATTCATCTCATGTAGATATAGGCGCGCGTTCAACCCGTCCTTTATTTTTCCAGGAATATTCAGCAGCAGGCCAACCAAACTCTCACACACATTATTTTCAACGTGCACGAGATCAATGGAATGATGGACCTCAATATCTTTCCAGTAAGGTAGTCGCCAAAATATAGATTTTTTTTCCACATACCCTTGTCCTTTGCCTTACTACGTTTCCTTTTCTTCCCAAACTCATTAGTTATGCCCTTTACCATATCGTGGACATCATCTCCGGTCAAATCCTTGGGAGCATATTGAAGTTCTCTCTTACCATTGAAAATTTTCTTCTTTCTTCAAATGCGTGACGTAGCGGGAGCCACCTCCTATGACCCATGTAAACCATCTTTCGTTATTTCTTCAGCCACCTACTACATGTATTGTCCATACAATCGGAACATGCCATCTTTCCTTTGATAGTTTGTCCAGAAAGATTACCAAGTGCGGGGTAGTCGTTAATGGTGCAGAACAATAGAACTTGTAGCTTGAAGTTCTCCTGACCATATGCATCCCAAGTTTCCACACCTTTTTTCCAGAGAGTTTCTAGGTCATCCATAACAGGCTCCAAGAATACATCAATATCATCGCCAGGTTGTTTCGGACCTTAGATTAACAAGCACAGCATAATGTATTTCCTTTTGAAGCACAACCATGGCGGTAGGTTATAGTTTGCAATAAGAACTGGCCAAGTGTTGTGAGAACTGCTCATGTCTCCGAAAGGATTCATGCCATCCGTACACAAACATATCCTCATGTTTCTAGAGTCGGCTGTGAATTCTGGGTGTTGTCGATCGATATTCCTCCATTGAATCGAATCTGCAGGGTGTCTTAGCATACCCTCGTTCCTTCTCTCTATGGCATGCCAACATACTAACTACGCTTCCCTGGGGTTGGCAAAGATTCTCTTGAAACGATCAATGATAGGTAAATACCACACAACCTTCACCGGACCACCTCGCTTTGACTTCTTTCCTTCATCAGCACTTATCTTCTGCTTGCATCGTGAAACCTTGCAGACAGGACAAACATCTAAGTCCGCGTATTTCTTGTGGTACATTATGCAGTCGTTTGGACAAGCATGGATTATATGGATCTCTAACCTCAGGGGACACAAAACCTACTTTGCTTCATATGTCGTCTCGGGAAATGTGTTCTCCTCAGGAAGCATGGTTTTCAATATTCCCAAAAGATCTGCAAAACTCTTGTCTGTCCATCCACTACTTGCCTTCAGCTTCATTAGGTCCTAGGTAGCTAACAATTTGGTGTATTTTGTCTTGCATCCGGCATATAGAGGTATCTCCGAGTCACTGACCAACCTAGTAAACTTCATGGAATCTCTCTCGTTGTAAGTTGGGTTCTCAACATCACGCAACATGTCTTGCAGCAGATCGTGATCCACATCAACCATTTCACCGTCCAATGGAGATGGTACAAACATGTCATCATCGTTGCCTGATTCTTGCTCTTCATGCTTCATCCAACATGTGTATCCCTTCATGAATCCTCAACGTATTAGATGAGCGTGTACGTTCACTCTGCTATGAAGCATTATCTCATTTCTACAATCATCATATGGACATGTAATGTAATCATTATTTCTTCTTTTCCTATCCTCCTCCGCGACGTTTATAAAATTTGAAACGCCACTCCTATACTCCGTGGTATGTCGCAAAGTCTCATACATCCACCGTTTTCAATCCATTGCTGCAAAAATGAAGAAATATTAGGTAAACATTCTGTAAGGTAAGTAATACTAAATTTATGGGAATTATTTACTATTTTTCATTTACTTTTTTGAATTTTCTATTTTACTTTGAAAAAACAGATAAAAATTTGCCCCCTACACCTCCCACCAAAATAGTGAATAGTGGGATAACCACTCCTTAGGCGGCTGGGGTATTTATAATGTGTAATAGATATTGGTAATGGCCAACGAACGGACATCGGTGAAGGGCATCTAGTTATCTTTATCGGACCTAATATGGAGCCCGTCACTGATGACAGGCCTCAATATCATCTTTATCGGGCCTTGATTAGAGTCCGCCACCGAAAAGGCCGGCTCCTCCGTGTGCACGGCTAGGGTTCCGAACTGGCCGGACCCGAGTGGCGCGGGAGTGGGAGAGTGGCGTCGGCGTGGCGTTGGCTGCGTGGTCGGTGGAGGTGGTGGAGGAGCGGTTGGGGGTGGTAGGGCGACGACGAGTGGAGCCGGCTGCGACTCCACCTCCAGCGGGAGGGAGCACGGCTCGCCGATGGGGGACACCACCGCGGTCCATCCATAGTGGGTACAAAATTGTACCCCTGGACTTGTACGCGGCGGGGCGCCCCATCGACCAGCGAGGCGGAGGCATGCGCTGCGGGGACCGGCAGGGCAGCCGCCGGTGAATAGGGATGCAAGCAAGGCGGGCAAGCAGGTTTTTTTAGCCCGCTTATCTCACTTCTAGTTTATTTTTTCTTCTAAATTTTATACTACCACGTGGGAAATGAACAAGCAAGCGGGTTTTTATGTGGGTAGCAGGACTACCCACTTGCATCCCTACCGGTGAAGCAGCAGCCACGCGACAGCGAGGGTGGTGGTGGCAGCCACCAACCCTAGACTGAACGCCATGGTGGGCGATGCGGGATCCCTGGTGCGACCTCCTTGAACGACGAAGATGATGATGAAGACGGCGAGCGCGCTGATAGCGAGGGAGGCCGAGAACGGCGTCCATGATGGAATTGAAGGTAGGCATACCTTGTCTGTTGATTCCTTCTATTGTTTCTTAAGGTAGGCATACCTTGTCTGTTGATTCCTTCTATTGTTTCTTCTCGATCTCCTTGCGAGAGCGAAAGTGTTGATAACGTGTTGCGAGTAGAAAAGTGCGAGAGATTGAGCAAGAGATTTGTGTTTCTGTATTGATCAATCGGTATCCTTTTATACATAGTAATGGGATGGCAATTTGAGGCACGATGGTTGAGAACCATCGCGCCCGTTGCAAAGGAGTGGTGAAGGAACGGACGCTTTGCGCCGATTGCCGAGAAGTGGCGAAGGAACAGATGCGTTGCGCCCAACGCATGCGTCTAACCGCTCTTCCTCATCAAATGAGTAGTAGGAATAAGCAACTATAATGCTTAATCCACCAGGTGGAAGAGATCAACCTTTACATTTCTTAACAAAAATCACTTCTAATGCGTTGTTCAAGATGTTCAATACAGGTGGAAATCACTTCTAATTCATGCCACTATTTTGTTCTTTTTTAAAAAAAATCTCAATAGTGCCACTCTTCCGCCTTCCCGGATTCTGCAAATGTCATTTCTGCTGCTTTCAGTTAATTTTGGCCGCTAGGGCTCTGGAAAAAATAGATTGCCCACGTTTTCCCGTTCAAGAGGCAAGCTGGCAATGATCACATAAGATCAGTAGCTAGAAAATAACTTCCGCAAATCACTGCTAATGTAAATGTTTAGGACACCAAGGAACATTAGCAGCAGTCACTAACTTTTGTCCTAAATTGCTTGATTACATTAACACACAAAAAGGGACCATTTGATCTATATTCTGAATGTGAACGTTACTTGAAGGCATTCCGCATCACCAAACACTTCCATGTAAACTCATGCTCAACCGATTACATATATCATGAGAAAATTGGGAGGTGCAGCACAGGGCTAAGCAGACATTCCACAAACATGTTTCTCAGTGTAGGAGCACTATACATGTTGAAAATAAAGGGAAGAGAAGTACAAAACTCTCGCTGCATCAAAGTAGGTCCTGTAAAGACATCAAACTTGCTCATGGGTGGACGCCTGCCTGGGGAACTCAAGTCAACCATACCTTTCTCAGTGGCCCACTGCGGTCTTAGTCTGCAGCCAGCAATAAAACCATGTCATTCTCCAACACTTCACCGAAATGAGAGCCGCCATGGACACAGCCAAGTAATAAGTTCTGAATGCCATCTTCACCATCACTTCAGCAGAAATGTGGAAACCCAGCATTCAGCACTCTGTGAAATTGCGCCACCATTTCTAAAATACATATGGTAACCAGCGGTAAACATTCTAAGTGGCCTTATATGTCCTTCATAGTTTATTCAGCCCTCAAATTCAAAATTTCCCTGGCAGTCCTCTTCCGGAAGTAATTCATATGTTTCTATGAAAGACAACCAATTTCAAAACCAGTTAATTTTGCTTGAAAAAAAAATTCATAAACTTCATTTTAACTTCTTCCAAGTAGAGCATATAAATTGGCAGGAAGCGCAAGATCCAATTTAGTACCTGTCCAAAAGTAAGGTCCATGTCTCTGCTGTAGAAATCTATGTATTTGAGCATGAACATGCCACAATCCCACCTAAATGGAAGGCAACCAAGTAATGAGTACATTACGCAAATTTTCAAAGGCATAGTAATGCGATATGCCTGTGTTGAACTCTATAATGTTCTTAGAATTGCATCTCCTTTTAAGGAAAATAAACCAGTTCTATTATTGTATAATGTTGGTCAGCAAGACAATGATACACATACTAGAAAGAAAATTGAGAAAAATACCCATTCTCTTGTAAAGGAAGGTTTTTTACACCCTCCTGCTTCCATGAAAGAGCATCAATATGTTGGCCACTCTTATCCTTCACCTCATCTACAAGATACCTTGCCTGGTTAAGTGGGAAAAATAATAATTTAGGATCACATGGCACTACAATGTTAAGAATCACCAGCAAATGCATGTAAATGTGAACTGAATAGATCCTGGGTTCCTGAATGAAGAAATGTATAAAACAAATGGATTTTGTGATGTTTTCCTCAAAACTAAGGTTTAAATTTTTTGTAGTTCTATGTTTACATGGTCTTTCCGTGATTCATACCATCATTTCAGTAGAAATTGAGAAAGGAATTTCAACAGCCATCAGATTTTCTCACGTATAGACACATAAAACCAAGCTGTTAATCAGACAGTCAGATTATACTACTTACCAAAGTTCTCAATGCCTTCATGTCCATGCTGCCAAGTGAATCCAGAAATTGAAACTTTTTGTCCCTTATGTTTATGACTGCTAAACACCAATGCACTTCCTTGTGTATAGGAACAAAGATCTGGACAGAAATAACTGGTTCAGTCAGATAATAGTAAAATCCCAGGAGAATTCAGCTTGAAAAGAGATACAAAATAGCATTTTACCTTATCACATTCAATTAGGCTGTAACCTAACTTCCTTTTAGTTGTCCATCTTCTAACAGACTTATAATCATACCCACCAGTAATGAGCTGATAACAGGGGAATAAATACATGGCTAGTTAATTTGTATCTGTTGAGTTTTTAAAGAACATATATCATACGAGTTAGGATTAGTGGAATACTCAACTCAAATACAATATTGATCAGTATCATAAGTTCCTAACTAACTCTGCCAATAAAGGCTCTGCAAACAGTTGATACCATGAATATAGAAATAAAACCATATACTAGTTGAATAGCATGCACAAGTGCAACTTTCTTGTAAAGATATAAGAAAGGAATAAACAAACAAAAGCAAACTCAGCAAATAAGATTTTTTTTTTGTCTAGTTCTCAGAAACATGGCACAAGCAAAAGCTTCATGACTCTCTACACTAATCATGTTAAGGTAAAGCAATATCAAAATGGAATCATGGAAACAGAAGCTGACCTTTTTGTAGAAAAAGGTATTGAAGAAGTGGCATTTCAAAAACTTCTTAGGTTCTCTCAGTTCCCTCTCTTTCAGCAGCTCAAGATACAAATTTATGACCTGAAAATATCAAGGAGCTGATGTCAAATCCAATATGATCACCTTTTGAGTTCAAACAGAAGAAAACAGCAGAAGCAATAAAATACCTCATCATTTAGCCACTCCGTTTCATTCAAGCACTGCAAGATCTCTCTTGTTATGACAATATTTGATGATTCATGTACCACTAGTCTTTCACGTCTGAAAAAAAAATAGATGCCACGGATTAAGCTACATATTTGCTCAAGAATTTTTCTATTGTTTACTGTTTATGAAGAGAAAACAAGGAACCAAACCTGTTACGACCACCAAGAGCATGATCAACACTATCCTCATCCTCATCCGTAAAAGGAACAAAAGGTTCCTCCTGAAACACATGCAAGAAGTGGGACCACATGTTTAAAAACGAGAAATGAAATAGCATACTCTTCAGTAAGATCATCTGCTAATTTCACTAGATTTGTAATACGGAAACTGCAATTTTCAGTATTTAAAAAACATAACACAGTATTTCTTTCACTTTTCAGTATTAATGCAATTGCTAGCCTGAAAGCTCATATCCCTTAGGTATATCAATAAAATGCTTGGATCATACTCCCCCCATCCCAAATTATAAGGCCTATATTTTTTTACACGGTCTTCAATGACATACTTTGACAGTTTGACTATTAATTTATTCTATGTATAAGTTTCCGATGAATATGAAATTAGCAACACATGAAAGTACTTCAAAATATGAGTCTAGTGATATAACATGCATAATACTTATTATAAATATGGTTAGTATGATCCTTAGTCAAAAGTTACCGAGTTTGATTTTCCTAAAAAAGAGGGTGCCCTATAATTTGGGACGGAGGGAGTAATTAGCTTACTGTCCTTTTGGAAGTCCATAAATTATGGAAAGTAACAACAGACCAAATTATCTACCGCGTTGTATAAAAGACTCAATTGACACACATCCAGGAACGGATTCATCATTTCTCTCTCAACCAAATAGGACACGTGGAATTTGTAACTTCAATTTTCTTTCTTCACGATCTTTCTAGTCTTCATGATCTTTCTAGTAAGCCATGGCAACAAGCAAGTTGGCGCTATGATACAATATTGTGTTAACCTATGACACACTAACAGTATCACGCTATCACTGAAGTGTACTAGCGTTACGAACAAGTTAATAATGTTATCCATGTTGGTGAAGAAAACAAACAAAAGTTCCCTTTTATCGTCATCATTGTTTTCTAAAAATGCCCCTCTCCTTTACCCATTTCATTGTTGCAATAAGTACACATCAGGTTCATAAAATAAAATATGCTGCGGTATATTATGGGCATGCCGGGGTATATATTATGGCTGAATAATAGCTCTTTTGTATAGACAACCCATACATTTCCGCAAAGTTGTAGCATTTATGTTCGATTAAAGCGAGTGCTTAACAATTCATAAACTGTCTATCAGAAAATAAGCAACAGAAGATGCAAAAAAAAAAAGGGAGTTACCTCCTTCCTGGGCGTGAATCGTGGGAGGACATCAGCAAGCTGCTCAAGGCCGAGGCGGCCCTTCTCTGCGAGGCGCACCTCGAACTCGAGTGCCCTGAGCTTGGCGTCGCGTCGCCGGCTGGATGCCTCATAGAGTTCCTTGTAGAGAGGGACCCTCCTCACCACAACGCTACCCTTCACCACCTCCTCCCCCTCATTTTCTTGCTTTTCCTCGTCATCTTTCCTCTCCTCCGCATCGTCGACGGCGATCACCTCCACCCTCGCCGGCGCATCGGTGGTGGAAGGAGAAGGCGGCGGCGGCGGGTGGGTGACGCTGTTGACGAGCTCAACATACTGCTCGAGGCCGAGAGACCGCGGATGCTGCGGCGACGAAGGGGAGGGGGTGAAGCACGACGGATTGGGACGGGAGAGGGCGGAACCGAGGCGGAATGCGCGGACAACGCGTTGGGGCCCGTGGATAGGGCGCGGATGCGGCGGAGGCGGAGGCAGGCGGCGGTGGCGGCGGGGCAAGGAGGAAGAGTGGGACGTGGAGGCGCCTCCGGCGGCGGCGGCGGAGGACGAGGAGGAGGGGCCCGACGCGGCGGCGGAGGAGGAGGGGAGATGAGGGGGCGGCGGAGAGGGAGGAAGGGAGGCGTCGGCGAGGGATGGGGAGGAGGAGGAGGGGAGGGGCGCGAGCTTGGGCTTCTTGGAGGGAGGCGGCGGAGAGGGAGGGAAGGAGGGGAGGAGGCGGTGGTCGGCGGAGAGGCGCTTGCGGCTGTCGGTGAGCGCGCCCATCGCCGCCGGCGGAAACCCTAGCTTCGCTTTTCGTTCGGCCTCAGATCGAGTCTGTCTCGGGGAAATGGAGGTATGGCCCATGGGCCCGCTCGGTCATTTTCTCCGTCTTTTTCCTTCTTTTTTTTTTCGCGTGCAGTTGTGAACTGGTATGGCGTTCTTTTTTCCTTTCTTTTTCAGGGGAGCAAAATGAGCAGCAGATTTCCAAGTGCCCAATTGTGTGTGTGTGGTGCCCAAGATTTTAAATCTCTTCTTACTATAAAAATATATAACCCACTAACTATAATTCAGACTCTAAAACTCAAATCTCAATGTTTCACGTCATCGTCAGTTATCAACCGTTAGATCAATGGATTAGATCGCCTCTCAACCATTCGATGAAGAAAATGCATCACAGTGAAATTTGATCCCAGTCCAGCCATTATCTAACACACAACCACCACATGAGCCCATCTACTTGCTCCCACCATGTAAGGCCCATTTAATTCTATTATGGCCCAAACTCAATATACCGAAGGTTTTTGGGTTTCGGTGTTCTCCTAGAGTCGGATGGTGGTGGCATCTCCTTCTCTGATGGAAGATAAATGTTACACATTCAGACCCATATGAAATCATGGACATGATGCTTCTCTGATCAAATGTGATGTTACTTAAGTTACACATTCACACCAATTTCGACATGAACAAAGCTACAGAGTATTGAAAGTTAATTCTGCAATTCGTTTAATTTGTACTACTAATTTATTATATGAGGCAAACGAGGATATTAGATGGTGACTCTAAAAATCACATGTATATACCTAATTATCAGGGTTATGGATAAGGTATACTCTATGATCATAGTTTAAGCTTGGTAGGGCCCACCATATATCAAGTCTTATACGGAATTAGGCCTCATATACAGGAGGTGTTCTGAATAAGGAAGGGTAAGCAGAGTTCTACATGGAAACTATAAGGACTACTCGGATCGTATCCATACATATATCCTTAGTTCTACTTGAACAAGGGGACATCTATGGATATAAATACAAAACCTTCTAGAAGGAGAGGGGTCAAGCCCAGTCAGGGAAAGACAGAATAATCATAATAGACATCAATACGCGCTACCAAACATCGATATCTTCGAAGAGTAAGGCTACTCCGTCGTCGACTACGTGTGGTGGTTTATACCACCGTGTCGACGACGACTAGATAGGTTATCCCAAATATTGTAATCTAGTGATACTTATATATAATAGAAACACCGGCTTCAGCCAACAGAAGTAGAGCTATTACCTGTCAGATAAGGGGTCCGAACCTGTATAAAAATCTTTGTCTCCTATTTCTTTTACCTCAAGCTCGCGTATGCTCAGGTACCAACGATCCCCATACTATGCAAATACCATAGTTGTGATTTATAACATCAACACTAATAGCATTTACATATATGTCTTTTTTTCATTTGTTTACGTTCTATTTGCCATTTTGTAACTAAATTCGTTAAGGGAAGAATTGTTGTGGCCCACTTACAAGGACAACACTCAATCTCACATGTTTTAGCACTAACTATAAATTATTCATACATAATGTTACCCCATATCATGGTTTAGTACATAATATAAGATCTTTTGCTTGCCTGCTTTGAAATTGTTATCCAAACGAGCAAGTAGTTTCCATCTTGCAAGACATCAGAATTATATTGACAATTTAACATACAAATGCCTCGGCTATATTACATATATGAATTCATCTATTGCGCAACAATTTTTATTTTGTCAAGAAAGCTTATTTTTCTTACAAAGTCCTACTGCAACACACGGGGTATCCACTAGTATCACTATAGAGTAATTACCGCCTAATTATATTATACCTACATAGTAACTTTTATACAAATAGTTAAAAGAACTTTTATACAGTCTTTTTGTCCAGGATACATGGTGTAACTACTTTAGAAGTAAAGAATAAGAAATTTTGTAATTGGTTTAGAGTTTGTAAAATTATCGACCCCGTTCATCAGACTTTCACCCATGATAATTGATTCGATCACGCTGCCCTCATGGATTCTGGCATCATCCGCTATCGCGCCGTGAACATCATCCTCATTGGACTTGATATCGTCGATGTTGTAAGCTCGCGCACAGGTGACAACATGTGTCCGTCATCTATAAGGGGTCACGCATGGCCAAGGTCCCCTTTGCGCATGTTGTAGTATGTGGTCCATTTGAACACGGAGCAATCGCCCATGGCAAGGCTCCATATGCAAATGGGTAGGATGTGGACATTATAGACACGGAGCGAAGTCCGCGACCGAACTCCATATGTGTCTCCTATCGAATGTGCCAAGCACCCCCGACCTAGCTACTTGGTCAGCTCCCTTGTCGCGTAGCCTGCGTCTAGGCCTCCTTCGTCACGGCCATTTGCTAGTTGCTGCGGCGTGAGAGGGGACAAGTGATGGAGCACGATTCACTACCGAGAGAGAGGCCATGGAATTGAGACCTTTTAAACTAACCAAACAAGGTTGATACCATCAATTGCATGCACATGAGGGGGAGCCAACTAGGCCAGAGGGGGAGCCAAAGAGGTGCTACCATGTAAGTTGGAACTTGAAAAAAAAAACAATTACAACCTATATTTAAGGATAGAAAGAGTAGTAGCTTGTATGCTTTTTGACCATTTGATTACATCGAGATGTATACAAAGAGAGAAAATACATGTAAAAGTCTTTTAATGTTTGTGTACAGAAGTTCCAATATAGTTACACTATAGCTAATGGTTAATTACACTACAAATATACTATAGTTGTATGAAAGTTTTTTTAGAAAAAAATTATGATAGTTTTTTAGCAATTATGTTTGTTTACAAGAGAGCTAACCGTACACCAGGTTACACCATAGTTAAATCTTCATAAGATATATACAGTGTAAACGGATGTTGAGTTTGCCACGTCCTATAGACATTCATAAGAATGTGCATATGTGTTTAGAGAGATGTGTGCGCGTATCTACGTAATGTTGTATTTGTTTGTAGTGTGTTTCAACAAAAAGATAGGCTAACTTTAGTGCCCAGCACCAATACTAACACATTGGGTAGGCCTATGGGATATTAGAAAAATGCAAAAATAATTTTCTTGGAACCACTTCAACCTTTGCATGACTTCCATTTCATCCATCCGCTTGACCATACCAGATTATTCCAAAAAAAAGAAGAAAACTTGAATTAAAAATTTCAAAAGGTTGGACCACACAATCATACAAGTGAAGAATTTGTTTGTAGGTGTTTGTTTTATTGGAGAGACTTATCATAGCTAGCATAAGTCATGGTCTCAACTCTCAAGCAAGGACAATATGGTCATTTAAAAAACTCAAATGCCAACTCATAGTCAAACCAACTAAGGGACCTTTTGAATCGCATGAATGAGAAAACGGAGGAATATGGAAAACACATAATTCTAATAGGAATGCAAATGCAAAATAAAAGATTGCAAAACAAAAGAAAAACACAGATATGATGTTTGATTGGACCGCAGAAAAAAAATATGGGAATTGAATGAGAAAGATAGACTCAAAGGAATTTTTTAAAAGATTGGAGCTCTTGCTAAGTTTCCTCCAAAATCTTTATTGGATTGCCCATTCCACATGAATTTCAAATGATATGATAAGATTCAACCATTTGTTTCAAAGATCTTTATAGGAATTTTTCCTATAAGATTAAAATCCTCCAAAATTACTATGTTTTTCAAAAAAAAAATTAAATGAGCCCGAATTGGGTAGGTTCTAAGAATACGTAGTTTTCCACATATGGATTATAGATTATGATTATTACGGGCACACTTCTCAAGCTCCCAACCAGTGTGATTCTTAAAAATCTTTGTATATAATTAAGTTTCTTAGAATATTTGTGTTATTGTGTATAAATAACTTTTCAACTTCGTAAATCCAACTGGGCCTAATAATGAAATTGAGTGGAATAGTGCATGCTGAAAATTTTCTCGTTAAAATACCTTGCAAAAGACTCGCCTTCAAATCTTCAATTGAGTTATCAATATGGTTTGGGTGGACATATATATTCAAGACTAAGAACAAATTACAAGCCTAAACCTTATCATTATTTATGCATCGGTCTAGGGATTTTTTTTTTCTCGAACAAGGTCTAGGGATTTATGAAGCACGATCCCTCACTGCCCTTGACTGAAAATTTTCCACGGTAACAATATATTAATTGAATTTTCAACTTCATCTCATCATTGTTACACAAAGCATCATCGCTTTCACAATGCACGCGCTGAACACGTGTTAAACAATACACCGAAACCTGCGTTCTTTTCGTACTTCTTTTCCTGGTGCCTTCTCACGTTACTTACTACTCACTGGCTCACTGCTCATAAAATTTGAAAAGCATTTCACAGTGTGGAGAGAGCACTAGATCAGCTTGGGTGGCCATCCGACGCCCTTATTTCCTCCCAAATTTTGAGTCAAAAATCAGTTCATCTCTTCATTAGCTATATGTCGGATGACCGGGTTGCGTACTCTTGAACCAATGCTCCAAACAGCGATGGCCTTTCGATCAGGTTTGCAGGACTGTCAAATTCCTTCGCTAGGCCTGGTAATAAGGGGAAAATAATTCTTCAGTTTTTCAGATTGCTAAGAACGTAAAATAACATTAGGATCATGAGCTCAAGTTTCGGTATTGGGAAATAGAATACATTGCTTCCTGTTTTGAAGTTTCAGTGAAGCTTACCGGCATCGATGACCAGGACTCTATCGCAGTCCATGACCGTCGGTATTCTGTGCGCGATGCTGATGATGGTGCAGGCTGAGAACTCTTCCCGGATGATCTTCTGAATCACGGCATCAGTTTGGGAATCCACTGAAGCAGTGGCCTCGTCCATGAACAGTATCCTGCTGTGTTTCAGCATCACTCGGCCAAGGCACAGCAACTGCCTCTGCCCAACACTCCAGTTCTCGCCGTTGTCGACAACTAGATGAAAAGGGCAAGCCATACTCATATTAGTATGTAGCAGTAACCGATGTAACAAATGAAGGGATTTTTTTTTCTGTGAAAAGATTGCGACGAGAGTGAGTTGTACTAGAACTTATGTAACAAAGGTTGGCCATTTTTCCGCTTAAGCCACTACTTGTTCATGTAAGCTAAAGTCTATGGAATTGCTCAGCACCTGAGCTGGAATTGTATGCAAATAACAGTGATTTGTAAATGAAGTACCTGATGCGTCAAGCTTCTCGGGTTTTGAAGTCACTGCATCTTTCAGCTGACAACGTTCCAAGGCCTAAAAGGGAAAAAAAATGTTTACGCCCTGAAAATAAAAGAATATGTGCTGGGGCACAGATTTAAACTTGCTTGTCAAATACCTGCCAAATTTCGTCATCAGAGTACAGCTGAAGCGGGTCGATGTTGCTCCGAATCGTCCCTTCAAAGAGGACAGGCTCCTGAGGGATGATACCGAACCGAGACCTCAGATCATGGAGCCCCAGCGTGCAGATGTCGATGCCGTCGATGATTATCTTCCCCTCAGAAGGCTCAACTATTCTGAACAATGCCTGGATCAGCGTCGATTTCCCACTGCCAGTTCTCCCAACCACACCAATCTTCTCCCCTCCGTGTATGCTAAGGGTGATGCCCTTCAGCACTAGGGGAGTGTTGTGCCTGTACCTAAACTGCAAAGGTAGACAGAGTACTTCAGGTTTAGCTACTGCACATTTTTCATCTTCAGGACCATTAGAAAGAAGAAACCAAATGTGTATTCTCCAGTGCTGATGCTATTCAAGCTGGATCAATTTGATAAAGATCTTTTTGAACGGAGTTAGGAGTTACTTTGAGATCAATGATATCGATGTCGCCTTTGTATGGCCAGTTTGCAGATGGGGCGGTGTCCTTGATCCTCCATTCTGCCTCAGATGGGATGTTCGTGAACTGCTTTATCCTCTCGACGGAAACCATTTTGTTTTCGATATTGCAACTCAACCAAATGGCCCAGAACATCACCGAGTTGAGTGACAGGCCATACGAGAGCGATAAACCGACATACTCTGCAGCAGCAATGGCATTTTCACCTCTTCAGCAAAGAAAAACACAGCTGATACAACTATATGGTAAAAGAAAAATACAGTGATCCATTTTGCCATACCTGGAAGGACGATGTTGGACGGCAATGTGACCATGAGCAAGGCGGTGACGCAGAGCACAAGGCTTCCGATGAGCTCCAGTCGCAGGCCGAGCCACTCGTTGGCGCCATTGTTGTGGAAGTCCATCTTGAGGCTGGCGTTGAGTCGGCTGAGGTTCTCGTGGAAGAAGTTCTCCTGCTTCTGGAAGCACCTGATCACCATGACGCCCTGCACCGTCTCCGAGAAGTGGTGGATCACCGGAGCCTTGGTGATCGACTCCAGCCGGGTCAGCTCCCTCGACGTCGAGATGTAGTATGACTGCAAAATCAAATCGGCAAATATCATGCCTCCATCGTTTTCTCCATACATATCAGTCGCTGCTAAAAATTTAAATTTTTAAACTTTTGTAGTTGATTTTAAAGTTTTTTTTATCGAAGTTTATTTTTCAGTATTATCATTTGAGTTACTAAGAACGTATATATAAAAGTTTTACGTATAAATTATTATTATCCGTATTTTGCTAAACAATGGAGCCTAAAAAAACAATTGAATTGATGTAAGAGGCAGCACGACTGCAAGTCGAGTCAGCAAATATCAAATTGTGCTATATAACTATTTATGTTGCATGCAAGTAATTAACGGGTGCGACTGCAACGTACCCGAAACCAGAGGTTGAGCATGAGCAGGGGCACGACGAGGACAACCGAAGGCCAGGCCACCTGGCACGTCATGATCACCACGCCGATCACCGTGATGTACATGGACACGCTCATCCACACGAAGAACGGCAGCAACAGATCGACGTTCGTCTGGTCCGATGACGCCTGTAGAATAGATCACATGCAAGAACATGTATTATATTATATACCTTCCTGATGAACACTATATATGAATTTCTCAATGTGGAGGAATTAAAGAAAAGCTCACCCTGGTGAGGATCCTGCCGGATGGCGTGGTGTCGAAGAATGACATGGGCGCATGGAGGATGGTACTGAGGACCTGCCTGAAGAACATGTTGGCTGTCTCGAGGCCAATGGTGGCGACGAGGAGGGCCCTCACCGTGACGATCACCACCGACACGGCGGCGATGATGGCGTACACCTTGATGAAGAGGTTTGGCTCGAACACGTCGCCGGAGGTCTGGTAGGCGAGCCAGTAGTCGGCGGCCATGGTGGAGGCCTGCCACGCCACGGAGATGGCGAGCACCAGCATGAGCCCCCACCACCCCCACGCCTCCGTCATGTACTGCTTGTACACGGTGAAGCTCACGTGCCCGCTCGCCCTCTCCTCCGCCTTGATCAGCCGCGACGACGCCTTCGCCGTCTTGATGTCGCCGCCGTTCGACGGCGCGCTCTCCTTGGGCGCGGACGGCTGGCGCGAGAGCGGCAGCTCGGCGGGCGACGTCGCAGGCGCGGGCGCGGGCGCGGCGCTGTCGACGAGCTCCATGGATGTCTCGTGCGCCGCGACGAGAGCGGCGAAGTCGGTGCCGGCGCGGAGGAGGTCGTGGTACCTGCCGGACTGGGCGACGGCGCCGTCCCTCATGACGTAGATGGTGTCGGCGTTGTGGAGGAAGTCGAGCTGGTGGGTGACGAGGAGGACGGTCTTGTCCTTGAGGGCGCCGCGGACGCATTCCCGGAAGATGTCGGAGCCGGTGTGGGCGTCGACGGCGCTGAAGACGTCGTCGAGGAGGTAGACGTCGGAGTCCTGGTAGACGGCGCGGGCGAGCTGGATGCGCTGCTTCTGCCCGCCGCTGAGGTTGATGCCGCGCTCGCCGATCTCCGTCTGGTCGCCGAACTCCATCATCTCCAGGTCCTTCTCCAGCGAGCACACGCGGATCACCTCCCTGTACCGCTCCCTGTGCATGCCCCGCCCGAACAGGATGTTCTCCTCGATCGTCCCGTTCTGGATCCACGCCGTCTGCGGCACGTACGCCATGCTCCCCCGCACTGTCACCTGCAACAAACCAAAGCAATTCATGCTAATGTCAACCGATGAACAAGTTTCAGGTTCAGAGACGCATCAAATCCAATGCCAATAATAGATGGACAAGTTTCAGGTTCAGAGACGCATCAAATCCAATGCCAATAATCGATGGACAAGTTTCAAGGTTCAGAGATGATCAAATCCAGTGCCAATAATGGATGGACAAGTTCCAGGTTCAGAGATGATCAAATCCAGGGCCAATAAAATAATCCATGGATAAGCTTTAGTTTAAGAGATGATCAAACCCAATGCTAATGCACATCATATTCAGTTGCCAGATCCGATGATTGAAGAATCAGCAGTAAAATCATGCACACGTGTTGCATTTTGTCGAACAAGACCCAATTTCGTTCGGAATTCAGAAACGGGTATCTTTCATAGAAATTCAGGAGCCAACCACCGATATAATAGCACAGGAATAACAGAGAACATAAAGTTTCACTTAATTCATAGATGACTATCCACCCCTAATGTCAGTGAATGTACGATGAAACATTAAAACATATCCAATCCAATGGAAGTGCACCAATCTATGGAACATTACATGAAGTTTTTATTCCTCTGAAGAACTGAGGAATGAATGTTCTTGCGATGGTGTTATGTAAGTGAAATTTGGTTCCCATTTTGTCGGAGTGAACATCAATAAGGAATTCATAAGTCATTATCCATAGTTTCTTTAAAACATTCAGAGGCCAATTAATCTCAAAGATTTTTTTTTGAAACCAGGAAGACAGGAACTTGTGCAGTTGTAGTACAGTTTGCTCATAAAGTGGAGTAACACATTGCAGCATGATCTGGGACTGGGAGATGCTGGATGTGATGCATGCTGTGGCTCAGTGAACATCACCAGTCCTAGCATCACAATTAATCTCAAAAATGTAGCACAAGATTATGCTATGTTTTCCCTTTCTCCATTGAAAGCTAATTAATATGCAAAAGATGAACTTTGTCTTTGTCACAGAAAACAAGGATCTATATGCATCAGCTTTTGCCTTTTGCTTCTCTCTGATTGTGGTGTTGTACCTACTGATAACCCCATTTCTAGCTCAACATTTTGGTTTCTTCTGTGGAAAAAAAATGCCCTTTTTTTTCCTATTTCTACTGGCATAAACTATTTCCTACAGTATGTGAAACATGTGAAATTCATGCTTTCTAAATAATGACCTTCAATTGCTTGCTTTCATGATTACCCCCAGTTTAATCATTTAGCTGGAACGGAGAGGACACCTTTGTCCTCTGGAAATCATAGTCAGATGACTTAGATCTATGAGTGCAGAAAGAACAAATGAATCGTAGCTGCATAGCCCCACACGAACATCTAACTAATCTACTAGTAGTACTATGGTTGCACCGAAATGCACGCAAATGCGTTAAGAAAATATGACAATACATTTGGAGTTTTGCAACAGGACATATACCATCACGCAAAAGTTCAACTTAAAACTCATTGTAATGGAGATGAATGTGCTGCGATTGGATGAGCTAGCTGCAGCCTTTTCAGCAGCAGAGTTTCAGCACACTCAACAGCTTACTACTATGTGATGCTACACCCTAGAAAGTGAACCCGAATTACTCAATCTACTGTACTTTTCTCCTGCCTTCTACTTGTAACAACAAGCAGAAACCAAGCCTGTCTTGGAACAAACCTCCTCAAGAGACCATTGGGTGCTAGCTACTACTGCAATCTTGGATGTTATGCTTGCCCGATTCCGTATCGGACTCATGTCATTTGCAAGGTGGCAACAGTCCAGCAGCGAAACGACATTCATATAGTGAACTTTGGCCACACGCTGACACGCGTAGTATATATATCCTCATCATGCAAAAGGAACTATTGGGGGATGCACAAACAGTGGTCCGTACTAGCATGAATAATCCTCCCTCCCTGTCGCAAAAATGGATCACTAGTATTTGCAGGCATCTGCTGCCTACAACAGTAGCAGACAGATGATGCTTCAGAACGTGCGTTCTTTTTTTCAGCTTTTTTCAGGTGCGGCCCTAGGGACCGATCGAGGACGAATGGACAGAGCTTTTTTTATTTCCTCACGAAAAATTACACGTCAATATATTAGAAAAAGTAGAGTTTCAGTTACATAACGCAACGATTAGAAAAGCCACTGTCGTGGACATGAAAAAATGAATAAACTGAATAAAACTGCTAAGTTTAAACTATGAAAAAGGAGCTCCTATACGGAGGGAGATTTGTGGGGGAGGAAACCCCACTATGC
This sequence comes from Oryza punctata, assembly GCA_000573905.2. NCBI lineage: Eukaryota > Viridiplantae > Streptophyta > Magnoliopsida > Poales > Poaceae > Oryza > Oryza punctata. The sequence continues at coordinate 15,471,268 of CM002488.2, forward strand.
TCCCAACAAGCCCCCAAACGAGACAGCACCCGCCGATGACCAGAACCGGCCTTCCTGCAGGATGGACTCCAGAACCACCGACACTGATGAGAGCGAGGAATCGAAAACCCTGGAGTTTCGTTTTTTCCACAGCTACCAGGATACCAAGAGTGCTAGAGGGTTGAAGCCCTTACGAAGATGCTCAGGCAGGCATGCTCTAGACGACGATCACCAGACCTGAAGAGAGCAACCACGGGAAGGAGCGAGGCCAGGCCAACCAGGGGGAGACAGGACATGGTGCTAGACCTGGCATGCGAACACACAGTCAAGGAGGATGCGGTTCACCGTTTCAAGTTCTTGGGTGCAAAAAGGACAGGTCAGGTGGTTGTCGATGCCGCGCTTTTGCAGAAGGTCAGCCATCCAACAACGGTGCTGGAACGCAAGACAGAGGGAAAGTTTGCATTTGGTAGGACCTTTAGACTACCAAAGCAGATCGGCACAAGCAAAGGATTGCTGGCCTAGGAAGAAAGCCTGACAGTTCGAGCGAGCTAAGTAGCGCGCGTTGGTCGCTTGTCCAACACCAGACAAAACGATCCTTTGTGCCCGAAGATAGCTGGATGGGACGCACCGCATCCCAAACCATAAGGAATTGGGAGATGACAGGGACCGTGAGAGCGCCCCAAATGTCCCTCACCCAAGAGTTGTCAGCGAGGGTGGAGGTGACCGTGCGTGTTGCGGAAAGACGCATGGGCACAACAAGGAGGAGGTCCGGTGCCAAGGAGGTCAGGGAGAGACACTCAATCCATTGGTCCGACCAGAAGAGAGCCGACACGCTGTCACCTGGCACAAGGAAGGTGGAGACCGCAAACATGTCGGTGACGCTCCAGTTGTGGGAGGCCTTGAGGTCAGCCCAGTAGGGGTGGCCAGATTGCTAAAGCTAGAGCCAACGCAGGCATAGAGCGAAGCCAGCTGTCCTCAAGTCTGCAATAGCCAGACCTCTGACGGCCCTTGGGCAACAGACGTTCGTCCAAGACACAAGGGACTGTCCTCCCTGAACCGAGTTTGTACCCGACCATAGGAAAGCATGACGTTTCTTGTCTATGGCCTTGACGACCCAGTCCGACAGACCGATCGCCATGGACACATGGACCGGAATAGAAGAGAGCATGGACTGGACCATCATAGAGTGACCGACCAAAGTGGTGACCCGACCCTTCTAGGGAGAAAGGCAGTGGGAGACCTTATCCACCAGAGGTTGCAGGGCTGCTTTCGGTAGCTTGCAGACCGACAGCGGGATGTCAAGGTAGGTGCAAGGAAACTCAGAGATAGAGCAGGGGAAGGAGCTCTGCACCACCTCCGAGTCCTCGACCGAACAACGGATTAGGGTAATTGAGCATTTGGCAAAGTTGATGCGTAGCCCTGAGGCCGAACCAAAGACGGAGAGGATGCCTTGGATAAACTCCAAATGTAGTCGGACGAGGGAAAGAAAGAGGATCAGGTCATCAGCGTAAAAGAAAGCACGATGCTGCAAAGCGCGATTGTTGAGAAAGAGAAAACCGCCTGAGTGGAGGCCTTGCGGATTATCGCATTAAGCACATCCATGAGAGCATGGGAGATAGGGGATCACCCTGCCGGAGTCCCTTCCGGTGGAGGAACCGGGGACCCGGCACCCTGTTGACCAACACCCTAGCGGAGGAGCGACGGAGAATCAGGTAGATCCAATCATGCCAGCAACGGCTGAACCTGAGGTGGCCAAGCACTTCGAGCAGGAATGGCCAATTGACTGTGTCAAAGGCCTTCGCAATGTCCACTTTTTGGAGTAGACGAGTCGTGCGCCTGGCATGGAGTGCCTTGACCGCAAGCTGAACATAATGAAAGTTGTCATGGAGAGAACGACCTTTGACGAAGGCGCTCTGGTTGACAGCCACCAGCTCGTCAAGATGAGGAGAGAGGTGGGACGCCAAGATCTTAGAGAACAGCTTGCCAAAAACTGTGGATGAGTCTTATCGGGCGGAAATCCTTGACCTCCACAGCCTTATCCTTCTTCGGCAAGAGGGAGATGACAACATCGTTGAGGAAGGTGAAACCCTGCCCGTTTGCCAGAAATAGGGCGTTGAGGGCAGCCATAATTTCCTTCTTGGTCACCGGCCAGCAAGATTTGTAGAAATGGCATGTGAAGCCATTAGGGTCAGGCGCCTTATCTGACCGCAACTGCTTGATCATTGCCCATACCTCATCCTCAGAGAAGGTGTTGTCTAGGCCAACCAGATCTGCTTGACGGACACCAAGAGAGTGTAAGTCGAGGCAGAGATCTCGCTAGACACTCGTCCCCATGACACCGCTAAAGTGAGCGGAGGCACGTTCCTGCAGGTCATCATGTTCGACTGCCAGTCGGTCGCCATTGTGAAGACGCGTGATGCAGTTCTTCCGTCATCGGGATGGACATACCTATTCTCTCTCTCATAGAAAACAAGCTTACTATAAGATGTGATTTTATTCAGATTCGTAATATTAGAATATGATATCCGATAATAGTTTGTTTTTTTATGGGATGTGATTTTATTCACATGTTGTTTTTTTAACTTACCCAACATGTGCTATACCTACTAGCTGCCGAAAATTTATGGACCCAAGAACAAGAAAAATCAACAGGCTGTCGCTGGCAGCTTTCGCCGGTGTGACTGACTAGACGAGAAAGCGAAGCAGCCACGCTGCTGTGCTGTCTCAAGGTCACGGGTGCAACAATGGGAAGAGGCCAACGGTTGCTGCTCCTTTTTACACATGCTAATCTCGTGCTAGGCACGGCCAGCAAACAGACGAACAGATGACCAAATTCGCAAGCACAAAATGTTGATATATTATTTGGATGCCGTTCATACGTTTTCTTCTCCGTGATCTATGGCTACAAGTTGTTATAAAGAATTTAGGGCTTGGATATAGATATTATGAAAACATGTGAAATTAAATGGAGGAATATTAAAAACAAGTGAAATTAAATGGGAGAATGATGGAAGGTGGTGATTAATTGAGAATATAATTTAAATTTTAAATGTTATAATTAGTTATATTTTAGGATGGGTGGAGTACATTACAATTTTCTATAATTCTTTTCTAAAAAAAGATTTTATACAGATGTATGTACGATTGTCCTACCAGGCGAATTTGTAACTATACGGTTATTGGTAGCAGCATCAAAGTACTAATCATGAAAAATCCACCACAAGTATAAGTTTTCAGTGCATTTTTTCATTGCCTTTCCTAATTAATACTTATCTGTTTATAAAACATTTAAAATTATAACTTATATAAAAGTATTTATTAGTAGAGAAATATACTAATATATATCATTTTCATAAATCAGATCTTAATGTTGAATCCATCATCCAGTTAAGACTTCATCTTCGATATTTCAATTATATGTTTTGAAACTTCATTTAATTGAGAACCGGGGAAGTAAAAATGTACTACAACTACTTTAATCAGGAAATGTTCTGATACCCTAGGCTTTTGATTCGTGAACCTTGATAGACACATAGGGTTCCACTGTCATTAAGCGATCAGTCGATTGAACGCTCACAATTAACAGGGAAAAAAAATGGATCAGGACAAACGTGCGACATAGACTACCGACCGATGGTATTATAAAGGAGACGTACGGTTGATGGAAGATCTGATATTGATTGAAGATCTGAAAGAGTCTTTTGATGTACATCATATTCCTTGGAGTGACTATGACATATATGTCGTACGTGTATGTATCGTCAATTGTAGTAGATGTGGGCTATAGCAACTTATAATTGAAATAACCCCCCAAAGAACAAAAAATTGCACCTTCTTTCAAAACTATCGATCTCGTTTGAGAGGTACGGTGTGTAATAGGTATTGAGATTTCCTGATGACCACATAACCGGCTTGCAAGGCCTAATTAATTAATGGTCACTATATGATCAACCAAGAAAGTATAAACTTGCACTATTTCCATTGGAATTGCTAATTGATAGTACTTCAAACGTTCTAGGAAAATAAATAATTTATAGCTACTTCCTTCGTCTTATAATAATTATGCTTAATTTTGGACGGGGTATTCTAATCCTTTTCGGAAATCTCAATGTGATAGATCTCTTGTAGTCCACGTCGCCTTATACACATGATGGGCATGATCACCGGGTGTAGCTAAGCCATGCGTATATTAAGGGCTTGTTTGACACACTTCCAGTTCCAGCTCCACCTCTCCTGGAACCGGAGTCCAACCAAACAGTTTCAATTCCAACTAAAATAGGAGGGTAGCTGGGTTTAGGTTGTTCCATAATTCTACTCTAGATCCAACTACTGAAGTTAAATTTAGTAGTTGGAGCTCTATCAAATAGACTCTAAGTACTACCACAAGACCACGACTAGTCCTCCTAAATGCTACAACTGCATCATCTATATATGTGCAGCGCGTTTGATGCAACCGGCTGGTTCGTGTCCCGTTCCCATTAAGAAGATCGATCGAGCATTTAGTATGCAGGAGTTTTATAATAACGTGTAAGATATTATTCACACATTAAACAAAGTTATCCCTTCTGCTCTGATGCTTAAGTTGTTGTCGGACGTTGCCGGCCGGTCGGCTCAGTAGATCACTCAGTTGTTCCTCACACCACACCATGCAATACTAACACTCTGAGTGTATCTGTGATGCCTTATGTATAGGATTTTATTGAAAACCACTTCTCACAAGTGTACTGAGAACCGATCTAAAACTGAACCAATGATTTTGTCAACAACGACAAAAACGGGTTAATATCAACCGTTTTTACAGAACTAGTGGTTTCACGAAAACCGATCAGTTTAATAAACACTAGGGATTATTATTAGTTTATACTTAATTTTTTAATGTAGCTTCGACCTGTATATTTTTGCTCTGATCTTCACGTACGGCACCAATATATGTTGACCAAATTAACAACATGTAGGAGGACTCCTCCAATTGTCATCACTGCAGGTAGCTGGTCTCCGGTCCATAGGCAAGGCACACGCTGTCTAGCCTGTCTATCGGATCGGAGTTAATGCCGGCCCGTGCCCCCACGACCAAACTATACATCGGTCGGTACGTAGTGTGGCCCGATCGAATCATTGCACGTCGCTTTGCATGCATCGCATGCATGCCATAACGCACGTATGCACGTCGATCTGTTTCCTCGTCTCCATCTTATATCGCTTATCGCCCACGCGTTTGGTGAGCACAACGTGACATGTATTCAATCGTACATATACTACTGTACCCAACTAATATAATTATTCTAAGGTGGGAGTAGTTGGTTATACGTACCTCGCCGGAGATCTTGCGCATCTCGCCGAGGATGCATCCCAGCAGCGACGACTTGCCGGAGCCCACCATGCCGACGACGGCCGCCAGCGTGCCAGCCCGGACGTCGAGGTCGATCCCGCGCAGCACCGCCGGCTGCCCTGCCGTCTCCTCCTCCTCCTCCCACGCGAACTCGCCGCCTCTCACCCGCACGGCCGTCGTCCCCGCCACCATCGCCGCCGGCGCCCGCTCCACCGCGCCCTCGTCCAGCTCGGCACTCGTCATGTACCTGCAATACAGTCGTTAGTACATTTTTGACGATATCGATCGATCGTCGAATGGTAGATATATAGGCGCGAGTGGGCTTACGAATCGAGACGGCCGAGAGAGACCATGGCCTGGGAGACCTGGATAATGGACTGGGGGAAGTTGCGCATGGGCTCCTGGAGGATCTTGAAGAAGGAGGTGGCGGTGAAGACGAGGCCGGCGTCGAGGCGGACGCCGACGAGGACGGAGGTGGCGAAGACGAGGGCGGCGATGGCGATGGGCGCGCTCCACAGGGCGATGATGTTGCCGGAGATGGAGTACATGAAGCGGGTGAGCCACCCGAACTCGCCGCGCCGGAACGCCTCGATGCGGGCGCTGAAGTGCTCCTCCCACGCCTGGAACTTGATCACCCGCATGTAGTTGAGCATCTCGTTCGTCGCCTTCATCCGCTTGTCGCGCTCCGTCATCAGCCGGAACTGGTACCGGTTGTTCCGCCGCGCACCCGCCAGCACGAACATCATCACCGCCACCACACCGGCGAGCGCCGCCGTCACCGGCGGGCCCAGGTACAGGTACAGCAATCCCAGCGCCACCCCAACCTGCAGTCAAAAAAAAAAGTTTACTTCGATTTACTGCTTTGAAGTCTGGACGAACGATTTGCGGTAGAAAATTAAACCAGTGCACTGTTACATCGCCGGAGTCATTGGGGGATGGTGGGCCACGTTTGACCAGTGCAACAGTGAATTAAATCTGGGCGCGGATCACGTGCTCAAATATATTAGTATTACTAGTAGTAGTGTATTCGGGCGAGGATCCGCGTGTGCTTCTACAAGCGGATCCCAGTAGTGCCGATGATCCAACAACTACAGTCGCTGTCAGTCGGCTGTCACTGGCCAATAGCTAGCAAAACCCACACTAAATTGGTCCAAGTCCCTACACTAATTAAACAAGCTGGATTTGGCCACTTATTATTCTCAAATGCTAGTTTTAAAACCAGAGCAAATGGTATACGTAGATTTTCTAAATTTATTCTAATCTAGAATTGACTTAATTTTTTTAAATTTTTTGACTGAATCTTACAAATATTTATTAAAAAACAATTAAAGCTCTTCTTAGAAAAAGAAAACCTATAAATACGATTTTCATGTTTCTTTCCACTCTGAAAATGTCAGAACGCATGATTTGAAATTAGATCCAATTGAGTAGTATTAAGGCTGAGTTTTTTTTTCAAATCATTTACCGGATTGAAATGAATTATTTGCTCCATGCTTCAAAAAAAAATACATTTTCTAAAAAAATATTGTACTGCTTAGACCACTTGTTCTAAGTTATCTATTAAGTTTATTAATCAAAATATTTAATTTATCCATATACTCAAGTAGATAATCTGCAACAATAATGTGTTCAATAATCTGTTTCAGATTGAGCCAAAACATTCTTTCCATGCCACATGTTCTAGGTTTTTTATGCTGCCAAAGTGAGTATCTGTGAACAGTTGAAGCATAACATCAAAACATAGGTACTGTAGTGTATACTGTGAGTATATTATTTAGAAATTCTTCACTAAGAACAAAAGTGAGCTCACGCTGCGTCATGACAAATTAACTTGCTACCTACGCCTTACGGTCTTTAATTCGCAGCAATACGAGCTACTATTGGCACCAACCACCAAATATATATGAGAATAAAACAAAAACTTCTTAGTGCAAAGAAACAAAACCAAAGAGACGCAAACACCTGTTCCGCATGGATTGCTTTAGGCCAAGAAAGGAGAAGGCACCGGCAAAACTGTGCTCTCCCACCAATCAATGCCCACACCAGAAAGGACTAAATCGGACTGTACCAAATTAGGTTGTACCGTACTGTACAGTACGTAATTTTTTCATAGTAGTAATGTACCGTCGACCCGTTCATTGTGCAGCTATTATTATAAACGCTATATTAATTATTAAAATGTTAATCGTATATTGAATTTGTATGGTTTTTTCATAGAAATCTTTTCAAATTATGATGATATAATTAATTAAAAATGTAGTTAAACTGAGTATTTAAGTATTAAACATGTACCCCTGTTTATTTAAGGCAAATTCCGCATCTAATCAGTATCTTCTATTTAAATTTTGAATGTTTTTTTTCCAACATGCGTAAACATGATTCACTCAACTACCTCCTGCAGATGATCTTTCTTGAAAAAGAAAAGCAGAGTCCAAATACTATACGATTGGCATATCATGTTTGCATGGAATACATTATACATAGGACATCGATCTCACAATTCTCTTTTGGTTAAATATAGAGTTATTATGTATTACGTTTAATACACAGAGTTTTCAACTGTTATGTTTAATAAATCTAGATGAATTGTCTATTTTATTCAGTATACTTTGGGTTCGTTGACCTAAACTACATATAGGAGTAGTTTTCATTGGGAAAAAAAATATGTAATTGTTGTTTCTTTTTTCAATAGGGTAGCACATCATTGTAGTCCCCACCTCCGTCAGTGATAAAACAGAGGACGGAGTTAGTCTCCTCCAGGTGCAAGGATCTTCAAATGGCAAATCTTAAATAATGGCTACAAACACGATTTGAGTATGACGACATTGGTATTATAGATCCGGATGTACTAACATGTACCGTTAATTAAATTTTTAGATGTGTACGGTAAATAAACCGGTGGCTGGTGACTGCTGACCTCGAGTACTTTCCTGACATGTGGTGTGCAGCATATCTGTAGTATTACTCTTGAACAAAACATTCCTACGAGTTCAGGAGTATATTAGCACTCAATTTATGAAATGATCTTTCTTATGTTTTGTTGATCTCGTAAGGACGAATCATCGGGATATTAAGTACTCCCTCCATAAAAAAAAAAGATAATTTCTAATGATGTACCTGGATGCATGCTTATTCAGATTCATCTTTATAATTTGATTTTAAAAGGTCTACGTATCAATACTACCTCCTTTTATGCTTGGAAAAAATAGAGAGAAGATGCTACGAAAAACACAAGCACCACCAGTTATTCTTGAGAATGTGTTACGGGTGTAATAGTTGATTGGACAACACACAACGAAATCAACGTTGGAAGCTGATGGGCACTTTGCTCCCGAAAAACACTACTGCTATACAGAACCGGTCCCCCCACATATTAACTACGTGTCACTGCCACTGGGCCCAGAGACCCCACCCAAGGTTCTACTAGTCTACTCTGTCTCTCAGCTAAAGCTGGTTCTGGCACGGGAAGTGGGAACAGCATTGCTGCAGAAATTCAGGGCTACCATATGTGGAGTACATTGTATGATTGTTATTTCTGGCTCCATCGTCAGAGACGACGAGATGTAAGTTTCCGAGCAATGCGCGTTCATACCAATTGATTTTCGTAAACGTAACGTTGGTTTTTGTTTTCGATGTTTATCAAGCCCCTCTCAATGCATGGTACCTGTCGGTGTCTAAAACTTTTTAACATGAGACAATGAAATCCTAGACCATTCCTATGAATCATCGTGCACCCAACTTCATGGAGTAGGAATAGCAATTTGACGCGAAACAGGGAATCGTGAATATTATTGTGTAAGTTTTCACATGGAACAGTCAATTTTTTGAGTTAGCGTGCTGTCGAAAAGGGAAAAATTCGGGGGAAAAAAGAACGTGTGGCGTGCGTACCTGGAGCGGCATGAGCCAGAGGTAATGAATCTGGAGCATCATGTCGGAGAGTTGCTGCGCGTCGACGGCCATGTAGTTGACGATCATGCCGAGGCCGTGCTTCTGGCGCGCGGAGCAGGAGAGGCGGAGTCCCTTGCGGTAGAGCGCCGTGATGAGCGCGCCGCGGATCTGCATCCCGAGCTTCTGGCAGTGGAAGTTGTACTGGTGGCTGCAGAACGCCTCCGCCGTCTTCGCCGCTAGCAGCGCCACCACCAGCCGCACCCCGTCCCACAGCGGCCGGTGCGGCGACGCCGACGTGAAGTCCACGAAGCTCTGGATCAGCGTCGGCCCCACGTACATCACCGTCAGCCGGAGCACGGCCAGCGACGCGTTCAGGAGGAACAGCGGCCAGAAGCACCGGAGCAGCGCGTGCCGCACCGGGTTGTTGTCCTTGCTCGCCCACGCCGCCGGCCAGTTCGATAGGAACAGCTCGTACATGCGCTCCGGTCGGTGCTCCGGCGCCAGCGTCGGCACGTCGGTCAGGTCCAGCGCCGCGCGGTACCCGCGCTTGAGCAGCGGGTGCATCCACGCCCACATCAGCCGCGACGGCCACGACGCCGTCGCGTACAGCGTCACGTTCTTGTAGTCCTTCACGTCGCCGCCGTTCCCGTTCCCCTCGGCGCCTTCGTGGCTGCTCCCCGCCGCCGCGCCGGCGGCGGAGACGACGGTGATGCCGGTGGCGCCGGCGATCGCGAGGAGAGGCAGGGGAAGGGAGAGGACGAGCACGACGATCGCGAGCGCGTCGTCGGGGAGGGCGGCGGCACCGGAGGCGAGGCGAGCGACGGCGGAGCCGGCGAGGAGCACGGTGAGCGCGGACGCCACGAGCCAAAAGAGGCGGAGCGTGAGCGGGTGCGCCGCCGCACGGAACCTCTTCTCGTGGGCGACCACCGCCGCCGCGGCGAGGTGCGCGGCGCACTGCAGCGCCAGGAACACCGGCTCCAGCACGTCGCCCCCACCACCTCCTCCCCGCGTCACGAGCGAGAGCACCAGCAGCACGGCGTAGAACACGGCGAGGGCGAGCGACGCCGCGAGCGCGACGACGTACCCGGGCCCGACCCGCACCGGGGGAGCCGGACGGGGGCGGAGCAGCGGCCGCTTGTCGTCGTCGCCGTCGATCCCACCATCAGCACCACCCCCTCGCCGCCGCCGCGACGACGACGAGACGGCCCTGTGCAGAGCGAAGCAGAGGAGCAGGAGCAGGAAGACGGCGGCGAGCGCGGAGAGGAGCACCCGCTGGGAGCAGTCGGAGAGGAATAGGAAGGCGGCCCACTCCGCGAATCCCGAAGAGGACGCGGAGGGGACCACGTCGCACGCCCGCGCCGTGAGCCACCACGGCGGCGGGGGCGGCGGCGACGCGAACGCGAGATCCATGGCGCTGGCCGCGCGCGCCGATCGATCGAGCGATCAGCGGCGGGGGCGGCGCATGCGGCGTCAGCGTGTGGTGCGGCTGGGTCGGGTTCCGTGCGGGAGTTTGGTCCTCTGGCCTCTTGGAAGGAGAGGGGTTAGGTTTGAATTGTGAATTTGTTGCGTTGCGGCGAGCGGCTTTGTGGCGGAGCGCTGCTGCTTATCTGTGGCGCTTCTCGTTTCCGCCGTGCAACTGCGGGCGGCGGACGGCCGACGCACAATGTGTTGCGAGTTGTGAGTTTGTGACCTCTCCTTTTTGGCTCCAAGCCTCTGGGGTATGTGCCAGCGGCCAGCCACTGTTTTGTTTAAATAGCTGAATGATTGGGTGACTGTGATAATTATTAGTACATGGTACAAACAAAGAAATTAAATACTCCCTTCGTTTTATATTATAAGTTATTTAACTTTTTCATTAGTTAAATTTGTTTAAGTTTGATCAAATTTATAGAAAAATATACTAATATTTTCAATACAAAATAAACATATTACCAAAATATATTCAATATTAAATTTAATGAAACTAATTTGATATTGTAAATGTTGCTAATTTTTCTATAAATTTGATAAAATATAAAGAACTTTGACAAAAAAAAAAGTCAAAGACTTGTAATGTGAAAGGAGGGAGTATTATAAAGTAAAAAAATAATTAAAATATTATTATAATAAATTAATACATATATACAGTTTTTTTAAAAAAAAAACTTTGCAGTCATCCATCATTTCAGTTCTTGCGAAAGAACAGTGCAGATTGAGCGAATTTCACATGAATGTTCCAGAATTTATTGGTATGGTTTTTCAAATCCTTACACGAAATTGAGTGCAGACACACCAGTGCACTGCATGGACAGCTCCTCAGTTGGAAATACCACATATATAACTCTCCACACACTTGTCCTGGAACAAATCAACTTTCATATACTACGAATTATGTACAAAAGTTAATTTAAATTCTATAATGGAGTGAGTATTTGGAACTTATAGCTGGTAGATGTTCCGATTTTGGCATTTTCGTATTTTGCGTAAAGGATTGATCGATTGTTTAGCTGGCCATGATACATGTAAGAGGCGAATAGGTGCTTCCGAATGAATGAGACTCAGGGAGCACTCTTTCATCATTTTCGGTAGCGTATTTAAGTATGTGTAGTATTTATGACCATCGGTATTAACCGTTTTTGGATGGAGTTAATTAGTATGATCGAAGACTCCATACCATCCATCTGATGATTTTGTTTTTATTTCGGTCTCTATTAATTAGGTATAAGCAAACTGTCTATATTGATGATTATTTTACAAATTTGGTGGAATATATAGCTTTATTTCACATTTATATATCCACCTAACATGTATTGAGAACAGGACGATGGTATACACAAAATCACAAACTCATTCCACTATTTCTCAAACCAAACAACGTACTGACGTAAGATTAAATGATCAATCGATCATCTTATCCCTCAAATCAAATGGCTCATTGTGATTTACAAGCACGAATGCCGTTATTTCTCTATTATGTATATGTTCTTTTCTTAGATTTTATTTTGATATATTTTGATGGCACAATATTATTTCTTTTGCATAGATACGTTAGGATGGAACTCACCGACACACATCCACCTACGATGTTTAACTTTGACCAACAATTTAAGATGTTACAACAATTAATATATTCGAATAGAACCTCGATATAGAGGGAATATGTTTTATATTATTTTTTTATCACATTGCATTTTCTCCCTAAATTCTGTTGAATGCAAGAGAAACATATATCAGAGTACTGTAGAAAGTTTTTTCTTTTAAAAAAATGTCCATAGGTAGTAGTTCAATAATTCGGGAATGGAGTAAATAATGGAGAGCAACATAGTTTTAATCCTAATACAGTTTCGATGGAATCGGTTGCCAGTGGATCATCAACGGCGAGACCGCGAGAGTACTAAGAATATACGATTCCTGAGATGGGTAACATCTCTCCGTGCCCAGTCGGTCGAACAGAGTTAATGCCTATTTTGTCTGGATATATTTGATCACCGGACTGTATCCGCTAGTCACATACTTACATACTACAGCTGTTGCTGCGTGTATTCATTCCATCTAACCTTTCCTATTTTACCTGTAGGCCCCACATACTCATAATTTAGCTTAGTATTCTTATTTTAGTCTTTCAATGGTAAATGTTAAAAATATATTGACGCGGAAGTGTATTTTTGGAAAAATGTACTATTAATGCCATTCTTCACTTGCCAATCTTTAATATTTCACACTACTTAGTGGTCAATTTTTTAATAGGGTGAAGTCTAATTTTGGGCATTGAATTTGGCTCGAAGTCCATTTCAGCCTACACTATAAACCGATCGTTTTCACCCCAACTTTTTAATTCAGGAAAAATAATATAAACCCTAGACCACATATATTTTTCCGCGGTTTGTTTGTAATGGAGTTGGAAATCTAATTGATTGATATATTGCATACAAAATAGACTTGTTTTTATATATATAATAGAAATAATAGTCATATATCAAATTCAGTTTTACTTTTAAAACCTAGCTTTGTGCCAAAATTATGCTAGAATATGTTGAAAACTCCACAATAGTCTTTTTTTCACCAGTCTGGCGAAAAGGTTCGATGTTTAGAAAATTATAGCCTCTAGTTCCAAATTTATATCATCTTAGATTTGAGTGTACGAGTTAAGAAAACGGTAAGTCTATTGCCTTTTATACAACACTAAAAATATGGATAATTTTATTTGTGACAAGGTAACATTTATTTAGTAAGAGGATATTAGGAACAATACTTGAAAAGAAGGTGCCACAAAAGTTTTAGGCAAAATTGCATAAATCACCCCAATTATCACCCTTGTTTGAGATTCCATCCTAATCCATTTTATTGCAAAACTCACTCACCTAACTCTACATGACCAAAATTACCCCATCCCCTAAGCACATGAGTAGCTGGTTCGGTCCATTTCTTCCAACATGGATCTACGGTGGGCTATATCGCTATATCAGCTAACCCATACTCATTTAGAGTGGTGTGGTGAGTTCAATTCGAGTTTTCTCTCAGCCAAAGAATGGTGTTGCTTCTAGGTCCCAGCAAAGAAGACTTTCACCTAACATTGAGTCAAGAAATAGCCTAGAACGAGCTCGGGTTGAACTCATCTCATAGCTACATTAGTTAAGCCTGACTATCTGATATGGCCCGCTGCGAACCCACATCGGATAAAATGGATTGAATGAGTTATTCATGAACACCAAGGGGTCAATTTCAGCTTAGCACTATTGGGGGTGGGCTTTTACCACAAAATAGGTTATGAGGTGGAATGTCAATACGACAATATTCCGTCATCCCAAATTATATGACACCTCTTTTTTATTTAGAAAAATCAAACTCGATGACTTTTAACTAATGATCATACTAACCATATCTATGCTAAGTACTATATATGTTTTATCACTAGAATCATATTTTAAAATAATGATGCTAATTTCATATTCATTGGAAATATAAAATGGAATGAATTAATGGTTAATGTATGTATTGACCATCATGCATAAAAAGATATAGCTATTATAATTTAAAACGGAGGGAGTAACAATTATAATGGTCTGGTCTGACACAAGGTTAGAATCCGAGCTCTTCCAGAGTGGTATCTCACTGATGGCTCGGGCCCCCCCGGAAGGGGGCCTTCTTCGCCTTCCACCTAAGCTGCGCTCCGAAAGGCAATGAAAAAAGCCATTGAATTAACTAAAAAAACGGATATAAAGGGAGTAAAAGTAAAAATTGCAGGCCGTCTCGCGGGAAAAGAAATTGCGCGTGCCGAATGCGGAAGTACTCGTAATTGTGTGGTTAGAAAGAGAAATATCCGCATCGATACAACAACGTATTGGTCCTGAATATGCTGGCCCCCTGGGACTTTTCCATGAAAAAAAGGGGGCAGGAAGCAAGATCAAATACCTATGATGTTTTAAAACGATTAATATTTAGAGAACAGTTGATAAGGCTAAAATGACTTACAGCCCCATCGTTTGGCTTTTTTGGAATAAGCCAAACAACATATTTGCAAATAAAAAAATAATTTTTAATAAAACTTTTATATATGTATTCTAAATGATCTAAAAGCAAAGACTAAAAAATAAACTACGATGAAAAACCCTAAAAATTAACTCTAAATTTAATATTGAAAATTTAAATTTTAGTTAATAAACATAAATATAAGAAAAAGATGAGACCGTTAATATTGAAATCAGAACGAGTAAAATGTGGCTTTTAATTTTGGGGTGGGGGTGGGGTGGGGGTGGGGTTGATATGACGGTTAATTAATGCAACCCCAGAATATTCAGATGCAGATCGACAACTGAGTTGAACACCCTTATCCCGATGCAACACCCTCCCATATACTCCAATTAAACAAAAGGGAACTCCAATGTTAAGGATCTAGCTAGAAGTGCAAGTGCAACAGTACAGTGGATCTAATTAATTTATCAGCTAGACTGCCATATCAAAAATCCAGCTTGATCTGCGAGATCCAACAACACCCTACACAAACCTTACTTTGCATTAGTATATACAATCATCACACCTACTACCAGTACTCCTGTAATCAGGGCTAACTAATCTTAATTAAGAAATCGGTAATCGACATAAGATATATATTCTCAACCATGCATCATCTTCTGACCAGCTAGCTAGCGCTAGCCGCATATACGTGATTAGATTAATCAATTACTAGTATATCACGCATATGGTCCATCTGATCTTCTTGTTTAATTTATACACGCATACGCATATCAAGCCGCGAGAGAGACTAGCTAGTGCAACACCGAACAAGAAGTCTTCAAAACCGATGAAAAAAGAACACCGAATAATTAGGAGAAAGAAATCAAGAAAAAAAACTCCAGTTTTGACGCATTTGTCGATGCCTTGGAGAGCAAGCACCGGGTCAACTGGGAAATTTAATTGATAATTCGATGTCTGATGAGTGAGCTAGCTAGCTAGCCAATTCGGCCAATGATAGAGTCGCCTGCCTTTATCTATCTCTCGTCATCGTCCAGCTCGAGCCAATTATTAACTGTTTCTGTGCTGACTGGTTGGAATGAAGAAAAAATGGAGATCCTGCAGACGAAGCGGCCGGAGGAGAAACTGACAAATCGCTCGCTAGAGAAATATGGCACGATTAGATCGATCGATCTTCGCTTTTACTCACGCACGTGGTCGTGAAAACGGCTCCACAAATTAATATATACTCTCTCCATCTTCACATACTTACTCCGTTCAAAAAACTAATCCTATTTATGTTCAAATTTATTATACTACATTATACATTTAATAGTTGATTGGGTTCTTTTGGGAGTATGTTAATACGAGAAAGTATTTTTAAAATTAGGTTAAAAAACCAAAATTATAAAGATTCACTACTGGCGAACCGGTCTTTAGTACCAGTTTGCAACCCCCTTAAGTCTCGATTGTGCAACCGAGAAGCACAATTCGGGACTAAAGATGGATATTTTTAGTCCCAATTAAAATAAACGGGACTAAAATGTATCTTTAGTACCTGTTGGTACCACCAATCGATACTAAAGATGGTAGCGCCAGGTGGCAGGTGCTAGTACCTATTGGTGTTACCAAACGGTACTAGAGTTCTTTTTTTTCTTTTTTTTTCCATATGCTCTTTGTTGTTGTTTTTTTATATACAAGCATACACATAAATATACATGCTAGTATATATAATATATACATGTTTATATTTGTAAATATATATTCATAAGTACATAGATATATGCATATATATGTACGTAATTAATTATAAATTTATATATCTTCATATATGAAGACATATAAATTTTTATTTAATTAAATATACACATGCATATATCTATATATGTGAGATATGAAAATGGACTAAATAAACATTTCAATAATTAAATAAATATAATTGCTTCTATATACATATATTAATTACAATCGTTGTTAATTTCTAATGTTCTATCATATGTTACAAAAGTTAAGACTAGGGTTAGAATGACGAATAGGCTTTCCATCTTTGTGGAATTCTCCAGTGGGATTAATAATCTCGTTCATGATAAATCCCATCAATTGTCCTTGAACGACCTTAAGAAGGTAGTGTGGGAGAGGTTCTCTGTCATCCAAACAATTTGTCATTTGGAAACACATTTCGATATAAATATTTGAAGTCAATAAGAAACATTATTTACTGAATGACGTTTACGTACATTTAGATCTTTGTCAGTAGTGATGTTGTGCGTTAAGGTGTGCATGTAGTGACAAACGTAATAGCCGCACAAGTTATTCCCTTATCCTTGTTGTGCACACTAAAGGAGAAACAAAATTAAGAATTTTATATTACTTTGGTAAGATATGTGAGATATAATTTTGGGTTAAGTCCTTACCGGAAAGTCCATCCTCACACTCAGTTCTTCTGCCCACGGCCCACGGATGGTAGTACGGAACCGTACCCATGTCCTATACATAGTTGCAACATACGATTAATGATCCGAGTTACACATATATAGTATCGATAGCAGCAATCATAATGACAGTGAAATAGATGGTAATACCTGTTAAGCACAACAAAAATGTGGGAAAAGGTTTCCTTGGGTTTCCTTACGGAGTCATAGACATGGATCTTGCTTGCGGGAAGGTCTATTACAAAGAGGACCCAGTGGTTGCTACAAATTATGTGTGATGATTTACATGTTATGGTATGAACAGGAGAAGCAAATTGGTGTTATTTACGGTAAAGACTCACCTTGTGTTGTAAGGCAATATTATATATGTCTTGTAATATTGTTGCACCAAGAATTTTAAGATATTATCCTCTGTATCTTTTTCAAAGCTTTCCAATAGCTTGACATTAACTTTGTATGGGTCCATGAAATCAACCCTGTAAGATCCTTGCCTACGGCATCGTTGAATCTCCATTCTACAGAGGGAAAAAAGATGTCATCAAGTATCCTAACACGGTAAACATTGTAAGGAGCTTACGACGAGCTAAGTAACGAAATAAAATTGAATGACACTTATAAAACCCATATGCTCATAAAAGCGACGTCCATGGAGTCTAGGTGGTATATAGGGAAGACATCCTTGAGCTTGACCCACATAGTCTCTTCTCTATTGAAGTAATCGGTATGTTTTATCCTCACACCGAACATCTTTGTGCCTTTGGCTGTTTTTTCATGTACCATTGATGGAAGCGGTACATCTATTTAGAGAGGCTATTCACGTGCTCAGGCTTGACGAGTGGTTCGCCAAGGTAAATTTGTATGCGAGATCTAGCACTGTCACTGTCTGGATAGGCTTTAGGCCCAACAGTTGCTCCTTAGTCAGATTTGTATCTTTGAGAAATCCTTCAATATCAATGGTGGACTCAGTTGACATCGGCTTAATGTCTTGCTTTGATTGTTAACCGAGCTGAGGAACTTCTTTGTTCTTCCCTTTGGAATTCTTAAAAGACTTGATCATTGATCGTTCATAGTCAGATGACAAGGTCTTTTTGGTCCGTTCACTCATCTTCAGAAAAAATTCATTAGTTGACGGGTCTATTGGAGTCTTCTTCTGTGGATTCTGCGGCTTAAAGTGGTCTTGCACTTCTTTTCTGACGATCTTGTCAGTCTGCTCGTCAGTCCTATCATACGCTGTTTTCTTGAGAGCGGCGGGTTTTGACTCGCCAAGTCTTGGCTTCTTCGTTTGTTGCATGGACTGTGATGACACTGGACGAGGTGGGCAAGACTTCCTGGAACTTGCAGCTGGTTGCGACATTGAAGTCGGAGGAGACGGTGGTGGCAGTGGTGGCAGAGGAGACGGTTGGCGTGATTGACTTAAGCGTTCGTCTACCCGTCGTTCTACCTCCTCTTGCATCCGTGCATGGTAGGTCTCGACCTTCATTTTGAGATCTGTGAGCTTCGCCTCTTGAGCTCCCTTGCTTCTCATGCGACTCCGGTACGTGTGGATGTCCTTTTCAAACCCATACTTCCATGCAATCACGCCTTCTCCGCGCGTTCGTCCTAGGTGCTCAGGATTCTCTAGTGCGAGCGTTAGCTCATCTTTTTCTCTGTCGGGCTTGAAAGTTCCCTCAACAGATGCCCCTAGGGCCTTGACGAGACGGTGTGCTGCTTGGCGTATGTCGTCGCTGAAGACTAGGGAGTCATCGTCGGGATTTAGTGTTCCCCCATGAGCATAATACCAATTTTTTGAACGTTCAGGCCAATCTACTATTGCGGGAACGATACCTCTTTGTTCTAACGTTGCTTCCATTCCCTGCCACTTGGGCACTGCCTTCTTGTAGCTGCCCGATTCTAGTCGGTGAAAGTATTTCTTCTTTGCAGCATTGGCTTTGTTCTTGGCTATTTTCGATTGCCCTACCTCTCCTATCTTGTAGGCGACAAACGCATCCCAATGATCCGTTAGTTTGGGGAATTTGTCGACCCTTCACTACATATTTGTTGTATAGTTCTTTATTGTAGCTTTGGAATTGTTCGGCCATCTTCTTTAGAGTCCATTCCTTCACTTTGGCCTATTCTGCCTCAGGGACCGTGAAGGTCTCGAACATGGTGGTCCACAACATGTCTTTCTCTGAATTAGGGAGATAAGATTGTTCCTCGTCCCCATGTGACCTCGTTTGGTGCCAGTTAACTATACTAATGGGCACGTGATCCCTCACGCACTAACCGCTGTGTGACACAAACTTTCTTGCAGCACCAGCAAGGGCTACAGGTTGGCCGTCTGGACTCACTTCAGTTATAATATGTCTCCCCTCAACCTTCCTTGCGGCACCTCATTGTCCGCGTGCCCTCTTCTCACCAACACTCGGTTGGCTATCACTCTGGCCCTCCTCGTTCCCCTCTAAGGTTCCCTCAACATTCAAATATTGGTTGGTATCCTTGTTACCCTCCTCATCGGCCCAATATTGGCTGCTGCCCTCTACGATCGTGTCCAAGAGGATCTGCTCGTCCTCACTATCTGCCATCTATTCGTACCATTAAATAATACACATCCACATTGTCAACAACTAAATAATTCCCTTAAATAATACCATTACTTTTAATATAACTTTAATATAACTTTCCCTTACTTTTGGTTGGCGGCCTTTGGACTACATAAGGTTGACCAGCGACCACCGTCAGCAACTGGACCATGGAAAATTCTGATAAGATAAAAAATAATTAGTTAAACCATGTACATTGCATATGAGTTAACACAAGCGTAATGAGAGTGGAATGGATGGCAACGTATTTTAGGTTTAAGTCGTTCATTACTTAAGTCGGTCGGTCGCTAAGTCGTTCATTCAGTCATTCGGTATGTAAGTCGATCGTTTGCTAACTCGTTTGTTCGCTAAGTCATCGTTTGCTAAGTCGTCGTTTGTTCGCTGAGTCATTCGTTCGGACGTCGTTTGTTATAGCTAAGTCGTTCGTTTGCTAAGTCGTTCGTTCGGACATCGTTCATTCTCACTAAGTTGTCGTTCGCTAAATCATCGTTTGTTCTTGGATGACAGCAGGCGGTGGTGGCGGCGACAGCGATGGCGGCGGCAGCGGTGGTGGTGGCGACTACGATGGCGATGTCGGCGGTGGCGGCGCGCGACGTGGCCGGTGGTGGCGCGGTGATGGCGTGGCGTGGCCGGTGGTGGCGTGTGGCGGCAACGTGGAGGTGGATGTGGAGGGCGCCGAAGGAGAGAGATCGGAGAGATGCATGACCGGCGGTGAGGCCGGATATGGGCTTCTCACCTTGAAGAGCCAACAGCAGTGAGGGCGGCGACGATGGTGGCAGCGACGACGATGTTGGCGAGACGGCAGCGGCGGACGAAGGCGAAGGCGGCGGTGAAGCTCGGTGATGGAGCGCCGCGATGATGGTGGTGAAAACTCCTTAGTGTTGGAGAAGCTAGTACGCCTCCTGCAGGGTATATAAAAAAAACTCCTTACTCCCGGTTGGTGGCCACAACCGGGGGTGAAGATCTCTTTACTCCCGGTTGTAGCCACCAACAGGAAGTAAAGTTCCTATCTCGTCGATGGCACCATAGTACGTGCTAGTTATCCCATTGTATCTGATGACATCGATACGAATAACACTGTTCTGGTTTGTGCTCTTTCTATCTTGGACTCTTTTGTAAAATGTATACCCATTGATCTCATATCCTTGGAATGCCGAGATCGAGCAAGATGGTCTCCTCGCCAGGAAGGCTAGTTATTGGTCAATCGTATCGTTACCCATGAGATGTTGTCTTAACTAGGCAGGAAAAATATCAATGTGATGGCGTGTTATCTAGGCATCGGACTTAGCAAGGTTTTGAGAGCGAACAACCGCCAAGTGCTCCTCGATGTAAGGAGCCACCAACGAAGATTGTTGCAAAACCGTGAAATGGGCTTTACGGAATAAATCGTTGTCTACAGTCATTATTACTTTTCTTCCAAGAGTCCCATTTCCCCGTAGTTTTCCCTCATGGCTTGATTCGGGGACCCCGATTAGACGAATGTATTCAATAAATTCTACACAAAACTCAATTACCTCCTCTGTTCCATACCCCTTGGTGATGCTTGCCTCCGGACGAGAACGGTTACGGACGTACTTCTATAGAACGCAATGTACCTCTTGACAGGAAACATGTTGTGCAGGTACACAGGACTGAGAATACCGATATCTTTGGCAAGGTGACATAGTAGATGCATCATTATATTGAAGAAGGATGGTGGAAATATCATCTCAATGCTTACAAGACAATGCACCACATCATTTTGAAGGGCTATAAATCTGTCTGGATCGATGATCTTCTGCGAAATGGTGTTAAGGAAAGCACATAGCTTTGTTATTGTTGTCCGGACATTGTCAGGAAGGATACCTCGAATTAAACAGGAAGCAGCTGTGTCATCAACACGTGGTAGTCATAAGACTTTAGGTTTGTGAACTTTTTGTCTTTCACGCTTATTATTCTTTTTATATTCGACGAGTAGCCATACGGTACCTTGATGCTCTCCAAGCATCCAAACATACTTTCCTTCTCTACCTTGCTCAGAGTGTAGTTGGCTGGACTGAAGTAATGGTTTCCTTTCTCATTCGGTTCTAGATGAAGGGCTTCGCGTTGATCCATATGCTTTATATCATTACGTGCTTCAAGTGTTTCTTTCGACTTCCCATATACACCAAGAAAGCCTAGCTGGTTGATGCAAAGGTTCTTCGTTAGGTGCATCACGTCGATTGCGTGACGGACATCTAAGATTTCCTAATAGGGTAATTCCTAAAAAATAGACTTCTTCTTCCACATCGCCGCGTGCCCATCTTCAGTCTATATAGGTTGGCTTCCAGATCCCTTTCCAAATACAACTTTCAGATCTTTCACCAATGCAAACACGATTTTTCCGTTACGATGTTTAGGCTTCAGACGGTGATCTGCCTTTTGTTCGAAATGTTTGCCTTTTTTCGCACAGGGTGGCTTGCAACAAGAAATCGATGATGGCCCATGTACACAACCTTCCTACAATGCTTCAAGTACATACTGTCAGCATCATCCATACGTTGGGTGCAAGCCTTATACCCCTTGTTTGATTGTCCGGATAGGTTGCTAAGAGCGGACCAATCGTTAATGGTTACGAACAACAACGTTCGTAGGTTAAATGACTCCTATCTATCCTCATCCCACATGGGGACACCTTCTTTCTTCCACAGCAGTTTCAGATCATCAACCAATGGTCTTAGGTACACATCAATATCATTAGCAGGTTGCTTTGGGTCTTGAATAATAATCGGCATCATGATGTATTTCCGTTTCATTCATAACCAAGGGGGGAGGTTGTAGATACACATGGTCATAGGCCAAGTGCTATGACCGCTGCTCATCTCTCCAAATGGATTCACGCCATCCGTACTTAAACCAAACCTTACGTCTCGTGCATCCTCTCCAAAGTCTTGAAATGTTCTGTCGATGTTTCGCCATTGCGACCCATCAGCGAGGTGTCTCAGCATCCCGTCTTATTGACGTTATTCTGCGTGCCAGTGCATCAATCTTTCATGCGCTTTGTTCCTGAACAAACATCTCATTCGTGGTGTTATAGGGAAATACGACATCATCTTTGTAGGAACTCTTTTCTTCGAAGGCTGTTCGTCAACATCACCTAGGTTGTCTCGTCTAATCTTGTATCGTAGTGCCATACAAACTGGGTATGCTTCTAGGTTTTCGTACTCCTCTCCATGATAGAGGATACAATCATTTGGACATGCGTGTATCTTCTGTACTTCCAGATCTAGAGGGTAGACTAATTTCTTAGCTTCTTACGTTGTTTCGGGCAATTCGTTTCCCTCCTGGAGAATGTTCTTTACGAGTTTTAATAAATTGCCAAATTCCTTATCACTCACACCATTTTTACCTTCCATTGCGAGAATTCCAGCGTGGTATCCAACTTTTTGTGCACCTGTTCGCAACCTGGGTACAAGGACGTTTTATGGTCCGCTAACATATGCTCTAAATTATGGACCTTCTTTTCACTTTCGCAATCCTTCTTTACGTCGCACAATATTTGACAAGATCATCTGCACCGTCGTTATCTTCATTAGCCCTGTCCGCCTCGCTTGTTGTATTTCTTTCAAATCCACAGTATTGAGCCCAGTTCGGAATGTTCGCGTCTTCTTCTTTGTCATCTTCCATTGCAACCCCTAACTATCTGTGCAAGGTACAACAATTATAGCTAGGCATGAATTCCTACTCAAACAAGTGATCATGAATAGTTTGTGATGTAGAATACTCCTTCTGGTTTCTACACTTTTTGCATGAACAACATATACACCCTTATGCTTGTTGGCATTGGCCACATTCAAAAATCGATGCACGCCATCAATAAACTCATTCGATCGTCGGTCCGTGGTGTATATCCATTGCCGATCCATCTACATGTAATAAACAAATGTAAAGAAAGTCCACAAAAGTGAAACTAATTAAATAATCATATAATAATTTAAAACATCGTATTAAACAAACACATTTTTAATGATTTTCTCTTATTTCTAAACATTTTATAGAGTTTAATTTTAAATGGCCTTAACCAGGGTCATGGTTAATTATATATAAACCCTATCATTTTTAAAAAATTGTAAATATGTGTCTCCATGGTTGATTATATGGTTTATCTTATTTTAATTTTATTCAAACAAGTTGTTTAAAGTTCTAAACATATTTTTTATTTATTCTACTTATTTGTAATTATTTTAATGATGTTTAAATGGACTTAGTTTTCTATTCTTTTGTCCTTGTTATGTATATTTCTCATTCTTTGACTTTTTTTAACATTGTTATCCAAACGTTTCTAATAATATTCCATACATCAATTTTCTCTCACTTTTTTTCATATAGCTATTTGATAAATAATAACATATAGAAATATAGCTAAAAATATAATATGTTAACCATAAATCAATAGAGCATAAAGTTTCTAACTTTTTATAACCCTTCGATTTGTATAATATCACCAAAATATTACCAACAAAAATTTTGGCAGCACCTCCCCTCCTCCTCCTTACCAATTTTTGCAGCAATGGTTCGGGCTGGAGGAGGAAGACGACCATATATAAAGGATATGATCTTTAGTACCGGTTGGTAACACTAACTGGTAGTAAAGATCTATATGATCTTTAGTCCCGGTTGGTTAGACCAACCGAGACTAAAGTGTCCATCTTTACCAACCAGGACTAAAGCTCCCAGCGAGCGTGACAACCTCTGCCAATATGTGAACCGGGATTAAAGATGATCTTTAGTACCAGTTGTTAATACCAACCGGTATTAAAGATCATAACTAGTTGTCGGAGGAAAAACTCCGCAGTGGGGGTCTATGGAGGCCCCCTTTTTGATTTCGGCCAAGGGCGCAAAAGAAAGGCACTCCCGGCCCCGATTCCGATGCGCTGGTAAGATGGAGAAGTAGGGAGGAAACTTCACCGAGAGAGGGCAGTGACACGCGAGTGATTATACAGGTTCGGGCCGCCGGTAAGGCGTAATACCCTACTCCTGTGGGATGGACTATCTGTGTGTTTTTTTGCTCTCAAGAGTCGAACCAAAAAGATCCAAGCAAAAGCCCCCTTTTTTCTCTAGGCCTGGGCCTCCTTTTATACTTCAAGGGGACACCACATGGACCGGACATGCTACACTCTAGAGAAAAGGAAAAAGCTGTTTTACAATTAAGGGCTATACTGTGGCTTGCGGCAGAAGTCCACCATCCTGTAGCGCCGGCACGACTCCTGTCAGATCGCCCATCGACGTGCATGACACCGCACGTCATTCTTCATTAAACGGCCGGGGACTTGCTTACCCCGTCGTACGCAGTGAGGCGTGCCAGGTGATTAGACCTGGCACACCAACTCCGGTGATATGAGTGAGCCGAAACGGCTCACATGATTCTTGATGTGACCTGAAGGGGCGTGCAGCACACCTATCGGGGGTGCGACGGCACGCCAGGTACCGTTCTGTGTCCCATCGGTCATTCGGACCAGTCGCAGGCCGGTCAGCCGATTGCGACCGGTGTCAGATGCGCACGTGCGTGTCATTCCACATTTAATGCGGCACACGTGTGCGCAGGCGCACTGCGGCTGCTTTGCCATTAATGAAGGTAGGTGAGCGCTGGGAGCGCTCACCTACCCTGCCACACGTGGCGGTAGCCCGAGGGGGTCAGGGGAGCCCGACCCCTAATCTGGCAGCCCCCGAGGGGCGCCGGGACTTAGAATGGGCGGTTGCCACATCACCCTCGGGCCCGATCCCCCCGGGGGATGGCCACGTGGGGGCCGTTGCAAGCCCTAAGTCAGCATACCCCTGGGCCCATGACACCGACACTAGTCGTTCGGCTTACGAATCGGTACTAAAGATTATCTTTAGTATCAGTTCGTAATAGAACCAAAAAATTTATGATTTCCGATCACCGAAGAAAGATCGGTTCTTTAGTAGTGATTGTAATCAGATAAGAACCGTAGAACAAAGGAACTCATTCTTGAAACAGGTGAACAGGGCTTCTTCAGTTGCCAAAATATTTTGAAGTACCATCCCATTTCTTTGTTTCCTCAAATGCCAACATGCATGCTATGAACATAACTTCTAAAGAAATCCAATTGTGTGTTCCATTGTATTCCAATCTTTGCCAACATCTTTAATTTGCTGAAAGGACCTAAGAAAAATAAGTGTAACAGTACGTATTACCAAACAAGGACTAGTATTCATCTTTAAATTTTGACCACTTGTTTTTTTAAGAAAAATTATAATTGAAATACCTGCAAGTATACTTTGTCATATTAACAAAGTGGATTGCGTTCTCAATGCAGTCATAAAACTTATTGATTTTAAAATTGCACTGGTCAAAGGTGAAAAATATTGAAAACCAGAGAGAGTACAGTTGTATATTTGTATATGTCTCAGCTGAAAATTAAATATATACAATTATATATCATGATGTGGACATGATGCATAACTGGTGACTGTAAAAGATCGATGAAGGATAAGTGCACACTGATTGATCTGAGTGTTTCGAGTAATAGATCTCTTGTTTTTCTCCTCCTCTTAGTTACTACTTAATTAGGATTGTTTGGCTGTCTGTCGATTTTTTTTTTGAGACGGATGTCTGTTGATTCTTATCCTAGCTATTAAAGTGACGATGTTGATGCCTGGTATAAATAACATATGCACGTGAGGAAGAAGCTTGGGATATAATTCTTGTTTATTCAAACATATCTGCTAATCATATATATTTTTGTTAATTAACTCCATCTCAGTAATAGGAGAGAACAGGCATTTTTTTTAAAGAGGAGGAGGGGGGGGGGGGGGGGGGGGGATCACCACACTAAACAAGAAACAAAATCGTAGTTGAAACCTGGATTCTCATGAACCATTTCTTTTTTATCCCTATCATTTAAAGTACATCTAGTTGAGCTCAAAGAAACATCTTCAAATCACCGGCCGTATTAATCCTGCAGAGACATGCATGAATCAATATTTTAGTCCCAGCAGACACACGAGAGACAGACAACATTTTATTAACTTCAGTATAAATGTACTCCTTTCATTCCATAATACTAAGCATACATATACACCATGTAAGTATTTATCACTAGCTGCTTCTTCATCAATCGCTCATTCAAATTCATCTTCATCTTATCTCTAACCTTACCATCTTTTCACTTCCAACCACCTTTCATTTAATGAGAAGTATTATAGTTTTTTCTCAAACTTTAATATTAACTAAATAATATAGAAATACTTATATTTAAACTTGAGAACGGAGGGAGTACTATATATACAGGCGATCCAATCCGTTATGAAGACATGTATGATAGTAGCCTGCCTGCAGGCTACAGCTGCGCATCATGTAGACTTTCGTTAAGCAATTGTATGAGCTGCTGGTTTATTTTATCAAAATTCAATACATTGGTGATGTAATGCAATATGATCGTATCCAAATTCAATATAGTCAGCTGCTAATTAGCTGAAGTCATTCGTATCTTATTGAAACAATGAGATTCGAATTTTAAATAAAAATCATGTTAGCTTTTAAAATTCTTTATTTTTTTGGTGTTCATCTTATGTTTCTTTTCCATTTCAAATCTATCTATCAAATATCTCTCTACCTATATATACCAACTCAACACTTGCGTTAACCAGGAAAAAAATAGCCGTTGATTAGATGGATTAATTGTATTATCATGCCAGTATATCTGTATTTAATATCATGAGCCACGTTAGAAACCTATCTGTCATGCACGTAATGGGAACTGAGATTCCAACTGAATATAAATTAGTTTTATTAATTTTAAATTTTAGACTTATCAAAACATGACAAAGCTACAACTGAGACAGAATACAACTCGATATTTTAATTATAAATTTCAGAATTATTAAATCACTAGCAAAAAATACATGTGCGTTACAACAGATGAAAAAATTTCACAATTGATAAAAACTCTATCAATTTAAACGACAAACAGAAACAACACAACAAAACAATAGCAAAACAAAGTCACAAATCTTATATATTATTTAACCTGGTTGCGCTCACTTCATGCGTCATCACATGAAAAATCTTTTATGTATATTTTTCTATAGTCTCATAAATAGATAGATGCCTATTCCAAAAGTTGATGCATGGATATTTTGCTATACCTCATCGATCAAATATTGAAATTTTGATTATGAAAACATTTGCAAAATAACAAACTTGTTGCATATACACACTTAAACAATGATAATTTTAAAAGAAAAATATTTATGAGGAGGGAAATTTGGAAGATAAAAAAGGAGAAAAAAGAAAATGAGGAGAAAGGGGAGGAGTTTGAAAGGGAGAGGATTAGGATGATCGGGAGAAAATAAAAGGAGAAAAAGAAAACATAAAAAATGGAGAGAAAAACATCAATCGGGGAGGGGCGTGCGGGATGAGGCGATAAAGATGGTGTAGGCTGGGAGAGGTTTATATAATAGTTATTCTACTCACGTTGAATTAGATACAGGCGACATACGACCAACTAAAAAACCGACCTCAAATACGAATGATGTACCAAAATTTCGACGAAACATCTTCAATTTTTATAATAAATATTAGAGATAAAAACTCTTTTTAATAATCTTAAATGTCAATAACTATAGCCGTGCAACGCACCGGTTAGTGAGCTAACATCTCATACATAAATTAAACGTGGCATCAGCGTAATATCAATGAAGATCAACGAAAAGTTAAGTTACATGGTTATTTTCTTAATTTTGATGCACAAGTCTGAAACGAGTTTTTTTAGAATCACGCTACTTAACTACATTGAAAGAGATAAAAAAAACTATATATTTATTAAAGGGTTAATTAGATCCATGACATTAAAAATTTACCGGTTTCGAAATATACCATTACTATTTACGTATTTATAACAGTACTACTACTACCTATTTGTAATCTCAGTGGTACCACTCAGATACGTATTTTGCATGTATTGGACGAAAATACCCTCATCTTCTACCTCTCTTCCCCATCTTCTACCTCTCTCTCTTCTCTGCTGCGCCGCTCGCGCTCCGCTGCCGTCCCCCCTCCCGCCGCCCTCACTGTTGCTCGCTCCGCCACCGTCCTCGTCGCCGCGCACTGCAGCTTACTCTACTGCCGCCGCCCTCGCTATTGCTCGCTCCGCTGCCACCGCCCTCGCTGTTGCTCGCTCCACCGCGGTGCTGCTCGCTCTGACATCGTCCCCGCCACTCCTGCTGCTGCTCGCGCCACAGCTTGCTCTACCACCCTAGCCCTAGCTGGTGCTCGCTCCACCGCTGCTCATTGCTGCTGCCCGCTGCTACTCATGCCGCTGTCCCTGCTGCTCCTACCGCTCCTCGTTGCTGCTCCACCGCTGCCGTCGAGTGGGAAGAAGAAGGGAGAAGAAGCGCAATTTTGTCAATTTTTTTTTAAATGCATCCAAGGGGTAAATAGTGGCATGTCTCAAATACGTATAAAATTATAATGGCATGATTCCAAATACTTGAATACTAGGGGTATATTTCAAAACCAGTATATTTTTAATGGCATGGATCTAATTAACCCTTTTTAAATGACCTGCCAGACGGTGTAAAGTTTCATATTCATATGGGTGGAGAAAATATTACAACCCTGAGAGATCGTAACCACGAAAAAGGAACAAATAGACACACCACCACCACAAGCTAGCAACACCCCACACAACCCATTAGAAGGACACGCACCAAGCCAGTCACCGCTAAGCGTGATTGGTCACCGTTAGACCTATTAGGGGGTCACAAACTCCTCGCCAAACACTAAGTCCTCACAAAAGGTTGTTGACAAGTGTTGACGGTCCTTAACTAACGAATTTGACTATCAAATCCTGCATAAAACTTACCAATGTTTATCACCAAATTTAGCGGTAGGATTTATTACTAACCACTTCTAAAAGTGTTGGTGAATATTCGTATGCAGGTGATTACTTGTGCAAATCAAGAGAAAACACAAGTAAGAAGCACAACTCCAACCAATGAAAGGAGAGTACATGGATCAATGGGCCCACATCAGGAGGAAAACAAGCTCAAAACCAGCCAAACACCCCAAACTGACTTGAGGACCCACCAGATAGTGACCCAGATGAAAGGCGGCGTGAACAGGCCCGGCTAGGGTTCGGCCGAACACTTAGTTCGACCGAACTAGGGGTGGCTCCCCTCGTGCCCAGCTTCCACGTGGTAACCGTTATTGCTGTCCTGAAGTCGGTGGCGTAGGTCCCAAGGCAGGAAACCACCATAGAATGTCAGTTTGAGGACATGTGGAGGCTTGAGAGGAGTTGGAGGGAGAGTATTCCCTTTGCATCTCCACTCTCTCAAGTCACCTCCACATTATAAATAGACCTCCCATTCCTCACTTACATCACACACCAAGATAGAAATCAATGCTACATTCCAAAAGTGAAGCACTACTTAGCTAGTGCTTCGAGTAGGGAGAGAGGGAGGGGAAGTTTAGAGAAGTGTCGGGCTTTCGGTGCTCTTCTCCTGGGGAAGTGTCGGGTTTGTTGGTACTCTTTTCCGATCCTGTACCTCGACGGATGCTTGCCTTCATATAAGTAAGTCTTCATGACTTGTTTATGGTATTTACTCTTCTTATTTACTCCCTTCATCCCATAATATAAGCCGTCCACGCATTTCAAGATTCCACCTTCAAAACATTTTGACCAACATTTAGTATAATATTTATTGAATTTTACTTGCTAAAAATTATATCATTTGGATTGACATTCAAATTTATTTTCATATGGTTATAATTTTGTTACTACAAACCTTATAATATACGAGATATTATAAGGCAAAGATTAGTTTTGCAGACCGTGTCAAATTTGACCATGCCTTATATTATGGGACAGAGGGAGTAAGTAAGATATATTCTCATCGTTGAGGGTTCATCGCTTTTCTTAGGTAGAGTACCTTAGTACCGAGATTAAGGTAGTAATTGATATCATAGACGTGGTATCTAGGCTAGAAATTACCTTTTTTTTGTTGTGTGCTCCACGGGTTGTATAGGTAGGCGACATGTGGTGACAACCCTGTCCGTCCTTCGTAATCCTCCACATCGGGTATATCATAGAGCTATAGGTCGGAGTCTCCTTGGCAGACCAGGGATAAGCCGGTACCCGGAGCAATTGATAGAGTTTTACCTTAACTTAAATCAAGATAAATAACCCATAGGAATCCTCTCATATCCTCACCTACCATATATC
The DNA here is from genome assembly GCA_000573905.2 of Oryza punctata. Taxonomy (NCBI): domain Eukaryota; kingdom Viridiplantae; phylum Streptophyta; class Magnoliopsida; order Poales; family Poaceae; genus Oryza; species Oryza punctata. The sequence continues at coordinate 15,502,109 of CM002488.2, forward strand.
TTGTGTTCTTGGGTAATTTAGTTAGAAGACTAGTTCATACATGTTCTTGTGGATATGATACCCTGGAATACTCTTGGGTGAAGGCTACAACGGTATCTCTGCACTTGCAGATTATTCTATGCTCGTAATAAATACCAACAACAAGATCTCATTTTTCTCACGTAGAGGGGTTGACAGATGGAGGGAGCGAGAGAGAATAAGATCCACTCATCCCTCATATCAATCTGATGACAACAACCAATAACTGTCAGTGACCAAATGAGAGGATGCTGCTATGAGGAATCACCCGCATTCTCTGCTAGCTCCATCACTCTAACCACTCCCTACCAGCTCGCAACTCTATCGCACTGGTGCCCCACCATTGGCTAGCCTAGACCTGCCTTCAACAGGTCTCCCATGCAGCCAATGCCACCTCTAGCAGCCCATAGTGTCACCATCTCGGCTGCCGTCGGTGCAGCTGGACACGGTCAACTGCCTGTTAACGGTAAAATTTGGCATTTGCCGTTGAAAAGGGAGCAAGTGTAAAGCAGGATTGACGGCATGATTTTAGTTACCAAAAACGGGATTTACTATCAGCTGGTAGGTATCAGCTAGAGAGAGTCATGAGGTTGCCGATATGGGCAGGAAGTCGAGTTCTTGTCAGATTCAGTTGGAAAGGTACAATAAGGTGTTAAAGAAGGAATCGGATTTGAGAAGCATGGGGCATGCAGAAGCTGTTTAACTAATTAGGAAATACTATTACCTTTTCCTTTTATAAAGATTGAATTGTGTCCGAGATGGACTTTGTAATTTTTAGTTTATCTTTAGGATAGCTATGTCGTGTCCGATATGGACTAGTTTTGCTCATGGGTATAAATATGTACACCTAGAGTCTTTGTAATTGAACAATAGTTCAATATACAACTTTTAGTGCATCACCACCCTAGTTTTCTAGGTTTTTCTCTTAGCGAGTTCTTATTTTCGAGTTGGGCTGCATCGGTTGAGTTCGATCTCTGATGACAAGGTGAGTTCCGTCAATATTGTTTGTATCGGTGGGGCTAGTGCTTCCATCGGATGGATCCGACACTCTAATCCAGCCAATACATGCATAATTTATCACATACATTGATCAATTCAAGTTGATTATCTTGTTTGTTCATATCGGCTAGTGTAGTTTTGCACATGCTTGTATTGCATAAACACTATAATTGGTATAGAATGATTAATGTATCTACCACCCTGAAAAACAATCAAATATTTGTTTAGACCTTACAATTTTGATCATAGCTTGGTGCTGCATCAGTTGGGTTCGACCTACGGAGATATAATCAAAATTGTAAGAACTAACTTGCTCTTGGGTTGCCGATCAGGTAGTATCGGGGTTTCAACCAATCCTATTTGGTATAACTGTTTTGTTTGAGATTGCTCGTTATCTTTAAACTTAATATGTTATATCTGCCATCTTATATAAGTTTATCAAATACTTAAATCTGTTAAGCTTGATATTAATGTTGTACTATCTCGGTTAGGTCCGATCTGTTGAGATTGTTGCTTGTTTAATAGATTTAATTAAGCTTGATATTCTTATATAAGGTTGTTTCGGCGTTCTAGTCGATATGTTATCTTTAAATACCTAAGTCATCTCATCGGCTATGACATAAGTCCATATAATTATCAATCTACTTTGTCTTGGTGATAAGCAACTAATATTATCTCGGTTGGGTCCGATCTACGGTAGTTGCTTGTTTACAAGAAAAAAATTGGGTTAATAATTGCTTGTCATTTATATCTACAGCCGATAGTAGTTGTCTTGGGGTAATCTTCAACTTTCTGTCCATCGGTTGGCCATTTAAGCCAGATAATTGTATAGCAACTAACTTTGATTTTATTAATCTTATGCTACATCTATTGAGTTTGACCTATAGGATTGGCATTATTAAAGAAAGATTGTTTATAATTATATTAAACTTAAATCCAGTTTATGAACAACATTCTTTATATGTTTTTCTTCAATATTGCCATGCCCACCAAACCTTATCTATGCACTCTAGCCACTTGTTGCTCCACCGTGCGCACCAACCGCCTGTTGCCAAAGCCCCGCTGGCCTTCCCGCTGCTGTAGATGCGCCGGCCTTCCTTTGCCATTGTCGGTGCAACTGGCGGTCGTGTCCACCACATCCGTCACCGGCCGCCTGCTCCCGCCTGCCATGCTCGTGATGTCTGCCACCAGCCATCTACTCCCGCCTTCTATGCTCGTGATGTTCGCCACCAGACATCTGCTCCCGCCATGTCCGCCATGGCCACCCATTGCCTGCACCCCTTCACACCATCGATGGAGCACTACCACGATTTGACCCCACCACCATCATCTCAACTCACCATGCTCCAGCAGCAGCGAGGTTGGGGAGAGGGGAGAAGGGAGCCGGCGGCAGCTAGGGTTCACTACTACTACAGAACTTGTTATCTGTAACGGTCTTTCCCATGCCTGGGGATTGCGAACCGTCACAACGTCATCATCTCTAATGGGCTAAAATAAACACCGCAAAGATATACTCGTACAGACATAGTACATATGCATGTATTTTGAGCCTGTCACCGATGACAGCTATTGGTGACAGGCATATTCTCAGGCCCGTCAAAAATGACTTTTGTCATCTTTGTCGGGCCATAAACAAAGGCCCATCATCGATAGCTGTTATCGATGACGGGCTTTAATCAAGGCCCGATATAGATAACATCTAAGCCTGTCACCGATGGTTGTCATCGGTGACGGGCTCTATATTAGGCCCAAGAAAGATACAGTATATGCCCGTCACCGATCTCCGCTAATTGGCTGTTACCTGTCTATTGCACACTATAAATACTCCAGCCGCCTAAGGAATGGTTATCCCACTGTTCACTATTTTGGTGGGAGGTGTAGGGCGGCGAATTTTTGTCTGTTTTTTCAAAGAAAAACAGGAAATTCAAAAAGTAATTGAAAATACTAAACAATTCACATAAATTTAGTAGTTTTCTTATATTACAGAATGTTTATCTAATTTTTTGTTCATTTTTGCAGCAATGGTTTGTCAACGGTGGATGTACGAGACTCTACGACATACCACAGAGTATAGAAGTGGCGTTTCAAATTTTGTAAATGTCGTAGAGGAGGATAGGAAAAGAAGAAACAACGATTACATTACTTGTCCATGTGATCGTTGTAGAAATGAGATAATGTAGCCTAGCAGAGTGGATGTACTCGCTCATCTGATACTTCAAGGATTCATGAAGGGATACACATGTTGGACGAAGCATGAAAAGCAAGAATCAATTGACGATGATGCAGCTGCAGCCACCAGTGGAGCACAAAATCAGGAAGATGAAGATGAGCATGACATGTTTGTACCATCTCCATTGGGCGGTGAAATGGTTTATGTGGATCATGATCTACTGCAAGACATGTTGCGTGACATTGAGACCCAGCTTACAATAAGAGAGATTCAATGAAGTTCACCAGGTTGGTCAGTGACTCGGAGGCACCTCTATATGCCGAATGCAAGGTAAAACTAACCAAATTATCAACTACTTTAGACCTAATGAAGCTGAAGGCAAGTAGTGGATGGACATGCAAGAGTTTCACATATCAATTGAGAATATTGAAAGCCATGCTTCCTGAGGAAAACACATTGCTCGAGACGACATATGAAGCAAAGCAGGTTTTGTGTCCCCTGGGGTTAGAGGTCCGTAGAATCCACGCTTGTCCAAACGACTGCATATTGTACCATAAGCAATATGCGGACTTAGATATTTGTCCTGTCTGCAAGGCATCACAATACAAGCGAAAGAAAAGTGCTGACAAAGGAAAGAAGTCAAAGCGAGATGGTCCGATGAAAGTTGTGTGGTATCTACCTATCATTGATCGTTTCAAGAGAATCTTTGCCAACCCCAAGGAAGCGGAGTTAGTACATTGGCATGTCACAGAGAGAAGAAACGACGGTATGCTAAGACACCCTGCAGATTCGATTGAATGGAGGAATATCGATCGACAACACCTAGAATTCACAGCCGATCCCAAAAACATGAGGATATGTTTGTGTACGGATGACATGAATCCTTTCGGAGACATGAGCAGTTCTCATAGCACTTGGCCAGTTCTTATTGCAAACTATAACCTACCGCCATGGTTGTGCTTCAAGAGGAAAGAGATTATGCTCTGCTTGTTAATCCAAGGTCCGAAACAACCCGACAATGATATTGATGTGTTCTTGGAACCTATTATGGATGATCTAGAAACTCTCTGGAAAGATGGTGCGGAAACTTGGGGATGCGTATGGTTAGGAGAACTTTATGTTACGAGTTCTATTGTTCTGCACCATTAATGAATACCCCGCACTTGTTAATCTTACTGGACAAACTGTCAAAGGAAAGAAGGCTTGTTCCGATTGTATGGACAATACACGTAGTAGGTGGCTGAAGAAATCACGAAAGTTGGTTTACATGGTTCATGGGAGGTGGCTCCCGCTAAGTCATCCGTAACGGGCGTTAAGTAAAGCCCATCACGAATGAGGTTATCTCAATCGGGTTTTAAGAAAAGCCCGTCATGGATAACCTCATCTATAACGGGCGTTAAGTAAAGCCCGTCATGAATGAGGTTATCTCAATCAGGCTATGAGTTGTGCGCGTCACGGATGTGGTTTGACCACATCTAAATTAGTGCTCTTCACTCTCACTCTCAGATCTACTCACGCGGGCTCCGAAAATTTCTAAGTCCTCCCACCGCCGAACCCTAGCACCGCCACTGCCACCGTAGCCTCGTCGACCATCTTCGACCAAGCCCGTTGTTGTCGTCATCGTCACCGACCCTGGCCGCCGCCTCCTTGACCTCCTCCGAGCCCACCGCCGCCACGCATCCTCGGCCATCTCCGACCAAGCCCGCCGCCGCCGTTGTCATCTTCGTTATCACCGACCCCGGCCGCCGCCTCCTCGACCTTCTCCGAGCCTAGCGCTACCGCCTCCTCGACCATCTCCGACCAAGCCCGCCGCCCTCGTCATCATCATCACCGAGGCTGGCCGCCGCCTCCTCGACCTCCTCTGAGCCCGGCGCCGCCATCTGAGTCACTGCGCCGCCATCTTCACCACGTCGTCCACCTCCTCACCTAGCCCACGCCAGTTAGTGATTTTAGTGATGACACTTAATGACTTTAGTGATTTTATTGATTTGCTAGTTAGATAAGATGACCCTTAGGTATTTTATTGATTTTAGGGTATTATTTTAGTGAATTAAGTGAATAGTACTTAGATTTTTATGGTATTATTTAATGGATTTTTATATATGTTGATTTGTAGGCACCTTTTAATTTTATATATGTGATATGTGCACTTTAGTTAACTTAGGTTATTTAATTGAATTTAGGGTATTTTAGTGAATGTAGTTGAGATGTTCTTGTGATGTTCATGTGTGATGTTTATGTGTGATGGGAGTTAGGGTATTTCAGTGAATGTATTGATTTTAGGTTATTTTAGTGAATGTATTGATTTTAGGTATGTATTTAGTATTAATGTCCGTTTGTAATTTTTTGTCGTAACCTAGTTATTTAGAAAATGTCTCAGCAAGGTGAATCAACGTCGGTGCCAACTAGTGGGACCACATCGACCCTTAACCCTAGGATCGGATATCAGATTCCAAAGGAACAAATTACCATAACACAGGTCGATGGCCTAGATTCCCTGTCGCTCCTAGGAAGGTTGTCAAGAAGTTCGTGTCAGTATGCGGGTGTTAGGGAGGCGACACTTCACCATCTTGGTCGACGACATCAAGCAAGTCCCAGATGCAGAAAAGGATGATGCTTGGATGCAGTTCAAGGTGAGCTTTGAATACCCTGAAGAGACTGAGGAAGGGCCCAAGTATCGTGCTATCCGAAAGATAGGCATCGCATGGAAAAACTTCAAGTCAATGCTGGTCACCGAGTACGTCCTCAACCCCAACAACCCAACACCATATGGCACATACCCGTGGATCACCCCGAGAATATGGGAGCAGTTTCATGCTGCCAAGTGAACCCCTCAGTCTCGGGCAAACAGTGAGGCCGCTAGGATGCTGCAAGCTAGAAACCTGCACCCGCACCGGCTTGGCACCGGTGGATATGTCGGGAAGCAGGAGCAGTGGTAGAAGGAGGATGCTGCTGCTGCGTAATCTCCCACCGCCATTTGGTGATATCCTGGACGACCGGGCAAGGAGTTGGGCAAGGGCAAGGGGTGTTAGGAACAGCGATGGGATAATCACGTTCCCAAATCCAGAAGATCAAGTAGTGTACTATCAGATGGTAAGGCTCTCAAATCGAATATGTTTGAATTGTTTTTATCGTAGCCATGATTTAACATGACCTTAACTGTACCCCAAAAAGAATATGCTGCCCAGAGACCGTCCTCGCAAGAGGTCTGCTGACAAAGACGTGAGAACGACATCCTCACGAAAGCGTTGGGCACCCAAGAACACCGTGGACGGACAAGGGGCGTTGGCTCCAATATTCCATGGAAGGTTGGGTTACCCCAATACATGTGGCAGTACAAGAAGCGAAAGATGACAAAAGTGCAGAAAGATTCTCGCCTAAAGGAACAGCTCAGAGAGGAGATCAGAGAAGAGCTCCGCTCTGAATTTGATGAAAAGTTGGTAGGGGTGGAGGCACGGATCAGGGGTGACCTCCAGTAGCAACACGCCAACCCCATCGCCACTCCCAGAGTAGAAGTGAGCCCTACACAAAGGCGTATCAGTTGTGCATCAACAGAGGCGATGGAAGAACAACGACCAGTCCCTACCGCAGTCGACCACATAACGGTAAATCCAACAAATAATGCATTTGTTGTCTTAACAAATCCATATATTATATCATATTCTTAGAACATGGTTGAATCTATTGCAGGAACCCACACAGTGCACCCTAGTAGTTAGGGTGACACCGACATTTAAGCTCCCTACCGCCGAGGGTGTTGCATTCAAGCCAATGCCTGAAACTTGAGTGCATGGGACACAACTGATGCCCGGGTAGGCTAAAGTACAAGTGGACATGGTCAAGCCAGACTGGGTCAGCTGGACTCTGCAGCATCCACCAAACGACGAAATTTTGACCTTAGGAGCTGCACGTGGGACTTTTATCTAATAGCCCAAGGATCTCATCGAGATAAAGATAACTCCTAGGTCAAATGCACCAAATACCCGTCCGCTGCCAATACCTGCTCAAACTCTTCCTTTAGCCCCTCCTGCCATTCAAGTACAGGATGAAGAGATTCAATTGCAATTTGATACAGATTTCGAGGATGATGGTATGGGAGCAGGGCCCACATTCCCTCACCTATCAAAAAGAGTAGGAAGGCGCATTCTTCTCCACCACACACCAAAACTGGTCAAAAACCTGTTTCAAGGGGGAGAGGAAGAGCAAAGCTGCAGACCTCGCTTCTGGCTCCAAAGAAGCTAGATCTAGGCAAGGCATCACCAACTCCTACTAAGAACCTTGCTCCGACTAGCTTCCAATTAGGCATGCCATTGGTTTCAAACCATGAGTTAGCAAAGATGGACCCTGCTTGCAAAGAGCTGCACAACTACTACATGGAGAAGTCCAACGCTAAGAGGAAGAATAGAGAAACCTCCATGACAGGCTTTCACGGTTCACAACCATTTCTTGAGCCAGAAGCCTATATTGTTGTAGACTTTGCAGATCTATTTGAGCTCTACAGGGTGCGAGCAGTGGACACCAATCTCCTCAAGTGCTACTCGTTGTAAGTATTTTTGCATAGTACGTTGGAATAAAAGACGATATATGAGATGCTTATACAGGTCTTTGTATTGCTTGTAGATTCTGTTGGAAGCATGTTGCAAGAAATCGCATCGTTGTAGGCTTTCTGGATACAACTCAAGTCAACGAGATAAATCTGCAGCACGATGTGGGACGAATGACAGGTTATATCAGCGACTGCTTGTGGGCCCGACAAGACAAAGATTTCATTATGTGTGCCTATAAACAATAGTAAGTTTGTACTCTAATTATGTACCCCTCCACGACGCGTATAGCTTTAGTATTTAACTTGCTGTGTATTAATGATGCAGGTACCATTGTATTCTTCTGGTCTTAGTGTCGAAGTGGAGTATGGTATACTACCTTAACTCCAAAATTTATAAGAACACTGAAACTAAAGAGAAATACGATTGGTCAATAATTGAAGCTGCACTGAATGACGCGTGGGGTCAATATGTGTCCAAAGGAGGAAGGCATAAGCAAGGCAGTCCCAAGCTCTGTCACAAGAAAAATTTCCCTGTCCGTCAACAAGTTGGTGACCAGTGTGAGTTCCACATGTGTCATAGCATTATGACTTTGTTGGACAAGGTGACATTGCTGGATCTTGAGGTCTGTGTTTCTATTTTGTATACAATATATATGTCCTAAGTAGTTTGAAGTATATACATACACTAACTTGGTGCCTCACATGCAGGAAAAAATTTCCAACATCCCGGATCGTAGCTTCGAACCAATTAGAGAAGACGTAGCACGATTCATACTTGTCGAAATCTTATCTCCGAAAAGAAGTTTTAGAGTACCGTCATAGCTCGTCTCTAAATGGTTGAAACATTTTCCATTGCTTGTCAAAAACATGAGATTTATGTATCATTTATGTATATATTATATGTAATACAATCCGGTGTGATGTTTTTGTATATACATGCAATGCTAATTACATATAAACTTGTTCGAATTTATAACTCAGTTTTGCATGTTTTGATGCTCAACTCTGGAGGATGTGAATGGCAAATGTGAATGGATCTGTTAATCTGATTGTATTCCCTTAATGTTTGGTTCGTGAATTGATGTCAATGGCGTATGTAAATGGATGTGTGATTGAGGATGTGATCATTGAATGTTAACTGGTTTGTGAATTGCTGTGAATGGGGTTACTGGGAAAGGGAATACATATATCTGCTTTTGTATTTTTTTTTGCAGCGGACATAGCTAGCAAAAGCCTGAGGCTAGCAAAAAAAATATTTTTTATGTAAAATACTTATCCGTGACATGCTCTAACTTAAGCCCGATTAAGATGACATCATCCGTGACGGGATTTGGTATAAATCCGATAGAGATAAGTCATCCATGATGGGCTTATGTTAAAACCCGATTGAGGTGAGTCATCCGTGACGGGCGCCAATATCGTTAAGGATGAGGTCATCGGTGATGAGCCCTAGTTTGGCCCTAGTTTGACTTGTCTGCTTGATCAAAGCTATCGGTGACGGGCTTGAGGTTTGGCCAGACAGATATATTTATCATCCGTGACGGTCAAATACCCGATAGAGATGACTTTTTACATCACTGACCTTTGGTTCGTGATGGGACGCAACCCCGATACAGATGAGACTTGCCGCCTGTTAAAGATGAGCTATCCCGTGCTAGTGGTTTGCTCCCGAGCAGCCCGTGCATGGGTGACGCGGGATCCCCTCGTTCGAGAAAAAATACTTATTTGTTAGAGTGGCATTATCTATTTGATACTAATTAACAAATAGCGAAGATAAGATGAAGAAACATGCGGCTGCTACTAGGGTTTGCCCCCGAGCAGCCCGTGCATGGGCGACGCAGGTTCCCTCGTTCGAAAAATAATATTTATTTATTGGAGTGATATTATCTATTTGATTCTAACATATAGCGAAGATAAGGTGAAAAAGCACCTGTAAAGTGACTTATATTTGGAGCTGGAGGGAATAATGAAGAAAACATGGGCTTACAGATTATCAGCTGACTAAAACTTCAGAACGTAACGCGAGTGTCGACAGCGGTCAGTGGTTAAACTGGACAGAAGTTTCCCGGTGCAATAAAAAAAATCTAAGTTGATGCACGAATGATGTTGCCAAAGTACCGAGAAGGAGTATCTTTAGATTAAATTCCAAGCTTCTAGAAAGAGTACCGACAGAGGTCAGCCATGGTGCGTGAACATTTGACCCAAACAGTCAGGAATTACCGAAAATATTGGTCACAATTAATCTATAAATTAGTGGTGTATGTATCCATTAAAACTTTTAGATGTAAGTTTATGGACCGTCTACGTACGTCTATCATACGTATATCTTAGTTATGTAAATAAAGATCAGAAATAATTCTAACCAGGAAGAAGCTAGGATCTCATCCGACCATGAGCCTAATATATCGGGAAGAACTCAGCAAACAGTGTGTAATGTGGACGCATATAATTGGTATAGTTTCACGACAATCAAATACAAGAATAAGGAATGAAAACTAATGGATCACAAATTCACAATTCGTCTCAGTGAACCACTCAGCGGCTCGACTAGTCCTACTCCTACAGAGTAGCAGCCTCGGTCTTGATATATCGTCCCATCATCCCTCGTTGTATGGCGTGGTTGGAGTCTTGGAAACTCAACGAGACGGTGATGTCGAGACGTAAGCTGCGCCTTCATCTTATTAGTTGCTAGAGGGGCGTACTTCGTGTGCCAAACGACGAAGTACATGTTTCTCCCAAAATAGGACTACCAAATTGCGAGTATTGGTTAATTAGCAGTGTTAGAATAGGTATCGAATATATTAGTCCTATTTGATTATAGTTAGATTTGGAGTTGTAATAGATGGTAGGGGTGAAATTAGAGTCGAACTCTGTAACTCGGCAACTCTCTTAAATAGAGAGGGGACGTCATAATGTAACCATAGCGATTACAATACAGCGTAGATACACAGAGAGATAATGACAGTGTGGCCATGAACTCGTAGTAACTAGATGCTATGTTGATTGGGGAGGAGCGCCCATAATCAGAAGACGGGGTCGGGCGTGGCCTAGGGCGGTCGGAGTGACCGGAGGGGTAGCGCCATGGACGGCGCGCCCGACGCACGCGGTGATCGTGAATCGGTGGTGGCAGGGAGGCCAGTGTCGGAAGGGTGAAGCCGATGAGTGTGACACGATGTAGTGGACGTGTAGGGTCGATGATGATGGGATCGTGGATGGTGAACACGAGGGTTACGATTACGATGCGTGCGGAGGCACGGACGACATCTACGGATGCATGTCATACTCGTACAGTGTATGCACACTAAGGAGCTAAGGCAGGAAGCAAGACCGAGAGGGATACGAGCAGATTGCATGCATGGATGTGGAAACTAAAGCCTTGGAGATTGTGCATGGCAAGGAAATGTCACGTGAAGAGATCAAGGAGTAGCACTACACAGATGTGCATGAGATGCTTGTTCTTGTGCCATATGACATTGAAAAAGCTGACATATATAGTGGATGAGCCGAAGAGATCAAGCTCGAGGAGTTGGCAAGCAAAACGGCACGAGGTCGGATAGAGATCTGACTCGACTGCGCAGTGCAAAGGATTCTCGGGTACGGAGTCTTTTGCGGACGTGGACCCGTAACCGCGTTGGGTGCGATCATCCAGCTAGGAAGGGAGCCAATCCAAAGCAAGAAGCAGCAGCAGTCTGGGAGGTAACGCATCTATACGTCGGCGGTCAAGCAGAGCGGGGGCTCGGCAGGACATCGGTCAAGGCGGCACAGGGTGGCTTGGTAGGGTCACTGTGGAGAGGCTCAAGAGGAGGCGCACGCGTACTGGCGAGCCAAGCCAGGCCGACGAGATCATGCGTGAGCAGTTAGATCAAGGGCGGTAGGTTGGTTAGAATGATACTGAACAGATCAGCGCATGAAGTGTTGAAAAAGTTCAGTAAATGATTCCGGACAACAATGGGTAAAAATCGTTGAGGGCGTCAACAAGGTTGTCTGACAGTACAGGATATATCCAGTATCTACGGAGATTGCACGCTGGGTATATATAGAATCTGTGTTACTGGAGAGGAAGAGCAAGTGTTATGGTGTAATTTTTTCGATGACTCGAGGAGATGGTGAATTTTCTCAGAATATCATGGATTCAATCTACGGATGCAGAAAGCACGAATGTTGGATATATTAGCTCGGTTCATAACACTACAATGAAGAAATGGTTCTTCGTCCATTTGGTTGGTTTGATTTATCTATTTGGTGATGATATATCTGGTGATAACATGGGTTTATCTAGTCATGGAGTAGATTAAATTAAATTAAAGACAAAAGATGAAGGTGAACATGGTCTTCAAGGAGTCTATGATGTGACAGCTAAAGAGGAATTCAATTTGGCTTGGCAAGATGACTATGATGATAGGAGAGAAGGTGGAACACTGTTGAAGGTGGAGTCCAGAGGAAGAAGTCACAGAGATAGCGGAGTCTCTTGAAGATGGTGGGTCTGGAGCAGGCTTGTCGGGTGGCTCGTGGTGAAGCTACAAAGAAGACAACCCAAATATGGAGGACCGGTGGATCGGTATGGTGATTCTACTACTTCTGGGTAGTTATATTCACCAAGTTGGAGATTGTTAGAATAGGTGTCAAATATAATAGTCCTATTTAATTGCAGTTGGACTTGAAATTGTAATAGGTGGTTGAGGGTGGAGTTAGAGTCGAACTCTGTAACTCGGCAACTCTCTTAACAGAGAGGGGGTGCCACAGTATAACCATGGCGACTACAATATAGCGTAGACACGCAAAGATGATGCCGATATGGTCATGTACTCGTAGCAGCTAGGTGTTATGTTGATTGGGGAGGAGCGTCCATAATCAGAGTCCCGGGGATGTAGGCTTCAGCTGAAGTTCGTTAACAAATATTGTGTGTTCATGTATCATCATCTGATGTGTCTTAGGTGATCAATAACTGAAACGATAGAGAAGGTTAATCGTCGTTGCACTATATCGATTAACTTTTATAACAAGCTGCTAAAGTGAAATTATCTGATCAATAGCTGGAACAAATCTTATTTGCTATTGTTAATAGCTAAATTTAACACATCAAAGTATAACAAAGTTTGATCAAATTTGAGAACAAACCTGAACCTTCTATATAAGGCCGACCTTAGGTATACAGTCTAAACGTCCCTGGACTGATCTTTAGCATAATAGTGGACAGACTTAGGGCATGAGGTTGGATCAATCTTAGGTATATATAGGTCGGATCCTAGATATTTTTCGTATCTCTTTATTAAAAAAATACTAAGATTTTTCGAGTCATATATAATTGAATTTTAAGCCTAATTGAAAGTGCAGAAGGACCTTTAAAAATAAAACCATCTCTCCTCTGTAAATATTAGTAAATGGCCAATGTCGATTAAAACAACCACTACTCAATTACCAAAATCAATTTATTACTCATACCCTGTATATTCAAATATCTTCCTCCTTCTTTGCACTGTATACCCCAAGTCTATTCATCCCTTAATCTCTCAATTACTTGTTATCTCGTCTCTACAGTGTAAGAGGACGTCTTAGCTGGTTTGTTGATCCTAGGATAAACCGGCACAAATTCACCCTGATAGCGTCCCTCTCATGCGTTCGTTCAACGGCCTCTATCTCCTCTGTGGCGGTGTGTCTCTAGATACCACTGCGAATTACACATAACGTGTATAAGTTGTGCGGCGTAAATTTGTGACAACAAATTAACGAAAATAAACTCCCTTAATTATTTTTTAGGTGGTTCCCAGCATGATTGGGTGTGCAAGGGCCACCCCGGCCGTGCTCCCCAGTGACTTCCCGCTGATCTTTTAAGATGGTTGTTATCTTGATATCAAATTCCTTTATCTAAAAATATAAAAAAAACGATTCCAAGCTGGATCAGAGATCAACCTCAAGCTACAGTAGCAAAAAAGATCCATGGAGAGGAAAAAAGGGGCACAAGACCACAAGTACGTTTGAGAGGATGAGCAATCACTGTTCCGTTATCTAATCATCGGTTTAATCCTCATGACTCAAAAGAGAATACAGGCCGATGATCCAAATTAGAGAGAATCCACGTACATATTAGCCCCTGATAGGTTGATGGCTACGCAAACGGTCGCTGTCAGTGAAATCTTAATGGCGATTATTACATTGGATGGGGACATGCATCATGCATGGTAGCTTCCTGTCCGGGGCGATGGCGACGGGTGGCCGGCGATGGCGTCAGCTCTGACGATTACGCGAGGGGGAGGATGGCAACGACGTACGTGATGATGTGCGCGAGACCGCGAGAGTAATAAGTACGGCCTGTTTGTCCACGTCACCCGATCTTTTTCGGGTTTTGCTGGCTATAGATCGCCACTTTTCCGCTACTCTTGTCTGACATGTCGCTCCCACTTGTCATGGACTGCACGGGCCAATAGTTCAGACGCAGTATTTGAACGATTATTATTATTATTATTATTATTATTATTATTATTATTATTATTATTATTATTATTATTATTATTATTATTATTACTACTACTACTTCTCCGACAAACTCACACAGGTTAATTACTTGATTAGGAAGCACGTAAGGCATGAATCTACATAATGGTGTGATATAGGCATGCGTATAGGAAGAATATCGTAAATGATTTTTGATGATATGGGAGTAAGAAGAGGGAAAAATATTGCCGAGCGGTCTAATAGATATTAGAAGTCTAATAGATACCGCTCCACTATCTAATATTATTTTTATCCTAGATACTCAGAATATAAGAGATTTTATCCATGTAGTATTTATATAGACGAGGTAAAATCTCTCATATTTTTTTATGAAGGTACGTGTATCATATTATGTGGGATGGATACTGAGCCCCTGCTTGTATGGTTGCCTCGAGCATGTCATCGCTTGCATCAGCTCCTTCCGTTCCTCCCGGTGAGCTCTTCTTCCGTATTGCTAGGCTCGAGTTAGGTAGGGAGTCGAGGCAAGGTGTCAAGTGATGAGGGGTCCATGAAATACCGAAGCACATATATGGTCGATGTGTATAATAAGATGTGTCAAGTGCTATCTCTTCAAGAGCGTCTTATAGAATCAGATGGTAAGAAAAGAGAATCGAGGAAAGAGAAAAGTTTCCCCCCATAATAAAGGCAACTTTTACATAAGCTTAAGAGAGAAAAAAAATGACCAATGGACTCATAAATTACTGTATTGTGTTGAGCAAATGTACCAGACATAATGTGCTCTACATGCCATCTCTCAGCGTGTGTTTGATTTAGGGATGAGATACGATGGGTTAGATCCATTCCTGTTTTTTTGGATGGGACGATTCTAATTTCCGTTTGGTTGAAGGGATGGAGCGAATCCAATTTTTTTATTTGGTTTGAGGAATATGACGGGTTGGAATGGTCATATCCTTGTTTGGATGGAGGGATGAAGGTAGGTTGCTTGTACAGAGTTACCTCCTCATATTAATTGGTGAGCTTATCTCTTAGACAATGTATACATTATTACAAAGTAATATTTGGATGCAAAGATCATACTATTTAGAAACAAAACAATTCATATCACTGTATATGAAAACAACCACTGATAATCAGTGTACATCAACGTAGGAATTTCTCATTTTAATCATAGATCATATCATCAGAAACTAGTTGTTCACACAAGAAATTAATCTACAATATGCTCACAGCAAGGAACAATCATCTCATGCAAACAAAATTCATTTGGATCTATGGTTTCCATTCCTTACTCACTGACGCTGAGAGGAAAAAAGAAGAGGAGACCACAAGGGGCGTAGTCGTTCGTTGGGGTGCCGATTTCCTACCGCCATTGCCGGCTTTGATGAGAAACAGCAATGGGCGAGAAAGGAAGGTGCCGAGAGCACCGATGGCCTGGGCACTCGCGGTGATCGGTGTCGGCACGGTCGCAAACGTCGCCTCTTTCGCGCTGGAGGGCCACATGCCGCCATCTCTTGCTCACTCCCACTGCCGCTCTCGATCTGGAAATAGGAGGTGTGGTGATAAAACGAGGAGGGAAGCAGAGGTGAACCGGGTAAGGGGATAAGATCACCGCGCAACTCAGCTTACGTGTGCCTCATGTGATGCGCGCGGAAATAAGGTGGGTCGACGCCGTCCGGGTGATTTGGGCTGATCAGTTGAACCAGAATATGAGAGGAATAATCCCTTTTAGGTCTATCCCAATCCATCCGACCCTACAGCCAAACAACTAACAAAACGGGATGGTCTCCGCCTAACCCATTAAAACCTTGCAACCAAACACATCCTTCATTGATAATGATTTGTCTAAAATGAGAGTAGATCATTGCTTCTACCAGTAAATTAACTCAATTGCTCTTACTTGCCGACCCCCTTTGTGATCTCCAGCTGATCCCAATCTGACGTGGTATATGGATGTCGGGAGCACAGGCAGTATTATTGTACTTCATCTGACAACGTACATTGGGGTTGGGCTGTCAAGGTCTACACAATTTATGCCTGCACATGTGTTATTTCAGCCTAGAAGTGTACTATATACGTTTGCAGGTCACATGTTTTTTTCAGTAATCAGCAGGCCGATAGTTGGGGCCAATCAATATACCGCCCAACTGGAAAATATACATAATCCCAACGAAGAAAAATAACCTGTTGAGAAAAATAACAATGAGGCATTGAGGCCTGATAACCTCCAAGAGGAAAACTACAAAGAAATATCGTTCTGACAAGCAATATATACGTAAAAGCACAAAGTTACAAAAATTAGCATCACTGAACTAGGACGATATGTCACCATCTCTCGCATTGAATGATTTACTTACTCCCTCCGTTCTGAAACAAAAGCATTCCTAAATATTTTAACGAGAATTAAGAAAATTGAATAAATTAACCGGTGTAATATTGTGATTGGCAGGCCTGGCCCTGACGGTGAGGTACAGGGCGGTCGCACTGGGCCCCTGAATATAGGCCCCCACCCAACCCCTGAGATTAGCGAGGTAACTAGGATGTACTCTCTGTTAAAAAAACTCAACCTAGGAGGATCACTACTAGAAAAACAATTTTTACCGATGTTGGATTTTTATTTTTTCAGGCAGACAAAAAAATCCCTCTCATAACCGTTCGCAAAAATAGCTAAAGAACCTCTAGATTAACCCCTGCGAAAATCAATTTTTCCAGAAGGACCCCTTAATAGGTCTACCAGCGAAAATATTTTTATTTTCACAAGCGGACCTCTTAAGTGATCTTCCTGGAAAAATATAATTTTCGCAGGCGGAACCTTGTGTGTTCCGCCTGCAAAAATCATGCCTGCTGCTCAGCAAAAAAAAAATATGTCCCATATAAATCCAGTACTCTCCTCCACCACCACCCATTTCTTGTCATCTTCCCCTCTCTCCTCCCTCTCCCTCTCCCTCTCCCTCTTTCACAGGCACCCGCCAGGCAGACCTACAGTAACGCGGCGGCGGAGGGGTGACCGGACACGGCAGTGGCACCGGCCACAGCCGGTGACGGCGGAGGGGCCGGCCACAGCCGCTGATGGCGGAGGGGCTGACCACAGCCAGCGCTATCGGTGGAGGAGGATCCCATCCCCTTCCCTCCTCTTCCTAGCAGAGGGGGAGGGGTGTCGACGGCGATGCGGCTGGAGGGGGAGCGACAACACGCAGAGGGGAGGTGGCGCGGCCAGAGAAGCTTGGCCATGGGCAGCGGCAAAGGCAGCACCTCCCCTCCCCCTCCCTCCCTCCAGCTCCGGCGGAGGAGGGAGCTCGAGTACTGGGAGCAGTGGAGGCAGCGCCCCCTCCCCTCCGCCTCGCTCCCTCTAGATTCGGCGGAGGAGAAAGCTCAGCCGCAGCAGGAGTGGAGGCGGCCACTACTACGAAAACAGTCTTTCGTGGTGGTCATTTTGGGTCTTTGCTAGCGGTATTTGGCACCGCCACAAAGCAAAGGCCAGTGAAGATCAAGATCTTCGCTAGCGGTCGTTTTATGTCGGCCGCCAGCAAACATATATTTTTACTGGCGGCCATTTTATGTCGGCCGCCAGCAAAGCTATATCTTCGCTGGCAGCTGGCTTAAGACAGCCGCCAGCGAAGATATTCTTCTCTGGCGGCTTACACTCTTTTAGGACACGTGGCCCGCTAGGGAAAAAGCCCAACAGCTACTGGGAAAGGACACGTGGCCCGCCAGCAAAAATAAGACACCGTCCTATTTTTGACACGTGGCCCGCCTGCGAAGATGCAATATTTTTATAAAAAAATTGAAATAGTATTATATATTATTTTTTCTTCTCTTTGTTAATGTATTTTAGAGTCACACGTGGATGATATAACTAATCGAGCTATCGATAAAGTATGTTCTCTTTCGTGTAGCCGCCATTGATAATTAATATACATGCACACCGAAAAAATATATGAAGATTAATATATACATATATATATATATAATTTCGAAGCACCTATATAGATAAAATTCGACCGACACCACATATACAAGTAGTTGAATGTCCTACAACCCGACCGACGATACATACGCGTGAAACCTATCTATATTACACTCCTGCTCCAGTTAGACAGACATTCGTTCTCCGGCAGGGCCAAAACTCCATCATGGTCGAAAAACCTCCCAAGTTGATGTGCGCACTCACGGTGGATGAAGTAGCACATGTCCCGTTGTATGTTCTGAATGGATTTATCATCGAGCTCCCTTTCAGACTTGGGAATTTTTGGAAGCTGCATCGAGATCATGACAAATTAAGTAAATTGTTCATAGTAATGCAAGTTAGCGATTAACTTAACAAGCGTATTGATGGTTTGTACTTACATCGTCGTAATTCGCGCAATATCTCCCATTGACCCTAAGGTACTCGCAGGTGTAATATCCGCATAGTACGGTTCCATCGGTTGCTTATGACACTTTCAACATCAATTATAAAGTATATTAGTTAATTAAATGGATAAACACATGCATTTGTAAAATTTAAGTAGTATTGTTTGGCATCCAAATTTACTTACCGGCCACTTATTGCGGATGAGTATGCATTGTCCTGAGTTTTTCGGTTGTCCACCTTGCTGGTAATACCTTTTATATGCACTGTTTGCAGAGATAATTAATTTAGATTCCTCAAAGATAACAACACATCATGAGAATATATAAGAATAAGAAACGTCCATGTATATAACATACAGATCGGTAATTCTAAGCATTTCCTGATATGTATTGCTGTCTTTGTCAAGAGAATCCAAGACGATGACTTCATTGTACTTTGGATAGAGAAGAAATACTATCCGATGGTCGCTGCAAAAGAAATGGTTAGTCCAGCCATGATTATATGCATATACTCGTAGTGGATATGAAAACTTACTCAAAGGCGGATGGCGTGTAAACGCATTTCTTGTCCTGCGTAGATTCAAGTGCTAGAGCTACATAAGTAGCAACATCGAGAATCTTTTCCTGATGCCTTTGTTCTATATATGTGTCCCTCTCTTGCCGAGTCATCGCCTGAACATGTGCCGGTAGCTTCTTCTCGTCTAGCAAGTAGGTGTGGTTCGGCTTACTTATCCGTCACGGGTTTAGATAGCCGACAGGCTTTCGCATCGCTTTGGCTTCCACGTAATTCATCCTGCCAAAAATGGATGGTCAAATTAGGTACTCATATAGGTACAATGATTTATTAGCATGTTCTAGTCATGCACTTACATACACCAGATGCCGACCAAATTGGTGTTGAGCCTCTTCCGACGGTAGAGGGCATGCATATCGGAGAAATGGACTTGGAATAGGCATGGCCCGCTCCAGAAGATGTTCTCTTGCACGGCAACTGTAAACGAAGAAAGGCCTTTATGGTGCTTGCCCTGATGTATCATTCATGCCCCCTCCTTAGTTGCCACGGTCCTTCTGTTAGTTGCCAGGCATGGATGAATGGTTGGCCATTCTGAAACTCATGTGGCACATCTGGGTAGTTGATATAATAGAGATAAACATCCATGGTTTGCTTGAGGCCTGTTAATTTTTTGTCATCAAAATCGGCATCTTTGATATCTTTGTCCCTTCCTCGGAATGCCGTTACCATATATCTTTTCTTCGATTCACTTTTTCCTTTGTGCCCCGCATTGGTTGCTAATACTTGGAACATGAATCTTCGGGTGATAGGGGTTCCCCTTTCTCACTCATCCGCATCAGCACGCTGACTTCTTTCAACAACATGTTCTTCCCACGCTCGCCCCTTCTTTTCTTGGGTTTACTTGCAGCTGAGACGCACACGATAGCTCCAGCTTCAGCTTCGGGTGCGGATTGGGCTTTCCTTTTAGAGCGGCGTGGAGCATTCTTCTATATTTGCATTTCACGTGACATCGGTTATAATCCATAGTATGTACTTAACAGGATCGGAACTAATATTTACGTACACCGGTTCACGGGGGATGTAGTCGTAGTCGACTTCTTCATTGTCGCTCCCACCCTTTTTCTTCCTTGCAGGAGAAGGATGGGGGTCACTCGGCGAGTGATACGATCCACTCCCTTCCTCACCGGATCTTGACGACGATGATTCCTCCACGACCTTGTGTGCAAATATCCTCCTCGACCATCGGTTGAGTTTCCTTGCCCTTGTCACCCGAGGGTTGCGCTTCGGTCGGTTTTTCCATTGATATCCTTTTAAGGTGAGTTTATATTAGATGCGGAATGAAATCGTTTTACTGTCCTAAGTGCATATACTACTGACTAGCTTGGATTTTTTGTCCCTCCAAATATTTGTCAAATTTCAGTACAATGGAAAGAGGATTTCAAATATCCATAGGACTGATTATATATGTAGTTTCAGTTCAGTGGTAAACAAACCATAATTTTACGTGCTAAAATATAGGTTCAAGACATTGATAAAATACAAATTAGAGCAACAGAAAAAATTCGGACATGACATATGTACTTTTTTTAATCTTTTTTTTCAATTATGAGTAAAATATTAGTATTACTTACTTAGAATTCCAAAGAAAAAATTATATATTACTTTCAAAAAAAATTAACAAAGATGTATTTAACATATCACTAATATTTTAGCTTTTTTAATGTTAATAATTAAAACACATGCAATGCACGGGTTGACAATATGCACTGCAATGTTAATAATTTTAATGTTACATACATATATTTTTAAAAGGTAATATCTTCCTTCCTGCTCATCTCCAATGTATACGATGGAAAATATGTAAATATTCGCTCAAAAAAAATACACAAGACACTCACATTGTTATGTTCATAATAATTGTTCATAATACACAAGATACTAAAAATACACAAAATACACAAGACACTAAAAATACACAAGATACTGTTCATAATAAAAAACGAAAAAATATATTTATCATAATCAATCAATCCATCCATCCATCCACCAATCAATCTATCCATAATGAGCACAAAATTTCAACATAATTTGAAGACACTCATAAAATTTGCGACGGTGGTGAGGTGGCAGCCGGCGTGGTGATTGGCGGCGGTGGCAGGGATGAGGCGGCAATGGCGGTGAGGTGGCGGCGGTGGCGGTGCTCGGAGGGGAAGGAGGAGGCGGCTGCTGGCGTGGTGCTCTCCTCGGCGGTGGTAGTGACGTGGCGGCGGTGGCGCAGAGGAGGCGACCGGCGTCGGTGCTCTGAGGGGCAGGAGGAGGCGGCCGCGGGCGTGGTGTTCAGCGGCGGTGGCGGTGCCCGGAGGGGAAGTAGGAGGCGGCCGCCGGCATGGTGCTCCTCGGCGGTGGCAGTGAGGTGGCGACGGTGGCGCAGAGGAGGCGGCCGGCGTCGGTGAGGAGGCGGCGGCGCTAGGCTTTTGCTGGCGGCGGCAACTCAAAATTTCGGTAGCCTGGCGGCGGCTCTAGGGTTTTCGCGCCTTCGGGACTTAGGAAAAATTGAGACTCCCGCGTGCCCATACTTATAGCAAAGCCATTTTTGCTGGTGGCCGGCTTACCTGGCCGCTAGTGAAAACCATTTTCGCTGGCGGCCGACTTACCTGCCCGCTAGCGAAAACCATTTTCGCTAGCGGCCAACTAAGACGGCCGCCAGCGAAAATGGTTTTCGCTAGCGGCCACATAATCCGGCCGCCAGTGAAAATGGTTTTCGCTAGCGGAGAGGTGACATCAACCGCTAGGGAATAACTTTTGTCCCACACATGTCAATATTTATTTTCTTTCCACAACTAAATGTACAAATATCCATAGGACTAATTATAAAAGGAGACAGTACTCTACTGCACGGTGAGTTTATATATATGTATGTATGTGTATATGTATATGTATATATGTATGTCTATATATACATATATATATACGTATATATACACACTAGTATATGTAGGAGTTATGTGCAGACTGCATATACACCATCCCATATATATACAAATTTCAGACTTTCAGACCTGATTTATTTTAAAAAATGAATAAATCAATCAAATGTCCCAAACAAGATTCGTCACAGGCTCACAGCAAAGCAGCTTGGTTCAAGACATTTATCAGTAGGGTAGTTTTCACTCATGATACTGGAAGGATCAGATTAACTGCTCGATCAAGGTTTCAAATTACAAGCACTTAACATGAGACAAATCAATCAAAGTTAGCAACTAAACAAGGATTCCATGCCAGCATCCTGTGCTTACCTCACATGGAATCAGTGTAAGATAAGACTTGGCATAAACAAGTCAAGGTCAAGCACTATAGTAATTGTATTTCTTTTCTAAAAGCTAACCTTTCACATAAAATTCATCGTCCATCACATAATATAAAATTCATCATCCATACAAAAATTTATCATGCATCATAAGTCACCATAATTACACATATAAATTAGCCTTTTACATTCTTCCGTACTCCCTTATTCCTCATGTATGGCTTCAGCGATTCACCAATCATTGCTTCTGCGACCTTAATGTTGTTTGTAAAGTTCGTGAAGAGTGTCATGTTGTCATACTGAGTGAAGAGTGTCATGTTCTCATACTGATTATATGCCTCAACATCTTGGACATCATCAACTCCCAAAATCTTTTGTTTTCCCGAGATAACTATGTCTTTCTTCAACTGAGATGGATCAGTCACATAGAAAACCTGAGCGGCCCGATCGACAAGTACCCATGGGTCATTCTTGTGCCCTACGTTGACGAGGTCGACGATTGTCAGCCCAAAATTGTCGACAACCACGCCAGATGGGTGTTTCACCCATTAGCACCGGAACAGTGGAATCTGCATGTTTGATCCATAGTTCAGTTCATAGATTTCTTCTATGAATCCATAGTATGTGCTCTTTTGCCCACTTGTGTCGATTGCCTCTACTCGAAGGCCACTGTTTTGGCATGCACTCCTTTGGTCTTTCGCTTTGGTATAAAATGTGTATCCATTCAGATCGTATGCTTGCCATGAGGTGTATACACTTGATGGCCCTTCAGCCAACCTCTTAATAGTTTTTTCCTCCGTAGTATCGCCATCTGGTAGGCCGAGGTTCTTGAACCATTCGGTAAAGGCAGCCTTGTGTCACTTCATGATCCATGCATCAGAACACCCCACATTCATTGCTTGTAATTCCTTAAGGTGCTACTCTATGTACGGCTCCACCATCGCGAGCTGTTGCAGCACAGTGAAATGAGTTTCTTTTAGTTTCTTGTAATCATCGTCGTGGATTCTTTTCTACCCTTTTGTCCCTCTTCCAGATTATCTACCTTCATGTTAAGGTACCGGAAAACCAATTGCTTTCCCCTCTTTTAGGTAATCAATGAAACACTCAACGACTTCCTCAGTAGTATATCCCTCTATCATCGATCCCTCTGGGTGGGCACGGTTCTGTACGTAGCCTTTTAGAATGGATATGTACCGTTCAAATGGCCACATCTGATGCAGGTACAGGGGACCAAGTGCAATAATCTGAAGCACAATATGAACTATCAGGTGTTCCATCATATTGAAAAATGACGGAGTGAAACACATCTCAAGCTCGCACACGGTCTCTATAGCAAAAGTGCGGAGAGGACCTAACTCGTCAAGATCAATTACTCTCTGTGAGATTGCATTGAAGAAGTAACACAGCTTTGTGATGACCACTTTCACGTGTAATGGTTCGATTTCTCTAATAACGATAGCAAGGAATACTGTGAGCATTACGTGGCAATCATGAGAATTGTAGCCTAAAAATGACAAATCCTTCATCGACACCAGTCGCTTAATGTTTGAGGAGAAACCAGTAGGCACTCTCACCCCACGTAGACATTTGCACATTGCCTTTTTGTCCTCATTTGTCAAGGTGTAGCAGGCCGGCGGAAGATACACTTTTCCATTACCCTCATCTACAGGGTGAAGCTCTTTCCTTATCTGCATATTCACGAGGTCCTTACGGGACTTCAGCCATCCTTTGTCTTGCTTGGTATGTCTAGTAAAGTACCCATGGTGCTATCGAAGATATTTTTCTCTAGGTGCATGACATCGATAGAATGATGTATCTCTAAATCTTGCCAGTACGAAAGGTAATTAAAGAAAATGGAGTGCTTCTTGAATGGCCCGCTAGCGCTTGCTGGCTCTTCAGCATCATTTCTCTTCCGCTTGTTGGTTTCCTTCTTTTTGGCCTTCCCAAAAACAACCTTGAGTTTTTTCGTTATTGTGAACACTTTATCACCCTTCCATGGTTCTGGTGGATCACCATCCTCAACAGTGTTGTCGAAAAATTCTGCTTTGGAGCGGTACGGGTGATTCTTTCTTAAGTAACGTCGGTGCCGCATGTACACTAGCTTCTTCGATCCCTGAAGATACCTGTACACTGTACCATCAACACAAATAACGCAGCCTGTCTTCCCCTTGAGCTGTCCTGATAGGAGAAAACAGTGCGGGCAAATCGTTGACGGTGACAAAGATAATTGCATGAAGCATGAAGTAATTCTGCAGGAATTCGTGCCTAACCTGGACCCTGTGATTCCACAGATCAGCCATATCCTCCAGCAAAGGCTACAGAAACACATCCATGTCATTGCCAGGTTATCGTGGTCCCTGTACAAGGATGGTCAACAAAATATACTTCCTTTTCTGACACAGCCACGTAGGGAGGTTGTACATGGTTAGGAGTACTGGCCGCGTGCTGTGTGAGCTGCTCAAGTCACCAAATGGATTCATTCCATCGGTACTCAATGCAAACCTTACATTTCTTGAGTCCTCTGCAAACTCATGGTACTTTGTGTCAAATTCCTTCCACTGTCGAGCATCTGCCGGATGTCGAATCATCCCATCCTTTTTCCGCTTTTCATGATGCCAGCGCATCAGTTCGGCATCCCTCGGGTTCGACAACAAACGTTTCAATCGATCTTTCACCGGAATGTACCACATGACCAACTGGGGGATCTTCTTCTTGTTGTTGTCTTCTACCTCGTCTTGGGTAACATCCTGACCCTCGGACTGGCTACAGCTTGTTTTGTATCGACTAGTGTTGCACGCTGGGCATCTGTCCAAATCCTCGTACTCTTTACGAAACAGCATGCAGTGGATAACACACGCGTGT
Organism: Oryza punctata; assembly: GCA_000573905.2. NCBI lineage: Eukaryota > Viridiplantae > Streptophyta > Magnoliopsida > Poales > Poaceae > Oryza > Oryza punctata. The sequence continues at coordinate 15,527,328 of CM002488.2, forward strand.
ATCTTTCGCACACCCAGAGATAACGGGCAAATAAGCTTCTTCGCTTCATAGGTGCTGGTTGGCAGGGAGTTGGATTGCGGAAACAGTTTCTTCAACAGAACCAACAAATCGTTGAAACTACTGTCCGACCAACCGTTTCTAGCCTTCAATCTCATAAGTTCAAGCACCGTCCGCAACAATGTGAAATCCTTCTTGCAACCCTTTGCCTCATCGTACAAAAGATCCTTCGTTGCCTTTTGTAATGATTCGAAGTTCTCCAACCCACGAGTGGACCCAGCTACAACCTCAGGTTTAGCATGACGCAACATCTCTTCCAAATCAAAATTACCATCATCTACGCAGACATTACCATCATCGACATCATCAACTATACTGTGCTGACCATCATCACCACCAACATCATCATCGACGTTAATGGGCTCTACTTCCTCTTCTTCCTCTTCTCCTTCTTCTTCTACTACCATCAAATCCTCGTCCCAGTTGAACACTTCATCTTGTACTATCGCCCGGTTGGGAACTTGTTTGCTTGGGATCTCTCCATGATGTGACCAATTTGTGTAGCGTGCAACAAATCCATGCGTCACCAAGTCCTGCTCGATTATAGATGGGTCGATCCAAATTTTCTGATTCTTGCAGTGTAAGCATGGACATCTAATTTTCTTTGTCTTCTCAGATGCAGCATTCTTCTTAGCAGCTTTCATGAATAGGTCAACTCCTTCGATGTATGACGCACGATATCTCTCTCTATACATCCATGCTCTGTCCACCATCTATGCATTATTTGCGAAAAATAAGTACAACTTCATCACTTTATATATTTTTGATAATATGTCACATTAAAATTATACTAATTAATATATATAACCAGTATAATCTAGACAAGATAATTAAAGCTAGCCAAAAATCTACAAACTACAAACAGCTAAAAAAATAAAAAACTAGCTCTTTTTCTCTTCTTCTCTTCGTTCTCTGCAGTTAACTAATATATAGATCAGTTACAAATAAACATATCAAAACTAGATATATATATATATGGAACATCGATTATGCACAATATTTCTTACAAAATTTACCCATTTTAAGCTCCAAATGACAAATAAAAAATAATTTTCTTCCCCGTGTCACTTACATTTTGCTATGCAAAATCTCAACAAACAACCAATAAAAATGAAAAAAAACTTGACAAATAGAGTAGGAGAAAGTATATGTAACCTCTGGTGCAGTAGATCTTTCAAAAGATTGAAGATCAAAACCTTCCCCCTATGTATTTGTTCATAAGAGAGAGAAAATCGTGCTCAAATGCCATGGCTGCTAGCAGTACAGGTGATATAGGTGATGGTATTTTCCCTGGCGATCAACATATATCGGTTGAGGCGAACCGCCATAGAAAATATTTAGGGGTGGTGGCGGCTTAAGTTGGCCGCCAGCGAAGATGCAGGAATCTTCGCTAGCAGGCCACGTCACCTTACTGTCAGTGAAGATGTGATATTTTCTCTGGTGGCGTCTTAAGATGGTCGCTAGAGAAAATACCACATCTTCGCTGGCGGCCAGCTCGGCCAGCGAAGATGTGTTTTCGCTGGCGGCCCGTGACCCCCCACCCCCCTATTTTTGAGCTGGCGGTTTCACCTCGTAGCCACCAGAGAAAAATTTTTCCAAACTCCATGAAAGATTGTTTTCGTAGTAGTGAGCGCGCCCTCCCCTCCCCCTCCCTCCAGATCCGGCTGAGGAGGGAGCTCGGCGCGCCGGCAGCGGTGAAGGCGGCTCCCCACGGTGGTGGAGCAGTGTCGTCTGCAGCTCTGATGAGGAGGAGCGGGTGCGTGGTGACGGCTCTGAGGAGGAGCGGCCAGACGGGGGATTCTTTTTTTTGTTGAGGAAGTATATTTTCACAGGCGAGTGGTTGCATCACCTGCAAAGATGGAGAGGCCGTCTGGAAAAATGATTTTCGCAGACGGAGCCGATGTCCGCGTGTAAAAGTCATGCATTTTCGTAGTCTTTCACGTGCAGGTGGGGTGGATGTCCGCCTGAAAAAAATCTATTTCGTTTGTTTTCAAAAATCGTTTGAGTTTTTTATTTTTTGACTGAGGGAGTAGGTGAGATTAGCGGCGCCACCAACGCATACATGCATCGCAGGCGGTAGCTTAGCGATGACCTACCGAGACTTCGTGCCGTTGCAGCCTTGCCGCGAGCCTGCGACCTCAAAGAGTCTATATGATGGAGTATCGATCTGCACCATCTGCTTCTCGCCAACAATCAACAATTTTGATTTGTTTCGATTAATTCTGTTTTTTAAGCTTTGGTAAAGTTTAGATGTGTTTCAGTTAATTATTCCTTTTGATTCTTCCTCTTAATGCATGTTTGTAATCAATATGAGTTTGACCAGTATAAATACATGATTATTTTTCAATTACCAACCCGCTCATCACATCCTGTTATGGATGGATTTTTATTTAATTACTATATCAATGACTTCGCTTCTATAAATTCCCAAGAATTTTTTAAGGTAATATTTTTGAATTTTCGTATAAATATTACTTTTGGGTGCACTTTAAATGTTTATCATGCAACATTTTATACATATATATACATTGATTATTATATATAGACCGGGTCTCGTTTTTAATTTCACGCTGGGTCACCAAAGTTTTAGAATTGGTCTAGTGATTGGTTAAGAAAAGAAAGTAGATAGAAAAATTAAATCAAATATATATTATTTAGATTGGTTGGGATGATATGATAGGCAGACAAATAGCTAAACTGTAGAACAAATTTAAACTTAAAATATAGGTCAGAGGAAGTAGCTAGCGCGCAGGTGGTGAGGTAGGATAACATTTGCATCACGTATTATTTACGTTGAGAGTTTAGGCAACAACGACGGTAGCTGGGTGAGTCTCAGTCTACAGTGAATTCCAACATCCATTTATTTCACGGAAATGCAGGTAGCCATCGATCGATCGTAATCTTTTGATTAATCTCCCTAGACAGGTGACCAGATGAAGTGGCTGGCCGGCTTCCTGGTTGGCCCTCATGGCGTCGCCGGTCGGCACAGACTATTTTTCACCATTAATTTCCAACCGCATGTCTCCTACCAATTGAATCTTTGCATTTGAGGCTGTAACGTAGACGATGAACAGTTCACGTTATTTTAATACTAGTATTACATCTGTTCCATAATATAATAAAATCTACCTATATATCTAGACTTTCAGATGTTATATATTTATATAGTAACATGCATTAGGCCTCTCTAGCAGACTTATAATACTGGTGAAACGATCTACCTCTGTAATAATGCAAATGTTCTATATCCATCTCTTATACTCCCGCATGTAGAAAATACATTACTTTTGTTTTCAATCTCTTCGACTTAATTGGCAACTTTAACCATATTTTTTTCATATATGGTAATTTATGAGATTATGCCAGTTCTTAGAAACAACCTACTTAATTGAAACAATTTATATGCACACTAAGTATATTTTTAACATTTTTTAGTCGTCAAAATTTTAGAATTCGAAAATAAGTTCAATATTTCTGATAGGAGGAAGTAACTGATCGATCATGCGCACACCATGCATATGTGCGTGTGGCAAGCACTCATATCAGGGTCAAAAAAAAAATATATTTCTATCACTAGTGCAGATTCTCTCATCCGTGACGGCCTGTAACTTAACTGCATTTTACGGGCCATCAGAACGAATACATCTTAAACGAGCCTAAAAAGAGATCGATTGAGATATCATCGGAGAGACATGTTAAATGTGCATAAAACTCAAGCCCATCACGGATGACATATATCAGTGATGGACTCTAGTTTAGGCCCGATTGAGATAAACTTCAATATCTCAATCGGGCCCTAGTTGGAGCCCGTCACCAATGACCGTCATCTGTGACGGGCTCCAACTTGAGCCTCGATTGAGATAACAATAACGCCCATCACGGATGACACTCATCGGTGATGGGCTTTTATTTAGATCCGATAAAGATAACTTATATGCCCGTCAGAGATGTTATTTTTTTTGGACCGTTAGAGATATTTATTGCACACTATAAATAACCCCCACCACCAGTGTAACTGTATCCTACTATTCACTATTTTGGTGGGAGGTTGAAGGGGACGAAATTTTATTTTTTTCCCAAGGAAAACAGAAAATTCATAAAGGTAAGTGAGAAATAGTAATCACTAATTCAAAAAATTCATCAATTCTCATTAATTTAGCAATACTTACCTTATAAGATGTTTCTCTAATTTTTTTTCATTCAGTAGCGATGGATCAAAGTTGGATGTATGCGAAAACGGTGAAACGTCATAGTCAAGAGTGTAGAAATGGGGTATTAAATTTTATAAACGCCGCGGAAGAGGATAGGAAAAGAAGAAACAACGGTTACATGTATTGTCCATATGCAGATTGCAAGAATGAGAATATGTTTGATAGCCGAGTGGACGTACACGATCATCTGATACAACGAGGATTCATGGAGGGCTACACATGTCGGGTCAAGCATGCAGAGCAAGAATCAGGAAGTGGTGCAGCTGCAGACAGAAGTGGTGCGCAAAAACAGGAAGATGAAGATGAGCATGACATGTTTGTACCTTCTCCATTAGGCGGTGAAATGGTTGATGTGGATCACGATCAGCTGCAAGATATGTTACGTGACGTTGAGGACCCAGCTTACAACGAGAGAGATTCCATGAAGTTCAGCAGGTTGGTCAGTAACTCGTAGACGCCTCTATACACCGGATGCAAAGCAAAGCACACCAAATTATCAGCTATCTTGGGCCTAATGAAGCTGAAGGCAAGTAGTGGATGGACAGACAAAAGTTTCACAGATCTTTTGGGAATTTTGAAGGCCATGCTGCCTGATGAGAACACATTGCTCGAGATGACATATAAAGCAAAGTAGGTTTTGTGTCCCCTAGTGTTAGAGGTCTGTAGAATTCACGCTTGTCCAAACAACTGCATATTGTACCACAAGCAATATGTGGACTTAGATGCTTATCCTGTCTGCAAAACTTCTCGATACAAGCGAAAGAAAAGTCCTAACGAAGGAAAGAAGTCAAAGTGGGGTGGTCCGACGAAGGTTGTTGTGAGGACCCAAAATAGAACCTCTTGTGTATAAGTACTAGTCCAGGATCAAACTAGCACACACAGACACAAAGATAATATCACAGCCAACATCACGCAGGAAACCTAACATTTATTAATAAAGTGACTGTTATAAGCCTTGTGTCCAGAGTTTACATTTATTTATGCCACGAAGGCCTAAGGAAAATAATAAAATAGCAGCGGAAAAACAAGATACACGCGTAGTAGTTCCATTCAACTTGCCACATGCAGTCAACTGGGACACGCGGCCTATTCCTCGTCTTCTCCAGCAAACTCCTCAGGAAACAGTGGGAATCTTTCTTCTGGAATTTGGGAAATTGCAAGGTGAGTACATAGAATACTCAACAAGTACACGGAAATATGCATATGCACAGCTGTCAATAAAGGCTATGGCCATTTTGCATAACACAACAGTTTGCAGTTATAAACAATTTAGAAATAGAAGTTAAAAACAACATTTATAAATAACGGGTGTTACCAACCAACCATCCACACAGGATCTGTCCACACAGGACCACTTAGCTATATTCATCAACCTGCACACAGATCATTTCCAGTTTTCGCAAACTACCCCTCATGAGATATCACCGAGCATGTCCATGACCGAGGACGCGGCTATTCGAATAGTTTAGTTAACACTCTGCAGAGGTTGTACAGCTTGACCCACAAGATACATCATCCTTTTAACGGCCAACTAGTAATGTCACACTTCAGATTGTGTGCGGCCAAGGAGTCTGTAATAAGGCTTTTTAGAAACTCCGCCTCAACACAGTCTTCCCCCATTAGACACCTTCCCTCACACAGACAAGAAAGTACCCATGGCTAACCTTAACACCTATCATCTAGCCACCTGGGCCGACAGTGGCGAGACTCGGAATCCTACTAGGCCAGGTTCTTCCCATGAGAACATGTGGTTGCACGTTAGGCTCAGTTCAATGACTTATGAAGTGAAGTCCTTAATTGACCAGGGCGACTTGCCAAACTACAATAGCACATAGCATAGGGTAGCAGCTTAAGGACACGAAGTTGGCCCTTTGAGCAGCTAAATAGCACACAGCTTGATAGTAGGCTCACACAGAGACCATACCCGATAATGATCACACAGATACATTATCACCTAACTAGGTTCACACAGAACCACCCATCACCCCAGTCCAAATCATTTTATCCGTCCGTTGTTTACTACACGGTGCAACACATGCTACCGGAAAGATAGCACACAGCCACACAGTTCTTATCAAATCAGTTATAAGTATAAGATTAATCAAAATTATATTTTGCTTGTAAAACAACCTTGAGAGGGGCTAAGCATAACTACTCTACCGTGAGTTGAGCCCAATATTCAACTCACAAAGACTAGGGTGACAAAGTACCATAGGTAATTAACAATTATCAAAGGTAGGATATAAAAACAATTAGGTCACGCTACCCATCGATAGTTTATAAATAAAATAATGCATGAATTGAAAATAAAATATTTTATAAAATGGGATCAATATGTTTAAAGTGTGCACTTGCCTTGCTCCCAGTACTATCCCTGCACTGCGTCTTCGGACACGAACTGTTCCTCTGCTCCGACGTCTACACGTTCGCAAACGAGAAACAAATAAACAAAAGAAAAGCTAAATAAATAACATCAAATAAAATAATCAACTGAACCAGGAGGTAGAGCTCGATTTTAGAGAAATTTAGGAAAAAGACCGGGTCGAATCGGAGTTCAAACGGAAATGTTATGACCTCCGGAAGTTTGAATTAAAAGAAAGTCCGAGGATAAAAGAAAAAGGAATATTCCGAGAATATTCTCTGAATATTTAATTTTGGAAATTGAATTATTTTTATTAGGAAAATTATGGTGGACTCAGTGCATTGTGGACTGGATGACATGACAGACACGTGGCGACATGTGGCGATCTAGGGCTGACGTGGTGATGACATGGATAGATCTAGGGTTATGTAGATTCAAGGGTCGAGATTTAATCTGGGGTTTGGATGGCTGTGATTGCTTCGAGTAATTGTGGCTGCGGGACCCACTTGTCATTGGCACAAAAGAGAACAAAAGAGAAAAAGAGAAAGGAAGCAGCAGCAGCTCCAACCCAGCGCACGGCAGAACCATGGCCAAGGCCATGGCCGACGGCGTGGGCGGCGGCGTTCCCGGGCGACGGCGCACGGCGGCTGTGGCAAAAGGCGGCGCCGGAAGGAGGAGGTGGAGGCGGCTCCAGTGGCGCGGCCCCGAGCTCCGGGATGGCATGGCGACGGCGCCCGAGCTCGCCGGTCTCGGGAGAGGAGAGAGACAAAGAGGGGAACGGCGGCGCACGGCAGCGCAAGGAGAGGGGCGTTCGGCCTCGGGGCTCACCGGCAGCGGCGCGGCGACGCGAGGGAGGAAGGGGTGACGACGGCGGCGCGGCACCCAGTGGCGGTGGCGGCTTCCAGCGGCGGCGGCGCAAGATGGGGTGGCGGCGGCTTCGGAGAAAAAGAGGAGAAGGGCGACGGCAATAGCTATATATAGAGGAGAGGGTTAGGGTTAGGGCAGCACGTGCGGCGCGGCGTGGCTTGCGGCAAAGGCGGCGCACGGCGCGGCAGGCGGCAGTGGCGGCTTGGCGACGCGGCGCGTCGCGGCGTGGGCGCGGGCCGGCATGGGTCGGGGCGGCAGCGTGGGCCGGCGACGCGAGGGAGAGGGCGGGCCGAGGGGGAAGGGGGCGGTCGGGCCGAGGGCGGCATGGGCCGGTGGCGTCGCCTCCCCGAGCCTGCTGCACATGAGAGGAGGAGAGAGAGAACTGGAGGTTGAAGAAGATGGAGGGAGAAAGAAAAAGAAAGAAAGGGAGGGACTTTCCTGCAAAAGCGATAGAATAGAGAAAGAGAGGAAGGAAAATAGGAAAAAGGATAGGGAATTTTCTGGAAAATTCCAAATATAAAATACTTGGAATTTTTGAAGGATTTAGGATATTAGGAATTGAATAGGAATTAGAATTTGGGCACAAATTTAATTAAGGAAATGAGCTCCACTTCCGAAACTCCAATTAAATCCAAATAAACTCAAATTAAAACACAACAAAACCAACGATGTAATTAATTAATTAATTACATTAAAACCTTTTTGCTTAACAAAATTTTTATTAAGCTATTTTAGATAGTGAAATCAATTGTGAATTTTCGCAATTAGACGAAAAGAACGGAAGCGAAAAATCAAGACGTGACAGTTGTGTGGTATCTACCTATCGTTGAACGTTTCAAAGAATCTTTGCCAACCCCAAGGAAGCGAAGTTAGTACGTTGGCATGCCACGGAGAGAAGGAACGACGGTATGCTAAGACACCCAGCAGATTCGATTCAATGGAGGAATATCGATCGAAAACACAGACTTTGCTGCCGACCCCAGAAACGTGAGGCTATCTGTTGACGATGAAATTTGGCAAGCTAATTGATACATATGAATCGGAAACAAGATCTAATTCTGAAGCGGATTTGAAGATATGCAGGATTCTCGAAAACAGAGTGCCCATCGGCTGGAAGACTGTATCGGCTGGAACCGAGTCCGATTGGGATAGCCGATGTAGCTGATATTGCATGTGAAGTCAGTATCGGATTCGATAGAGAGTTTGCGACGATGTTGTCAGGCAAGGATAGAGTCCAGAATTGGCAAATGAATCTATTAATTAGGAATATTTGTAATTTCCTTATAGATATTGTCGGTAAGAGTCCGCCTAAGGGACTTGTTTACTAGTTGGATTTGTATTAGGATAATCTGAGTTGTGTCCATATTGGATAATGTTTGTATTTTCGGGTATAAAGATAGACCCGAGGTCTTATGAATAAACAACAAACACACGTTCAACCAATCTCGACGCATCGCCAACCTTTTATTTTCTACTTTCGACAAGTTCTTGCTTTTGAGTCGAGCTGTATCAATTTGCATCAATTTGATCTTCGGCGATGAGGTAATTCTTGTTATGGCGGTTTGCATTATCTGAATTAGTGCTTACATCTTTATGACACTCTAATTCTATCTTGTAAATCTCCGAGTTATCATATACATTATATAATTTAGATCAACAATACTATCTACTTGCATCGGCCAAGCTCTATCTAGGGTTTTGCTGATAACGGCTAGATTGTCCTGTTGGTTTGAATTATGTAATGTATTCACCATCCTGAAAAAGCAACCATCGGTTTGATTGTCTAGATATCATGCTTCTTTTCATACTTAGTGCTGCATCAGTTAAGTTTGATCTACTAAGTCGTGTTTTGAATCGTAATCTCTGGCCTGCTTTATGGTTGTTAATAAGGATAGTATCGGGGTTTCAGCCGATCTTATCTGGTATAGATGTTTTACATAGTTTCATGCATTGTTTAATATGCTATATCTGCCCCTTATATCAGGATCTAATCTAATACAAATATATTGGACTTACTACCAATCTAATTGGTAATAGTTGAATATATTTGTTGCAAGAGAATATCTTGGTATAAGGTTGTATCGGAGCTATAGCCGATACACGCTTAAATCTGGACATCGGCTATGACATGAGTATATATAATCGTTATTTCATATTATTTTAGACTTGGGCAATTTGTACTGTCTCGGTTCAGTCCGATCTATCCCAATTGCTGATTTCTAAAGTAATATTGATTTATAGATTATGTAACACTGATATTTTCAGCCGATGTACCAAGTTTAGGGTTAGCTCATCATTGACAAATACCTTACAGCCGATTCATACTTTATTGCATCGGCTAGGTTACATCACGATATGATATCGGCTAACTAGCCGATTGACTATTATCTACTAATAAACTTGCATGTTTTTTCTTGTTGGTTGCAGGATCAAATCAACTGGCACGCCCTTCGAACCTAAAAGCAAGTTTTGGACCTGCACTAGAGTAAACAAATCTCTCAGGCCAGTGTGTGTTTTTGCATCAACACGCCTTTGGCGTGCCCAGTGAGGACCATTGTGTCATCATGATGCCCAACATAACTGAAGTTACAGAGGACAATGTCCTACCCATCACGATCGAGCAGTTGATTGAAGAACAGAGGGAAGAGATGAAGAAATTGCTGGATAAACTCCAAGACCGATATCTTCATTCACTCACGGTAACCCGACAGGGCACGGTTATCTAGAGAACTAAAGTGGAGTTGCCGCCGATCGTGAAATCAGACCCAGGTACATCCGGAACAAGTGATGATAAAGGCAACGAGTCTAAGACTGAATCAAATAACGAAGAACTTCACACATTACAAGATCATATTGATTCGGCACTGCATCATGCTCTCATCAATCAATCCAGAGTACTCGTGAATACATTAACAAATATGATCAAATCGGTGGTTGATGGAACTGTAGCCGAGGAAAAGGCAAAAGGGCCAGTATATCTACCAGGAGATACTTTTCCAGGCTAGGACTGTGAAGACTGAAATTGGTAGGAAGCATCAAACGTTTCAAACCCAGGCTCCATTGGCTCCCCTGTCCTGTACAAATATTCCGACAATATTGACAAGACAGCCGCCGATCACTGGGGCCAGATTTCAAATCAGTTGACACTAGAACAGCTAATGAGTATACTTAAAGCGAAGCCTCCAGTCGTCGATCCTACATACCACATTCCTTCGATTTCACAGTAGCCGATTAGAATCACTCAGCCGATAGGCCAACAATACGTCCAGAACCGCTTCCTTATGTTTCATCCCAAGGTCTATCAGCTAGTCTCAATCAGCATTATCAACCTCATTCTCCACGGCCTGAACCAATGCAATACGGTCAGTGTGATCAAGTCCAACAGCAGTATGGTGGAGCAACATCGCAGCAGCCGTGGGCTGATATGATCGCTGATGTGATGAGGGAACAGTTTGGGCTCAAGCCTAAGGATAATGGCAACATGTATCGGCATCCGTATCCAGAATACTTTGATAGAGTGCCACTACCAAACCGATATAAGGTGCCAGATTTCTCAAAATTCTCAGGGCAAGACAATGTGTCAACTTATGAACACGTCAGCCGATTCTTAGCTCAGTGTGGAGAGGCATCGGCTACAGAAGCCCTAAGACTCAGGTTATTTCCACTATCTTTATCTGGATTGGCATTTACATGGTTTTCATCTTTACCTTATAACTCTATTAGGAGTTGGGCCGATCCAGAGAAACAGTTTCACAAATACTTCTTCAGCATCCAAGAGATGAAGTTGTCAGACCTCACAGCAATCAGGTAGAAATCAGATGAAACAGTACCAGATTACATTCAGAGATTCAGGGATGTGAGGAACAGATGTTACAGTTAGGCCCTAACTGATTCACAACTAGCCGATCTGGCTTTCCAGGGATTGTTAGCGCCGATAAGGGAAAGGTTTTCAGCTCAAGACTTTGAGAGTTTGGCTCATTTAGCCCAGAAGATATCGGCTCATGAGACAAGATTCCAAGTAGCCAGAAAGTCTGTCAAAAAGGCTAATAATGTTAACAACATCTATAGTTATGATTCTGACTCCGAAAATGAGGATCCAGTGGTTAATACAGTCGAGTGGGCTAGGATAAAAAGACAGTAGTATGCCAATGGGTTAAAAATTCGAGGAAAGAGGAAAGGTTTGATTTTGATATTACTAAAGCTGACAAGATATTTGATCTTCTTCTTCAGGAAAAGCAGATTCAATTGCCGGCAGGGCATGTGATACCATCAGCTGAGGAATTGAAGAGGAGGAAATATTGTAAGTGGCATAACACAGGATCTCATAGCACCAATGATTGCAAAATTTTTAGGCAACAGATCCAATCGGCTATAGAACAAGGAAAGATCAAGATTGATAAGTCCAAGAGGCCAATAAAGATAGATGGACATCCTTTCCCAGTAAATATGGTTCATGCTGGATTCAACAGAAATCAAGCCGATGAGAGTAAAAATCATTTAAGAATTATCAAATCGGCTAGTATGATCAATAAATACCAGAAAAGGTGGCAGAGGGTAGAGGAGTCATATTATCAGGACGAGGAAAGATACTTTGACCCCATTGGAGCTGTGAATTTTTTAGATTCTGTTGGAATGAAGGCATGAGGCTACCATCTATTGAAGATTGTCCTTGCTGCACGTTCAATATGTTCAAAGATCAAGCCGACAGAATGTGGGTATGCATCGGCCAGTTCAGCAATGACTGTCAGTTCATGAGAGACTTGGGCTGATCCAACAAAACCATCATGAAGGTAATTTGCAAAGAGAGACTAAAAATGTGCGACCACAATGGTGTCCTTCTGGAATTTTCACCAAGAATCAAAAAAGGCGTGTCCAAAGGATGAGAAACAGGGAACAATTCTAGGAAGTTGAAGGTGAAATTGAGCATCGGCTGAGGCGTACAAAGAAAGTCTGGCATGTGAAGAGTAAAGCAAATCTCTCAGGCCAGTGTGTGTCAGCCGATGAAGTTCAAGCCGATCAGAACAATAGTTTTCAGAGCAAAGGCAAAGAGGTGATGTCTTCTTCGATTAACATGGTTTTTATGCTACCAGCTGAATATGCAGTTGAACAAGTGGTTGAGCAAGAAGACGGATCACAATTGGCTAAGTTGATATTGTCGCCACAACAAGCTGTTTTTGAGAAACCAGAGGGAACTGATCATCGGCATCTCAAGCCTTTATATGTCAGGGGGTTTGTTAATGGGAAGCCGATGTCAAAGATACTGGTTGATGGGGGAGCAGCTGTCAATTTAATGCCATACTCAACTTTCAGGAAGCTTGGGAAGAATTCAGAGGATGTGATCAAGACTAACATGATTTTGAAAGATTTTCGCGGGAATCCATCTGAAACCAAAGGAGTTTTGAATGTGGAGTTGACCATCGGCAGCAAGATAATTCCTACTACATTCTTTGTTATTGATGGGAAGGGTTTCTACAGTCTGTTGTTGGGAAGAGATTGGATCCATGCTAATTGTTGTATTCCTTCAACTATGCATTAGAGCTTGATTCAATGGCAAGGAGACCAGATTGAAATCGTGCCAGCCGACATGTCAGTCAATGTAACTAGTGCCGATTTATCTGTTTGGGAGATGGAAGGAATTGATTGTTTGTCTGGAAAAGTTTGGCAAGAAGATTACTTAAAAGTTTCTGATTATGATATACAGCCAACAGGAGATGCAGAGCCCCAATTGTTATTTTGAGGGCGCCATGGAGGGTTCCAATTTTTACACAAAGGATACTGTAGATGATCTCGACGGCAAGCTGGGACAAGGGTTTATGTCAGCCAATGAATTAGAGGAGATAGACATTGGACCAGGTGACAGGCCTAGGCCGACATATATTAGTAAAGGTTTGACACAAGAATTTAAATGTAAATTAGTAGCTCTTTTGAAAGAATATAGAGACTGATTTGCCTAGGAATACTATGAAATGCCAGGACTTAGCCGATCAATTGTTGAACATCGGCTCCCTATCAAACCAGGCTATTGGCTATACAAGCAACCTCCTAGACGTTGTAAAGCTGAATTGTATGATGCTATCAAGACCGAAATTACAAGACTTTATGATGCTAATTTTATCAGACCATGCCGATATGCTGAGTGGATTTCAAATATAGTACCAGTGATCAAGAAGAACGGCAAGCTCAGAGTTTGCATCGATTTTTGGGATTTAAATAAGGCTACTCCTAAGGATAAATACCCAATGCCGATTGCCGATCAATTGGTTGATGCAGCATTTGGATACAACATTATCAGCTTTATAGATGGCAATGCAGGATACAATCAGATTTTTATGGCTGAGGAATATATTCACAAGACTGCTTTTAGATGTCCTGGTGCAATCGGCTTGTATGAGTGGGTGGTTATGACTTTTGGATTGAGGAGTGCTGGTGCTACATATCAAAGAGCAATGAACTACATATTTCATGATCTTATCGGCTTGTTGGTTGAAATTTATATTGATGATGTGGTGGTTAAGTCTAAGGAAGTTGATGAGCATATAGCCGATTTGAGAAAAGTCTTGGAGAGAGCAAGAAAATATGGGTTAAAGATGAATCCAACTAAGTGTGCTTTTGGTGTATCGGCTGGGCAGTTTCTTGGATTTTTGGTACACGAGAGGGGGATTGAGATACCACAGAGGAGCATTAATGCTATTAAAGATATAAAGCCTCCAGAAAACAAGACTAAGTTGCAATCATTGATCGGCAAGATTAATTTTGTTTGGCGGTTTATTTCAAATTTATCTGGCCGAATAGAGCTGTTCACACCATTGCTAAGGTTGAAAGCCGATCAAGAGTTTGTATGGGGAGAGAAGCAGCAAAAAGCTCTAGACAACATTAAGGAATATTTGAGTTCTCCTCCGGTTCTTATTCCACCACAGAAAGGGCTTCCTTTTAAGCTATATTTGTCAGCCGATCAGAATTCAATCGGCTCAGTTTTGATCCAAGAGGTCGAAGGTATAGAAAGAGTCATCTTTTATTTAAGTAGAAGACTTTTGGATGCTGAAACCATATATTCATCTGTGGAGAAATTATGCTTATGTCTATATTTTTCTTGTACAAAGTTGAGGCATTATTTGCTTTCCAATGAGTGCACTATAGTATCTAAGTCCGATGTGGTACGGTATATGCTAACGGCTCTAGTTTTGAAGGGAAGGATTGGGAAGTGGATTTTTGCTTTGACTGAATTTGATTTGAGGTATGAATCGGCTAAGGCGGTTAAAGGACAAGCGATAGCCGATTTCATAGTTGAGCATAGAGATAATACTGTTGATCATGTTGACATTATGCCTTGGACTTTGTTTTTCGATGGATCAGTTTGCACTCATGGATGTGGTATCGGCTTGGTGATCATATCGCCTAGGGGGGCAAGTTTTCAGTTTGCTTTCACCATCAAACCTTATTCTACAAATAATCAAGCTGAGTATGAAGCTGTTTTGAAAGGGTTATAATTGTTGAAGGAGGTTGAAGACGATGCTATCGAAATCATGGGTTATTCATTGTTGGTGATTAGTCAATTATTTGGGGAATGTGAGTGCAAGAATGATGTCTTGATGATTTATAATGAGAAGTGTCAAGAGTTGATGAAGACTTTCAAGATTGTTACTTTGAAGCATATCCCTAGAGAACAAAATATTGAAGCCAATGATCTAGCTCAAGGTGCATCAGGCTACAAGCCGATGTTAAAGGGTATCAAAGTTGAAATTGCATGTCTACCAGCCGATGATTGGAGGTTTGAGATATTTGAATATTTAAACAATCCTTCTAGGTCAGTTTCCAGGAAGTTAAGATATAAAGCTCTTAAGTATGTTTTGTTGGACGATACATTGTACTATAGGACAATTGATGGAATTTTGCTGAGATGTTTAAACCTGGAAGAAGCAAAGGTAGTCATGTGTGAGGTACATGAGGGAATATGTGGAACTCAGCAATCGGCTTATAAGATGAAATGGCTGATTCGAAGAGTAGGGTATTTTTGGCCGACAATGCTGGAAGATTGTTTCAGATATTATAAAGGATGTCAGGATTGTCAGAAGTTTGGAGCTATTCAAAGAGCACCAGCATCGGCTATGAATCCCATTATCAAGCCATGGCCGTTCAGAGGTTGGGGTATTGATATGATCGGCCAGATCAATCCACCATCAAGTAAGAGACATAAATTCATATTGGTTGCTACTAATTATTTTACCAAGTGGGTTGAGGCTATTCCTTTGAAGAAAGTTGACAGTAAAGATGCCATTGAGTTTGTCAAAGAACATATTATATACAGGTTTGGTTTGCCACAAACGATTACAACTAATCAAGGTTCTATTTTTGTGTCCAATGAGTTTGTTCGGTTTGCCGATAGCATGGGGATTAAGTTGTTGAATTCTTCACCATATTATGCACAAGCTAATGGGTAGGCTGAGGCATCTAACAAGAGCTTGATTAAGTTGGTTAAGAGGAAGATTGCTGAATATCCTAAGAAGTGGTATACAGTATTGGCAGAAGCATTGTGGTCCTATCGGATGGCTTGTCATGGTGTAATTCAATTCCTCCATATCAGCTGGTTTATGGGTATGAAGTTGTGTTACCTTGGGAAACTAACATCAGCTCTAGAAGAATTTCTTTACAAGATAAGTTGACAGCCGATGATTATCATAGTTTGATGGTAGATGAGTCAGAGGATTTGGTTCAATCTGGGTTGAGAGCTCTTGAGAAAGATAGGAAAGATAAAGAAAGGGTTGCTAGAAATTACAAGAAAAAGGTTGTGCCAAAGTCTTTTGAGGAGGATGAACTTGTTTGGAAGTTGGTGTTGCCGATAGGAGCAAGAGATAATAAATTTGGGAAGTGGTCACCGAATTGGGAAGGACCTATTCGGATTCATAAATGTGTTTCTAAAGGGGCTTACATGTTAAAAGGACTTGATGGAGAAATTTTTGGACGAGCTCTTAATGGGAAATATTTGAAGAAATACTACCCAAGTGTTTGAATTGGTTCATAATCGGCTGTGTCTACCGATGTATGTTTTACAGCCGATGTGGTTACATCGCCTTTAGATGGCCGATATTTTTATCGCCCTTAGAAATATAAGTTTGCAGCATTGTGTTCCCTACTACAAACTTGGGGGGCATGGAGGGATGTAAACTTTTGCAAATTTTTTGAGCAAAATCATACAAGACAAGATTGATGACAGTTTATACTTGAGTTTAAATCGGCTCGATGGCCGATATCAATATATTACAGCGAAAATATTGTTTAAGGACTTTAACTATTACATCAAGACAGATATTTCTGGATAGCCGATATAGCTTTCTGCCTAATCTGCTTTACTTCATCTATCGCCTGAGCATCGGTTGCGTCTGTGCCAGGGATTGGCTTGAGGGACTTGCTCAAGGAAGATAGATGTTTGATGGATTTCTTCAGCTTGGTTTTCTGAGTATCGATGGCTTTAGGCAGATTGGCTTGTTTTTGCTCTTCAGATATGATTTCAGCTTTGCAAGCTTCAAGTTGTGCTAGTAGATCGGCTTCCTTTTTCTTTAATCTCTCAATGTTCTGTTGAGTTGAGCTTGGGCCAGCTGCTAATTCATCCAACTTGATTTTTTCATCATTAACTTGTTGTCAGCTGGTTTGAATGGTAGCTTCAAGGGCAGCACGCTCCAGCCGATCAACAATCCTTTGTCTGGCTCTTTCCAGCTTAAAGCGGCGTTGTTCAAGGAAAACTGCTGGAGAGAGCATCTCGATGAGATCATCAGGGATTTGATCTTGGATTTCTTCGAATCTTGCCCTGATTGGCCCACAATCTACAACCAGTGCATCCAGGGAGGCTCTGAGCCGATCAGCAATATCAGCTAGCTTGTTCTTCAGATCTTCAGATATGGGAGATGTAGCCTTGCTCATTATTTCTTCTTCTTCCTCATCCAAGAATTGTTTGATGTCAAAGGAAAACATATCAGCTAAGAGCTGAAAACAAGGAAATATTGTTAAATGATGTCGAGGTTAGCTGATATGTAGAAATATATGAAGTCTGTATATATACTTACAGGAATTTGAGCAGTTGGAGTTAAAGCAACAATCACTTCATCATGTCGGCTTGTTGTAGCCGATGGAGTATGTTCACTTGATATTTGATGAGGAGATGAGGGTTGAGGAGACTGAAATAATACCAAGTGTTGATCAGTATCGGCTCAAAGTGAAATTAAGCTTGAGATGAGTTGGAATTACCGATACTGGTGGTGGAATTGGTTTCTTTCTAGCAGCAACTTGTTTCTTTTTCGGCTGAAAGGGATAATTGAGTTAAAAAATTATGAGTCATGAAAAGAGAAGACGGCTGTTAGAATGTTCTTACCTGTACTCTTTGAAGACGTTTTGGAGGACTTGGAGTTTTGACAGCCTTGGATTGAACAGTAGGAGGGGTATCGGCTCTAGGAATTGTGATTTCAGCAGTCTCACTGATCTGAGCAGCTGCTTCATTTATGGCTTCTTCCATCTCGATCTGTTTAAGATATTCTTCTACCTCCTGGTCCAGAGGGGTATCTTCATCAGCTGCTTTCTTTTGTTTTTTGATTGTTTTCTTTGACATGGATGGTTTGACAGCAGCCTGTTTTGTCCTCTTGTGTTTATCACCCGCTTGCATCGGCTATCTGAGTTGACCTTGGAGTAAGGTGGTTGTCTTGGGAGCATTGAAGCCGATGGCCGAAGGAGCTGGGCCGCAACTGTTGGGGAGTTTAGCTACAACATATTCGATCGGCTTGCCACTTCGGCTGATGAGTGGAGGGGGTGAATCTGATGTCTGCAAAAGAAGATGAAGATGTTAAGTATTAAAGAGATTGATAAAATAAGGATAAAGGTTGAAGAGAAGAAGATAGCTTACTTGAGGGATCAGATCTGGTAGTATCTTGGTAAGATATGTTTGGGCCGATAGATGAAATATGTGAGTTTTCCATTCAGACCACCATCTATCAAATAGTATGCTTCCTATCAGAGTGATTTCAAATCTATCAATACTACCAAGTGGAGGGCCAGGGATGTTGAGCAATTTGTCCATCATCAAAGCTGATACAATGTCTCCTCTGGTCTGGATCTTATCAGAGTAGTATAAGCCGATGGGGAGTTGTCCCATACCAAGTTGCCTTGCTGCTACCATCGGATGATAAAATTCATATGATGGATCTATATTTCTGCCTTGAGATATGCCGGTTGGAAGGATGCAGGGGGAGATTGCAGCAGTCAGGACTTCTCTAGGTTTTTCAAATCTTTCATCATTTAACTCATCCAGTCTGAAATCGGCTAGCAGTTCATAATCCTGAAGGACTCATAGGCAAACCAGATTCGGTTGTCTCTGGGAAATCCATCATAGAAGTTCCCAAACCAGTTTTGAAAGTGCTCAGCCGATGGTCCAGAACCAGCATAGCCAGTGGCTGCTTCACCAAAAGACATGCACTTGCGCACTGGGCTTGATTCATCATCGTTATCAGTATCGGCTAAAGATGGGAATTCTGCCTCATTAAGCGATAGTCTTAGTGCAACTTTCAGGGTCTGCAGAATGAGCCAAAGTTGTACAAGCCACCAAGGACCACCTGTGCTGACACTTGAATCCATGATAAGTTTAGCCGATGATTGGCTCAGAGTTTGATATGCTGCACCCAGCAAATACTTGCCTAACGGAAATTGTTTCTTTGATACGATGGCTTCAGCTAGGTGTTGCCAGTTGGCTGTTGGGCCGCAGGTGGAGCCACAGAACAAAAATTTGTCCATCCACATCATCAAGAAGGTAGTATGTTCTCTAGCCGATACATGGCCTGTTCCTATATTATCTACAATGAAACCATACCAACCTCCAATGTTTTTGGTTTTGAAGTGATGAGTGCATTTGGTCTTTAGGCTTATGGGGTTAGCCGATGTGGTGATATCCAGACCAATAATCATGACTATATCAAGTAAAGTGGGGGTCATCGGCCCATGGTTGAACAGAAATGCATTCATTGTGTCTGACCAAAAATATGCAGCCAAAGATAGCATCGGTTCATCTTTCTTCATGTTGGCTATGGACAAAGACAGAAATTGGGCAATTCCCATCTCATCCCAATGATCTTGCTTGCTGGCAGAAATCCTCTTGTACCAATTTATCCATCCATCTACTTGAGAGGGCCAGGATCTAAAGGTGGTTGTCCAATGGGTAAGAGATGGGTTTGACTGCCTGAAAGGGATTCTTTCTATTTCTGCGTTGATGATAAGAGTCGGATCTATATCGCCTATTGGACCAAAAAGAAGTGGCTGGGATCTTTCAAGCTCGGAATTGCTATTTGATGGACTAGGTGCTACAGACTGAAAAAGATAGATTGAGGACAGAGGAACGAGCGAGAAAACGCAAAGTAAATTTTGAGCCGATAGGAACTTACCTCAGGAAATTCTTTGGCCACAGTGCTTGATGGGCTCGACGAAGATGTCATTGGTGTGCAGGGGATCGTCGCCGAGGGTGAGTTCATCGTTGCGGTCGCCGGAGAAGAAGAGAGCAATCACTAGAGATTCGCGGAGGAGTTTAGTGGCTTAAGCGGTGAAAACGGAGTTAACGCTGTGAAAACTCCGGAAAAGCTGTTGGTATTTATGAAATTAGGTGCATAACGGTCACAGGGGAAACCCTAGATTTTTGCAGTTATGAAGAGATAATTCCGTTGCATTATATAATACTTCGGAATTGGGGGGCATGTGTTGACGATGAAATTTGGCAAGCTAATTGATACATATGAATCGGAAACAAGATCTAATTCCGAAGCGGATTTGAAGATATGTGGGATTCTCGGAAACATAGTGCGTATCGGCTAGAAGACTGTATCGGCTGGAACCGAGTCCGATTGTGATAGCCGATGTAGCCGATATTGCATGTGAAGTCAGTATCGGATTCGATAGAGTTTGCGACGATGTTGCTAGGCAAGGATAGAGTCCAGAATTGGCAATTGAATCTATTAATTAGGAATATTTGTAATTTTCTTATAGATATTGTCGGTAAGAGTCCGCCTAAGGGACTTGTTTACTAGTTAGATTTGTATTAGGATAATATGCGTCGTGTCCATATTGGACAATGTTTGTATTTTCGGGTATAAATATAGACCCGAGGTCTTATGTATAGACAACAAACACACGTTCAACCAATCTCAGCGCATCGCCAACCTTTTATTTTCTACTTTCGACAAGTTCTTGCTTTTGAGTCGAGATGCATCAATTTGATCTTTGGCGATGAGGTAATTCTTGTTATGGCGGTTTGCATTATCGGAATTAGTGCTTACATCTTTATGACACTCTAATTCTATCTTGTAAATCTCCGAGTTATCATATACATTATATAATTTAGATCAACAATGCTATCTACTTGCATCGGCCAAGCTCTATCTAGGGTTTTGCTGATAACGGCTAGATTGTCTTGTTGGTTTGAATTATATAATGTATTCACCATCCTGAAAAGGCAAGCATCGTCTTGATTATCTAGATATCATGCTTCTTTTCATACTTAGTGCTGCATCAGTTAAGTTTGATCTACTAAGTCGCGTTTTGAATCATAATCTCTAGCCTGCTTTATGGTTGTTAATAAGGATAGTATCGGGGTTTCAGCCGATCTTATCTGGTATAGATGTTTTACATAGTTTCATGGTTTGTTTAATATGCTATATCTGCCCCTTATATCAGGATCTAATCTAATACAAATATATTGGACTTACTACCAATCTAATTGGTAATAGTTGAATATATTTGTTGCAAGAGAATATCCTGGTCTAAGGTTGTATCGGAGCTATAGCCGATACACGCTTAAATCTGGACATCGGCTATGACATGAGTATATATAATCGTTATTTCATGTTATTTTAGACTTGGGCAATTTATACTATCTCGGTTCAGTCCGATCTATCCCAATTGCTGATTTCTAAAGTAATATTGATTTATAGATTATGTAACACCGATATTTTCTGCCGATGTACCAAGTTTAGGGTTAGCTCATCATTGACAAATACCTTACAGCCGATTCAAGATTTATTGTATCGGCTAGGTTACGTCACGATACGATATCGGCTAACTGGCCGGTTGACTATCGTGTACTGATAAACTTGCATGTTTTTTCTTGTTGATTGCAGGATCAAATCAACTGGCACGCCCTTTGAACCTAAAAGCAAGTTTTGGACCTGCACTAGAGTAAAGCAAATCTCTCAGGCCAGTGTGTGTTTTTTGCATCAACACTTTGTCTGTGTACGGATGGCATGAATTCTTTCGGAGACATGAGTAGTACTCACAGCACTTGGCCAGTTCTTATTTCAAACTTTTACCTACCGCCATGGTTGTGCTTCAAAAGGAAATACATTATGCTATGCTAGCTAATCCAAGGACCGAAACAATCGGGCAATGATATTGATATGTTCTTGGAGCCTGTTATCGATGATCTTGAGATTCTCTGGAAAGAAGGTGTGGAAACTTTGGATGCATATGGTCAGGAGAACTTCAAGCTAAGAGTTCTATGGTTCTGCACCATTAATGACTATCCCGCACTCGGTAATCTTTCCGGCCAAACTGTGAAGGAAAAAAGGCTTGCTCCGACTATATGGAACATACACGCAGCCAGTGGTTGAAGAAATCACGAAAGATGGTTTATATGGGTAATAGGAGGTGGCTCCCGCTACGTCACGCATTTAGAAGAAGAAAATTTTCAATGGTAAGAGAGAACTTCAGCTTGCTCCTAAGGATTTGTCCGGAGATGAGGTCCACAACTTGGTCAAGGACATAACCAATGAGTTTGGGAAGAAAAGAAAACGTATTCAGGCAAAGGACAAGGGTATGTGGAAGAAAAAGTCCATATTTTGGCGACTACCTTACTGGAAAGATCTTGAGGTCCGTCATTGCATTGATCTCATGCATGTAGAAAAGAATGTGTGTGAGAGTTTGGTTGGCCTGCTGCTGAATATTCCCGGTAAAACAAAGGATGGGTTGAACGCGCGCCTTGATCTGTAGGAAATGAATATTTGCAGTGAACTCCAGCCCGTAACAGATGCAGAGACAGGTAGAGTGTACCTCCCTCCAGCCTGCCACATACTGTTGTAGGATGAGAAGATCGCAATGTTATCATGCCTGAAAGATTTTAAAGTTCCATCGGGCTATTCAGCGAGGATTAGTAAGTAGGTCAAATCGGAAGACCTAAAACTGGTTGAAATGAAGTCTCACAATTGCCACGTGCTAATCACAAAGATCTTGCCAGTTGCTATCAGAGGCATTCTTCCACCCAAAGTCCATCATACGATCCAACATCTGTGTGCCTTTTTCAATGCAATCGGATAGAAAGTTATAAATCCTGAAGATCTAGATGGGTTGCAGACCGATATTGTCAATACCCTCTGTCACATGGAGATGTTTTTTCCACTGTCTTTCTTTGATATCATGATTCATCTCCCTGTTCATCTTGTGAAGCAAACAAAACTATGTGGCCCAGCTTTTCTAAGAGAAATGTACCCGTTCGAGAGGTACATGGGAGTTCTGAAGTCGTATATTCGGAACAGAGCAAAACCGGAGGGGAGCATCATTGAAGGCAACACGACCGAGGAGGTTATTGAGTTCTGCGTCGATTACATATCCGAGGCCGATCCTATCCGAGTTCCAGCGTCACGTCACGAAGGAAGGTTGTCAGGTGCTGGCACAATAGGGAGGAAAAGAATTAGGCCCGATCAAGCTTCCTACGCGCAGACTCATTTTGCTGTGCTCCAACATATGGCAGAAGTTGGCCCATACTTTGAGGAGCACTTAGCGAAATCCGGTAGGAGAACTTAGGACGATCGGAGACATGGATTAACAGAGAACATAACTCTCGGTTCAACGCATGGTTCAAAAAATCGTGTTACAATGTCGACAGATATCCCAAATGAGATAGTACAGTTGTTGGGGATGGGACCATGTTGGGCCATAGACACATGGCAAGGATACGATATTAAAGGGTACACATTTTATACCGTCAAACAAGATGACAAAAGCACAGTGCAAAACAGCAGAGTCCGTATAAATGCATTCCAGGATCAAGTTGGGTCGAACACATATTACGGCCGCATTGAGCAGATCTGGGAGCTGAACTACGTGAAGTTCAAGGTTCATTTGTTTCGATGCCGTTCGGTGAATGTACGCACTGGTGTTAAAGTCGATAAGGAAGGTTTCACTTTAGTAGATCTATCCAAGGTTGGATACGCCGACGAACCATTCGTACTTGCGAAACAGGTCGAGCAGATTTTCTACATAAAAGATCCTGCAAACAAGAAGATGCACATCGTGAGGGATGGGAAGCGCCAAATTGTTGGTGTTGACAACATCGTCGATAAAGAAGAATACAATCAGAATTTTCACGTAAGACCTAACATCGACCTTGACAATGATCGCGAAGAGCCTGTGGCATATACTCGATCAGATCATACGGAATGCATAACCTTGTGACCGATCCCGTTGTACTTATTTGTTCTGTTATTTTTGGAAACAATGAAGTATTTTGTATTAGTAAATAACCTTTTGTTAATTTGGTGCAGCTTGTACTAGTATTTTCTATTAGTATTTTGTATTATTTAGTGCAGTTTATGAAAATAATAATTTTTGTTGTGAATTTAGTTAATTTAGTGAATTATTGTACTTTAGTTAATTATTTGTTGAAATAAATGAATTATTTTACTTTAGTTAATTATTTTGACTTCAGGTCAACAATGGTTTGCAAACAAATGTAAATATTATTTATTTCAATCAGGCCTTAAATAAGGCCCGATAGAGGTTGAGTCATCTCAATCGGGCCTAGACAAGAGCCCGTCACGGATGAATCATCTGTGACGGGCAGTAGTTTAATGCCCGATAGAGATTGAGTCAGCTCAATCGGACCTAAACTAGAGCCTGTCACGGATGACTCATCCGTGATGGGCAGTGGTTTAATGCCCGATTGAAATGACATCATCTCAATCGGGCCTAGAATAGAGCCCGTCACAGATGAGCCATCCGTGACAAGCTCTAGTCTATGCCCGATTGAGATGATTGTTTGACCGTACTAAGATTAGGGTTCTCTCCCTCAGATCTAGATCAAAAATTTTTCTAAGTCCCCAAGAACCCTAGCACCGCCACCACGCACTGGGAGCTCACCGCCGCTGTCCAAGACACCTCGTGCCACCGGCCTCCCCGACCTCCGCCGCCGTCGTTATCTCCCCAAGCCACCGGCTTCCCCATCCATCCCGGTTCCCGGACCTCGTGCCGCCGGCCTCCGGGACCTCCGCCGCCTCCGTCATCCTCCCCAAGCGGCATCCTGGTTAGAACATCCTCTTTCCCATCTCTCTCTACCCACACACTTTTTTTATATCAAATTTGCGTTAACCCTAGCTTCTGTTCTAGAAATTTGCTTTAACCAGAATGTGTATTCTTGTATTAGTAACCAGAATGTGTATTCTTGTATTTATGTGGGAGTGGATAAATGTGTATTCTTGTACCATGTTAGATCCGCCCATGGATGGTGCAAAGGTTTGGTATGATGTAGTTGTGGTAGTAGTAGTAAATGGAGCTCATAAGTGCAGCATATACATATATATATATATATTTTTTTTTGTCCAGAGGTGCAAAGTTTTATTGGTGCATTTTGATGGTTCAGTTTTTTTATTGGTGAAAAAACTGAGCTTAAACTTGAGTTGAAGTCTATCTCCGAGGCCAACCACTGCACCAAGCGGTCGTCCGCCAGTACGACCTACCCCTGCTCCTTCAGCCCCTCCAGCTCCCGCTCGTCATGAACAATCTCACGATGTGGAGTTACAATACGACACAGATTTTGGGGATGAGCATATGGAGGCCGACAGCATGGCGATCACTAAACCCCCACCCATGAAGAAGAGTAGGAAGGCGCATTCTTCCCCTCAGAGAATAAGTATCGAAAAACCTACTGCAAGGGGGTGAGGAAAAGGAAGTTGCAGGGCTCACTTCTGGCTCCAATGAAGCTAGATATGAGCAAGGTGCCTGTAGTAAAGAGGAAGACTGTTCCTCCATTGTCCTTCCAACTAGGCAAGCCATTGGTTGGAGACGTTGTGCTAGGCACGATGGGTACCACTTGCAAGGAGCTTCACGTGTACTACATCGAGAGATCCAACGTGAGGAGGAAGAATAGAGAGATCGATATAATAGGCGAACACGACCGAGCGCCATTCCTTGGGCCACCAAATTATATCGTCATAGACTTCAAGGATCTATTCGACCTCTACATGCTCCGATCAGTTGACACAACCCTCCTTAAGTGCTACTCCTTGTAAGTGTTGTTGCTCATGAAAATTAGTCATCTCAATCCGTATAACATGCTTATAAGAGCATTTGTCTTGCGTGTAGGTATAGTTGGAAGTGTTGTCTCAAGAATGCACCGGAAGTTGCCTTCCTTGATCCACAAGTAGTCACTGTCACAAATCTCGAAGGCGACCGTCAAGGAATGGTAAACTACATGTTTGTACATTATTTGTGCCTATAATCAATAGTAAGTGTGTTCCCTAAATATATGCAATTGCATGACACGTCTAGCTTTAGTATTTAACTTTAACTATATTAATACCGCAGTGGTCATTGGATCCTTCTGGTCATAACGCCTAAGTGGAGTACACGCCACTACATAAACTCCAAAATTGATACGACGGCATATGATTGGACCCCGATTCAACTAGCGATAGATGAAGCGTGGGGCCGATATGTGGAAAAAGGAGGCCTTCGTAAGACAGGACAGGACACACTTATCCACAAAAAGGACTTCCCGGTAAAACAACAAATAGGTGACCAGTACGGATTCCATGTGTGCCACAACATGCGCCTTTTGTTGAAAGATAAGGTGAAGGCTTTGGCTGAATTTGAGGTCTGTGGTCAATATTGTGATATACTCTGTGATGTGGACAAGGGTTCTCGATCTTCCAAAAGGTTCTGATAATCAACGATTTGGTGGAGTCGCAACACAAATCGATCCGGCTTCTTGAACGAGCACGTTCTAGAACCCCGCAATCGCAGCACCACGTCTCCTCTGGTTATCAACTCTACCGAAACCCGGTTGACCGTGTTCTAATATATGGAGTTTAGGGTCGTGCAAGAACCCCTTGATGCAACCCTAATGGGCTCCGACACGATACACAGCCCAAAGGCCTAAATACGGCGTCGCAGCCCCAGAATAGATTTTGAATATCAACTTGTTCGGTCAATTCCCGATGCCTTGTAACGAATTTGGACATGGGACCAGAACATTGGAAAGGTTATCTTCTTAGCTTTCCATCCATATAAAGAACGCCCCAATCTGAGCACGTATGCAACCTGGGCGCCCGTTTTAGTGCAGACTGGTCCTGGACTCCGAAACGGACTGGAAGTCGACTTGGTTTGGGCCTCCACCTTGACTTGAACGTCCTCGCTGATCCTCCACGACTCTAATTCCTTCTCTAAGTGTTTCATTGTCCTCTCCATTGTTCCTAATCATAATATAATCATTAGGTAGCAATCTATTCTCAAAATCATATAAAGAATAACTTAGGAACGAGCTCACCTCTAAATTCCATTGTCGTGCGCGAGCTCTTGTGATTGGACCTTGAATGACCAATGGATGATTGTTGTGTATATCCAAAGGAATGATGTCCGCATCACTCTAACTACATCGAAGTATATATATATAAATATCGATCGATTAATTTTGAATTATGTACATGTAGGATAAAATTTCAAAGGACTCGGGTAGCAGCTTCGAGGAGATTTGTGAGGAGATAGCCAGCTTCATCCTGCGCGAAATAATTCATCCCAAAGGAATATTTAGGGTTAAGATTAAATAATGAACATTATTGAACATCTGAATTGAATTGTCAAAGATATGTGATTATGTAAAATTGATGTTTATTATATTTCTTATGTCTATGTAGGAATATATATTTGTTCCAATTAACTCGGTTTTGCAGGTTGTGATACTTACCACCTGAGCAATATGGATGTGTGAAATATGTGAATAATATGGATGTTATGTGAATGACATGTGTGCATGTGAATGGGGATGTGTATATTGATAATGCTGGGGAATATATCTGTTTATGTTATTTTGCAGCGGGCATAACTAGCAAAGGCCTAAGGCTAGCCAAGATTAAAATTTAATTTTTTGGGTCATACTCATCGGTGAAGGGCTTTAACTTAAAGCCCGATTGAGTTATAGTCATCCGTGACGGGCATAAGTTAAAGTCCGTTTGAGTTATAATTATCTGTGAAGGGCTTTAGTTTAGGCCCGATTTAGATTATTAGTCATCTGTGACGGGCTCTTGTTTAGGTCCGATTGAGATTAGTAGTCTTCCATGACGGGCACTGGTTGGGACCCGATTGAGATAGGTCATCCGTGACGGGCTCTGTTTAACTGGTCGTCTGGGTCAAAGCTATCGGTGACGGGTTTTAGTTGAGACCCGATTGAGATAAGTTCATCCGTAACAGCCTTATACCCGATTGAGATAACTTCTCACATCAGTGACTTCTACGCTGTGATGGGCGCCATACCTGATACAGATATAGGTTACCGCCCGACTGATATGTGGGTGACTGTTGTAGTGCATCATCGAGTTTCTTCTAGAGAACTTTCATAATCACGAACTGATAAATCCCAGAATCGGGCATATCTTCAGTTTGGTGAGCCTTAATGGTCAAAGCGTAACCGTTGGATGTTTGTCGTGTTAGGTGCCTAAGGATATCAATGTCAAAATTAATGTACTTCTTCGCACGCAATTAATTTGGCGATCAATAGCATTAAAAACATCTTTTTCAGATAGTTTTTGGAAGGTTAATTTGGGAGGGACGACGACGAGAGCCGTACTGCTCCAGAAGCACGCAGTACACCTATTTAGTTTCTACTTCTTCCGTTTCATATTATAACACATTTTAAATTTTAAAAATCAAACTATTTATAAAAAATATAGTAATAATTTTAACATGTAACAAACATACTATCAAAATATATTCGATGTTGTGTGTAACAAAACTATTTTGATATTTTAGATATTATCGTGGTTTTTTTATAAATATGATCAAAGGATGTTTGATTTATAAACCAAAAAAAGAAAAGTCTTATACCAATTTAAGGGAAAACCATTTCTATCGTTGCCAATGAGACCCGAGTACCCGACGATGCACCATGCGGAGTTGGCCCTAGCTAGTTGCGAATGTCAATGCATGAGGCACTATTATTCTCCACAGGAATAACAACCTATCCTCATCCTAGCTTAGGCTAACGACAGAAACTATTATGAGTTTATGACTCACCCATATCACCCGTGAATACTATTAACAATTTAGTGAGCATTCCATACCCAACATTTAAGGAGCAGATGGGGGCGGAGAGACATGGCTTTAGGCCTATTTGGGGACGCACTGCAGCTTATTCTAGAATCTCCAGCTGCTAAAAACTCCTCAAACAACCCATATTTTTACCCAGATTTTAAGAATTTATAGTTGTAGAATCTGGAAAATGAACTAAAAACTAAAAGCTAAAAGCTTCTCTAGATTCTCACCAGCTAGCTTCTCACCACCTCTTCTCAGAATCTTAAACTCCCCAAAACAGACCCTTTGTCCTATGTGCCATTGCAACACCAACGTGGACTACTGAAAGCACTTGTCAGGTCACCACAATGTGCATGCCCTTACGAACTTGTTTAGAGGAAAAAAAATACCTCGAATTATCGCTTCAGGTTGATGAACACTGTAGTTCTATATTTTTTTCTCCTACATCGAGGCAATCAATCATCGATATCCTTAATGATGGGCATGGACTCATAGGTAGTTTCCATCTAGGCGATTGGGACAAGTTGTCGCGCACCGCCTGAGCGTACCATTGCACGGGGACGCAAGGGAGACAGCAGCGTGGTTGCCTTTGTTGGATCTGAATTCCGAGCTGAGGAGCTGAGGAGACTGGTGAGGTGCAGCTGCTGGCCACAGGGTGGCAAGGCGGCGGAGGTAAGGGAGATGGAGGAGGCGGCGAAGTGCATTGACGTTGATGTAAACTGTTTGTTGAGTAGTGGTGGCTCGAGTTGGTGTGAGGGAGGCTCGACATCAGCTAAAGAGATTGCAGCCATAGGACCGTGTCTTCCTAGTGCAGCACTCCTAGCACGCTATCTGGATCTAGACTGTGTTAAACATCAACGTGGTCCTTGGGAAGGTCGCTGCTGCCATTGGATACTAAGGTGGACATTAGATTACTACAGATCAATGGATGCGTCCATCAACCCCACCAGCATCGGTGATGCTTGTGGGTACCACATACCTTCCTAAAGGTGATATCGTTGACACACCCTCCCCTCCCCCCTAACCCTTTTGCTTGTAGGAGGACTTTTTAGATGAAAATCTAGTTCCGGATGATAAGAATAGGGACGAATGATGTCGTGACCTTCTTCTTCTTGCATGTATCGCATTGGAGGTTCCACGTTGGTGTGATATTCTAATGGTTGTGTTTTCGTCCTATTGGCCTCGATGAATATGCGGTGGCAAGATTTGGTGAATGATTGGTTAAGCTTGGTTACTCTCCGATATTATTTTTTATTTTGGTTCGACGTTAGTTGCCAATGATGATATGTGCGAAATTCAACCGACACAATGATAAGCCATGGCTTTTGAAGATTATGCTTTTGGTTTTAGAAAGAACTACACATAACTTATAAGCTATTGGAAAAGCCAATGCATGGTTATATAGATCCTTCCCAACTATCGATGGAAGTTCTCAATATTTGAGGTGATATTTCAACTGGTTTTTTAAATCAAGTTGTGATTATGTAATTCACAATTTTTCATCCTGCAACCTTTACAACATTTTTTTGTAGCGTCTTTCAAGCAAAGGACGTCATGGATTTTATTGTGTTAAAAATCGATCGATATCCTCAATAGCAAGAATACAGAATCTCAATGATTTAGTTTCCTGCATTAGAGGGGACTAGTCACCACCATCAATGTAATCCATATCCCCCTAGCTTGTCATGTTCCTTGATTGATCCTCAGCTGACGAAAGGCATGACAACCTGTGCCACTGTGGTAGGCTAGCCAGACATGGTATTAAGTTCAACACGTGTACGTTTCTTCTAGAAGCAAAGCAAGCATTGGAAGATTTGCCTCACATGATATAAGTGAGTGGCATTTGCTTTTTCCCCCTCTCCCATATATGTGTATGACAGGTGGCTCTTAGATCCAGTTGTCATTTCCTGAGGCTTTGACAAATGATCAAAACTACTCAACACTAGGACAAATGAGCTATTTTAAATAAGCCTTCTTCCATATAAGAACCTTCTCCTTTGTTTTTTTTTAAATAATGGAAGCTTCATTGAACTCAGCCAAATACATTGTTCTTCTGAGAACACTCCCGACCTCTGCATCACGACAGTGCACACAACCAACACACACTAAGATGACGAAGCTAAATGAACAACAAGGGCCATCTACCACGGAAAAAGAAAACTCTCTAGCCACCTGCTCCAATTGTAGACAATACACTGTGATAAAACCATGCAAGTCGGGTTTCTAGAGAATAACTCATTACTGGAACCAATATGTAATCAAGAAAATAACCTCCAAAGGAGAAGAAACAATTTTCCTTTCAAAAATCACATCATTCTTTGAGAGCCAAATAGATCGACAAGTTGTTTCTGCCCCTAGTAGAATAAGAGATCTAAGCTCTTGAGTTTAGCTCAAAATCTATCGCCCTAACATATGAGACACATTACTTGGTGAACAAATATTCGGTGCAATCTGGATTAGAGACCAAACTGACCGGACTAACCGACATTTAAAAAAATATTTTATTGTTTTTCCTTCTGACAAAAGCAGCATATCTTGTTCCCATTCTAATTTCGTTTAGCCAGATTATCTTTTTTTAACACAACTCATCGACGTAAATACCATTGAAAAACTTTCACTTTGAGAGGGACTTTTAACTTCAAGATATTTTTGTTAATACTGGAAATACCCCTATGTACTAAGGCAAGAAAATGAGATTTAATCGAGAATCTCCCATTTGGTTGTTAAATTCCATTTAAGTTCATCTTGCTCATGAGACAAAACTATATTAGCAATGCGCGGAAATAGATGATTCCACGCCACTAACTTGGAGCCAATAATATCCCGACACTGAGTGAAGTTAAAAGGGGTTGTTGGAAAATATTTGAGATGGTCACATGTTTATGTCTTACAACATTGTAGAGATAAGGGTATTGTTCTCGCAAAGTTACATTACTCAACCATTTATCTTTCCAAAACCGAACTTGACTATTAATTGTAAAACCAACCAAACTTGAGAAAATCATATTTGGCTTTCATAAGACTAGCCCAAAAGCACGAATCCCCATGTTTCCATTGGACTTGAGATAGAGGTTGTGATCCTAGATATTTGTTATGAAATATTTGTTGCCACACTCCATCAATTGTAAGTAACTTAAAAAGCCATTTGGTAGGAAGGGCTACATTTTTAAGTTGTAAATTATGGATACCCAAATCCCATTGATCTTTAGGATGACACAAAATGTCCCATCATCCTAGTCAATGTTTTCTTTTATGATCATCTCCTTGCCAATAAAATCTATACCTAAAGTAATCAATTTTCTTGACCACTCCCTTAGGTACTGCAAAGAAAGATATTGTATACATCGGCAGGTTTGTGAGGACCGAATTAATGAGCGTAAGTCTTCTTCCAAGTGATAGAAGCATGCCTTTCCAGATGGCTAGCCATTTCTCAAACCATTCTAACACTTCCTTCCCGTCCAGGTTATGTAGCTTCCTATTATTCGTAGAGATTCCTAGGTCATGAAAGGAAAGTTACAAATGGTACATTCAGCAAGGTCAGAATATTGATCTTGATAGCTTTGACCTTACCAAGGCAATATTTCTCTTTTATGCAACTTGATTTTAGGCCTGGTAATTGTTCAAAAACATTGAGGCACAAATTGTGTGCCTTCTCTAAATCATGTTTCATGAAAACAACAGTATGGTATGCATATTACAGAATCAACAAGCCATCATATGACACTCCATAAATATGCCCTGCTATCTTTGCTCTCTGGATCATAACGGGAACATGTCAGCTAAAAGGTTAAAAAGAATAAGAGAGTGGATTTCGTTGTCGAAGACCTTTTGTAACGCCCTACTTTTCGCGTGGTAATAAAAATTAATATAATAAAAACCTATGTGCAAAAAATTCATTCTTTGGTTGTGAGTCTAAGTCGTGCCATAGATCGCAATTTAAATATCTCCTTGTTCCCTCTCCTTGATATCAAAAATCGACTTCTCGGAATTCCTATTCCAAAGTCAAGTCTCAATAATCAGATTCCAATTCAATCCCTCTCTTTGAATCCTTGCTAAATATTCCTCCCAACTCCAAAATATCAAATTCCCACTTTGTTTCCCTCCCTTGACTCCTCCCTATATTTCTGGCTTCAAAAATCAAGCTTGAATCAAATCACAGTCAAGTTAAAGTTCAAACTCAAATCCTCATCAAATCTATATCCTTCCTTCCAAATAAATTCCTGGAAAATATCAAGGCATACCCTATGTTGGGTCATCTTTTCCTCCTTTCCTCATTTTGGTCTGGCCCAGCTGTACCATTGTTAACAACAAAATTTTGTAAGAGGAAGATTCGGAGATGAAGACTAAACTGAAGCGGATTCAAAGGAGATGTGATTTTGCTGCGAATAGAGTGTGCATCGGATGGAAATTGTATCAGTCGATATTGAGTTGGACACGGCAAACCGATGTAGTTGGAATTGGATTTGGATTAAAACTACAAAGATATTGCCGAGCAAGGATGGAGTCCGGGGGTGGACAATTGTATCTATTAATTTGGATTTTGAAATATTTTCCTTACAGATATTATGGTAAGAGTCCACCTAGGGGCTTGTTTGCCTAATTTTATGATATAGATAAGATTGAGTTGTGTCCGACATGGGCAAGTTTGTATCTCGGGTATAAATATATACCTAGAGTCATGTAATATTTTTTTAACACCAGTTCAATATACTCTCGGTGTATCACCAAAGCTTTTCTTTTACTTTCGATGAGTTCTTTCGATGAGTTCTTGTTTTGAGTCGAGCTGCATCGGTCTCGATCTTCAACAAGAGGTAAGACTTGTCAGGCTATGATATACCTTAATTAATCTAAGTCGATGAGTTAAGTTTGTCTATATCAATTCCATCTCTGCAAAGTGATATTATTGATATAATGTAAACTTTTCTTGTAATGTAGATTAATCAGGGTATCTACCACCTCGAAAATCAATCATCAGCTTGATTGTTTAAACCTCATGTTTCTTTTTATACTTAGTGTTGCATCAATTGAGTTTGACTTACTAAGTCATATTTAGAATCATAATATTTATCATGCTCTATGAATGATAATAGAGGTAGCATGGGAGTTTCAACTGATCTTACCTGATATAGGTGTTTTGCCATGTTTATTCTTGCTTAACAAATTATATATGCCCCTTATATTAAAATCTTCCTAATTAAATGTATTAAGCTTATAATCAATTTGAACCTGATTTAATCTATTTAGATTGATATTTGTTTAATATATTTATGTTTAGATCAATATTTTAATATAAGGTTATATCAGAGCTATAGCCGGTATTTACTTAGATTATGTCATCAACTATGATATAAACACATATAATCTCTAGCTTATATAACTTTGAATTTAAACTACTTATAATATCTCGATTAAGTTCGATCTATCCCAATTGTTTACGATCAAAGAAATCTTGAGTCATTGATTATCTAATTGTTAATCTCCGCGGCCAATAATACAAGTCTAAGATTTGACTCTTATTTTTTCTATAATACTATCAGCCGATTCAGTCTAAATTCCATCGACACAACACTAAGCGATACATCATCGGCTCTTTTGCCCGTCGGCTATCGTATGATATTTAACTTCACTATTTGTCTTTGTTGGTTACAAGATCAAACCAGCTGGCATGCTTAGAACCTTAGCATAAGATTTGGACTTGCATTGTAGCTAAGCAAATCTCTCAGGCCGTCGTGTTTTTACATCAAAAACCATCTCATCTGTTCCTTTCTCACGGTCTGCAAACACAGCCCAGCCTGCCCCTCCTCTTACCGCGGCCTATGACCCGTCCACCGTGCAGAGTGGCACACGTCGCCATGTGCCGAGAGAGAGAGAGGAGAATATCACCGCCTTGATCTCCTTCGTTAGCCGCCCAAAACTGTGCCACTGATTCAATTTTTGCCGGCTCGCTCGCCGTTCCCGTCCGCGCACGTGTTATGGCCGACATGGATGGTTAGAATCGGATTTGTGTGATCTGGAATGTCTAAGGGCATCATAGACTAGGCTTCCTGAGTGGAAGCAGTTTGTCATGCTGTAGAGCAGCGGACTCTGGGAGTCCAAGAAATTTGAAAATAGGGCTCAGGGAATGGCTCTAGGAGCCAAGAAATGATAAACCGACCTAGGAAGTAGGCACAATACCAATCAATTGTTGAAAAACATCTCTTAGGTGGGATTGAGACTCAAGTCTCTTTTCGATCGAACCTTGAGAAGAAGGAAATCACTTAGTGATTTCAAAATGGTTTCAAATAAAGGATTTGTGAAACAACCTTGCATGTCTTTCAAGATTGCACTAAATACCTAAGTTTTTGTGACTTGTTGAGTACATAAGTACTCACCCTTGCTCTCTATACATAGTTCCCCTCCGTCCAGATGGTGAAGTTGAAGTGAAGTGAAGATTAGGATTTGTGGTGTTGGGAGTTAGTTCATTGGCTTCTGCTGCCTCTTCTTCTGTTGCTGCTATTTCAGTGTCGTTGGTTGCATTCTCGAGCTCATCGAGCTACAACTTAAATTAAGGTAAATAAATCCACTATTTAATTAAAGGATTGCAAATATTTATAGCTATCACCGTGGGTAACAGAGCTATGTTCTGGGATAGATACCAGTTTCACCGTGGGTAACAGAGCTATGTCCTGGAATAGATACCAGTTTCGTGGTCTCGCGGGAAGCTGTTTGCGCCGTTTCCCTGCAACACGCTCCTATCTTGTACCATTGTACAGTGATTCAGCTGGTTCTGTGCGACACGCTCCTATCTACTGCCATTGAATCAGGGTTTGACACCTTCCTTTGTTTGAAAGAAGCATCTAACATCAGTCATTCACTTTGATAGCTACACTCCCTCCTGAAATAAAAGGCTCAATCCAAGATATCCATTTTGGTGATAAATCTTTATACGAAAGGTTTATTCCATGTACTTAACTCGTATACTCCCTCAATTTTTATTTATATGACGTCAGATATCCATATAAAGGAAAAGTGAGGGAGTCTCGGGACGGGGAGGCCATGGTTTATAGTGTACGGAGTAGCTGGAATGAACAGAGTGGACTACTATGCATGTTGTCCAGACCTGACAAATGTTAGTTTATCTCTGGTCTGTCTTTCTTACACTCTATAATATGGATAGACGAGAGAATGCAAAACATATTGTCTTAAAACAAGGAAAAAAAAGGGAGGCTAGAACAGAGGGTAAGCATATTTCTTTTCCCCGTCTTAGGCGGGCATAAATGCAAACTCAAATCCTTCTCTTCAGTAAGTAACATGTGCAGAGTTCACATCGGAAGAGCGGCATTGCAGGGATCATATGCTCATCCGATCCCACAAACCAATAAAGGAATTACATCATACATCTGCCTGTGTTGTTCATGCAATTCACTGGCAGCTCCTCCTTCAAAGTTCTAACCTCATGAGTATCATGATTTGATTTATCATGAAGCAGGGAAAATTATTTGGCCAATGCAGAACTGCTTTTGAATTCATAAACAGCTGTACAGGATCTAAGCTGAATAAACACAACACCAAGATATGCCAGAGAAGGGGGAAACTGGCGAAGGATGCAAAGTGGAGGTGGCTCTTCAGGTCAGATTTCGGAGGGAAATTGTCCATAGAAGATCTGCATCGGATTGTACAGTTACCTTTTCTGCGTGAACAATGTTGGATGTGCTTATCATACTCCCGAATCTCATCTTTGCTTCACCTGGAATATATAAAGGTAAAAACAATGCCTCAGGGTTCTCAATAGTAATGGAGAAACACCTCCATATTACTGTACTTTTTTAAATAATGTTCTTATAGCTTCAAATAAACGATTCTTGTGACATTTAATTTTCATGTTAACTTCTATGATTGGCATCAACACTTCATTTTTGCTTGCATCTGACACCAACTGCTAATCATCTACATATGAGGTGACTAGTCCTAAATAGTACACTGCTACACTAAATAATAGTACTTCTGTACAAGATGTTTCTGTCAAGATAGGTAAATCGGTAAATGTGCTTGATGGTACTACGGTGAATAGTGATTTTTGGGGGTGATATTCATGTGTACATAGAGGCATGTAATTGATGGGATGAATTAGGCCCAAATTAAGATGGTAGAAATATCTAGAGTAGACCTGAGCACTTGTGGCTAGCACTGTCTGTCTACATAACCATAGCTGCTAAGGCGGGTAATACGGTAGCCAACAAGCCACTGGCAGTGTAACTTAGCCTGATTAAATGCCTGATGTTTCAATTCATAGGCCAGGTTTACCCCAGCCTGATGACATTTCAACTGATCTGTCCTCATAGCCTACATCAGGTGGCCCTAAGGAAAACACTTTATCAGAAGTCAAGCGCATCGCAAGCTATTCTTAGCTCTATCCAGCAGAGAAACAACATTAGACTGGTCCAAGCATTTCCCATCAACTATGATGTATGACTGAGCAGGTGTTATTGGACTGATCCGAAACATTGCCTTCTCAGATTTCAGTGGGTTAGATTAAAATTGTGAACTCATGCAAAAGTTTAGAAACAAACATCAGCTACAAAACCAAACATTTTACTCAAACTGTTAAAATATTCTGCAAGATACAAAACAAAATGTAGTTAACTGCTGTTCTTCATGGAAAAAAAATGATGACATTCAATTCAAATGTTCTTTAGTATCCTTTGTTGGAAAGTATTGATGCATATAGTTTAACATGCAAACTGCTTGAATAAGCATATTAAAGCAACTTGGGAAAGAAATGTACTCAGGTTCCACTTCAGGCCAGTGGTTGTAGTGCTTCCAGATGGTGCTCCAACAGGAAAAAGTCCACAATGTGGCCCTTCAACAGATGACTCAATATAGATCTCATGCTTGTGTGTTTTGGGAAGAAGCCGAATCAAGCAATCATCTGATAGAAGAACAATCCTCATGTCCGAGAACAAATACAGAATGTTGATATTAGCAGCCTCATGATCAAACCTTCCACCAAGTGCTCCAGTCACAAGAACACAAAGCTGCAGTAGTTGAGGAGCTTAATTTTCATAAATACTAATTGGTATATCGGAAATTTGAGCAGATTTTGAGTTTTGACATTGCAAGAACACATAAACAGGTTGGACATTACTATAACAAAGTATCAAATTTAAAAGGAAGTCTGCTACTCACATTTGTTTTTTCATGATCAGGTGTACAACGATGGATCCGAGAAATACACTTGTGTAAATCTGTTGTCTCTTGGTTATGTGATTTATCAGAAATTTTAGATCCCTGCATAGAGCGCAATTCAGCAAAACAATGATATTCTGAATTCCTGATCATGTTTATAACTCAGGGACAGAAAATATGCAAAGGCACTCCGCAGTGGCAGAGCCAGGTTTCGAGTATTGTGTATCTTGGTCATGTGTATATGTATATTATACCTACCTTAGTTTTGACTTGCTGAGATAATGTGATATAACTCTGATTAAAACCAACCGGTTTGTACATATAATCATGAAAATATTTGCAATTTTGTTCAAGATCTCAGCATCCATTATCATCTGCTGCACTAAGCAGGATTTCCCTTTACTCTTGGATAGAGGTGTATATATCAGTAGTTATCTTTCGCTTGTCAACTGGACTTCATCTTTCATGAAAATGCAGTACACTGCAAGGTCTACTGCCAATTGCAAGAGGCCATACTTTGTTATTATACTCTTACTTTCCAACACACTAGATGGGCCAATGGTTTAACGTGTTCAGTTTTCTATTGGCCAATGGACCCGTAGCATTCTTCGGTTTTGGGAGGATGGACAGACAACTGCGCTTTTAAGTAGTAGAGAAAAATGCTTTCAATGCTATTGCAGTTTCATTCCTATGACTAAGATTGCTTATGCCTTTAACTAACTGGATTTATTTTTCGCATAATAACTGCATTGCAGGAATCTCCTAGGATGTCTAGATAGCGTGGAACATTGTAAAAAAGAAAAAAAAAAGCAAAGCAATGAAAAAAGACCTGGCTAGAGTAGAACTTTTTCACTTCTGGCCTTATAGAATCCATATCTCCCTCGATTATTTCTGGAATATACCTGGATATTATCAGCCAATTGTAAGAGTCAGGAAAATTCTACTCAATTAGATAAGTTCTAAGAGTACAGCAAGTATTCATCCTTAGGGGAGAGTAGAGCATGAAAATTTGTAACCAGCTTGGTCTAAGAAAGCTGGCTTCAAATGCCATTCAGATATACATTATACATAATTCATAAAACATATAGTACTAGTGAGGGCTTTTGGAGAACATACAAACTGTCCAGGTGGATGTTATCTGTGTGACCAGTGAACAGTTACCAAAAAATAAATAGGCACATGCCAAGCAATCACTAGTACTTAAATGCATTCCATATGAAGAACACATCTAAGAGTACAATTTCTATTACGGTATAACCTCTACTAGAAAAGTGCAGATATGCTTAAGGAACTTCACATACAGAATTGAGGGAGCATATCCGAGTTGTTCAGTGAAATCTAATTACCAAATAGTGTTAGTGACCCAAGCATCTAATATAAATCCTGTTTGTAGAACTTCACATCAATTAAGAGATGGAACGGTTCTGCAATCACTGAAGTAGTCTGAATTCACTACTAAAATCTCAGTTTTCTTTTAATCACAAATCACATATATGATCAAGTCATTTGAACCTTGGCCAGTATAGGCCCATAGGTGCTGTAAATTTTTAGAAATGTTTTA
This sequence comes from Oryza punctata, assembly GCA_000573905.2. Taxonomy (NCBI): domain Eukaryota; kingdom Viridiplantae; phylum Streptophyta; class Magnoliopsida; order Poales; family Poaceae; genus Oryza; species Oryza punctata. Next base: position 15,566,869 of record CM002488.2, read on the forward strand.
GGAACAAGTTGAGCCTTTAGATCACAGAGCATGACAACTCCCTGTACTGATATCTCTAGCAGGAATAGAGTATCAAGGTTAAAAATTAGGAAAATAAGGTATAGTACTTCAATCCAAACCACGTGAATGGACGAACAGGTGAGCCCTTTGGGTATTCGACATATTAGTGTATTAAATTTAATCTACGGTCTTATTTATTTTTTTAATGTACATCTTCCATATTTGGCTGTTTACAGTTCTACAACACATAGTTATTCAATGAACTCAATTGGCATTACAATGTCAGCTTAGGACTTAAGCCATCTTAACACAACCCAATAGGTTACTAAAAACAATCTAGACTACACTTTTTTTTCTGTAGAACCCACCAAATAGTAACCTATTTATTTATGTGCCTTAGCATCCCATAAAAGAACCTAATAAGGAGTACATTACATATAATATTGTCCCAACATGCTTATTTTGAGAACTTTCTGTTAAGTGTTATTACCACTGTCCATAAAAACAAATAAATAATTTGATTTTTTTGAAGTCTTAAGAAATGCCACTTTGACCACTAATTTTATCAACTTTCATTAAAAAACACTATGATTGTGATATAACCAAATTACATGTTATAGATAACATATTTAGTCAAAACTAATATAGTTTGCAGCAAGCATAATAAGCGCATATTTTTGTTATCAGAGGTAGTAACAGCTATCACTTATCATTAATCAATATCTGCAAGGAATAATTTCAATTTAATAAATAACAATAATCCAAACGGAATGAGTAAAGTTGTTACTCTACCTATTTCGGGTGCTTTCATAGTTTTGCTCATTAGTCATCTGAAACATCTCATCGAAAATACGATTGGCTCCTCCATCAGCACAGATTCTTAGCTTTGCTGCTCTATATCAAAATCACACGCAGAGGTTTAAAGATACATGGCTGATACAGAATGTTAAAATAACAACTGAGCAGTGACAGCTACCATGAGTCCACAGGCGGGGCACGAATCGTGGAAGGTTCTGATTAAGAACAACTAGAGCATAGTTCTTTGCTGGAGTGTTGGCAGGCTGATGCAACTTTGGAAGAAGGAAAGTAGAAGAATGCACCATAACCTCCATACTGCGTATTGCGCGCCCCAACATCTTAACCTAAAGAAGGTGATATGCGAGCTAGTGCAAAAACAAGAATTATTTTAAGAATAGGAAATCTATTTGTAGCGAGAATATCGAACTGTGCAACGCATTCATACATTAAGTACACAGGCAACAAGAAATCCATTGTCCATGTGTTCAGTTCTAACTTCTAACTATCAATTGTTTCATTAAATAATAACCTGTTCTATTGCATTTTCAGGCTGCAGCATAATTTAACCGGTTCTTGACGTCGAATATAATTTTCAGGCTGTATGGAAGAAGAATATTATTTTCTTTCCGACAGAACTTGGAGGTTATTTATTGTAGCATACTAACATAAGCGGGCAAACGATACATTATTTCTCATCCTACTACTTTGGCGATGACGAACAATATTGAACCAATGGTTCAGCCGGTAAGGCATTAATAACACATTAAACATGATGAACCAGAATGTTCAGTGAATTTTATATTCATCTCCAAGCTGCAATAAACTAGATTCTGCCACTGCCGGGGTTCCGTAAATCATGCTATTCTTACTTTTAAACAGAACAATCTTTCTTGCACTAAAATCTTAACTAATGCAAGAAAGATTAATAAAAGAGGGACTAAAGCACTACTGCATTACAGAAATTCACTCAAAATAGCCCGATCACATTATCTCCTTTTCAGGAACCAACAGCTAGCACGCATACAACGGAAGACAATAACACGAATCCTGCAAAATCCCGTCCCTCTAATCGAGTTCTACACACAATTTTCTCTTGAAACCCCCCAAATCACCTTAATCAAACTGATGATTTACGATACTAGTCAGACGGACCTCCCCAGCGCAAAGAGTGGAGCCATTTCCACGAACTGGAATCTCTCCTCAGACCCGATCACCGCCAAACGAACCCTAGCTCGACAGGGAGAGAGACGGGCGCAGGAGCGAACTCACCTCAGACCGCGCGTGGATCGAGGAGGGAGGGAGGATGCTTGCGCCGTGCGGTGGGAGGAAGGGAAGGCCAGAGCCAGAGCCAGCCTAGCGCGAGGCCGCTCGTCCGCAGGAAGAAGGGAAGGGAAAGAGAGAGTCCAGAAATAGAAAAAGGGAACAAAAAAATAACAAGAGCTAGGCGTAATAAATGCACAAGGATGATATATGTCCACAGTGCACCGTCGCTGTCTCGAACCGCACTTTGGCTTTTCTTAATTGCGATCCACCGGATGATATGATGTGCGGTGCTCGTTCATTGACCCCCGTGCTCTGACAAATGGGCCCCACTAGAAGCCCGCGTCGACAGACACGACCGAATAATAGTAGCAAAGAGCCTCGTCAGCCAAATTAGCGGTGAGAATGGTACCGAAATTCCGGACCTCTCTTCCATTATGGGTCTGGATCCATGTAGCGTACAAGAGTATCTATTAGACTCTTCAAATACTCATATAATCAATTATCCAATTTATTTGGGTAGTTAAACTAAACGTTCATTCCAACAGTCTCTCTGTTTACATCTCCAAAATAACAAAGAACCTACATATCAACCCCATTGCCTTCTTCTTCCTCCTATTTCTCTTCCTCTTTCTCTTCTAGTCTTCTCCCGCAATGGCTAATTGATCCCCGCACGCGCGAGGCGGGAGGCGATGGCGGCTACGGCTCACCGCGCGCGCGAGGCGGGAGGCGGGAGGCGACGGCGGCGATGGATCCCTGCGTGCGACGGAGGTGGGCAACGGCGGAGAAAGACGAGGAAGCCTACTACGACACCACGGCTGCCATGGTCCTCTACGATTTGGGCAGAGAGAGAGATGGAAGAAGGAGTGGTGGGGCCCACGGTTGGCCAGGCAAAATGACTTTCCAAGTTTGGCCAGTGAGTGCTGCGATTTGGCCAGATGGCTTAGCCAACCGGATGGAGAGGTTGTTGGAGGGTATTTTTTTCTTCATACTTACCAAAATTTAGCTTGGAGAGCCATTTAGCCATTCTCTTGGAGATGCTCTAACTTTACCGGGTGGAGTTGGCCAAATCTATACCATCCGTTGTTTCCTACGGCTGAGATCATGCCTCATCAAATTCACCTAATAAATTAACTCCTCGAAATTAATGGTTATAGCTTCAGAGGAAAATTAGTATTTTCATACGCTTCCTCTATTTTGATTATGTTCTCAACAAAAAATAGAGGATCTTGTCTTTGGTTAGGCCAGAATCAATGAGATGATGTCCAAAATACTAGCGGCCAATGAGAAAACCTTGGAGAACATCCATACCAAAATGGAGGGTCTCTCCTCGGTAATCAATAAGCTTAAACAAGATATTAGAGACACAATCAGCTCAGCTGGTTATTGCCGTTTCCTCTGCCGAGACAGGGAAGATACTAGGGCAACTCGAGCCATCCTTGGAGAACGTAAATATGGTGACCACGAGAGGAGGCAAGTCCACTCGTGATCCGCCATATCCAACTTGGGCAGCTAAGGGAAAGGAGACCCAGGAGGAGGAGCCCACTCCTGATAACTCCGACACTACACAAGATGGGAGGATGGCTCCATAGGAGTTTGTTGACATGAACATCCTGTCGTTTCCTTGCCACAACAGGAAGTCGTTCGTGGACAAGCAATTCAGTCAGTTCATCGAGGTAATCCAGAAGATATACATTAATATTATGCTACTGGATGTGATGCAGGTACCTACCTACGCACACTACCTCAAGGACATCATTAGCAACAAATAACCATTGCCCACCACAACGATTGTCAAAACTAATGGAGGAGTGTAGCACAACTATATCTCTACGAGCATTGCTTTGGATAAGTTCCTAGTAAACTCAATACCTGCAATAGCTTTATTGGATTCTGGAGCTTCGCATTCGTTTGTTTCTCGGTCTTTTGCTTCTCAACATCACTTTCCCCTCATCTCTCTAAAGTGTTCTTTGCTATCTGAACCAACGGGATCAGGAGTGAGATTCCCAACCAATTGTCCTAGTGCATCACACCAAGGTTTTTGAGCTAAAGAAGGTATAAGTTAAAGAATCCCTAGATGTTTACACAGAAGCATTGCTAGACACATAACTTATATCCAAGAGGCTTTGCCGTGTAATAACTAATGAGTTTGTTGAAATGAAGAAACAAATACAACATATGCAAGAGACAGGTTTCGTCAGATCTAGCTCATTGCCATGGGAGTCTAGTTATTTCCGTTAAGAGAGATGGAACATAAGGAATGTGTGTTGATCTCCTAAGTTTGAATGATGTGACCATTAGGAACAAGTATCCTTTGCCATGAATTGATGACCTCTTTGATCAGATGAAACGAGCATGAGTTTTCTCCAAGATTGGCCTCAGATCTGAGTATTATCAACCTAGGATCAGACCCGAGGATATCCCGAAGACTGCAATTTCCACCATATATGTACGCTATGAGTTAACCGCTATGTCTTTTGGATTGACAAATGCCCCTGCTTATTTCATGAACATGATGAACAAGGTATTCATCAAATACTTGGGATAAGTTTGTTGTTTTCTTTGACGACATTATCATCTAGTCCAAGGATGAAAAAAGCATGAGAATCATTAGAGACGAGTATTTGAGTGGCTAAGAGAACATCGGATGTATGCCAAGTTCAGCAAATGTGAGTTTTGAATGCAAGAGGTTGAATTCCTGGTACATGTTGTGATCATCATTGGAGTTGCAGCTGATCAAAAGAAAGTGAGTACAATTACGAATTAGCAGCCGCCCAAGACTGTGACACAGGTTTGGAGTTTTGCTGGTACGGCAGGATATTACAGAAGATTAATGCAAGATTTCTCCAAAGTTGTCTGTCCGTTGATGTAGTTGTTGAAGAAAGAGAAGAAGTTTGCGTGGACACCAGACTGCTAGCATAGATTTGAAGCCTTGAAGAAGAGTTTTACATCAGCACAAGTGCTAGTTTTGCTAGATATTCATAAGGGGTTTGATGTCTACTATGACCCTTCTGATTCAGGACTTGATAGTGTTTCGATGCAAGAAGGCAAGGTTATCGCTTATGATTCATGATAGCTACACCCACATAAAGAGAATTAGCCAACTCATGATTTGGAGCTTGCAACAGTGGTACATGCATTGACGATATGGAGACATTACCTTGTAGGCAATTGATGTGAGGTGTATACAAATCACAAGAGTCTAAAGTATATTTTACACTCAACATGATTTGGACCTGTTACAAAGAAGATGGTTAGACTTGATCAAGGATTATGATGTGGGAATCCACTACCATCGAGGTAAGGTTAATGTTGTTGCTAATGCCGTGAGAAGAAAAGCTAGTTATCATCCTATCAGAAGTTTGCAAGGTTGAGTATAGAGGTAGTTCCCAAAGATTAATTGACTAACCTGGAAGTTAGGCTCACATTGGGAGATCAGATCAAGCAAACTCACAAAGATGATGCAAATGTAGAACAAATCAAGCTCAACACAAATAAAGGAAAAGCTATTGGATTCACCGAGGATGAGAATGGTGTTGCATGACTACATGAGAAATTGGTTGTATCGGAGTAGCCAAAACTCAAGAATGCGTATCTTGTCAATGGCACATGAGTCCTGTTATCCCATTAATCCTGTTAGTACAAAGAAGAATCAAGATCTCAAGAGCAGATTATGGCGCCTTTGTATGAGATGTGAAATCGGAGTATGTGGTCCTTTGCGGTGTTTGTCAGCGAGTCAAGTTTGGGCAACGATAATCTACTAGACTTCTACAACTGATAAGAGTATCTGAGTGAATGTGGTATGAGGTTTGTATGGATTTCATCACAGAAGTGCCCAAGACTCAGGATATGAGTGCGTTCAAGATATAGTTGACCTTCTCACCAAGGTTGTACACTCTATTCCAGTCAAGATAATTTACTCAAGTGACAAGTTATCAGAGTTTTTTTTATGTGAACTAGATAGTATGTTTGCATGGAGTACCATAGAAGATAGTCTCAGATCGAGGAACTCACTTCACCTCGCGTTTCCGACAGGCTCTTCATGAAGCAATGGGAACTCGTCTTGATTTCAATATAGAGTATCATCCATAAATAGATAGATGGACAGAAGGAGTTAATCAGATCTTGAAGGACATGTTATGAGCTTGTACTTTAGCCTATACATCCAGTTAGAACCAACAATTTACCATATGTTAATTTCTCTTATAAACAATAGGTACCAGACAAGTTTGCACATGACATTGTTTGAAGCTCTATACGGACAACCATGTACAACGCTTTTGAATCGTAATGAGACATAAGAAAGAAATTGATTTTTCGATCAGGTGAGGTCTATGAAGCCGAAGTGAATGTGGACAAATATCGTCATAAGAGTTATTAAGATAATCGACGAAGGTATTTAACTTTTAAAATCAAAGACTATGTGTATCTGAAGGTAGGGAGCATGGGATTTTAGGAGAAAGGAAGCTTTCCCAGACATGTAGGTCTATTCCGGATCATTGCTTGTCTAGAAGACATAGCATATCAACTGGAACCGCCACCATTGATGCCCAACATTCATGATGTGTTCCACGCTTCTCAGTTGAAAAAATGTATTGGAGTGCTAGAAGATGAAACCCTGCTACAATAAGTGAAGTTGCAACCCGACTTGATTTCACGTGGCTATCCAATCAGAATTCTTAAGATTTGCAGAGTGAACCACAGGGAATAAGACCGTTTGTTTCTACAAGGTCAGTGAAGTCATCAGACAGAGGCATGAGTTACCAGGAAGCGTCAGGGGTCGAGATTCTGTTTAAGGGGTAGGTTTGTCACGATCTGATTTTTCGCTTTCCGTTCTTTTTACCTGATTGCGAAAATTCACATTTGGTTTGATTGTCTAAAATAGCTTAATAAAAATTTTGCTAAATCAAAAGGCTTTAATGTTATTAATTAATTAATTACGTTGTTGGCTTTGTCATATTTTAATTGGAGTTTATTTGGATTTAATTTGAATTTCAGATATGGAGCTCATTTCTAATTCAAATGCCACCCAAATTCAAATTCCTATTCAATTCCTAAATATCCTAAAATCCTCCAAAATTTCCAAATACTTTATATTTGGAATTTTCCAGAAAAGTCCTTGTCCTTTTTCCCTTTTTCCTTCCTCTCTTTCTCTATTCTTCCTTTTTGTAGTTTAGCCCTTCTCCTTGTTTCTTCTTCTTTTTCCCTCCTTCTACCTTCAGCTCTCTCTTTCCTTCTCCACCTGAGCTGCAGGCCAAGGGAAGCCAAGCCCTGAGCCCGCGCCTCAGCCCGGCCTTCTCCTCCCCTCCGCGTCACCCGGCCCACACCGCTACCACTGGAGTCCAATCCGACCCGAGCCGCGCCGCAAGCCTGCGCCGCCGCTGCTGCGAGCCATAATTCAAACTTCTCAAATTTTCTTTTCTTTTCTTTTTATCCTCAGATTTTCTCCTAATTCAAACTTCCGGAGATCATAACTTTTCCGTTCGAACTCTGATTCGATCCATTTTTCTTCCTAAATTCTTCTAAAATCAAGCTCTATCTCCTGGTTTCATTTGATGTTATTTAGTTAGTCTTTTCTTTTGTTTATTTTTTTGTTTGCGCCCGTGTAGACGTTAGAGCATAGGAGCTGTTCGCTGTAGAAGACACAATGCACGGATAGTATTTGGATGCAAGGCAAGTGCACTCTTTGAACATATTGAATCCAATTTTTAAAATGTTTTATTTTCAATACATGCATTATTTTATTTTCTATTGATGGGTAGTGTGATCTAATTGTTATTATATCCTACCTTTGATAATTGTTGATTACCTGGTATACCTTGTCACCCTAGTCTTTGTGAGTTGAATATTGGGTTCAACTCAAGGTAGAGTAGTTATGCTTAGCCCCGCTCAAGCTTGTTTTACAAGTAAAATATAATCTTGGTTAAACCTATACTTATAATTTTTTTTTATGAACTGTGCGGCTGTGTGCTATCTCTCCGGTAGCATGTGTTGCACCGTGTAGTAATTACACTGCACCACAACATAAATACAAAAGCACTCGATCTGTCGGGATAAGTAGCTATTCGCGGCGAATTGTCTGTCGGCAAAGATATTTACCGACACTCATTACACCATGAGCGTCTGCCAAGGGTTCAGCAGTCGGGAAAAACTTTTACCGGCAGATAATTTTTTTTACTGGCAGATGACTGTCGGTAATTCAGTTGTTTTCCCGGCAGACAAGATTATTACCGGCAGTCAAATTTTCCAAGCAGTTTTTTTATCTCCTGGCAGTTTGCTTGCCCTTGTTCTAGTTTTACCGGCAATTTGTTTGACACTGTACTTTTTGACAGACAACCAGAATAGCATGCAGATTCATGCCATTGGTCTCCTATTTTTACTGTAGCACAATTTCACATTCTTCAACAAAGAACAAACGTGCCACTCATAAGAATACATAAAAAATAAAAAATAGCAGTGGTGGACCAACATTAATATGCAAATTACTGAAAGGTCTATAACTTCCATAATCATGTTCCACTCACGAAACAAAAGAATTGTTCACAAAATTTTCCTGTGTACATCAAGAGCGCAACCACAAGTGATTGCACTAATACCCTCATATACCAATCCTACCCAAATCTAGTACCTCGAAGACAATACTAGCAAAAGTTGCCACACACATCACTTCAGATCCATGAGCCTCCACATGCCAGGCATAGTCTTCATTCATGTGGTGCGTTCAGCACTTGCCACCACCTGGGAAGTCTAGTCGGTAAGCCACATGGTTGAATATACAAGGTATAATTACAAGGTGCAAGCATCTAAATAGAAAGATAACTTTTCACCGAAAAATATGGTTCTGTTCAGTTGACATAACCAACGAATCTTTAGGGAAATGGCTGGTTGAGAATACCTAGTTAGGCAACACTATATACTAAATAGGCAACTCTGAAGAAATTCCTATATTAGCTCAAGTTATTTTGATATGATTTTTTGGCATATCCATGACAGTGAACTATGCTTATCTGAAATTTGAAAGTGGAAAGTATAGCACTTCTGAATGTACTCTTCTGGAGCCTTACTGCAGTATCTGAAAATTTGGAGTGCTTGCGAGGACCAGCAAATTGGAGTTGTGCCTGTACTTAATCAGAATTTGGGATTAGTGTTCACTTCCTTGAACTATTGTGAAATATATAAATAGAGAATCAATACACAGAGTTATTTCTAACAGCATTGCATATGATAGAGATCATATATACCACTAATCCATCGGGAATATTTAAGTCATCTGAGACTCAGACTTAGAGTCTTCACAGCCAATGCTTGGTGTCTACACAAAGAAGAAAATTTCAAACAACAAGCAAGCAATGTTTAACAAGAAAAAGAAGCTATCAAAAAGTTAATATACTATACTAGACTAGACTCTAGAATTAGATCAATATTGTTCCAGGACATCTAAAATATTATGTAAGGATCCTTTCATATATTGTTGTAGCTTCTCAGTAGTACTGCTTAGACGCATAACTTCAATTATTAAGAAACATACACCCAGTCGTACAGGCCAAAGGTGCAGAACTTAAATTACTGTGAGATACAAAGAGGCCTAGGGCAAAAAGATGGTATTTGATTACAGAAAGACATGAGCTGAAGCATATATAAGCAAAAACATCCTATAGGAAAAGAACTATAGCAAGTGCATTTTCAGATTATAAGCTCCTTTAAATGCCTGGTTATATTCAAAGGAACAATAAAATATGAGACAACATACAGGAGCAAACCACCCTCACATTGCAAGAACTAGTGTGCAAAAAAAATTCTTGTGGAACCAATGCAGACAAAATCGGTCACTAGAATCACTATTGAATAGGCAATTTTTACTACACTAAATCCCACTACAAACATATCTAAGCAATAATAATCTGCATCTAAAATATTATTCTCTATTTTCAGAATATGCACTGCATCACGAACTAATCAGCCACCAAATCTCACATCACATCCATTCATTAGCATCAGATCTGAACAAAAATAAGATTCAGCCTCTACCTCCACAGCTCCATCCACAAGTCTCCATCCCATCTGCCCCATCAGAAAAGAACAAGAACAACCAGGTGCCCATCCCCTTACTTTTGCTTCCTTGCAGTCTAGAATCCCAGGTGGAGGTCGATGTGGTCAGAAGGGACGATGGCGGCGTTGCTTCCTCAGGGGAGCTCCGTGCAAGACCCGGCCTAGGTGGGAGGAGAAGCGTGGAGGACTGTAGGCAGCAGATCATGGATGCTAGGGAGGAGAACGACGAGGAGCAGGAGGAGGCGGGGGCGGCGTCGATGCCGGCGGCGGAGGCGGTGCTGCCTCTATTTTCTAGGGTTTGGAGGATTGGACTGAGCGGTGGGGATGTGATTGGGTCAAAAAAAAATCATCCGCGCCCTCTTTTTCAGTTTGCTCTGGTTCCCTCTATGGGCCGCCCATTTTTGAACTGTGTGTGTTTAGATATGCCGACCGACGATTTGACAGGAAGACTTAATTGGTGGCAGACAACGCGCCGTTGATCTTTACCGACAGATGATTTGTTGATGATTTATTTCTTTACCGTGCCAGCATATTTCCCGATAGACTGAGTGGCATCTAATATTTTTATTACCGAGAGACAACTGCCTCCGTTTTGATGTTGTGGTGTAGTGTAAAAAACGGGCGTATAAAATGATTTGGATTGGGGTGAAGGGTGGTTCTCTGTGAACCTAGTTAGGTGATAATGTATCGGTGTGATCATTATCGGGTATGGTCTCTGTGTGAGCCTACTGTCAGGCTGTGTGCTATTTAATTGCTTAAAAGGTCAACTTCGTGTCCTTAAGCTGCTACCCTATGTTGTGTGCTATTGTAGTTTGGCAAGTCGCCCTGATCTATTAAGGACTTCACTTCATAAGTCATTGATCTGAGCCTAACATGCAATCACATGTTCTCATGGGAAGAACCTGGTCCAGTAGGATTCCGAGTCTTGGCACTATCGGCCTAGGTGGCTAGATGATAGGCGTTAAGGTTATCCATGGATACTTTCTTGTCTGTGTGAGGGAAATGGTCTCATGGGGGAAGGTAGTGTTGGGGCAGAGTTTCTAGAAAGTCTTGTTACTGACTCCTTGGCCGCACACAACCTAAAGTGTGACATTGTCGACTGGCCGTTAAAAGGACGATGTATCTTGTGGGTCAAGCGGTACAACCTCTGCAGAATGTTAACTAATCTATTCGAATAACCGCGTCCACGGTCATGGACATGCTCGGTGATATCTCATGAGGGGTAGTTGGTGAACTAGTTTAATTAAAGCAAGCAATAGTCCACCTCCATCAAGAACTGGTAGTACTCATATATGATTCTACAACTCTCGCTACAGAACACCCTGTAGGGATCCCACCCCGGCTGCACGCCACTGCGGCGTCCCGTGCATCGGTGGGCGTAGTTGTCAGGGAGCACTATACCCCAGCGTACTTGCCACCCACATGGTGCTATCGTACTCCACATCATGTTCTGGACAGCCTACCATGCATTGTCTTGGCAACTCCAACACCCCAAGTTGGTCAACATGGCACCGGCGCCCCTCCACCTTTCTGATGTACTTCTTCCTGGCATCACGGGCTTGAACAGGAGCAGACTGAGCATGTACGTCTCGCGTACAACAACACTGTGAGCATAGGATTGATGTGGTCGGTTTCGTCCGTGATTCACGGGTAGGCGAGAACCATGTAGGCACCTAGCGATCCCCGCGTACACGTAGACCATCCACGACTTCAAGCACGTCTCATGAACTAGCAGCCATTACGTATGTGTAAACTGTGTTGTAGACAGTACGCTCTATGTGTTTACGTCTAAAATCCCGACATAGGCGTAATTGGTGGTGCGTGAGCCGCTCATGGCCCGTGCGAGGGGTACCCGCGCTCGGGTGGACCTGCCCCTTGCCCGGAACGTCTTTTGAGCTCAGGGCCATTGGCAGTCAAGCCGTGCATGGTGTACGTGTAACATTTTGATTTTGGGATCATAAGGTGTGCCTATATAGTGTATGAGTAACCCATTCACGTATACACGTAAACCTTTGGAGCATAAATTAGGGCTTTTGGACGTGAACCTTTGGAGCGTAAATGGTGTACGCGTAACCCATTGACATCTACGCTCGCGCCCTTTCTCCAAAAAAATGCATCCTACGCTCGAAAGGTTTACACACAGTGCCATTGCATACGAGATGTGAGTACATGGTTCATGCCTTCCCATGGAACACGGACGTAAATGCTCCATCCTACGCATGAAAGATTCACGAGACGTAAGCTCGATGTGTTAACATTCACGATCGCCACGTTGTTGATGCAAAAAACACACACAGGCCTGAGAGATTTGCTTTACTCTAGTGCAGGTCCTAATTTTGGATTTAAGGGCGTGCCAGTTGATTTGATCCTGCAGTCAACAAGAAATATGCAAAGAATATTAGTAAACGATAGAAAATCGGCCATAGGGCCGATTTCATATCGTATGTAACCTAGCCGATGCAATAAAGCGTGAATCGGCTGTAAGGTATATGGATAAGCATGAAAATAACCCTAATAAAGGTATATCGGCTGTAGATATTAGCCTTATGCAATTACTAGATCAATATCGCTATAGAAACAAGCAATTGGTATGGATCGGACCGAACCGAGACAGCATAAATTACTTAAGTCTATGGCGACATGAAATAACGATCACATAAGACTGATGTCATAGCCGATACCCGGATTTACTTGTACATTGGTTATAAATATGATATGAACTCATGATAAAGCATTAAGATTAAATATAGAACATTGAACAGAGCATAAAACCATGTCAAATATTCTAAGAATAGATAAGATCGGCTGAAACTCCGATGCTATCCCTATTGATGATCGTAAAACAAGTTATAGATCATGATTCTAAAACAACTTAATAGGTTGGACCGAACCAATGCAGCATTAAGCATAAAAGAAGCATGACATGTAACAAGTCAATAAACACCAAATCAGGATGGTAGATACATCATATAGCATGAATCAATAAAGTAAACTAGCCGATATCGTCGAAACCCTAAAACGGACCTAGCCGATATGGGAAATAGCATTATTGATCTAAGCTATATGATGTATATGATAACTGTGGAACTTGCAAGATAGAATTAGAGTGTCATAAAGATGTAAGCACTAATCCCAATGATGCAAATTGCCATGACAAACTATACCTTCTAGCCGAAGATCAAATTGATGCAGCACGACTCGAGAGCACAAGCTTGTCGAAAATTAGAAACAAAGGTGGCGATGCACCGAGATTGATTGAACGTCTGTTGTTATTATTTACAAGACCTCGGGACTATATTTATACCCGAAAATACAAATATTGTCCATCACGGACACGACTCAACTTAACCTATTACAAATCCAACTAACGAACAAGTCACTTAGGCGGACTCTTACCGAGAATATCTATAAGGAAATTACATAAAATATCCTAATTAATAGATACAATTGCCTTCTCAGGACTCTATCCGTGCATGGCAATCCGTATGGAACACGCTAACACAACCCGATGACGTGTACCGAGTCATATTATCAAAATCGGCTCAATTGGCTAACTTAGTCCGACTCTGACTCGATCCAGTTCATAGCCGATTCGGACTACAGCCGATTCTCACTCTGTTTTCCGATACGATCTTATCTCCTCAATCCTTCTTCGATTCCATCTTTATCTCCGATGCTTGAATTACCAAATTTGGTCGTCAACACATGCCCCCCAAGTCCGGAATATTTGGTAATGTTTCGGATTTGCCAAATCTTATCTCCGAGATAATCTCACTCTTTCCGTTTTTGATCGTTACCGCAGCGCTTTAAATACTGTAACCGACGACCCCGAGAAACTTCACACCGTTATACTGTTACCACCGCTTTAGTCCTTTCCGTCTCTCTCAACTCCGGTGATCCCCTCAGCGCAAGCAGTACACCCTCAAGCAATCCCTTGCTCCTCCAACTTCCGCCGGCGAAAAGATGTCTTCGTCGTCCGCTCCATCCACTGCTCCAACAGCCGAATATGCTGAAGTAAGTTTCATCGGCTAGATCTCTTTTTTGCTCATCTAATCTTGTTTTTCGCAATCTTAGTCCGCTTCTTCTCTTTTTGTTTTGTTGATGTAGCATCTTGCAAACTTAATTGCTATCCCTAGTCTGAATCATGAGAACAACTACTTTCTTGGACCAATCGGCAACTTAGACCCAACCGAGTTTATCTCTACCGAAACCAACAGGATTCCCTTTAGATTAGCCAACCCAAGCTTAGGACATTGGAAGAATACCTTCAAATCCTGGCCGTCCCTAGAGAAAAGTTGGCCTGTTTGGTATAAGCGCATATCAGCCAGTAAGCAGAATCACTGGGATGAGATAGGAATCGGCCAAGCCCTAGCCCTCACTTTAGCAAATTCGGCTAAGGACGAACCATTGATTGCCTCTGCTAGCTACTTTTGGTCCAACACTGTCAATGCATTCCTCTTCAATCAAGGACCAATGACCCCAACCCTTCTGGATATAATCATGTTAACCGGTCTTGACATTACTTCATCGGCCAACCCTATGATGCTTAATTCCAAGAATAGATTTGATTTCAAGACCAAGAGCATAGGAGGATGGTCTGGCTTTATTTCGGCTAACATGGGTCAAGGTTCAGTTTCCCCAAGAGAACATACTGCATTTTTGTTGATGTGGTTGGAAAAGTTTCTATTCTGTGGATCCAGCTGTGGCCCAACCTTAAACTGGCAGCATATAGCCGAAGCCCTTGAGGAGAAAAGGCAGTTTCCTTTGGGAAAAATCCTGCTCGGCTACCTCTATCAGACCCTAACCAATGCATCAACCAAGCTAGCAACCAGCTCAACAGTCAATGTAGGTGGCCCATGGTGGCTCTTGCAAACCTGGCTAAACCTGGTAGTAATGAAGGCTGTCAATCGGCCATCTTTGTCAGAAACAAAATTCCCAAGGTTGGAGCCGATCACTGATGATGATGGTGAAGAAGTAACCCATCGGAGGTGTATGTCTTTTGGAGAATATGCCACCACTCCAGCCGATGCTGGTGCAAAGCTCTCAGCCGAACTGTTCAAAGATTGGTTCTTTAGCTTCTACGATGGCTTTCAAAAAGATGCTAGAATTTGGTTCTTCTATGATGAATCAGTCAATCTTGAACTGCCATTGGACTTCAGATTCGAAGAGATAAATCATGACAAATTTCAGAAGTCTAGAGAAGTTTATACTACTGCCATTAGCCCATGTATCCTTCCTGTCGGCATCCACCAAGGCAGAAACATCAAAGTATCATATGAATTCTACCACCCCATGAGCTCAGCTAGACAATTTAGCATGGGGCAGCTACCAATCGGCTTGTGGTTTGTTGACAAGATTGAATGCCGAGGAGAAATATCTTCAAGCTTGATGATGGATCGGCTACTGAACATCCCAGGACCTTCTCTTGGCAGTATCAATGACATTGAGTTAGCTATGTTCAGAAGCAAAGTTTTTACTTCATGGTGGGCCGAGTGGAAACAACATCTTTTTCACCAATCGGCGACTATATACATGACTGACCTCTTTCCAGATATGATCCCACAGGTAATCCCTTTATTATTTCCAATATCATTTCTGTTTTAACATACTAGCCGATTCTGTCTCTAACTTATAAATTATTTCACCTTTTCCAGACCATAGATTCATCTCCTCCTCGTACAAGCAGAAGTGGCAAAGAGATCGAATACGCTGCAGGATTGTTGCCCAACAGATGTGGCATGACCCCTCCTGTCATAGGCTACCATGCCCCCAAGACATCAAGTCTGTTATATGGACAAACAAGGGAACCAGCCGATGCAGGCAGGAAAAGAAGAACCAGAGCATCAACTACTGCGCCACCAGCCGCAAAGAAAAAGGCCAGAAAACAACCACCTCCAACAGCCGATGATAATAGATGAAGCCCTAAAAGAAGCATCCATTGAACGGGCAATCGATGAAGCTGCAGCCGAATCAAGTGATGCAGGGAAAAGAACACCTCCAGCTTCTCCAATTCCAGCTCAAACTCCCACAACACCTGCTGCTCCGGCAGTATTTGCTCGGCAGCCAAGAGTAAGTTCATCTTCCTTAATATAAAATCTTCTTGTCTAACACCAATCTTAACTCCAAACTTTATCCATTGCAGAAGAAAAAACCAGCCAAGAAAAAGAAACCTGCACCAATATCGGCTAAACCAACTGCTCAAGCTCCTTTGGTAAACTTTTTCTCATTAAGAACCCTGGATTATCTCACTTAGCCGATATCATCTAACACTTGCATAAATGTTTTTAGCCTACTCCCCCTCCATCGCCTGCAGCACAACCAATCTCAAGCGAACATACCGCATCGGCTGCAAGCAGCCATTATATTGAAGAAGAAGTTGCTACCCCTACAATCCCTGTAAGTCTCAAATCCTCCAAACATCAAATCGGCTACCAAAACACTTTCTGACTTATATCTCCTTTCCATTGCAGGTCTTAGCTGATCTATTTTCTTTTGACATCAAGGATTATTTCGATGAAGAAACAGAAGGAGACATAACAAGCAAATCCTTAACCCCTCTAGCCGATGATGTGAAAAGGAATCTTGAGGATATATCACATCGGCTAGAAGCATCCCTGGACAGTCTGGTGGTAGATTGCAGCACTCTTCGAGCTAGATTCCAGGAGATCCAAGCTCTCTTGCCTGATGAGCTATCCAATGTAATCACCCCAGCTATGTATCTTGAGCAACACCAATTCAAGCTGGAAAAGGCAAGACAAAGGATAGCCGATCGGCGAGAAAGAAAAGACATCGAAGCCACCATACAGGCTAACCGGCAGCTAGTACATGATGAAAAGAACAAATTAGACCAACTAGCCGAAGAGCCGATTAAAGCTTCAATAGACCAACTTGAAGCTGAAAGAATAGATCTATTAGCCAGACTTGAAGAATGCAATGCTAAAATTGCATTGGAAAAGCAAAAATTAGCCGATCTGCCAAATGCTATTGGAGAACAAAAGGCAAAATTGAAATCAGCTATAAAGAATGTGGCCAATATGACGAAGTCCTTGAAGATAATTCCTGGAACCGATGCCCAAGATGCTCAAGCCATAGCAGAAGTTGAAGAAATCCGGCAGCGGGCACAATCGGCTATCGAGCACTATCTCTCTCAGTGATGCAATGTAATAGGACTTAGACAAATTTTGTAACCATCTTTGAAATCGGCTACTATCGACTTGTAATATATACTCTGAGATCATCTTGGCTATCAAACTGATCTTGTACTTAACCAAAAACTGATATATTTTCTGCTCTCAGCCATCGAGCCGATTTGATACTTATCTGAACATTGAAATAAAATTTGCTCAAAAATTTTCAACTTTAACTCTTTCATCTGTCTTTTTCATCTGTCTTTCATGCCCCCAAGTTTGTAGTAGGGAACAGACTGCTGCAAACTTAGAAGTCTAAGGGCGATAAAAATATCGGCCATCAACCATGAACCGACAAACTGGAGCTGATCATGAACCAATCCAAACACTTGGGTAATATTTCTTCAAGTATTTTCCATTAAGTGCTCTTCCAAAAACTTCCCCATCAAGTCCTTTCAACATGTAGGCCCCTTTAGAAACACATTTGTGAACTTGAAACGGTCCTTCCCAATTCGGTGACCATTTGCCGAATTTATTATCTCTGGCCCCTATCGGCAGTACCAATTTCCAAACCAACTCGCCTTCTACAAAAGACTTGGGTACAACTTTCTTGTTGTAATGTCGTGCAACTCTTTCCTTATCCTTTCTAACCTTTTCAAGAGCTCGCAATCTAGTTTGTACCAGATCCTCAGATTCATCAACCATCAAATTGTGATAATCATCGGCTGTCAACTCATCTTGCAAAGAAATCCTCCTAGAGCCGATGTTTGTTTCCCATGGTAACACAGCTTCATGCCCATAAACTAGTTGATAAGGAGGTACCTGAATTGCACCATGACAAGCCATCCGATAGGACCATAATGACTCAGCCAGAATAGTATGCCACTTCTTGGGATATTCGGCTATCTTTCTCTTAACCAACTTAATCAAGCTTTTGTTAGATGCTTCAGCTTGTCCATTTGCTTGTGCATAATATGGTGATGAATTTAATAGCTTAATCCTCATGCTATCGGCAAACCGAACAAACTCATCGGACACAAATATAGAACCTTGATCAGTTGTAATCGTCTGTGGCAAGCCAAACCTGTATATAATATGCTCCTTGATAAAATTGATTGCATCTTGACTATCAACCTTTTTCAATGGAATCGCCTCAACCCACTTTGTAAAATAATCAGTTGCAACCAAAATGAATTTATGCCCTTTACTGGATGGTGGATTGATCTGGCCGATCATATCAATACCCCAACCTCTGAACGGCCATGGCTTGATAATGGGGTTCATAGCCGATGCTGGTGCTCTCTGAATTGCTCCAAATTTCTAACAATCTTGACAACCCTTGTAATACCTGAAACAATCTTCCAGCATTGTCAGCCAAAAATATCCAACCCTTCGAATTAACCACTTCATTTTATGAGCCGATTGATGTGTCCCACAGATACCTTCATGCACTTCGCACATAACAACTTTTGCTTCGTCCATACTTAAGCATTTTAAAAGAACCCCATCAATCGTCCGATAATACAATGTATCATCCAAAAGAACATACTTGAGAGCTTTATACCTTAATTTCCTCGAAACCGATTTGGAAGGATTCTTCAAATACTCAAAAACATCAAACCTCCAATCATCGGCTGGAATACAGGCCACTTCTACTTCAACTCCTTGCAACATCGGCTTGTAACCTGATGCACCTTGAGCTAAATCATTGGCCTCAGCATTTTGCTCCCTAGGGATATGCTTCAATGTAACTATCTTGAAAGTCTCCATCAACTCTCGACATTTTTCATTGTATATCATCAAAGTATCATTCTTGCATTCATATTCCACAGATAATTGATTTATCACTAATAATGAGTCACCCATGATTTCAACAGCATCGGCCTCAACCTCCCTCAATAACTACAAGCCTTTGAGAACAGCTTCATATTCTGCTTGATTATTTGTAGAGTATGGTTTGATAGTGAAAGCGAACTGAAAACTTGTCCCCCTAAGTGATATGATTACCAAGCCGATACCACAACCATGAGTACAAACTGATCCATCAAAGAATAAAGTCCATGGCATAATATTAATATTATCAACACTTGTATCCCTGTGTTCAACTATAAAATCGGCTATCGCTTGTCCTTTAACTGCCTTAGCCGATTCATATCTGAGATCGAATTCTGACAAAGCAAAGATCCACTTACCAATGCATCCTTTCAAAACTGGAGCCGATAGCATATATCGCACCACATCGGCTTTGCAAACTATGATGCACTCATTGGATAATAGATAATGCCTCAACTTTGTGCCGGAAAAATACAAACATAAACATAACTTCTCCACAGGTGAATACCTTGTTTCTGCATCCAAGAGACGTCTGCTGAGATAAAATATAACTCTATCTTTACCTTCAACCTCTTGAATCAGGACTGAGCCGATAGAATTTTGATCGGCTGATAGATATAGCTTGAATGGAATCCCTTTCTGTGGTGGTATAAGAACTGGAGGAGTACTCAAATATTCCTTGATATTATCTAGAGCTTGCTGTTGCTTTTCCCCCCAAACAAACTCTTGATCGGCTTTCAATCTCAATAAAGGAGTGAACGGCTCTATTCGGCCAGACAAGTTTGATATGAACCGCCGAAGAAAATTTATTTTGCCGATCAATGATTGTAACTTGGTCTTATCTTCTGGAGGTTTTATATCCTTGATTGCTTCAATACTCCTCTGAGGTATTTCAATCCCCCTTTCATGAACCAAAAACCCAAGAAACTGACCAGCCGATACCCCAAAAGCACACTTAGTAGGATTCATCTTCAACCCATAATTTTCTTGCTCTTTCCAAAACTTGTCTTAAATCGGCTATATGATCATCAATCTCCTTGGATTTAACCACCACATCATCTATATATATCTCCACCAAAGCACCGATAAGATCATGAAAAATATAATTCATAGCTCTCTGATATGTAGCACCAGCACTCCGTAAGCCAAAAGTCATAACTACCCACTCATACAAGCCGATAGCACCAGGACACCTGAAGGCAGTTTTATGAATATCCTCCTCAGCCATGAAGATTTGATTATAACCAGCATTACCATCCATGAAACTGATAATCTTATGTCCAGATGCTGCATCCACAAGTTGATCGGCTACCGGCATTGGGTATTCATCTTTTGGTGTAGCTTTATTTAAATCCCTGAAATCAATGCAAACTCTGAGCTTGCTGTTCTTCTTGATAACTGGTACTATAATGGAAATCCACTCAGCATATCGGCATGGCCTAATAAAACCAGCATCATACAATCTTGTAATTTCGGCCTTGATAGCATCATACATGGCAGCTTTACAATGTCTTGGGGGTTACTTGTAGGGCCGATAACCTGGTTTGATAGGGAGCCGATGTTCGACTATCGATCGGCTAAGTCCTGGCATTTCATAGTATTCCCAGGCAAAACAATCTCTATACTCCTTTAAGAGTGCAATTAATTTACATTTAAATTCTTTTGGTAAACTCTTACTAATATATGTCGGCCTAGGCCTATCACCTGGTCCAATATCAATTTCTTCTAACTCATCGGCCGACATAAACCCTTGTCCAAGCTTGCCGTCGAGATCGTCAATAGTGTCTTCTGTGTAAAAATTGGAACCCTCCACGGCGCCCTCAAAATAAGAATTGGGGCTCTCCATCTCCTGTTCGCTATATGGCATCATCAGAAATCTTTAAGTAATCGCCTTGCCAAACTTTTCCAGACAAGCAATCAATCTTTCCATCTCCCAAATAGATAAATCGGCACAGGCTACGTTAACTGACCTGTCGGCTGGCACGATTTCGATTTGGTTTCCTTGCCATTGAATTAAACTTTGATGCATTGTTGAAGGGATGTAACAATTAGCATGGATCCAATCTCTTCCCAGCAACAAACTGTAGGAACCCTTCCCATCAATGACGAAAAATGTGGTTGGAATTGTTTTGCTGCCGATAGTCAACTACACATTCAAAACTCCCCTGGTTTCAGATGGATTCCCACCAAAGTCCTTAAGAACCATGTTGGTCTTGATCAAGTCCTCTGAATTCTTTCCAAGTTTTCTGAATGTTGTATAGGGCATCAAATTAACAGCTGCTCCTCCGTCGACTAACATCTTTGACATCGGCTTACCATTGACAAATCCCTTGACGTAGAGTGGCTTAAGGTGCCGATGATCTGTTCCCTCGGGCTTTCAAAAATAGCTTGCTCCGGTGACAACATCAACTTAGCCGATGGCGGATTTTCTTCTTGCTCGACGACTTGCTCTATTGCATACTCGGCTGGCAGCATGAAAACCATGTTGATCTCAGATGATATCACTTCCTTACCCTTACGTTGTCGACTCTTGGTGTGATCGGCTCTGATTTCATCGGCTGAAACTACTTTGCTCTTCACACGCCATACTTTCTTGGTTTTCTGCCGCAGCCGATGCTCAATTGCCCCCTCAACCTCCTGGAATTGCTCCCTATTCCTCATCCATTGAACTCTCCTCTTCTGATTTTTGGTAAATATCCCAGAAGGACACCATTGAGGATGAACTGGCTTAGATTCTCTACACAAATCATCTTCATCATCATCCGGCCGCATCGGCCCAAGCCTTTCGTGTACTGACAACTTTGACTAACTTGGCCGATGTGTAGTTGCATGCTGTCGGCTTGGTCCTGGGATGAACTGGGCATCAGGATCACTGCAGCCGGGACAGTTCTCAATAGATGGTAGCCTCATGCCTTCATTCCAGCAGAACCTGAAGAATTCACAACTCCAATGGGGGTCAAAATATCTTTCCTCTTCCTCAGGATATAATTCTTCCTCCTGTTGGCGCCTATTTTGATATTTGCCGATCATGCCAGCCGATTTTATGTTCCTGGTATAGTTTATGTCTCTATCGACCCTATGCTGGTTGTATCCAGGATGCACCATGTTGACCGGGAAAGGATGCCCATCTATCTTCATCGGCTTCTTGGATCCATCAATCTTGATTTTCCCTTGCTCAATAGCCGACTGGACCTGTTGTCTGCAAATCTTACAATCATTGGTGTGATGAGATCCTGTATTATGCCATTTGCCGTACTTCCTTTTCTTCAATTCCTCAGCCGATGGGATGACGTGTCCTGCTAGCAGCTGGATTTGTTTTTCCTGGAGAAGGAGATCGAATATTTTATCAGCTTTGGTGATATCGAAATCATATCTCTCCTCCATCCTAGAATTTTTAGCCCACTGACAGATCATCGTCTTCTTGTTCCTGGCCCACTCGGCTGCGTTGATGTCCGGATCTTCATCTTCAGAATCAGAATCATAACTGTAGACATTATTCACATTGTTTGTCTTTTTTATAAATTTCCTAGCCTCTTGAAATCTTGTCTCGTGAGCCGATACTTTCTGAGCCAAATGAGCCAAACTGTCAAAGTCCTGAGCCGAAAACCTCTCCCTGATCGGCGCCAGCAAACCTTGAAAGGCTAGATCGGCTAACTGAGAATCTGATAAGGACAGGCTGTAACACCTGTTTCTCACATCTCTGAATCGTTGTATATAATCAGGGACCGATTCGTCTGATTTTTGTCTAATAGCTGTGAGGTCCGATAGCTTCATCTCTTGAACTCCACTGAAAAAGTACTTGTGAAACTGTTTCTCCAAATCGGCCCAACTTCTGATTGAATTATATGGCAATGACGAAAACCATGTAAATGTTGATCCAGATAGTGATAACGGGAATAGGCGAACTCTGAGAGCTTCTGTAGCCGATGCCTCACCACACTGAGCTAGAAATCGGCTGATGTGCTCATAGGTTGATATATTATCTTGTCCCGAAAACTTGGAAAAGTCTGGCACCTTGTATCGGTTTTGCAATGGAACCCGGTCGAAGTACTCTGGATATGGATGCCGATACATGTTGCCATTATCCTTAGGCTTAAGCCCAAACTGCTCTCTCATGACGTCAGCGATCATATCGGCCCAAGGCTGATGAGGAGTTGATCCACCATACTGCTGTTGCAAAGGATCCATGTGGCCGTATTGGATCGGCTGAGGTCGTGGTGAGTGAGGTTGATATAGATGATTGAGGCCAGCCGATATACCTTGAGGTGGCACATATGGGACTTCTGTGGTGTACTGCTGGCCTATCGGCTGAGTAATTCCAATCGGCTATTGTGGAATCGAAGGAATTGGATACGAGGTGTCGACAACTGGCGGTCTTGGGTGAAGAATGCTGTTCAATTGTTCTGGTGTTAATTGAGCTGGTACTTGCCCCCCAGTGATCGGCTGTGACCTGGTTAGTATTGATGGGATATTTGAGCTCGAGTAGGGAGCCGATGGAGCCTGGGTTTGAAGTACTTGCTGACTTGTCTGATTCCCGCCGATTTCTGTCTTCACATCTCTATAAGCCGGGAATGTGCCGTCTGGTAGATAAATAGGTCGTTTAGCTTTTTCTTCGGCTATCGTCCCATCGACTACTGATTTAATCATGTTCGTCAAAGTATTGACAAGTACTCCGGACTGGTTGACTAATGCATGGTGTACGGCCGAATCAATGCGATCTTGTAGTGTGTGTAATTCTTCATTGCTTGATTCAGCCTTTACTTGTTTGTCCTTTTCTTCTCCTGATCCAGAAGTACTTGGGTCTTGCTTCGCGATTACCGGTACTTGGATTTTGGCTCTTTGAATAATTGTACCTTGCCGGGTAACTGTGAACGAGTGCAAGTATTGGTTCTGGAGTTGATTCAGCAGTTGCTGTAATTCTTCCTTATGCTCGTCGCTCAGCTGTTCGTGTGTAACCCGACGATGTTGTCTTCCGAAACCTCTGTGATGCTTGGAGACATGTTGACACGGGTCCCACTGGGCGTGCCAAAAGCGTGTTGATGCAAAAAACACACACAGGCCTGAGAGATTTGCTTTACTCTAGTGCAGGTCCTAATTTTGGATTCAAGGGCGTGCCAGTTGATTTGATCCTGCAATCAACAAGAAATATGCAAAGAATATTAGTAAACGATAGACAATCGGCCATAGGGCCGATTTCATATCGTATGTAACCTAGCCGATGCAATAAAGTGTAAATCGGCTGTAAGGTATATGGATAAGCATGAAAATAACCCTAATAAAGGTATATCGGCTGTAGATATTAGCCTTATGCAATTACTAGATCAATATCACTATAGAAACAAGCAATTGGTATGGATCGGACCGAACCGAGATAGCATAAATTACTTAAGTCTATGGCGACATGAAATAACGATCACATAAGACTGATGTCATAGCCGATACCCGGATTTACTTGTACATTGGTTATAAATATGATATGAACTCATGATAAAGCATTAAGATTAAATATAGAACATTTAACAGAGCATAAAACCATGTCAAATATTCTAAGAATAGATAAGATCGGCTGAAACTCCGATGCTATCCCTATTGATGATCGTAAAACAAGTTATAGATCATGATTCTAAAACAACTTAATAGGTTGGACCGAACCAATGCAACATTAAGCATAAAAGAAGCATGACATTTAACAAGTCAATAAACACCAAATAAGGATGGTAGATACATCATATAGCATGAATCAATAAAGTAAACTAGCCGATATCGTCGAAACCCTAAAACGGACCTAGCCGATATGGGAAATAGCATTATTGATCTAAGCTATATGATGTATATGATAACTGTGGAACTTGCAAGATAGAATTAGAGTGTCATAAAGATGTAAGCACTAATCCCAATGATGCAAATTGCCATGACAAACTATACCTTCTAGCCGAAGATCAAATTGATGCAGCACGACTCGAGAGCACAAGCTTGTCGAAAATTAGAAACAAAGGTGGCGATGCGCCGAGATTGATTGAACGTCTGTTGTTATTATTTACAAGACCTCGGGACTATATTTATACCCGAAAATATAAACATTGTCCATCACGGACACGACTCAACTTAACCTATTACAAATCCAACTAACGAACAAGTCACTTAGGCGGACTCTTACCGAGAATATCTATAAGAAAATTACATAAAATATCCTAACTAATAGATACAATTGCCTTCTCAGGACTCTATCCGTGCATGGCAATCCGTATGGAACACGCTAACACAACCCGATGACGTGTACCGAGTCATATTATCAAAATCGGCTCAATCGGCTAACTTAGTCCGACTCTGACTCTGCCGATCCAGTTCATAGCCGATTCGGACTACAGCCGATTCTCACTCTGTTTTCCGATACGATCTTATCTCCTCAATCCTTCTTCGATTCCATCTTTATCTCCGATGCTTGAATTACCAAATTTGGTCGTCAACACACGTATACGTTGACCGCTCACTGCATCATATTTGAAGTCTATACGTTTACATCCGAAGTCCCCCATTTATGCTTTGAAGGTTTACGCGCACACATGAATGGGTTACGCATAGACCATTTAGGAACATCTCACGTTCCCATGTTCCTAGCGTTGCCCGTACACCGTGCACAGCTTGACGTCCATTGGCTCGGAGCTCAGAAGGCAGCTCCGTTCCATCATGGGATTGACGAGTTGCCTAAGTGGTTCACGCCTACCCGGGGCTGGGGATCCCGGATGTAAACACGTCCATCCTACGCGCGTGAAGCCGTGCATGGTTTATGCGTATGCGAGGATCGTGAGTTGCCTAGCTACATGGTTCACACCTACCAGGGGATCGTGCATGTAAACACTTCCATTTCTACGCCCGAATGTTCTACTCGTACAGTGCCTTTGTACGAGAGACGTGCGTGATGCCGTGCACTATTTACGCTTACGCGGGGATCACAAGTTGCCTATGTGGTTCGCTTCTACCCGGGTATCCCGGACGCAAACACATCCATCCTAGTCCTACGCTCGAAAATTTTACGCGCATAGTGCTGTTGTACACGAGACGTGCATGAAGGTTTATGCGTACGCGGGGATCGCGAGTTGCCTACTTGGTTCACGCCTACTCGTGGATCGTGGACGTAAACACATCCATCGTGCGGTCAAAAGGTTTACATGCACAGCGCTGTATTACACGATATGGGTGTGAAGCCGTGCACGGTGTACACATACGCGTGTATCGCGGGGTGCCTACATGCATGATTGGATACAATTTCCTCAAGAAATAATTCGTACACCTCAACATGCCAGTAGCTGGGCTATATCAAATGAGAATGCCGTAAACTAAACCAAATATTTAGAGTCTATAAAATGAACTTTAAAATCAAGATTTAAAATTCAAAATATGTTTACAAGCATAACCAACAAGATTTGGGCCTGTCATACACCTATTACGTACACAGGGGATAGAATCAAGGAGAGCGGATAACTGTCATGGTGTTGTTGACGATGAAATTTGGCAAGCATACGAATCAGAAACGGAATCCAATTCAAAGTGGATTTGAAGATATGCTGGATTCTCGGAAACAGAGTGCTTATCGGCTGGAAGGCTGTATCGGCCGATACCGAGTTTGTTTTGGATAGCTGATACAACCGATATTGGTTACATGATCATTGTCGGGTTCGAAAGAAAGATTTCAATGATGTTGCTAGGCAAGGATAGAGTCCACGATTGGCAATTGTATTTATTAAATAGGATTTTACGTAATTTCCTTATAAATTTTTCAGTAAGAGTTCGCCTAAGGGACTTGTTTGTTAGTTGGAGTTGTTTTAGGACAATATGAGTCGTGTCCATCACGGACAAGTTTGTACTTTCGGGTATAAGTATAAGCCCGAGATCTTGTAAATAATTAACATCAGTTCAATCAATCTCGACGCATCACCAACCTTTTTCGGTACTTTTTTTCGACGAGTTCTTGTTTTCAAGTCGAGCTGCATCGGTTTCGATCTTCGGTGAAGAGGTAAAACTTGTTATGGCGATTTGCATTATCAGAATTAGCGTTTACATCTTTATGATACTCTAATTCTATATTGTGGATCTCTGAGTTATCATATATATTATATGATTTAGATAGACAATGCTTTCTACTTGCATCGGCCGATCTCTATCTAGGGTTTTGTCGATAACGGCTAGATCACTTTGTTGATTTGAATTATATAATATATCCACCATCCTGAAAAGGCAACCATCGGCTTGATTGTCTAGATATTATGCTTTTTTTCATAATTAATGCTGCATCAGTTAAGTTTGATGTATTATGTCGTGCTTAGAATCATAAACTCGAGCCTGCTTTATGGTTGTGAAATAAGGATAGTATCGGGGTTTCAGCTGATCTTACCTGGTATAGTTGTTTTACATAGTTTTATGCTTTGTTTAATATGCTATATTTGCCCCTTATATTAGGATCTAATTTAATATAAATATATTGGACTTACCACCAATTTGATTGGCGACAGTTAAATATATTTGTTGTAAGAGAATATCCTAGTATAAGAAAGTATCGGAGCTCTAGCTGATATATACTTAAATCAGGACATCGGCTATGACATGAGTACATATAATCATTATTTCATGTTGTCGGTGACATGAGCCCGGGGGTATGTTGACTTAGGGCTTGAGGCGGCCCCGTACACCCACGTGGCCATCCCCCGAGGGTGACGTGGCGGCCGCCTGTCCAAGGTCCTGCGCCTCCCGGCGAATATCGTGGCGGGAGGTCGGGCTCCCCCGACCCCCTCGGGCCACCGCCACGTGTGACGGAGTAGGTGAGCGCTCCCAGCGCTCACCTATCCCCATTAATGGCGGTGCAGCCAGAGTGCGCCTGTACGCTCGTGCGTGCCACATTAAATGCGAGATGACACGCACGCGTGTGCCTGACACCTGTCACAGTGGGCTGACCGGTCTGTGACCGGTGCGAATGACTGATGGGACGCAGGCACAGTGCCAGGCATGCTGCTGCACGTCCGGTAGGTATGCTGCGTATCCCGTCGGGTCACATCAAGATTATGTGAGCCGTTTCGGCTCGCTCATCTCGCAAGAGTCGGTGCACCATGTCGAATCACCTGGCACACCTCACCGTGTACGGTTGGATAAGCAAGTCTCTGGCCGTTTAATGAAGAATGACGTGCGGTGTCACACATAGAAGATGGGCAGTCTGACAGGAGTCATGCCGGCGCTATAGGACGGTGGACTTCTGTCGCCAGCCACAGTGTGGCCCTTAATTGTAAAAGAGCTTTTTTCCTTTTCTCTAGATTGTAGCCTGTCCGGCCCATGTGGTGTCCCCTTGGAGTATAAAAGAGGCCCAGGCCTAGAGGAAAGAGGTTTGACTCTTGAGAACAAGAACATACAGATAGTCCATCTCATAGGAGTAGGGTATTACGCCTCGCCGGCGGCCCGAACCTGTATAATCGCTCGCGTGCCACTGCCTCTCTTGCGTGAAACTTCTTCTCTATTTCTCCAACTCACCAGCGCATCGGAGTCGGGGCTGAGAGTGCCTCTCTCACGTGCGCTGGGCCGAACCCAAAAGGGGGGCCACCACAGTCCCCCGCTGCGGAGTTTACCCTCCGGCACACTTATTGGTACTGTGAGACCCTATTTTGTGCCACTTGCAATACTTCCTCTTCCTCAACTCTTTAGCCGATGGAATGACATGCCCTGCCGGTAGCTGAATCTGTTTCTCATGGAGCAGTAGATCAAATATCTTGTCGGCTTTAGTGATATCGAAGTCGTAACTCTATTTTTCCAAGAATTCTTAACCCACTAATATATGATAGTTTTCTTATTTCTAGCCCACTCTATCATAGCTATTTCTGGACCATTTTCTTCAGACTCTGAGGCATAATTGTAAACATTTGTCGAAACTAGATTTCGGCAATAGAAAAAGGGGGTTGCAATCAAGCTAGAAAAGTAGATGGGTTATGAGACAAAGGATTTAGACAGGTTCAGGCCTTCACGAAGAAGTAATACCCTACTTCTGTTTCGAGGTTTTGCCTCCGATTTGTGTATTGATCTTACGAAAAGCTTCTGTCCCCAAAGGGATCCCCTATCCTCCTTATATACCCGGAAGATAGAGGTTTACAAGATAAGATCTAGTCCGACACGACTTAGATCTTTCATAACCGGTATACAATCTTACCATAGTAGGTATCCGGGTCCTAACTTGCCGTACAAGACAATGCCATACCCGAATCCTAATACATATCATATTCTATTTACATAATTAACCCCCATTATCCAGTCGGATATTCTATGTCTGTGGGTATATGGGTACCATAATATCCACAGTAGCCCCTGAGAGCTTTACAGTCGACGAGACAATCTTCACTTCAAACAATAATCATCATCTTCAAGTACTTCAATCATCTCTGCCATGATCTCCTGGGCGTCGAATCCAAAATCACGTGACTGTGAAGGGCTAAAAATTAAAAAATATTTCCAGGTGCATCGAATAGATGCACCTAATTAGGTGTAGCCCCCGACTATGTGCTTAGTTGAAAAAACTAAACATATAGTCAGAACTAATATGCATAAGCCGAGTGGTTTTATGAACCACTTTAACAGTAAAGAGACAGAAAATCTCATCTATGAAAATTATAAGGCACATGCGGTATACAATCCGAGCAAATCAAACTCATAAAGATTTACCAACTGCCTAAAAGAATGACCAAATATATTATCAACCTAAGCTTGAATAAAGGTCAATAAAAATACTCGCTTACGCGATAATACGTACATTGACGTGCACATTTATGAAACAAGGCATATATGGTAGAAATCTTTAACAAGATTCTCCAATCACCTATTAAAAGCCAAAGTAATAATACTTGGTTGATTTAACATGCTCACTGACGTGGCAATATATGCACTTGCTGCTCTCCAAAGAGATTAAATCGCAACCATGCTAATATGACTAATATACTCTTTCCTGCTCATCACATGGAAAGATTGAGCCCCCGAGGGCATGTACCAGACTTTCCAAACCTTGCGGCTACAGTATATCCAAAATTTACGGCCCATTTAGCGCTCAAAGCACTTATCCAACCGTTATAGGAACCGCCGCTCCGTCTTCCTCGTTTATTTCGCTCAAAATTCCCCAAACCGCGCACAGTACTGGCGACTTAGGGTTTGCAATCCACATTTTCTCAAACTCCAATCCGCAATCCCTCGCATCAAGCTTTCTTGCGATCCATCCCTAGCACAAACTCCCCTCCATCACTTCCAAAAAAACCCTAACACTCTGCCCAGATCCAGCCGCACTCATGGCCGAAGAGAGAGAAATCCCATTTGAGCAATGGGCAAAGTCCGATGTGAAGGAAACACACTTGCTGGAGATGGTGAAGGACGGAGTCCTACCCGCCAAGGAGATTATCGGATGGCGTCCGGCGTACGGCGAGGAATTTCCAACCCCCGACACCGGTGAAATTGTGGTATTCACTTCTTTCTTCTACTCTGGTTTCGCTTTGCCTGCATCTTCCTTTTTCCGTGGTCTTCTTGCATTTTACAAAATCCAGATCTATCACTTAAATCCCAATTCTATTCTTCACATTGCCAACTTTATCCACCTTTGCGAAGCCTTCCTTGGTATCCATCCGCATTTTGCTTTATTCCGCCGCATCTTCTACCTCAAACCCCAGCCTGATAAAAATAATCTGTGCGTAGTCGGCGGGTCCGGGTTCCAATTGCGAGGAACTCTGACTCAAAATATTTTTCTCTTCCCTTCAAGACTTCCAACAAAGGATGGCACTCGAATTGGTTTTATATCTCAAATCCTTCCCCCAGCCTTCCCGAGTTCGTCGGTCTTCCACCAATCCCCCAGGAAAACTGGAAAAATTTCCCAGACAGCACTGAGTTGGCCCAAGCCAATGAATTGCTTCTCCGACTAGTTGAAATCAAACAACAGGGTTTACAAGGGGAACAAATCACTCGGCACTTCATCAAGTGCCGACTGGCCCCGATCAAGGAGAGGAGTAAGTCGGCTTACGAATATGAAGGCCAGTCGGATCCCAATCGCGAAGACCCGGATTCCATTGATTACAAAATCATGTGCAACCGGATGTACAAAATGTTTTCTTCTGGGATCGCGATCGACTACAGCCACAAGCTGCCAGTCACTCCATACGGCCTAGTTCAGCCTCCTCCTGAGGTAAAAATCCACCACTTGGTTATTTGTCTATTTCCAGTCTATCTATTAATTTATCTTTATTAACTTGATCCTACTGAATAGGATAATAAACGATTTTCTTCAAATCCCCCAACTCCTGTCTTGAAAGAAACTGCCCCAAAAAACCCTCTCCCGACTGGTGGTCCAAAGATCGACTCAGCTGGGAAAAGCAAGCGGGGTATTGAAGAAAATATCCCCAAACAGAAGTTGAAGAAAAGAAAACTCGCTGTCAGCGACTCCGAAGATGAACAATCCAGGCCGCAATCGAGCGACAAACCAACTCAAGCCAAATCTCCAGCTAGTCGGCCTGTGCCAAAAATCCGGAGATCAACAAGGTAATACTCTCGCCATAATATCATCATTGCTGACTTCTTGAAAATACTCATATAATTTGAATCCGTCAATCTCCAGGAAACCCCAAAATATTGATTTGGGTAAAAAGGGTGATGTGCCGCCTGTTTCAGGCGAACCACACCGAGAACCCCGAGTTTTTAGTCAGTCGGGAAAACTTGTAGAAGACGCCGAACTCCAGCCCCCGACTGGCAACCAGTCGGAGCAAGATTCCAGCATGCCTGAGACCGCAGCTCCAGCAGAAAATCAACAAGGAAATGATGACATCCCGACTGATGCACCTACTGCGCCTGCCGAGCCAGCCGAAGCAATTCCCATAAATCCTGACCAAGATCCGGTTGTGGCAGAAACGAACGCAGTGGCTGATCCAGTCGGGGAGCCAAACCAAGCTTCAAAGAAGAGCTCCAAGATTATCTCTGGTACGTTGCACTGCTATATTCCAGTTTGATCCACCTGTCGCATAGCTTATTTTTATTAATCTGTAAATTAGGCCCACTGACTGATGACAAAGAGGAAGAAATTCCAAGGATTAAAGCTGCCGAAGATTCCCTTCCTCCAATCAAACTTTTATGGAGAGATAGAGATGACACTCCTCAAGGCATCATCGTCAGTCGTCAGAGTGAAAACGAAGAGCTCGAATCATTGAAGAAACATCTGACCGAGTCCACCCGTCTCATGAATGTAAGTATAAATTATACTCTTCGGTCTTATTCACAACGTATTGCTTATATGGCGCATTATCCAGAGAATCCATATGAGGAATGAGGCAAAAACAGACGCCTTGGAAAAGCTTGTGCCTCATCTTGAAACTCTCAATCAAATTCAAGGAGAACTAGCCAAGATATGTGAAGATGCTCAAGCTAAGGAGCAAAAATTAAAAAGTCAGATCAATGAGCTAATGGAAGCCAGCTTCATCCACAGGGGCACCATTGGAGGTATAAATCCTTCCATTGCATTTTGCTGTGAATCCATGCTGTAGACTTGACCAAATTGCTTTTAACCCTTCAGCTCAAGCCTCAATGATAGAATCCCTGACAGCCCGAGTTAGAGAACTCGAGAAAACCAATACTCGGCTAGAAACCAGCAAGCTTGAAGCTGAAACTGCCCTCGAAGGTAAGATAACAGTTTTGAAAAATTCATTTAGTATAATGCCGTATCATTTAAGAATCGTTCCATCTTGGATATATGTAGAACACAAAGTCAAGACTCGTGCCCAATTTGAAGTGTTTACCGAGAAGATTAAAAAGGCCGAAACTGTCAGGGACGATATCGCCAATACTGCTGCCCCAGTGCTAAATGCAATCTTCCAAAATGGACTCGGGAGCAGTGAAAAAGATGCAGTCCAAATATTTGAAGGCCTCCGTACTGCTCCAACAAAATATTTCAACAATATCAAGGATGCTGCAATGATGGGTGCCAGTCAAGCGATTGCAATCATGAAGTCTCTGTATCCTCGGATAGAGATTGAAGTAGTCGGGGATGGCTTTGCAGATGGGATCACTGACGTGCAGGCCATTGAACTGATCAACCAAGCTCAAGATTCGGCCGAGAAACTCGTAGTAGATGTATTAGAAAATTTCCAATCTTGAACGTTGTAAATTCTCTTGTTTGAAACATTGTACAGTATTCTTAAGCAATGTATGATGACTTATTTATACCATGAAATAGACTAAGGACCCAGTTTCAAATTTCTTAAAACTTTTGTCTGATTGGTTCAAGCCTAGAACTTGTTGCAATCATCGAAAAAAATTTTAGTCCTTCTCTACTGGACCTAAGTCTAAACAGGGCCAATGACAAGTCATAACAAAACAAAAGAAATACTATATTATTATCAGTAGCCCCCGACTAACCACTCGACCAACATAGGTGAGTGGGTAGTCTAAGGGAGAGATGTACAAAAATAGCTCTTAAGCATAAAATCATCGAAGATGCTTTATATTCCACGAGTTATCCACCAAAGTTCCGTCTTCACGCTTGAGTCGGTAGACTCCTGGGCGAGTGACTTCTGCTATTATAAACGGCCCTTCCCATAGGGGTGATAGTTTGTGCCGGTCTTTAGTCGTCTGAATCTTCCGTAGAACCATGTCACCAACTATGAAAGCGCGTGATTTGACATTGCGATTGTGGTAACGTCGTAGACCTTGTAAATATCTGGCCGACTGGATTAACGCCGCTTCTCTTGCTTCTTCCAGTCGGGTGAGATCATCGATTCTGTCGGTATCATAACGTTCTTCATTGAAATTGCGGACTCGAAAGGATTCGAACTCCATCTCACTCGGCAACATGGCTTCTGCGC
Organism: Oryza punctata; assembly: GCA_000573905.2. Taxonomy (NCBI): domain Eukaryota; kingdom Viridiplantae; phylum Streptophyta; class Magnoliopsida; order Poales; family Poaceae; genus Oryza; species Oryza punctata. The sequence continues at coordinate 15,600,794 of CM002488.2, forward strand.
CGTATACCAAGAAGAAAGGTGACTGGCCCGTAGCCCGACTCGGAGTTGTGCGTAGCGACCATAAAACTGAGGGCAACTCTTCTGTCCACCGACTGGCATACGGGCGTAGTCTGTCAAAAACTCGAGCCTTAATTCCTTGAATTACCATGCCATTTGCGTGCTCAACCTGGCCATTACTCATTGGGTGAGCGACTGAAGCGTAACAAATCTTGATACCAAAGTCTTCGCAGAAATCTTTGAAAATGCCACTAGTAAATTGTGTGCCATTGTCAGTGATAATCCGATTCGGCACGCCAAAGCGGTGAACAATGTTGATGAAGAAGTCGCGCGCCTTGTCCACAGTGATAGTTGCCACCGGTTTTGCCTCAATCCATTTGGAGAATTTATCCACAGCGACGAAAAGATGAGTATATCCGCCTTGCGCCCTCTTGAACGGGCCCACCATGTCCAGTCCCCAGACTGCAAAAGGCCAAGAAAGGGGAATAGTTTGTAGCTCCTGTGCTGGCAAGTGAGTTTGTTTCGCAAAGAATTGACAACCTTCACATGTGCGAATAATTTTGTCGGCGTCGCTGACTGCTGTAGGCCAGAAAAAGCCTTGTCGATATGCCTTCCCGACTAAGGTCCTTGCTGCCGCGTGATTCCCGCATATTCCCGAGTGAATATCATTTAGAAGTTGGACGCCGTCTTCAATGGAGATGCATCTCTGCAATATTCCAGATGGGCTTTTCTTGTATAATTCCTCTTCCACAAGGGCATAAGTTTTCGAGCGGCGGTGAATCCGTTCAGCTTCGTTCTTGTCGGGGGGCAATTCTTGATCCTTGAGATACTTGATGAAAGGCGTTCTCCAGTCGGTGTCAAGCAGCAAAACTTGTTCGCCAGACTTGTCTTTAGCAGTTGATTGATTCAAAACCGTGGGTTGGTGGAGATGCTCGACGAAAACATCCGATGGAGCCGCTTCTCTTTTTGAACCGAAATTAGCCAGTCGGTCGGCTGCTTCATTGTTGTGCCGGAGAACATGAGTTAACTCCAAGCCATCAAACTTGTCTTCAAGCTTGCGCACTTCTTGTCGGTAGGCGGCCATGTTGTCGTCGAGGTATGTCCAGTCTTTCATCACTTGGTTGACCACAAGTTGAGAATCCCCTCGAACTATTAGCCTGCGAATCCCTAGGGATATGGCGATCCGTAATCCATGCAAGAGTGCTTCATATTCTGCCACATTGTGTGACGCTGGAAAATGAATCCATAAAACGTAGCTAAGGCGTTCTCCAGTCGGGGAAATCAGAACAACCCCTGCTCCGCATCCTGAAATTCTTTTTGATCCGTCAAAGTGCATCGTCCAGTATTCGATTTTTTCTACAGGAACGTCTTCTTGGCACTCGGTCCACTCGGCAACGAAGTCGGCCAGCACCTAGGATTTAATTGAAACTCGAGGCTTGAAAGTTATATCCAAAGGCATTAACTCTAAGGCCCACTTTGCAATGCGACCAGTAACTTCTTTGTTGCGAAGGATTTCGCCGAGTGGAAATGATGTGACCACTGTGACTGGGTGGCTTTGAAAATAATGAGCCAGCTTCCTGACCGTGATTAGAACTCCATAAAGTAGTTTTTGCACTTGAGGATATCTTGTCTTTGAATCAACAAGGACTTCGCTAACGAAGTAGATTGGTCGTTGAACTTTCTGTGTGCGGTCTTCTTCTTCACGCTCAACGACTAAAACCGTGCTCACCACCTTTGCTGTTGCAGACACATAAAGCAGTAGTGGTTCTTGCGGCATTGGTGAGGCTAGCGCCGGCTGAGTTGTTAGAAAGGTCTTGAAGTCATCAAATGCCTTTTGCGCTTCTGTCGTCCATTGAAAATCATCGGTCTTCTTGAGGAGCTTGAAGAAGGGCATTCCACGTTCTCCAAGTCTTGAAACAAATCTGCTGAGTGCTGCCATGCATCCCGTGAGTTTTTGAACATCCTTCTGAGAACTCGGCGGCTTCATATTCAATATAGCATTGATTTTCTCCGGGTTGGCTTCAATTCCTCTCCGAGAGACCATGAATCCGAGTAGCTTTCCTGACGGTACTCCAAAAGTGCACTTCTCGGGGTTCAACTTCATCCTGAAGGCGCGTATATTGGCAAATGTTTCCTCCAGGTCTTGAATCAAGTCATCTTTCTGCTTGGTCTTGACGACGACGTCGTCGACATACGCTTCTACATTCCGTCCGAGTTGTGTCGCTAGGCATCGCTGAATCATGCGTTGATATGTAGCCCCTGCGTTCTTCAACCCAAAAGGCATAGTAATGTAACAGTAGGCGCCGAACGGTGTGATGAATGAAGTCTTCAGGCAGTCGGACTCCTTGAGGCTGATCTGATGATAGCCCGAGTAGCAATCGAGAAAACTGAGCAGTTCGCAGCCGGCTGTTGAATCCACCATTTGATCTATCCTTGGTAAACTGAAAGGATCTTTGGGACAAGCTTTGTTCAAATCTGTGTAGTCGACGCACATGCGCCATTGTCCAGTCTTCTTGCGGACCAATACCAGGTTGGCTAGCCAGTCGGGGTGATAAACCTCCTTGATGAAACCTGCTGCTAACAGCTTGGTTAATTCCTCCTTGATAGCTTCTCTTCTGTCCTGTGCAAATCGGCGGAGTCGTTGCTTGATAGGTTTCGCGTCTTCTCTAACATTTAAAGAGTGCTCAATCACCTCTCTAGGAATACCAGGCATATCAGATGGCTTCCAGGCAAAGATATCTTTATTAGCTTGAAGAAAGGTGATGAGCGCGCTTTCCTATTTGCTATCTAACTCAGCGCCTATTACAACAGTTTTGGTAGGATCAGAAGGATCTAGGGGAATCTTCTTCGTCTTGGCATCGCCTTCTCCTGTCTTGGCCACCTTGCCGACTGGTATTTCGCCGTCTTGTGATGTTGATGCAGCTAGTCGGACTTCCTGCTGGCCGAGTGATCTCTCACGAGATTGGGCCAACTCGCAGCTGTCCTTGTCGCATGTGAGGGCTTGCTTGACATCGCTCCGTAGGGATATGACTCCGCGTGGCCCTGGTATCTTCATCATCATGTAGGTGTAGTGGGGAATCGCCATGAACTTGGCAAGTGCCGGTCGACCGAGGATGGCGTGGTAAGCTGTCTCGAAATCGGCCACCTCGAAGCTGATGTTATCTGTCCGAAAATTCTCCTTGGTCCCAAAGGTTACTAGGAGAGTGATTTGGCCGAGTGGCGTGGAAGACAGCCCCGGGATAACTCCGTGAAAGGGGGCGTTACTCGACTTCATCTCGGATCGAGGAATCTGCAGCTCATCCAAAGTCTTGGCGAAAAGAATATTGAGTGCGGTGCCGCCATCGATGAGGGTGCGCTTGAGCTTGACGTTGCGAACGACTGGGTCTAGTACCAGGGGGTACCGCCCCGGGTGGAACACTCGGTCGGGATGATCCGACCGGTCAAACTTGATTGGGATTTCCGACCATCGCAGGTATTGGGGGGTTGCAGGTTGTGCCGCGTTGACCTCTCTGTCGGTGAGCTTCTGCTTCCTCTTGGACTTGTAGGCGAGTGGGCCACCGAAAATATGGTTGAGCTCGCTCCTGGGATCTTGATACGCTCCTTGGCTTGGCTGCTCGTCGTCTTTCTTTTTCTGAGTTGAAGTATCTTCTCCTTCGGTTGGTTTCTTGACTTGCGCGGCGTATTTTTCCGCGAATTGTTTGTAGATGAAACAGTCCTTAGCAGCGTGCCCCTTGCCGGGACGATGCGTGCATGGCCCGTTCATGATCTTGTCGTAGGAGTTGACTCGAGGGCGTTGGCTCTGATAGTTTTGGTTTGAAGTTGCAGCGACTAGATCCTCAGGCTTACGCTTGCGCTCTCTGTGTTTTGTGTTGCTCCCACTGGGCCCTGGTGTGGAGTCGTGATCCTCCTTCTTCCAGGTTCCCGCCGACTGCTTTGATGCTTTCACTGCGTCATCGGACTTAGCATACTCGGTTGCTTTCTCAAACATCTGCTTGACTATCCTTGGAGGTTTGCGGCTGAATTTGCCGATCAGGAGATCGTTGCGTAGCCCCCGTGTGAATGCGGCAATGATATTGTCGTCGGTGATGTCGGAGATCTTGTTGCGTTTCTCGGAAAAACGCCGTATGTACTCATTGAGGGTTTCGTCCGGCTTCTGGACGATGTTGTAGAGCTCGAAGTGGGTCCCAGGACGCTCGAAAGTGCCCTGGAAGTTGGCGACGAAGTGATCGCGAAGTTCGCTCCAAGTGTCGATTGTGCCTCTCGGGAGTCCAGCAAGCCAGTTCCTGGCTGAGTCAGTCAGTGCGACCGGAAGGTAATTTGCCATGACTTTACTATCGCCTCCTGCTGCACGAATTGCGAGCGTGTAGACGGTTAACCATGATTCTGGATCGGATTTACCATCGTACTTCTCGATGCCAGTCGGCTTGAAACCAGTCGGCCAATTCACTCGACGCAGATCTCGGGTGAAAGCTGGAACCCCGTCGCAGTCATCGTCGTCCTGGATCGTGATACCCCTCTCACGTCGTCTTTGATTGAGGGTGTCTCTCAGGTCGATTGAAGCCCTGGGTGGACTGTGGTAATCGGATTGAATCCGCCGGTCTCTGGCATAGTGTGGCGGTCGGGTTTGGTTAGCCGGGGGAGAGTGTACCGACTGATCTCGTCGTGCTTTGCTGTGATTATCGGCGTGTGAGTTGGTCTTGCTTCTGCTGTCTCTGACTCTTGATGGAGGGGCGCGACTGCCACTCGGCGCTTTGGAGGTTGATTGACTAGGTTGCCGACTGGATTCGGCACGTGGTACCGTGGCTGCGACCAAGGTCTTGACTTGATTTATCAGCAGAGTAACGTGTGCTGGCGCAACAGCTGCCAATGTATCAAGAAGGGTAACTGCGCCGACTGCATTCTGCTGCGGTGTGAGGAAGATGTTGGTATTGTCGACCACTGTTTGCCTGATTGCATCCCTCGCCCTGCGACCTGCCACGGCCAGATCTTGAAGTCTTCGATCTTCGTCTTCTTTACGTCTTGCCTCCTCAGCTTCTCTACGTTGCCGCTCTTGATCTGCTTGGGCTTGGCGTTCTTGTTCGAGTTTTGCTCTGTCTTCTTGAAGTCGAGCGCGTTCTTGCTCTAATTGAATTATTTCTTGTTCGACTCGGGCTGCTTCTTCCGCTTGTAATCTTGCAGCTACCTCAGCGTCAGTCTCGTTGTTGGCCATGAAAACGCCGTTGAAAACTGGTGTGTAGTTGTCGTCTGAAGTGGCGTCGTCTGCAGCGTTGGTGTCGGGTGGGTTGCCATGTACGCTTTCCTCCGAGGAGCTAGCGTAGGTGGCGAGTTCGGTGGAAGAACACGATCCGAGTTTTGGCAGAACAACGTTGACGTCCCTGAAGCCGGACCCAGAAATTGGATCCGCTGGTAATTCCATGGTGATGATGGGGTAGATTAGATCGTCTTGAGGAACGCTTGATGAAGAATCCGAAGTCGATGTAGTCGTACTGCCGAAGTGAATCGTCGTCTTGCAGCTGGAAAGGATTTTGATGCTAATCTCAGCCATGTTCGGTAACCCGAGCGGCTGAGAGATGCGATCTACTCCCGACTGCGTCTTGGTGCTGATCCTGGCCATATTCGGTAACCCGAGTGGCCAAGAGATGCGATCTACTTCCGACAGGTTTGAAGCCGAGTCGGAGAGAGATATCTTGCCGAAGTTGTTGGTGATGAAGTCGAGGCTGCCGAAGCGGTACGCCTACCCGGGAGGAAAGGCGAAGTCGTCGATGCCTGATGAAGATCCCATCCTACTTGATCGGCGATGAACTTGACGCACCCCTACCTGGCGCGCCAACTGTTGAAACTAGATTTCGGCAATAGAAAAAGGGGGTTGCAATCAAGCTAGAAAAGTAGATAGGTTATGAGACAAACGATTTAGACAGGTTCAGGCCTTCACGAAGAAGTAATACCCTACTCCTGTTTCGAGGTTTTGCCTCCGATTTGTGTATTGATCTTACGAAAAGCTTCTGTCCCCAAAGGGATCCCCTATCCTCCTTATATACCCAGAAGATAGAGGTTTACAAGATAAGATCTAGTCCGACACGGCTTAGATCTTTCATAACCGGTATACAATCTTACCATAGTAGGTATCCGGGTCCTAACTTGCCGTACAAGACAATGCCATACCCGAATCCTAATACATATCATATTCTATTTACATAATTAACCCCCATTATCCAGTCGGATATTCTATGTCTGTGGGTATATGGGTACCATAATATCCACAACATTGTTGACATTACTAGCTTTCTTGACAAACTTTCTAGCCTCTTGGAATCTTTGCTCATGAGCCGATACCTTTTGAGCCAGGTGTGCTAGGCTCTCAAAGTCCTGAGCAGAAAATCTCTCTCTTATCAGCGCCAACAGCCCTTGAAAAGCTTGATCCGCTAGTTGGGAATAAGTTAAAGACAAACTATAACACATGTTCCTCATATCACTAAATCTCTAAATCTAATCTGGCACTAACTCATTTGACTTTTATTTGATTGATGTCAGATCAGATAGCTTCATCTCTTGAATCCTACTGAAGAAGTATTTGTAAAATTGTTTTTCTAGATCAGCCCAACTCCTGATAGAATTGTAAGGTAGAGAGGAAAACCACGTAAAAGCCGATCAGATAGTGAATATGGAAATAATCTTACTCTCAAAGCTTCTCTAGCCGATGCCTCTCCACATTATGCTAGGAATCGGCTATGTTCATATGTGGATACATTGTTCAGCCTGAGAATTTTGAGAAATATGGCACTTTGTATCGGTTTGGCAATGGTACTCTTTTAGAGTATTCGGGACACGGATGCCGATACATATTACCATTGTCCTTAGGTTTTAGACCAAATTACTCCCTCATCACATCGGCAATCATATCGGCCAAAAGGCTGTTGTTGTCCTCCTCCCCCATATTGTTGTGGCATCTGCTGATATTGATTATATTGAGGCTGAAGCATATACTGAAATTGAGGTGATCCTTCAGGCCGGTATTGAACCTGCGGTGAGTGAGGTGGTACTGATAATTATAATTTCCCTCTCGATTCTACTGGGGTAAATGATGTTGAATATTCTAAAGAGGATCTGGTACATACTAATGGCTGATAGGTTGAGTTACCCTAATCGGCTGCTGTAACGGTGGTTGTGATGCCACAGGTTGTTGAACCATAGGTACCTGAGGGATTGGACCTTAATTTGTCTTTTAAATATTAGCCAGTTGTTCCTGAGTCAGCTGAGTTGAGCTCTGCCCCCCATGTACCAGCTGCTGTCTTATCAATATCACCGAAATAGTTCCAGAAGGTACATGAGCCGATGGGATTTGAGCCGACCCAGAAGCCTCCTGCTGCTGCCCAACTCAGTTTTCACAGTCCTATAGCCTGGAAAAGTGCCTCCGAGAAGGTAAATTGGTCCCTTTGCCTTTTCCTTAGCTATAGTACCATCTATCACAGTCTTAATCATATTAGTTAAAGTGTTGACAAGCACGCTGGACTGGTTGATCAACGCATGATGGATAGCTGAGTCGATGCGATCTTGCAATGTGTGAAGTTCTTCGCTTTCCGACTCAGTCTTCACGTCTTTGTCTTTGTCACCTCTAGATGTACTCGGCTTCGTGTCCTCGGTAGGAGGCATAACTACTATCACAGTGCCTTGCTGAGTCATGGTAAACGAGTGTAAGTAATGCGCCTGAAGTTGATTCAACAGTTGCTCCATCTCAACCTTTTGCTCGTCAGTCAGGTGTTCAATCGTGCCTTGCCGGATGATGTTCTCGTCTTCTATCACAGTGCCTTGCCGGATGATGTTCTCGTCTTTTATCTCCACAATGATGGAAGTCTTGATGAATGTCCCATCGGGCGTGCCAAAAGCATGTTAATGAAAAAATACACACTTCAGGCACTAGCTTGCTCGCTGCTACTAGATCTCGCTCTACTCCGTACTCGGACAGGGAGGACTACGGTGATCTTGAGGGCTATCACCACATCTACGCCAATCTTGAACGAACTGTAGGATACGGAGCAAATACAAGTATTCAACAATATTGACACCACGTATACACTCTGATCAAACACTAAAGTAAACACAGTTTCTTGTGAACAATATTCTAGTACGCTAAATAGGAACTAACTAAGAAATATACTTCACAATATAAATCTCAATTACTCGATTAAGACAATATCAATTACAACAAAGTAATTGACAAGGTACAAAAGGAATTAGAGGAAGATACCGACAATTCCGGAATTCCTCCAATCTTTCTCCCTCGCTCTCTCCCTATTATATGTATACATAAAGAATACAAAGTCTCTTGTAATTCAACTCAAACTTGTTGTGTGTTGAGATGAATGACTTGAGCTCCTTTTATAGGGAGGTCGACTTGAGCTCCTTTTATAGGGAGGTCGGTAGTAACAGCCTAGAGACGGTTGTGGCTGGGCTGGGCCAGGCCTGGTTCGACCGAACCCTGTGGTCGGTCGACCCGTGGCCAGCTCCCCTGGCCCAACACTTCCTCCTGGACTCTGGTAGGGAGTTTCTTAGTTCATTTGTTTGGTGAATGGGCCCATTTACAGGTGTTTCGTTAGGTTTGTGGGCCCAAGACTCCATATGTTTGGATGTGAGTTTAATCCTTCTCCTTCCTTATGTTTATTTTCTCTCAACTTTGATGATTTGTCACCTATATCGAAATATACACCAATGCTAGTGGAAATCATTAGAATTAAACCCTACCACTATGTTTGATGTTTTATCGTTTCCTATTTATGCAGTATTGACGGTGTAAATTTGGCAATTACCTGCCGTCAACAAACTCCAGTGTCGATATTAGCTTGTTTCAACAGCAATGTTACAAACTCGTTAGTTTCAAAACTTTTAGATTCATCAGAGAGTATGTATTATTCATTGTAACATCAGACATCACTTGTGCTCATGAATTGAAAGAATTGGTCTTGCTATTTTACATGTGTTTGTACGCCTTATCAATTGATCCATCTAATTAACGATGCAATGGATTTTCTAATGCTATAAAAACTGCTAGAAATTTGTTTCATTGCAATAATAGTTATTGCTATGAAAATGCTTTGGTGGTAATAACCCATATGAAATATTGCCCAAATTAATACTTCTGTGGCAATAAAATTTATTTGGTATTGCAATGGAACTTTCTTTTGGCAAAAAACTAATGCCACACGAAGGGGTGGAAATAATTATTTGTTGTAACGATGTTCAGTGTTGCGATATGTCTTTTGCCACGTCGATTTCGTGGTATTATCAAAATTTGTTTCTACTAAATAAAAATTGTTGCAATAACCTATTACCATTATTTTTATTACCATGGCTAGTAACGTTTTAAAATGTTATCTATTGCCATGAGTGTTGCTACAAATTTTTTCGTAGCAATAAGTCATTTATCTAGTAGTGTGCCAATTATTTGGGTTCCTATCAATAAACCATCTCCGATTTCAACTCTAGCTCGGGTGCTACTTTTTGCAATCAAAACTAGTTTCTCTTGTAAAACAAATATCAATTTGGACATAGGAATCTAAGAAAGTTCATGACCACAAATTATACCGCGAGTTCATTTTAGAAAACAAAACATGCACAAGTGGAAGTTAATATAATTAACTCAATTTAGTATGATATTAGTTTAATTCTAAATTAAAAATTAATAATTAACAAGTTGTAACTGACATGAACTCTTCTTTTAATCTATAAACCACTATAATTTATAAAATAACCAATGTATTCAATATATGGTTAAAATTTAATGTTTATAAGATCAACAGTAATAGCCCGTGAAATACTTAGGTTCACAACTCGTTAGTTCTAATTTGTTTACTATGCATAATGTAACCCTAACTTTCAAATTTCTACCTTTGCTTTTTTTTGCTAGCATAAATAATCAAGAAATACCTCTTTTATATAAACATCGCCATCATTGAATAGACCTCATTGATATTCTTAAAAAGTTGCTTTAGTTTATAATAAGCAAGAACCAATCAACTAAATCAATCCATATACATTAAAAACCATCTCAAACCTCTATCCACGTCATATTTTATTTCTTGCAAGTATCGCATAACTTTTAGGCATTTTAAGGCAAAAAAGTGTGTTAACTCTTCTCCAAAAGGAATTTCAATCCATTTAAGAAGTAAACGCTACCTTATAAGACAATTTTGCCATGTCATATATCACATGCAACCCCATTAGATCCAAAGAAAAGAAAAAAACACCCATAGAAACACAAAAAACCATTAGCCAAAAGGTTACGTGCACAACTACAAAGGCATATACAAACAATATATAACAGCACTAAAACACAAAGATCACAAGGCAAGAAATCATATTAAATACAACATGAAAAGCCACCAAGCATCAAGAGGCCTATTTAAATAGAACGCCATCCTATTTCATAAGATCAACCAAGGTTAAAAGCCAAAAGCGTACATCAAGAAACTTTCATCCTGATAGTAGTTAGGTGGATCCCAAGATTGTATTTCCTTTCCTTTGTACAAGTTCAATCCTAGATAGTTATTATAGCAATTAGATCTATATTTTTCGCAAGATCCATGGCTCAACTATTGGTAACTGATGTGCCAGTAGTTGATGCTATTATGGACATTGAAAATTATGCACCTAACATGGTGTGTGTGGAATCTGAGAAGGCAAAATACGAGGAGCTGAATGTGTTGTCGGTGCTAGAGGCCAAGATCACCATGTTGGAAGAAGGTAAACATACAAATGATGGAGAAGGCAATGAGTTTCATCAAGGGAAGCTAGAAGACTCAACAGGGAATTCAATAACAGTGGGGTCAATTGAGGTGAGTGATCCAGACTTAAGTTCAATTCAAACTATTCAATGTGAAGAGAGTGATAAATTGAAATTAATGAGAGCTTATGTGGAAAGTGATTGCATGACAATAGTAGAAGCTAAAATGCAGAAAGAACAATCATCTCCCGACGATGTTGAAGTTGAGGTAGTCGGATTACAAGACAGAAGTGACCTTAAATTGGAGGTGGCTGTTTTGGGACTAGAAGAACAAAATATTACATGCTCACTGGTCGAAAAGTTTCAGGATAAAACAAATTTCGTAGCTAACGAGTACCATGAGCGAGGTCTTGATCATGTTGAATTGGTAATCCCAAATAATGATATGGAACATGATGCATTCTATGTAGTAGAGCCCAGTGTTAGCTTGTTGGATGATGAATCCACTAATTTTGTAGAAGACGATAAGTTGGCATGTGCTCAGCTCGAGTCATCGCTAAAAAATGTAAGTTTGGAAACAACAGAGACCAAGAAATTGTCAGAAGAAGAGAAGGAGACAGGAATTGGACAGGTTAATGAATTAAGTGAAAACAAGGTGGAGTCCCTAGTGCAAGAAGAGGCCAATAAAAATGAAATTGAGTTGGTAGAACCAGATATAAAGAGCAATGTTGACCTAAAGGCAATACGGGTTGTCAAATCTGAAGAAAGTGATGTTATGAAATTATGCAAAGAAGATTGCAATAGTGATTGTTTAGCAATGGAAGAAGTTGACATGATAAAAGCAGCGTCCAGAGTAAATAACAATGGGGTAAGTGTCGTAATCCTAGAAGGTAAAGATGACAACAAAAATGTATTGGAAGATCATGGTAAGATAGAGGATAAATCTTACATTGTGCCTCAAAAGTACTTTGAGCCAAAAAAGTATTCTATCGAATTTGAAAAGTTGAACGATGAAGCTGAAGAGGAGGAGCAAAAGGAAATACTTGTGCTACAGGATAAAAGCAAAATGACACAAGATGAGAAAGATCAGAACAATTTTGAGAAGATAGACTTGAATGGAGGCGAGGATGAATTGCATGTGAAGGATAAGAATTTAGTGACATCGGAGGTGGCGGGAAATGAGCTTAAGGTTATGGAGTTAGTTGTGGTGAGTGATATTGAGTCAGGGTCAACAGAAGCCATTCTATGTGTAGAGAGTGACAAAGTAAAATTGACGAGAGATGATTTGGAAAGTGATTGTTCGGCCGTGCATGCAGACAAGGTGCAAAGAGATGTATCCCTGGGAAAGAACTTTGAGGAAAGTAGTGCAAACCTAGAAGTTGTAGATGATGACAAAAATCATATAGCAGATTGGGGGATGAAAGAAGGAAACATTATAAGTTTGCAAGTAGAGACGATGGAGGAGAAAACTAACTTTATGCCAGAAAAGTTCAATGAGCCAAAAAAGGTTTATATAGGATGTGAAAAGTTGAATGACGAAGGAGAAGAGCAGGAGGAAAATGACAAAATTAATACACTAAAAGATGAGAAAGACCATAATACTTTTGAGCACACATTCTTAATCAGAGGAGAGGTGGAATTGCTAAAGAAAGGTGAGAATTTAGAGACATTGGAGGCAGAGGGAAGTGTGCTTGAAGTTATCGATTCAGTTTCGGTGAGTTATGTTGACTTTAGGTCAATTGAAACTCTTCAATGTGAAGCAAGCGATAGGGTCAAATTGACGAAAGATTTTTCGGAAAGTGATTGCATGATAGTACAAGCTAATGTGCACAACGAGCGGTCAACTCCAACGAATAGTGATGTTAAGGAAGTTGACCTACAAGATGATGAGACGGTCTATATAGGAGAGCTCAAAGTAGCTAAATTGGAAAATGAGAACGAAACCAACACTGAAGAAGATGATAAGATGGTTCTTCTTGAGGTCGAGTCACCAACGAAAAATGACGATAAGACAATTCTTGTAGAGGTGGAGTCACCAGTGCAAAATGTGAGTTTGGAAACATTGGGAACTGAGGAAAATATTTTGTCAGAAGATGAGAAAGAGATGGAAGTTGGACATGCTAACGAATCCAGTGAAGATGTGGTGGGACTCCTTGAGAAAGAAGATGCCAACAAAAATGAGTTAGTGGAGGCCGACTCAGATACAAAGAGCAATGCAGATCGACAAGTCATTCAAATTCTTCGATCTGAACATATGGATCAAGCAGAATTTGGTACTAACGATTCAAAAAGTGATTGTTTGGCCATGAACGCAGACAAGTTGCAAAGAGATGTATCCCTGAGAAAGAACGTTGAGGAAAGTAGTGAAAGCCTAGATGATGCAAACGATGAAAAAAATAATATGGTAGATTGCGGGATGAAAAAAGGAAACACTATGAGTTTGGAAGTAGAGACGATGGAGGAGAAAACTAACTTTATGCCAGAAAAGTATAGTGTGCCGGGAATGGATTATACAGGATTTGAAAAGCTCAATGATGAAGGAGATGAGGAGAAAAATGGCAAAAATAATATACTAAAAGATGAGAAAGACCACAATACTTTTGAGCACACAGACTCAATTGGAGGGGAGCTGGAATTGCCGGAGAAAGATGAGAATTTAGTGACATTGGAGGCAGAGGGAAAAGTGCTTGAAGTTATGGATATTGTTTTAATGAGTGATGCTGAGTTAAGGATAATGGATTCTCCTCAATGTGAAGACAGTGATGTAATAAAATCGATGGGGGATTATTCGGAAAGCGAATGCGTGATATTAGAAGCTAATGTGCACAATGAGCCATCAACTCCAACAGATGTAGAGGTTGATGCTGCTGACCTACAAGATGAGGCGTTCTATATAGGAGAGCCCAAATTGGAAGACAAGAATGAAACCAATACTAAAGAAAATGATAAAATGGTTGTTGCAGAGGTGGAGTCACCGGTGGAAAATGTAAGTATGGAATCGACGGAAACTGAGGAAAATTTTCTGTTAGAAGATGAGAAAAAGATGGAAGTTGGACATGCTGATGAATCTAGTGAAAATAAGGTGGGATTCCTGGTAGAAGAAGATGCCAACGAAATTGAGTTAGAGGAGGCCAACTCAGATATAAAGAGCAATGCGGATAAAAAGGCCATTCAAATTATTCAATTAGAACATATGGATGAAACAGAGCTTGGCATTGTGGAGGAAAATGAGCATGCGGTTATGGATTCAGTTTTGGTGAGGTATGATGAGTTAAGTACAATTGAAACTCTTCAATGTAAAGAGAGAGATGGAGCTAAATTGACGGAAGATTATTTGGAAAGTGGTTGCGTGATAGTACAAGTTAATGTGCAGGATGAGCCATCAACTCTAACAGATGTCGAGGTTGAGGAAGTCGACCTACAAGACGAAAGTCTCTATATAGGAGAGCCCAAAGCTGCTAAACTGGAAGATAAGAAGGAAACCAATACTGAAGAAAATGGTAAGATGGTCGTTGTGGAGGTGCAGTCACTGGTAAAAAATTTAAGTTTGAAAACTAAGGAAAACATTACATTAGAAGATGAGAAAAAGATGGAAGTTGGAAATGTTAATAAATCAATTGGAAATGAGGTGGAGTTCCTGGTGAAAGAAGATGCCAACAAAACTGAATTAGTGCAGAGCAACTCAGATATAAAGAACAATGTTGACCAAAAGGCCACTCAAAATCTTCAATGCGTAAATATGGATGAAGCGGAATTTGTTATTTATCATTTCAAAAGTGATTGTTTGCCCGTGCATGCAGACAAGGTGCAAAGAGATGCATCTCTGACAAAGAAGATTGAGGAAAGTGTTGCAAGCCTAGAAGGTGCAAATGATGAAAAGAAGGATATGGCAGATTGCGGGATGAAAGATGGAAACAAATTAGAGACGATTGAGGAGAAAACTAACTTTATGCCAGAAAATTCTATTGTGCCCAGAAAGGATTATATAGGATTTGAAAAGCTCAATGACGAAGTAGATCAGGAGGAGGAAAAAGACAAAAATAATACACGAAAAGATGAGAAAGCCCACAATACTTTTGAGCACACAGACTCAATCGGAGGGGAGGTGGAATTGCTGGTGAAAGATGAGAATTTAGTGACAGTGGAGGCAGAGGGTAATGTGCTTGAAGTTATGGATACAGTTTCAGTGACTAATGTTGAGTTATGCTTAATGGATCCTCCTCAATGTGAAGAGAGTGATGCAGTAAAATCGACAGGAGATTATTCAGAAAGCGATTGCGTGATATTAGAAGTTAATGTGTACAATGAGGCATCAACTACCACAGATGTTGACGTCGAGGCTACTGACCTACAAGATGAGACGTTCTATGTAAGAGAGAGCAGCGTAGCCAAATTTGAAGACGACAATGAACCCAAGATTAAAGAAAATGATAAGATGGATGTTGTTGAGGTGGTGTCACCGGTGGAAAATGTAAGTTTGGAACCGTTGGAAAATGAGGAAAATATTATGTCAAAAGATGAGAAAGAGATGGAAGTTGGACATGTTGATGAATCCGGTGAAGATGTGGTGAGATTCTTGGTGAAAGAAGATGCCAATAAAATTGAGTTAGAGGAGGCCAACTCAGATATAAAAAGTAACTCTGATGAAAAGATCATTCAAATTATTCAATGCGAACATATGAACGAAACAGAACTTGACATTGCTAATGAAAGTGCCCATGAAGTTATGGATTCCGTTTTGCTGAGTGATGCTGAGTTAAGTTCAATAGAAACTCTTCAATGTCAAGAGAGTGACGGGGCTAAATTGACGGGAGATTATTTGGAAAGTGATTGCATGATACTACAAGTTAATGTGCAGGATGAGACATCAACTCCAACAGATTTCGAGGTTGAGGAAATCGACCTACAAGAAGAGATGCTCTATATAGGAGAGCCCAAAGCTGCTAAACTGGAAGATGAGAAGGAAACGAATACTGAAGAAAATGATAAGATGGCTGTTGTGGAGGTGGAGTCACCAATAAAAAATTTAAGTTTGGAAACTAGGGAAAACATTACATTAGAAGATGAGAAAGAGATGGAACTTGGAAATATTGATAAATCAAGTGGAAATGTGGTGGAGTTCCTAGTGAAAGAAAATGACAGCAAAACTGAATTATCACAGGCCGACTCAGATAGAAAGAAAAATACTGACCAAAAGGTCATTCAAAATCTTCAATTTGTAAATATGGATGAAGCAGAATCTGTTCTTGATTATTCGAAAAGTGATTGTTTGGCCGTGCATGCAGACATGGTGCAAAGAGATGCATCCCTGACAAAGAACATTGTGGAAAGTGCTACAAGCCTAGAAGGTGCAGATGATGAAAAGAACGATATAGCAGATTGCGGGATGAAAGAAGGAAACACAATGAGTTTGGAAGTAGAGACGATGGAGGAGAAAACTAGATTTATGCCAGAAAAGTCTAGTGTGCCAGGAAAGGATTATAATGGATTTGAAAAGCTCAATGACGAAGGAGAAGAAGAGGAGGAAAATGACAAAAATAACAAACTAAGCTGTGAGAAAGACCATAATACTTTTGAGCACATGGACTCAATCGGAGGAGAGATGGAACTGCTGGTGAAAGATGAGAAAGTGACATTGGAGGAAGAGGGAAGTGTGTTTGGAGTTATGGATGCAGTTTCAGTGAGTGATGTTGAGTTAAGGTCAATGGATGGTCCTCAGTGTGAAGGGAGTGATGCAGTGAAATCGATGGGAGATTACTCGAAAAGCGATGGTGTGATATTAGATGCTAATGTGCATAATGAGGCATCAACTCCAAAAGATGTTGAGGTCGAGGTTGCTGACCTACAAAATGAGACGTTCTATATTGGAGAGTCCAAAGCAGCCAAATTTGAAGATGACATTGAACTCAACACTGAAGAAAATGATAAGATGGATGTTGTTGGGGTGGAGTCACCGGTGGAAAATGTAAGCTTGGAATCGTTGGAAACTGAGGAAAATATTATGTCAAATGATGAGAAAGAGATGGAAGTTGGTCATGTTGATGAATCTAGTGAAAATATGGTGCGATTCCTGGTGAAAGAAGGTGTCAATAAAATTGAGTTAGAGGAGGCCGACACAGATATAAAAAGCGACGCTGACGAAAAGACCATTCAAATTATTCAATGCGAACATATGGATGAAAAAGAACTTGGCATTGTTGAGGAAAGTGCGCTTGAAGTTATGGATACAGTTTTGGTGAGCGATGCTGAGTTAAGTTCATTTGAAACTCTTCAATGTCAAGAGAGTGACGGGGCTAAATCGACGGGAGATTATTTGGAAAGTGATTGCATGAATGTACAAGTTAATGTGCAGGATGAGACATCAACTCCAATAGATGTCAAGGTTGAGGAAGTCGACCTACAAGATGATACGCTCTATATAGGAGTGCCCAAAGCTGCTAAACTAGAAGATGAGAAGGAAACGAATACTGAAGAAAATGATAAGATGGTTGTTCCGAAGGTGGAGTCACCGGTAAAAAATTTAAGTTTGGAAACTAGGGAAAACATTACATTAGAAGACGAGAATGAGATGGAACTTGTAAATATTGATAAATCAAGTGGAAATGTTGGGGAGTTCCTGGTGAAAGAAAATGACAATAAAACTGAATTATCGCAGGCCGATTCAGATATAAAGAACAATGCTGACCAAAAGACCATTCAAAATCTTCAATGCATAAATATGGATGAAGCAGAATTTGTTATTGATGATTCGAAAAGTGATTGTTTGGCCGTGCATGCTGACATGGTGCAAAGAGATGCATCCCTGACAAAGAACATTGAGGAAAGTGCTGCAAGCCTAGAAGGTGCAGATGATGAAAGGAACGATATGGCAGATTGCGGGATGAAAGAAGTAACCACTATTAGTTTTGAAGTAGAGACGATGGAAGAGAAAATTAGCTTTATGCCAGAAAAGTATAGTGTGTCAGGAAAGGTTTATAATGGATTTGAAAAGCTCAATGACAAAGGAGAAGAAGAGGAGGCAACTGACACAAATAATACACTAATAGGTGAGAAAGACCATAATACTTTTCAGCACATAGACTCAATCGAAGGAGAGGTGGAATTGCTGTTGAAAGATGAGAATTTAGTGACATTGGAGGAAGAGGGAAGTGTGCTTGAAGTTATGGATACAGTTTCAGTGTGTGATGTTGAGTTAAGGTCAATATATGGTCGTCAATGTGAAGGGAGTGATGCAGTGAAATCGACTGGAGATTATTCGCGAAGCGATTATGTGATATTAGATGCTAATGTGCATATTGAGGTATCAACTCCAAAAGATGTTGAGGTCGAGGCTACTGACCTACAAGATGAGACGTTGTATATTGGACAGCCCAAAGTAGCCAAATTTGAAGACGACAATGAACCCAATATTGTAGAAAACTATAAGATGGATGTTGAGGTGGAGTCACCGGGGAAAAATGTATGTTTGGAATCAACGAAAACTACAGAAAATATTACTACAGAAGATGAGGAAGAGATACAACTTGGATATATTGTTGAATCTAGTGGAAGTAATATCGGGTTTCTAGAGAAAGAAGATACCAACAAAACTGAATTTGAGGAGGCTGATTCAGATGTAAAGGGCAATGATGACAAAAACCCAATTAAAATTCTTCAATGGGAACATATGGTGGAAGCGGAACTTAGCATTGATGTGGGAAGTACGCATGAAGTTATGGATTTAGTTTTGGCGAGCAATGCTGAGTTAAGTTCAATTGAAACTCTTCAATGTGAAGAGAGTGACGAAACTAAATCGATGGGTAATTATTTGGAAAATGATTGTGTGATAGTACAAGCTAATGTGCAGGATGAGTCATCAACTCCAACAGATGTTGAGGTTGTGGAAGTCGACCCACATGATGAGATGATCTATATAGGAGAGCCCAAAGTTGCTAAACTGGAAGATGAGAAGGAAAGCAGTACTAAAGAAAACGATAAGATGGTTGTTGTGGAGGTGAAGTCACCGGTAAAACATTTAAATTTGGAATTTAGTGAAAACATTACATTAGAAGACGAGAAAGATATGGAAGTTGGAAATGTTGATAAATCAAGTGGAAATGAGGTGGAGTTCCTTGTGAAAAAAGATGCCAACAGAAGTAAATTAGCGCAGGCCAACTCAGTGATAAAGAACAATGCTGACCAAAAGGATTTTGTTAATGTTGATTCGAAAAGTGACTGTTTGGCCATGCATTTAGACAAGGTGCAAAGAGATGCATCCCTGACAAAGAACATTGAGGAAAGTGGTGCAAGCCTAGATGGTGTAGACGATGAAAAAAATGATATGGCAGATTGCGGGATGAAAGAAGGAAACACTATGAGTTTGCTTGTAGAGACAGTGGAGGAGAAAACTCACTTTATGCATGCAAAGTCTAGTGTGCCAGAAAAGGATTATGCAGGATTTGAAACGTCGAATGACGAAGGAGAAGACCAGGAGAAAAACAACAAAATTAATCCACTAAAAGATGAGAAAGACAAGAATACTTTGGAGCACAGGAACTCAATCAGAGGAGAGGTGGAATGGCTGGTGAAAGATGAGAATTTAGTGACATTAGAGGCAGGGGGAAGTGTGCCTGATGTTATGGATGCAGTTTCGGTGAGAGATGACAAGTTAAGGTCAATTGAAACTCTTAAATGTGAAGAGATTGATGGGGTCAAATTGACGAGTGATTATTTGGAAAGCGATTGCATGCAAGTGGAAGCTACAATGCACAAGGAGGCATCAACTCTCGCAGATGTTGAAGTTGATACAGTCGACCTACAACATGATAAATTTTATGTAAGAGAGTCCATTGCTACTAAATTGGAAGATAGGAATGAAACCAACATTGATGAAAATTATAAGATGGTTTTCATAGAGGAGATACCGGTGGAAAATGTAAGTTTGAAAACAATTGAAACAGGGGAAAACGTTATGTCAGAATATGAGGAAAAGAATCAAGTTGGACATGTTGAACCGAGTGGAAATGAGGCTAGATTTTTGGAGAGAGAAGATGCCAACCAAATTGAATTTAACAAGGCTGAGTCAGATATAAAAAGCAATGTTGACCAAAAGGACATTCAAATTCTGCATTACGAACATGTGGATGAGAAAACTAACTTTATGTCTGAAAAGTCTAGTGAGCTAGAAAAAAATTATACAAGATTTAAGAAGTTGAATGATGAAGTAGAAGAGGAGGAGAAAAACAATAAAAGTAACATAATAAAAGAAAAGGAAGATAGATTTACCTTTGAACACATAGAGGGAAGTGCGCACGAAGTTATGGAGTCAGTTTCGGTGAGTCATGTTGACTTAAGTTCAATTGGTACTCTTCAATGTGAACAGAGTGATGGAGTGAAATTGACGGGAGATTATTTGGAAAGTGGTTGCATGATAGTAGAAACAAATGTGCACAATGAGTTGTCAACTCCAAAGGATGTTGAGGTTGAGGCAGTTGACCAACAAGATGAGACGTTTTATATTGGAGAGCCCGAAGCTGCTAAATTGAAAGACCATAATGAAAACAAGACTGAAGAAGAAGATAATATTGTTCTTTCGGAGGTCGGGCCACCGGTGAAAAATGACGATAAGACGGTTCTTACGGAGGTGGAGTCATCGATGAAAAATGTAAGTTTGGAAACATTGAAAACTAAGGAAAACATGATGTCAAAAGATCAGAAAGAGAAGAATACTTCTGAGCACACTGACCTAATCCATGCAGAGGTTGAATTGTTGGTGATAGAGGCAGAGGGAAGTGCACTTGATGTTATTGAATCAGTTCCGGTGAGTGATGTTGAGTTAAAGTCAACTGAAATTCTTCAATGTGAAGACAGTGATGGAGTGAAATCAATAGGAGATTATCCGAAAAGTGATTGTTTGGTAGTAAAAGCTAATGTACACATCGAGCCATCCATTCCTTCTGATGTTGATGTTGATGCAGTTGACTTACAAGATGATACGTTCTATGTAGCAGAGCCCAGATATGCTAAGTTGATAGGCGAGAATAAAAGCAAGACGACAGAAGACGATATGATGGTTCTTGCGAAGGTGGAGTCACTGGTGAAAAATGTAAGTTTGGAAACATTAGAAACTGAGAAATGCATTTTGTCAGAAGATGAGGAAGAGATGGAGGTTGAATTGCGTGGGAAGGAGATTGGATTCCTAGTGAAAGAAGAAGTCAACAAAATTGAACTTGAGGAGGCCGACTCAGATGTAAGGAGCAATGCTGAGCAAAAGGCCAATCGAATTCTTGAATGCAAACATATGGATGAAGCAAAATTTGGAATTGAAGATTTGAATAGTGATTGTTTGATCATGCATGAGGACAAGCTACAAAGAGATGCATCCCTAGGAATGAACCTTGAGGGAAGTGTTGTAAGCTTAGAACGTATAGACGATGACAAAAATGATAAGGCTGATTGGGGGATGAAAGAGGGAAACACTATAAGTTTGCAAGTGGAGACGAAAAAGTTGAAAGATGAAGCAGAAGAGCAGGAGGAAGATGGCAAAAGAAACACACTGGAAGATCATAAAGAGAAGAATACTTTTGAGTACACTGACTCAATCGGTGGGGAGGTGAATTTGCTAATGATGGATGAGAATTTAGTGATATTAGAGGCAGAGAGAAGTGTGCTTGAAGCTGTGGAGTCAATTTCGGTGAGTGAAACTGAGATAATATCAATTGAAACTCTTGAATATGAACAGAGTGATGGAGTGAAATTGGTAAGAGATTGTTCGGAAAGTGATTGGTTGATAATAGAAACTAATGTGCACAATGGGCCATCAACACCAATGGATGTTGAGGTTGAGGCAGTTGACTTAGAAGATGAAATGTTGCATATAGGAGAGCCCAGAGTTGCTAAGTCGAAAGATGACAATGAAACCATCATTGAACAAGACGATAAGTTGGTTCTTGTAGACGTGGAGTCATCAGTGAAAAATGTAACTTTGGAAACGTTGGAAACTGAGACAAACATTATCTTAGAAGATGAGGAAGAGATGGAAATTGGTCATGTTGTTGATTCATGTGAAAATGAAGTTGTGTTCCTAGTGAAAGAAGGTGCCAACAAAATTGAATTTGAGGAGGCCATTCAAATTGTTCAACATGTGGAAGAGAAAACTAACTTTGTGCCTGAAAAGTCCAGTGTGCCAGAAAACATTTTTATAGAATTTGAAAAGTTGAATGACGAAGTAGAAGAGCATGTGGAAAACGAAAAAAAGAACATATTGAAAATTAAGAAAGATAGGAATACTTTTGAGCACACAAACAAAATTGGAGGAGAGATAGAATTGCTGGTGAAAGATGAGAATTTATTGACAATGGAGGATGAGAGAAATGAGCTTGAAGGTACAGAGTCAGTTGTGGTGAGTGATCCTGAGTTAAACTCGATTGAAACTATTCAATCTAAAGAGAGTGATGGAGTGAAATTGATAAGAAACTATTTGGAAAGTGATTGTATGATAGTAGAAGCTAATGTGCACAAAGAGTCGTCAACTCCAAGGGATGTTGAAGTTGAGGCAATCGACCTACAAGATGATACTTTCTATATAAGGGAGCCCACAACTACTAAGTTGGAAGATGAGAACGAAAACAACACTGAAAATATATCGGTCGTGATGCCAAATAAACTACAAAAAGATATGAAGCTTACTCTTGGCAAGAAGGTTGTTTCCGAAATCTCCCAAAAGCCAATTAATAAAGACGTGATGTTGTCAAGTGAACAAGCAGTGGGAGGAGATAAGAAGATAGAGCTAGATGCCAATATAAAAGAGAATATAGTTAGCAATGATATAGAAATGGTCACCCGCAATTGTGAAATATGTGACAATTGTGCTGATACAATGGAAGAATATACAAACGGAAGCTCCCACAATAGTCCAACACATGTCATGGATAGCTCAAATACTTTGATATATATTATTAAGAAACCAATAACCGGTGATGAGGAGGGTGTAGATTCTTCTATATTGGTGATAGATCTACAGCCTGTAGCTAGTGGATCTCATGGAGGAAATATGCCCCCCAAGCATTTCAGGAATTCTGAATTTATCTCTTCATCTCATACATGCATCTCCTGTTACAGTGATAGTAAGGTGGAATATAATTTTACTGATATGACTGTGACGAAGAAAGATAAGAAATTGGATCAGAAACTTCAGTTGATTAGAGAGAAGTTTCTAAACCTTTTGTCTAGAATGGGAGCAAACACTATGGATTTTAATATCGACCATCACCAGCATAAGGCCTCTCAACAAGATCATGAGAATCAAGAGGATTTGAGCTTCTCATGCAATATACTTGTCCTAGGAAAGATTGGGGTTGGTAAAAGCACAGTTATAAATTCCATCATGGGAGAAGAAAAAAACAAAATTGATGCTTTTGATGGTGCTACTACTGATGTGAGACTTGTTTCAACTGTAGTGGATGGCATAAAGGTAAAAATCATAGATACCCCTGGACTTAGGACCAATGTGATGGAGCAAGGATGGAATAAGAAGATTCTTTCTACAGTCAATAGTTATATCAAAAAATGTCCCCCAGACATTATTTTATATGTAGATCGCTTGGATAGTTGGAGTAATCATTTTGACGATATCCCTCTTCTAAAGACTATTACTACTACCTTGGGCACATCAATATGGATCAACACTATTGTTACTTTTACTCATGCTGATTCTATACCTCCTGACAACTCCAACAGTGATCCCATGACTTATGAAACATTTATAGCACAAAGATCTCATATTGTACAAAAATCCATCCAACAAGCAACGGGCGATATGTGCCTAATCAATGCATTTTCTTTTGTTGAAAACTACCCATACTGCCAAAGGAACTGTCAAGGCAAGAAAGTGCTTCCCACTGTCCAAAATTGGAGGAAATATTTGTTGATCTTGTGCTACTCTACAAAGGTATTAATTCAAGCGAACTCCTTTGTGAAACTCCAATATTTTCCTTACAAACAAGACACCATTTTTTTTCCATTTTTTGACACTCATGCATATCATCATCTTTATTGCAGCCAAAGTATCAACCGAAGGTGTCAATTAATCATAAAGGCCTTAAAGAGGATTCTTCTATTGAAATCGGTAACAATTCCGAGATATGTGATGATGAATATGAATATGGCCAGCTACCTACTTTTTAGCCTTTGATGAAAGCACAATTCAATAAGTTGATGAAGGATAAGAAAAATGATGCATGTGCCTATCAAGTAAATCTTATCCAGGGGATACAATTTAACGATGGGACCCAAGGTAGTATGCCTTACGACAATGATCTAGATCCTCTTCAAAAAAATACGATGGATCCAATAAGTAATATGGTAATGGAACCATCACTTGACTTTGATGATACTCCTACATATCAACATCATTTACTGGAGCTGACATCAATTATTACCGGAAAGAATGTTTTAGGTTCTCACACATGGGATCACAATTACAATTTTAATGGAGCTAGTCTTGAAACAACTCTTGTCCTTCATGAGCCTACAAAATGCTTTGGGGATACCTTAGTTGAATTCACTAAGGACATGAAGAAATGTAGAATCCATTTTAATTCTTCATTCATCAAAGTATGTGGACAATGCAGCACATTGTCTGGCATATAACATACGAAATGCTTGGAAGAAACTTGCATATTGTCTTTGGGGTGAGACTACAACCAAGGATACCAAGCACAAGACTGTTGGTGGACTCTCAGTACTGTTCTTGGGTGACACTATGCTTACTGGTGTGAAGATTGAGGACTGCATTTCTGTTGGAGAAAGTCTAGCACTACTTGTAAGCACAGGTGCAAGGCGAGCTAAAGGAAACACTGCATATAGTGTTAACATGGAGTCACGCCTAAAAATCAAATATTATCCCATTAATCAGTTAATGATGTTCTTCAGTTTATCTCTGATTAAATTGTGTACCGCAATTGCTTTGGGCATTAATTTGCAGTCACAATACTTACTCAGAAGGCATTCTAAGCTGGCACTTCACATTGGCCTAAACACTCTGAGTACTGGAGAAATCAATCTAAAGATGAGCACCTCAAAGATGGTTCAGATAGCACTCTTGGGGCTTCTTCCATTGGCAACCTCCATGTATAAGAGCTTCGTTCATTCCGTGGAGCATAATTAGCTGATTAGGTGGCCATAAGGAAAATCTATTTTCTTTCTTTATTATTACTTCCTTCCATCTAAGCATATTTTCCTATTTACTCAACCCTACTTTTATTTGTTTTCTCTGGAGCTTGTATGGAGTTCTGCAGTTTATATTGTGCTGCCAATGTAACACTGTAGTGCTTTTGTTGTAATATAAGTGTTTCTTAAAGGGGGGCTTCAACTATCTTCTGTAAGTAGATAAACTTTCACTAAAAGTTGCCACATGTCACTAAGATGTTTCACACCGTCAAATTAATTACTCTGATTTCTCAATTAGCTAATTTTTGATAATTTGCATGTTCAAGGATTCAGTTAATAGCTTGTCATGTGTTTTAATTATCTTGTGAAACCATTACTTCTCTTTTATTTTATAGTTGATTGATCGGTGCCTATATCTTGGAAGAAAATTGTCTACCATTTTATGGATTTTGTCATAGTTCAAGTGGTCAAGTGGGTCTTCCCATGGTTTTCCAAGAAATTATGTCTTTTTATGAGTACAATATTTTCTAGAAATCTTGCAACAAAATTGTATAGCGATCCTCGTCTCTGTCATAGTTTGATCCTTCTTTAGCTACAGTGTTCGAAACAAGAAATAAGATATGCCTGTTTTATGAGCATATTTCTTATTTCCAGTTTTTTAAATTTATAAAGTATTCATAATTTCCGAAGTTGGTTGTTTGAGTTTAGCTGATTGCTGTTAGATTGATCCCACCGTTGAGCCCAACGGCTCAACGGGCCTTGACACGCGCCCCAATCGGGGGCGCCCAGCCCAATGGCTGGTGGGCCCCCGTCACACTGCGCCACATATAAAAGTGAGGGTGGAGGCTGGGGCGGCACACGATACGAGGTTCGCTGCCGCCGCCACTCCACCCACAAACCCTAAAACCCTACCGATCGAGGGGGCGCAGCCAGTGACGGGATTCACCACCGCCGCTCCACACCTCGTCATCGATGCTGCTGCTGCTACACCGCCACCATCGCCGCCGGTCCACGTCAAGCCTAAGGAGACAGCGAGATGGCCAGCGCTTCTTCCTCCTCCTCAACTTCAACCGGTCGGTAACTCCTCTACTTTCTCTACCGTCGCACAAGAACTCATAGAACATCCTATCGGTCTAAACCCTAGGCGATCTATAGTCCTAACAATGGTATCAGAGCAAGGCTTCTAGTGTTTAGATCGGATTGGAAAAGGAAAAGAAAAGAAAAGCCAACAAAAACCCTACCTCACCGCCAGCCACCGCCGACCATAGGGGACGGGCAAAGTTCACCGCCAGCCGTCACACCGCGCGGGAGAGAAAAGAGCTCGGGCCGCCGCCGAGGAGCCACTCGACGGCCGTGCGCGCACCCGCGGGTGCACGCGCGCGCCGACGAGGGGGCCTGCGGCGGCGCCACCTTCTCCGACCTCGGCCGCCGCTCTCTTTCTCTCACTCGAGGGCTAGAGACGGTGGGGGGAGCGGAGAGGAAGAAGAGGAAAAGAGGCGGCGACGAGGCGCCGAGCATGGCACGGCGGTTAGGGCGGCCGGTGGCGGCGCCGCTCTTCTCGGGCGCACGGCGCACAGGAGGCTAGGGTTTCGGCGGCACTGGCGGGGGTTTTGTTCCGCCTGACATCCCCGCGCGGCCGTCCGATCAAACCCTAGCCGATCGGATGGCCGACGGCGACCGGACCAAAACCGGCCCAAGAGGCGCCCGCGCGGGGGGAGCTTTCCCAGCCCAGGCCCAGGTTGCGGCCTGGGGAAGGGATTGGGGCGCCCGCCCATGCCGAGAGGCCATGGGCCACTGGACCGAAGTCAGATTTTGGTCCCTCGGGCCGAAAGATAAAGAAAAGAAATAGAATGCTTTCGCACAAGTCTGGTTTAGGTCCCTCCGGGCAGAAAACAGAGAAAAGAAAAGACCCTTTTCAATTTAATTTTGATCGTTTTTCATGCAAATTTCAATAGAACTTTTAATTGGATAATTTTTACAAGAGAGTAAAATTACAGAATTTTATATAGTTCTTCCGCTGCAAATAGATAAAATTGATGAAAATTAGTGTTTCTAAAATTAAATTTGGAACCAACGGGAGAATTTAATTTTAGGAGCATTAATTACGTGTTATAATATTGTAACTTTCTGACCAACGTTGATAATTGCAATGTTATAATTATGGCGCTATGTATTATGTCTAATTTCTGCCCAACGGTGATATAGACTTAATACATAATATTTTAATGTTAATTTTATTCTCACTATACATGATTATTTCAGGTGGCTACTCCTTAATGGGTTGTATCAAGGATATTCCGACCCTAAAAGGAGACAATTACAATGAATGGAAATGAAAACTCGACCTTGCTTTTATCTTGGGAGAGGTGGACTGGGTGTTGACTACCCCATGTCCTATAGAACCTGCTGAGCTTATCAGAGGTGATAAAGAGTCAGATGCTGAATGGGAAAAGAGAAAGAGGGACAATGCTCCTCTTATCATGTCATATGACATAGAACACAAGAAATGGTCCTTAGCCAACAAGAAATGTTTTGCTGTGGTAAAGAACACGATTGAGCCAACTATATTGGGCTCAATCCCAGAATGTGACACCGTCTCTGAATATCTCGAGAGAATAAAGAGTCAGTTCACTGGTTCTTCAAAGACCTATGCTACACAGCTGATCAAACAGCTTGTGACAGAGAGGTATCATGGAGGTGGTGTGAGAGAGCACATCCTTAGGATGAGCAACATTGCTTCCAAGTTGAAGCCAATGGACTTGGGCATAACAGATGACTTTCTAGTCCATCTGGTTATGGCCTCATTGCCAAAGCTATTTGACAATTTTATTGTCAATTACAATATAAGTCCAGAGAAATGGAGCTGTGAAAAGCTCATCGCTAATTGTGTGCAAGAGGAGGAAAGGATTAAGGAGGCACATGGTGGCTCCATCAACTATGTTAAGGATAACAAGAGAAAGAACCCAAAGTCTCCCTCAAAAGCTAAACAGCCCCCCCAACATCTGCCTCAACAACAACAGTTTGCTGTTGAAAAGGATCAGTGTCTGCACTGCAAGAAGACAAGACACTACAAGAAAGATTGTCATGACTTTTTGAAAATGATCATGGCTAAGAGAGGTGAGAACATTATTACATTTGTAAATGAATCTCATTATGTTGGTTATTCCAGATCCACATGATGGATTGATTCTGGAGCAACTATTCATGTTTGTAATTATTTAAAGGCATTTCGTTCGACGAGGACTACGCAAAGAAGCGAAAGCTCCATTAGAGTTGCCAATGGAGTTGAAGCTATTGGCGACCTTCCCATAGAGCTCCCGAATGGCTTCACACTTTTACTTAAAGATGTTTTTTATGTTCCTTCTTTGCAAAGAAATTTGATAAGTGTATCCAAATTGGATTCTGATGGATATGATTGTCGCTTTGGAAGTGGCAAATGTGAACTATGGCATAATAATGAATGTATTGGTCTTGCTGTGTTGCAAGACGAGCTTTATTTGTTATCTCTTTCTGAGAATGTGAATGTTGTGTCCTCATTGACAAAAGAAAACAAGAAAAGAAAGCGAACTCCTAATGTCTCATCGAAATTATGGCACTGTCGTTTAGGCCATATTTCGAGGGGGAGAATTGAGAGACTAGTTAAGAATGAGGTTATTCCTCCATTGGAGTTCTCAGACTTAGATCAATGCGTAGAATGCACTAAAGGCAAATTTGTAAAGAGCATCAAAAAAGGTGCAAAACGAAGCACAGGAATTTTAGAGATCATTCACACAGATATTTGTGGTCCATTTCCTGTGAAAAGTGTGGATGGCTATGACTCGTTCATAACATTCACAGATGATTACTCCCGTTATGGTTATATTTATCCAATAAAAGAGCGATCAGAAGCATTGGATAAATTTAAGATATTCAAAGCTGAAGTTGAAAATCAACATGATATAAAGATTAAAGTAGTAATATCTGACCGTGGGGTGAGTACTTTGGTCGACACACGCCTTATGGGCAAGTCCCTCGACCTTTTGCAAGGTTCTTGCTAGAGAATGGCATAGTAGCCCAGTATTCAACACCGAGCGAACCGCAACAGAATGGGGTAGCTGAAAGGTGTAATCGTACCCTCATGGATATGGTGCGCAGCATGATGAGCTACTCCACCCTACCTTTGGGTTTATGGATGGAGGCGTTAAAAACCGCTATTCATATTCTCAACAGAGTTCCAAGCAAATCAGTGCCCAAAACACCGTATGAGCTATGGACAGGAAGAGTACCCTCGCTAGCTCACCTCCGTGTGTGGGGGAGTCCTGCAGAAGCTAAAGTATTTAACCCAAACATTGGGAAGTTGGATCGCAAAACAGTGAGCTGCCATTTTATTGGCTATCCTGAAAGATCAAAGGGTTATCGTTTCTACTGTCCAAACAGTTATACAAAGTTTGTGGAAACGAGACACGCCGTCTGCTTGGAAGACGAAATGATTAAGGGGAGCTCGGTAGTTCGAGAAATTGATCTTGAGGAGAGGGCGGTGTTTGTACCCGCTCCGTCAATTCAAGAGCCTTTCTTCTCTCTACCTGCTGATGTTGTGCCTGCAATGCATGATGTTGCAGTACTAACACCTATTGCGACTTCTCCTGTGGCAACAACAAATGAAAGTGAGGAACCTGTTCAGCAGGATCCAACAGAAAATGTTGCCACACCAGAGGAGGAGCTGCAACAGCCTCAAACAGACAATGTGCCAGAACAGCGGGCCCCTACAAGGTCTGAAAGAGTCAGAAGATCGGCTATCCGTGATGACTATCAAGTTTATAATATAGAAGAGTCACATATGGAGGATGATCCCACTTCATATGAAGAGGCCATGAGAAGCGCTCGCTCATCTGAATGGTTGGAAGCCATGAAAGATGAAATGAAATCAATGAAACAAAATGATGTCTGGGATTTAGAAGAAATTCCTAAAGGAGCCAAAACAGTAGGCTGTAAATGGGTCTACAAAACCAAATATGACTCCAGAGGGAATATAGAAAAGTTTAAAGCGCGCCTCGTGGCAAAAGGCTTCACGCAAGGAGAAGGGATTGATTACAATGAGACGTTTTCTCCAGTCTCTTGTAAAAATTCCTTCAGGATTATAATGGCACTGGTGGCACATTATGATTTGGAATTACATCAGATGGATGTAAAAACGGCATTTCTAAATGGAGATTTGGAGGAAAAAGTATACATGGCGCAACCTAAAGGTTTTGTCATGAAAGGAAATGAAAATATGGGATGCCGTCTAAAGAGATCCATTTATGGATTAAAACAAGCTTCGAGACAGTGGTACTTGAAGTTTGATGGGACAATAAAGAAATTTGGGTTTCAAGAGAATGTCGAGGACAACTATATCTATACAAAGTTTAAGAATGGGAGATTCATTTTCCTAGTTCTGTACGTGGATGACATTCTACTGGCTAGTAGTCATGTTAGTCTACTGCAAGAAACAAAGAAATTCTTGTCCTCAAACTTTGACATGAAAGACCTCGGTGAGGCTTCATATGTTTTGGGCATAGAGATTCACCGAGATAGAACAAAGTATGCATTGGGACTTTCTCAAAAGGCATATATAGAAAAGGTGTTAAAGAAATTCAACATGTACAAATGCAGTGCTACACCTGCTCCTATAGTGAAAGGCGAAAAGTATGGGCCATCGCAATGTCCCAAAAATCAGTACGAGCTCAATGAAATGAAAACAAAGCCATATGCGTCAGCTGTAGGAAGCCTACAGTACGCGCAAGTGTGCACACGACCTGACTTGGCATTTGTTACCGGGTAACTTGGCAGATTTCAGAGTAATCCAGTCCCAGAGCACTGGAAATTAGTAAAGAAAGTCTTGCGTTATTTGCAAGGAACAAAAGGCCTCTTGCTGTCTTACAGAAGATCAGAATCGCTCCAGATAGTGGGGTATTCAGATTCTGACTTTGCAAAAGATAACACAAAGTCAACATCGGGATACGTGTTCACCCTAGCAGGAGGAGCTATTTCATGGAAAAGCTCAAAACAGACTATCACTGCAGGGTCTACTATGTATGCTGAGTTTATAGCATGCTATGAGGCAACGGGGCAGGTGAACTGGCTAAAGAAGTTCATACCCGGTTTACAGGTGGTTGATAGTATTGAGAAACCACTAAAGTTATACTGCGATAACGAACCCACAGCAATGTACGCTCACAACAATCAGTCAAGTGGTGCTGCCAAACACATTGACATAAAGTACAATGTTGTGAAAGACAAAGTCCGGGATCAAACAATCAGTCTCGAGCACATTTGAACAGAAAGGATGCTCGCGGATTCGCTCACGAAAGGCCTACCACCCAACGTGTTCAAGGAACATGTAGCCGGCATGGGTTTAAGGGAAGCCTTATGAATTCTGGACTAAAGGGCCCAAAAGTTAAAGTATCTGTTTCAGAATGGAGACGTGTATAGTGGTTGTTAAATCTATCGGTGATTAACCGTGACGATGAAATATGCTCTATTCGCAAATCTGTGATGGAATAGAAAAAGCTAAAAGAAATAGTGAGATCAAGGGGGAGAATGTTAGATTGATCCCACCGTTGAGCCCAACGGCTCAACGGGCCTTGACACGCGCCCCGATCGGGGGCGCCCAGCCCAATGGCTGGTGGGCCCCCGTCACACTGCGCCACATATAAAAGTGAGGGTGGAGGCCGGGGCGGCACACGATACGAGGTTCGCTGCCGCCGCCACTCCACCCACAAACCCTAAAACCCTACTGATCGAGGGAGCGCAGCCAGTGACGGGATTCGCCACCGCCGCGCCACACCTCGTCATCGACGCTGCTGCTGCTCCACCGCCACCATCGCCGCCGGTCCACGTCAAGCCTAAGGAGACAGCGAGATGGCCGGCGCTTCTTCCTCCTCAACTTCAACCGGTTGGTAACTCCTCTACTTTCTCTACCGTCGCACAAGAACTCATAGAACATCCTACCGGTCTAAACCCTAGGCGATCTATAGTCCTAACAATTGCCTGATACATACATGAGCGAAAAAAATGCATTACAGCTATTAGTTTTGTATTGTTTATTCGAACTTCTTTCAATAATTTCAATTTTTCAGGAAGTTCAAAAATGTGAAATCCGACCGATCATCAGTGAGAATTAAATTGCAAAAAAAGCGGATCATTCTATAAATATAGGGATTTGCTATACGGTGGCCGGCTGTTTTATTTGGATATGTGAGCCGAATTTCTGTTCACTTTTTTCTTCAAGATTTGTGCGATCACCTGGGCTGCTAGGGAAACAACACCGGCTCATTATCGTTTATTAAAGCCCAGCCCAAAATATGCACCCTTGCATCGGCGTTGACGGTGAGTCACTTCTTTTAGCCAAACACACACACACAGCTACTGTTTGATACAGTAATCCCCATTTTACCAACGCTATCTCCTGCACTCACGCGAGAGAAGAGAGAGAGAGAAGCTGTGGTCACCGGCAGCGATGCCGTAGCGCAGCCTCATGCCCTTGGCAACTTCTCCGGTGAGTAGATCCCCTATGCTCAGCGCAGCCATGAAGTTTCATTGTGTTTTGTTAGCAACACAGGGATTGTATTATCCAAGAAGGTTGGGGAGGTAATCGCTAGTGTTTCCACTGTCGTCCGCGATGATTCCATGGGGCCCTTTGCTTGCGGCGGTGATGCAGCTACGAGGCTTCTTGTGCCGGCGGTTGAGGTGCCCAACTACCATGATTTTCTGCGCAAGCTCTCGCCATGAAGCTGACAATTTCTAAACCTGCAAGTGACATGGAGGCTATGATGACTCACAAGGTGAGCTATTTTTGTTTGTATTATGATAGCTTCACAGTTGTGCTTGTTTTTGTTTTGAGAAAGGATGATTCAAATGGTTCTGCTCAGATTTGTTTTTTGCCTAGACACCGTGGCTCAGATCTGAGCAAGGATGATTTCAACGAACAAAGTGACTTGTCCATTTTTTGTTTAGCGTTCAGGCGATGTTGTCTTGGCATAAGTGTTCTGGCGAGAGCTTGACATCTGATGGCTTGACATCTGATGCATCTGTATTTGTTATTTTAACTCTATATTATTTGCTTGATACGGTTCTATGTGAGTTGGGAACATCATGTAATTTACAGCCTTTTTGGTTATGCAGGATATATAATGAGATGCCTAGGGATGGCAACGGGGCGGGGCGGGGCCAGGTTGGGCTGGAACGCCCCCGACCCCGACCCCCTACTTCACCCCCCGCCCCCGGCCCCGACCATATATGCGGGTTGAAAACATCCCCCGTCCCTGACCCCTGCGGGGCCCCGCAACCCGACCGGGGCCCCGCATTGGGTAGCATCTCCATCTACTCAGCTCAAAAAATACAACACAATCATCATTTCAGCAAAAAGAAATATTGTACATAATTAACACACCATCAAAAATAGCATGAATACTTAAATATCATCATAAAAATTCAGCTAGGGTTTAGTCATTTTTTGATGGGTTGGGTGTTTTGGGCTTCCAATCGGCTATATTTCGAGGGTTTATATACCCTTCCCGGGGCCCCGCGGGTCACCCGTGGGTGAAATATATCCCCCATCCCCTCCCCGGCCAAATGCGGGGCCCCGACCCCGGCGCACCCATGGGTGGAAAATCCCACCCGCCCCCGCCCCCGTAGGGGCGGGTCCCCGCAGGGGACCCGGCCCCACGGGGGAAATTGCCATCCCTAGAGATGCCATTATTCCATGATTTTATATCCATTTCCACTATGTACATAGCTAGTCCAATTTCTTTGGTCCATGATCCTCCATTGTAGATTGGATCTGCCATACATTGTTCATTGCTCCATTTTTTGTATTTTTGGGTGGGATTAGGGAAGTAAGACTTTGTGCTTTGTTAGGTCTGGTCATCTGGAGATGCACTTGATAGTGCAGTGGCAAGAGGTGTGTGGTTTCAACCTGAGGTCCCGTGTTCAATCCCCAACACGCTCACAATTCTTCTTAAAAATGTTTGGAGGGACGTCTTTCTCTCCAAATCTTGTTTTTTTTGTCTGGTCATCTGGGCCTGGGGTGGCATAAATCTTCTCTGGGGTGGGCATATACATGCAGCACTAGCGCACATGCAGCTAGAGATTAGCGATGGTTTGTGCCTTCTATTCTTCTGTGGATAGGGAGGCAAAGATGTATGAGTTTTGCCTTCTGTATTTATGTATGGAGAGTTGAGATCATTATTGGTTTAATCGAATATTCTTAAGTAGCACTAATTTTGTACTTTGTACTTGTGGCATTGAAATATCCCTAAAATATTCACTTGATTCACATGTTTATGCCAAAATTGTACTTTGTATGAGTTGCGTTGTGTTCAGATTATCCAAGTCTGAACTTCAGAAAGTTGTCCTATTTAAGAAAGTTCAGATTTGAGTTGATTACTTCTATTTCACTTGTTTTAGCAAGATAATTCATTTCCAACAGTTATGTTCAATAGAGACAATATCAAAATGTAAAACAACACAAGGAAGGTTGCTTTTTTAGAACAGTGTACCCTACTAGCACATTTTGTTAGCATGTGTTGATTTTCTGTACATGACTGTTTTTGGACGCCTGCGTGCTAGCTTATAAATCACTTTCAACTAGCCATTTTTTCCATCTAAGAGTAAATTTTAGGGCAAACTATCATCATGTGGGTTCTATTCAGAGCCTTCTTTATGTGCTCTCAGATTTCTATCCTGTATTTGTTCAATAGAACATTCACACTATCAACCATGTTCTATAATGTCCATTTTTTCTGCTATGTATTTTTTTCATATCTTATACTGGTTTGTTACCAGTAGTTATCTAAAAGTGCTCCCTCCATTATCCTAACCAACACACCTCACACTCTTGCATGTGTTCTTTTAAAGAACATATATCAGCGAGCACATCTTTATATACAAAAACATAAGATTATATTTCTAGCTAGTCATTTGTATATTCAATATATGTCCTTTACCTCTTCATGTTTGTTGTAATGTATCTCTTGTCCGATAATATCCTTTTAATTGATATATTCAGTTCTACTAGTTCTCATGACCATCGAATTCTGCAAAAAATCATGCAAAATTGTGTGAATTTTGTGGAGTATTGTGCTTAATGAACATTATTTTTTTAGATCTTTTTTATTACCTTAAATCCAGACATATCTCCTAGGGCTAGGGTGGCGACATCTGTTTTGTGTCCTCCAGCCATATCTTGTTGCATGAGGGCAGTAAAAACACCAAGTAAGACATGCACATAAATATTGTTATGCAATTCATCTTTTTAAATTCATTTATGCTTTTTGTAAATAATATGCATTTTTCTTATAATTGAATCTCAATTTGTGTTAGACCTGACGGATTAGAACCTCTTGAATATAGTAGTTTTCAGCCTGCACACGACTTGTTTAATTAATTTTTTATGTACAACGGAAGAATTTTTAGTGAAGAAACATATTTACCTTTGGGTTATTTCTCGTTAAGGAGTACTCATCGTACAGACCACCCATATGACCAGAAATTTGTGGAGAAATATGCTTAATTGAGTCTTGCCCCCAACCTGAAACATAACATATTAAAAAGTATGTTTTGTTTGGTAAATACTAAACTCTAGTTATCCATAGCAATACTTAATTGAGTTTCGTGACTTTTGTCATCTAGTAAAACATGGTTCAGTCTCTATTTTGTCTACTAAATGCTAAAGACAAGTTTTGTGAGAAATTGTTTTGTCATTTTGTCATGCAAAAATAGGTTTTGTTCCTCTGTTATCCAGATCTGATTAGATTTTGTAGCTAAACTAGGATTTGTATTTACTAGGAATTCAATGTCCAGATTTGTGAGCCACCTATTTCAACATTTCACTAGTTATGTTATTTATGATCAAAATTTCAGCCAACGGTATTTTAGCACTTTAAGTTACGTTTGTCTATTCCATTATTTTATCATTCGTTAGTTTTGTCAGTTTTGTTCCTTCTGTTTTGTGTCACATTGTTAGCAACATTTTGTTCCTTTGTTCCTTTTGTTTTTGTCTTTTTGTTTTTGTCAATTTTTAAATTTTACAAAAGAAGTGGTCTCTTTTGTTTTGTCATATTTGTGTTTGTTTTTGTCACTTTTTGATTTTTTTGCAAAAGAAGTGGTTTTGTATGTCCCATTTGTAATTTTGTTAGCCATTTGTTTTGTTAGTTCTATATTTTGTTAGAAATAGTTATCTCATATGGGTAGCAACAATTAGTAGCTAAAGAGGTTGATAGTTCTAAATAGCGTTTAGTTTCATCTGAAATAGTTTTGTTAACATTTTCTTGTAGCTACTAATTTTGTTTATTTTGTGGTGACCTCAGGGTGCCACAGTTAGTTTGCCATTCGCTAGTCTAAACACTAAAAAATTTTCAAATACCTTGAGCAATAGGAACTCCTGCAGCTTTCCATTTGTTAGTTCCATATCCCTGCACTTCCCTTGAAAATTTAATAGGAAAAGCTTACTAGTCATACACAATAAAATATCTTATCATTTCAGTTCTGAACCAAGTAAGAGTTCATAACCCAACCTAGTAACAGTTTCTAAACATTTGATTTTTCATAGGCTTTACTTTGTTATGTTTATGCAAAATCAACAATCCACTACTATTTTTGTTATAGGACTTGCTTGTCATGACTACTGATCACGGAACCATGGAGGAGCTTATCAAATGGTACAAAATTGCAATTGGTAACCAGCTGAGAGGTACAACTATCGTGTTCTTTCTTCCCAGTCTATTTAAGCTAGTCCCAACTCCAAGAAGAAATGTGGGCATCAATTTTTTTTCTTTATTTTCTGATCCAGTTTCTACAATTTGTCAGCTAGTTAATGTCACCTAATGTGCATTGTATTTTTGTTTTTGTTAGTTTTTATAATTTTGCTACAATAAAGTATTTGCTATTTTGTATTGTGTCATTGTTTCATCTTTCTTTGTTGTTGTTTTTTCAGATTTTTATAATTTTATACATATTGATCAATTTATTGCTTATTTAGGCCATAGCCTACACCATTGAAAAACTCGTTCTGAATTCCAATTTATCACGATGTGACAACCTGCCTCCACCAATATTTTAAGATGCAAAAGCAGTGTACTTCCTCTTATACGTTTAACCCCTTCATTTTGCAGACTGCTATCATGTGAGCTTAACTTCAGCAGTAAAGTATTTCTTGCTTCTCAGTATTCTCAGCTCTTAGGACTGGCAGACTGCTGTCACGTGTTGATGGGCTGTGGACAACAAATCAAGATTTCTGCATTCCACAATCACAATCCATGTTAAAAGATGATCAAACAAGAACATGGTGAGGAGGTTGCCCTGCCAAGATGAAGTTGGTCGTGTCAAATCGAGGGAAGAAAACAAAAGGAAAATAGCGAAATAGATGCTTGTGTATATATTACATAAATGTGCATAGCACTCCAAGAATCCTAGATCACAGTTTCAACTTTTAGCATCATCTGGTAGATTAACATCATCTGAAAGTCTGAAACAATGTCATCTCAAAGGGGGAAGAGATATTGCCAGCTGCTTGTGAGATTGGAACTAGAACCACTATATACATCAAGTTAATTTGTACTGAACAATCTTCGATACTTGTAGTATCATCATGATACTATCATGGATTGAATACTCACACTTGGGCAGATTCACTGTGGTCTTCTTCATGCTTGTGGATGGAAGTACATCACCGGATCGGGTCATCTCCGCTGCTGCAACGAGCGCCACCAAATCCACAGCTGTGACAGGGATCAATTTAATGTTCAGTTTTGAGGAATGACCATGCACAGGGAGGACGCGAGAGGTGGAAACTTGATTCTTTTTTTGCATCATCAAGCTTGGTTAAGTTTGCTGATGCGATTCGAGTTGCCGCACAATGAGGAGGGAGGAGATATGGGGAATAAATCTGAGGAAGCAAGCCTGGACTAGACGAGAGAAGGGGATATGAAGTAAAGGGGTTATCTGTGCATTTGCATGGAGGATGCGAGCGGCTCTGTGAAAAAAAATGCCCTGCTCCCATCGTTCCATCTCTTGGATCAAGATCGGAGGGCTCATAATTGTCGAGTCCAGAAGTGCATCATAGCTCACGTGTGCATAGGATAAAGGGATGGTATTTACAGTTTAACCTATCTAGCGAAGTTGATGTTATCCAACATATTGTGATCTCTACCTTTTGATCAGACTGTCTTCACCAATACACTCAACTGCTAACTTAGTTTCATTTCAACTTTGCATTGATTCGATATTATTAGTTTGTATGGATCACATCATGAAACTAAGATTGCACATCTAGCAAAACAAAAAATTAGAACAGGAGCCCTCTACAAATATAGCAAATCTAGAACCTTCTTGAAGATTGCAAGATGTTTGAGATTGAGGTGCTGTGGTTCAAAAGGGAAGACGATACAAAACCCTGGGCTGAGATGAAAACCTCATATAATGCAATAGACATCACATTCTTCCAAGCAACTACAACTATTTCTCTAGGAAATTGAGAGAACGCTTCTTTTTGGGAGATTATTGGCTAAATAATACCTTCAAACAATTCATATCTTCAAAGAAGTACAGCCCGACGACACTCTTGCACGCTTTTTTTATGGGTGTACAACTGTTGCCAATTGCAGCTCATTCAATATATTTTAGCTTTATATCATGTCTTCACCCTTTACACAAATTTATTCAATACTTAAGTGATCAATATATGTAGGCAAATTTTGCTACAGGACACTCAAATTTGTGTAATTTACTAATAGATATCGAAAAAATGTGTTACGATTGAAAGACATGCTAAAAACTGGTATTTTTCTATAGGATATTTTCGACTCAATTGGTGAGATATTTTTTTAAAAAAAGAAGAGAATATCCTTGTGACCACGTGCTTCCAAGTTAAAGTAAAAAATTTAGAAATTATGCAACTCCAAATTTACCATCATCCCAAGTGCCATCACTAGCATACATCAAATTTCATTTTCACTCCAGTCTCAGCTCAAAAGCTTTTGACCCTAAGAGATTCTCGTCTTTTTGAAGAATTTCTCTCTCCTACTAAGCTGAAAGTATTCTCCATCAAATTACTTGTTTCTTAAAGTATTTTTCAGTCGTGACATATTACCTCTCTTATCCATTTGGAGCATAGGGATCGATTTATAAGAACAATGTTCATCAGTA
Organism: Oryza punctata; assembly: GCA_000573905.2. Classification (NCBI taxonomy): domain Eukaryota; kingdom Viridiplantae; phylum Streptophyta; class Magnoliopsida; order Poales; family Poaceae; genus Oryza; species Oryza punctata. Next base: position 15,639,819 of record CM002488.2, read on the forward strand.
ATTTACCGTGATAGTTATGTATAGAAAATTTCTCCATATATGTATAGCGGTTGTGAATCGGTCATGAACTTGCCGTGATAGTTATGAACCAAAAGTAAGGGGTTTGGATTGATGCTTACATAGTGACAATTGCATGTTGCTACACCCGTAAATAGTTTATGCACCGTGAGCTCAATTTACTCTAAGAATATTATATCCACAACTTTCACCTACTTTAATTCCACCCCTTTTTAGGTTTTTCAAACCAACCAGTAGTTAATCCTGCAACCATGTCAAAAATAGTAGAAAAATGGAAAGGTAAATGGGCACCCTCAGGGCTCCTTTGGGAGCGGGGGGAAAGAACCCCAGGGAAATAATCCCCCAAGGGGATTTTCCCTATGACATATGAACTCCCTCCATTTCCTAAGGAAGTTGGTCCCGTGAGGGAAAAATCCCCGGTGTTCATTTGAAAAGGACTCCCACGAGGGAAAATCCAGTCTGCTTTAAAAATGCTAGCTACTAGGGTTTAAAATGCATAGCATTATAAAAAAAGAAACTCACAATAACTAACTAGCAGGAAAAGAAAATCAGGGTCACAAAATAAATTCGAAAAATTCATAGAAAATTCAGAATATGCACAGAAAATTCCAAAAAGTTAGACATTCATATGGAAAAGGCATATAAAATTTGGTACAAATTCAGAAAATTCACTAATAATTTGAAATTTTAACATTAAGCTAATACAAAATATGACAAATTACAAAAATGGAACCTTGGATGATTGGAATACTATACATAGGCATACATTACAATGATAGATAAAACAAGCTAAAACATCATTGTGATATATTTTCAACAACTAATGTGCAATCAATAACAGTTGACACACAAATAGACATACATGTAAGCAAAGGTTAAGTGGAAAAGACAGCCTTTTTTGGCAAGCTTGCAAATGTAATCCTTGGAATTTTCACATAATCTTCTCGGTGGAACTGGACTTAATCTTTAATCTTATCACCTGTAGATCCCCAAAACAGCAATTTCACAAGAGATAATCTATCAATATTTTTTTCTCAATTAATGGTAGCAAATCAAAATGTGTAAGTCACAGCTAAAACAACTTCAAGAGAATATTAATTGCTTGTATTGTTCTATTTCAAGTGCAGATACAAAAGGACAGATAATATAAAAAGAAACATGTAAGAGAACTCATCTTCTTTCTACAGTTATTAGTGCTCCATGCAGAAACATGTTTCAAAGAAACAAATAAAGAAAGTTTCTACAGCTTTGGTCACATTCTTCTACATTCCATTGACACAAAATATAGTGGTAAAAAATTCACCTCTAGTCCATACACATAAATTTCATCACTACCAATGAATCCCATCAAAAAGTTTTTTGCTTTAATAAAATTGATTCAACCATTTTGTTTAATTAGGTTCATGGGTAGAAATTAGAACACAAGTTAACACCAGCAAGATGGTTCAATTCTAAACACAATGGCATGTGTGTTCTGACTACAACTTCGTAAAATCGAATTACAAAAAATATGATATTATAGTACTAGCAACTAAGCAACTCTTCTAAAGTGGTTAATTATTATATACATGCAGGGTCCATGAGACATCACCGCTGCTTCCTTTGGTACAACAGCAAACAAATAATTGTATTTATTTGTTCTTTCTAGAAAAAAGTTCTGATGAGTACAACAATGACTACAAAATGAATCACAAAATGTATGCACTGAAACTTGAACTGAAAAATATGAAGTTATGTATCCTGCAATATTTACTCAAATTATTCCACCAAGATATTGTTCAAGTAGAAAATAGTAAATCAAGAGATTGTAATCATGGTACTACAAAAGGGTTCTCAGAACTTCTCAACTTGTGCTGCTAACTATCTATTATATGTCCACATGCTTGACTTTTTAATTTTTATAGAGGTAGAGTGCTTCTAGGTATGCATACGGTATGCATACTTATCAAGATGCTATCTTTAATTGGAAACTTCCAAACAGACAGAGCAGTAATAAAGCAAATCTTGATAGCTTTCGGTCTGATAGTTTATCAGTGCAAAATAGATTAGTTAATTCACTAGTAGATAGTAAAAGCTAATGTATCTCATGCCATCACTACATTATTTGATAAACACTCTCGTTTATGCCCAAGAATGGAAGTACAAAAAGAAAGGACACAACAAAAATCGAAAGTGTAGATTTGCAATTGCTGATCGACATAGGTTCAGTCTACATTAGTGGAATGCTATATTGTAATTCACCATCAATTGCTTAAATATGGACTACTAGCTAACTAATCAGAAATGGGTTAATATTATATCAAAGAGGAATTCAAGTGGTGGAGCCAAAAAAAAACTTACTGAATCTGGACGTGTCTACAAATATACAATAACTTACTAGTGTTTGCAAAGATCATTCACACAAGATTTACCATGGTTTCTCTCATAAGTTTCTTGTGTGAAAAATCAAAATTCACACAAGGGCCAAAAACTAATTTCGAGTCATACCAAACTGAATCGTAAACAACACGGCACAAACTTTGGGTCAAGAACACAAACCTGCCAAGATCAGCCTCGAACCGAGTCGTGGGTGCATGCGGCGCTCAGGGGCAGCTGACGGGGCGCAAGATACATGGTGACCAATCTGGAGAAGCAATTTGGGAAGAAGAGAAGAGTGGATTGAGTCATGATCTGAGGGAAAACCCTAGAGGAGGAAGACAGGCGGTGAAAGCGAAGAAGGGCTTACCTTGATTTGAGGAGGAGGGACGAAGGCGGCATCTCGCTGGAGGAGTCGTCGCAGCGGTGGTGTCTCGCCGGAGGAGGCCGGCGGCAACTCGCGAGATAAGGCTCAGCGGCGTCCGCTCCTGGCCACGTGAGAGAGAAGCGGTGGCGCAACACGAGAGAGAGCGAGCGAGGAAATTATCCCGACCTCTCGAAGCCGGGGTCCTTTCCCCTAAGATCCCCCGCGGGTTGGGCTGGGAAATCCCCACCTCACGGGCTTCCAAATGCTTAGGAAAATTGGCTCGTGGAAATTTCCCTCGCAGGCCAGCTTCCCAGGTTTAGGCCGGGATCCCTGCGGATACCGGGCTGCCAAATGAGTCCTCAATGTGGTTAAAGTATGAGCTTGTATTACATTCGACGTTTGCTGTACTAGTGTCGGACAACAACAACCACCGCTATATATACACATCACACATGGCCTCAAACTAAATTATCAGTATCCTTCGAAAAACGGTGGCGGTGGCGATTGGTACTTTGCTGACAATATTGGCGGGAGGATGACAGGCTCATGAATTGGCGGCGGCGGCGGCGGCGAGAATGCCGGCGCTGGCAGTGGCGGCGGTGGAGAAGATGTCTTGGGTGGCGGTGGAAGCGGCGGCGGCAAGAAGGCAGGCGGCGGTGGAGATGTTGTGGGCGGCGGTGGAGAAAACACTGGCGGTGGTGGCGGGGATAGCACCGGTGTCGGTGGTGGCGATGAATGCACCGGCGGCGGCGGTTGTGGTAAATTCTGTGAGCTCTCCGGCGGCAGTTTTTTCGCCGGCGCCGGCCATCCGCAAGGCTTGGTCTTGCTGCAATCCACCGGATGGCTCACGACTGGGGCACATTCACCGGCACTCCTCTGCATGGGCCTCTCATTGCCCATGCAGTTAGCTTCGTCCTCGAATGACTTGTCGGGTTTCGCATCCAGCACGCTGCCGCACTGGGTGTCTTCCCCGGCGAAGAAGTTGTACGAGACCGACAGGTTCGTCAACACCGGTAGCTCGCAGACGTCCCCCGGCACGATGCCGGTGAACGTGTTGTGCGACAGGTCGAGCTGCTCCACCTTGGCCAGGCCATCCATCGTCGCAGGGATGGCGCCGGTGAGCAGGTTACGGCTGACGTCGAACACCGTCGCGTTGGCGAGTAGGCCCGACTCTACCGGCAGGCAGCCGGTGAGGCTATTGTTGAGGAAGACGAACTCGTCGAGCGTCGGAGCGGCCTGGCCGATGGTGGCCGGGATGCAACCGCCGAGGTCGTTGTTGGCCAGGACGATGACCGACGCCGTGGACCTGCCGATGGTGTCCGGGATGCCGGAGGTGAACCGGTTGTTGTTGAGGAAGATGGCGTCGTAGGGCCGCAGGAAGAGCTCCGGCGGGATGGGGCCCTCGAAGTCGTTGAACCGGATATCGAGGTAGCTGAGCTTGGGGACACGGAGCACCGCGTCGGGGAACGCGCCGACGAGGCGGTTGTTGCTGACGTCGAGCTCGTAGAGTTGCGTCATGTTCGTGATCTCCTCCGGGATGACGCCGCAGAAGCGGTTGGAGTTGAGGTGGAGCACGGCGAGGTCGGACAGGAGGCCGATCTCCCTGGGCAGGTAGCCCGCGACGTCGGCGGCGTTCATGTCGAGCGACGCGACGGCGCTCGCCGACGCGTTGTCCAGCGACGGCACGCAGAGCACTCCGTTGTAGGCGCACACATCGGGGCCGGCCCAGTTGCCGGTGAAGTTGCTGGGGTCGGAGTAGAGCGCCCGCTTCAGCGCGTGCAGCGCCCTGTGCGCCGTGGCGAGGCGCGGGTTGCTCACCTTGATCTTGATGTCGATGTCGATGTGGACGTGGTCACCGTGCTGCTCAAAGTTCAGCAGCTGACGGCGCGCGATGGCGGCCGCCTCATGGCTGGTCAGAGAAAAGCACGACGAGGATAGGAAGGAGAAGACGACGGCGGCGGCGAGGAGGGGCGGGAATGGTGGGAGGGTGCCCATGGTGGTTAGGAATGTGTCATCAGCCTTGGCGAAAGCCAATGGCTGGTGGAGGAGTTAGGCTAAAGAGAGGAGGGGGAGGGGGGAGAGATCGCAGCGTGTGATGTTTGGAGAAGATGATGAAATGTACTATTTAAGGAAGTGTTAGTTAAGTGTTTGGATGGTTAAGAGGATTTAGAGGAGTGGATTGGTTTTTTGTGCATGTGTGTGTCTAGTCATGCAATGAGATTGTGCTGTTGTTTGCCATGTATGGTCAAATCGTTCTTGTGTTCGGTTAGGTTGCTATAGCATTAGGGCATCCACGATATAGAAATAAAGAGAGTCTTAATCCTTTAAGATCTACATATGCATTATGGAGGTGGTTCTTGTAGAGATCATTTGGATGGGTTACCACTAGCCATGAGGAATAAAGAACCCATTGTTTCACATGTAGCCACTTGTACAAGCAATTCTCTTGCTCTTTGCCAAGAAACTTCATCACCACTGCCATTTCAACAGGCATCACATTTTGTGTGCAGCAAATTAGGTACACTTCAATAGATAATATAGAGAGAGATATATCTGAATAAACAATATTTATGTGTCGAACTTCTGAATTACTACATTGGTTCAATCCTGAATCTGTGAACTGTCAGCAGGAGGGCTCAATAGAACAATGAATATTTAAACCAATTGACAGGACAAAGGATTAAAGTCAGTCACTTCGACGAACCAATTGACAGTATCGTGTAGTCAGTTATTCTAGTTAAGCGGTGTATAATAATACTGCTAATTCATATTCCTTGCAGAGATGAACAGATACCAGTACCCAGGCAACTGCTGTTGGTTTCAAGTCTATATTTAGATTACCATCAGCATATGTTATTTGCCAGTCCTACCAAACTGTGAACCTCCAGTTACTGCTAGTTTGTTTAGATCCCTTTATAGCTACCAAAAGATGTTGACGTGTCTCTAAAACAAGAGAAATTTCTGTTTTTATTTTTTGGGGGACTAAAATTTCTCTTTTTGTTGGCAGTTGTTTTTTTTTGTCACTGGGGCTAATACAAATGCATCACAACAACAAAATTGATTTCATCTAAAGCAAAAATAAAGTTCTATCATAGTATGCCAGGTTTATAAACAAATCATACTGCTATAGCTAATGGGAAAGGCTACTGAAAACTGTGTACTGAGACGCAAACCGGGACGCCCAATCTGATAGTAAAGATGCATATCTTTTGTCCGGTTGAAATAACCGGGGCTAAAGATACTTTTACATTTTTTTATTTGCATATGCTGCTTGCTGCTTGTTTATATATTATGCATTTATATATATGTCTAAATACATATGCTTGCTACTTTTTTAATATGTAAGTATTTATATATATATTATGCATATATATGTATAAATACATATATATGAATAATATATTTATATAATATATATATATGTAATAAATGTATTTATACATATATATTGCATATATATGTATAAATACATATATATATATATATTTATATATTACATAGGTATATATGACAACCAAAATATGTAGAGCCACCTAAGTAAATATATACATATATAGATTACCAAAAATATATACAAATATATAAGTAATTACATTTGTGTTATGTGTCTATGTTATGTACATATATATTACAATCCTATTCTAATCGTGGGTGGGGTTGACGAATAGATTTTTCCATCGTGGTGGAATTTTCCCGCGGGATTAATAACCTGATCCATGATAAATCCCATTAGTTGTTCTTGAACGGCCTGTATAAATGCATCGTAGGGAAGTTGCTCCATCATCCAAAAAACCTATTGATTCAAAAAATGAGATATAAATATATGAAATCAAAAAGAAATCGAGAAATAATATATGAATGATGTTTACGTACATCAACATCGTTGTCACTGTTGATTCCATGTGTTATGGTATGAATATAGTTGCAAGCAATGTAGTCGCATAAGTTCGTCCCTTGCTTCTGTTTTGGACACTAAAGGAAATCGAAACGATAGATTTAATATATATTTTATTTTAGAACAAATTAAATAATTCAATATAATTTTGGAGCATGTACTCACTAGAAAATTCATCCTGACATCTAGTTTTTCTTTGAAATTCCCGCGGACAAGTGTACGGAACCGTGTCCATGCCCTATGTACAGTTACAAGCTATGATTAATTATCCGAGATCTAGATATATAGTAGCAATGGCAAACACTCAAAATGACAATGCAATGGATGGCATTACGTACCTGTCTAGCACTTCAAATATTTTAGTGAAAGTTTCTGCTGGTTTATCCATTGAGTCATAGACATGTAGTTTGCTTGCAGTAAGGTCTATAATAAAAAGGACCCAATGGAATCTGCAAATTACATGAGATGATATATATGTCACGATATGAGTACGAGAAGGAAATTGCTATGAAAGGAGGTAAAAACTCACGATGTGTTATACGGCAATAGTATGAAGGTCTTGAAATATTGTTGCCCCAGGAAATGGAGAATATTATTCTCGGTTTCTTGCTCAAAATCCTTTATGACTGTAGTGTTAATTTTGCGGGGGTCCATGAATCCAACCCTAAAAGCTCCCTGCTTACGGCATATTTGAATCTCCATTCTACAACTGGAAAAAACGATGTTTTCATCAGCTATCCGCACACTGCAATCATTCGATGCCAGATACAAGGAGCTAAGGAACGAAATAAAATTAATTATATTGACATTCACGAGACCTACGATGACCAACTAATTTCCACCTACCTAAGAAATATAAAACCTACATGTGTACATTTTAAATGCAGCTAATACATTTCATACGATTGGACGAAAACTTAAAAGTTTCAGGTGATAGTAACGAGGTATATTATTATATATATATATATTGATATTCTCGAGACCTACGATGTCCAGCTAATTTCCACCTACCTAAGAAATATGAAACCAACGTTAAATTTCACCTATTTAAGAAATATGAAACCTACATGTGTACATTTTAAATACAGCTAATACATTTCAAACGATTGTAAGAAAACTTTTATAGTTTCATGTAACTTGCCTTAGTTTTGCTTGGAGGCCTTGGGACCACGTAAGCTTGAGCGACAGCAGCGGTGAGCAGTTGGACCAGGTAATTCTGACAATTAAAAATAATTAGTTAAAACATGTACATTGCATATACATCGGTACTTCTTGGTTGTTAAGGTCGTGAAAATCGTGAAAGTCGTCCGGTCCTTATACTCGTTAGAGGCGTGAAGTCGTGAAGTGCTGAAAATCATTAAAGGAGTTCGGTCGTGAAACTCGCTAAACTCGTTAAAGTCATTAAACTCGTTCGGTCGTGGAACTCGCTAAACTCGTTAATATCGTTAAAACTCGTTCAGTCGTGAGAGTCATTAAAGTCGTTCAGTCGTGAAAGTCGCTAGAGGGGTTAAAGTTGTTAAACTCATTCGGTCCTGAAAATCGTTAGTCGTGAAAATCTTTAAACTCGTTCGGTCGTGAAACACGCTAAACTCGTTAAACTCGTTCGGTCGTGAAACTCGCTAAACTCGTTAAAGTCGTTAAACTCGTGGGGCGGTGAAAGTCGTTAAACTCGTTCGGTCATGAAAATCGATAAATTCGTTAAAGTCGTTAAACTCGTGGGGCGGCTATTAAAGTCGTTCGTTCACGTGCAGTCGTTCACGTTAACTAGTTCGTTTGGTTGTTCACGTTAATTCGGTCGTTCACGTTAACTAGTTCGTTCGGTTGTTCACGTTAATTCGGTCGTTCACGTTAATTCAGTCGTTCACGTTAAACACGTTCGGTCGTGAATGTTACACTCGTTCGGTCGTTCACGTTCATGTGCGGCGGAGCAGGCCGACGGTGGCGGCAGTGGCGGCGCGCGGCAGCGGTCGCGGCAAATGCAGCACCGACGGGTGCATCGGCAGTGGCATTGGTGGTGGCAGGGCGGTGGTAGTGGCGGCAGCGGCGGCGGTAGCGGCGGCGCGTGGCAGGGTGCACCACGGTGACGACGACGACGGTGCAACGATGACGGCGACTGCGGCATTGTAGCCCGAAGGAGAGAGAGATCGGGGAGGGAGAAAGGGGAATGCCTAACCGTTAAATGCGGGGGCGAGGGAGGCGGCGGCGACGACGACGACGACAATGACGATGACGATGGCGAGATGACGACGGTGGCGTCGGCATCGGCGAAGATGATGGCACTGGCGCTCGGCGAGATGAAGATCGGTGAAAAAACAGCTAAGTGTTGGATCAGCGTGGAGAAGATGATGCGCATTACTATATATACCACGGGATCTTTAGTCCCGGATGATGGCTTGAACCGGGACTAAACATTTGATCTTTAGTCCCGGTTGTGCCCACCATACAGGCCTAAACATATCTTTAGTCCCGGTTCAAATCATTAACTGGGACTAAAGATATTTTCCCTCTATTTCCATTTTTTTTGTGCCAGCTAGGGTTCACAACCGGGACTAAAATCTAAATATATAAATAACACATGCCCGATACAAATAGTTAAAATTGTTATTAGATTTTAAAAATCCTACATAAATAACCCATGCCCGATGCAAATAGTTTAATATTGTTATTAAATTTTCAATAATAATACATAAATAATTCATGCCCGATATAAATAGTTAAAATTGCTATTAAATTTTAAATAATCATCTATACATGCTCGATTTCAATAGTTAAAATTGTTACAACATTTTAAATAATCATACATAAAATAACTCAAGGCCGATTTAAATAGTTAAAATTGCTATTAAATTTTAAATAATCATATACAAATAACACATGCCTGATTTAAATAGTTAAAATTGCTACAACATTTTAAATAATCATACATAAAAAACTCATGGCTGATTTAAATAGTTAAAATTGCTATTAAATTTTAAATAATCATATATAAATAACACATGCCTGATTTAAATAATTAAAATTGCTACAGCATTTTTAATAATCATTCATAAATAACTCATGGCCGATTTAAATCGTTAAAAGTGCTATTAAATTTTAAATAATCATATATAAATAACAAATGCCAAATTTAAATAGTTAAAATTACTATAACATTTTTAATAATCATACAGAAATAACTCATGGCTGATTTAAATCGTTAAAATTGCTATTACATTTTGAAAATCATACATAAATAACTCATGCCCGATATAAATAGTTTAAAATTCTTAAAACATTTTAAATAATCATACATAAATAACTCATGGCCGATTTAAATAGTTAAAATTGTTACTACATTTTAAAAATCATACATTCAATACATTCAAAATAATTTACATCATGATGGTTGACCTCACGTACTTTCTCCTCACAAATGTTCCTTCGCTATGATCATTACATGAGTAATGGGTGCCATCATTTGATAGGAGGATGCTCGGGTCAACGTCACCGCGAACGGTGGTTGCCCATTAAACTGATCATAATCTTTGTCGGTCTTGTCCTCGACTCCGACAATTTTCCTTTTGCTCGGGAGAACCACGTGGTGCTTTGGCTTGTCGGGCCCTTCCCCCTTCTTTGGTTTGCTAGACATGTCCTTCATGTAGAAAACTTGCGTTACATCATTGGCTAGGACAAATGGTTTGTATGAGTATCCATCCCTATTAAGGTCAACTGTTGTCATCCCACTGTCATCAATCATTACGCCTCCACCAGTTAGCCTAACCTATTGGCACCGAAATAGAGGCACCTTCAGAGGTCCATAGTCGAGTTCCCATATCTCGTCAATGCCACCGCAATACGTGCTGGTTGTCCCATCATATCTCATGCCATCGATATGAACAGCATTGTTCTGGTTCGTGCTTTTTGTGTCTTGGGCTCTTGTGTAAAATGTATACCCATTGATTTCGTTTCCTTGGAATGTCAAGATCGAGCAAGATGATCCCCTCGCCAAGAAGGCTAGTTGTTGATCAAACATCTCGTTACCCATGAGATGTTGTCGTAGCCAAGCGGCGAAAGTATCAATGTGATGGTGTGTAATCCAGGCATCGGACTTTCCAACATTGTTGGAGCGAACAATCGCCAAGTGCTCCTCGATGTAAGCTGCCACTAATGAAGATTGTTACAAAACCGTGAAATGTGCTTTACGAAATAAATTGTTGTCTACAGTCATTATTGCTTTCCTTCCAAGAGTCCCCTTTCCCCGTAGTCTTCCTTTGGGGCTTGATTCGGGCATCCCGATTGGACGAAGGTCTTTAATAAATTCTACGCAAAACTCAATGACCTCCTCTGTTCTATACCCCTTGGCGATGCTTGCCTCCGATCAAGAACGGTTACGAACGTACTTCTTCAGAATACCCATGTACCTCTCGGAAGGGAACATGTTGTGTAGGTACACAGGACCGAGAATATGGATCTCTTTAACAAGATGACATAGAAGATGTGTCATTATATTGAAGAAGGATGGTGGGAAGATCATCTCAAAGCTGACAAGACATTGCACCACATCATTTTTAAGAGATATTAAACTATCTGGATCGATGTTCTTCTGCGAAATTGCGTTGAGGAAAGCACATAGCTTTGTTATTGTTGTCCAGACATTATCAGGAAGGATACCTCAAATTATAACAGGAAGCAGTTGTGTCATCAACACGTGGCAGTCATGAGACTTTAGGTTTGTGAACTTCTTCTCCTTCATGCTTATTATTCCCTTTATATTCGAGGAGTATCAGAGGGTACCTTGATGTTCTCCAAACATTCAAACATACTTTCCTTCTCTGCCTTACTCAGAGTGTAACTAGCCGGACTCAAGTAATGGCTTCCTTTCTCCTTTGGTTCCGGATGAAGGCTGTTGCATTGTTTCATATGCTTTAGATCTTTATGTTCTTGAAGTGTAACTTTCGACTTCCCATATACACCTAGGAAGCCGAGCAGGTTGAACCAAAGGTTCTTCGTGAGATGCATCACGTTAATTGCGTGGCAGACGCCCAAGACTTCCCAATAGGGTAACTCCCAAAACATAGACTTCTTCTCGCACATCACCGCGTGACCATCTTCACCTGCTATAGGTTTGCTGCTAGGTCCCTTTCCAAATACTACTTTCAGATCTTTCACCATAGTAAACAAGGCTTTGCCATTACGATGTTTAGGCTTAGTACGGTGGTCGGCTTTCTATTCAAAATGCTTGCCTTTCTTCCGAAAATGGTGGCTTGCAACAAGAAATCGACGATGACCCATGTACACAACCTTTCTACAATGTTTCAGATACATACTTTCAGTTTCATCCATGCAGTGGGTGCAAGCCTTGTACCCCTTGTTTGATTGAACGGATAGGTTGCTAAGTGCGGGCCAATCATTAATGGTTACGAATAGCAATGCTCGTAGGTTAAATTGCTCCTGTTTATCCTCATCCCACATGGTTACACCTTTGTTCTTACACAGAAGTTTAAGATCTTCAAACAGTGGTCTTAGGTACACATCAATGTTGTTACCAGGTTGCTTTGGGCCTTGAATAATAATCGGCGTCATGATGTACTTCCGCTTCATGCATAGCCAAGGGGGGAGGTTGTAGATACACATGGTCACAGGCCAAGTGCTACGGCCGCTGCTCATCTCTCCAAATGGATTCATGCCATCCGTACTTAAACCGAACCTTATGTTTCGGGTCATCCTCTCTGAAGTCTTGATATACTCTGTCGATGTTTCGCCACTGCGACCCATTGGCGGGGTGTCTCAGCATCTCGTCTTTTTGATGTTCTTCTGCGTGCCAGCGCATCATTCTTGCATGTGCTTTGTTCCTGAACAAACGCCTCAGTCATGGTATTATATGGAAATACCACATCAACTTAGCAGGAACTCTCTTCTTCGAAGGATATCCGTCAACATCACCTGGATCATCTCTTCTAATCTTGTATCGTAGTGCCTTACAATTTGGGCATACTTCTAGGTTCTAATACTCCTCACCACGATAGAGGATACAATCGTTCGGACATCCATGTATCTTCGGTACTTCCAGACTAGAGGGCAGACTACCTTCTTAGCTTCGTACGTTGTTTCGGGCATTACGTTTCGCTCCGGAAGAATATTCTTTACGAGTTTCAGTAACTCACCAAATGCCTTGTCACTCACATCATTTTTTGCCTTCCATTGCAAGAATTCGAATGTGGTACCCAACTTTTTGTGCCCCTATTCGCAACCAAGGTACAAGGACGTTTTGTGGTCCACTAACATACGCTCCAAACTCCGGATCTCCTTTTCACTTTCACAATCCTTCTTTACGTCCCACAACATCTAACCAAGATCATCCGCACCGTCATTATCTTCATCAGCCCTGTCCGCCTCGCCTGTTGTATTTCCTTCAAATCCACTGTGTTGAGCCCAGTTCGGAATGTTTGCGTCTTCTTCTTCATCATCTTCCATTTCAACCCCTAACTCTCCGTACAAGGTCTAACAATTATAGCTAGGCATGAATGCCAACTCAAACAAGTGGACACGAATAGTTCTTGATATAGAATACTCTTTCTAGTTTTGCACTTTTTGCATGGACAATATATTAAATGCTTATGCTTGTTGGCATTGGCAACGCTCAAAAAAATAACGCACGCCTTCAATAAACTGATGACCATCGGTCCGGGGAAATGCACAAAAAACGTAAAAAGAAAATCCAGGAAAGTCAAACTAATTAAATAATCGTACCTAAGAAATATGAAACCTAAGTTATATATAAGTAATCATACAACAATACAATAATCCGATTTATTCTTAACATTTGATTTATTTTTAAAGTTTCAAACAAATCTTTAATTTGCCGTACTTATTTCTAACTATTTTAACGATTTTTAAATTAATTTGGTTTTCTATTTTGTAATCATAATTTTCTATATTTTTTCCTTTGTCATCTCTTTTATAACATTATTATCCACTTGTTTCTAATTTTAAAAAGTAACCTCATTTTCCCTAAATAAATTTTATGTCTCATCATTTCCATAAACCTTTTTTAGAGACAATTATGTATAGAAACATAGCTATAAATGTAGTATGCTAAGCATAAATCATTAAAGGATGAAATTGCTAATCTTTTAGAACACTCTGATTTATATTTTATCACCAAAACAATTTTACAAAAAAATTTGGCAGCACCTCCCTTCCTCCTCCCGACCTTTGCAGCAATGGCTTGGGGTGGAGGAGGAAGAAGGAGAAATACAAAGGCCATTTTTATCTTTAGTCCGGTTGGTGTTACCAACCAGGACTAAAGTGATTATCTTTAGTCCCGGTTGGTAACACCAATCGGGACTAAAGATGCCCGGCAGCCTGATACGGCCTGACACAAAGTGAACCAGGACTAGAGATCATAAAGTACCAGCTCACTTTTTAACCAGGACTAAAAATAATCTTTAGTCCTGGTTCATATTCGAACCGGGACTAATGTGATTTTTACCATTCGGGCAAAGATCACTTCTCCAGTTCTATTCATCTCTCTCCCCTACTGCTCTACTCTCCCTCTCTCTACTATTGTTGCATGCCGCCATAGGAATGGAGAAGAGGGCACCTGTATGGAGCTTAGACCACTAGAGTTCCGCCACGAGCATCGCCTCCCCCGTCGCTAGGGGTCCACACACTGAACCCAAGCTGCGTGTAGCTTGAGCTGATTTCTGTGAATACCTAGTTGTCTGCGTCTCCCCTCTCTCACTCTCTCATCCCCATTTTGTTCTCTTCCTCCACGCTGCCTCTCCTTCTCAACCCTTTCTTCTCATCCACCTCCTGCCTCATCCTACTTCTCCTCTCTCTGTACCACAAACAAAGCTAGGACTATCGGGGCAAAGGCAATGTGGCTAGACAACGTGTATGTCAACCTTCGCATCCTTCTACGGGATGAACATCTCTTGTCACCATGCCCTAATACGACTTCGCCCATCGCTACTTCACACTCGAGGTGCTCGACAAGGGAATGGATGCCTCATTGAGGGCATCCTCCATGTCCTTGGCTCATCCCACATCAATCTCAATTCCTAGGACCTTCTCCAGATGGGCTACAAGAAGATCTACTTCCTCTTGGCTAAATACTCCCTCTCCACATGCCATTGTCGTATGCCAGCCTCTTCATCTGCACCAGCCTCTCCCTCTCTGCCTACCAATGCCACTCAATCAAGCTATATACCCTATTCACCTCTCCCTCTCTTCTCTACTGCAGTGAAGGAGGCCATGCAGGAGCCATATCCGGTGGCCCCCAATCTTGGGTCCGCGGGATCCGACAGGCCCAAACTCGGTGACCGCCTGATCTGGCCCCACACCATCTCCTCCATCGTACCAGGGAGAAGGGAGGGCAGGAGTGATGAGGACATCACCGGCTTAGGTATGACCATGCATATGCTCCATATCAATAAGGTAAGGGTGTATATATTT
Organism: Oryza punctata; assembly: GCA_000573905.2. Taxonomy (NCBI): domain Eukaryota; kingdom Viridiplantae; phylum Streptophyta; class Magnoliopsida; order Poales; family Poaceae; genus Oryza; species Oryza punctata. The sequence goes on from CM002488.2 coordinate 15,654,890, forward strand.
CATGTTAGGTTTACTTATTATATATTTGAACAAACATTACTGCACCATGAGGTATATGTGTTCCCATTTGCCGAATTACCTTCATGGGAGAAGGAAAGCATAGCGGGCCCATGCAGTGCTTTGATAACTAATGAAGTTTATTAGGAACCAAACAATAACCTTCCTCAAGTCTACTCTCATGTCATTGTGCCACCATTGGGCCACACAAGGCAAGAGTTAAAGTTCTGCTTGTTGTGGATTCAGATTTGGGCCTTCTAGTAGACCAGATTCAAACGGACCTAGCCGTTGTTCCAGAAGGCTTCTCGGAGCCCATGAGTACTTGTTGGAATGATCTTGAAGACTACTTTCATATGGATCTAGTCCCACATCAAAATTCCTCCTAAGAAATTTGGATTAGTCAAAACAATCCGCGTTCTCATTCAGTCTGAGTCTGTTTTGCGACTTAGGCATTGTAATTGTGTTCTAGACTAAACCCAAGGGGTGTGCACCCTAAGGTTAACCTTAGGATGTCCCAACTCATATATATTCAGTTGTCATTATCATTTATAGTCGGATTTTACTTAGATTATTATCATTGCAGTTTTGTCGCTAAATCAGTTTGTGGAATCCGAACTTCGAGTGTTTGGTCATTAATCTTCAATTTAGATTGTGTTGTCCTAGTTTTTGTGAATTTCTTGGATTGTTTGCAGGGACAGTAACGCTTGTCATATAGTCGACCATGTGAGAGCATGGTTAACAATGATTACATGTGTGAGTATAGCGGTTACGAGGTGACGATCAACTGATTGAAAGCATCAAAACATGAACGTCTTCATGTCACCAAATCGAACCTATCAGAAGATCTGGCACCTAGCTATCCGCATCAAGGAGGAGAGCATGATGGTACTGAGGAAGAGGAGGGAATGACGGTGGCCACCGTACTACCAATGTGAGTTCATGCTTTTTTTTTATTCAAGATGATCTATGACATGTTATATTCTTCCTCGATGTGGGAGTCTTTTATAAATTCTTATAAGATGGATCATTGGATGGAAAAAAATTATGTTGTGTATAAATGTGTTCTGGATTTATTCTTGTAATTCTAGATTCTGGATTGTTGCGTATAAATGTGTTTAGAATGGATTTCTTTGTAATTCCGGAACATAGACCGTTGATTGTTGCATTCTATATGATCCTAGATTTTGATTCTTTTATTTTTACAAAAATTGGTATCAGATCCAGTTCTTGCGCTAACCGACACAGATGACAGAGCCCTCCATGGACCACGGCTATCAGAGGCTCGCTTGAGGTTCATCTGTGATGGTTTTGGAACCGACACTGATGGCTCTTACAAACTGACACTGACAAGGTGTGCTGGAATAGTGATAGTGACATTTTACAGTAAATGCAATCAACATAATTTTTAATATTTTGAAAGCTAACCTAAGCATCAGGCAGTCGATTCGATATATCGGAAGGTCAAACAGTTTCAATTGACCAAAGATGAAGCATTCATTAAAATAGAGTGAAATACAATTATTAAAAGGATAGAAACATTTTTCATATAACGGGAAAAATCTGGTGTATAAACTGCAAAATCACTAATGAATTGTTGAAACATCTTTAAAAAAACACTTACAAGTCGACGTGCTGCTCAACAAGAGTGCTACCAAGTCGGTCGGCTTCATGCCATCGGTGTGCCACGCGCAACATCCCCACTTGCAGTTGTCGATGGGCCCAACACAGTAGCAAAGTATTGTCCTTGCCATTCAGTCACTCAGCCTATTGGTCAAGAAACACAATTGCCCCAAATATTGTTGAAATTTCATCTTTGTCAAAAAATTTCAAAATTCATGTCATATTTGGACTGTAAAAAGTCAATTCAAAACAAGGGGAAAACACAACTATTGCGCAAAAGTAGTGCAAAATATGCAACAACATGCCTCATGCATGTTTTTTTATCTTGGAATTAACACGGTTAAGCTAACTCAAGAGCAAAATCAAAAGGGTAAAATCACCATTACAGTTACCTAAAAAAAAACATCACAATTGCAATTCAAATCAAGGTGCCTTAGTTCCCCGAGTCTGGATTCGGATCAGCTGCAGTTACAATAGTGACTGTAACATAAGCAGTAGCAGTGCGCATCATTGGATACAAACTGGTAGGTATAGATCATGCACTGTACTGTTCATAGCACTGTAGCAATAGATATGGCAGTACAGAGTACTGTCACATGGTTGCTATAGCTTTGAATCTGAACCATTGATCAGAAAAACGGACCGCCAGAGTTACGTGCAATTGTTAACTTGCAGTTACATGTCTAACTGCACCTTATCTGAATTCCCCGAGCCCGGCCGATCGAGACAAGAAAGACGTCGAGAGAAAGCAAAAGTAGCGGTTGGCTGGCCTCTCAATCTATGCCCTAACGCACGGCCCAAGTGTTGAATGGGCTGATTTCTCGATTTCCTCAGTAGTCGTATTTTAGACTCTCAATTTGTGCCTAATCTGATTTTAATCCTCAGTCTGGAAAATTAGATATAACCCGAGAGTGTTATATCCCTCGGTAGTATTGTTCCTGGTTTTAGCTAACGTGACGCCTACGTGGTTCCGTTAACTATGTCTTCATTCCACGTGGCATTGACATGGCGCTTACATGGTAATTTGATCCAGGAAACAATAAAATGAGCTGACGTGGCAGCTGAGTCAAGCGTGGGACCCACATGTCAGGTCAATTCAGTCTAAATTAAAAAATAAAATTTGGTGGGCCTCACATGTCAGTGATATGTAATCTTCTCTTCCCTCTTTCTATTACCATTTCTCAGTAGCATCGGCGGGAGCAGGGCGTCAGCGACGACTGGCGGTGCCATGGAGGAGGCTGGAGGGCATCGGCGTCAGCGTGGGAGCATCTCCTCCGGAGGGGACGACAATGAGGAGGACGTCGCAAAGACGACCCCCCGTGACGATGGTGATCGTGCGGCACGCGGCGGAGGTCAACCCCGCGACTAGGCCGCTCTGTCCCGCCGCTTTGCCCGCGGCTGGCCGCCGCTCCGTCCGTGGCCCGTCGCCGCTATGACCGCCGGCCGTCCGCCCCGCTCTACCGACCAGAGAGAGGATAGAGAGAAGAGGAGAGAGAGAGGGGGGAGAGAGGATAGCCATCGACCTTGCCGCTCCTCTCCCACCCTGGCAAGAGAGGATAGAGAGAGGGGATAGAGAGAAGAGGGTAGTGAGGATGACATGTGGGACCACGTGGGCCCAACCATTTTTATTGGTTTGTGTGTGAAACTGACATGTGGGTTCAAAGATTTTATTATTTTTCCGGATCTAATTGCAATGTAAGCATCACGTCAATGACACGTTGGATAAAGACCTAGTCAAAAGGAGCCATGTAGGCGTCACGTCAGCCAAACCAAACACAATACTACCGAGTGATCTCATTTAAACGGTTTCGTAAGTTGGGGGACCCGTGGGAGACCCGTCGTACCCGGTTTTGCGACCAAGGGACGAAAATCAAAACTGGGCGACAAATAGAGGGACCCAAAGTGAACTTATTCCTCGTATCTTCTGCCACACCCTCCTCGCTCCAATGTCCAACTAGTGTCAGCGCTACAGACGCCGCTGCCCCGGCACCCACTCCTCCGAAAAGCAAACATGTTTGTGAATTTGAAGCCAATTAGTTACTCATTTTCGTTTTTCTGGCATCTACAACCATGATGATGCTATCAATTCCTGTGAGGAATTTAGCTGGAAACACTAGTTCAAAGTTCAATAAAGTTGCACTGCTGAAGCTGCGTAGGAGGCTATCAGGATCCACGGCCAACACAAATTCATTATCTAGCAAGAAATATAATTTTGACAAGTTTGCTCTGTTGTTCCAAGGCTGTGCAGATGTTAGGTTTCTAAAGAAGATCCACGCTAATATTTTCACACATGGATTTTGCTGGGATGTGATTCTTGGCTCTAAGATTCTGAGTTGTTATGCTAATTTAGGTGCCGTGCATGAGTCAAGGCTTGTTTTTCAGAAAATTGTAAATGATGATCTTTCCCTGTGGAATTCAGCCATGGTTGATTATTTTAGAGCTGGTTATCCAGAGGAGGTTATAATTTTGTATAAGAGGTTGAAATTGAACCGGATTGGTTTCGATGGGAAAACTATTACTTTTGCTTTGAAAAGCTGCACAGAGCTTAAGAGTCTGTACTTGGGAAATGGAGTGCATGCGGATTCACTTAAGCTTGGTCTGTCTGGGAATAAATTCGTCGGTTCCTCCTTCATTGGCTTATACTCCAAGTTTAACAAGATGAATGATTCACATGGAGTGTTTAAAGAGATCATCGGCAAGGACATTGTTGCTTATACTTCGCTGATCACTGGTTATTCAGAAATTGTGGATTCAATTGCATGGAATGCATTTGAAATTGCCACTGATATGCTGCAGGACTCTGGTAAGCTTACTGCAAATAGCTGGGAATTTGGGAGCACTTAAGGAGGGCAAATCTCTCCATTGCTATTCCATAAGGAGAGCAATTGGTGTCTCAGATGATATTCTAGAGACCAGCATTGGGAACCTTTATACTCGATATGGAGCTTATCAGTCAGCAGCTGCTGTTCTACAAAATTCAAAGGGAACTGTTGCATCATGGAATGCTATGCTTTCTGGTCTTAATAGAGCTGGACAGAGTTTTAAAGCAATCCAGTATTTGTTTGTGATGCTGCATGAGCATAAAGTAACTCCAGATTCTGTCACTTTTGCAAACATGCTTTCCTGCTGAGCTATGCTATTTTGGATTTGCTGCTAGTATTCATGCCTACTTCAGAAGAAGATTTATACCTCTGGATATTGTTTTGGCCACTGCTCTTATTGAGGTTTACTCCAAATGCACAAGAGTCATGAGATCGAGGCATCTCTTTGATCAACTCATTATTAAAGATGCCGTCTCCTATAACACGATGATGTATGGTTACCTACAAAATGGCATGGCCGATGAGGCCACCTCATTGCTCAGTTACATGATAGCAGAAGGTATTGCTCCAGATTTTGCAACTGTTCTTAGCCTGCTTGCTGCTTTTGCTGACCAAAGAGATTTAGTTAGAGGGAGGTGGATCCATGGTTTTGCAATTAGGCATGGGTTTTGTTCAGATGTGGACGTTGAAAATCAAATTCTATATATGTATTCAGTCTGCGGAAAAATTGCAGCAGCAAGGGCTATATTTGACTCGTTGGAAAATAAAAACTTGGTTTCATGGACAGCCATGATGAAGGGTTGCTTATCCAATGGGCATGCAGATGAGGTGGTTCAATTATTTCAAGTGGTGCAAAAACATGGGGAGAAACCTGATTCTGTTTCTCTTAAAACTGCAGTTCAGGCTGTTTCTGATCTTGGACATCTAAATGGTCTAAAACAATTCAATGTTTTGTTTACCGTTCCTTGTTGGAGAAAGATAAGATTACTGCAAATTCATTGATAAGTGCATATGCCAAATGTGGAAGGCTGGATTTGCCAGTAGGTTTGTTCTTTAGTTTGGAATACAGAAACTTGGATACATGGAATGCAATGATCAGTGCTTATGCGATGCATGGATTCCATATTAATGTGCTTGAAATGTTCAAGCAAATGGAAGAAGAAAACATTCAGCCGGATAAGTTAACATTCTCCACTGTGCTAACTGCTTGCAGCCATGCTGGTCTTGTCAAGGTTGGTTGGCATCTTTTCAATTCCATGACCTCAGTGTATTCAGTTCTTCCACAGGAAGAGCATTATGGTTGCATGGTTGACTTGTTGGGTCGTGCTCTGCTCTCTGCTTGCAGAACTCATGGAAATACACGACTTGCACATACTATTTGCATGGACCTCAGAATCCAGGTATTTATGCTCTGATTTCAGAAGTATATGCTCAGGAAGGGCAGTGGAATGAATTTGCTAATACAAAGGCCAGTGCTAATTTAAGTGGGTTAAAGAAACATCCTGGTTCTAGTTTGATTGAATCAATGGAGCAAGGAATGTCCTGACGATGGCATGTTGCACTTATGGTGTGGGAACTTTACACTAGGGCCTGTTTGAAATTCGTACTTTACAAATGGACCCATGCAAAAACTATCGCTGGAATGGACCTTGGGTTATTGTCGATTGTGCAGTGCCAAGGCTCTTGTTGGTCAAACCAGTTGGCAGAATGACACGGCCTGGAGACTTGCATTACATTGTAGAGGGGTCAGCTCTAAGCTCGTAGGCACTGACCCGGGGCAACACAATCACGGATTCAGGCTGTAGTGGTCTATCCCACTCTCTGCCTGCCCTCCCTCATGCAAAAAACAGAGGTGCATGACCACTTCTCTCAAATCCCTCTCAAATTAGCCCCAAATCAAAGGGTTTTCTGTGGACTTCACATAGAGATTGTGTAGGAAGGTATTCTCACTTATTCCCCTTATTTTTGTTATTTTCATGGTTGATTTGAGCGAATTGGGGTGAAACCCTGGTATTTATTTGGATTCATTTATGCAAACCATGGTGGATATTTGAGTAGATTAGTTTTATTGGATCAATTGAACTCAGGTTTTTGTCAATTTGTGATTGAGTATATCAGGAAGATTAGTTTCTATGAAATTTAATTTTAGTTGAGTTCCATAGCAATGATGGGCACAAAAACCATTTCGCTCAACTGTAAAATCATGGTTCTTAAGTCACAAAGTCGAGTTGAGACACCCTCTACTGTCTTGGAGACTACTCTATCTAGCTATTACTTCTACTGCTAATATGTTACTATGTGCTGTGCCTGATGGAACCAATGCAGCTCTCCGCTCATCTCCCTTCCAATCAGTAATAGCGGGCCTGGTAGGCCAGGCTTCCCAAGCGACTCACTGTTGCTTCCTTTGCTCCATTGCGTCTTCTGCTGCTAACAAGTGGAGTCGTGCGTCATACTTCCTGACGACTAGTCACATGACTTGATTACAGGTGTGTAAAATAAATAAATTGCATCATAACTATCAGAATCCTTGCATTGGATGAAAAAGAACAAGTAACCCAACGGTGCTTCATCCTATATAAGATGTGCATTCCCATCTCTTGTATTTTATTTCACCCTGAGCGCACACTTGAAACAATAAATTTTTACTTAGGGACGTCTAGCTGGAACTGAGAACTGATTCTTGCATCGAAGTTGTTAAGAAAATAGATTCACAACGGAGACACGAATTTAACGTGGAAAACCCTTGCGGGAAAAACCACGGGCGCCGACCGGCAATAATCACTATTGAAAAGTTGATTACAAACGTAGGAAATAACAGTGGGAACTTCTCTCTCTTCGCGTACGGCTTACAAGAGTATATATAGGAGATATAAGAGAGAACACCTAATAGGAAACAACAGGGAATCCTACTAGGAAACTAATCCTAGTCCTACTAGGAAACTAATCCGACTCAAATTCGGATCACATATTCAACAATCTCCAACTTGAGACGAATTTCCTCTTGTAGCATAAAAATCATCAATCTCCAAAAAATACCTCATGTAGGTAAAATCACCGCGCGCCAAATAGTCTCTAGGACTATACTGTAACACCAACCAAGCTTGAGCAAAACTCAAACTTAGTAGCAGGAACTGGCTTTGTCATCATGTCAGCTGGATTATCATGAGTACTTATCTTGCATACTTTGATATCACCTTCAGCAATCACACCTCGAATAAAGTGATATCTCACATCAATGTGCTTTGTTCTCTCATGGAACATCTGATCCTTTGTAAGGCATATTGCACTTTGACTATCACAAAATATATCAATGCAAGACGTAACTCCACAAAACTCAGTATACAAACCTCTAAGCCAAATAGCTTCTTTACAAGCTTCAGAAATAGCCATATACTCTACTTCAGTAGTAGATAAGGCAACAGTTGCTTGCAAACTTGCCTTCCAACTAACAGCATATCCTCCAATAGTGAAAACATAACCTGTGAGTGATCTTCTCCTATCCAAATCTCCAGCAAAATCTGAATCCACATATCCAACAAGTCCATCTCTAGATCTCCCAAACTGCAAACAAGCATTAGAGGTACCACGTAGGTATCTGAAAATCCATTGAACAGCTTTCCAATGCTCTTTGCCAGGATTAGCCATGTATCTACTGACAACACTCAATGCATGTGATAAGTCAGGACGAGAACATACCATGGCATACATAAGTGAACCAACTGCACTTGAATATGGAACTTTAGACATGTACTCAACATCATAATCTGACTGTGGACATAAATCTGAAGATAATCTGAAATGTGCAGCTAAAGGAATACTCACTGGTTTTGCATCATGCATATTGAAACGACGAAGGACCTTCTCAATATAACCTTTCTGACTAAGATATAACTTGCCAGACTCTCTTTCTCTAGTAATTTCCATACCGAGAATTTTCTTAGCTGCACCCAAATCCTTCATCTCAAATTCACTACTCAATTGTGCCTTCAACTTTACTATCTCTGCTTTGTCTTTTGCAGCAATCAACATATCATCAACATAAAGAAGCAAATATATAGCTGAACCATCAACCATTTTGAGATAAACACAGCTATCATAATTGGATCTTCTAAACTTCTGAGAAAGCATGAAAGAGTCAAATCTCTTATACCACTGTCTAGGTGACTGCTTCAACCCATAAAGAGATTTCTTTAACCTACATACTAGGTTCTCTTTTTCAGGAACAACAAAAACTTCAGGCTGCTCCATATAAATGTCCTCTTCTAACTCCCCATGTAAAAATGCAGTTTTAACATCCATTTGCTCTAGTTCATAATCATGCATTGCAACAATACTGAGTAATGTGCGAATTGAACTATGCTTCACAACAGGGGAAAAGACATCATTGAAATCAATACCTGAAATCTGGCTATATCCTTTAGCAACTAACCTTGCTTTGTATCTTGCCTCATCAGTTGGAGATATACCTTCCTTTCTTTTGAAGATCCACTTGCAACGGATAGGTTTCTTCTCCTTTGGCAACTTCACCAATTCCCAAGTACGATTCTTTTCAAGTGACTCCATCTCATCATGCATAGCAGTTATCCATCTATTGCAATCATCAGAAACAATAGCCTCAGAATATGAAGAAGGTTCTGCATTACCTTCAATTTCCTCTGCCACACTCAAAGCATAAGCAACTATGTTCGCTTCTTCAATATATCTTCGAGGAGGTTTAGTATTTCTTTTGGGCTTATCTTTTGCAATAGAATGTTTTGGAGACTGCTCAACAGTAGAAGAATCTGAATCTTCACTAACAGGTGCATCTTGGTTAATAGCAACTTCATCCTTTTATGGTGCATGCCCTGAACTGATCAAGTGTTCCACCTGCACACTTGCTTTCTGCTGACTCTCAACAGGAACATTAGTAGAAGGTTTGTCATGTAACATAACTGATTCATGGAAGATAACATTTCTACTAATCACAACCTTTTTTGTTTCAGGACACCATAATTTATAGCCTTTCACACCAGACGGATAACCAAGAAAAATGCACTTAATAGCTCTAGGCTCCAATTTACCATTATCATCATGAGCATAAGCAGTACAACCAAATACTCTCAAGTCTGAATAATTTGCTGGGGAACCAGACCATACCTCAATTGGAGTCTTCTTATCAATAGCATAACTGGGTGATCTATTAATAAGATAACAAGCAGTGAAAACAGCTTCTGCCCAAAACTGTTTAGGCAAACCTGCATTAGACAACATACAACGGGTCTTTGATATAATTGTCCTGTTCATATGCTCAGCTACGCCGTTTTGTTGAGGTGTATGAGGAACGGTGTAGTGACGCACAATGCCTTCAGACTTGCAATATGATTTAAATATCTTAGAACAGAACTCCATCCCATTGTCAGTACGAAGTATTTTCACCTTCCTTTCAGTTTGTCTTTCAACCATAGTCTTCCGCTCTTTAAACGCATTAAAAGCTTGATATTTGTGCTTTAAGAAATAAGGCCAAACTTTTCGCGAATAATCATCGACGATAGTCATCATATAACGAGCACCTCCAAAAGATGTCTTACGAGCAGGCCCCCATAAATCAGAATGCACATAATCAAGAATACCTTCTGTAGTATGCGTAGATGTGTTGAATTTCACCCTCTTATGCTTGCCAAAGATGCAATGCTCACAAAATTTGAGCTTCCCGATGCCTTGTCCATCTAGCAATCCTCGCTTGCTCAATTCTGCCAAACCAATTTCACTCATATGTCCAAGACGCATATGCCAAAGATTAGTAGCATCAGCATTAGATAATGAATCTGAAACTGCAGCAACATTACCTAATATAGTTGTACCTCGCAGATGGTACAGGTCGGCAGTTTTAATATCAGCTTTCATCACAACAAGAGATCCTTTGGTTACCTTCAAAATTCCGTCTCCACCGGAATATTTGTACCCTTTGCGATCAAGAGTACATAAAGAGATGAGACTCCTCTTCAAATTTGGAATATGCCGTACATCTGACAATGTTCTGATACAGCCATCAAACATCTTGATCTGAATTGTTCCAATACCTGCAACCTTGCATGGTGTATTATCACCCATCAAAACAGTTCCACCTTGCACAGGCTCATAGGTGGCAAACCAATCCCTGTTCGGGCACATGTGATAGGTGCAAGCAGTATCAAGAATCCACTGGTCACTAGTTTGTGCACAACCAGCATAAGCAACAAGCAATTCTGCACCAGGTTTATCATCAGTAATAACTGCGGCTTTTCCTTCCTCTTGTTTATTACCTTTCGGTCTATAACTTCCGATTCTCTTGTCTTTGTTCTGTAGCTTCCAACACTCAGAGATATCATGTCCATCTCTCTTGCAGTATTTGCATGACTTATACCTGCCTCTGGACTTTGATCTTTCACGGTAGCTACTTGAACTTTTATCTCCTGACTGGTTCTTTGTGTTCTTCTCCTGTTGCCTGCCCCGAACAACCAAGCCTTCTGCTTGTGAACTTGAACTTTCAGAGGGAACCATCTTTTTCATCTTTTCTTTGGCATGCAAAGCTTCATAAACTTCTTTCAAAGATAGAGTATCACGACTATAAAGAATAGTATCCCTGAAGTTTGCATATGAGCTAGGCAATGAACACAGGCCTAAATTCTCTTCATCATACTTTACCTCCATAGCCTCAAGGTCAGCAACAATTTCCTTGAAAGTGGAGAGATGATCCATCACAGACTCATCATCTTGCAACTTGTGCAAAAATAACTTTTGCTTCAGGTGCATCTTACTGGTCAGATCCTTAGTCATGCATATCTGTTCCAGCTTCAACCACAGCCCACCGGTTGTCTTTCCTTAAGCACCTCCTGTAAAATATTGTTAGATAGATGAAGATGAATATATGACATAGCCTTACGATCCCTTTTCTTCTCATCATCAGACCAATCCGTAGTCCTCTTGTTAAATCCAGATAGCGCATCATCGAGGTCTTGCTGTGCAAGGACGGCTCGCATCTTCACTTGCCATAGTGAGAATCTTGTGTCTCGGTCCAGGAGCGGTAGATCATACTTCAAACTCACCATGGGAGTAGATCTAAAAACTCCACGGTGCACAAGCTTTTCTTTTGCGCGATGTCGGAGGACGACAGATGATCTTGCCGAACGAAGCGATGAGACGATGACACCGGCGGCGTGGGTAGTAGTAGATCGGATCTCCAATGCTCTGATACCACTTGTTAAGAAAATAGATGCACAACGGAGACACGAATTTAACGTGGAAAACCCTTGCGGGAAAAACCACGGGCGCCGACCGGCAATAATCACTATTGAAAAGTTGATTACAAACGTAGGAAATAACAGTGGGAACTTCTCTCTCTTCGCGTACGGCTTACAAGAGTATATATAGGAGATATAAGAGAGAACACCTAATAGGAAACAACAGGGAATCCTACTAGGAAACTAATCCTAGTCCTACTAGGAAACTAATCCGACTCAAATTCGGATCACATATTCAACAGAAGTGGCAAAATTGTTGAAGGTTTGTGGGTGCCTTGTCAGTGGCAGTAGCTTTTTAGCTATTGGCCTGTTGCGATATTCATGTACTTATTTCTTTCTTCTCAATAGATTTCTTGAAATCTGACAGATAGCCGTTTGATGTTTCTTCCTCAACGACTTCAGGACGTATATTTGATTATTATTTTTTAATTATTATTGCTCTTCAATTTTCAGGTCATCTCTTTGCTCTCAGGTTACTTAGCCGATATCAAATGAGCAATGGTTCAAGATATGGAGAGAAGATTCCACATTGGTTGCCTCGCCATCACTTCTCCACATGCAGCTAAGATCGCTTCGAAAAGAACTGTAGCCGGGAACACATTTGTCGTATGTATCACTTACTCATTACTGTTCAGCGCAAAGTTAGTCTATTCTAGTTTTGTTAACATGCCTTGTAGAAAGAAAAAAACTAAAAATGCTTCCTTCGATCTTGAAGATAGTATTGAGGACGTTGGTGATACCAATGTCATCGCGTTGGAGATCAAGATCGAAATCTTGAGATTGGGGACTAGCTCCTGAGGCTGGATGGTACATGTTTGATACTGAGACGCTTGATGACGATGAGGTGGTCAGCAACCTCAATTGCCGTCCGGTACATTCTCACAATCTCACTCCCCCAACTTAAGCATCCATCTAATCTAATCACGCAAGCGCATCAATTTTCCGTTGAGTCAGTAGTGACGCAGCCATCAATCGCGAAAAGAAAAGCTGGAGCAGTAGCAACAGCGCAGAAGCCACTGAAGAAAAAAGACTAGCAAGCCAGAGTCCATCTAATCTAATCACGCAAGCACATCGAGGTTTGCAAATCAGCCACCAGGTTCCCGACCTCTCCTGTTCACATGAATTAATTTTCACGATTGAAATTGCTACGTGCACAAGTCCTTGTACCAGGGAATCAATTAAATTGCAATGCTTCGGTTATGTTCACGTGAATTCAAATTCACGTTCAATTGCTACAATCACTAGCCAAGTCTACCAGGAGGTTCTGAACGGAGATCAAATATTTCGTTTTATGCACCAAGAGTGTTTTGCATTTCTTTCTAGGGTTCCACAAATTATACCAGCAGATTCAGAATTCTATTCCCAAGGCGAGTTTGAAGTATGATATACCACTCCTGGATTGAGATATGGTATTCTCGTTATGGCAAGTGAAGGTGCAAGTTGGCACATCTACCATGGAGGAGAAGCTAATACTATCGTGCATCAGTCTATCAGTTGCACATACATGTTTCAAGACACAAGCGAAGTCGTCGAGGGGGAGCCTCAAGGTTCCCGTCTAGATCACGTGGAAGTGGTCAAATTTCCGGTGGAATTGCTGCGTCCGTTTACCCAAAATAACAGGAGGTTTTATCATGATATCTAAGTACTTCGTTTTGAGCACAAGAGTTTCACGTTTCTACTACAGCAGATTCAAGATTTTATTCCCATGGCTAGTTTGAAGTTTGTGCATTAGGTTTTACGTCTCTCCTAGGTTCAGACAGGTTTATACTAACAGAGTCAGGATTTATTCCCAATAGCGCGTTTGAAGTATAATCTACCTCTTCTAGCTCAAGGGTGTTACAGTATAGTCAAAAGACTATTTGGTGCGCAATAATTTTATCTATGTGAGATTCTTTGGAGATTGAAGTTTTTATGCTTTAAGGGAAATTCATCTTAAGGTGGAGATTGTTAAATATGCGATCCGAATTTCAGCATGTAATATATTCGGATTAATTTTCTAATAGGACTTTGTATTATAGGATAAGTTTCCTACTAGGATTTCGAGTCTTTGCCTATTAAACTCCTAGATTTCTCATATATATACATATATACATATATATACATATATATACATATATGTATATATATCGCTTGTAAGTTGCATCGGGAGGGTGCAACAGATGTATCCCCTGCATTTGTATCCAACTCCTCTATACATATTATTGCCGGTCGGTGTCCGTGTTTTTTTTCTCTAAGAGTTTCCCATGTAAAATTCGTGTCTCTATTGTACATCTATTTTCTTAACAGTTCTTGTAGGTACTTGCCTCATGTTGTGGATGCAATGATGGCAAAAGTCTATGCCCTTAGGGATGGACTTGTTCTTGCTCGGTATATCGGTTGTCAAAATATTATTACCCAAACATACTGCTTGCAACTGGTGGAAACGATGTAAGATGGAGGCTTTTCGGTAACGTCGGCAGCGATTTTTTATTAATGCAATGTTCTGATATGTGATTTTGTAAAAGTTTCTAGTGAGCCCTGTAATAGGGATGCCAATTTTATGGCACAAGTTCTAGCTAAACATGCGTCTAGTTCTTGTAATTGGGTTGATGAGCCCCCATATAACTATGTTTTCACATCAATGAAACACGCCAAATGGCTTAAAAAAAGAATCAACTTGTTTGCACAAGACAGGCATGGTGGCGTCCCAAGTGAGCTGGAGGACTGTGGATTCTGGGTGAACTTGTTAGAAGAGAGAATGCGAGAGTGATATGGACAGAGAGATTGTGAGAGCGAGAGAAAGAGAGTTGAGCGAAGGAGTGAGTTTTTCATTAATCATCGGTATCCATTTATAGATAGGCATAGGGCATCAATCGTGGGGCACGCTAGTTGCTAGAGCACGAGTGGGAAAGGGGCCCGACCAAACCGTTGCGCCTCTTTCTCCATCGTTGAGATCCGGAAGGGATGGCAACTGTCATATCTAAACTTCTGATTGAATAAGATAATCCAATATATATCTTACCAGAACTTATGTTTTATATGGGAGGGAGAGTGTTGAGTATTACAACCTCCGTTCCAAACTAAGTTTATTTTTTACCCTTCTCAAAACATACCAATACAAACCAAAATACTATAATATTCTTATTTTATCAAATCTGAATGCAACTATTTCTCACTTTATCTACTCCTACTACAATTATCCCTACTTTCACAAACTATGATGTAATGATTATTTTAAAAATAAATTTATTTAGAGACAAATGGAAGGGTTAAAAATAAACTTAATGATCGCATTGACCAAGGTCTCTAGTAGTGCAAATAAATATGGTACTAGAACCAAGGTCTCTAGTTTAGATCCTAGCCCCATCAACTTAAGTTGGGACACATAGCTGAATAGAATAACGCAGAGAACTTTCGGTGCTATATGACTGAAATTGTAATCTTTAAATGCTATGGAACTAATTTTGCCTAGATAAAAATAAAGTAAAAACAAATACAACTATAAAATGATTCTAAAATGGACTAAAATTGCACGTGGCATAGGATTTCAATTTAAGGCGTCTAAAATCTGAAAAATCTTTTGGAGGCCAAATTACCCAAATCACCTAAATTTCAAAAGTCATCCACATTTCAAAGAAAAGATACATATTCCAACAGCGAGCACGAAAGCAGCAAATTTGCTCTTTGTTCATTTTGTTGGGAAGACACTTTTTATTTTGAAACATACGTTAAGCGACTGGCGTTTCTCATAATCATGCTTATTCATGCCGGTTGCCAGTTGGTGTGTGGATTATTTTTGGATGGAGTGAAAACTTTCAGCATAAACAAATCTTCAAGGTTCAATTGGATTATTAACATATACTTCCGTTTGGTTATAAAACACATTAAAAAAACTCAATGAAAGAGGAGCTTAAATGTAGGTATCATATATGGTTTAAATTCTGAAGGACGACACCAGTGAAAACTGACCACTTTGGCGAAGACACTGATCCAACTGTACGCCAGTCGCCACCGTTAACAAAACCAATGAAAACTGCTTGATTTTTACGGAATTTGGAGGTTTCTAGCCTTCTTGAATTGACTATAATCGCTCGGTTTATGTTAACCATTATACTTTTTTTTATGAAAAAATCAAAGCGAACTTCAAGTTTTTTTCTGTAAATTTATCCAAATATCATTAGTTTTTGAACAGTATTCATCAAAACCGGGGAAACCAGGAGCGGTTTGATGAATGCTACCCACCTTAGCATCGGACTGCAACTGTTACCTGCTACTGCTAATCCGGATATCCTAAACACGTCTCTAAAATAAATAAGTAAAATCCTAAAACGCGTAGCATTATATCACCATGTTAGTACTTAAAACCTCTCGCGTGGGCACAGTCCTCGATCCGTCTCAATCACCAAGATGACGCTCAATTCGCTACTTGGAGATACGAGCATTCCAAGATTAGAATTGAACTGAAATTAAACTGAATTTGTGTCGTTGTCGGAGAAGGCGATGGATCGTCAGCACACAGACGAGACGAACAGCCACAGACAGACCAAGTCCACCTAACCACTGGAATAAGAAGGAGAAAATTACTTATGTGACCCTGAATTTTCACTCAAACTCTTCTATACCCCTCAATTTCGGGGCACTGTTACAGTACCTTCTACTGCTAGCAGGTGTATAGAGTAGTAAATTTTAAATCTAACTATATATTTTTATAAGTATATAAAATATTTTATTTTAAACTTTGGTAAAATTGATTCACCAAATCATCTATTTTAATATGGTATATGATACACGAATTTATTACAAAGGTTACATATTTTAGTTTCAATTTTACCCCTATAAAATTTCTACTACACTACTAATGGGTGTGGTACAATAAAATCATATTCATTGGACCCAAAGCAATGAACGGCTCACAATCATTTCAGGATACCTTAAAAAAACCCAATTTTGTTTTATCCCCTACATTCTTTTGAATTTTCATTTTGATTCCATCTATACTCATGCCACTAGTTGATCGTTAACTTTTTTTTCCCTAAAGTGACAATATCACCCCTCTCTCTCTCATAGAACTTTATGTGCTACCTACATCAAAAACTAAATCCCAATGTATTTTTTTAAAAAAATATAATAAAATCAAATAGGACATAATTATTTGATTCTAGATTTCAGAAATATATGTTAATTTTTCAAACAAATCTTAAAATGATACAATCAAATCGATACAAGAGTTTCCCCGAGAAATTGAAAACCAAAATTATTTTTTATTTGGGTTTAAATTTTGTTTAAAACATTGTACGAATTTTATCAAATTTATTTTGAAAATTATTTAAAAATTTTGAATTTAAGTTTTAAAATCTGTGTGAAATAATTACATCCCTTTGTTTCTTACAAATAAATATGTATTCAACTTAAGAATTGCTATTTTTTCTAGTACGCTAGCACATAATGACATAAGTATGAAATAGGGGTAATGTAGTCATTTTATTAAAAAGTTAACAGTCAACTAACGAAATTGGTATAATGTGAATCAAATGAAAACTCATAGGTATATAGAGGATAAGCTAAAATTCACGGGTATACATGGAATTTTCTCAAATTCATGGATATAGAAGTGATTGAGAAAAATTCGAGGGCATGTAAGGAATTTTCTCAAATTCATGGGTATAAAAGTGATTGAGAAAAAAATCGAGGGTATGTAAGGAATTTTCTCAAAAAAGAGCCCCATGTTCCAAGGCGAGCAGGAAATCGATCTTACATATTCCAACAGCGAGCACGAGAGCGACGCGGCACCAACACGGCAAGTCAGCAGCAACCGATTCGTTTTGCTGCCAAGGCAGAAAAGGACTCAACAAAGAACTCAGAAAAATAAGAGCCTGTCTTTGTTTTTTTTAATCCACTATCTAAAAAGAAAAAAAAGGAGAGAGTCTCTCGTAATTTAAGAATATAAGTCAAGAGATTTTTCTTTGGTCACTTAAGTTGTTAATTTTTGAATTTTGAATTACTTAGATTCCCTCCCTTTTAAGCATGTGGTTGGCTTTGAAATCATTGAAATGTTAAAATCATATAAATAAGTACATGAATCTTTATATTGTGGTATAAATCATTGAAATGGTTTCATGCATGCATCATCATGAGGATGTGTATGTATGTATGTGTGTGTATATATATATTAAATTTATTTGGTGTTTCGTAGTATCATTATATATATATATGTGTGTATGTGTGTGTGTATATATATATATATATATATATATACGTACGTATGTGGTGGTAGTATATGAAATGCAGATTATCATAACTGTCGTTGTAATAATAACAAACCCAACTGTGTGCTGGATGGGCATGCTAATTTGCTGACAGCCTTTGTCCACTGATGACAGGTACTTTTCCTAGGACCCCACGAGCCCCTCCTGCTTCCTGAATGTGTATGCTTTCTTTCCTCCGAATAGTAGCAGCAGTAGTGCTAATCATCATCAAGCAGCGAGACCAATGACAATGAGCCTGAGATGGAGCGCACTGTCGGTGATTAAGGGTCTGTTTGGAAGCTTCTTCAGTGTCTCCCGGTATCATAAGTTCTATCAAACAGTTCAAACAGTTCAGCTTTTAATTTAGTTTTTGAGAAACTACATATTCTAAGAAGCTGTAATTAGAAGCAAAAAACTAAAAAATCTAACTTTTTCAGATTCTCAAATGCATCTGAGCTCACTAAACAGGACCTTAAAAGTCTTTTAATCACAGAGATTCCCCAAATTGGCCACCAATCCCAACCAATAAAGCCACCACTGTCCACTATTCTATTCTATTCTATTCCTTTCTCACCTCTGGCCCAGGCTCAAAAGCAGCTTCTGAATTCTGAAATTCTGAAACCCAAACGGCGCCAGCAGCCATCAACTGCTGACCATTTCGGCTAACCATGCCAGCTGGCACGGATTTAGTAACAACAATTCAGTTGCGTTTGGTCGCATTTTAATACTGCTAGCATCATGTTGAGGAAATCCGTGTTTGGAGAAATTGATTAGTACACGTGAAGTGCGTGACAGAGAATTTGCTCTCTCTCACCGGGTTTTTCATCCTATTTAATGCCCCCCATGTGGCTTGCCGGAGCCGGAGGCCGGTCTGGTACCAACTAGTACCAGTACTATACGAAAATACTGCGATAGTTAATCACGTATTGTACTATTGCTATGAATTGATTTAGGTATTTGGCCATGAGAATTCATTTAAATTTAATATCCTGCAGTAATTTCAGTACATCTGGGATAAGATTTGCTCTGAATTTGAACTGAATTGCAAGATACTAGTACTATTCATGTTCTTTTCTTGGTGAAAGGGGTTGTGAGAATCAGAGGAGAAGCTAAAGGCAAGCAATCCCAGCCAGAATACTGTACTACTCGTAGAATCGGAAGAAAGTTTCGGATACAAGGAGTGGGTATGGAAGTCACCTCAAACCACTTGAGAATCTCCTCGTAAACCGCACCGTGGAATGCTATAGATTTTGGAGAGGAAAAAAGAGTTGCCATTGTTAATTCCTCGAGAACGAAGCTAGTTGACTTGACATTTTTCTCTCTACGACTACAATTCGGTTGGCCATGGTTACTACCTGCAGATTGGCCATGAAACCAATCAAAAGCAACCAAAGAATTCTTAGCAATATCATATCCTCCTAACTAGACTTGCGAGGAAGCAACAGTAGATAAAAAAGAGAGAGAGAGAGAGAGAGAGTAGTTACTAATCTGAAAACAAAGAAATGGAGGAGTAATTAGCAGAAGTCATGACAATCAAAAGGACAGACAGGTAGTAGTAGTAGAATATCATCCTTGAATGAATGACAAATCTAATCCATCAGTTTATACACGACTTAATTAACAATAATATAAGAATCCAATCGCAATATACAGGACACACATCTTCTTCTCACTCGATTCGATTCGATTCGTGGGTACCGACCCAGACCAATTCTTTCACGGTTAAAACGGCGACAAGAAAACCAAAGGAAAGGGGAAAAAAAAGTGAAGACGAGGCAAACGAACTTTGAATCCCGGTGGTGTGAACAGCGGCGGCTGGTGGTGGTGGTGGTGGTTAGCCGCGGCAGCGGGTGATGGCGGAGCAGCCGCGGGAGTAAGGGTTGGCCTGGCCGCCGGGGCGGCAGTTGTAGTAGGAGGCGCCGCGGACGGAGCACGGCGTGGTGTCGCGCCGCAGCGCGCCGTAGCTGATGTAGCCCTGCCCCTGCAGCACCCGCCTCACCACCGCGGCGCCGTCGGCCGCCGCGTCCTCGGAGGAGAACCCGAAGCTGTCCTCCTCGCCGACCCCGAGCTCCCAGCCGAGCGGCACCTCCCCCGCCGCCGCCGCCGCTCCCCCGGCCAGCGCCAGGAGCAGCGCCAGCAGCAGCGCCGACGCCGCCAGTAGTAGAGCCGGCACGGATTTCGCCATGGCGCCTCCGCTTCTCGTGGCTGGTTTAAGCGTTGTAATGGCAATGGTGGTGGTCACCGGGCGGCGCGTGGGTGGTGGGTTTATATTATAGGAGAGAGAACACGAGTACGCGTGAGCTGCGGGTTTGGGTGGGGCCGACCGAGTTGCGTGCACCGCGTCGCGTTAGGTTTGGAGTTGGAGGCGCGGGAGGGTAAGGGTAGTAGTAGTATTTCACGGAGGCCGACGGCCGCAGCGGCCGGTGGTTCGCCGCCGATGACCATGGTGGAAAGAACTGAAGAGAAAAGAGTATATAATTAAGCACGGTGGTTCAATCCGGTTGCTGGTTGTTGGTTGCCGTTCCACTGGTCGTGGCTGACGGTGGAGGGGTTCGCACACGGTCCCGACAAAGACTAGTGCAAGTGTGCAGCTTCCTTCCTTCCGAGAGCCGCTCTCATCGGATCTCTCGCATCATTAACAGGAGGCGTACTACTGCATCATCATTGCACTGCCTTCTAACTAACCCGATGGAGTGGACAGTGGATGAGTGGAGTGGAGGGCCAAACCACCTCCAGTCAATGAAAAAAAAAGTTGAATTAAAGAAAAATAACAGAATCGTTCGCAAATATAAATATGAGTTCAAAACACGTCTATTTGTTCACAAGTATAAATTACTTTTAAGTATTACTTATTTCACCCATCATCTTCCATTTAATTTTTTTCTCATCTTATCTCAATTACCCTATATCCCCACCCTACTTTATTTCGTGATTGGTAGTAGCTTTTTTTTTAATCCTTAACTAGGAATGCCCATGCACCTTGTTTAATGCTGCTTTAATTTTTATTACGATGTCTATGTTAATTGAAGTGAACAAATCAAATCAAGTAGCAAGCATAATATAAAACGCGAAACCTTGAGTATAGAGCATAGTAGATATTGCTGGAACTTTAGTATGTCAGTCAACTCAGTCTGAGATGTGCCCATCAAATCACACGAAGGTGACGACCAAATGTGTTACACATTCAAGAGACTTGACACGCTAAAACTCTACGACATTTCAAATGCTCTAAACTCAAACTCATATAGAACTAGCCTAGGATAGTTACTAGTTACATACCATCTAAAGCATTGGCATACAGATGAAAAGAGGTGAAACTTATATTTAAGATGAAAGTGTGTATTTATATTGCTATTTGACTTGATTTTAATATTCTTTGGTTAATAATTGTTTTGGTCATTCGTTATGGTTTTCTTCTCATTACCCTTGCAACGTGTAAACTCTATAACTGTACCACCTTAAATTTATGAGGAAAAAATATGCCACAATAATGGAGTTGGTTCATATTTGGTTGTACTATGTGTGATTCTTTTTTGGAATATTTAGCATTCCAGTTTCTAAAATTTTACTAACATTTTTCTTGTGGGCTATAAATGACTTTATGGATTTATGATATATTAAAGAAAGATATTTTACCTAATTAAAGATAGACTTATATTGCTTATACTCCCTCTATCACATAAATCCGAGGAGTCAAATTTTGTCCAAAAAAATAGAGGAATTTTGTCCCAAAACTTATATTGCTTATACAATAGCTAATTCATTTTAGTATATGTTGGAGGCATGTCACGAGGACCTTCGACCGAGCTGCCGAAACACCATCCATGGCTGTCGGGGCAAAAGGCAAGTGGCGAAGGTCTGAGGATCACGAAGACAAGGATATCAGGACGAAGCGCTGGGGCGAAGCTAGGGCATTCGCCAATGGGACCAAGCCCCTTCCCCCAAGCGCTGCAGCCCCCATGATCTAGCAAGCCGAATGGCCCAAAGAGGCCCATTTAGTGGCTCAAGAAGGAGCCCAAGGTCATATTATATGTAATTACCCTCATAAATGTCACTATTATAAGGGTAGCCATGTAAATTTCCATGTACTTAGTAACCCTAGGGTGCATGGGTATGTACTAATCTTATAAATAGACTGGGAGATCCAAGAATTTCAATACTAATTTACTGCTTTACTCTCCACTGAGAGTGAACCACGTCCTTCGATGGACGCAGTTGTCATTCGACAATAGCTAGCACCAACTGTGGGGAACCCAAGCCGAAACCACCGATGCCACCTAAAAAGTTAGTGCGTGAGAGAGTGGTGACGACGAGAAGGAAGGTGAAGGAGAAGCCGAGGTGGCGGGAGAATCCGAAGAGCCTGCAAGAGGCGAACTGGGACGGAACCATCAAGAGTCGAAGGCGAAGCCTCTGTGTCCGCAGCGGGCGAAGCGGAACACCAAGCCGAAGTTACAACAACTCAAGTTCAAGCTTCGACCGTTGCCATGACCGTTGCGGGTGCGGAAGGCGATTCATCGTCGAACAAAGGGCGGAGATGGAGGCCATGCGGTAGGACATGACAAGGCTGCAGGAGACGCTTCATCAGATGCACGAGCAGCATCAGGCCTACGAAGCAGCCATACAAGCCAAGAACGTCGCTTCAGCCAAGCAAGCGACCGCTTCGACGACCATGGCAGTTGTGATGAAGGCTACCTCCGCCGCTCAAACTTCGACAAAAGCGGTGCAACCATCTTCGATGCCTCATGCGCGGGCTCAGGTAACCACTAATCAAGTAGAGATGGTTCCCGCACGTGTCCCTGTTGCCCCGACTCAATCGGAGCGGCTGATTCAAGCCCCCATGCTTCATGCTTCAACGGATGCTCGACCCTCCAGGCGCAATTCCAAGCTTTTCTTCAGCAACTGAGACAACCCCACATTATTCCAACAAACACAACCCCTTCGGCTCAAGCTGTTGGCAGACCAAGTCAAGACGCAATGGCATGGCAGCTGCTGAACTAGCAAGACCTACATTCGTCGGCCCCTCAGGGTGCTACGGTTGGACCAAGTGAGCATTACAAGTGGCTCAGCCAATTGCTCCCGTCCCACCTTAAGGCCCCGGATTGAGCTCCCCATTTGCACTGCCATACCTGGGCCTATCGCCACAGTACCAGCAAGGTGCAGCGCTAAGGGCAGGGGGTGAAAAGAAGCTACCTCTGAGCTGGGGGTTACGAAGCCACCCAATTCCACCCCAGTTCAAGTACCCAGCTGTCGTGAGGTATTCGGACGAAACCGATCCAAGCGAATTGTTGTTGATCTATGAGTCGGCAATCGAAGCGGCTCATGGCGATGAAAATACCAAGGCCAAGGTGATCCACCTCTATCACACCCAGAAATTTAGCCCCCTTTTCCTCCGCTTTTCCTCCGCCAGAGCCCCTTTCCTCTTTAGCTTTGGCGGCGGCTAGTCACCGGCAAGGGGAGAGGAGGTGGTTTTCCAAGGAGCCGTCAGGTTCCTATAGTCGGGTTCGTCCTGTTGTAAATTGAGTTTACCTCGTATTATGCCATCTCCTTTCCATTTCCTGTTTAGTTCGATGGAGATGTCAACACCCATCTTCTTTGTCCTGGCTGCCTCCTTCCATGATCAGCCTAATTAAGCTCTAAAGCGTAGCTTGCTCTACCTTCTCTGCCTTGCACCGTCTGGATGGCTAGTACAAGGTTTTTCATAGGTGTTTGGGTCGACAAGTGCAGCAGATTTGCCCAGTGGTGGGAGGTCTTCTTCCTTCACAATGATGAGATGGCGTCGGTCATTCAAATCCTCTCCAGTGAGTTTGTTGCTGCCAATTTGTTGTCCTTGTCTCCGACGGAGTATTTTCAAGGTTAGACTGAATCTTGTTTTGTTCATTGGGTTCACTTCAACCATCACTTATGAGAATTAACCGTGTCCTTGCCATCGCCATCGTCGTTTTCATCGTCTTGGTCATTGGATGAAAAAGAAGACACGAAGCAAGGACTTAGATTGCCTTTTTGATTTTCTTCTGAAGTCCTTTGCTTATTTCCAGAACCCTCTGTGTAACTTGTTCATTTTTTAGGAATCTTTCTGCAAATCGTGATGTATGTCTATTTATTCATCCTACTGTGGGTGTTCTAATCTCTTTCTATGAGAAATGTAATCTTCACTTATTTTTGTTATATGTAATGTTCTATATTAAATAAATGCACGAGTTCTTAAAAAAATCCTATCTGAAAACTCGACGGGATGACTAGTTAGGAGTGTTATGGTGTCTAATATAGCAAGAAACCGCCAATAGAAACAATCTCAAGGTGAAGCTTTATCGGTTTTGAAATTTGAGGGTGAGAAATAACCAGTTTTGTAGTTCACGAGAAAAATGGAATTCAATGAAATTAAGTTCATGGGCTAAGGTTGAGTTTGAGTGAGCATCTCATCTTAGTTAATACATCGTTTTCTGTAAGCTTGTTTCCCGAATAACTAAAGACTATCTTTTTTTATAAAAAACTTTCTATACAAAACTGAAAAGTTTGCAACGGTTAATTGTACAATTGTTTTTTCTCATTTTGCGTGACGCGGAATAGCCTAGTTGTTCCACCCAAACGAATTGAACCTAAGAATGGACTTTACCATTAGAAACATAAGACATATTTTAGTTAACAAACCAGATTGTACCAAATTTGTTTTCTTACGGTTATAAAATCATAGTCACAAAAAATAATTTCAAACATGAATCGAACCGTATGAATTTTTACGACAAAACCTAAATAATGTTTGGATTAACCGTTAGTCGAAACTTAAAATTCATTCTACGTTCAAAAAATGCTTTATATTTCTGAACGGAACGGAGGGAGTAACATAAGAATCCAACAGTAACATACAGGACGAGACACAAAACACATTTTTATTCACTCGGTTCGTGGACAGGGGGCACCGACCCAAGGCCAAATTATTTCACAGCGCGGAGAGAAAGCCAAAGGAAGACCAGTGGAGAGAGAGTGGGAGGCTAGCGAGTTAATAGTTTTTTGAATCAGCCGCGGCAGCGGGTGATGGCGGAGCAGCCGCGGGAGTAGGGGTTGGCCTGCGCGCCGGGGCGGCAGTTGTAGTAGGAGGCGCCGCGCACAGAGCACGGCGTCGTGCCACGCTGCAGCGAGCCGTAGCTGATCATGTTGTCCTTCCCCTGCAGCACCCGCCGCACCACCGCGGCGGCGCTGTCCGCCGCCGCCTCTTCGGAGGACCCCATCCCGTCGTTGCCGTCGTTGCCGCTGATCCCCAGCTCCCACTCCCAGCGTCGGAGCGGCGCCTCCCCCGCACCCGCGGCCAGCGAGAGGAGCAGCAGCGCGCACACCGCCGCTGCAGCGGGCACGGTCGCGGCTCTTGCCATGGCGCCTCTGCTGATCTTCCTTGCTGCAGCTAGCGTACGTAATGCTTCTTTGTTCGACATTTGTACTACAAAAACTGGCAAGTTTTGAAGCCTGCACATGATGTGTTCGATAGAATGCTTGTAAGTGACAGTAAGTTCACATTTATTTTGGGTAGCATCTAGCATGCTGCATGGCTACATATAAGCATCTAGATGTGGATTTAGTGCTGCCCCTTCTTATCAGATGAATAGGAAGAGCACATTTTTATTTTACAGCATTGGCATTACTTTGTGGAGCACAATTAGTCTGATGAATTATGAATGTTTATGTTGGTTTTACTTACTTTTGGGTAGATCAAATGGATTTTGATCTTGATATGTGTACATTTTTGGGTAGCTCGATTCCATTTGATGTTGGTATGGTCACTTTTGGAGGTAGTAGTAGCTACAGTAGGAGTTAGGATTTTGGTGATGTTAAATCTGAAGCCAAGTGAGTTAGCATGGATGAAAATACATGAGCAACAACTATTCTTGGATCTGTTTGTTTTTTTAAAACAAAATAAAATCTGGTATACTAAACCGTGCGTCAACTTTGTGCCCATATTAAACTTACATATCAAATCTTTATTGTTACACATAACTAATTTTGTGCAACTGAAGATGCATGGCAAGGTTGCCCTCAATGAGAGGATGCATGACAAGGTAGGCAATGAGCAATTTATTCCTGAAGAGCTTACTAATGGAGTGAAAATTGTTTTGGGAATTTAGATGGTTTTATTGTGTTGTCTCTGTTTCTTTCGATAGCTGTTGCTTCCATTCAGTTTGCAATGGCATCAATTGGTTTGTACTGAAAAATTCTGTTACTAGGCTTTCTTGGTGACATGCAGCTAGCTAATGCCAGTAAGTATTGTTCTTGTTATGCTTGCACGAAAGCAATAAATGGATATATTCATAAGTAAACTCCATGCGTTTGTAATCAGTTTTTTAGACACGTATATGTAATCTAAACCTCTCTATATGCAATGAATGCAAGCAGCCATGCTTTAGACAATGCTTCTTTTTTTTTTCATTTTAATCGAGAGCATGTACATATTTGGTGCAATGTTAACCAAAAGCCTATTTTTTGTTTACATTTTTGGACAAAAAGGCATTACGCCCGGCTTTACGGAAAGCTTAAATTGGTCATACTGAAAAGTACAGAGAAAATCACTAGTACAAAACCGATTTTCCTAGACGCCAAAACATAAATTTTGCGTGCGGATCGGAGATCCATATGCAAAAAAGTTATGTAAAAAAAATCTGATTTTTGCGTCAGGGTAGTGCACCCGCACACGAAAATTCGGATTTTCGCGTATGGACGTTTAAACCAGCCGTCTGCGAAAATAAAAAATCACAAAAAATATAAATTCCAAAAATGCAAGAAACCCTAGATCCACCCGGCCACCGCCGCTGGTGCGCGCATCCTCCTCCTCTCCCCATCGGATCCGCACGGGGGAGGGCCGCCGTCGGAGCCCACACCCTCCACTATCGGAGGAGGCCGCCATGCACGGGGGACCACGGAGGAGGTCGCTGCGATTCGTCGCCACGCCCGCCACCGCTGCTGTCGCCACCAGGGTTCACAAAACCGATGGAATTTAACGAAAACCAATCAGTTTGTGAAAACTAGTCGGTATTCACCGGTTTCCATACAGTGTTGACTGAAATTCGTCTGTTTTTACCGGTTTTCGATCGGATTCGGTAAACCGGTGAGGAGCGATTTTTACTTCGAAATCGAAAAGGTAAACCCTGGTCGCCACTGCCATCACCAGTTAAAGCCTACCGTTGGGAGGGAGGAGAGGGGAGAAGAGAAGGCTGGGAGAGGAAGAGGAGTGGGGGAGGCCGGGAGAGAGGAGAGGAGTGGACCAGGAGAGAGGAGTGGGTGGGAGAGATAGAGATGAGGGGAAAATAAAAAAAAAAGAGCGGAAAGAGGAGGGGGGTTGCATGCGGGTGAGCATGTGAAAATACCTTTATTTTTCCATACGGACGTTTTAAGTAGCCCGCTTGGAAATTTTTTTTCATGCGGGTCTCTTAAATAGCCGTATGACTTGCTCTCCTTATAATATTTATTCGACAATTTTTCCATTTGATTTTCTCACAACAAATCTGGATTGCAGATTTGAACAAACCAAGCAAAATCAATGAAAGAATCATTTAGCAATACGGTTATTTTGGTTGACACTATCGCAGAGATCAGGAGATTGCTCAGGCTCGAGCGCTCGATTTGGAGAATAAAAATCGGACGGTGATACTCCTACACGCATGCAAGTATACAACTAGTCTAGGCTTGGCATTTTTGCCCATGGGTCCAGGTATCCGCGGATACCCGGTCCGATGGGTATGGGCATGGGTCTGTTTTTTACTCGTGGATAACCCATGCTCGACCTGGTATATAAACAATACTAATTTTAACCCAATATTACAATGTTGGTTCCCTTCTCTTGGTCCATTTGGCCCATTAATCAGAGAGGCATATATGCCACTATCAGACCTAAACTCTAAAATCCCTAATCTATCCACCCAGGCACCCCGCACCCAGCCAGGCAGGCGGCGCGGCGGCGGAGCAAGGGGTTAGGGTTAGGGTGGCTCACGGCGGCTCCAATCCCAAGGCGGCGGCACGGCGGGCCGGCGGTGGCTGCTCCAGGGGCGGCGGCTCCAGTGCGGCGGTGGCGTGGTGGGCCGGTGGTGGCTGCTCCAGGGACGGCGGCTCCAGTGCGGCGGTGGCACGGCGGAGCATTGGGTACCCACCGGGCATGGGTATGGGCATAAAATTTTGCCCGCTAACCATGGCGGGTAGAGTTCGGGCGTCGGGTCGGACATGGTTTTGCTTTACCCGTGCCCGACCCGGCCCATTGCCACCACCCCTAAACTAGTAAGTTTCTTCTCCTTCCTTTTTCTCTCTTTAAATATTCTCCTAAACTACTTATCTAATCTACGATCTTGCTACACCATTGGATTCGTTGTAATTAAATATTTATAGCAAGATATCAATCATATTCTTATAAAATAAAAAAACATGTGTTCCAATCTATTTAAATTCAATGTATCATATGTGATTGTGACATGTTTCAATGTGTGTCTTCAGTGTGTTTCACAAAATTCACCGAACTACCTGCCACTAATCTCTCTCCTCTCTCTCTCCACTCCATCCATACATGTATGCATGCATTTTAGCGATATTTAAAATGAATTTTCTCCTAAACTACTTATCCAATGTACGATCTGATCACACCGTTATGTTCGTTGTAGTTAAATCTTTATCACATGATTATATTTTGATGAAAGAAAAATATATGTTTCAATCCGTTATCACTTGTTGTTTCATACGTGATAGCATCATGTTTCAATGTGTATCTTTACCGTGTTTCACAATAATTTTAAATGGTAAAGTTGCTGATTTTTTTCATCATATATAATTTAATGTTTTACTTGTTGGTCATAACCGCCCGATTTTTTTGATGGATCGGGTGACTGATCCATAGGTTCCTCCCAAAGATCACAATGGTAGAAAATAGCCCGGACATCATTTTAACAAACGACATTTATTCAGAAAAAAGGAGATAATTTTAACAAGCGTCCGTGTTTTTCGATTCGCACATTTTTAAATGTTACTTACCTGATATTCCCTTGTTAATATCATGGATGCTAGCTACTATAACCAACAAGAAAGCAAGGAGAGAAATGGACAAATTGGAACAAGAAGTAATAATTCACAAGGACAGGACAGGTAATCATCCATGAATGATGAATCCATCCATCAAATTAGGAGTATACACGATTTATTTAATTAATATATATAGAGTAGGAGTACCGGACACACATGTACATGTCTCTTGACTTTAGATTAGCGGGCACCAATCCCGACCAATTCGTTCACATTTCAAAAGGAGAGGACAATTAATAAAAGAAGACAAAATAAACAAAATATGTATAGACTAGACGAACTTTGAATCAAATCCCATTTCAACAGTATTGGTGGTGGAAGCGGTGGGCGATGGATCATCCCCTGCACTGGGTGATGGCGGAGCAGCCGCGGGAGTAGGGGTTGGCCTGCGCGCCGGGCTGGCAGTTGTAGTAGGACGCGCCGCGCACGGAGCACGGCGTCGTGTCGCGCCGCAGCGCGCCGTAGCTGATGTAGCTCTGCCCCTGCAGCACCCGCCTCACCACCGCGGCGGCGCTATCCGCCGCCGCCTCTTCGCGGGGGAAGCCGAACGCGCCGACGTCGCCCCCGGCGCCGACAACCCCGAGCTCCCAGCTGAGCGGCACTTCCCCCGCCGCCGCGGCTGCTGCCCCGGCCTGCGCGAGGAGCAGCGCCAGCAGCAGCGCGGACGCCGCGGCCACGGTGGCGGGTCTCGCCATGGCGCTCGACGCGGAGGTGGAGGAGGAGGATTTGGTTGCTTGCTTTGCTCGTCCTCTCCGCGTCGTAATGGTGGTGGTCGCCGGCCGCTGGGTTTAATTATAGGAGACAGAAGAGGGGGTTGGCGGGGTTGTTTGGAGGCTGAAATTTTCAATCAATATATTAATATGAGTAAATTGCATCACCAGTACAAGAACTTGCCGGGTGAGTGTATTTAGTGCATAAACATATAAAATGCTTGTTTTGGTTCATGAACTTATCTGGTGTGTGTGGATGAAGGTAAAAATGACACTACATGGCTAAATTATTTATTTAGTGACTGATTATGATACTATATAAACATATATTGCTATTAGACATACACCTCTTTAATAAATATAATAGAATATAGTAGTAGTAGAAAAAGATGAAAAAACCGAGTAA
This sequence comes from Oryza punctata, assembly GCA_000573905.2. Classification (NCBI taxonomy): domain Eukaryota; kingdom Viridiplantae; phylum Streptophyta; class Magnoliopsida; order Poales; family Poaceae; genus Oryza; species Oryza punctata. The sequence continues at coordinate 15,684,974 of CM002488.2, forward strand.
TGATATTTTGGTCCTCATTCGCATAAACTAGACAAGTTCGTGTACTGAAAGTAAATTGCACCCACCTTTTGTGTACCACCAATATAATTTATATAAAAAAGAAAGGTCACGAAAAATTCAAGCAATCATAACTCTCTTTTATAATCTCACCATGTTTAATTGTTACCCTTCCCTCTCTCTCTCTTTCATTCTGCCGAAAGGAAAAAAAAAGATTTGACAGGACCATTTTAATATTTTTCAATTACTAAACAGAGTTCATGAAATACTAAATGAAAATTATATAAAAAAAAATCGAAATCAAACATTGAACTCAACTTGTTTATAATGGTATTGTATGCTGTGTGCATCTTTTGATGGCAAACTATTTTCATTAAATTTCATCTAGTGTACCTTGCCCCCATAAAAAGTGGTAATTTCTACTTGTGGGGGTAGGGAGAGTCGGGAGTTGTTCAGAGGAATCTGTCCAGGGTAACAAACGTCTGATGACCGGGTGGCATGTACCATGGTAACTTGAGAGGCAAAGTCTAGTGCAGGTGTGTGTATTTCTGACAATCTACCTAACAAATAAAGCATAAGCCTCAATCCGCTTTTCCTATATATAAATGAAATACATCTGTAAATATCCTCCAGTCTAACCACAGCGAGTTCGGTTAAACTTAGTATTAGTATTTGTGCTCGTATTTACGATTAATTATTTTCTGTATGTAATGCTCGTTCATAGGAAGCGTTCTTTGGGAAAAAAAGTACGGTGCTAGTCAAACTATTTACTTAATTGGTATATTTCGTTGCCTCTTATCTGTGAAGCATTAACGTACAACAGACGCTCTAAAACAAAGTTACAGCGCTGTAAAAAAAACTTATTTTGTATTTGATTTCTTATTTATCTTCTTTTGTTTGGATTAGGAATGTAATCTTTTCTGCTCGGACGACAAAAAGTTGGCAGTCCAGATAGCATGTGCATCGCGACTTAAGAGTTGATAGCTAAACTAAAGTAAAGCCATAGGTGTGAGTGTGAAAACTATCTGACAATGCAGGCGTTGTCCTCATGCTTTTTTTTTAAAGAAAAAAAAGGAAGATCATGAAAGAAACAAATGTAAGCCCTATGTACACAAGTCGTCTTCAAAGCTGCAGATCACGTTGCCACCATTGACTCGGTATCCTTCGGTCGTATATATCCGTGCAATGCAATGGCAAAAACAAATTAATATGATACTATGATTTGCACTGCAAGCGTGCAATGGATTGGACGGGTCACACATCTGCGTGACTGCGTCCACAGGGTTTGTTCTGATTCTCAAATCAACTTGTATTGTTTTTATGTTTACAGCGATATCCTTATAAACAGAATTTTCTCTTTTTCTTATTGTATTTTGTGAAAAACGAGGAGTTTTTCAAATAAAAAACGAGGAGTTTTTCAAATAAATCGCAACGGGGCGTCGGTCGTTCGGAGGACGTATACAGTATTCCAAGCAAACACGAGGAGCTTTTTGCAAAAAATGTCAACCAAGTGTAAACATCTCCAAGGAAAAAAACAATTATAAAAATGAGAAAAAAGGGAGCAGTTAGGAAGTTTATGAACTAAAGATTAAGCGACAGTTGAGTTTAAGCTAGTGAGGGTGTATCAATAACGGAGCCAGAAAATTTCTACGTGTAGGGCTGAGGTAATGAGATGAAATATTTTCACAAATTACATAGCATTTTTTAAAATTATAATAAGGATTATGGATTATGGAGCTAGATATGGGGCTTAAGCCCTAGCTGATACAATCCCTGGGGTGCATGAGTATGCAGTGATCTCCCTTTTTTTAATTTCTTTTTTGGAGCAACATATATACTCGCTGATACAATCGTACTGATACAAACACTGGAGCTACCGGTATACTGTATGTAGCGACTGTCCAAACATGATTTGAAAGAAAAACAATATATATGGCTACTAAGAAATAAAAAATAATATGTGGGACACACTGAGGACAGGAATTCAGGATGCTCCACATGGTATCGATACTATATATGGATTTGATTAAGAATAAACTTCGGTGCTGAAAAGTGTGCGTAACCCTCACATCAATTGAGGTAGACAGTAGACCTGATCCATATTTAATTTTTATATATACTTAAATATTATTACAAGTATAATTATGAAAATGGCCCCTCCCAAATCGTGCATAATACCAAGTTATAAACGGCTTAGATGAGAATACCATATATATAAAATAGCTGAAAAAATAATGTAAAAGACAAAACCTATGTGAAAATGAACTAATTACTGTTAGAACTGTTCTAATTACACATCTACAATAATTAGACACTATCTATATAAATCTCTATGTTTTTTAAGAAAATATCCAGAGCCTCTCCATCAATAGTAATGATTTAAAATAAAACTGAAGTCCTTTGTAATATAAAATATCGCTCTGCCCCAGAGGCAACGCGGGCAGCGATCCCAAGCCACGCCGTCCCCTTCCTTTCCCTCCTCTCCCCTGCCTCGCTACCACCTGAGCAGCCACTGGCAAAGCCTGCAAGGAAGGCGGTGGAGGGGCTCCCTCTCTCCCTCGCTCGTGGTCAAGGCGATTGGGGCACCGATGAGACGGGAGGAAGGGAGCAAGGTGCCGGCAACGACGTCCAATTCCGGTGACGCCGAGCTCGGATCCAGCCCCCCTCTTGCCGAATCTGGCACTCCCACTGGCAGGGAGCCGGGTGGGACTCTCCGGCGGCAGCGACGGTCTAGGTGGGGCCGGGAGTCGCAGGGTGGTGGCGGCCCATCTCGTCCAGCGCTGGTGACCTGACTCCCCACGCCCGGCGCTGGTGCACCCATCCCGAGTTGTGGTGGCGGCGACGTAGCGGCGTCGGGCACAGGTGGTGGTGCGAGTGGGACGGTCGGATCTTGCTCCTCTAGGTCCAGATCTGGTGCGTCCTCAGTCGGACTTAGGTGTGGCCGGCCCCCGATGGTGGTGGCGGCGACGAGGTTGCTCAATGGAGCTTGGGTGGGCTATGTGGCCATCCGGTGGCACCGTTGATTCGGCTCTGCCACTCGGTGTAGTGTGGTTGTTGTGCAAGTGGTGTGAATAGTGTAGGTACCTTCGGTGTACAGGTGGCATTTGGATGGCTTCAACTTTGGATGCAATGGTTGAAGGGAACTCCGAGGTGAAAGTCTTGGTCCACTTGCCGGTGCTAGCAATGGTGACGCTCTCGGGCGTCGTTCTCCTTCTCGAAAGTGTTGCTATTGGAGCCCTTGTAAAGCCCACATCAAGGGATTTCTCCATGTGAAAACCTTAGATTTGTTAGGATTGGATGATGTCGTCGTTCCATAGGCGCATCCTTTTTGAAAGGTTCGTTTTAGGAGTTCTTTTTTCGTTGTTGGACCGCTGCTTTTTAGGTTCAGTATGTATATCAGTGTCAGGGTTTTCACCAGTTTTTAAATTAATCGTGCCGTTATAAAGTTTTTGGATCCGGTTTTTCTTATAAACTGGATCAACTCTCTTTTATAGTGAAATTGCAGGGGCTCCCTGCAGGTTCCCTCGAAAAAAAATTAGAATAAATAGAAGAAAAAATAAATCAGATTTGTCTATTAATACAGAAATCATAAATCTAAATTTGGAAAGTTAAGAACCCATAATTATCATCCATAAATTGATGAATAATGAAGGCAAATTATTGAATTTTTTAATTCTGAAATGTAAATATGAATTCCTTATTTTTAAATAAATAGAATTGAAAATTGAATTACACATGAATATACAAATTTGCAGAGATGTTCAGTGAAAAAAATAGTCTAATTAAGATACATATGTATATGGATACATATTGAAATAAATGTAAAATTAATAAAAGTATTAGGATAAGTTAGTTTTTTTAGAAAAACGAGTTGTGCATAGATATGTGTTAAAAAAGTATTTTTGATAAAAAAAGCATTTGGTTGAGTCAGACTCTACACATAATTTCCAACGAATTATGAAGGAATTATTCTTTTTCAGAATTTCCATCAATTAGTCAATTTTACTAAATGGTTTCTTAGGAACGATGAATGATCATCCTCTCGTCCATTTCATTTTTTATATTAATGGTTCGTTAGACTACAATAAAGTGTTTAACCTAAGTATTCAGTCATTGATTAAAATTAAGCCACGCAGATATCTGTAGCTACGTGTGAATGCATGGGCGGCGAATGACCGGGCAAATAACCATGCAAACTTAATTCCAATTAATTACTACACTGTGTACCATCTTCTAGAACGGCCGGTCGATCGATACCAATAATGATTATCGTTCAGTAATCGCTCTCCTAGCTGACTGATTAATTAAGGTGCTTTATATTACGAGTCGTTTGATTATTTATCTAATTAAATTTTTTAAGTTTGTAGAAAAATATATCAATATTTTCAACCCAAATTAAATATATTATTAAAATATGTTTAATGTTTCATTTAAATAAAACTAATTTAATATTTTAGATGTTGCTATTTTCTTCTATCAATTTGGTCAAATTAAGAAAAAAAGGTTGATTAGAAAAAGCCAAACAATTTATAATATGAAAATGAAATGGATAGAGTATATCATAACCCAGGATTAGTGCCAATAATCCGATCCAACTGCCATTAATTAAAGAAAGCAAACCTCTGCAATGCATACAGGAAGAAGGAACACTATCTTCTGGATGTTCCAATTTTCATTGAGATGCAAACGCATTAGCTAGGTACGTTGGTCTTTCTTCTCTCCCTCTCTCTCAATTGTTTATTGGTCGTGGTTACGTTCTCAGATCTCTTTTGAATATACTAGAAAATACCCGTGCATTGCAACAGGAATTGTGAAGGCTAGAAAATTGAGGAAAAGTTGAGAAAAATTTACATTATATAATTAATTGAAATACAAATTTTCTGAAATATTGGGGTATTTTTTATGTAGGTAGGTGTATAATTAAGTAAGTGTGAGAAATAAAATGATATGGTTGATTTAGTTTTATTAAATTCTCCATCATTATTTACACTATTTCGAATTTTGTTGGAGTTTCCAGAGCTTAATTGCTAATTTTGATAATACATTATTTCAGTATTTATTTAAATAAAAATCCTCCATTCTCCCTATGGGCCATTTTCAACCCATTTTATTCTTCCGCCCGCAACCGAGCCGGTATTTTCCACCTTTCTCCTCCCCTCCACTCCAGCCCGAAAGCACCCATCCAGCCCAGCAATAAGTCTCATTGGGTTCCGCTACTCATATCACTGCGGTGTGCCCCATCCGGATGTCTAACTTAAGTGTTTTGTTGGATCGGGCGGCATGCGTGCGGCCCATTAAGCGACCGTGGCCCAGGAGTGCTACGGCCCCCCGATGGAGGTTGACCCGACGCAGAACCAATCTGGACCGTTCGTTTTGATGGACGGCTTAGATCGGTTCTGAATCCATCAAAACTCCTGGGCTGAAAAATCCCTAACCCTAATTTCACTTCCTCTCCCCTCCCACCATAGGCCACCTCTCCTCCCCATCGGCGGTGCCACTCCGCGCGCCTCCCACACTGGCGGTGCCCCACAGGCCACCTCCCCTCCTCCACCGGCGGCACCTCCCTGCGTCCCTCCCCCATCGACGGCAACTTTCTGTACCCCTCCCACCCCGGCGGCGCCCCTCCGCGCCCCTTCCCACCAGCGGCACCCCTCCGCGCCCCTTTCCACCGGCGGCACCGCTCCCCCTCCCTCTCCTCCCACCGAAGGCTTCTTTCCTCCTCGTCGGAGTGTCGCCGCCCGCCCTCTCCTCCTCAGATCCGGTGGGTTGGCGGCTCCCTGGCGGCGTGGCGGCTCAGGATTGGCTCCTCAGCGCAGCGGTGGGTCAGCAACTTCTCGGTGCAACGGCGGTGCGGCTGCTCCCGGGTGCAGTGGTGGCTCAGATGTTCCCCGACGCAACGGCGGGTCAACGGCGGGGGAGGTCCGTCAAGGAGAAGCTGCGGCCTCCCGCTCGCCGCTCCATCTTCTCTCATCATATTGCGTTTAATTTAATATTTTGGATGATTTTGTGATGATTCTGATTTGGATTTGGATTGAGATTTTATTTTTGGGTTGGATTGTGATGATGTGGGATTTGGAGAGAAGGTGATGGACAGATGAAAAATCGTTGTATGGACGAAACGGAGAAGTGACAATCAGAAAATTAAGTAGTTAAAGATAATTATCAATACTCTCATTCAACTATGAATGACTAAACAGCGGCATGAGTGGTTTACTAACTCGTTGAAATTTGGTGAGAGCAGATAGAGATAATCATGTACAGGACAGGATCGACATTGCCGGATATTTAGCGATGTCAAAATATACATCACCTGAAAAGAGCAGTAAAAGGTGGAACTGGGGGCTGAGGGAGGCTACGAAACCTTAGGGATCAGCTTATACAGATCAGTTCATTTAAAACCATTACCTACCAGTTCTACCAGTTTATATATAGAACCGATACCTACCTTTAAAAAACTAACTATTGGTACCGATTCTAAATAAAAACCGATGCTTATACTATTAATACGGTTTGCTAAAAAGAACCGATAACTATACTAAATGAACGATAGTACCGATTTTTAATTAACCGGTACTATACTATGTATACATAGTTACTGGTTAATTAAAACTGGGACCTACACCTATAAAAAACTAACTGGCCCACAGTCTGTTAGACATAAAAATCTACGCTGACCTCCTCTCCTCGCACTCCCCACCTCCCCTCCCAGATCTCCTCCAACTCCCACCTCTCCTCCCACTACCCACCTCTCCTGCCAGATCTCCTCCTCCTCCTCTCTTGCCCCTTCTCTCTCGCCGGCGATGGCTGACGACCCCCTCGACCCACAGCCACCGTCGCCACCACCAACAGAAGTGCAGCCACGAACGCCACAGGTAGCCCCTGTGATCCCATCCCCGTACCCCTCCCCCAGGTGCTCCTCTGCCCCCTCGCGAGGCATTTGAGCATAGCCGGCGAACGGCGCGACGACAGTGGCTGGGAAGGAGGTGGCGGCCGACATCGTGGGCGCATCGGCGGCGCTCGCAGAGGCGCTCACGGAAGCGCATGGTGCATGGGCACGGTGTTGCTCGGGGAGGTGCGTGTCATGTGTGCGCGGCGGCGCTGCACATCCCCGAGGACGTGGCGGCCAGCGGCAGGCAAATAGGAATTTTTTTTATTCATTGGATACTATAGGTACCGGTTCAAGGATAAGAAACGGTACCTATAATCTCTATAGATACTGGTTTTAGAATCGATACCTATATGATTAGGCATTAGTATCACTAAATTGGTACCAGCTAGAAAACCAGTACCTGTAGCTGGTTCCTAACAGGTACCAAAAGGGTTATCTATACTAATGTCTCGCGAATTGCCGTGCGAAACCAGCTCCTTCTCCCCTTCCCCTCAGATTCGTAGGGTCAGAGCCCCTCTTTTCTCTGTATATCCACTGTCGGGCAAGTCCTGTTTGTCGAGTTTACTCGTACTGTTGCTTTTGCACTAGTGGAGAAGGGGTTTTTAACCTCGGTTCGTAACCCCCTCTAATCCCGGTTATGCAACCGGGACCACGAATCCGAGACTAAAGATGCTGGCGCTACCATCTTTAGTCCCGGTTGATGTTATCAACCGGGACTAAAGATATTTTTCTTTTCTTTTTAAAGGTTGCTGGTTCTGCTAGCTGCTTGATTATATATTATGCATATATATGTATATATAATATGTGTGTATATATTTAATATTTGTATTTATACATATATTACATATATATGTATAAATACATGTATATGCATAATATATACGTATATATAATTTGTAATATATTGTATATATATGTATAAATACATATTTATCACATATATATATATGTTCCTTAAATATATGCACTCAAGTAAATATATACTTATATTACCGAAATGTACTCACACACATAAGTATATGTATACACATCTAAAACATACATATGTAACAATTCTTCGTTAATTCTTATTTCTATTGTATATTACGAAGAAACTTAAGACATGTTATACATGGGATCATGATCAATAGGTCTTCCATCGTAGTGGAATTCTCCCGCGGGATTAATTATTTGTTCATTGATAAATCCCATCAATTGTTCTTGAACAACCTTTATAAATTCTTCGTTGGATAGTTTTTCCCTCATGTAAATTGAGATATAAGTATATGAAGTCAATAAGAAATCGATGGGATAATGTATGAATGATTTTTACGTACTTCCAGATCCTTGTCACTATTGATTTGGTGTACAATGCAGTGAGTATGTTTGCAGACGTAGTAGCCGCACAAGTTATTCCCCTGCTCTTGTTTTGCACACTTAAGGAGAAACGACGAGAGATTTAATGTACCAGTTTTTTCTAAACAAATTAACGATTCAATATGTTTTTGGAGCATGTACTCACCAGAAAATTTAACCTCCTGCCAAGTTTTTCTTTCCAAACCCCGAAGACCAATGTACAGAACTTTGCTCATGCCCTATGTAGAGTTGGAAGCTATGATTAAATATCATAGATCTGTATAGTAGCAATAGCAGTGTTCGTAATTAATGTCAGTTGAATAGATATCATTACCTGTCTATCGCTTCAAAAATCTTGGCGAAAGTAGACTCCGGTTTATCCATTGAGTCATAGACATGGACTTTGCAAAGTGAAAGGTCGAAGAGGAGAAGGACCCAATGGAATCTGCAAATTGCGTGAGATAATACATATGTCACGGTATGAGTATGAGGAAGAAGTTGGTACGAATTAGAAAGACAGTTCAAACTCACTCTGTGTTATAGGGCAATAGTATGTAGGTCTTGTAATGATACTGCACTAGAAAATGAACAATATTGTCCTCTGTAGCTTCCTCAAAGTCCTGTATCATTTCGACATTGACTTTGCAGGGGTCCATGAATCCAATATTGTAAATCCCTTGTTTACGGCACGATTGAATCTCCATTCTACAAAGGATAAAGGAATTTGCATCAACTATACGCACAATGTAACCATTGAACGGTCCATAGAAGGAGCTAAGGAACAAAAATAATTTTTCTTAAACGATACTTACAAAACCCAGCAGCTGAGAATGGAGACGTCGAGGGCATCTAGTTGGTATACATCAAATACATCCTCGAAGTTGATCCACAGGACATCATCTCCTTAATAGTAATCTGTGTTTCTTATCCTCGCTCCAACCATCGTTCTTCCTTTGGGTGAATGTTCCATGTACCATTGATGGAAATGGTACATTTGTGTAGAGAGGGTGTTCACCTGAACAGGCTTGACAAGCGGTTCACCGAGTTTAAATTTGTATTTCAAATTGGCTTCGGTCGCTATGGTTATTGGTGCATTTCCCACTAGCTGCTCCCTGTTCAAACCCGTCTCTTTCATCCATTGCCTTAGTTCCGCCTCACCGGGTGGTAGCAACGGCTCAACTGATTGTTTCGGTTGCTTTCCGAGTTGATGCCCTTCTTTGGTCCTTCGTCTTTGCTTCCTAGACGACTTCATCATCCATCGGTCATAATCCGAAAGTAAAGCCCTATTGACCGGTTCGCTAATCTTCTGAAAAAACTTCTTAGCAGCCGGATCTATGGGAATCTTCTTTTGTGGGCTGCGTGACTTGAAGAACGCCTTCACTTCCGCTCGTACGACCTTGTCAGTCTCCTCGGGAGTGCGGTCGTACACCCTTTTCTTGAGAGCGGGGTGTAGGAGCCGGTGCAGGCGAAGGAGAGGGTGCAGGCGGAGGAGAGGGTGCAGGCGGAGGAGGCGGAGGTGGAGGAGCCGACGCAGGCGGAGGAGAGGGTGTAGGTGGATGAGACGGAGGAGAAGACACCGCTGCTCGTTCGGGAAACACGATGTACCGCTTACACCATAGTACAATGCCATGGGCTGTGTCTCCTAGTTTTGTCTCCCTGTCTCCTCCAGGGATGTCTAGCTCGAGATCCTCGAACCCTCATTTCACCAATTAACCTTCGACCTTTGAGTACCTAGGTGGAATCGGTCTGCAATGGTATGTCCCTGAAGGGTCCACTGGTACGGCCATGCCCGACGCCACCTTCACGAGAATCAAGGTACTTAGTAATTAACAGATACATGCATCACCTTTTGCAATTTATAATACATATATCATAAAACTACGAGCATACCTTGAGTGATATGTTCTTGAAGGGACTGTGCTGCTCACAAGGTGTCTGCCGCGTGATTTCATCTACGGGGTACGATGGGTCGCCGTGAGCTGGCCTTACTACACCTTCTATACCCTGTTCTCCTGATTTCCCTGTAGAAGCACAGCTACTGCGATTGCTTGAGGGGCTCACCATGATAGGAGGGATATACGTGTCACGCCCAGAAATTTATCCCAAATTCCCAGACTATTTTGCGTATAAATCCCTGTCCAGAAATCAAGCCAGGGTACACAAAACGACAAATCAATATCCAGATCCAAACGTGAATAAACCGTAAATACTTACAAAAGAGGCGCTTAGTCCTCACACTGAGAAGAAAGCAGCAGCGGAAAACGGTGGCGATCCTAGCGGGGCTTCAGCTCCACTCCACAGGCAAAACTCAACTGAGGTATAAGCCTTGGTCTTCTAACTTCGTCTTCAGCTCAGAAGCACTACACTTCTGAAAGGGGGAATAATAGCAAGGCTGAGTACAACCACCGTACTCAGCAAGCCACACCAACGATGCATTCGTGCAAGGGGAGACAAGGAGAGTTTGTGGCTATTTACATAAAGGCGGTTGTAAACATTTATAGTTGAAAACAGTAAAACAGTTGATTAATTAGGGCAAGGTTAAACATCTCCACTGAACAACGCTACACCACGTTGAACAGGCCCAACCATCCCACCTGAACTAAACCAGTTCATTAAGTCAAATTATTTTAGAGTGAGACTAATCACGGTGAATCTGGTTGACCGCCCATAACTGCGGGCACGGCTATTCGAATAGTTTTACTCTGATCAGAGGTGTACAACTGTACCCACAAGACACAGCCCCATGACACGTTTCCGTGCCTGGTATACCACCACGGTACCCCGAAAAGGGACTGTGACAGGACCCTTCGCATAACCCTCTCTAGCCAAGCACACCACACCTCAGGTTTCACCCCCGTCCCCAGCGGGCAACGGGCAGTCCCCTCTCATGCCTAGGTGAATTCGGAAGCGATAGAGGCCGTCGCAGGGCCCGCCCCGCTCCATCACGCCCACCCTTGCCTGGGAGCGTCGGCTAGAGAAAAGCTAAACTACAAGCCCAGCCGTTGCCCACGCTAGCTTGTGGTAAGTACGGTAAGTTCTTCCAGGGGTTCCCGCGAACCGGTCCTTAATTGCCATGGGTGCGACTAGCAAAACCATACACCCACAGCCCACCACTAATCCATATTTTAGTTGGATAGTTACGACCAACGAAACGTGGCCGACATGTTTCGAGCTCGCGGCTCATCAAGATACTATAAATAGATAATGTAATTATCCCATATTGTGAGCTAGTGGTATTAAGCATGGCTAAGTGTAAAATAATTCTAGCTAGGTCGACATGAGACACAAGCTAGTCAAATTATCACCCAGTTTGACAAAGAAAGGATATCAAGTGAATATGGCTCAAGCGAGTAGATGGGTAAACCCTATTCCCGTGCAATTAGCAAAACATGCAGTTTATTTGTAAACGGTAAAATATTTTATAAATTGGGATCAAAATGCTCAAGGGGATTTGTGCGACTTGCCTTGCTTCTTCGATTGATCTTCCGAACTCTTTTCCACGCGAACGCGATCGTCCGAAATGGCGGAATCTACACGTTGGCACGCGAAATGAGGAAAAACACTAATAAAAACCAAATAAACAGTACATGAAAAGTAAACAAACATGTAGAGCTCAATTTTAGATGAATTTTGCAATTTGAATGGCTCAATTTGGAGTTCGTATGAATTAGTTATGAATTTTAGAAGTTTTGAGCCACTTTAATCAATTTCTAGAATTAAATACGATTTATGACGCAATTATCAAATATTTTCTTAAGGAAAAAGGCGCTGACCAGTGGGCTCCACGCGTCAGCGAGTCAAGGGGAGGCTGGTCCACGGTGGACTCGGTCCACCGCGGCCCAAACGGCGCCGTGGACCAAGCCCACCGGTCCATGGGTGAAGGCAGCTAGGACGTGGCTTGGCGGCGGCCAGCCCGGCCGAGCGGCGGCGGGGCAGCGGCGCGGCCACCGACGGATGGCCGGCGAGCGGCGGCGGGCGGCGGCGCACGGGGCGGGGCGACGCACCGAGGCGGCGGCACGGCCACCGGCGGGAGGCGGCACCGGGGCGGCACGCGTGGGGTAGTGGCGCGGGGAGGCAGCGCGTGCGGGAGGCAGTCGACGCCGGCGGGCGGCGCGGGAGCGGCAGCCGAGGCAAGGGTGGCTCCGGCTAGCCCGGAGGCAAGGCGGCAACGCGGCGGTGTGGGAGGCGGCACGCACGCGGGCGCGGCGGTGCGGCGGCAGTGGCGGCGCTAGCGGGCAGCGGCGTGGCTGGCCGAGGCAGCGGCGGCGATGGCACTGTGGCGACGGCGTGCGGCAGATGCAGCACGCGGCCACGGCAGGCGAGGTGGCGGTCGGCGACCGGCGATCGGCGCGGGCGCGCGGTCGTGCGGGCGGCAGCGCGGTGGAGCGGCATGGGGCGGGCGGCCAAGACGGCGCACGGCGGAGCGGCGGCGCGGGCTCACGGGCAGTAGCGCCAGCGGTGCTCGCGGCGCGCAGTGGTGGCGGGCTGCTTGCGCAGGCGGTACGCAGGCGGGCGGCTGTGTAGGCGGCGGGCGGCGCATGGTGGCGTGGCGGTTGCGGCAGCGGCACGCAGGCGGTGACGTGGCGCAAGCGGCCGGTGGGCAGCGGTGTGGCTGCGCGGCAGCGCTCACAGTGGGCGGCGGTGCACGGCGCTCAGCGGGCGGCTCGGCCATGGCACGGCAGCGGCGCGGTAAGCGGCGGCGGCGCGCGACGCGTGGTGGAGGAAGGGGGAAAAAGAAGGGGCCGGTGGCGGCAGCCGGGCGACGGTGGCGCGCGGCCAGGCGCGGTAGGTGCGGCGCGCGGCAGCGCGGTGAGCAGCGGTGGCACGAGGCCGGCCGGCGCGGCGAGCAGCGGAGCACCGCGGCGACGCACGCGGGCGCGGCGCAGCTGGCAGCGCAGGCGGTGAGCAGCACGGGCGGAGGGGCGCACGCGAGCGGCGGCGCGTCGGTGGTGGTGCGGCGGCACGCGGCGGGTGCGGTGGCGCGGCTACCGGTGCGGCAGCAGCGGCGCGGGGCGGCGGCCGAGGTGGCAGCGCGCGTGTGGCGCGCACGCGTCCGCGGCGGGAGGCGGCCGGGGCGGTGGGGTTTTTATTGGGCCGGGAGAGGCGGTGCCGGCCGGAGTGGGCGGGGAGGAGAGGAGGGCGTGGGGCGCGGGTGGAGCGGCGACGTGGGAGGAGGGAGGTCGTGGGGAAGTGGGTGATGCTGCCGGGAGAAGCGCGCAGCGTGGGTGGTTGCCGGCCGGAGGTAGGAGATGACAGGTGGGGCCCACGGGTCCCACCTGTCGGGGAGGCAGAGAGAGGGGAGGCCGGAAGAGGGAGGCGTTGCAGACTTCGGGGAAGGGGGCCAAGCGGCTTGGGCCGAGGAGGGAGAGGGAGGCCGGCCCAAGAGGAGTAGGAGGAGGAGGAGAGAGAGGGAAGGTGGGCTGCGGGAGGGAGAAAGGCTTTGGGCCGGAAATGGCCCAAGGCAAAGGGGAAGGGGTTTTATTTGTTTTTCTTATTTATTTAATTTGTTAAATGATCTTTGTGCTATTAAAATTAGGTCTTGAGCTCCGAAATTTCACGAAAAGTTCCAGAGAATATTTTAGGGCATGGGAAACATTATAAAAATATTTCTGGCCATGATTTTTAAAGGAAAATTTTAATTTCCCTCATTATTTCACTTGATTAATTTGCTTTAACTTTTGATATAATTTCTAGAAATGTATTATTTAATGATTTTTAATCCCGATCGAAAATCAGGGCGTGACAAATCTACCCCCCTTACAGGAATCTCGTCCCGAGATTCTGGGATGGCTAGAAAGAAAGCTGGGGTGCAGGGATGATGCTGAACTGGTCTGCTGACTCCTGCGGTTTCTTTCTGACTCACACAGACCTGGTTGACATCAACTGAACGCTCTGTTGCTTTCTCCCAGAACTGCACTCACTGATTCTGCTCCCTCTGACACTGATCTGGATTGCAGGTGCTCCCAGATCCCACTTCCTTGGACTGCGTTGATACTACTGACACACCTGATAATCTGCTTAGACTGAACTGTTAGTGCCATCATCTTTGATAACCTGAGGATTCGCGGTGTAGACGGGGGATTGGTGGTGCTTCCTCGAAAACTTGCACCGACTTCCATGAACTCAAAAACTCTGTACTGGCTTCAAACTGCCCCTGACTAGAACAATGAGTCTCCCAGGGAGTTGCTTGATCTCAACGACGAGTATACCAAGAAGTTACCCGATCTGACTTTCGTTCGGATCGCGGGTTCTAGATTGTTGCTTCTCTAACATGGACTGTCAATGCTTTGACTTGGGGCACTCTGACATTCAACCTGCTAACTCGAGGTTGTTGAAGTTCGATTGGCACATTGAGGCTGACTTTTGGTGGAACCATATACTTTGGATTTTCTTGAACTGCTTCGGCCTGATTAACAGCGCTACAACGAACTGCTGGGCCTGCTTTTCTATAGGGCTGCGTGTCCCTAGGTCGCTGCTTTTGTAAGCTGAACAATTGATACGACACCCCGGGTATACATGAGATCTCAATATGACGACTTGGGGTTGGTGTAGCTCTGCTGAAACTTCGCAACTGACTTCTTCATTTGGAGCCCCTTTTGCTCTTACTAGTTAGACCTCCCAGCAAAACAGTTACGAGGTAAACCCAATGTAACTCCAAGGTTTCTTTTACCGAGGTAGTTGATCTTTGACTGACTGCGAACACTTGATGCCCTATTAGTTAATCCCAATGAAACATTGATGCTGCACTTCCATTCCGGGAAACTTGGAATCTAACACGTAATTGATAGCATGAAGTCCCACATAAGAGTGACTCTTATTCAACTCATAAATCTACAAACTCTTGATCAAAACTTCCATTAGCTCTGTCTGCTGGGACGACCGTTCCGTTGGTGTCATGACTTCGGTGTCGACTGCCTGAATGGGTCAATTAGAAGGTGTCTGTTGAAACAAGCATGGATCACTTACAAGATTATGCCCACAAGAATGTTCTAACTGCTTCCTATTTCACTTGCTCTCTCGCGCCACTGACTGACATCTCTGTATCTGATAGAAACCAACCTCGCTGTTGCTTACATGCTAACATCGGAGCCTGTACAACCACTTAAAACTACCCTTGAGGCTGCCAAGACTATCTGCTTAATAACCAAACAAGTACACTTTTGATCCTTGAGTAGGGATGATTCACCGAGAGAGATCCGCTGTCATACACTCCACTCTGCTGACTACACCTTTCCGGACCTGATTCTTGTATCCATTTACTCAGACAAAGGTGGCAGGCAAATCTCTTGTTGACCTCCTTGAAATTAACCAGGATTGCCAAGATGGTAGATATGTCTTCCAAAATAATCATAGATCACTGGCGGTATCAAGCTCAAGGGGTGATTCCCACGGTACCACATTTCACTTCTTCGCTTCTTCTTCGTTGGCTCCTCTAGATTGATAAACTATAAATTCTGCAGTTGCTTTCCCACAAATATTGTGTCCTGTACGACTGTTGGAGACTGACTTTGATGCTGCCGAGAGTTTCTGCTCCTTAATCATTTGGTTATACAACCTTTCCTTCAGACCTTGATTCGAGATGTTTTACCAGCATGGATTCCGTGTCGCTTAATCTGTTGGTTATACTTTATGGCCTGACATTCGTATCCATCTTCTACGGACCGATGTGGTGAAACCATTCCATTGGCATCTTCCAAGAAACTTTGGGGTGCTTTTTGTCATATTCTCTGCTTGCTATAGGTTTCGGGAGATGACTTTCGTAGCTTTTCTGACCCATTTATGGACTGATTTCTTCACTAACTTCCGAGAAACATTGAGATGGTTTCGGGAAGCTATGTGGTTGCCTTAATTCGAGAACGACCGTTCCCTATCCATGTTCACACCACTAGAGTGTTGTCACCATTTACCAAACTCTGAAGGACTTCCAAAGTTACAGGGTTCCGTTAATTCTTATATGATGTCATACTCAAATATTTACTTCCATCATTTCATCATCCTGGGGTACCACTGATACTGTCCTCTAGAGGAACATTGTCATGTTTGGGTGTTACTGTGGTCCAACTATTTTCACTTCATTAGTCAACCATTCCTTTATTGACTGGCCATTAGGACTTAGAGCTCAATAGCGCTGTGACGAGCTAGAGAAGAAACTCTAGGTTTCTCGTGACACTGACAGATACACAGGTTAACTTGCTTTTGAATACTCAAGATGAATCATAAGAGAAGAGAACTGTCTAACTCATACTTTATTCAACCTTCCCTTTTCCTTACTTAACTGCCATGGAACTTTCTGCACAAAGAAGGTACTTGAACACCAAAGGCTTGTGCACGATCGATGGCCCTTGCTGCCAGAGTTATTGATCGGTAAAGTTTTGACCGTTTGCTTCTGCAAACTCGCTCCATCGTTACTTACTAGCTGGAGATCTTACAAGAACGACATCCTGACTTCTAACACTCCTCAGGAAAGCATCAGCTTTCCAATCTTCTTGGTAGCTGAAACAAAGAAAGCCTTCTAGTTATTGGTGCCACTCTCTTGGGATTGCTGCCGGGCATCTGAGGTGAAGTAACATGAGGCGCATGGCTGATGTTGGTGGTCATCTTGAAGTCTGGTACTGGAGACCTTGACTGCGGTCGATACTGAAGAATTGAACCGTCTCACTGGAGTTAGAGTAGACCACTGGTTTTCTAGCATTACTTGCCCTGCTATACTGATTCTGTAACCTTGAAGCGGTTGCTAGTGAAGCAATAGAAATTTTGTCGGTGCCCTTAATGACAATTCATTGTGGTGAAGGTTATGCATTGCAACTACAGATTGGCATCCACTGACTTTCTGGTGTCTTTAGGTTGGATCTGGCTACTTTGTGTTGAAACTGATGTAACTTGAAGGGCAGGAATGTTGCGGCCAACACGGTTGACTTGATCATACTGACGCTGTGACCTCGAGCAATCTTTTGAGCGGTGACATGTCTTCTTACAATTGAGACAATGGTATGCAATCTTCTTTGGTCTTCCAAGTGGACATTCTCTGAAGCGGGGGTCCTGGCTCCAAACAGCTGAAACGACACTGATTTGATTGACCATGATGTGCATTCTTCTGGGTCGGCTCACTTGCAACTGGACCTGAAGCAGGGGGGACTGATGAACCTTGTTGGGGAATGCTTCTGCAACTACGGCTGGTCCCCACGGGAGTTGGAGCTGTAGTGCACCATAATTCTTGACGATCAGCTGGCTTTTGACTCCGATTCTGACTCTGAGCTTGCATCTGAACTTGCATCTGATGTTGCTGGAGCCACTTATACTGCAGTTAACCTTGCGTCGAGCTTTGCATCTTCTGCGCTAATATACTCATCATCTGATCTTGGACACCAAAGGCTGACCACAAGCGAAGGTTCATCTGGTATTGAGGGTACATCGTCGCTTTCGACTGAACCACTGATCCGTAACTTTGACTCACTGATGTTTCCGTAACTTTGCATCCGTAACTGATCCCACAAGACACAGCCCCACGACACGTTTCCGTGCCCGTTGCCCGCTGGGGACGGGGGTGAAACCTGAGGTGTGGTGTGCTTGGCTAGAGAGGGTTATGCGAAGGGTCCTGTCACAGTCCCTTTTCGGGGTACCGTGGTGGTATACTGGGCACGGAAACGTGTCGTGGGGCTGTGTCTTGTGGGTACAGTTGTACACCTCTGATCAAAGTAAAACTATTCGAGTAGCCGTGCCCACGGTTATGGGCGGTCAACCAGATTCACCGTGATTAGTCTCACTCTAAAATAATTTGACTTAATGAACTGGTTTAGTTCAGGTGGGATGGTTGGGCCTGTTCAACGTGGTGTAGCGTTGTTCAGTGGAGATGTTTAACCTTGCCCTAATTAATCAACTGTTTTACTGTTTTCAACTATAAATGTTTACAACCGCCTTTATGCAAATAGCCACAAACTCTCCTTGTCTCCCCTTGCACGAATGCATCGTTGGTGTGGCTTGCTGAGTACGGTGGTTGTACTCAGCCTTGCTATTATTCCCCCATTCAGATGTGTAGTGATTCTGAGCTGAAGACGAAGTTAGAAGACCAAGGCTTATACCCCAGTTGAGTTTTGCCTGTGGAGTGGAGCTGAAGCCCCGCTAGGATCACCGCCGTTTTCCGCTGCTGCTTTCTTCTCGGTGTGAGGACTAAGCACCTCTTTTGTAAGTATTTACGGTTTATTCACGTTTGGATCTGGATATTGATTTGTTGTTTTGTGTACCCTGGCTTGATTCCTGGACAGGGATTTATACGCAAAATAGTCTGGGAATTTGGGATAAATTTCCGGGCGTGACAATACGGCTACACCGTCTGCTAGCTCTGTCGTTCCGCTAGGCGTTGGTCCACCCGTCGTTTGACCTCCTCTTGCATCCTTATGTCCTGTAGTGCGACCATCTCCTCGAGATATCTCAATTTCGCCTCCGTATCCCTCTTGCTCCTCATCCGACTCTTGTAAGTGTGGCTGTCCTCTTGAAATCCGTATTTCCAAGGTACTACGCCTTTTCCTCGTGTTCGTTCTGGATGCTCAGGATTCTGTAGTGCGAGTGTAAGCTTGTCCTTCTCTCTGTTAGGCTTGAATGTTCCCTGAGAAGATGCCTCCGCTGCTTTCTAAGTCGGCTAGCTGCTTCACGGATCGCATCACCGAATACAAGGGAGCCATCAGTGGGATCGAGCGTTCCACCATGACCATAGTACCAATTTCTGGAACGTTCAGGCCAGTTCGTTGTGGCTGGCTCAATACCCTTCTCTATCAACGCGGCTTCCAGTTTATCCCACTTGGGGATTTCCTTCTTATAGCCACCTGACCCTAGCCGGTGATGGTACTACTTCTTACCGGTATTGGCTTTATTCTTTTCTATTTGCGCTTGCCCGTGCTCGGAGGTCTTGTATGCGACAAACGCATCCCAATGATCCCTCAGCTTGGTTAATTTGTCAAAATCAGGTGTCAGACCCTTCAGGGCGTAATTCTTGTATAGAGCTGACTTGTACTTTCGGAACTGTTCAGCCATTTTCTTCATCGTCCATTCTTTTAGTCCTGTCTGAGCTGCCTCAGGGACCGTGAATGTCTGGAGCATGGTGGTCCACAACATATCTTTCTCCGTATCTGGAAGATAACTTTGGTCATCCTCAGCTGACCTTGATTGACGCTAGTGGACTGTGCTAATGGGCACGTGATCCCTCACGACCCAACCACTGTGTCCCACATACTTCCGTAATATACCGGTTGGGGCTACTGGTTCGCCATCTGGGGCCACATCATTAATAATGTGCCTTCCCTCTAGCTTCCTCGTGGCACCTTGTTGTCCGGCGTGCCCTCTTCTCTCCAATGGCCGGTTGCCTTTCACTTTCCTCTTGGTTTGTGCCCTCGTTTCCCTCCTCGTTTAGGTATTTGTTGGGGTCCTCTTGCTCCTCATCCGCCCAATATTGGCTTCTGCCCTCTGCGATCTCGTCCATGAGGATCTGTTCATCATCGCGATCTGCCATCTGTTCGTAAATTAACTAGTACACATCAACTAAGAGTATATTGTAATACATATATTGACATTGTTGAGAAATACGTACGATGACCAGTTAATTAATGGTTATACATGCAACCTACGTGCATATGTCATATATATATACACACCAGGGAATTAATGAAACTTGACTTAGTTTTGCTTGGAGTTATTGGGACCACCTAAGCTTGAGCGAAGACGGCGGTCAACAGCTATTAGAAAAAAATGAGAAAAAATTAAATCACTATTGAAAAATGTAAAAAGATGTAAAAAAATCTTTCTGATCGACGCAAGCTGCTAGGAGTTGTATAATTAGGCTTGTGTTGTTGCATAGGGGAGCAGCAACGATGAGATAGAAGTATTAGCTGAGAGTCCATCGATCAGTAGGTTTGCGGGGCATGGCATCGTTGAACAGGCACTGGCTGAGCATGTTCAGGTCGAAGCACGCCATGTTCGTTCGTTCTATCGTTCGTTCGTTCTATCGTTTTACCGTTCGTTCGGTCATTCGTTCTATCGTACTATCGTTCGTTCGGTCGTTCGTTCTATCGTTCGTTCATTCGTTCGTTCGTTCTATCGTTTTATCGTTTGTTCGTTCGTTCAATCGTTCTATCGTTCGTTCGGTCATTCGTTCTATATATCATTCATGTTCTATCGTTCGCGTTCGTTCACGGTGTACCGCTCACATAGCATTACTTTATTCCATTCCAGTTTTTCCATTCCATAACATACATAAATAATATATAATTTTCTCTATTTATTTACTGTTAATAATAAGGAAGACATATTGGTAACAATTATTAGAGGGAAGTAACTCTTGCAACATAGAAGTAATTTCGACCAACTATAAATAGAAGTTTAGTGATAGGTGTTATCTTTGTCTTTAGGCTAGTGATTTAAGTGTTTTCTTGTTTTTAATTAAGCAGTCATTTTTATGATTCATAGTCGCTGGACCTGAAACCTTTATGATAATTGCCTGTAACATTTTTAATCCAAAGCAAATGCTGAATGAATTCCATTATAAAAAAATAATCATGTACTGCTATTGAAATTAATCTTCACAAACATTAAGAGGCGTTGCGGCGGCTGGCGTGCATGGCGGCGGCGGGGTGGCGCGCGGTGGCGGTGGCTCCACGGCGTGCCGACTACGAAGTGTTGCGGCAGCAGTGCGTGGTGGCGGCGGGGTGGCGCGGGGTGGAGGCGGCTCCACGCGGCGTGCTGGCTGCGGCGTGGGGTGGCGCAGGGAGACATAGAGAGAGAGGAGCGAGGATGACAACCTCGGCTGCAGCGCGGCGGTGAGGTCAGCGACGACGTACAACGGCGGTAGAAGGAAGGCGATCGGCGTTGAGAAACGGCAAGTGAGGATCGGTGGAGAAGATGATGCGTACAACTATTTATAGTCGGGATCTTTAGTCCCGGTTCGTGGAAACAACTGGGACTAAAGATATCTTTAGTCCCGGTGCGTGGAATCAACCTCGGCTGCAGCGCGGTGGTGAGGTCGGCGCCGACGTACAGCGGCGACAGAAGGAAGGCGATCGGCGTTGAGAAACGGCAAGTGAGGATCGGTGGATAATCATGGTAAGAGTCCGCCTTAGGGACTTGTTCGTTAGTTGGATTTGTATTAGGTTAATATGAGTCGTGTCCGTGATGGACAAAGTTTGTATTTTCGGGTATAAATATAGACCCGAGGTCTTGTAAAGAAAGAACAATCAAGTTCAATCAATCTCGCGCATCGCCAACCTTTGTTTCTTATTTTCAACAAGTTCGTGCTTTCGAGTCGTGCTGCATCAGTTTGATCTTCGATGACAAGGTAGGTCTTGTTATGGCGATTTGCATATCGGAACTAGTGCTTACATCTCCATGACACTCTAGTTCTATTTTGTGAATCTTCAAGTTATCATATACATTGTATAACTTAGATCAACAATGCAATCTATTTGTATCGGCTGGATTCTATTTAGGGTTTCGTCGATATCGACTAGATTAATTTGTTGGTTTAGATTATATAATGTATCTACCATCCCGAAAAGGCGACCATCGGCTTGATTTTCTAGATGTCATGCTTCTCTTTATACTTAATGCTGCATCGGTTAAGTCCGACCTATTAAGTCGTATGTAGAATCATAATCTCTAGCCTGTTTAATGGTTGTTAATAAGGATAGTATCGGGGTTTCAGCTGATCTTATCTGGTATAGATGTTTTACATAGTTTTATGATTTGTTTAATGTTCTATATCTACCCCTTATATTCGGATCTAATCTGATACAAATATATTGGACTTATTATCAATCTGATTGATGAAGGTTGAATATATTTGTTGAAAGAGAATATCCTTGTATAAGGTTGTCTCAGAGGTATAGCCGATACATGCTTAATTCTAGACATTGGCTATGACATGAGTATGTATAATCGTTATTTCATGTTACTTTAGACTTGACAATTTATACTGTCTCGGTTCAGTCCGATCTATCCCAATTGTTTATTTCTAAAGTAATATCGATTTATTGATTATATAATACTAATCTTTTTAGCCGATGTACTAGTTTTAGGGTTAGCTTATCATTGATAAACACCCTACAGCCGATTCATGCTATATTGCATCGGCTGGGTATCAATACGATATGAAATCGGCTAACTAGCCGATGGACTATCATTTATTAATATTCTTGCACGTTCTTTCTTGTTGATTGCAGGATCAAATCAACTGGCACACCGTCAAACCTAAAGAACTAATTTGGACCTGCACTAGAGTAAAGCAAATCTCTCAGGCCAGTGTGTGTTTTTTTGCATCAACACGCTTTTGGCACGCCCGGTGGGATATTGTGTTATCATGTCGCCAAACATTACTGAAGTTTCAGAGGACAACATCCTGCCGATCACGATCGAGCAGTTGAACGATGAGCAGAGAGAAGAGATGAAGCAGATGCTAGATCAACTACAAAATCAATATCTGCATTTGTTCACGGTAACCCGACAGGCACAGTCGTTTAGAGGACTAAAATTGTGGTACCAACGATCATGAAACCGGACCCAAGTACATTTGGAATAAGCGAAGAGAAAGGCAAGGACCCCAAGATCGAATCAAGCAACGAGGAACTTCACACGTTACAAGATCGCATTGATTCGGCTGTGTACCATGCTCTCATCAACCAATCTGGAGTACTTGTGAATACATTAACAAACATGATTAAGTCAGTAGTTGATGGAACTATAGCCGAAGAAAAGGCTAAAGGACCCGTATATTTACCAGACGATACGTTCCCAGGCTACAGGACCGTGAAGACAGAAATTGGCGGGAAACAACAAACATTCCTTCGCTTGTCAAGACAAGACAAGACAACAGCCAATTACTGGGGGGCAAGCGTCAAGTCAGTTAACACCAGAACAATTGATGAGTATACTCAATCCAAAATCGCTAGTTGTCAATACTTCATATCAAATTCCTTCGGTTCCACAAGAGTCGATTGGAATTACCCAGCCGATAAGCCAGCAATACAGCACAGAGCAACTTCCTTATGTATCTCAAGGCATATCGGCTAACCTCAATCATCATTATCAGCCTCATTCTCCATGGCCCCAACCGGTCCAATACGGTCAATATGATCAGATCCAGCAGTAATATGGTGGAGCAACACCACAGCAGCCGTGGGCCGATATGATTGCTGATGTCATGAGGGAATAGTTTGGACTTAAGCCTAAGGATAATGGCAACATGTATCGGCATCCATATCTAGAATACTTCGATCGGGTACCATTGCCAAACCGATACAAGGTGCTAGATTTCTCCAAGTTCTCAGGGCAAGATAATGTATCAACTTATGAGCATGTTAGCCGATTTCTAGCTCAATGTGGAGAAGCATCGGCTACAGAAACCCTCAGAGTTAGATTGTTTCCACTCTCCTTATCTGGATCGGCATTCACATGGTTTTCATCTCTGCCATACAATTCTATCAGAAGCTGGGCCGATCTGGAGAAACAGTTTCACAAATACTTTTTCAGTGGTATTGAAGAGATGAAATTGTCAGACCTCATAGCTATCCGACAGAAATCAGATGAATCAGTGCCAGAATATATCCAAAGGTTCAGAGATGTGAGAAACAGATGTTAAAGCCTATCCTTGACAATTCACAGTTAGCCGATCTGGCCTTCCAGGGGTTGTTGGCTCCGATAAGGGAAAGATTTTCAGCTCAAGATTTTGAGAGCTTAGCTCATCTGGCTCAGAAGGTATCGGCTCATGAGACAAGATTCCAGGAGGCTAGAAAATTCATCAAGAAGGCCAATAATGTCAACAGTATCTACAGCTATGATTCTGATTCCGAAGATGATGATCCAGAAGTCAATGCAGCCGAGTGGGCTAGGAATAAGAAGACAGTGGTTTGTCAATGGGTCAAAAATTTTGGAAAAGAAGAGAGATTTGATTTTGACATAACCAAAGCTGACAAGATACTTGATCTTCTTCTTCAAGAAAAACAAATTCAGTTGCCGGCAGGACATGTGATTCCATCGGCTGAAGAGTTGAAGAGGAGGAAATATTGCAAGTGGCACGATATTGGATCTCACAGCACCAATGATTGTAAGATTTTCAGACAGCAGATCCAATCGGCTATCGAGCAAGGAAAAATCAAGATTGATGAATCCAAGAGGCCGGTGAAGATTGACAGACATCCTTTTCCAGTAAACATGGTTCAATCTAGATTTAACCGGAATCAAGCCGATGGAGGTAAAAATTACACCAGAAATATTAAATCGGCTGGTATGATCAACAAATTCCAAAAAAGGTGCCAGAGGGAAGAGGAGTCATATCACCACGATGATGAGAGGTATTTTGATCCCATTGGAGCTATGAATTTTTCAGATTCTGCTAGAACGAAGGTATGCGGCTACCATCTATTGAGGATTGCCCTGGGTGTAGTGATGCTGATGCTCAATTCGTTCAAAGTCCAAGCCGATAGAGTGCAGGTGTACATTGGCCAGTTCAGAGAAGACTGTCAGTTCATGAAAGACTTGGGCAGATCCGACAGGGCAATGATGAAGAAGATTCACAGAGAGCCTAAAAACGCACAACCACAATGGTGCCCTTCTGGAGTCTTTACCAAGAACCAAAAAAGACGTGTCCAAAGGATGAGGAACAGGGAACAATTCCAGGAGGTTGAAGGAGAAATCGAGCATTAGCTAAGACAACGAACAAAGAAAGTTTGGCGCGTGAAGAGCAAGGTAGTGCCAGCCGGTGAAGTTTAAGCTGATCAGAAAAAAATCCCCAGAACAAGGGCAAAGAGGTGATGTCATCTGCAATAAACATGGTTTTTATGCTACCAGCTGAATATGCAGTCGAACAAGTTGTTGAGCAAGCAGATGAGTTGCCATCGGCTAAGTTGATGTTATCTCCGCAACAAGCTGTTTTTGAGAAATCCGAAGGAACTGATCATCGGCATCTCAAGCCATTGTATGTCAAGGGATTTGTCAATGGGAAGCCGATGTCAAAGATGTTAGTCGACGGAGTAGCAGCTATCAATTTAAGCCATATTCAACCTTCAGAAAACTTGGGAAGAGCTCAGAAGATTTGATCAAGACCAACATGATTTTAAAAGATTTTGGTGGGAATCCAACTGAGACCCAGGGAGTTTTGAATGTGGAGCTGACCATCGACAGTAAAACAAATCCTACCACATTCTTTGTTATTGATGGGAAGGGTTCCTACAGTCTGTTGCTCGGAAGAGATTGGATCCATGCTAACTGTTGTATTCCCTCAACAATGCATCAAAGCCTGATTCAATGGCAAGGAGGCCAAATCGAAATCGTGTCAGCCGACAGGTCAGTCAATGTAGCTAGTGTCGATTTATCTGTTTGGGAGATGGAAGGAATTGATTGCTTATCTGGAAAAAGTTTGGCAAGGATATTACTTAAAAGTTTCTGATTATGATATACAGCCACCAGGAGATTGAGAGCCCCAATTATTATTTTGAGGGCGCCGTGGAGGGTTCCAATTTCTACACGAAGTACACTGTTGATGATCTCGACGGCAAGTTGGGATAAGGGTTTATGTCGGCCGATGAGTTGGAAAAAATCGACGTTGGACCAGGTGATAGGCCTAGGCCGACATATATTAGTAAGGATTTATTAAAAGAGTGTAAATGTAAATTAATATCCCTTTTGGAAGAATATAGAGATTGTTTTGCCTAGGAGTACTATGAAATGCCAGGACTTAGCCGATCGATTGTTGAACATCGGCTCCCTATCAAACCAGGCTATCGGCCATACAAACAACCTCCAAGATGTTGTAAAGCTGAAATGTATGATGCTATAAAGGCCGAAATTACAAGACTTTATGATGCCAATTTTATTAGACCATGCTGATATGCTGAGTGGATTTCAAATATAGTACCAGTTATCAAGAAAAATGGCAAGCTCAGGGTTTGTATTGATTTTCGGGATTTGAACAAAGCTACACCGAAAGATAAATACCCAATGCCAATAGCCAAACAATTGGTTGATGCAACATCTGGACATAAGATTATCAGCTTCAGGGATGACAATGCAGGATATAATCAAATTTTTATGGCTGAAGAAGATATTCACAAGACTGCTTTCAGGTGTCCTGGTGCAATCGGCTTGTATGAGTGGGTTGTCATGACTTTTGGGCTGCGAAGTGCTGGTGCTACGTATCAAAGAGCTATGAATTATATATTTCATGATCTTATTGGTTTGTTGGTAGAAGTCTACATTGATGATGTGGTGGTCAAATCTAAGGAAGTTGATGAACATATAGCCGATTTAAGACAAGTACTAGAAAGAGCAAGGAAATATGGTTTGAAGATGAATCCAACTAAGTGTTCTTTTGGTGTATCGGCTGGGCAGTTCATTGGATTTCAGAGGAGTATTGAAGCAATTAAAAACATAAAACCTCCAGCGGATAAGACCAAGTTACAATCTTTGATCGGCAAAATCAATTTTGTTCGATGTTTCATATCAAACTTGTCTGGCCGAATTGAACCATTTACTCCATTGTTAAGACTGAAGGCTGATCAAGAGTTTGTCTGGGGACAAAAACAGCAGAAAGCATTGGACAATATCAACGAATATTTGAGTACTCCTCCAGTTCTCATACCACCATAGAAAGGGATTCCTTTTAAGTTATATTTGTCAGCCGATCAGAACTCTATCGGCTCAGTTTTGATCCAAGAGGTTGAAGGTAAAGAGAGAGTTATATTTTATCTCAGTAGAATACTTTTGGATGCTGAAACAAGGTATTCACCTGTGGAGAAATTATGTCTATGCTTATATTTTTCTTGTACAAAATTAAGACATTATTTGCTTTCCAATGAGTGCACAATAGTATGTAAGGCCGATGTGGTGCGATACATGCTATCGGCTCCAGTTTTGAAGTGACGAATTGGGAAGTGGATTTTTGCTTTGTCAGAGTTTGATTTAAGGTATGAATTGGCTAAGGTAGTTAAAGGGCAAGCGATAGCTGACTTCATAGTTGAACACAGGAATACTAGTATTGTTAATGTTGACATCATGCCATGGACTTTGATTTTTGATGGATATGTGTGCACTCATGGTTGTGGTATCGGCTTGGTGATCATATCATCCAGGGGGCAAGTTTTCAGTTTGCTTTTACTATCCAGCCTTATTCTACAAATAATCAAGCTGAATATGAAGCCGTTCTGAAAGGATTGCAATTATTGAGAGAGGTTGAAGCCGATGCTGTTGAAATTATGGGTGATTCATTGTTGGTGCCCAGTCAGTTATCTAGGGAATATGAGTGCAAAAATGATGTTTTGATGGTCTATAATGAGAAATATCAAGAGTTGATGAAGACTTTCAAGATAGTTACTTTGAAGCATATCCTTAGGGAGCAAAATGCCGAAGCCAATGATTTAGCTCAAGGTGCATCAGGCTACAAGCCGATGTTGCAAGGAACTGAAGTAGAAGTTGCATGTCTACCAGCCGATGGTTGGAGGTTTGAAATATTTGACTATTTGCAGAATCCTTCTAAATCGGTTTCCAGAAAATTAAGATACAAAGCTCTTAAATATATTCTGCTAGATGATACATTATACTATCGGACGATTGATGGAATTCTTTTGAGATGTTTGAGTTTGGAAGAGGGAAAAGTAGTCATGTGTGAAGTACATGAAGGCATATGTGGAACTCATCAATCGGCTCATAAGATGAAGTGGCTGATTAGGAGAGTTGGGTATTTTTGGCCGATAATGCTGGAAGACTGTTTCATATATTATAAGGGATGCCAAGATTGCCAGAAATTTGGAGCTATCCAAAGAGCACCAGCATCGACTATGAATCCTATTATCAAGCCATGGCCGTTCAGAGGTTGGGGTATTGATATGATCGGCCAAATCAATCCACCATCGAGCAAAGGACATAAATTCATATTGGTTGCTACCGATTATTTTACAAAGTGGGTTGAGGCAATCCCTTTGAAGAAAGTTGACAGTAAAGATGCCATTGAATTTGTTAAGGAGCATATCAAATACCGGTTTGGTTTGCCACAGACCATTACAACTGATCAGGGTTCGATTTTTGTGTCTGATGAGTTTGTTCAATTTGCCGATAGCATGGGGATTAAATTGTTGAATTCTTCACCATATTATGCAAAAGCAAATGGACAGGCTGAGGCATCTAACAAGAGCTTGATCAAGTTGGTCAAAAGGAAGATTGCAGAATATCCCAAAAGTGGCATACTATATTGCGGAGGCTTTGTGGTCCTATCGGATGGCTTGTCATGGTGCAATTCAAGTACCTCTATATCAACTGGTTTATGGGCATGAAGCTGGGTTATCATGGGAAACCAACATCGATTCCAGAAGGATTTCTTTACAAGATGAGTTGATAGCCGATGATTATCATAATCTGATGGTTGACAAGTCAGAAGATTTGGTTCAATCTAGATTGAAGCTCTTGAAAAAGTTAGAAAGGACAAAGAAAGAGTTACCAGACATTACAATAAAAAAGTTGTGCCAAAGTCTTTTGAGGAGGATGAACTTGTTTGGAAATTGGTACTGCCGATAGGAGCAAGAGATAATAAATTCGGCAAGTGGTCACCGAATTGTGAAGGACCTTTTCGAATTCATAAATGTGTTTCCAAAGGAGTTTATATGTTAAAAGGTCTTGATAGAGAATTTTTTGGTAGAGCACTTAATGGAAAATATTTGAAGAAATATTACCCAAGTGTCTGGATTGGATCATAATCGGTTGAGTTATGCCGATTCACATAGATGGCCGATATGGTTCATATCGCCCTTAGACTTTTATTTTGTCATAATCGGCTGTGTTGTGCAGATGTATGATGGCCGATATATGTTATATTGCCCTTGGTGAAATTTTAATTTTGTCCATGTTTGTGAAACATGAAAAATTAAGGGGGCATACATATACAGAAATCATGGATTTTCAATGCAAAATATGTTAATCGGATCGGCATAAAGAATTAGAGAGTATATATTACACAGGCATCAAAGGTTTTTTAGGTGATTACAAAAATTTTCTAAATCCCTATTACAAGTAATCATTGAGAAAGATAGCGCTGGATAGCCGATATTGCCCTTTGTCTGATTTCTTCAACTTTAGCAATTGCTTGGGCATCTTGAGCATCGGTTCCAGGGATGACCTTGAGGGATTTAGTCATGTTAGCCACATTCTTGATAGCCGATTTCAATTTGGCCTTTTGCTTTTCGACACCCTTCGGGAGATCGGCTAGCTTTTGCTTTTCTATTGCAAGTTTAGCATTGCATTCTTCAAGCTTAGCTAAGAGATCGATCCTTTCAGCTTCTAATTGATCTATGGTGGATTTGATTGGCTCTTCGGCAAGTTGATCAAGTTTGGCTTTTTCAGCTGCCGATTGGCTTGAATTGTGGCTTCGATACTCTTCTTTTCCTGCCAATCGTCTATTCTCTATCTAACTTTTTCCAGCTTGAATTGATGCTGCTCAAGGTATACAGCTGGAGTGATGGTGTTTGACAAGTCATCCGGGATCAAAGCTTGGATCTCTTGAAATCTTGCCCAGATGGAGCTGCAGTCGACGACCAAGCTATCTAAAGATGCTTCTAGCCCATGGGATATGTCTTCAAGATTTTTCTTCACATCTTCGGCTAGAGGAGCTAGGGCATTGCTTGTTGTTTCTTCTTCTGCCTCTTCATCAAAATAGTCCTTGATATCAAAAGAGAACAGATCGGCTAAAACCTGCAGAAGGAAGAGTTAAGGAGAATTAAGTAGCAGGACATGTTATACAGCCAATTTGAGATTTTTGCTAATATAAAACTTACAGGAATAGCAGGAGCAGCAACTTGTTCTTCTTCCTCAACGCGTGACTGCCTACAGCCGATGGGGTGTGTTCGCTTGATATCGGCTGTGCTTGAGGTGATGGAGGAGGTGGAGGAAACAGCAAGTGTTAACTAGCATCGGCTAAAGTAAAGTTAAAATTTGAAGAGTTGAAGAATTACCGATGAAGTCCTAAGAGTTGGTTTAGTTGGTGCTGGAGCTGGTTTCTTCTTCTCAGCTGGCCTTTTCTTCTGCAAAATACAAAGTTCAAATAAGAAGATCGGCAATGAAGAATTTTATGACAATTTAAAATTTGTTTTACCTTTGGTTGTTGAGAAAATACGGCTAGGGCAACAGGAGTTGGAGGTGTTTTCTTGGGAGCTGGAGAAGCCGATGGTGTTTTTTCCCCTGCATCACTAAGTTCAGCTGCAGCTTCATCAATAGCTTTTTCGATTTCTGCCTCGTCTAAGGTGTATTCAATATCTGGATCAAGGTTGGGCAGATCATCGGCTGGTTTGGTTTGTTGTTTCTTGGACTTTTTCTTAGCAGCCGATGGATCAACAGCTAATGCTCTGGTCTTTCTCTTTTTACCAGCATCGGCCGGTTCCCTTATTTGCCCTTGGAGCAAGCTTGAGGTCTTGGGGGCATGGTAGCCGATGCTGGGAAGAGCCATTCCACATTCATTGGGCAAGAGGCCTGCAGCATATTCTATATTTTTTCCCCTGTTACTCTTATGAGGAGGAGATGAGTCTGTTGTCTGCAAAACAAAGATAGAATATGGAGTTAGTACATATCGACTAGCAGATATGGAGCAAGAATTGACAGAGGAGGTAAAAGGGCTTACTTGAGGGATCATATCAGGAAATAGATCTATCATGTATATTGAAGCCGATTGATGGAAAAGATGTTTCTTCCACTCGGTCCACCATCCATTAAAGGTCTTGCTCTTGAACATGGCTAACTCTATGTTGTCAATGCTGCCGAGGGGAGGTCCTGGGATATTAAGGAGCCGATCCATCCTCAAAATCGAAGAAATTTCTCTTCTACGTTGAATCTTGTCGGCAAAATATAAGCCGATTGATAGCTGACCCATACCAAATTGTCTGGCTGAGCTCATTGGATGGTAGAACTCATAAGACACCTTGACTTTTTTGCCTTGATGGATGCCGACAGGGATGATGCAAGGGCTGATAGCAGCAGCAAAGACTTCTCTAGATTTCTGGATTTTTTCATGATTGATTTCTTCGAATCTGAAGTCTGATGGCAACTCAAAGTTCATTGAATCTTCATAGAAGAACCAGATTCTAGCATCTTTTTGGAAGCCTTCATAAAAACTGAAGAACCAATCCTTCAGTAGTTCAGCTGATCGTTTTGCTCCAGCATCGGCTGGTGTGGATGCATACTCCCCATAAGAAATACAACTGCGGTTGGTGAGTTCTTCTCCATCTGCGTCTGTAATCGGCTCTAGTCTTGGGAATTCAGCTTCTGTCAGTGCTGACCGATTCACAGCTTTCATGGCCACCAAGTTCAGCCAAGACTGTAATTACCACCAAGGGCCACCTGCACTGACTACTGAGCCGACGGCTATCCTAGCCGATGCATTGTTCAACATCTGATACATATAGCTGAGAAGGATTTTGCCTAAAGGAAAATGCCTCTTTTGTTCGAGGGCCTCGACTATGTGTTGCCAGTTTGAAGTAGGACCACAACTGGATCCACAAAAAAGATATTTCTCAAGCCACATCAACAGAAAAGTTGTGTGTTCTTGGGAGGTAACAGATCCTTGGCCCATGTTTGCTGCAATGAACCCTGACCATCCTCCTATACTCTTGGTTTTGATGTCAAATCTGTTCTTGGAGTTTAGGTTCATGGGGTTGGCCGATGAGGTGACATCTAAGCCGATAAGCATGATGATATCAAGCATAGTGGGGGTCATCGGCCCTTGATTGAACATGAAGGCATTCAGGGTGTTGGACCAGAAATAGGTTGCAGAGGCCATCAAAGGTTCATCTTTAGCCGAATTTGCTATAGTATGAGCTAAGGCCTGGCTGATTCCTAGCTCATCCCAGTGGCTTTGCTTGCTAACCGATATGCGCTTATACCATGCGGGCCAGCTTTTCTCTAGAGATGGCCAGGATTTGAAGGTGTTCTTCCAGTGCCCTAGATTGGGGTTGGCTAATCTGAAAGGAATTCTATTGGTTTCGGTACTAATGAATTCAATAGGATCGGAGTTGCTGATCGGACCAAGAAAGAAATGATGTTCGTGGGATAAACTGGGAATTGCGATCAGATTGGAAAGATGCTACAAAAGAGAGAAGAGCAGAGGGAAAAGAAGATAGATTGAGACCAAGAAAAACTGATCTATTGCATAAAAGAAGGGATCTAGCCGATAAGGGCTTACATCTGCGGTGGATGGGCTGGTGGAAGACGACATTGCCACGGGCTGAAGTTGGTTGGAGAAGGAAATCGCCTTAAGATCGCCTTTCTGCACCGAGGGGATCGCTGGGGAGAGAGAAGACAAAGATCACTAGAGCGGTGGAAACGGATTAATGGTGTGAAATCTCTCGGAGGTGACAGTTAATATTTAAAGCGATGTGGTAACGGTCGGAAAACGACAAGTGCGAAATTCTCTCGGAGATAAAATATAGCAAATCCGAAACATTACCAAATATTCTGGACTTGGGGCACGTGTTGATGACCAAATTTGGTAATTCGAGTATCGGAGATGAAGATAGAATCAAAGAAGGTCCAATAGATTAGATCCGGAAACAGAGCAAGAATCGGTTGGAGTCCGAATCGGCTGCGGTCAGGATAGGCAGAGTTCGAGTCGGACTAGGTTAGTCGATTGAGCCGATTTTAGCAATATGACTCGATATACGTCATCGGCATAAGTTAAGGTGTTTCATACGGATTGCCACGCACGGATAGAGTCCTGGGAAGGCAATTGTATCTATTAATTAGGATATTTTATGTGATTTCCTTATAGATAATCACGGTAAGAGTCCGCCTTAGGGACTTATTCGTTAGTTGGATTTGTATTAGGTTAATATGAGTCGTGTCCGCTATGGACAAAGTTTGTATTTTTGGGTATAAATATAGACCCGAGGTCTTGTAAAGAAAGAACAATCAAGTTCAATCAATCTCGGTGCATCGCCAACCTTTGTTTCTTATTTTCGACAAGTTCGTGCTTTCGAGTCATGCTGCATCAGTTTGATCTTCGATGACAAGGTAGGTCTTGTTATGGCGATTTGCATTATCGGAACTAGTGCTTACATCTCGATGACACTCTAGTTCTATTTTGTGAATCCCTGAGTTATCATATACATTGTATAACTTAGATCAACGTTGCAATCTATTTGTATCGGCTGGATTCTATTTAGGGTTTCGTCGATATCGGCTAGATTACTTTGTTGGTTTAGATTATATAATGTATCTACCATCTCGAAAAGGCAACCATCGACTTGATTTTCTAGATGTCATGCTTCTCTTTATACTTAATGCTGCATCGGTTAAGTCCGACCTATTAAGTCGTATTTAGAATCATAATCTCTAGCCTGTTCTATGGTTGTTAATAAGGGTAGTATCGGGGTTTCAACCGATCTTACCTAGTATAGATGTTTTACATAGTTTTATGCTTTGTTTAATGTTCTATATCTGCCCCTTATATTAGGATTTAATCTGATACAAATATATTGGACTTATTATCAATCTGATTGATGAAGGTTGAATATATTTGTTGAAAGAGAATATCCTAGTATATGGTTGTATCAGAGGTATAGCCGATACATGCTTAATTCTAGACATCGGCTATGACATGAGTAAGTATAATCGTTATTTCATGTTACTTTAGACTTGACAATTTATACTGTCTCGGTTCAGTCCGATCTATCCCAATTGTTTATTTCTAAAGTAATATTGATTTATTGATTATATAATACTAATCTTTTTAGCCGATGTACTAGTTTTAGGGTTAGCTTATCATTAATAAACACCTTGCAGCCGATTCATGCTATATTGCATCGGCTAGGTATCAATACGATATGAAATCGGCTAACTGGCCGATGGACTATCGTTTATTAATATTCTTGCACGTTCTTTCTTGTTGATTGCAGGATAAAATCAACTGGCACGCCCTCGAACCTAAAGAACTAATTTGGACCTGCACTGGAGTAAAGCAAAACTCTTAGGCCAGTGTGTGTTTTTTGCATCAACACCCCTCTTTGGTTTACTAAACATGTCCTTCACGTAGAAAACTTGTGTCACATCTTTGCTAGGACGAATGGTTCGTATGAGTATCCAACCTTGGTTAGGTCAATTGTGGTCATCCCACTGTCACCAATCGTTACGCCTCCACCAGTGAGCCTAACCTACTAGCATCGAAACAGAGGTATCTTCAGGGGTCCATAGTCTAATTCCCATATGTCCTCGATGACACCGTAATACGTGCTAGTTGCACCATCGTATCTCATGGCGTCGATACGAATAGCAGGGTTCTGGTTTGTGCTCTTTCTGTCTTGGGCTCTTATGTAAAATGTATACCCATTGATTTCATATCCTTGGAATGTCGATATTGAGCAAGAAGGCCCCCTCGCTAAGAAGGCTAGTTGTCGGTCAATGGTTTTGGTACCCATAAGATGTTGTCGTAGCTAAGCGGGGAAAGTATCAATGTGATGGCGTGTAATCCATGCGTCGGACTTGCCGATGTTTTTTGAGTGAACAATCGCCAGGTGCTACTCGATGTAAGGAGCTACCAACGAAGATTGTTGCAAAACCGTGAAATTAGCTTTACGGAATAAATCGTTGTCCACAGTCATTATTGCTTTCCTTCCAAGAGTCCCCTTTCCCCGTAGTATCCCCTCATGGCTTGATTCTGGTACACCTATTGGATGAAGGACTTCAATAAATTCTACGCAGAACTCAATGACCTCCTCTGTTCCATAACCCTTGGCGATGCTCGCTTCCAGACGAGAACGGTTACAAACGTATTTCTTTAGAACGCCCATGTTGGTGCGAACATCATTCCTTCGGATATACACAACAATCCTCAATTGGTCATTCAAGGTCCAATCACAAGAGCTCGTGCACGACAATTGAATTTAGAGGTGAGCTCGTTCCTATGTTCTTCTTTATATGATTTTGAGAATAGATTGCTAGCTAATGATTATATTATGATTAGGAACAATGGAGAGGACAAGGAAACACTTAGAGAGGGACTTGGAGTCGTGGAGGATCAGTGAGGACGTTCAAGTCAAGGTGGAGGCCCAAACCAAGTTGACTTCGAGTCCGTTTTGGAGTCGACTTCTAGTCCGTTTCGGAGTCCAGGACCAGTCTGCACTAAAACGGGCGCCCTGGTTGCATACGTGCTCAGATTGGGGCTTTCTTTATATGGATGGAAAGCTAAGAAGATAAACTTTCCAATGGTTCTGGTCCCATGTCCAGATTCATTATAAGTCATCTGGAATTGACCGAACAATTTGATGTTCAGAATAGGTTCCAGCACTACGATGCCGTATTTGGGCCTTTAGGCCATGTATCGTGTTGGAGCCCATTAGGGTTGTGTCAAGGGGTGATTGCACGACCCTAGACTCCATATATCAGAAGCCGTCACTATCTTTAGTTTTTGGGTTTTGCTTAGATTAATCTGTCAAGAACAATTTCGCTGCTAGATCGGTTTGTACGGCCCCAACTTATGAGCTTAATCATTCATCTGCAATTTTGGTTGCAATATTTCTTTGTTCTTGTTTGTGTTCTTCGATTCGCAAGCAGGGATTAGCCTTCTTTGCGAGGTCAACCGGGTTTCGGTACGGTTGATAACCAGAGGAGACGTGGTGCTGCGATTGCGGGGTTCGGGAACGTGCTCGTTCAAGAAGCCGGATCGATTTGTGTCGCGACTCCACCAAATC
This sequence comes from Oryza punctata, assembly GCA_000573905.2. Lineage (NCBI taxonomy): Eukaryota > Viridiplantae > Streptophyta > Magnoliopsida > Poales > Poaceae > Oryza > Oryza punctata. Next base: position 15,720,890 of record CM002488.2, read on the forward strand.
GTTGATTATTAGAACCTTTCGAAATATCGGGAACCCTTGTCCACATCAAGTGGTATCAGAGCTCTAGGTTCACCGTCAGGTTCGCTCAATTTCTTTAACCTAGTTTAGTTTTTGATTTCGCCGTTATCCTAGAGTCTACAAAAAAGCCAAAAAAACTGTAGTCGATAGTCTCTCCTTAATCTAGACAGTGTTTAGCCTTTGCATGATCCTTTTCAGAGTCTGTAGTGTTGAGTTGGAGTCCTAGTTTAAGTTCTTGTTGCTGGTTTAGTTCGTGTTTTAGTATAGTCGTGTGTTTTCCTTTGTAACCCTAGCCACCACGATCTTCACCCTGTTTGTTAGGGTTCATCCTTTGAGAAACCATTTCCGCCATCATAAACACTTACCAAGATCACCATGCAACACCAGAACACCTTCCCAAACTCCGCTGCCACCATATCCATCTTCATCGCCAAAATCGATTAGGTTATATCCCCTCTAGAAAACCTATTCGGAAGCCCCAACTTCAAATAGCCATAACTTTTGCATATGGACTCAGAATCAGGCAAAATTTAACTTTTCGGAGAAGAGAAAAAAATTTTACATCCGTTTCCCTCCACCTTTTGTGGGTTTTGCTAAATCAGAATTCTGAAATTTGGCTTGCAAAATTGTTTGTTCGAGCTCTCAAGTGACTGCACTTTCTTAATAGTGGTTTCAGAAAATTCCGTAGGCCACATATCAACTCCGATTGAGTTGTAGACTTTGTGGTGTGCCTATTTTCGTGCTCCTGGAAAAAATAAAATAAAGATAATAAAAAGAAAAGTTGATTTCCATTAGTGCCTCGAGCTCACGACGTGCTCCGTTGAGCTTGTCAGCCTTGCGGTTTTACTGTTTTAACTCGCTAAACCTTGTTTGTCCATCTTTCCTAGCTGTTTACCAATGTCATATTCCTTTGCGCCATCATTGGTACCACTACTGTCTAGGACACGAGTAGACCAGCAACTGAGGGCAAGTGACTTGGGATTGTTTATTCAACATTACCATCTGTCATTGGATTGTGTACCACTCTCATATATTTGGCCCTCCTAGCTCTACATATTACTTCTAGACAACACAGGTTCTTGATCCTTGTAATCGCTGACTACGCCTTCCAGGTATCCTTTGCTTTACTGGTAAGAACCTTATAAGGGCTTGGTAAGGTGCTCCATATTGCTGAGTTGTTGAGAGGCATCACTACACCTATGTAGTAGATTATTAGGGATAATCTTCACCGTTGGTTGCTGTTTTGGTGTTTCAGTCAACTCCCAAGGATTTTGCTGACTGTGTCAGTCAAGAGCAACTACGAACTATTGTAGGAAATGCTCATAAAGAGATGACGGAGATAGTCACAAGGGCTGTCCAAAAAGAGATGACGGAGGCAGTCACAAGGGCTGTCCAAGAAGCCATCATTTAACTCGACCTCGACAAACACATGGAGAGGTTGGACAAGCGGGTGTCTACTCTAGCTGATCGGGTTGCTGCGTTGGAGACTCGACAACCATCCAATGAGGAAGTGAACTGCAGCAACGCCGGTGGATATCCAGAAGACACGGTGTACGATTCCAATGGTAATGTAGATGAATAAGCTACATGACAAGCACAGTTACGACGTCGTCTTGGCTTCAACATGACAGGTATGGGTGGCGCTCAACACCACCACCAACAAGGTAATAATAATAATAATAATAATCGTGTTCCTGATGATCCTTATGCTAATGTTAAGTTTAAAGTACCTACCTTTTTCGGGTTATTATGATGTTGAGAAATACCTTCATTAGGAGATGACAGTAGAGCAAAAATTTAGTGCCCATCTTGTGCCTGAGCAACATAGAGTTCGACAAGCCAGTAGTAAGTTTAAAGATTTTGCTATCATTTGGTGGTCTGGGTTAGCTGTCGAGGGTGTTTTACCTACTACTTGGGAAGAACATAAAGTAGCTATGTGCGATAGATTTGTTCCTCCATCCTATCATAGAGAGTTACGCAAGAAACTGATACGTTTAGAACAATGGGATAAATCTGTACAGGATTACTATGGTGAGCTAAAAAGTGATTAATGCGCTATAGCATTGTGGAGGGGACCGAGGATGCCATTTGTCGTTTTTATTCGGGTTTGAGGGTTGAAATCCAGAACATAGTTGATTATAATGAATTTAACACTGTCAACCAGTTGTTTCAGTTTGCTATACTTGCAGAGAAGGAATTGCAGGGGCGTGATCAGTAGGGCAAGAACAAGGCAAGTACGTACACTCCGCGCACGACGCCACCTTCGGGGCCGACCAAGGCCACCTCTTTCCGAACACCCCCTCCAACGAACAAGCGACCAGCTGCATCCGGAGTTTCTGCATTGCCAAAACCACCTCCACCACGACCAGCAGATTCAGGTAAAAGTCCTTTGCAGGTACCCGCCAAGAGTGGTTCATCCGTCGCTTCGACGAGACGCACTCCAAACATTCTGTGCCACCGCTGCCAAGGATTTGGCCATGTGCAGAAAGATTGTCCTAGTCAACGGGCATACATTGCCACAAAAGATGGTTATATCAAAACCTCCGATGTTGAAGATGATGAAGAAGAAGAGAAGGAAGGAGTTGATGCTGAGGATGGCGAATTCTTTGGGCGTGAGGACACAGCGGCCTACATGAACATTATTGTACAGCGGGTGTTTAGCACGCAGGTACAGCAATCTGAAAAGTTGCAATGCCATAATTTGTTCCAGATTTTCTTCGTCATCAACAACCATCGTGCACGTGTGATCATTGATGGAGGTAGCTGCAATAATTTGGTGAGTTCTGACTTGGTCAAGAAGCTTGGTTTGACCACACGCCCACACCCACATCCATACCATATTCAGGGGTTAAATGATTCTGGAAAAGCAAAGGTTTGTTCATTTGTTGGGTCGTCCTTGGGAACATGATAATGATGCTACACACCATGGTAGAAGTAATAGATACAGTTTTGTGCATAAAGGAAAGAAAATTACTTTGGTTCCATTAACCCCTGCTGAAATTGTAGAAGCTGACAAAGAACGAGCTGCTAGTTTGAAACTTGACGAATCTGAAAATCAGTAAGTTGCTAAATCTGTTTTTCCACCTAAAAGGATAAGCCTTCACCTAGTTCTAAGGCCGAGGGAATTAAATTGAAGGATGGTGTTATGCTTGCAACAAAATGTGACATTGCTGAAATTTCTGCTGATGATATTTGCTATTCCTTGATATGTAAACAAGCTTTGTTTTCTCTTGATGATATTTCTAGCTCGATAACTCCTGCTATCACTAACCTTTTGCAGGAGTATGAGGATGTTTTTCCAGCTGAGATAGCCCCGGGATTGCCACCTATGAGAGGGATAGAGCACTAAATTGATTTGATCCCGGGAGCAACATTGCCAAACCGTGCTGCTTATCGAATCAATCCCGAGGAGACTAAGGAAATTCAGCGGCAAGTCCAAGATCTTTTGGACCGTGGGTATGTACGTGAAAGCCTTAGTCGTTACGCAGTGCCTGTCATTTTGGTTCCTAAGAAAGATGGGTCTTGGAGAATGTGTGTTGATTGTAGAGCCATTAATAATATTACTATTCGGTATCGTCATCCTATTCCTTGGTTAGACGACATGCTTGATGAGTTGTGTGGTTCTATAATTTTCACAAAGGTTGACTTGCGTAGTGGATACCACCAAATTAGAATGAAATTTGGAGATGAATGGAAAACAGCTTTCAAAACCAAATTTGGATTGTATGAGTGGTTAGTAATGCCTTTTGGTTTGACTAATGCCCCTAGTACTTTCATGTGCTTAATGAATGAGGTTTTAAGTCCTTTTATTGGACGATTTGTGGTAGTTTACTTTGATGACATCTTGATTTACAGCAAATCTTTGCATGAACACTTGGATCATTTTGGTGTTGTTTTTAATGTCTTACGTGATGCACGTTTGCTTGCTAACCTTGATAAGTGCATCTTTTGCACGGAACGAGTCCCTTTTCTTGGCTATGTTGTTACTCCACAAGGAATTAAGGTGGATGAGATAAAAATTGAAGCCATTAAGAGTTGGCCGGTTCCCCAAACCATCACATAAGTGAGAAGTTTTCTTGGTCTTGCAGGATTCTATCGCCGCTTCATCAATGATTTCAGCACCTTTGCTGCACCCTTGAATGAGTTGACGAAGAAAGGGGTGGTCTTCAATTGGGGAAAACACAGGAGGAGTCTTTTGTCAGTTTGAAGGACAAGCTTACACACGCACCTTTGCTCCAACTTCCAAACTTTGGTAATTTTCACTTAGAATGTGATGCTAAGGAATTGCCCTGTTTTGCCCTGTTTTGAATTATTCCACATATGATAAGGAATTGTTGCTCTTGTACGTTCTTTAGAGATGTGGCGTCCTTATTTGTGGCCTAAAGAATTTGTTATTCATTCTGATCATGAATCGCTTAAGTATCTTCACTCTCAAAATAATTTGAATCGTAGACATGCTAAATGAGTTGAATTTATTGAATGTTTTCGTTATGTCGAACCGGGTGATTTAGTTTGGTTACACTTGAGAAATGATAGATTTCCAGAATTGCAAAAGTCTAAGTTGATGCCTAGAGCTGATGGTCCTTTCAAAATTGTTGAGAAGATTAATGATAGTGCATATAAACTTGAGTTGCCTCCCGAGTTTGGGGTTAGTCCCACGTTTAACATTTCAGATTTGAAGTCATAGTTGGGAGAAGAAGATGAGCTTGAGTCAAGGATGACTTCAATTCAAGAGGGGGAGGATGATGCGGACATCATTCATTCGAATATACACAACAATCCTCCATTGGTCATTCAAGGTCCAATCACAAGAGCTTGCGCACGACAATTGAATTTAGAGGTGAGGTCGTTCCTAAGTTCTTCTTTATATGATTTTGAGAATAGATTTCTACCTGATTATATTATGATTAGGGACAATGGAGAGGACAAGGAAACACTTAGAGAAGGACTTAGAGTTCTGGAGGATCAACGAGGATGTTCAAGTCAAGGTGGAGGTCCAAACCAAGTCGATTTTGAGTCCGTTTAGGAGTCCAGGACCAGTCTGCACCAAAACGGGCGCCCAGGTTGCATACGTGCTCGGATTGGGGCGTTCTATATCTGGATGGAAAGGTAAAATAACCTTTCCAATGGTTCTGGACCAATGTCCCAATTCGTTACGAGTCATCGGGAATTAACCGAACAAGTTGACGTTTAGAATCTGTTCCGGCGCTGCGACGCTGTATTTGGGCCTTTGGGTCGTGTATCATGTTGGCACCCATTAGGTTTGCGTCAAGGGGTTCTTGCACGACCCTAAACTCCATATATCAGAAGCCGTCGCCATCTTTAGTTTTTGGGTTTTGCTTAGATTAATCTGCCAATAACAGTTTTGCCGCTAGATCGGTTTGTAAGACCCCAACTTGTGAGATTAACCATTCATCTGCAATTTTGGTTGCAGTCTTTCTTTGTTCTTGTTTGTGTTCTTCGATTCGCAAGCAGGGATTAGCCTTCTTGGCACGGTCAAGCGGGTTTCGGTACGGTTGATAACCAGAGGAGACGTGGTGCTGCGATTGCGGGGTTCGGGAACATGCTCATTCAAGAAGCCGGATCGATTTGTGTCGTGACTCCACCAAATCGTTGATTATCAGAACCTTTCGGAAGATCGGGAACCCTTGTTCACATCACATGTACCTTTCGAATGGAAACATGTTGTGTAGGTAGACAATACCGAGGATTCCGATCTCTTTCACAAGGTGACATAGAAGATGTGTCATTATATTGAAGAATGACGGTGGAAAGATCATCTCTAAGCTGACAAGACATTGGACCACGTCATCTTGAAGGGTTGTTAAACTGTCCGGATGGATGATATTTTGTGAAATTGCGTTCATGAAGGCACATAGCTTTGTTATTGTTCCCCGGACATTATCAGGAAGGATACCACGAAATATAACAGGAAGCAGTTGTGTCATCAACACGTGACAGTCATGAGACTTTAGGTTTCTGAACTTCTTCTCCATCATGCCTGTTATTCTCTTTATATTCGAGGAGTATCCAGACGGTACCTTGATGCTCTCCAGGCATTCAAACATACTTTCCTTCTCTTCCTTGCTCAGGATGTAGCTTGCAGGACTCAAATAATGGCTTCCTTTAACCTTTGGTTCCGGGCGAAGGTCCTCGCATTGTTGCATATGCTTGAGAGCGTTACGTGCTTCAAGTGTATCTTTCCACTTCCCATATACACCTAAGAAGACTAACAGGTTGACACAAAGGTTCGTACTGAGGTGCATCACGGCGATTACGTGTCGGACGTCTAAGACTTCCCAATAGGGTAACTCCCCAAAAATAGACTTCTTCTTCCACATCGACGCGTGACCATCTTTGCTCTCTATTAGGTTGGCTGCCAAGTCCCTTTCCATATACTACTTTCAGATCTTTCACCACAGCAAACACGGCTTTTCCGTTGCGATGTTTAGGCTTAGTACGGTAGTCTGCCTTCTGTTCGAAATGCTTGCCTTTCTTCCGTATAGGATAGGTTGCAACAAGGAATCGACGATGACCCATGTACACAACCTTCCTGCAGCGTTTCAGTATTTTCAGTTTCATCCATATAATGGGTGCAAGCCTTGTACCCCTTGTTTGACTGTCCGGATAGGTTGCTAAGTGCAGGTCAATCGTTAATGGTCACGAACAGCAATGCTCGTAGGTTAAATTGCTCCTGTTTGTCCTCATCCCACACAGGGACACCTTTGTTCCACAGCAGAAGCAGATCCTCAACCAATGGTCTTAGGTACACATTAGTGTCATTACTAGGTTGCTTTGGGCCTTGAATGATAATTGGCATCATGATGTACTTTCGCTTCATGCATAGCTAAGGGGGGAGGTTGTAGATACACATGGTCACAGGCCATGTGCTATGACCGCTGCTCATCCCCTCCAAAGGCTGGAAATGTTCTATCGTTGTTTCACCACTGCGACCCGTCGGCGGGGTGTCTCAGCATCCCATCTTGTTGACGTTCTTCTGCGTGCCAGCGCATCATGCTAGCATGCTCTTTGTTTCTGAACAAATGCCTGAGCCGTGGTATTATAGGGAAATACCACATCACCTTAGTAGGAACCCTTTTTTTTCGAAGGTTGTCCTTTTGTTGATGCAAAAAACACACACAGGCCTGAGAGGTTTGCTTTACTCTAGTGCAGGTCCTAACTTTGGGTTTTGGATTCAAGGGCATGCCAGTTGATTTGATCCTGCAATCAACAAGAAAGAATATGCAAAAAATATTAGTAAACGATAGACAATCCTGTGTATACGTGCTAGTCCAGAATCAAGCTAGCACACACAGAAACAAAGATAATATCACAGCCAACATCAGAAGGAAAACTATCATTTATTAATAAAATGACTGTGATAAGCCTTATGGCTCACTTACATATATTTACCTTAAGGGCAACACAAAAAAAATAGATTGCGCAGTGGAAAAGAAGATAAATGCGCGAAAGCTCCATTCAACATGCCACAGGCAGTCAACTGGGGCACACGGCCTAATCCTCGTCTTCAGCAGCAAACTCTTCATGAAACAGTGAAAACCTTTCTTCTGGAATAGGGGGAATTGCAAGGTGAGTAACTGGAATACTCAGCAAGTACACGGAAATATGCATATGCACAGCTGACAAAGAAAGGCTATGGCTATTTTGCATAACACAGCAATTTGCAGTTACAAACATTTTATAAAAATATATTTTTTAAAACATCATTTATAAATAACAGGTGTTACCAGCCAACCGTCCACACAGGACCTGTCCACATAGGATCACACAGCTATATTCATTAACCTGCACACAGATCATTCCCAGTTTTCGCAAACTACCCCTCATGAGATATCACCGAGCATGTCCATAATCGCGGACGCGGCTATTCGAATAGATTAATTTAACACTCTGCAGAGGTTGTACAGCTTGACCCACAAGATACATCGTCCTTTTAGCAGCCAACTAGTAATGTCACACTTCAGATTGTGTGCGGCCAAGGAGTCTGTAACAAGGCTTTTTAGAAACTGCGCCCCAACACTGGCTTCCCCCATGAGACAACTTTCCCTCACACAGACAAGAAAATACCCATGGCTAACCTTAACACCTATCATCTAGCCACCTGGGCCGACAGTGCCGAGACTCGGAATCCTACTAGGCCAGGTTCTTCCCATGAGAACATGTGGTTGCACGTTAGGCTCAGTTCAATGACTTATGAAGTGAAGTCCTTAATTGACCAGGGCAATTTGCCAAACTACAATAGCACACAGCAAAGGGTAGCAGCTTCAGGACACGAAGTTGGCCCTTGAGCAGCTAAATAGCACACAGCTTGTTAGTAGGCTCACTCAGAGACCATACCCGATAATGATCACACAGATACATTATCACCTAACTAGGTTCACACAGAACCACCCATTACCCCAGTCCAAATCATTTTATCAGCCCGTTGTTTACTACACGGTGCAACACATGCTACCGGAAAGATAGCGCACAACCACACAGTTCATATAAAAATAATTATATGTATATGATTAATCAAGATTATATTTTGCTTGTAAAACAAGCTTGAGCGGGGCTAAGCATAACTACTCTACCTTGAGTTGAGCCCAATGTTCAACTCACCAAGACTAGGGTGACAAGGAATCATAGGGGAAACAATATTAATCAAAGACGGATTACGATAACAATTAGGTCACACTACCCATCGATAATTTATAAATAAAATCATGCATGTTCAAAACAAAACATTTTATAAACTGGGTTCAATATGTTCAAAGAGTGCGCTTGCCTTGCATCCAAGTACTATCCTTGCGCTGCGTCTTCTGTAGCGAACAACGCCTTTGCTCCAACGTCTACACGATCGCAAACGAGAAACAAATAAATAAAATAAAAGGCTTGCTAAATAACATCAAATTAAATTAAAAATAAAACCAGGAGATAGAGCTCGATTTTAGAAGAATTTAGGAAGAAGGATGGATCGAATCGGAGTTCGGACGAGAAAGTTATGACCTCCGGAAGTTTGAATTCAGAGAAAATCCGATGATAAAAGAAAAAGGAATATTGCGAGAATATTCTCAGAATATTTAATTCCGAGAATTGAATTATTTTTGTGGAGGAAATTGTGGTGGGGCCCACTGGTCAGTGGCTAGGTGTATGATGGACTTGGTGTATGGTAGACTGGATGACGTGGACAGACACGTGGCGACACATAGGCAAAAGAGGATGATGTGGCGATGACGTGGATAGATCTAGGGCTGATGTGGCATGGGGTGGAATTATGTAGATCCAAGGGTTGAGATTGGATGTAAAAGATGGATGGCTGTGATTTGGTTTGGGTGTATTTGTAGCTGCGGGACCCACTCATCATTGGCACAAAAGAGAAGAGAAAAAGAGAAGGGAAAAAGAAAGGAAACAGAGAGCAGCAGCAGCTCCCTGCCCAGCGCACGACAGAGCCATGGCCGGCGACTGCGGCAAGTGGCGGCGCCGGAAGGAGGAGGTCGCGGCTGACTTGGTGGTGCAGCACGGCACTCCGGGACGGCGAGGAGAGGCTGCACGGCTTCGCCGGAGTTGGGGAAGGAGAGAGAAAAAGAGGGGAAACAGCGGTGCCGGAAGGAAGGCTTCGGCCTCGGGGCTCACCGGCAGCAGCTGCGACGCGAGAGGAAAGCGGCGACGATGGCGGCGCGGCTCCCGGTGGCGGTTGCTGCTTGCGGCGGCTGCTGCTTGTGGTGGCAAAAAAAAAAACAGCGGCGGCACAAGCTTGCGCGATGGCTGCTCGGAAGAAAGAAAAGAGAGTGACGGGGCGGCTGCGGTATTTATAGAGGAGGGTTAGGGTTAGGGCAGCGAAAACGGAAGGCGGCGCAGCGGCGGCACGGCAATGCGGCGCGCACGGCATGGCGCACCGCACGGCGCGGCAGCGGCTGCGGCGCGGGCCGGCGTGGGCTGAGGGCGACGAGTGGGGGAGAGCGCCGGGCCGAGGGCAGCACACCTGGGCCGGGACTTGGCCTCCCCGGCCTGCAACCTGTGAGGAGGAGAGAGAGGAAAAGGGATGGCTGGAGGTTGAAGAAGGTGGAGGAAGAAAGAAAAAGAAAGAAAGGAAGGGGGCTTTCTGCAAACAAAACAGAATAGAGAATAGAGAGGGAGGAAAAAGAGAAATGGATATGGATTTTTCTGGAAAATTCCAAATGAACAATATTTGGAATTTTTGGAGGATTTAGAATATTAGGGATTGAATAGGAATTTGAATTTTGGGCACAAATTTAATTATAGAATTGAGCTCCACTTCCGAAACTCCAATTAAATCCAAATAAACTCAAATTAAAATACAACAAAGCCAACGATGTAATTAATTAAATAAATACATTAAAACCTTTCTATTTAATGAAATTTTCATTAAGCTATTTTAGGCAGTTAAACCAATGTGAATTTTCGCAATTAGACGAAAAGAACGGAAAGCGAAAAATCAGGACGTGACAAACCTACCCCCTTAAATAGAATCTCGACCCCGAGATTCGGACTGGCTTGGAAACAACTCCGGAAACTCTGCCTTCAGATCATCCTCACACTCCCATGTAGCTTCAACTTCGGTATGATGACTCCACTGCACCTTGCAGAAACGGATAGTCTTACTCCTCGTAGTTCGCTCTGCAGTCTCAAGAATTTTGATTGGAACCTCACGATAGGTCAAATATGGCTATAACTCCACTGACTGCAACGGTGTCTCCTCTTCTAGCACACGAAGACATTTCTTCAATTGAGACACGTGAAATACGTCATGAATACCGGACATTGAGAGCGGCAGCTCTAACTTATATGCAACTTCTCCTCGACGAGCAATAATCCGAAACGGGCCAACATATCTGGGGGCTAGCTTTCCTTTCACCTGGAATCTTTTGGTCCCTCTCATTGGGGTCACCTTTAAATACACATAGTCTTCCTTTTCAAAGGTTAAATCCCTTCGGCAATTATCTGCATAACTCTCTTGATGAGATTGGGCTACCTTTAATCTGTCCCTTATTAGAGCAACTTTCTCTTCGGCTTCACGGATTACATCCGGTCCAAAAACCAGTCCTTCTCCAGTCTCATTCCAATTCAAAGGTGTCCTGCAAGATCATCCATACAAAGCTTCAAACGGCGACATCTGCAAACTTGTTTGGTAACTATTGTTGTAGGAGAACTCAGCATAGGGTAAATTCTTGTCCCAATTTGAAGAATAGGCTAAAGCACAAGCCTGAAGCATGTCTTCCAAGATCTGATTAACTCTTTTTGTCTGTCCATCCGTCTGTGGATGATAGGCTGTACTGAAATTAAGGCGAGTACCCATCGCTTCATGAAGAGCCTGCCAAAAACGTGAGGTAAACTGGCTTCCTCGATCTGAGACTAGCTTCCGTGGTACTCCATGTAAACATACTATCCAGTTCACATAAAGTTCTGCTAACTTGTCACCCGAGTAGGTTATCTTGACTGGGATAAAGTGAGCCACTTTAGTGAGACGGTCCACTATAACCCAGATAGAATCATACCATGACTGAGTCTTGAGCAAACCTGTGATGAAATCCATGCCAACCTCATCCCACTTCCATTCCGGTACCTTTAACGGCTGTAGAAGTCCTGCTGGTCGTTGATGCTCTGCCTTAACTCGTTGGCAAACATCACAAAGTGTCACATACTTTGCGATCTCACGTCTCATACTGGGCCACCATATTCTGTTCCTGAGATCCTGATACATCTTGGTACTTCCAGGATGAATGGAATAACGAGATTCATGTGCCTCTGATAGTATAAGCTTCTTGAGTTCTGGCTGATCTGGTACAACCAACTTCTCATGTAACCATATAACACCATTCTCATCCTCAGTGAATCCTATGGCTTTTCCTTTCTTCATGTTGAGCTTGATCTCTTTGATGTTAGCATCACCTTTCTGAGCTTCCTTGATTTGATCTTCCAATGTGGGTTTCACTTCTAGACTAGCCACATACCCTTCAGGTACTATCTCCAAACTCAACCTTTCAAACTCACGGTAAAGAGATAACTGATTCTCTTTGACTTCCATACTGTTATAATAAACCTTCCTGCTCAAGGCGTCGGCAACAACATTAGCCTTGCCTGGAGGCTAGTTGATTACCTCATCATAATCCTCAACCAACTCTAACAATCTTCTTTGTATCAAGTTCAAATCCTGCTGAGTAAAAACATAGTTCAGACTTTTGTGATTTGTATACACCCCACATTGATTGCTTAGAAGGTAAGGTCTTCATATTTTCAATACGCGTACCACTGCGGCAAACCCTAATCATGAGATGGATAACTCTCTTCATGTGGATGTAGCTGTCGTGAAGCTTAAGCGACAAACTTGCCTTCCTGCATGAGAACACAACCAAATCCTATACGAAAGGCATCATAGTAGATATCAAACCCCTTACTGATATTTGGCAAAACCATCTCCGTTGCTGATGTCCAACTCTCCTTCAGGCTTCAAATCTATGCTGGCAATCTCGTATCCACACAAACTTTTCTTCCTTCAACAATTACGTCAACAGACAAGCAACCTTGGAGAATCCTTGCAGGAATCTTCTGTACTATCTCTCCACATCAAGAAAACTGCGAAATTGTGTCACGGTGTTGAGTGGCTGCCAAATGATAACTGTACTCACTTTTCTTGTGATCAACTGCAACTCCAATGACATTCACAACATGTCCAAGAAAACTCAACCTCTTGATCTAAGACTCACATTTACTGAACTTGGCTTATAACTGGTGTCCTCTTAGTTTCTTGATACAGGTCTCAAACGATTCTCTTGTTCTTCCTTATCCTTGGAGTAGGTGAAATGTAGTTAACGAAAGCAGAAAGAAAATTGTCCAAATATTCCATGAATACCTTTTCCATTATGTTCATGAAATAAGCAAGATCATTTGTCAACCCAGAAGATATAACTGTAACTTATAGTGGTCATATCAGGTAGAGAAATACAATCTTCAGGATATCTTCTGCTTTGTTCCTAACTGATAATATCCGGATCTGAGGTCAATCTTAGAGAAAACCTCTGCTCCTTTCATCTGATCAAAGAGGTCATCAATCTATGGCAAAGGATACTTATTCTTGACGACCACAACTTTCAAGCTTCTGATATCAAAACACATTCCTTATGTTCCATCTTTCTTCTTGACGATGTTAACTAGGCTCCCTATAGTGATGAACTAGATCCGACAAAACCTTTTTCTTGCTTCTGTTGCAACTGCTTCTTTATTTAAACAAACTCATTAGCTGTTACATGACAGGGCATCTTGGATATAGGTGATGTGACTAGCAATGCTTCTGGGATAACATCTCGATAATCTCCAACATGTACCCTCTTTTGATCGGAAACCTTGTGTGATGCACTAGGATATCTGGTTGGGAACCTTATTCCTGATCCCGATATTTGGATAACCAAGAACGCTGTAGAGTGTGATGGAAATTGATGTTAAGAAGCAAAAGACCGAGAAGCAAAGCAATGCTAAGCCCTAGAATCCAATAAAACTGTTACAGGTATGAGTTCACTAGGAACTTATCCAAAGAAATGTCCATAGAGATATAAGCTTCTCCTATAGTGACATGGTTCACTCATCCTCTAAACTTTATTGCTTTTACAGTGTAGCAGACTGGGTTGTTTCCTGGTGTCGGCTTCTAGGTGGACATGTTTTCCAATTCGAGCATCACTGGACTTCTATCCTTGGGATGAGGCAGTGGTTGGCACCATGTTCTTGAGGCTATAGCAGCGATATGAAATTGCTTGACTCTCTGCACCATGCACTGGTTGAGCTGAAATAGACTGACGCGATACCTTAGTTGTTAGGAAGGGTGTCTATAGAATAGTCCTGATACGTGGAGCGATGGATCGATGATAGCATTGTTGGAACACTTCACGATGCCTCCCACTTGGACCACATGCTTCCGGTTCATCTTGTATTTGTCATCTTCCGCACTAGGTCTTGTTCACACAGCTCTAGAACATTTGGAGGTCTTGAATCCACAAGTACAACCTTGAGACCATGGGAGAAACCTTCCAGGATTGTCTATAGTGATCGACATCTCTAGCAACACCTCCTGACGAAGTGCAGGCGAGAGCAACGAACTGGTACTGCAGCACTATTCTATTGTTCCACTGAAAAGCATGATATTGTTCCTTCTTCAACTCATTGACAACCAACTCGGACATAGTAACTACCAAGAGCTGCACCAAAGTCCTCAAAATTCAGGGCTTCAGGATCATCCAAGTCTGTCTTGAAGGTTCTCATATCAGTCCTCTAACTGTTGGATGGTTAGAAATGTGCTAAGAAGAAAAAAAAACTCTAAAGAGGGCTACTAAATAGTGGAAGATGAAGTTGTTAACATAACGGGACACTAGCTGAATGCCCGTGCGTTGCAACGGATTCTTATCAATATATCGCGGTGTATAGATAATTTGTCACTGAACATTGTACTTTAGAGGCTCCTGACTATAATGAAGCTCTTTGTCTTGCCGATGATTAGAGTGCTACAATCATTTATATAGACTTTGATTGTGTCAAGCGTGGAGAAAAAGTGTATTAAGGCCTTCAAAATTATATTGATATTCTAAAGGATGTTTTTTTATTCGGCTATGATATATTTCGGTATCAAGGGAGGGATTGAAAACAGTAGTGCCTACAACAAATCATTCCGCAATGGGGCTAGCTGCCAGCCTTGAGCCTGCCATTGTCAGTCTGTGAGCGGTCAAATGTGAGCAAGATACATGGGGGACGGACGGATGGAAGTGAGCAGTTGAATTTGAAAAGGCACATGCTACACACTGTTAATTAGGACCCACACGTATCATTAGAGTCTTTTGAAATGGTAATGGCTGCTTCATTTTGTAAGATTGGAATAAAATTAGTCACAGGTTAGCACAAGACACAACCGGATTAAGAAACAGTAAAATACTCAAAATTTCAGGCGCTAGATACTGACAGTTGATTTAATGGTGTTGCAACTGAGAAAGGATTTATGCCCCACCTTGGATCATCAGTGCTGGATGTTCGTTTGAAATAATGTTCACTTGGTCAGATGGAGCCAGAATGCAAGCAACCTAGAAGAGAGCTCATCGCCATCAAATCTGTGTCTCTATCTAGTTTGCATGACACTTTGATGCAATGCAAGATAGTTGGGCTGATATGTGCAGCTTCTTTGGTTCCTGTTTACATAAATTATGCATGTGAAAGTCATCCAAAACTGGAGTCATAGTACTACAAAGGCTAAACTGGTATTCCTGACAGATAAAAGTTGCTCCTCCAAAAAAAGAGCTTGAGCTCAATCCAGCAGACCGTATTTTGCTAAAGAAAACTGGTTTAAATACACATAGAGGCCAAAGTTGTGTTAACTCTACGAAAAGTTCATCTTGTATATCTTATCGTACAACTTTTTCTAACGCACAATTGCTTGTACGAATTAGCTGTAGACAACGACATATCGTAGTGCGATGTGTTCTAGGGTCAATTGTCAATTTACTATGATTTTAAATCATTATTATAAAACTACAATTAGACTATTACAAAACAATTATATGAGCAATCATTCCAATGATATGTTTGTTCCTCTGATCAATATGTGTGAACCGACCTACGGTGTACGGCCATGTAAAGACTGGTAGTGAGTTAGGCCTCAAAGCATGGGTTATGAGCGAACCATAGTGGGCAACATCCACATGTAAAAGGGGAACCAACTTTCACAGTCGTAGATTAACACAGGTGAAAATGTACGTATGTTCAAAGCCCTAAAAATTAGTGACACCAAAACCATTAGACTTTTAATTATTGAAGCAAATTAATAGAGAAAAAAGGACTCCACAAGTAAGAAAAAGAGACAATATATACCGGGCTATAATAATTCAGTGAATAAAATTAAGTAAATTAGATTGCATTTTGAAGTCATCAAAGTAAATTTAGTTCCTACTACACGCACCCGAAGTAGATTGCAACAAACACAATGCTTAATATAGGAACTGCACGTGGCGGAAGAGAGCTAGCGACATTTGTTAGCTAAGTACTAAAATTCGGACCGCTGGCTAGCAAGCAGAGGTAGCGGTCGATTGAGTAGGTGGCTAGATTAGCACTTGAGCCCATTTGGGTCATCCATGCAATTATAGAAAAAGACTGACGTGTCCATGTTGCCCTTGATCCGCATGAAGTAGAACATGTCATCCACGCACCCGTTCTCGATTTTGTTGATGAGCTTGCTGTAGGGGCACGCAAACTTTTTGAACAGCTCGCAACACTCCTTGTACGGTGGCTTCTGGCACTTCTTTCCCAGCTCCACGTACCCCGTCTTCTTCTCGAACTTCACCGGACACTTCGACCCTGCACACGCCATGCAACGCCACATTAGATCAACATTGTACGCCATGACGTAGCTTGATAGTAATACCGTATTTTGGGACGGAGGAGATACTCCTATGTTACGTACCTGGTGTGT
Source organism: Oryza punctata (assembly GCA_000573905.2). Taxonomy (NCBI): domain Eukaryota; kingdom Viridiplantae; phylum Streptophyta; class Magnoliopsida; order Poales; family Poaceae; genus Oryza; species Oryza punctata. The sequence continues at coordinate 15,737,373 of CM002488.2, forward strand.
CCACTAGCTTGCGTGCAGGCGAAGAAGCCTCATGCACCTCCGCTGCGAAGGTGGAGGACTTCATTGCGGGCGCTGCAATGCATCACAGATTTGCAAACACACGCGCGATTGATAGATCAGTGCAAATTTATGGAGTTAATCATATGCATGCATTGTGGTCGAGCGCGTTGGTGAAAATGTATATACTTCCTGTATGTAGTGTCAAGTGCTACTACCTGATAAGTGTGATCCTTCGTTGGGGCCCACCTGCTCGGCCGCTGCGGTGGATGACACGGCGGCAACGGCGACCATGGACAGAGCGAGGCAGTAGAAAAGGGTGGAAGAACCCATCCCCGCCTTTACGGGAGAAGATGTGAGGGAAATGATTGATTGATTAGTGAAACTGATCGTCAACTATTCTTATAGGCCGTGAATACGGACGAACTATATGAGGACCTCATTGTTTTGAGGGCGTATATATATGAGAGAGATTTTGTGGCGGATAAAACGTCAACTTACCTATATTTAGTCTTTTAGAGTATCCATCTTAAGCAAGAAATATTGGCCGCTAGCTAATTTTCTTTTGTTATATAGACTAATTTGTCTTGTTTCTGACGTTAATTATATTATTTTGCTTCATCTCTGCTGCTAATTATTTTTCTTGCTAATTCCAATTGCTAACTCCTTACTTCCTCTTGCCGATAAAATAAAATAAATAAAAGTGAAAGGGGGTAAATGTGCGACCTTAAGTGTTGAATAAAAGGAAATCATGGTTCAATAATAGTTACGCCTTGTGTTGAAAGAAGCTTCACACTATATTATAAATGTGGCTTCTAACCCTCCTTCTGCTCTTAGTTTTGCAGTTACTAATTTTCTTAAAATTTGTACATTTCTACTAGCTTCACTGTATTTTTACCTTTACATTATGTAATATCTTGGGATGACTATTCCAGGACTTGAAGTATTGTCTTCATTTCTCTCTCAAAAAAACATTTGTCCTAATCCTTTTCTTCTATTAGTAGCACGGTTATAGAAGGAACTCAACAATTCAAGATCCAAAAATTTTAACGTCATCAATTTGTTGTATCTAAGGTTTTCTTGACACAGTTGGATATGTGACCTTCTCATGGTTCAGTTGGATATGTGACCAGCAAGAATCTGAAGGTGTCACTCCCGGTGAAGATGTCTATGTAATACTCCGTTTGGATGGTCGTGTCAGAAGATCTGGAAGAGTAATTCTTCTCCTCTGGATTTTATCGTTCGCAGGAAAAAAAATATACTTAATGATGTACTAGTATTAATAAGTTTTAAGTTCACCAGTTAGAAACAGAATGACACTGAATCTAAGTTTACGCTTAAACTAATATATCTAACCAAGTGTATTTGCTTTATTTGTAGGGAATGCCAAATTGGAACGACATATTGCAGGAACTTCCACGACTTGAAGATCTGCTGAGCAAACTTGAACGTTAGGACGGTCTGTATACAACTGCAGTTTAATCATCCACATGCATACGTTTCTCCGTTGTATTATCAATTCCCTGATCTATGTACCGACCATGCCAATGTAATTTTGAGGGAAGTTTTTGTTTATGCCACTAATAAATTCCCAACTTCTGACGTATGTCACTTGGTAATGTGACTTGTCATCTATGCTGGAAAATAAAGTATGATAAAAATAATGTGACTACCTATATATGCCGCTATATTTTTCATTAAAAAAGTCAAGTATGCATTTATTTACATTATAAGTCTCCAAAATTACATATGTATATGTAATTTTATTGTATTTACGCTAAAGTTAAGATTTAAAATTAAAATTTTAGTTGTGGCTAATAAACTGAAGAGCGGAAGATGAATTAAAATTTTAGTTGTGGCTAATAAACTGAAGAGCGGAAGATGAATTTGTTAACATAACGGGACACTAGCTGTCGTGCGTTGCATCGAATTCTTATCAATATATTGCGTTGTATAGATAATTTATCACCGAACATTGTACTTTAGTGGCTACTGACTATATTGAAGCTTTTTGCCTTGCCGATGATTATAGTGCTACAATCATCTGTGTAGACTATGATTGTCTCAAACATGAGAAAATGTGTATTAAGGTCTTTCAATATAAATTGATATTCTAAAGGATGTTTATTCGGCTATGATATATTTCGGTAAGAAGGGAGGGTTTGAAACAGTAGTGCCTACAACAAATCATTTAGCAATGGAGCTAGCTGCCAGCCTTAACCTGGCATTGTTAGTCTATCAGCGGCCAAATGTGAGCAAGATACATGGGGGATGGATGGAAGGGAGCAGTTGAATTTGAAAGTCACTGTTGATGAAAAAAACACACACTGACTTGAGAGATTTGTTTTACTCTAGTGCAGATTCAAAATTAGCTTTTTAGGTTCAAGGGTGTGCAATCAACAAGAAGAAATATGCAAAGAATGTTAGTAAACATTAGTCCATCAGCTATACAGCCGATTTCATATCGTATGTGATCTAACCGATGCAATAAAGCATTAATCAGCTGTAAGGTATAATCAAACATGAATACAACCCTAAAAACTGGTATATCGGCTATAGATATCAGTGTTATGTGATCAAACAATCAATATTACTTTAGAAATAAGTAATTGGTATAGATCGGACTGATCCGAGACAGTATAAATTACTCAAGTCTATCGTAACATGAAATAATGTCTACATAAAAGACATGTCATAGCCGATATCTAGATTTAAGTGCGTATCAGCCATAACTCCGGTACAATTTTATAATAAAACATGAGAATTAGATATAGAACATTAAACAAAGTATAAAACCATGTAAAACATTCTAATTAGATAAGATCAGCTGAAACCCCGATACTATCCCTATTAGCAACCGTAAAGCATGCTAGATATCATGATTCTAAAACAACTTAACAGGTTGGACTTAACCAATGCAGCATTAAGCATAAAAGAAGCATAACACCTAGAAAAATAAGGCAATAGTCGCCTTTTCGAGATGGTGGATATATCATATAACAAAAAATCAACAAAGTCAACTAGTCGAGACCGGTAGAATCCTAAAAAGAATCCAACCGATGCAAGAAGATAGCATTGTTGATCCAAAATTATATAACATATATGATAACTCGGAAGTTTACAAGATAGAGTTAGAGTGTCATAAAGATGTAAGCACTAACTCCGATAATGCAAACCGCCATGACAAGATATACCTTTTCGCCGAAGATCAAGCTGATGCAGCACGACTCGAAAGCACAAGCTTGTCGAAAAGTAGAAAACAAAGATGGCGATGCGCCGAGATTGATTGAACTTATGTTGTTATTATTTACAAGACCTCGAGACTATATTTATACCCGAAAATACAAACATTGTCCATCATGGACATGACTCATATTAACCTAATACAAATCCAACTAGCGAACAAGTCCCTTAGGCGGACTCTTACCGGGAATATCTATAAGGAAATTACATAAAATATCCTAATTAATAGATACAATTGCCTACTCAGGACTCTATCCGTGAATGGCAATCCATATGAATCACGTTAACGTAACCCGATGACGTGTATCGAGTCATATCACTGAAATCGGCTCAATCGGCTAACCTAGTCCGACTCTAACTCTGCCGATCAGTTCACAGCCGATTCGGACTATAGCCGATTCTCACTCTGTTTTCCGATACGATCTTATCTCTTCAATCGTCTTCGATTCCATCTTTATCTCCGATGTTTGAATTACCAAATTTGGTCGTCAACACATGCCCCCCAAGTCCGGAATATTTGGTAATGTTTCGGATTTGCCATCCTTAGAAAAAAGCTGGCCTGCATGGTTTAAGCGCATATCGGCTAGCAAGCAGGGCCACTGGGATGAAATAGGAATCGGCCAAGCCCTAGCCCTTACTTTGCCAAATTCAGCTAAGGATGAGCCGTTGATGGCCTCTGCTAGCTATTTTTGGTCCAATACTGTCAATGCATTTCTGTTCAATCAAGGACCAATGACCCCAACCCTTCTAGACATCACTATGCTGACTGGGCTAGATATCACATCATCGGCCAATCCTATGATGCTGAACTCAAAGAACAGATTTGATTTCAAAACCAAAAGCATAGGAGGATGGTCTGGTTTCATTTCAGCTAACATGGGTCAGGGCTCAGTTTCCCCCAGAGAGCATACTGCCTTTCTGTTAATGTGGCTAGAAAAATTCTTATTCTGTGGATCCAGTTGTGGCCCAACTTCAAACTGGCAGCATATAGCCGAAGCACTTGAGGAAAAGAGACAATTCCCTTTAGGAAAAATACTGCTCGGCTACCTGTACCAGACTCTGAACAACACATCGGCTAAACTGGCTACCGGCTCAATTGTCTCAGCAGGTGGCCCATGGTGGTTATTGCAGACTTGGCTAAACTTAGTAGCAATGAAAGTCGTCAATCGGCCATCCCTGACAGAAGCCGAATTCCCAAGACTAGAGCCAATCACCAATGATGATCGTGAAGAAATAACCCATCGGAGGTGTACATCCTTTGGTGAATATGCCATCACGCCAGCCGATGCAGGAGCAAAGTTATCGGCAGAACTGCTCAAGGACTGGTTTTTTAGCTTCTATGATGGATTCCAAAAAGATGTTAGAATATGGTTCTTCTATGAGGATTCAATCAATTTTGAGCTGCCATCGGACTTCAGATTTGAAGAAATCAACCATGATAAATTTCAGAAATCCAGAGAAATTTTTACTACTGCCATCAGCCCATGCATACTCCCTATCGGCATCCATCAAGGCAGAAATATAAAAGTCTCATATGAGTTTTACCATCCCATGTGCTCAGCAAGACAATTTGGAATGGGACAACTCCCCATCGGCTTATGGTTTGCCGATAAGATCGAATACCGAGGAGAAATATCTTCAAGTCCGATGATGGATCGGCTATTAAACATCCCAGGACCTCCTCTTGGCAGCATTAATGACATCGAATTAGCCATGTTCAGGAGTAAAACTTTTACTTCGTGGTGGACCGAGTGGAAACAACATCTTTTTCACCAATCGGCTACCATCTACATGACTGACCTCTTCCCAGACATGATCCCTCGGGTACACCTTTATTGCTTTCAATATCATTTCTATTTTAACACACTAGCCGATCCTGTCTCTGACTTATGAATTATTTTATCCTTTACAGACCACAGACTCATCTCCTCCACGCACAAGCAGAAGTGGCAGGGATATTGAAGATGCTGCAGGATTGTTACCCAACAGATGTGGTATGACTCCTATCATCGGCTACGATGCCCCCAAGACATCAAGCCTGCTCCATGGACAAACAAGGGAACCAGCCGATGTTGGTAGAAAAAGAAGAGCTAGAGCACCAAACATAATGCCATCAGCTGCTAAGAAAAAGGCCAAAAAGCAACCACCTCCAACAGCCGATGACACAAATGAAGCTCTAAAAGAAGCGTCAATTGAACGAGCAATAGATGAAGCTGCAACCGAATCAAGTGATGCAAGGAAAAGAACACCTCCAGCTTCTCCAGCTCCAGCTCAAACTCTCATAACACCTGCTGCTCGGGCAGTCTTCTCTCGGCAACCAAGAGTAAGCTTTATCTCCTTTCGATATAAAATCTTCTTGTTTAACACCAATCTAAACTCCCAAACTTTGTCCCTTACAGAAGAAAAGACCAACCGAGAAGAAGAAACCAGCACCAATATCGGCCAAACCAACTATCCAAGTTCCTCTGGTAAATTCCATATTACTAAAACCCTGAATCATTTTACTTAGCCGATTTCATCTAACACTTGTATTAATATTTTCAGCCTACTCCCCCTCCATCGCCTGCAGCACAACCAATTTCAAGTGAACATACCGCATCGGCTGCAGGCAGCCATCACATTGAAGAAGAAGAAGTTGTTGCCCCTGCAATCCCTGTAAGTTTCAAACCCTCAAAAATACCAAATCAGTTATTCAAAACACTTTCTGACTTATATCTCCTTTCCATTGCAGGTCTTAGCTGATTTGTTCTCCTTTGACATAAAAGATTACTTCGATGAAGAAACAGAAGGAGAAACAACAAGCAAATCTTTAGCTCCTCTAGCCGATGATGTGAAGAGGAATCTTGAAGACATGTCACATCGGCTGGAAGCATCTCTGGACAACCTGGTGGTGGATTGCAGTACTCTTCGAGCCAGATTCCAAGAGATCCAAGCTCTTCTGCCAGATGAACTATCTAATATGATCACCCCAGCTATGTATCTCGAGCAACACCAATTCAAGCTGGAGAAGGCAAGACAAAGGATAACCGATCGGCGAGAAAGAAAAGATATCGAAGCCACCATTCAGGCCAATCGGCAGCTAGTACATGATGAGAAAACTAAGCTTGATCAACTAGCCGAAGAGCCGATTAAAGCCACAATAGATCAATTGGAAACCGAAAGAATAGATCTGTTGGCCAAGCTTGAAGAATGCAATGCCAAAATTGCATTAGAAAAGCAAAAATTAGCCGATTTGCCGAGAGCTATTGGAGAACAAAAGACAAAGCTAAAATCGGCTATAAGGAATGTGGCGAACATGACTAAGTCCTTGAAGGTGATCCCTGGAACCGATGCCCAAGATGCCCAAGCCATCGCAGAAGTGGAAGAAATCCGACAACGGGCACAATCGGCCATCCAACGCTATCTTTCTCAATAATATTATGTAACAGGGACTTAGGAAAAAATTTTGTAATCAACTCTGAAATCGGCCACTCTTGGTTTGTAATATATACTCTGATATCGTCTTGGCCATCGAGCCGATCCCATAATTTATGCTTAATTCTACAACTCATGTATCGGCCATCGAGCCGAATCTTACTCTCAAATTTTGCTCAAAAAATTTCCAACTTCAACTTTTATACTTCATGCCCCCAAGTTTGTAGTAGGGAACACAATGCTGCAAACTTATATGTCTAAGGGCGATAAAAATATCGGCCACCTAAAGGCGATGTAAACACATCGGCTATCAACTATAAACCGGCAAACCGCAGCCGATCATGAACCAATCCAAACACTTGGGTAGTATTTCTTCAAATATTTTCCATTAAGCGCTCTGCCAAATACCTCTCCATCAAGCCCTTTTAACATGTATGCCCCTTAGAAACACACTTATGGACTTGAAACGGTCCTTCCCAATTTGGTGACCACTTGCCGAATTTATTATCTCTAGCTCCTATCGGCAGCACCAGTTTCCAAACCAACTCGCCTTCGACGAAAGACTTAGGCGCAACTTTCTTGTTGTAATGCCTGGCAACTCTCTCCTTATCTTTTCTAACTTTTTCAAGAGCTCGCAATCTAGCTTGTACCAAATCTTCTGATTCTTCAACCATCAAATTATAATAATCATCGGCTGTCAACTCATCTTGCAAAGAAATTCTCCTAGAGCCGATGTTGGTTTCCCATGGTAAAACAGCTTCATGCCCATAAACCAATTGATAAGGAGGTACCTGAATTGCACCATGGCAAGCCATCCGATAGGACCACAATGATTCAGCCAAAATAGTATGCCACTTCTTGGGGTATTCGGCTATCTTTCTCTTAACCAACTTAATCAAGCTTTTGTTAGATGCTTCAGCTTGCCCATTTGCTTGTGCATAATATGGTGAAGAATTCAGCAACTTAATCCCCATGCTGTCGGCAAACAAAACAAACTCATTAGACACAAATATAGAACCTTGATCAGTTGTAATCATCTGTGGCAAACCAAACCTGTATATAATATGCTCTTTAACGAAATTGATTGCATCTTGACTATCAACCTTCTTCAACGGAATCGCCTCAACCCCTTTGTGAAATAATTAGTTGCAACCAATATGAATTTATGCCCTTTACTTGATGGTGGATTAATCTGGCCGATCATATCAATACCCCAACCTCTGAACGGCCATGGCTTGATAATGGGGTTCATAGCCGATGTTGGCGCTCGCTGAATTGCTCCAAATTTCTGACAATCTTGGCAACCTTTGTAATATCTGAAACAATCCTCCAGCATTGTCGGCCAAAAATATCCAACTCTTCGAATTAACCACTTCATTTTATGAGCCGATTGATGTGTTTCACAAATACCTTCATGAACTTCACACATAACAACTTTTGCTTCCTCCAGACTTAAGCATCTTAAAAGAACTCCATCAATCATCCGATAATACAATGTATCATCCAAGAGAACATACTTAAGAGCTTTATACCCTAATTTCCTTAAAACCGATCTGGAAGGATTCTTCAAATACTCAAAAACATCAAACCTCCAATCATCGGCTGGAATGTAGGTCACTTCTACTTCAACCCCTCGTAACATCGGCTTGTAGCCTGATGCACCTTGAGCTAGATCATTGGCTTCTACATTTTGCTCCCTAGGGATATGCTTCAAAGTAACTATCTTGAAAGCTGTCATTAGCTCTTGACATTTTTCATTGTATATCATCAAGGTGTCATTTTTACATTCATATTCTCCAGATAATTGCCTTATAACCAATAATGAGTCACCCATGATTTCAACAGCATCGGCTTCAACTTCTCTTAATAACTGTAAACCTTTGAGAACAGCTTCATATTCTGCTTGATTATTCGTAGAGTACGGTTTAATAGTGAAAGCAAACTGAAAACTTGCCCCCCTAGGTGATATAATTACCAAGCCGATACCACAACCATGAGTACAAACTGATCCATCAAAGAATAAGGTCCATGGCATAATGTCAATATTATCAATGCTTGTATCCCTGTGTTCAACTATGAAATCGACTATCGCCTGCCCTTTAACTGCCTTAGCCGATTCATATCTGAGATCGAATTCTGATAAAGCAAAGATCCACTTACCAATGCGTCCTTTCAAAACTGGAGCCGATAGCATATATCGCACCACATCGGCCTTACAAACTATGATGCACTCATTGGATAATAGATAATGCATCAACTTTGTGCAGGAAAAATACAAGCATAAACATAACTTCTCCACAGGTGAGTACCTGGTTTCTGCATCCAACAAGCGTCTGCTGAGATAGAATATAACTCTTTCTTTTCCTTCAACCTCCTGAATCAAGACTAAGCCGATAGAATTTTGATCGGCTAATAAATAGAGTTTGAATGGAATCCCTTTCTGTGGTGGAATAAGAACTGGAGGAGTACTCAAATATTCCTTGATGTTATCCAGAGCCTGTTGCTGCTTTTCTCCCCAGATAAACTCCTGATCGACTTTCAACTTTAATAAAGGAGTAAATGGTTCTATTCGGCCAGACAGATTTGATATAAAGCACCGAACAAAATTTATTTTGCCGATCAATGATTGTAACTTGGTCTTATCTTCTGGAGGTTTTATATCCTTGATTGCTTCGATACTCCTCTAAGGAATTTCAATCCCTCGCTCATGGACCAAAAACCCAAGGAACTGACCAGTCGATACTCCAAAAGCACACTTAGTAGGATTCATCTTCAACCCATATTTTCTTGCTCTTTCTAAGACTTGTTTGAAATCGGCTATATGATCATCAACCTCCTTAGATTTAACCACCACATCATCTATATATATCTCCACCAAAGCGCCGATAAGATCATGAAAGATATAATTCATAGCTCTCTGATATGTAGCACCAGCACTCCTCAAGCCGAAAGTCATAACTACCCACTCATACAAGCCGATAGCACCAGGACATCTAAAAGCAGTCTTGTGAATATCTTCCTCAGCCATAAAAATTTGGTTATAACCAGCATTACCATCCATGAAGCTGATAATTTTATGTCCAGATGCTGCATCAACAAGTTGATCGGCTACCGACATTGGGTATTTATCTTTCGGTGTAGCTTTATTTAAATCTCTGAAATCGATACAAACCCTGAGCTTGCCGTTTTTCTTGATAACTGGTACTATATTGGAAATCCACTCAGCATATCGGCATGGCCTGATGAAGCCAGCATCATAAAGTCTTGTAATTTCAGCCTTAATAGCATCATACATTGCAGCTTTACAACGTCTTGGTGGTTGCTTGTATGGCCGATAACCTGGTTTGATAGGAAGTCGATGTTCAACAATCGATCGGCTAAGTCCTGGCATCTCATAGTATTCCCAGGCGAAACAATCTCTATACTCCTTTAAGAGTGCAATTAATTTACATTTAAATTCTTTTGGTAAACTTTTACTAATATATGTCGGCCTAGGCCTATCTCCTGGTCCAATATCAATTTCTTTTAACTCATCGGCCGACATAAAACCTTGACCAAGCTTGCCGTCGAGATCATCGATTGTATCTTCTGTGTAGAAATTGGAACCCTCCACGGCGCCCTCAAAATAGGAATTGGGGCTCTCCATCTCCTGTTGGCTGTATGGCATAATCAGAAATCTTTAAGTAATCACCTTGCCAAATTTTTCCAGATAAGCAATCAATTTCTTCCATCTCCCAAATAGATAAATCGGCACAAGCTACGTTGACTGACCTGTCGGCTGGCATGACTTCGATTTGGTCTCCTTGCCATTGAATCAAACTTTGATGCATTGTTGAAGGGATGCAACAGTTAGCATGGATCCAATCTCTTCCCAACAACAGACTGTAGGAACCCTTCCCGTCAATGACAAAAAGTGTGGTTGGAATTGTTTTGCTGCCGATGGTCAACTCCACATTCAAAACTCCCTTGGTCTCAGATGGATTCCCGCCAAAATCCTTAAGAACCATGTTGGTCTTGATCAAGTCCTCTGAATTCTTCCCAAGCTTTCTGAATATTGTATAGGGCATCAAATTAACAGCTGCTCCTCCATCGACTAACATTTTGGACATTGGCTTACCGTTGACAAATCCCTTGACATAGAGTGGCTTGAGATGCCGATGATCTGTTCCCTCGGGTTTCTCAAAAATAGCTTGCTCTGGCGATAACATCAACTTAGCCGATGGGAGATTTTCTTCTTGCTCGACGACTTGCTCCATAGCATATTCGGCCGGTAACATGAAAACCATGTTGATTTCAGATGACATCGCTTATTTTCCCTTGCGTTGTTGATTCCTGGTGTGATCGGCTCTGACTTCATCGGCTGACACCACTTTGCTCTTCACGCGCCATACTTTCTTCGTCCTCTGCCGCAACCAATGCTAAATTGCTCCCTCAACCTCCTAGAATTGCTCCCTATTCCTCATCGTTTGAACTCTTCTCTTCTGATTTTTGGTAAATATCCCAGAAGGACACCATTGCGGATGTCTTGGCTTGGGTTCTCTACACGAATCATCTTCATCATCGTCTTGTTGCATCGGCCCAAGTCTTTTATGTACTGACAACCTTGATTGACTTGGCCGATGTGTAATTGCACGCTGTCGGCTTGGTTTTTGTATGAACTGGGCGTCAGGATCGCTGCAGCCAGGGCAATTTTCTATAGATGGTAGCCTCATACCTTCGTTCCAGCAGAACCTGAAGAATTCACAACTCCAATGGAGGTCAAAATATCTTTCTTCTTCCTCAGGATATGATTCCTCCTCCTGCTGGCGCCTGTTTTGATATTTGCCGATCATGCCAGCCGATCTGATATTCCTGGTGTAGTTTTTACTTCCATCGGCTGTATGCCGGTTGTATCCAGGATACACCATGTTGACTGGGAAAGGGTGTCCATCTATCTTCATCGGCCTCTTGGATCCATCAATCTTAATTTTCCCTTGCTCAATAGCAGACTGGATCTGTTGTCTGAAAATCTTGCAATCATTAGTGTGGTGAGATCCTGTATTATGTCATTTACAATACTTCCTTTTCTTCAATTCCTCAGCCGATGGGATGACATGTCCTACAGGCAGCTGAATTTGTTTTTCTTGGAGAAGGAGATCAAAGATCTTATCGGCTTTTGTAATGTCGAAATCATATCTCTCCTCCATCCCAGAATTCTTAGCCCATTGACAGACCACCGTCTTTTTGTTCCTAGCCCACTCGGCTGCATTGATGTCTGGATCTTCATCTTCAAAATCAGAGTCATAATTGTAGACATTGTTCACATTGTTTGTCTTTTTGATGAATTTCCTAGCCTCTTGGAATCTTGTCTCGTGAGCCGATACCTTCTGAGTTAAATGTGCTAAACTGTCGAAGTCCTGAGCCGAAAACCTTTCCCTGATCGGCGCCAGCAAACCCTGGAAGGCCAGATCGACTAGCTGAGAATCTAATAAAGATAAGCTGTAACACCTGTTTCTCACATCTCTAAATCGTTGAATGTAGTCTGGGACTGATTCATCTGATTTCTGCTTAATAGCTGTGAGGTCTGATAGCTTCATTTCTTGAACTCCACTGCAAAAATATTTATGAAACTATTTCTCCAGATCGGCCCAGCTCCTGACTGAATTATATGGCAAGAATGAAAACCAAGTGAATGCCGATCCAGATAGTGAGAGAGGAAACAAGCGAACTCTAAGAGCTTCTGTAGCCGATGCCTCGCCACACTGAGCCAGAAATCGGCTGATGTGCTCATAAGTTGATATATTGTCTTGTTCTGAGAACTTGGAAAAATCTGGCACCTTGTATCGGTTTGGCAATAGAACCCGATCGAAGTATTCTGGATATGGGTGCCGATACATATTGCCATTATCCTTAGGCTTAAGCCCAAATTGCTCCCTCATGATATCAGCGATCATATCAGCCTAGGGCTGATGAGGTGTTGCTCCACCATACTACTGCTGTAGTGGATTCACCTGGCCAAATTGGATTGGCTGAGGTCGTGGTGAGTGAGGCTGGTAAAGATTATTAAAGCCAACCGATATGCCTTGAGGTGGTATATATGAAGGTTGTTCTGCACTGTATTGCTGGCCTATCGGCTGAGGAATTCCAGTCGGCTATTGTGGACCGAAGGAATTGGATAAGATGTGTCGACAACCGGCGGTCTTGGGTGAAGAATATTCATCAACTGCTCTGGTGTTAATTGAGTCGACGCTTGCCCCCAGTGATCGGCTGTGATCGGGTTAGTATTGATGGGATGTTTGAACTCGAAAAAGGAGCCGATGGAGCCTGGGTTTGAAGCACTTGCTGACTTGTCTGATTCCCACCGATTTCTGTCTTTACAATTCTATAAGCCAGGAACGTGCCGTCTGGTAGATAAATAGGTCCTTTAGCTTTTTCCTCGGCTATCGTTCCGTCGACTACCGACTTCATCATGTTTGTTAAAGTATTGACGAGTACTCCGGACTGATTGACTAACGCATGACGTACAGCCGAATCAATGCGATCTTGTAATGTGTGCAATTCTTCATTACTTGATTCGGCTTTCACTTGTTTATCTTTTTCTTCTCCTGATCCAGAAGTACTCGGATCTTGCTTCACGATTGACGGCACTTGGACTTTAGCTCTTTGGATAACCGTGCCTTGTCGGGTGACTGTGAACGAGTGCAAATACTGGCTCTGGAGTTGATTCAGCAGTTGTTGTAATTCTTCCTTCTGCTTGTCGCTCAGCTGTTCGGGTGTGATCCCGACGATGTTGTCCTCCGAAACTTCTGTGATGTTTGGAGACATATTGACACGTGTCCCACTGGCCGTGCCAAAAGCGTGTTGATGCAAAAAACACACACAGGCCTGAGAGGTTTGCTTTACTCTAGTGCAGGTCCTAACTTTGGGTTTTGGATTCAAGGGCGTGCCAGTTGATTCGATCCTGCAATCAACAAGAAAGAATATGCAAAGAATATTAGTAAACGATAGACAATCGGCCATAGGGCCGATTTCATATCTTATGTGACCTAGCCGATGCAATAAAGCATGAGTCGGCTGTAAGATATATGAGATAGCCCTAACCATAGTATGTCGGTTGTAGATATTAGCTTTATGCAATTATTAGATCAATATTACTATAGAAATAAGCAATTGGTATAGATCGGACTGAACCGAGACAGTATAAATTACTTAAGTCTATTGCAACATGAAATAACGATCACATAAGTGATGTCGTAGCCGATATCTAGATCTACTTGCATATCGGTCGTGAATCCGATATAAACTCATGATAAAGCATTAAGGATTGAACATAGAATATTAAACAAAGCATAAAACCATGTCAAACATTCTAAATAGATAAGATCGGCTGAAACTCCGATACTATCCTTATTGATAATCGTAATGCATGTTATAAATCATGATTCTAAGATAACTTAATAGGTTGGACCGAACCAATGCAGCATTAAGCATAAAGAAGCATGATGTGCAACAAGCCAATAACATCAAATCAGGATGGTGGATACATCATATAACATGAATCAATAAAGTAACCTAGCCGATATCGTCGAAACCCTAAAACGGATCTAGCTGATATAGGAGATCATTATTGATCTATGTTATATGATGTATATGATAACTGTGGAACTTGCAAGATAGAATTAGAGTGTCATAAAGATGTAAGCACTAATCCCAATGATGCAAATTGCCATGACAAGATATATCTTCTCGCCGAAGATCAAATTGATGCAGCACGACTCGAGAGCACAAGCTTATCGAAAATAGGAAACAAAAGGTGGTGATGCGCCGAGATTGATTAAACGTCTGTTGTTATTATTTACAAGACCTCGGGATTATATTTATACCCGAAAATACAAACATTGTCCATCACGGACACGACTCATATTAACCTATTACAAATCCAACTAACGAACAAGTCCCTTAGGCGGACTCTTACCGAAAATATCTATAAGGAAATTACATAAAATATCCTAATTAATAGATACAATTGCCTCCTCAGGACTCTATCCGTGCATGGAAATCCATATGAATCACGTTAACGTAACCCGATGACGTGTATCGAGTCATATCACCGAAATCAGCTCAATCGGCTAACCTAGTCCGACTCTGACTCTGCCGATCAGTTCACAGCCGATTCGGACTACAGCCGATTCTCACTCATTTTTCCGATACGATCTTATCTCTTCAATCCTCTTCGATTCCATCTTTATCTCCGATGTTTGAATTACCAAATTTGGTCGTCGACACCTTTCCACATCACCTGGATCATCTCGTCTAATCTTGTATCGTAGTGCTTTACAAATAGGGCATGCTTCTAGGTTCTCGTACTCATCACTGCGATAGAGGATACAATCGTTCGGACATGCGTGTATCTTATGTACTTCTAGTCCTAGAGGGCATACCACCTTCTTAGCTTCGTACGTTGTTCCGGGCAATTCGTTTCCCTCCGCAAGAATGTTCTTGACAATTTCAATAACTCGCCAAATGCCTTGTCACTCACACCATTTTTAGCCTTCCATTGCAAGAATTCTAGCATCGTACCCAACTTTTTGTACCCCTGATCGCAACCTGGGTACAACGAAGTTTTGTGGTCCGCTAAGATACGGTCCAATTTTTGGACCTCCTTCTCACTTTCGCAGCCGTCCTTTACGTCCCGCAACATCTGACCAAGATCATCTACAACATCGTTATTTTCAACAGCTCCATCCGCCTCACCTCCTAGATTTTCTTCAAATCCACCATATTGATGAGCCATGTCCGGAATATTCTCGTCTTCTACTTCATCTTCTTCCATTGTAACCCCTAGCTCTCCGTGCGAGGTCCAACAATTATATCCAGGCATGAATCCAGATTCAAAAAAGTGCGCATGAATAGTTCTTGATGATGAATACTCCTTCTTGTTACTGCACTTTTTGCATGGACAACACATGAAACCCTTATACATGTTAGCATTGGCCACATTCAAAAAATAATGCACACCTTCAATAAACTCTTTCGACCATCGGTCCGCGGTATACATCCATTGCCGATCCATCTATACATCAAATAGTCCAATGTTACTAACGAAATCCACACAGTTGAAACTAGTTAAATAATCATATAATAATTTAAAACATCATGATTCAAAGTGAAACTAATTTCTAGAAAAGAGCTACAAAGATGGCGACGACAAGGAAGAGAAGTTTACAATTATTTTTAAATTTTTATTAAAGTGCTACACATATTTTTTTATAATACGAACAATATTTCTAGCTATATTACATATTTTTCAATTACCTTTGTTTTCTAATTTTTTCACAAATAATCATACAAAAATTTTACAATAGTCCCACATATTATTCTTTTTTATTGTTTGTAAATTTGAAAAGATATCTTTAACGAATTATACTTTTGTCTAACTATTTTATTAAACTAACTTAGTTTTCTATTCTTTTATCTTAGTTTTTGCTGCACTTATACCCATGCCACAACTAGTGAATGAACATGCTATTTCTAGTGTTAGTTCTTTATGTGTTGATTTTAAGCATGTTGTTCACATTGCCAATGAAGTAGAGGAACGTGAATTGATAGCTTCTTTAAATACTTTGGGCTATATTCAGTTTGATGATTTTTGTGGGCTCGACAATTTGAAGGAGAAATTATTTGCTAAGTCTGATTTGAGATGTCCAATTAATACTATTTTTCATATCTTTGGTGGATATACTGATAGAGGAATATATTTGGTGCATAGAGTTTATATATGTTCAGATTTGGAACCTCCTGTAGTTATGCAAGGCAACAACAGGCTAGAGAGTACTCTAACAACTAATCAAGTTATCTCGAGTCTGTCTTGTTTTAGATTTTGTGAAACAGGTTGTGTTAAGTGGACTATGTGAAGAGCACCATATGGAAAAACCGAGGATGGTTTTCCGTGAAGAAGGGGAGGATGATGTGACCATGGATACCATGGATACAACCGTTGTTCACATCATAGATCAACAAGAAGACAGCAAGATCAAGTCCTCCAAGTGCTGGAATCCAATTCAGCCACTTGTAGAAGCGTTAACTTCAAACGGCCGCCAAATCTGCATACGAGCTCTGTTTTCGGCCCGTGAGTACTTGATGGAAAGCTCTCGGAGTTCTCTTTCGAATGGATCTAGTTTCATCTCCAAATTCCATCTCAGATGGCCGCAATTACAGAAACAAAGTGTTGCATCACCTATAATGGGCCTACGGGCTTGTAACTTCATCTGGGACCCCGGCCCATGTGGGGCCCATGTGGGGTGCATCCCAATTAGGTGGAGCACGACCCTAGGGCTCCCTTGGTCATCCTGCCACCCCTTTAAATAGCTAGGTACCTCTTTAGGGTTTCTTGGGTTTTTGTTAGATTAAAGTTTAGCCATTGCTACTTGCTTGCAGCGCGCGTGTCGGCGAGACTGTCGGTCTGTTTGTTCTTCGGAACCCCAACTTATCATGTTTATTCAATTCCTATTTGCAATATAGGATTGCTTTTGTCTTGTTCTTGCTTGTTTCTTTGATTTGCTTGCAGGAATAAGGTTGATCTGCACCGGCAAGATCAACAACCCACAGAGAGGTGTATTGATCACTAAGGCACAACACAACGTCTCGTACGGTTGTAGTCGGATCATCAACGTGTCTTCCAAATCGTAGTTATCTCAACTCAGTGAAAGATCGGTCCAATCATAGCCTTGAGCGCATCGAGTGGAGCTCACGGTTTATCACCATGCTTCCTGACGAGAACACATTGCTCGAGACGACATATGAAGCAAAGCAGGTTCTGTGTCCCATGGGGTTAGAGGTCCGTAGAATTCACGCTTGTCCCAACGACTGCATATTGTACCACAAGCAATATGCGGAGTTAGATGCTTGTCCTGTCTGCAAGGCTTCTCGATACAAGCGAAAGAAAAAGTGCGGGGGAGGGAAAGAAGTCAAAGCGGGGTGGTACGGTGAAGGTTGTGTGGTACCTACCTATCATTGATCGTTTCAAGAGAATATTTGCCAACCCCAAGGAAGCAAAGTTAGTTCGTTGGCATGCCATAGAGAGAAGGAATGACGGTTTGCTAAGACACCCCGCGGATTCGATTCAATGGAGTAATATCGATCGAAAGCACAAAGACTTTGCTGCCGACCCTAGAAACATGAGGATATGTTTGTATACGGATGACATGAATCCTTTCGGAGACATGAATAGTTCTCACAACACTTGGCCAGTTCTTATTGCGAACTATAACCTCCCACCATAGTTGTGCTTCAGAAGAAAATATATTATGTTGTGCTTGTTAATCCAAGGTCCAAAACAACCCGGCAATGATATCGATGTGTTCTTGGAGCTTGTTATCGATGATCTTGAGATTCTCTGGAAAGAAGGTATGGAAACTTGGGATGCATATGTCAAGAGAACTTGAAGCTACGAGTTCTATTGTTCTGCACCATTAATGATTATCCCGTACTCGGTAATCTTTCTGGACAAATCGTGAAAGGAAAGAAGGCTTACTCTGACTGTATGGAACATACACGCAGTAGGTGGTTGAAGAAATCAAGAAAGATGGTTTACATGGGTCATAGGAGATGGCTCCCACTACACCACGTCTTTAGAAGAAAGAAGAAAATTTTCAACAGAAAGAGAGAACTTGGGTCTGCTCCCAAGGATTTGTCATGAGATCAGGTCTATGACATGGTGAAGGACATTACTAACGAGTTTGGGAAAAAATAAAACGTTCCAAGGCAACTGATAAGTGTATGTGGAAGAAAAAATCTATAATTTGGCGGCTACCTTACTGGAAAGATGTTGAGGTCTGTCATTGCATTGATCTAATGCACGTAGAGAAGAATGTGTGCGATAGTTTGATTGGGCTACTGCTGAATATGCCTGGGAAGACAAAGGACGAGTTGAATGCGCGCCTAGATCTACAGGAGATGAACTTCTGCAGTGAACTTCAGCCTGTTAGGGATGAAGTGACATGAAGAGTGTACCTCCCGCCAGCTTACCACACATTATCGAAGGATGAGAAGATCACAATGCTATCATGCCAGATAGATATTAAAGTTCCTTCGGGCTACTCAGCGAGTATCTGTAAGTACGTTAAATTGGAGGATCTAAAACTGGTTGGAATGAAGTCTCACGATTGCCACATGCTAATCACACAGATCTTGCCAGTTGCTATCAGAGGCATTCTACCACCCAAAGTCCGTCACACAATCCAATGGCTCTGTGCCTTCTTCAATGCAATCAGTCAGAAGATTATAGATCTCGAAGATCTAGATGGGTTGTAGGGCGATATCATGGTTAATCTCCCTGTTCATCTAGTGAAGCAAACAAAAAAGATCTAGATGGGTTCAATACCCTGTGTCACTTGGAGATGTATTTTCCACTGTCTTTCTTCGATATCATGGTTTATCTAGTGAAGCAAACAAAAATATGTGGTCTACCTTTTCTAAGGGAGATGTACCCATTCGAGACATACATGGGAGTTCTTAAGTCGTATGTTCGAAATATATGATTTTTAAAATGTATTTAAATTTATTAATTATATGATTTTTAAAAATTAATATCAATTTTAAACTATATATATAAGGTATATGTTAATTATATGATTTTTAAAATGTAATTAAATTTATTAATTATATGACTTTTAAAAATTAATATCAATTTTAAACTATGTAAATAAGGTATACGTTAATTATATGATTATTAAAATATACTTAAATTTATTAATTATATGATTTTTTAAAAATTAATATCAATTTTAAACTATGTATAGTGGGATGATCTCATCTCTATCGAGCATGTAACTAACGCCCGTCAGAGATGAGATAATCTCTATCGGGCTTGTAATTGGCGCTCGTCACGGATGAGTTCATCCTTAGCGGGCATACAAGTTGTGCCCGTCACGGATGTGTGTTATCCGTATCGGGCATAAGACTTGTGCCCGATAGTGATGAGGTTTGACTAGGGCTACTTAGTCTCCAGATCCAGATCTAACTCTCACTCTCACTCTTTGTCCCGACCGCCGCCTCCTCCTCGATGCTGCCGCCTCCTCTTCATCGAACGCTGCCGCCTCCTCCTCACCGACCGCCGTCTTCTCCTCCTCGACGCCGTCGCCTCCTCCTCACTGACTGCCACCGCCTCCTCCTCGTTGCCGCCACCTCCTCCTCACCGACCGCCGCCGCCACCTCTTGTACGGTAAGAAAGTTTAAATTGTTCTTGCTGTTACACAGTAGCACCTTCTTGTTTTTGACAGTTATTCAGATTTGTATACTAGGGGGAAGTGTATGACATAGCTACTTGTGGAGATATAGTTGTAATCAAAGGTAGCATGTAAATACTATTTAGAAAATAGTTGCTTAAATAGATATAGCTAGTATTTGGGTTTGGAGCCAGGAGATAAGTAAGGCCCCTGGTTTTGTAGATAATAAGAATTAACTAGATGGAATATATGGCTTGAGGTATTTCATTTCTTCAGAAACCTGTTGAGATTGTTGCAAGCTTGTTGTGATAGATTGATTCTCTCTAGTACATATACAAGTTTGAAGAATAGTATCAGTGCAACTAATTGCACCATAAACCATGTACTCTTTTTCTTGATATGAAATAAAATTTTAGGAGTTTTCAAAAACAAAAAAATAGTACATACATAAGGACATATTCTGACATTCTGGTAAACTCTCAAATTTGTCCATGCCTTTCTTATCTCAGGATTGGCAGGGACAGCAGAAACAGTATCTGATTTCTTTGTTAGTTTCTCTGTATCATTCCTTTTGCTGTTCTTTCTTTATTTCTCTTTTTAATATATATATGTACATATATTTATATTTGCCTTTTGTTGAGATAACTAGACTAGCAAAGTGGTGCAAAAAGTGGAGGCAGGCATGGCTGATTATGAATTCAATCAATATATTTTTTGCTGCCACGATGGCTGTTATGACTGCTCCTTACAAATATAATATGTAGGACCCACATCACAATCAAGTACTGTGTATTTTCTTTCCCTTAGGCTGTGTTCTTCTCCCCCTCTTCCCAATTCCTCTCCGCGCGCACGATTTTCAGACTACTAAACGGTGTGTATTCTGCAAAAAGTTTCTATACAAAAGTTGCTTAAAAAATCTAATTAATCCATTTTAAAAAAATTAGCAAAAACTTAATTAATCACGCGCTAATGGATCACTCCGTTTTTCGCAATTACTGTGCACGCTGGGAACCGTTTCTTACGAACGCTGCCTTAGGCAGCGTTCTTTCCTCCCCTTTCAAAACTCCTCTCCCTCGTTTTCCGCGCACACGCTTTTCAAACTACTAAACGGTGTGTATTTTGTAAAAAGTTTCTATACAAAAGTTGCTTAAAAAAATCAAATTAATCCATTTTTGAAAAAAAATTTAGCAAAAACTTAATTAATCACGTGCTAATGGATCGCTCCGTTTTCCGCAAACACTGTGCATATTCCAAACCTCGTCTCGTCAAACACTGTGCATATTCCAAACACTGTGCATATAATATACTACTAGATGATAGGATAACAGAAAACTAATTAAAGACTTTGGGGACTATTTAAGGACCATGAGTTACATGAAACTTGCAAGTGCATGCCAAAGGAAAAAAAAGAGAGGAAGAATTCATCATGCGGCATATCTACGGACCTTCCTTTTTCTTAATATGGCATCCAAAATTTTACTGTTCCTTTGTTGCCAATATTTGAAGCTTGGTATTAGAATGGGAAGGATGAAATTAAAGGATGAGATATGAAGCTTGGTAAAGTCAATCTTTTATATATATGCAGCCATAAAGAGCCAAAAATAAAAATTACACACAATCAAAGCCGAAGAATCAAACGAATAGTACATCACAAGTCTCAGCTCACAACTCTACCTCACAAGAAAGAAGCAACACATCCTTTTTATTTGTCACATTAATCAAGATATACATGTGTAGTACAAGCATTTTTTAACTTTATTGCCGTATAACAGTTATATAGAAAATATCGCAGCAAGGCGAACCCATGTCAGCAACGACTAGTAGGACAACATCGAGCCGGGCTCATAGGACCCAGAATAAAACTCCTAAGTATACACCATAACAGAGGTGGATGATCTGGGATTTCCGACGGCTCCTGCGAAAGCTATCAAAAAATTCTCAACGATATGCGGAGTCCTAGGGAACTTCACCATTTTGAAGGACCACATCGATCTGGTCCCACAGGCAGAAAAAGATGAGGCCTGGAAGCAGTTCAAGGAAAGCTTCGAATACCCCGCAGAGGCCGAGGCAAGCGATAGGCTATCCGCAAGATGGGCAACTTGTGGAAAAATTTGAAGACCACGCTGGTCACCGACTACGTCCTCAACCCCGCCCAACCAGAAACATTTGGGAGGTACCCATTCATCACCCGGGTCATGTGGGAAGAGTTCCATGCCGCCGAATCAACCCCTGAGTCTTGGGCAAAAAGCGGGGCCTACAGGGAGTTGCAGGCAAAAAACCTTCACGGCTTGGCACCGGAGGCTACACCGGGAAGCTAGAGGAATGGGAGATGGAGGATGAAGCTGCTGCGGAATCCAACACCCCGCCAGTTGTTGGTGATATCCCAACCACCTGAGCAAGGAACTAGGCAAGGGCACGGGTGAAGAAGAATAGTGATGGAACAATTACGTTCCCAAATCCCGAAGATCAAGCAGTGTACCAGAAAATCGTAAGTTCAACACATAGAATATGTTTCATTAGGTTCTATCGTACTCTTGATTTAATTCATCCTAACTGTACCGCAAGTCGACCTGACTGCTGAGAAACAATCCTCCCAAGAGGCCTTCTCACAAAGACGCGTGGATGACATCCTCACGAAAGCATTGGGAACCGAAGAACACTTTGGACAGACAAGGGGCATTGGCTCCAATGTTCCATGGAAGCTTGGGTTTCCCCAATACGCGTGGCAGTATAGGAAGCAAAAGCTTTCGAAGGCGCGGAAAGATGCACGCCTTAAGGAACAACTTTGGGAGGTGAGTAGAAACGAGCTCCGAGAAGAGTTCGATGAGAAGTTGTCACAAGTGGAGGCTCGTGTGGAGGCACGCTTCAGGGAAAGCGAGCCCGCTGCCGCTCCCATTGTAGAAACGAGCCCCACGCAGAGGCGTAGCAACTGCGCATCAACGGAGGCGGTGGCATAACAACCACCAGCCCCCGCTACGGTGGACCATATAACGGTAAAACCAACAAAAAATGTATATATTGTCTTAGCACCACAGTACATTATAACATATTCTAAGGACACGTATGAATCTATCGCAGGGACCCACATCGTGCACCCTAGTCGTTAGGGTGACACATGCATTTGCAATTCATGCCGCAGAGGGTCTTGCGTTCAATCCTGCACCGGAGACCCATGTGCATGGGGGCAGCTACTAGCCGGCCATGCCAAAGTTCAAGTGGACTTGGTGAAGCCCGATTGGGTTGGCTTCACTCTCCTGCACCGACCAAAAAAGACATAGGATTGGTCGGCGATCAAAGCTGCCTTGAATGACGCCTGGGACCAATACGTGGCAAAACACGGGAGGCATAAGGAAGGGCATCCCACACTCGGTCACTAAAAAGACTTCCCGATACGTCAACAAGTTGGTGACCATTGTGGGTTCCACGTCTGCCATAACATAAGGAGTCTCACAGACAATGTGACATTGCTCGACCTTGAGGTATGTGCTTCAATTGTTTATATACATAGGACGACAACTTTCCAAGTATGTAGACTAACTTGCCGCCTCACATGCAGGAAAAACTTTCAAGGATTCCGGAAAATAACTTCGATATCATTAGAGAGGAGATAGCACGATTCATACTAGATGATCTCTTGTCACCCAAAGGAATGTTTACAGTCAAGTCCTAGCTAGCTCGTCTCTGAATGATTGAACATTTGCAATGCTTGCGACAAACATTTGATTTATGTAAATATTCTTTGTAATACAATTCTGCGTGATGTTCTGTATATATTTGCATTTCTAATTACATATAAACTTGTTCCAATTTATAACTCAATTTTACAGGTTTTGATGCATGTCGGTGGTTTGGAGAGAAAAAAGGATGTGAATGACATATATATGTGAATGGGTCTGTGGATGTGAATGACATATATTTTGTGAATTGGCTGTGCTACGATGGAATATGTGATTGGACTGAAATATTGAGTGGATGCTGTGAATGGGGTTGCTGGGAATGTACATATAACTTCTGTCATTTTTGCAGCGGGCAAAGCTAGCAAAGGCCTGAGGCTAGCCAAAAAAACAAATTTTATTTTTCTGACATACTCATCCCTGACGGGCATTTTAGAAATGCCCGGAAGAGATATATTCATCTGTGACGGTCTCTAAACAAAGACTGTTTTGACTCAACAGTCGGGTCAAACCTATCGGTGACGGACTGTGCCTTAAGGCCCGATTGAGATGGTTAGTCATTCGTTACGGGCTTAGTAGTTTGCCCGATAGAGATTAGTTATCCGTGACGGGCTCCTACCTAATCTGGTTTGACCCGTATTGCTTGGTCAATCTTATCTGTGACGGGCTACATGGTTTGGCCCGATTAAGATAACATCCATCCGTGACGGACTGGTACCCAATTGAAATATTTTCTCACATCACTAATCTTTGCTTAGTGACAGGGACCCTACCCGTTAGAGATGAGGCTTGAACCTATTAGAGATAACCGATCCCGTCCGTGCTAGTGCCTTATCCCAAACTGCTGCCGATGCAGCTGGTTCTATCTCTAGTTCATCTAAAGGAAAGCAAAGAGTTTCATTGAGTTGCTACAACTTTTGACAAAATTTTTTCATGCAAGTAATGTCTAGCCAAAAACAACGTACCAAACAAAGCAAGTTATATGTCCCCTTGGCCTTGAGATACAGAAAAATCACACTTGTCAGAATGATTGCATTCTTTACCTCTAGCGAATCACGTGCGAGCACACGGATTGAGGGGCTCAAAAGTCAGGCTAAACCGACCTAAAGTGAGGCCGACCACTTGGAAATTGCCTTAGGGGCCCACAAGTCAGTCCCTGGAAGAAAGACGGCTATGAGAGGTGGGGCGATGGGTTCGGCCGAACCTTTGGTTTGGCCGAACTGCCATAGCCACTTCTCATCTTGGACTTCCAAGTGGTGCGTCCTCATTGGCCCCCAATGGCGGTTATGGAAGGTCAGTGGTGATAAGCATCATACAAACCATCATTAGGAGGCTATAAATAGAGTTCACTCACTTCACTTAGAACACACCTCAAGGAGCAATTCTCTCTTGCATATTGTATTCTCTATAATTTAGTAGGAATAAAGTCTAGAGGAGCTTTGATCCTATAGTCTACACGGAGTTTCCGGTATGTCTTGTAGGAATAAAGTCTAGAGGAGCTTTGATCCTATAGTCTACACGGAGTTTCCGGTATGTCTTATACTTTACTCTTCTCGTAAGACTATAGTTATATTAATAGAATCATCTTCTTTATTTACTTGAGCTCATAGTCTATATATTTCTTTATTGAGTATATGTTCTATGAGTAGTATATACTGGCGCCGTTACCGGGGAAGACACTGGTTTAAACATAAAGTTTATATGTCTATAGTCATACTATGATTAATGAACTTTGGTCCAAATAGGTAACCTTAATTTGTTTTATCTTTTATGTGAAAATAGGTAGTGCATGACTGGTATCAACATGTTGACAAATTTCGTTGAAATCCAGATAAGCTTGTGAGAAGAGTCCGACCTTGCGTCATTCCTCCGCAAATCAAAATCCGGCACTTGAAACAGTCATTTTCATACTGGACCAATCACAACCAATCGCTCAAAAGACTCTTCGTGAATACTTGGCTCCCTCTGCTTCCAATGTGCCTGTCAGACCAACTATCAACACGGGGAATGCCAACTTTGAGATCAAGATGGGTCTGCTCGCTATGGTACAAGCCACCTCATTATGTTGGAAGGCCAATGAAGATGCTAATGCACACCTCCAGCAATTCCTTGAGCTCAGTGACACAGTCATCATCAAGGGATTGACCCGGGATGCCATCAAGCTCCATCAATTCCCATTGTCTCTACTCGGGAGAGTGAAACAGTGGTTCTACTCCAACAGAGGTGCCATAGACACTTGGAAGGGGTGCTCAACTATGTTCCTCGCTAAATTCTTCCCGATTGGCAAGACCAACGCTCTTTGCGGAAGGATTTCAAGCTTCCAGTAGGTCAGCACTGAGTTGATACTAGAGGCATGGGAGATGCTACTGGAATACCTTATGGCCTATCCTTACCATGGGATGGATAACGGGCTCATCATCTAGAACTTCTATAACGGGCTGACACAGTCAACCACAGACGTTGTTGCTAGAGGAGTTTTCTTCTCACTAACTACCAATCGTGCATCAGAGCTGAATCAGAAGATGGTCTCTAACCAAGGATGGAGTGAAGAACGACTCCAACCTCGTCAAAGGGGCATGCACACCGTCAAGGAGACGGATATGCTCACTTCAAAAATGGACCTCCTCCTAAAGCGCTTGGAAGAACACGCTAGGGATAAGGCGGAGATGTATGACACTGCCCAGGCTTTGGATGTCCCAATGACGTGCGAGACCTGCGGCAATACTGGACATATGGGGAACGAGTACCCCGAAACCCGTGAAGAAATTTTCTTCATGACCAACAACAACAACAACGGGTAACGTCCACAAGAAGGCTAGGGGTGGAATCAAGCACGCCCGTACTACCAAGGAAGCAACAATGGTAACTTCAAAATGTTCCCTCATTTTGGAACACCGTGGATGGTACTAAGTGACATAGGGTCTCATTTCATTGACAAGACCTTTTCGAAACCTTTTAGAAGAGCTTGGGACAGAACACAAAGTTGCAACTCCATATCATTCGCAAACCAGTGATCAAGCAGAAACATCCAACAAACAAATCAACAACATTCTGCATAAGACCATACATGAGATAGGGAAGGTATGTGATAAACCCAGAGCTCCACTTGATAAGCTCACGGCTTTGATTGGCCCGATCTTTCGGTGAGTTGATGACAACTATGATTTGGAAGTTGACGACCCGTCTACAACCGTATGAGACATTATTGTATTCCGCCTTAGCAATCAATACACCTCTCCGTGGGTTGTTATCTTGCTAGTGCAGATCAACCTTATACGTGCAAGCTAATCAAAGAAACAAATAAGAACAAGATAACAACAATGTAAATGACAAATAGGAGTTGAATACGAATGATAGGTAGGGGTTCATAATGAGCAAACCGGCGATATAGCCGATGACGTGATTACAAGGCAAAGCAGCGAAGCTAAACTTTAATCTAATCAAAGCCCAAGAAACCCCGAAGGGGTACCTATCTATTTAATGAGGTGAGGAAGACGACCAAGGGGTCCCTAGGGTCGTGCCACACAAGGTTGGGGTGCAGTTCACATGGGCCCCACTTGGGACGGGTATCCAGATAAAGTTACAAGCCCATAGGCACATGACACGTGGCACAACACCTTGTTTCTTCAATTGCGGATGATTGAGATGGAATTTCACAATGAGGATGGATCTGTTGGAATGAGGACTCCGAGAGATTTCCATCAAGTGCTCATGGGCCCAAAACGGAGCTCATATGCACGTTTGGTGGCTGTTTAATGTCAACATCGTAGCAGGTGACCGAATAGGATTCTAGAACTTGGACTATTTGATCTTGATGTATCCCAATTGAGCTATGATGTCAACGGTTGTATCAGTAGCAACCATGGTCATATCACCCTCCCCTTCTTCACGGAAAATCATCATCGATTTATCCAAAAGGTGCTCATCGCGTAGTGAATGGTCTTTCCCATAGAAGTGTCTACATGAAAATAAACACAAAAAATTTTTGTCATGTAATATCATTAGTTCTTTAGAAAATATTATTAATCTCCTATGAAAAAAGTACCTGGCAATGGGGATGCACAAAAAATTACGTAGGAACTACATTGAAATTATTCTCTTGCAGCTCATCTCACTCCCCTTCTTTAGAAGCTAAGTAATCAAATGATTCTTTTTTAATGGCGTATGGTAACAACATTAAGTGAACTTGTCGCTTGCCTTCTTCAAAACCAACATGTTTCTTTACATCAAAATAAGACAAACTCGAGATAACATTATTAGCGATAACATGTCTCTCTAGCTTGCAATTTTTGTCCATAGCTACATGAGGTTCTAATCGGAACATATGTAAACTCTGTGTACCAAATATACTCCTCTATCATTAAATTTTCCAAAGATATGAAAATAGTAATAGTTGGACATGACGAACTTATCAAATAATATATCCTTAATTATCAAGCTTCTTACAAAAATCATCCAACTGAACATAGCCCCAAGTATTTAAAGATGATAGTAATTCACATTCATCAACTTCATTAGCGATGTGAACAACATGCATAAAATCAGCGCAGAATGAATTAACAATAAGAAAAGCATGTGTATTCATCAGTTGCGGCACGGTTATCCCTTAGCTAGTTTGAATGTTAGGGTCCGAGATTCTATTTATGGGGGTAGCTTTTGTCACGTCCTGACTTTTCTTCTTCCATTAACATATATGATAACTCAGAGATACGCAAGATAGAATTAGAGTGTCATAAAGATGTAAGCACTAATTCCGATAATATAAACCGGCATAACAAGCTTTACCTCTTCGCCGAAGATCAAACCTGATGCAGCTCGACTCGAAAGCAAGAACTCGTCGAAAATAAAAATAAAAGGTTGGCGATGCGCCGAGATTGATTGAACTATTGTTTTTATTCATAATATCTCGGGCTTATATTTATACCTGAAAATACAAATTTGTCCAGTATGGACACGACTCATATTGTCCTAATACAAATCCAACTAACAAACAAATCCCTCAGGCGGACTTTTACCGAAAAATATCTGATGAATCCGGCCCAGGTGGGGTTGGATGAAAGCCCGACACACCGATCCGGATTCCCCGAATCCCGCAATCTTAGCACCATACGCCCGAAGCACGACACACCGATCTGGATTCCCCGAATCCCGCAATCTTAGCACCGCAACTCTAACGCACCCACTCGGGGAAAGGCCCAATCACCCTAAAAGACTAGTCTGATAGGGGAAGGGTGGCTCTCCCTTTTAAGGTGGCTTCCTCCTCCCAAGCTAAGCAAGGTGGGATTATTCAGAGGCTCACACGGTCGCCGCCCGACTACAACTGGGCCATTCGGCCCATCTTGTTGCGTCTTTGCCAGCGGGTAATAATGGAGGATGTCCTCATCAATATCTATAAGGAATTTACAGAAAATCCTAAATAATAGATACAATTGCCAATCCTGGACTCTATCCTTGCCTGGCAACATCATCTCATACTCCGTCTCGAATCCGATATCGGTCATGTAACCAACATCGGCTATATCGGCTATCTATATCAAACTCGGTCCTAGCTGATACAGTCTTCCAGCTGATACGTACTCTGTTTACGAGAATCTCGTATATCTTCAAATCTGCTTCGAATTGGATCTTATTTCCGATTCATATTCTTACCAAATTTCATCGCAACACATGCCCCCCAATTCCGAAGTATTATATAATGCAACGGAATTATGTCACGACCACGACCCCCAATTCCACTGCCGTCTTTAGAGCCACCACCACGACCTCCAATCGAGCTAAAATCCCTTCCACAGGGTCTAAGTTATGCTTCGGAATTATCTCATTGATCCCGCAAAATCCTAGGGTTACCCCGTCGACCGTTACACACCTACTTTCATAAATAGCAACCGCCTTTCCGGAATTTTCACGGCATTAACTCCGTCTTCACTGCTTAAACCACCAAGCCGCCCTCACCAACTCCACCGATTTTCTTAATCCTTCCGGCGACCAACTCGGCGACTTTCACTCCGACGATCATCCCTTGCAAACTAATGGCGTCTTCATCAAGCCCATCGAGCACCCCAGCCACCGAATTCTCTGAGGTAAGTTCCATCGGCTCAAAATTCATTTCTCGCTTTCTCGCATTTTTTGTTCTCAGTCTCTTTTTTGCAATCTGTAGCATCTGTTCCACCAAATAGCCATTCCGAGTTGAATGATCCCAATCACTTCTTCCTGGGTCCGATAGGCGACATAGATCCAACCACCATGATTAACGCAGAAACAGAAAGAATCCCTTTTAGGCAGACCAACCCAACCCTTACTCACTGGACCGCCACCTTCAGGTCTTGGCCATCCCAAGTAGATGGTTGGACTAATTGGTACAAGAGAATCGTTGCGAGTAAACAAGATCACTGGGATGAAATGGGAATAGCCCAGTGCTTATCTCTGTCAGTAGCTGATATGAAGAAGGATGAACCAATGTTGTCGACTGCTACATACTTCTGGTCTAACACCCTAAATGCCTTCATGTTCAACCATGGGCCGATGTCACCCACCCCGCTTGACATTATTATGATCACCGGTCTAGACATCACCACATCGGCCAATCCTATTAGCTTGAAAACGAAATGTACCCATAGATTCAAAACCAAGAACATTGGGGGGTGGTCAGGATTCATCACAAAAAACATGGGAACATGCCCAGTATCGACTAGAGAGCATACTGCCTTTCTCCTCATGTGGTTGGACAAGTTTCTCTTTTGTGGCTCTACTTGTGGTCCAACAGCCAACTAGCAACATCTAGTCGAAGCCATTGTATCAAAGAAATAGTTCCCATTGGGCAAATATTTGCTAGGTGCAGTATATCAAACCTTATACCAGTCATCGGCCAAACTCATCATGGGCTCAAATGTCAGCACAGGTGGCACTAAGACCAGCACTTCATGAAGCCGAATTCCCTTCCTTAGCCGATCCAGAGAATAATGATGATAACTCCAGCTCAACACGCCGATGCATATCTTTTGGAGAGGCAGCCACTAGTTATGTTGGTTCAGGACCATCGGCTGAGCATTTACAGAATTGGTTTGGAAATTTTTACAATGGATTCCCAAGGGATAACAGAATCTGGTTTGCCTATGAATCCTTTTCCCAATATGAACTACCAGTCGACTTCAGACTCTATGAGATCAATGACAAAAGATTAGAAAAAATAAGAGAAGTCTTGACTACAGCAATCTCCCCTTGCATTCTTCCTACAGGCATACCCCAAGGCAGAAACGTACAGCCATCGTATCAGTTATATCATCCTATGGTTGCTACTAGACAATTTGGTGTGGGACATCTTCCCATCGGCCTGTTTTTTCTTGACAAAATCCAAACCAGAGGAGAAATTATATCGGCACTGTTGATGGACAAACTCCTGAACATACCTAGCCCTCCTCTCGGTAGTATTAACAGGTTCAATATTATCTTGATGAGAAGCAACCTTTTTGATAAATGTTGGTCTGAATGAAAAACTCATATATTCCATCTATCGGCTCAAACATACTTAACGAGAATATCACCAGACTTGATCCCCCAAGTAAGTTATTCCCTCTCAACTCCTTTGTTACATCGTAATAATTTTCTGATATTTACCACTTTTGATTTTACTCTTGCAGATATCTGAGTCACCTCCTCCTCTTATCAGCTGAAGTGGCTAACCGATAGAATATGCTGCTGCAAAGCTCCCAAACGGCTGTGGTCCAGCTCCTTCTATCACCGGCTTCAATGCTCCTGGGTTACTACACTGCTCCAAGGTCAAATCAGAGAGCCAACACAAACTGGTGATAAATGAAAGAGGGCCAACACAAACTGGTGATAAATGAAAGAGGACAAAACAGGCTACCATCAAGCCTCCCATCACTCAGAAAAAGCCCACCAAGAAACAAAAGAAATCAACCGATGAAGATCTTCCCTTAGATCAGAAGGTGGAAGAATAATTGAAGGAAATCGAAATGGAAGAGGCTATTAATGAAGCAGCTGCTCAAATTAGTGAAACAGCCGAAGCTACAACATCTAAAGCCGATACTCCACCAGCTGTCCAATCAAGGCCAACCAAAACTCCAAGTCCTCCACAACGTCATCCTCGAAAAACACATGTATGAATTTTTCAATACCTTCATCTTCTTTTATCCCTATACTTTATAACTCAATTATTCCTTCCAGCCGAAGAGGAAACAAATAGCTACCAGGAAGAAACCAACTCCACCACGATCATCAGTAATTCCTTTACTCATCTCAATTTTGTCCTTTTTTAAGCCGATACTAAATAACACTTGTTGTTACTTCAGCCTCTACAACCTTCATCACCTCCAAAACAACTCTCGAGTGAACATATCCCATCGGCTGCAGCAAGCCATCATGACGAGGAAGCAATCATTGCAACTCTAACCCCTCAAATTCCTGTAAGTACATATCAAACATATTGGCTTATCTAAACTCGTTACTCATAATATCTCCTTTCATCTGCAGCCCGTGGCCGATATGTTCTCTTTTGATATAAAACAATTCTCAGATGAAGAGGAGGAAGTTACAACAAACAAGGCACAATCTCCTTTATCTCAAGATCTCAAGAGCAAACTAGACGATATTGCTGATCGGCTTGGGGCTTCTTTGGATGCATTAGTTGCAGATTGTGGACCAATCAGAGCAAGATTCCAAGATATTCAAAACCAAATCCCTGATGAGCATATTCATATGATCTCTCCAACTGTCTTCCTCGAACAACATCGTTTCAAATTCGAGAGGGCAAGGCAGAGAACTGCCGATCAGCTAGAACGCTCATCCCTTGAAGCCACCATACAAACTAGCCGACAACAAGTAAATGATGAGAAAGCCAAACTGGATAAACTAGAGGCTGGTCCTAGCTCAACGCAACTGAACATCGATAGATTGAAGAGGAAAGAAGCCGATTTGCTAGTACAGCTCAACGAGTGTAGATCAGAAATAACTCTGAAGAGCAAAAACTAGTCGATCTGCCTAAAGGCATCGAAGTCCAGAAATCGAAACAAAAGAATTCCATCAAACATTTATCCTCCTTGAGCAAAGCCCTCAAGCCGATCCCCGGAACAAATGCAGCTGATGCCCAAGCAATAGATGAAGCGGAACAAATTAGGCAACATGCAATATCGGCCATCCAAAAATATATATCGTCATGTAATAAATCCAAACAATCTTTGACACTAGTAAACTTTTGCTTTGATGTAATTATATCTCCATCGGCCATCAAGCCGATTCTATCTTATGTGAATACTACTATCGGCCATCGAGCCAATTTAAATTTTTTAATTCATCTTTAAAATTTTGCAAATTCAAATTTAAAGATTGCCAAATCTTATCTCTCCATGCCCCAAAGTTTATAGTAGGGAACACAACACTGCAAACTTATAATTTTGTCTAAAGGCGATAAGAGATATCGACCATCTAAAGGCGATGTAACAACATTGGTTATGAACCATGTATCGACAAAACGCAACCGATCATTAACCAATCCAAACACTTGGATAATATTTCTTCAAATATTTTCCATTAAGAGCCCGTCCAAAAACTTCCCCATCAAGTCCTTTCAACATATAAGCTCCCTTGGAAACACACTTATGAATCCGAAAAGGTCATTCCCAATTTGGTGACCACTTGTCAAATTTATTATCTCTTGCCCCTATCGGCAGCATCAATTTCCATACAAGTTCCTACTCCTCCCAATATTTTGGCACAACTTTCTTATTATAATACTAAGCAACTATCTCCTTATCTCTTCGAACTTTCTCAAGAGCACGTAAATGAGATTGAACCAACTCTTCTAACTCATCAACCATCAAGTTGTGGTAATCATCGACTATCAACTCATCTTGTAAAGAAACCCTTCGTGAGCCGATTTTAGTTTCCAATGGTAACACAGCTTCATGACCATAAACTAACTGATATGGTGGAACATGAATAGCACCATGACAAGCCATCCGATAAGACCATAATGCCTCAGCCAATACAGCATGCCACTTCTTAGGATATTCAGCAATCTTCCTGTTAACCAACTTGATAAAGCTCTTCTAGTATTTGTTGATCATACTAGTTGATTTGACACCCCTTGTTTGATATTTGCTCCTATTGGCCCGATTTCTATCAGCTTCAGTATGAACCATGTTTACCGGAAAAGGATGACCATCTATCTTCATCGGCCTTTTAGCTTCGTCGAACTTTATCCTTCCTTGCTCTATGGCCGATTGAATCTGCTG
This sequence comes from Oryza punctata, assembly GCA_000573905.2. NCBI lineage: Eukaryota > Viridiplantae > Streptophyta > Magnoliopsida > Poales > Poaceae > Oryza > Oryza punctata. The sequence continues at coordinate 15,771,156 of CM002488.2, forward strand.
CCTAAAGATCTTACAGTCATTAGTATTGTGCGACCTTGTATTATGCCACTTGCAATATTTCCTCCTTTTTAATTCTCCTGTCGATGGTATCACGCTTCCTATCGGCAGCTGAATCTGCTTTTCTTGGAAAAGAAGGTTAAATATCTTGTCAGCTTTGATAATGTTGAAGTCAAATCTTTCTTCCTTTCCCGAACTCCTGACCCATTGGCATACCACTGTCTTCTTGTTTCTAGCCCACTCAGGTGCATTGACCTCTGGATCTTCATCTTCGGAATCTGAATCATAACTATAGATATTATTAACATTGTTAGCCTTCTTGGCAAGCTTTCTGGCCTCCTGGAATCACGTCTCATGGGTCGATACCTTCTGAGCTAAGTGTGTTAAACTTTCAAAGTATTGAGTTGAAAATCTTTCCCTTATCGGCGCAAGCAACCCCTGGAAAGCCAGATCGGCTAATAGTGAATCAGTCAATGCCAAACTGTAACATCTGTTCCTTACATCCCTGAATCTTTGAATGTAGTCTGGCACTGTTTCATCTGATTTTTGTTTAATGGAAGTGAGATCTGACAACTTCATCTATTGGATTCCACTAAAAAGTACTTATGGAATTGCTTTTTTAGATCGGTCCAACTCCTGATGAAATTGTAAGGTAAGGAAGAAAACCATGTAAACACCGATCCAGACAATGACAGTGGGAATAATCTAACTCTAAGAGCATCTATAGCTGTTGCCTCCAGACATTGTGCCAAGAAACGGCTAACATGCTCATAAGTTGACACGTTGTCTTGTCTTGAGAATTTTGAAAAATTTGGTACCTTGTATCGGTTTTGCAGTGGTACCCGGTCAAAATATTCAGCGTATGGATGCCGATACATGTTACCATTGTCCTTAGGCTTGAGCCCAAACTACTCTCTCATTACATCAGCGATCATGTCGGCCCACGGCTGCTGCGATGCTCCTTCGCCATACGGTTGCTGTGGCTGATCATATTGACCATATTGCGTTGGGTATTGGAGCCACGGAGATCCCTCGGATCGATACTGGGGCGTGGAGAATGAGGTCGATATTGTCGGCTAAGATTGGCTCCTAAGCCTTGAGATGAGATGTACGGTGGCGGTTCTGACATGTACTGTTAGCCTATTGGCTAGGTAATTCCAATCGGCTGTTGTGCAATCGAATGAATATGATATGCGGGTTCAACGACTGGCGGCTTTTCATTGAGTATACTGACCAACTGTTCGGGCGTCAATTGAGTCAAAGTTTGCCCCCCAGGGATCGGCTGTTGTCTTGTTAATATTGTCGGGATACTCCCGCTGGGCATGGGAGCCGATGGAGCCTGGGTTTGAACTGAGTGGTGTTTCCCGCCAATTTCTGTCTTAATAGTCCTATAACCTAGAAAAGCATCTCCTGGAAGATAGACGGGTCCTTTTGCTTTTTCCTCGGTTATGGTGCCATCCACCACCGTCTTGATCATATTTTTTAATGTATTCACGAGTACGCTGGATTGATTAATAAGGGCATGATGAACTGCCGAATCAATACGATCTTGTAATGTGCGGAGCTCTTTATCGTTCGATTCGGCCTTAATCTCCTTCCCTTTGTCATCGCTTGTTCCAGACGTCCTTGGTTCTGTTTTCATGATCAGTGGCAACTCTACTTTAGTCTTCTGGAGTATCGTACCTTGGTGGGTCACAGCGAACGAGTGAAGGTATTGACTCTGAAGTTGATCTAGCAATTTCTTCATCTCTTCCCTCTGCTCCTCGTTCAACCGCTATATCGTGATTGGTAGAACATTGTCCTCCGTGACTTCAGTAATGTCGGGCGTCATGACGACACAGAGAAGGTCCCACTGAGCGTGCCAAAAGCATGTTGATGCAAAAGACACACACTGACCTGGGAGATCTACTTAACTCCAGTGCAGGTCCAAAACTTGTTTTCGGGTTCAAGGGCGTGCCAGTTGATTTGATCCTGCAATCAACAAGATGAAACATGCAAGTTTTATTAGTAAACGACAATCAATCAGATAGAAAGCTGATGTCATATCGTCATGTGACCTAGCCGATGCAATATAGCATGAATCGGCTGTAAGGCATATTCTGTGACAAACTAACCTTAAACTTGATACATCGGCTATAAATATCAATATTACATAATCTATAAATCAACAATTACTTTAAAAATCGACGATTAGGATAGATCGGACTTAACCGAGACATTATAAATTGCCCAAGTCTAAAATAACATGAAATAACGATTATATGTACACATGTCATAGCCGATGTCCAAATTTAAGCATGTATCGGCTATAACTCCGATACTACCCTATACTAGGATATTCTCTTGCAATAAATATATCTAAATACCACCAATTAGATTGGTAAAAGTCCATTATATTTATATTAGTTAGATCCTGATAGAAGGGGAATATATAGCATATTAAACAGAGCACAGAACTATGTAAAGCAACTATATCAGGTAAGATCGGCTGAAACCCCGATACTATCCTTATTAACAACCATAAAGCAGGCTAGAGATTATGATTCTAAACACGACTTAATAGATCAAACTTAACTGATGCAATATTAAGTATGAAAAGAAGCGTAATATCCAGACAATCAAGCCGATAGTTGCCTTTTTAGGATGGTGGATACATTATATAATTTAAGCTGACAAGTCAAACTAGCCATTATCGACAGAACCCTAGATAGAGATCGACCGATGCAAGTAGAAATCATTGTCAATTTACATTATATAACATATGTGATAACTCGGAGATTCGCAAGATAGAATTAGAGTGTCATAAAGATGTAAGCACTAATTCCGATAATGTAAACCGTCATAACAAGCTTTACCTCTTCGCCGAAGATCAAACCTGATGAAGCTCAACTCGAAAGCAAGAACTCGTCAAAAATAAAAATAAAAGGTTGGCGATGCGCCGAGATTGATTGAATTGTTGTTTGTTATTCATAAGATCTTAGGCTTATATTTATACCCGAAAATACAAACCTGTACATTATGGACACAACTCATACTGTCCTAATACAAATCCAACTAACAAACAAATCCCTCAGGTGGACTTTTATCGAAAATATCTATAAGGAATTTACATAAAATCCTAATTAATAGATACAATTGCCAAACCTGGACACTATCCTCGCCTGGCAATATCATCTCATACTCCCTCTCTAATCCGATATTGGTTATGTAACCAACATCGGCTATATCGGCTATCCATATCAAACTCGGTCCTAGCCAATATAGTCTTCCAGCCAATACACACTCTGTTTCCGAGAATCCCGTATATCTTCAAATCCGCTTCGAATTGGATCTTATTTCCAATCCATATGCTTACCAAATTTCATCGACACATGCCCCCCAATTCCGAAGTATTATATAATGCAACGGAATTATCTCACGACCACGACCCCCAATTCCGCTGCCGTCTTTAGAACCACCACCACGACCTCCGATCGAGCTAAAACCCCTTCCACAGTGTCTTCGTTATGCTTTTCTACATGGCAGCAAAGAAACCCCTATCGTCATAAGTGACAAGCTTTCTGAGGATGAAACTTCTCGTCTCCTCGCCGTGTTGAAAAAGCATAATTCAGTTCTAGGCTACTCTCTTCAAGACCTCAAGGGAGTTAGCAACGTGCTTTGCACCCATCACATACCTACCGATCCTGAGAGCACACCATCTAGGGAACCCCAGAGACGGCTAAATAACGCGATGAGAGAAGTCGTTAAGAAAGAGGTCTTGAAACTCTTGCATGTCGGGATCATTTATCCCGTCCTGTATATTGAGTGGGTTAGCCCTGTTCATGTTGTACCAAAGAAGAGAGGAATGATGGTCATTGAAAATGCTAAAGACGAGTTAATCCCTCAACGTACTATCACGGGATGGAGGATGTGCATCGATTACAGAACACTCAACAAGGCAACTAAGAAGGATCATTTTCCGCTTCCGTTCATTGATGAAATGTTGGAGCGGCTAACAAAACATTCCTTCTTCTGTTTCCTTGATGGATATTCTGGCATCAAATTACCAACCATCTCGATGATCAAAGCAAGGCCATGTTCACATGCCCTTATGGTACCTACGCTTACCGTAGGATGTCCTTTGGGCTATGTAACGCGCTCGCCTCATTCTAGAGGTGCATGATGTCTATTTTTTTCTAACATGATCGAAGATATTATGGAAGTTCTCATGGATGATTTTTCTATCTATGGTAAAACCTTCGGTCATTGTTCCAAAATCTAGACAAGGTCTTGCAGATGTGCCAAGAAATGGACTTAGTACTTAATTGGGAGAAGTGTCATTTTATGGTCCGAGAAGGCATAGTCCTTGAGCACCGAGTGTCTGAAAGGCGAAAAGAGGTGGATAGATCTAAGATAGAAGTAATCGAGCAACTTCAACCTCGAATGAATATCAAGGGAATCCGCAGCTTTCTAGGACATGCAGGGTTCTATAGGCGGTTCATCAAAGATTTTTCTATGATCGCCAGACCTCTAACAAACATGCTAGCTAAAGATGCACCCTTTGAGATTGATGATGGTGATAGGCGAGTTTCATATAACCAGGACAATATATAAAAGTCTATGATTTTTTTCACGATATAAATATTCTTTTCTTTCACAATTATAAGGTAATCTATTGCTCTTACAGTGAATATGGTTTAGGTATTATTTCTTTAATATATTTTTATAAACAATAAAGAAATTGCCTGCTCGCATCAGCGCGGGATTCCTTCCTAGTTAATAGAAAAACAGAAACAAAGCACAAAGGGACATATTAATCAACAGTTTTATAAGTGTTGCCTCACCTAAATGCATGGCAGCATGCCTTATTGTAGAGTGCTGCTTGGGCTTCAACAGGATTTGGATTCAGCTCTAGGGCATTCTCAAATTGTACAAGAGCATCCTTCACCTTTGGCATGTGAAAACAATATCACAATGCAGTTGATATTTTATTATAGATGGTTCTTCAATTAAATGATGATTACCACAAACCCATGCAGGTTCAATCGTACGTGCACCTTCTTTAAGGAACACACTTCAGAAATGTATAATGAAATCAGAGAATCATCTAGGCATTCTAATCGTTCTATTAATCCACTGTCTCTAACAGACAAACAGGGAATTGTTTTCAGTTTATAGCTGCTTAACAGCTAACACTAAGCTAGTATACACCCACTTTACATGGTAGTTGTCATAGATAACACGAAGCGAAGACGAAAATGTAAGTGGGTCCACCTGTTGGGTGGGCTAGGCTCTGCGATTCTCGAGAGACTAATTACAAATGAATGGTATCATAGTTACGTGAGCTGTTCTGGAGAACGGGCTGTTACAAATGGATCGGGTTAACTCTTTTACACAAAGAAGTACAAGTGAGGTGGTATGTATAAGTGAGTCGACTCGTCGGATTGATTGCGATATGCGGTTTCGGAGGGCAGGTTGTTACACTATAAAAAAATGCATATGGAATCCACGTGACATAATATTTAATAATAAAATTTCAAAATTCAAAGGTTGATAATAATTCTGTGAATCGTTCTGGAGGATGGGTTGTTATAAATGGTATGGGCTCAACCCTTCTACATAAAGCAATTATAAGTGGAGTGGTATATGTCATTGGACCTGCTCATCGGACGGGTTAGGATATGTGGTTCCAGAGGGCAGGTTGTTACAATAAAAAAATGTGCATGTGGAATCGATGTGACATAATATAGTAAATAAAATTTCAAAATTCAAAGGTTGACAATAATTGCATGCACAGGTGTTCCAGTCTCAAGTTCTTTATTACTTAATACAGAGCCCAAATTTCCCAAGCAAAATATGATTGCTCAAGGTCATATTATGAAATCTTCATATTTACATCAGATGATGAGTTCCAAAAAAATTATGTAGCAAAGATGATAGAATAATCTCATATTCTAATCTAACTAAACACCTGTAAAACTCAACAAGCATACTATTTACTAGTACTCCTAAAAACTGACATGCAATTATGTCACATCAACCCACTAAACTTTCAAATTTATATAATTACATCTATAATTTATTTCATTCTAAAACTCAACATACACATGCTAAATCATTATTCTCAAATCATTTTCACAATATTTCAATCGAACTCATTCCACCATTCTACAATGTTTAACATATATCTTGTAGCAAAGAGGCGTCATAGAGTACATTGTTATCTCGTAGCAAACCATTCTACAATGTTTAACATATATCCTGCCATGTCGTTATGCATCTGCAAGAACATCTTAAACGATCTATAGCAAAACATATAAATCTGAGCTTTCTTAGCTGAAAAAAATAACTCCGGTCCCATCATGGAAAGAGGGTTCCGAGCGATTGTCCGGGCCCGGCACGGCAGCCATTGAGCAGTGGCAGAGTGTTACATTGATAGTATATCAAGGTTCATTTTACTGAACATGAAGTACGTAGCATGAAAGAAATTCACTAAATTACATCGATCATAATTCACAAGCTAGCTACACGCCAAGTGAAGACCTCCCATGTAAATATGATGCCAAATGTGGAAATTTTAGTTTTCAATTATTGCAAGTCCGCAGCTACTTTCTGATGCCAATGATTTCCCTTGTCAAATTGGTATATTTCCTAATGTTTGACCAGCAGACAAATACAATTGGCCATTTTCATGATATATGGGTAAAGAAATTGAGTATTTCAGCAGGCCAAATTTATATATTTGACAGGTAAATATTGACCGAAAGAATAAGATACTTTTCCAGTCTGTCATATAGATTATATTGCGAAAGGGTATATACTCCAGTGGTTGCACTGACCTGAGTAGCATCCTAAGGTTCTAAACTCAAATCTATATAGGAGCGAATTTCAGAATGGGTTGTTTGAGAAGCTAAGTTTCTAATTTAAAATGGTTGCATATATCCGGTTGGATGTAAAGGCCGTGTAAAAAAATATCATTCTCTAAAAAATAAAATTATATTGTTGTATCATTTACTGTTCTAAATTTCAAATGCAATTAGTAAATTTTAACAGATCAGGTAGGTCAGATAAATGGTAACCAATGATCATTAAAAAAATCAATGAAAGCATAATATGAAGTCTCCGGATTATACCTGAGCACTAAAGTTAATTCTTTTTAGCTTGGAGAAGAAAATTGATGGTGCCTGCAAATGAATAACAATAGTCAATTATTTACATTAAAGAATGTATCAAATATCCTCAAGTAATATTCGAACCTACGACCAGTAAGTTAATAACCGACCGCTCTACCACTAAGTTGCTGATGAACAAGGGGGATTCGACCTTTTAGAGTTCAACTCACGCTCCCAACCCATGAACAATATGAGTTCCAAGTTTCTTTTGTAACTCCTGGAATTTCTTCGTAGTGGCACCATTCCATGCCATGGATAAACATTATTGTTCATTGGACCATTTGGTGTTGCCTGTTAATGGGAGACGGCTGGGCGTCATCATGGATCGCACACCCTTATTTTCTGCATCACCAAATATCCAATTAAACAGAGTGCTAGTGTACACATCAAAACAAAAACAATATTGGGGGATTGCCTATTGCAATTGTCCTAGCATGGTGCTTTTTTTCCCTTTAGATCCAGAATTCATTCACTGCATGCTATTACAATTCAGTTGAACCATGTTTTCCTTTTATTCAACACTTAAGGTCGCACATTTGCCACCTTTCACTTTTATTTATTTTATTTTATCGGCAAGAGGAAGTAAGAGATAGCAATTGGAGTTAGCATGAAAAACAATTAGCACCTGAGATGAAGCAAAATAATATAATTAACATCAGAAACAAGACTATATAGTCTATGTAACAAAAAAAAAAAAGCTAGCAGCTAATATTTCTCGCTTAAGATGGGTATTCTAAAAGACTAAATATAGGTATAGTTGACTTTTTATCTGCCACAAATCTCCCTGCCAATATTTCTCGCTTGCATTCTGGCTCCATCTGACCAAGTGAACATTATTTCAAACGAACATCCAGCACTGATGGCTGATCCAAGGTGGGACATAAATCCTTTCTCAGTTGCAACACCAATAAATCAACTGTCTGTATCTAGCTGTTTCTTAATCCATTTTTGTCATATGCTCACCTGTGACTAATTTTATTCCAATCTTACATAATGAAGCAGCCATTACTGCTAGAGCGGGCTTACACTGTTACAGATATATCCATACTCCATACCATTTTAAAAGACTAATGATATCAGTGTGTAGCATGTGACTTTCAAATTCAACTGCTCCCTTCCATCCGTCCCTGTTGATGCAAAAAGCACACACTGATCTGAGAGATCTGCTTAACTCTAGTGCAGGTCCAAAATTAGAGTTGATTTGATCCTGCAATCAACAAGAAAAACATGCAAAAAAATATCAGTAAACGATAGACAATCGGCCATAGGACCGATTTCATATCGTATGTGACCTAACCGATGCAATAAAGCATGAATCGGCTGTAATGTATAAATAACCATGAAAATAACCCTAAAACTAGTATATCGGCTGTAGATGTTAATGTTACATAATCAATAAATCAATCTTACTTTAGAAACAAGCAATTGGGATAGATCGGACTGAACCGAGACAGTATAAATTGCCCAAGTCTAAAGATAACATGAAATAATGATTATATAGACTAATATCATAGCCGATATCTAGATTTAAGTGTGTATCGGCTATAAGTCCGATACGACCTTATACTAGGATATTCTCTAGTAATAAATATATTCAATTATAACCAATTAGATTGGTATTAAACTCGATATATTTATATTTAGATTAGATCCTAATGTAAGGGGCAAATATAGAACATTAAACAAAGCATAAAACAATGTAAAATACCTATACCAGGTAAGATCGGCTGAAACCCCGATACTATCCTTATTAACAACTATAAAACAGGCTAGATATCATGATTCTAAATACGACTTAATAGGTTGGACTTAACCAATGCAGCATTAAGTACAAAAAGAAGCATGAGATCTAAAGAATCAAACCGATGGTTGCCTTTTTGTCACGCCCAGAAATTCGCTAGGCCGAATTTCCAAACAGAGTGCGCATTAAACCCCTGTCCAGGACCAGCCAGGGTACACAAACGACAAAGTTGACATACAGATCCACGTCTTACAAAACATTCAAATGTCTTACATAAATGCAGTGGAAGAAAGATAAACTAGCTTATTCAAGTCTTGACGCTTGCAGCGCGGCGAAACCACTCCACAGGCATCCTCGACGGTAGGATGGCGATCACTCGGAGAAACCACCATCAGAAGCATACTCCAACTCTGGTGCGGGGGAAAAGAGCAAGACTGAGTACTACCCACTGTACTCAACAAGTCATACCGGAAAAAAGGGTATGATGCAAGGGTTGCCAATGAAAGGCTAGGGTTCATTTGCATAAAGCTGACATTTAAAACATTAGTTGAAAGCGGTAAAACTGTTAAGTTAAGTAAGCATAATTAAACCATCACTACCCAACGCTACACCATGTTGCGACAGGCCCAAACCATTCCGCCTGAACTACCCAGTTCATAGTAAGTCCAATTATATTTGAGTGAGACTAATCACGGTGAGCTGGTCGATCGCCCATAACCGCAGGCACGGCTATTCGAATAGTTTTACTCTGATCAGAGGTGTACATCTGTGCCCACAAGACACAGCCCCACGACACGTTACCGTGTGTCGGTATACCACCACGGTACCCCGGAAAGGGACTGTGACAGAACCCTTCGCATAACCCCCTCTAACCAATCGTACCACCGTAGGTTTCGCCCCCACTCCTCAACAGGCAGCGGGCAGCCCCCTCTCGTGCCATGGTGAATCCGAAAGCCGCATAGACCGTCGCAGGGCCCATCCAAACTCCATCACGCTCACCCTAGCCAGTGTACGTCAGCTAGCAGAAAGCTACACTACAAGTCCAGCCGTTGCCCATGCTGGCTTGTGGTACGCACGGTGTTTCTTCCAGGGGTTCCCGCGAACCGGTCGTTAACTGCCATGGGTGCGACTAGCAAAACCACGCACCCACAGCCCACCATTTAGCATATTTTAAGTTCAGATTACTGTCATGGTGGCATTTCCATAAAGTTATCATGTATAGGGACTAAACCAGAGTTATTAAATGAATCCCCTTTTAGTGAGCTATTTGGACTAAGCGGGCTAAGCATACCCTAAACCAAGAACTACACATTTAATTACCCAAGCTATCAAAGGTACAAGGTAAACAATGTATAAGGTCATGTACAAATGGACAGTATTACCCATATAGGTGACATTATAAAATAATGCAGTATTTAAAGGAAAATAGAACATTGCGCAAATCGGTACAATATGATCAATGATAAAGTACGACTTGCCTTGCTCTGGCGCTGGTTCGACCTCGGCGACTACCTCGAAGTAGACGGGTTCGTCCGAACTGCCGGATTCTACACGACATACAAGGCACACAAACAATACAGGCTATAAGTCTACTGAAACAGACAACAAAAGTATTTTTAATGGATTCTAGGCATTTTAATGAATTCACTGCAATTTGAATGGACTCAAACGGAGTCCGGATGAATTAGTTATGAATTTTACAAATTTTACTGCATTATACAATTAAACACAGAGAGTTTAAATGATTATTGCGCAAAAATCCTAGGGCTGACGTCAGCAAGGGGGTGGGGCGGCGCCGGCAGGCGGACCCCGCTTGTCAGCGGCACAAAGCCGCCGGTCCACGGTGGACTAGGTCCACGGGACCGACGGGCGGCGGCGTGCCACATAACGCACGCGTGGCGCGCGCGTGGCGGCCACGTGGCGCGGTGCGGCGCACAAAGGCGCGCAGGCAGTGGCGCACAGAGGCTACCGACGCGGCGAGCGGCCGGCGGTGGCGTCGGCCACCGTGCGGGCGAGCAGGCGAGTGGGCGCGGGCGGCGGCACGGCGAACGGCCGGCGACGGCGACGACCGACCGGCGCGGGCGGCGCGAGCGGACAGCCGGCCGAGGGCGGCGCAGCCAAGCGGGAGGCGACGCACGCGGCGGGCGAGGTGGCGTGGTCGGGCGGCACGCGTCGACACGCGGCGCAGTGGCAATGACCGAGCGGCTGGCCGGCGGCGCGGCTGAGCGGAGAGGAGGCGCGCGCGGCAGAGGCCGGGCGCAGGCGGTCGGGCGAAGACGCGGCGGGGCGCGGCGGCGACGGCCATGTCGAGCGCGGCTAGCGGAAAAGGAGGGAGAGAGGCAGAGGGCTCACCGGGGAGGACTCGCCGGAGAGGAGGAAGACGACGGCGGCGCGGCCAAGCGGAGAGGAGGCGATGGCGTTTCGGGAAAAAGAGAGAGGGAAACGAGGGGGAGGGTTTTATAGTGGTTCCGGCGCGAGTGGGGAGCCAACGGGCTCCGGATTCCTCGCCGGACTAGTGGGGGAAGAGGGGAGAGAAACTCGGGATTCGCAACCGAACCCCGGGCTCTACTTCGCGGGATAAGGGGCGTGGAGAGGGGGAGGAGGGGCGCGGGTGGTGCACGCATCCCGGGGAGGTGGGCGGCGGCCGTTCCGGAGGCGGGGCGACGTGGGCGGCGCCGGGCGATTCGGGCGGCATGGTGGCATGGCCGGCCGGAGCTAGGAGAAGGGCCCGACAGATGGGGCCCACCTGTCGGCGTCCCGTTCCCAGGGGGAGGCGCGGCGGTCATATGGCTTGCGGGCCACGGCCATGGGCCGGCCCGCGAGGAGGATAGAGGGAGGGCGGTGAGGCCGGTGGGCCGCGCGGCGCAGTCGGCCCAGTAAGGGGAAAGGGGGGGCGGCCTAAGAGAGGGAGAAAAAGGAAAAGGAGGGAAAGGAAAAAGGAAAAAGGAGGGGAAAGGAGAAAAAGAAAAAGGGAGATTTCCCGGGACTTTTGCGCAAAGTTGGGATTTTAGCTGGGTTCGAAAAGGGACCTTTTAGGGCTCTGTAAATTCCGCTAAACGTCTTGTTAATGTATTTCTGGCATGTAGAGCTCGAGAAAAATTCCACATGCCGCTTCCAATTATTACTTGCATTGATTCGATTAGGGTTTCACTCTTGCATTAGCACAGGTATTTTCTCGAGGCCATTTATTAATTAACTTTAGGCTTGGGAGAAAACTTTAGGGTGTGACACTTTTCGGGATGGTAGATATATTATATAATCCAAACTGACAAAGTAATCTAGTCGATATCGACGAAACCCTAAAAAGAATCTAGCCGATGTAGGTAGATTGCATTGTCAATCTAAATTATATAACGTATACAAAGTAATTGCATTGTCATCTTCGATACTTTGAATTACAAATTTGGTCGTCAACACATGCCCACCAAGTCCGGAATATTTGGTAATGTTTCGGATTTGCCAAATCTTATCTCCGAGATAATATCGCACTTTCCGTTTTTTGACCGTTACCGCACTGCTTTAGATACCTAACCGACGACCCCGAGAAACTTCACACCGTTATACTGTTGCCACCGCTTTAGCGATTCTCGTCTCTCCCGACTCCGGTGATCCCCTCGGCGCAAGCAGTCAACCCTCAAGCGTCCTTCTGTTCGCTCAACTTTCGCCGGCGAAAAGATGTCTTCTTCATCCGCTCCATTCGCTGCTCCATCGGCCGAGTATGTAGAAGTAAGTTCCGTCGGCTAGATCTCCTTTTTGCTCACATAATCCTGCTTTTCGCCATCTTAGTCTGTTTCCTTTCTTTTCTGCTTTGTTGATGTAGCACCTCGCAAACTTAGTTGCGGTTCCCAACCTAAATCATGAAAACAACTACTTCCTCGGACCAATCGGCAATCTGGACCCAACTGAATTTATCACTGCCGAAACCAACAGAATCCCCTTTAGGTTAACAAAACCAAAATTTAGGGCACTGGAAGAATACCTTCAAGTCTTGGCCATCCCTAGAGAAAAGCTGGCCTGCATGGTATAAACACATATCGGCTAGTAAACAGAGCCACTGGGACGAGATAGGAATCGGCCAAGCTCTAGCCGTGACATTGGCAAATTCGGCTAAAGATGAACCATTGATGGCCTCTGCCTCATACTTTTGGTCCAACACCATTAACGCCTTCTTATTCAACCAAGGACCAATGACTCAAATCTATTGGATATAACTATGTTGACTGGATTGGATATCACCTCATCGGCCAATCCCATGATGCTGAATTCTAAGAATAGATTTGATTTTAAGACCAAGAGCATAGGAGGATGGTCTGGTTTTATCTCAGCCAACATAGGTCAGGGTTTAGTATCTCCCAGAGAACATACTTCCTTCTTGCTGATGTGGCTAGAGAAATTCATGTTTTGTGGATCCAGCTGTGGTCCAACCTCCAACTGGCAACACATAGCCGAAGCACTTGAGGAGAAAAAACAGTTTCCCTTAGGAAAAATTTTGCTCGACTATCTATATCAGACCCTGAACAATGCATCGGCCAAGCTAGTTGTCGGCTCAATGGTTAGTGCAGGTGGTCCATGGTGGCTACTCCAGACTTGGCTAAACTTGGTAGCAATGAAAGCTGTCAATCGGCCATCCCTGACTGAGGTAGAATTCCCAAGACTAGAGCCGATCACCGATGATGATGGAGAAGAGATAACCCATCAGAGGTGTACATCTTTTGGAGAATACGCTAGCACGCCAGCCGATGCCGGTGCAAAACTGTCAGCCGGATTGCTTAAGGACTGATTCTTCAGCTTCTATGACGGCTTTCAGAAAGATGCCAGAGTTTGGTTCTTCTATGAGGACTCAATCAACTTTGAGCTACCATCGGACTTAAGATTCAAAGAAATCAACCATGACAAATTTCAGAAGTCCAGAGAAGTATATACCACGGCCATCAGCCCATGCATCCTTCCTGTCGGCATCCATCAAGGCAGAAACATAAAAGTATCATATGAGTTCTACCACCCCATGAGCTCAGCCAGACAATTTGGAATGGGGCAACTCCCAATCGGCTTGTGGTTTGCTGATAAGATTCAATGCAGGGGAGAAATATCATCAAATCTGATGATGGATCAGCTACTCAATATCGTAGGACCTCCCCTTGGCAGTATTGATGATATTGAGCTAGCTATGTTTAGGAGTAAGGCTTTTACTTCATGGTGGGCTGAGTGGAAACAACACCTTTTTCACCAATCGGCTACCATTTATATGACAGATCTCTTCCCTGACATGATCCCTCAGGTAAACTCTTTTACTTTCTCTATCTCATTCCTGTTTTAAATATATCAGCCGATTCTGTACTTAACCCAACATGCTATCCTTGTTTCTACAGACCACAGATTCATCTCCTCCACGCATAAGCAAAAGTGGCAAGGACATTGAATATGCCGCAGGACTACTACCCAGTAGATGTGGTCCAACTCCTCCTGTTATCGGCTATAATGCCCCCAAGACATCAAATCTCCTCCAAGGACAAATGAGGGAACCAGCCGATGCAGGCAGAAAAAGAAAAGCCAAAATACCAACTACCATGCCACCAGCTGCCAAGAAAAAGACTAAAAAGCAACCACTTCCATTAGCCGATGACATTGACAAAGTCCTGAAAGAAGCATCCATCGAGCGGGCAATAGACGAAGTCGCAGCTGAATTCAGTGATGTGGGAGAAAAAACACCTCTAGCTTCCCCAGCTCCAAAACAAACTCCTACAACTCCTGCTGCTCCAGCAGTCTTCTCCCGGCAACCCAGGGTAAGCTCATCCTTAACTACAAGATTTCTTAATTTATCATATCTCTAATCACCGAAACTTTGTATCTTGCAGAAGAAAAGACCAGCCGAGAAGAAAAAACCTGCTCCAATATCGGCTAAACCAGTCGTTCAAACTCCTCCGGTAAGTTTCAATCTCCTAAAATTCCAACATTTTTGCTAACCGATACTATCTAATACTTGCATAAATATCCCAAACTTGTCAGTGTCCTTCCCCTCCATCGCCTACAGCACAGCCAATCTCTAGCGAACATACTGCATCGGCTGCAGGTACTCACCATATTGTTGAGGAAGAAATCACTGCTCCTACAATTCCTGTAAGTATTGCACCCCTAAAATATAAAATCGGCTATAAAAAATAATTTTCGACTTATATCCTCTTCATCTTCCTTTCCTTGCAGGTCCTAGCCGATTTATTCTCCTTTGATATAAAAGATTACTTTGATGAAGAAGCAGAAGGAGAAACAACCAGCAAATCCTTAACTCCTCTAGCCGACGATGTAAAGAGGAACCTTGAAGACATCTCTCATCGGCTAGAGGCATCTCTAGACAGTCTGGTAGTTAACTGCAGCACCCTCCGGGCTAGATTTCAAGAAATCCAAGCTCTACTCCCGGATGAGTTATCCAATACCATCACTCCAGCCATGTACCTTGAACAACATCAATTCAAACTGGAGAAGGCTAGACAAACAATACCTGATCGATTGGAGAAGAAGAGTATTGAAGCCACCATTCAAGCAAATCGGCAGTTAGTGCATGATGAGAAGAACAAGCTTGATCAACTAGCCGAAGAGCCGATTAAAGCTACCATAGATCAGCTGGAAGCTGAAAGAATCGATCTTCTGGCTAAACTTGAGGAATGCAACGCCAAGATTGCTTTGGAAAAGCAGAAATTAGCCGATCTCCCAAAGGCTATTGGAGAACAAAAAACAAAGTTGAGATTGGCTATAAAGAATGTGGCCAACATGACCAAGTCTCTGAAAGTGATCCTTGGAACCGATGCACAAGATGCCCAAGCAATTGCAGAAGTTGAAGAAATTCGACAACGGGCACTATCGGCTATCCAGCGCTACCTTTCCCAGTAACTTCATGTAATAGGAACTTAGAAAAATTTTGTAACCAATTCTGTAATCAGCCAAAACACTTGTCTTGTAACACATACTTTGATATCCCCTATGTCGATTAATCCTTTTGCCGTAATATATGCATCAGCCATCGAGCCGATTTTATACTTAATCAAATTCTGAGATAAAATTTGCTCAAAAAATTTCCAACTTTCGTCCTCCATGCCCCCCAAGTTTGTAGTAGGGAACACAATACTGCAAACTTATATATCTAAGGGCGATAAAAATATCGGCCATCTAAAGGCGATGTAAACACATCGCCTATCAACCATACATCGGCAACCCATAGCCGACTATGAACCAATCCAAACACTTGGGTAATATTTCTTCGAATACTTTCCGTTGAGTGCTCTTCCAAATACCTCTCCATCAAGCCCTTTCAACATATAAGCCCCTTTAGAAACACATTTATGGAGTTGAAACGGCCCTTCCCAATTCGGTGACCACTTGCCGAATTTATTATCTCTAGCCCCTATCGGCAACACCAATTTCCAAACTAATTCTCCTTCCTCAAAAGATTTGGGCACAACTTTTTTGTTATAATAGCGAGCAACTCTTTCCTTGTTTTTCTTACCTTTCTCAAGAGCTCGCAACCTAGCTTGAACCAAATCTTCTGACTCATCAACCATCAAATTATGATAATCATCGGCTGTCAGCTCATCTTGTAACGAAATCCTTCGTGAGCCGATGTTGGTTTCCCATGGTAATACAGTTTCATGCCCATAAACCAGTTGATAAGGAGGTACCTGAATTGCACCCTGACAAGCCATCTGATAGGACCACAATGCTTCAGCCAGAATAGTATGCCACTTCTTGGGATATTCGGCTATCTTTCTCTTAACCAACTTAATCAAGCTCTTATTAGATGCTTCGGCTTGTCCATTTGCTTGTGCATAATATGGTGAAGAATTCAACAACTTGATTCCCGTGCTATCGGCAAACTGAACAAATTCATCGGACACAAAAATAGAACCTTGATCAGTTGTGATTGTCTGTGGTAAACCAAATCTGTATATGATGTGTTCTTTGACAAAATCGATTGCATCTTTACTATCAACCTTCTGTAGAGGAATCGCCTCAACCCACTTAGTGAAATAATCGGTCGCAACTAATATGAATTTATGCCCCTTACTTGTTGGTGGATTAATCTGGCCGATCATATCAATACCCCAACCTCTGAACAGCCACGGCTTGATAATAGGATTCATAGCCGATGCTGGTGCTCTTTGAATTGCTCCAAATTTCTAACAATCTTGACAACCTTTTTAATACCTGAAACAATCCTCCAACATTGTTGGCCAAAAATATCCGACTCTTCGAATTAACCATTTCATCTTGTGAGCTGATTGATGTGTCCCACAAATACCCTCATGAACTTCACACATGACAACTTTTGCTTCTTCCATGCTCAAGCATTTCAAAAGAACTCCATCAATCGTCTGATAGTATAATGTATCATCCAACAAAACATATTTTAGAGCTTTATACCGTAATCTCCTTGAATCCGATCTGGAAGGATTCTTCAAATACTCGAAAACATCAAACCTCCAATCATCAGCTGGAACACAGGCCACTTCCACTTCAATCCCTTGCAACATCGGCTTGTAGCCTCATGCACCTTGAGCTAAATCATTGGCCTCAACGTTTTGCTCCCTAGGAATATGTTTCAAAGTAACTATCTTGAAAGTCCTCATCAGCTCTTGACATTGTTCATTGTAAATCATCAGGGTGTCATTTTTGCACTCATATTCCCTAGATAATTGACTTATCACTAATAATGAATCTCCCATAATTTCAACAGCATCGGCTTTAACCTCTCTCAATAATTGCAACCTTTGAGGACAGCTTCATATTCTGCTTGATTGTTTGTAGAGTATGGTTTGATAGTGAAAGCAAACTGAAAACTTGTCCCCTACGCGATATAATTACCAGACCGATGCCAGAACCATGAGTACAAACAGATTCATCAAAGAATAAAGTCCATGGCATAATATCAACATTGTCCACACTAACATCCCTGTGTTCAACTATCAAATCAGCTATCGCTTGCCCTTTAACTGCCTTAGCCGATTCATACCTGAGATCAAATTCTGACAAAGCAAAGATCCACTTCCCAATTCGCCCTTTCAGAACTGCAGCCGATAGCATATATCGCACAACATCGGCTTTGCATACTATGATACACTCATTGGAGAGTAGGTAATGTCTTAACTTCGTACAAGAAAAATACAAACACAGACATAATTTCTCCACGGGTGAATATCTTGTTTCTGCATCCAAAAGACGTCTACTGAGATAGAATATAACTCTCTCCTTCCCTTCGACCTCTTGGATCCAAACTGAGCCGATAGAGTTCTGATCGGCTGACAAATACAGCTTGAACTGGAGGAGTACTCAGATATTCCTTGATATTATCCAATGCTTGCTGTTGCTTCTCTCCCCAGACAAATTCTTGATCAGCTTTCAACCTTAGTAAAGGAGTAAATGGTTTTATTCGGCCAGATAGATTTGATATAAAACGCCGAACAAAATTTATTTTGCCGATCAATGATTGCAATTTGGTCTTATCCTCTGGAGGTTTTATATCTTTAATTGCCTCAATACTCCTCTGAGGAATTTCAATCCCACGCTCATGTACTAAAAATCCAAGAAATTGTCCAGCCGATACTCCAAAAGCACACTTAGTAGCATTCATCTTCAACCCATACTTCCTTGCTCTTTCTAAAACTTGTCTCAAATCGGCTATATGTTCATCAACTTCCTTGGATTTAACCACCACATCATCAATATATATCTCTACCAAGGCGCCGATGAGATCATGAAAAATATAATTCATGGCCCTCTGGTAGGTAGCACCAGCACTCCTCAAACCGAAAGTCATGACCACCCACTCATACAAACCGATAGCACCAGGACATCTAAAGGCAGTCTTCCTCAGCCATGAAAATTTGATTATATCCAGCATTACCACCCATGAAACTGATGATTTTGTATCCAGATGCTGCATCGACGAGTTGATCGGCTACCGGCATTGGGTATTCGTCTTCCAGTGTAGCCTTGTTTAAGTCTCTGAAATCAATGCAAACCCTGAGCTTGCCGTTTTTCTTGATGACTGGTACTATGTTAGAAATCCACTCAGCATATCGACATGGTCTGATAAAATTAGCATCATAAAGTCTTGTAATTTCGGCCTTGATAGCATCATACATTGCGGCTTTACAACGTCTTGGGTGTTGTTTATATGGCCGATATCCTGGTTTGATTGGTAGCCGATGTTCTACTATTGATCGGCTAAGTCCGGGCATCTCATAATATTCCCAGGCAAAACAATCTCTATATTCTTTCAAGAGTTCTATTAATTTACATTTAAATTCCTTTGATAAACCCTTACTAATATATGTCAGCCTAGGCCTATCACCTGGTCCAATGTCGATTTCTTCTAGTTCGTCGGCCGACATAAAACCTTGTCCTAACTTGCCGTCGAGATCATCAACAGTGTCCTTTATGTAGAAGTTGGAACCCTCCACAGCACCCTCAAAAAAAGAATTGGGGCTCTCCATCTCCTGTTGGCTGTATGGCATCATCAGAAACCTTTAAGTAATCTCCTTGCCAAACTTTTCCAGATAAACAATCAATTCCCTCCATCTCCCAAACAGATAAATCGGCACTAGCTACATTAACTGACTTGTCGGCTGGCACGATTTCAATTTGGTCTCCTTGCCATTGAATCAAACTTTGGTGCATTGTTGAAGGGATACAACAGTTAGCATGGATCCAATCTCTTCCCAGCAACAGACTGTAGGAACCCTTCCCATCAATAACAAAGAACGTGGCAGGAATTGTTTTGCTGCCGATGGTTAGCTCCACATTCAAAACTCCCTTGGTTTCAGATGGATTCCCACCAAAATCCTTCAGAACCATGTTGGTCTTGATCAAATCCTCTGAATTCTTCCCAAGTTTCCTGAATGTTGTGTATGGCATAAGATTAACAGCTGCTCCCCCATCGACTAGCATCTTTGACATCGGCTTGCCATTGACATATCCCTTGATATACAACGGCTTGAGGTGCCGATGATCGGTTCCTTCAGGTTTCTCAAACACGGCTTGTTGTGGAGATAAGATCAGCTTAGCCGATGGCAGATTTTCTTCTTGCTCAACAACTTGCTCAATTGCATATTCGGCTGGTAGCATGAAAACCATGTTTATGGCAGATGACATCACATCTTTTCCCTTACGTTGATGGTTCTTGTTGCGATCGGCTTCGACTTCACCAGCTGGCACCACCTTGCTCTTCACGCGCCAGACTTTCTTTGTTTTCTGCCTCAGCCAATGCTCGATTTCTCCTTCGACCTCCTGAAATTGTTCCCTGTTTCTCATCCTTTGAACTCTCCTCTTTTGGTTTTTAGTAATATTCCGAAAGGGCACCATTGAGGATGCATTGGCTTGGATTCTCTAGGTGAGTCATCTTCATCATTGTTTTGCTGCATCGGCCCAAGTCTTTCATGAACTGGCAACCTTGACTGAATCGACCGATGTGTCGTTGTACCCTGTCGGCTTGGTCTTTGGATGAACTGTGCATCAGGATCACTGCATCCGGAACAATCTTCGATAGATGGCAACCTCATACCTTCATTCCAGCAAAATCTAAAAAATTCACAACTCTAGTGAGGATCAAAATATCTTTCGCTTTCATGAGTATATGACTCCTATTCTGTTTGGCGCCTTTTTTGGTATTTGTTCATCAAACCAGCCGATCTGATGCTCCTGGTGTAATTTTTACCTCCATCGGCTGTGTTTCGATTGTATCCAGAGTGCACCATGTTAACTGGAAACGGGTGTCCATCTATCTTCATCGGCCTCTTGGACTCATCGATCTTGATCTTGCCTTGTTCGATAGCCAACTGGATCTGTTGCCTGAAAATCTTGCAGTCATTAGTACTATAAGACCCTGTATTATGCCACTTGCAATATTTCCTCTTTTTCAACTCTTCAGTCGATGGGATGATATGTCCTGCCGGCAGTTGAATCTGTTTCTCTTAAAGAAGAAGATCAAAAATCTTGTCGGCTTTGGTAATGTCAAAGTCAAATCTTTCCTCTTTTCTTGCATTCTTGACCCATTGACAGCCACCATCCTCTTGTTCCTAGCCCACTCGGCTGCGTTGACTTCTGGGTCATCATCTTCAGAGTCAGAGTCATAGGTGTAGACAATGTTAACATTGTTTGCCTTCTTGATAAATTTCCTTGCTTCTTGGAATCTTGTTTCATGAGCCGATACCTTTTGAGCTAGATGAGCCAAGCTTTCAAAGTCTTGGGCCGAAAATCTTTCCCTTATCGGCGCCAACAAACCTTGGAAGGCTAAATCGGCCAGTTGAGAATCTGTCAAGGCTAGACTATAGCACCTGTTCCTCACATCTCTGAATCGTTGAATATAATCTGGAACCGACTCGTCTGATTTTTGCCTGATTGTTGTGAGGTTCGATAGCTTCATCTCTTGAACTCCACTGAAAATGTACTTGTGGAATTGTTTCTCCAGATCGGCCCAACTTCTAATTGAGTTGTAAGGTAAGGATGAAAACCAAGTAAACACCGATCCAGATAATGATAGTGGGAACAATCTAACTCTGAGAGCTTCTGTAGCCGACGCCTCTCCACACTGAGCCAGAAATCGGCTAACATGCTCATAAGTAGAGACATTGTCTTGTCCTGAAAATTTGGAGAAGTCTGGCACCTTGTATCGGTTTGGCAGTGGAACCCGATCAAAATATTCTGGATATGGGTGCCGATACATATTACCATTGTCTTTTGGCTTGAGCCCAAACTGTTCCCTCATGACGTCAGCGATCATGTCGGCCCAGGGTTGATGTGGTGTTGCTCCACCATACTGTTGCTGAAGTGGATCCATCTGGCCGTATTGGATCGGCTGAGGTCGTGGTGAATGAGGTTGGTAGAGGTGATTGAAGCCAACCGATATGCCTTGAGGTGGTACATATGGGAGTTGCTCCGTGCCGTATTGTTGAATTGTCGGCTGTGTAATTCCAATCGGCTATTGTGGAACCGAAGGAATTTGGTGAGATGTGTCGATTGCTGGCAGTCTTGGGTGGAGAATACTTATTAATTGCTCCGGTGTCAGCTTAGTTGATGCTTGCCCCCCAGTGATCGGCTGTGATCTGGTTAGAATCACTGGGACATTTGAACTTGAGTAAGGAGCCGATGGAGTTTGGGTTTGAATCAATTGTTGACTCCCTTGATTCCCGCCAATATCTCTCTTCACAGTTCTGTATCCTGGGAACGTGCCGTCTGGTAAATATATAGGTCCTTTGGCCTTTTCATCGGCTATCGTCCCGTCAACTACCGACTTGATCATATTTGTCAAGGTATTCACAAGCACTCCGGACTGGTTGACTAGTGCGTGGTGTACTGCCGAATCAATGCGATCTTGCAATGTGTGGAGCTCTTCATCACTCGATTCAACTTTGGTCTGTTTATCTTTTTCTTCTCCTGATCTGGAAGTACTTGGGTCTTGCTTCACGATCATCAGCACTTTGACTTTAGTTCTTTGAATAACCGTACCTTGCCGGGTGACTGTGAATGAGTGCAGATACTGGTTCTGAAGTTGGTTCAGCATTTGTTGCATCTCGTCTCTCTGCTCGTCACTCAGCTGTTCAATCGTGACTGGGACGATGTTGTCCTCCGCAACTTCAGTGGTGTTTGACGACATGATGACACAATGGTCCCACTGGGCGTGCCAAAAGCGTGTTGATGCAACATTATCCATCACGGACACGACTCATATTAACCTAATACAAATCCAACTAGCGAACAAGTCCCTTAGGCGGACTCTTACCGGGAATATCTATAAGGAAATTACATAAAATAACCTAATTAATAGATACATTTGCCTCCTCAGGACTCTATTCGTGCATGGCAATCCGTACGAAGCACCCTAACTCAACCTGACGACTACAGGATCGGCTATAGTCCAAATCGGCTACAGGATCGGTAGAATCAGAGTCGGAGAGGGTTAGCCGATTGAGCCGATTTTGGAAATATAACTCAATGCACATCGTCGGGTTGAGTTAGGGTGCTTCGTACGGATTGCCATGCACGGATAGAGTCCTGAAGAGGCAATTGTATCTATTAATTAGGTTATTAATTAGGTTATTTTATGTTATTTAGAGGCGTACTCGGCCGATGGTGCAGAGGAAGGAGCAGATGAGGAAGACATTCCCGCTGGCGGAAGTTGGATGAAGAAGAGGTTGCCTGGAGGTTGCCTTGATGCGCCGAGGGGATCGCCGGAGTGAGTGAAGATGGAAATCGCTAAAGCGGTGGAACAGTATAATGGTGTGAAGTTTCTCGGGGCCGTCGGTTAAGTATTTAAAGCAGTGCGATAACGGTCAAAAACAGAAACTGCGATATTCTCTCGGAGATAAGA
Organism: Oryza punctata; assembly: GCA_000573905.2. NCBI lineage: Eukaryota > Viridiplantae > Streptophyta > Magnoliopsida > Poales > Poaceae > Oryza > Oryza punctata. The sequence goes on from CM002488.2 coordinate 15,794,401, forward strand.
TTTGGCAAATCCGAAACATTACCAAATATTCCGGACTTGGGGGGCATGTGTTGACGACCAAATTTGGTAATTCAAGTATCGAAGATGAAGATAGAATCAAAGAGAATCGAAGAGATTAGATCGTATCGGAAACAGAGTAAGAATTGGCTATAGTCCGAATCGGTTGTAGACAGGATCGGCAGAATCAGAGTCGGACAGGGTTAGCCGATTGAGCCGATTTTGGAAATACAACTCGGTGCACGTCGTCAGGTTGAGTTAGGGTGCTTCGTACGGATTGCCATGCACGAATAGAGTCCTGAGGAGGCAAATGTATCTATTAATTAGGTTATTTTATGTAATTTCCTTATAGATATTCCCGGTAAGAGTCCGCCTAAGGGACTTGTTCGCTAGTTGGATTTGTATTAGGTTAATATGAGTCGTGTCCGTGATGGACAATGTTGCATCAACACGCTTTTGGCACGCCCAGTGGGACCATTGTGTCATCATGTCGTCAAACACCACTGAAGTTGCGGAGGACAACATCGTCCCGGTCACGATCGAACAGCTGAGTGACGAGCAGAGAGACGAGATGCAACAAATGCTGAACCAACTTCAGAACCAGTATCTGCACTCATTCACAGTCACCCGGCAAGGTACGGTTATTCAAAGAACTAAAGTCAAAGTGCCGATGATCGTGAAGCAAGACCCAAGTACTTCCGGATCAGGAGAAGAAAAAGATAAACAGACCAAAGTTGAATCGAGTGATGAAGAGCTCCACACATTGCAAGATCGCATTGATTCGGGTGTGCACCTTGCTTTAGTCAACCTGTCCGGAGTACTTTTAAACACTTTGACAAACATGATCAACTCGGTAGTCGACGGGACGATAGCTGAAGAAAAGGCTAAAGGACCTATATATTTACCAGACGGCACGTTCGCAGGATGCAGAACCGTGAAGACCGACATTGGCAAGAATCAACGGAGTCAGCAACTGCTTCAAACCTAGGCTCCATCAGCTCCTTACTCTAGCACAAATATTCCAACGATCTTGACAAGGTCACAGCCGATCACTGGGGGGCAAGCATCAACTCAACTAACGCCAGAGCAATTAATGAGTATCCTCAATCCAAAACCGCCAGTTGTCGACACCTCTTACCAAATTCCTTCGGTTCCACAACAGCCGATTGGAATCACTCAGCCGATAAGCCAACAATACAACACAGAACAACTTCCTTATCTACCACCCCAAGGCATATCGGCTGGTTTCAATCATGTATATCAACCTCATTCTCCACGACCTCAGCCGATCCAATACGGCCAGATGGATCCAGTTCAGCAACAATATGGTGGAATAACACCACATCAACCCTGGGCCAATATGATCGCTGATGTCATGAGAGAGCAGTTTGGACTCAAGCCGAAGGACAACAGCAACATGTATCGGCATCCATATCCGGAATATTTCGATCGGGTACCATTGCCAAACCGATACAAGGTCCCAGATTTCTCCAAATTCTCAGGGCAAGATAATGTATCTACTTACGAGCATGTTAGCCGATGTTTAGCTCAATGTGGTGAAGCATCGGCTACAGAGGCTCTCAGAGTTAGATTGTTCCCACTCTCTTTATCTGGATCGGCATTTACTTGGTTTTCATCTCTACCTTACAATTCTATCAGAAGTTGGGCCGATCTGGAGAAGCAGTTCCATAAATACTTTTTCAGTGGTGTTCAATAGATGAAGTTATCAGACCTCACAGCAATCAAGCAGAAATCAGATGAATCAGTTCCAGACTACATTCAACGATTCAGAGATGTGAGGAACAGATGCTACAGTCTAGCCTTGACAGATTCTCAGCTAGCCGATTTGGCCTTCCAGGGTTTATTGGCGCTGATAAGGGAGAGATTTTCGGCTCAAGACTTTGAGAGTTTGGCTCATCTAGCTCAGAAGGTATCGGCTCATGAGACAAGGTTCCAAGAGGCTAGAAAATTCATCAAGAAGACAAACAATGTCAATAATGTCTACAGTTACGATTCTGATTCTGAAGACGATGACCCAGAAATCAATGCAGCCGAGTGGGCCAGAAACAAGAAGACAGTGGTCTGTCAATGGGCCAAGAATTCAGGAAAAAAAGAAAGATTTGATTTTGATATCACCAAGGCTGACAAGATTTTTGATCTTCTTCTTCAAGAAAAACAGATTCAACTGCCGGCAGGACATGTCATCCCATCGGCTGAGGTTTTGAAGTAAAGGAAATATTGCAAGTGGTACAATACAGGGTCTCACAATACTAACGATTGCAAAATCTTTAGACAACAGATCCAGTTGGCTATTGAACAAGGCAAGATCAAGATAGATGAACCTAAGAGCCGATGAAGATAGACGGACATCCTTTTCAAGTCAACATGGTGCACTCTGGATTCAACCGGACTTCAGCCGATGGAGGTAAAAGTTATACCAAAAACATCAGATCGGCTGGTATGATCAACAAATACCAAAAAAGATGCCAGAGGGAAGAGGAGTCACGTTTTCATGATGATGAAAGATATTTTGACCCCCATTGGAGCTGTTAATTTTTTAGATTCTGCTGGAATGAAGGTATGAGATTACCATCCATTGAAGATTATACTGGGTGCAGTGATTCCGATGCACAATTTGTCCAAAGACCAAGCCGAAAGAATGCAAGCGCGCATCGGCTGATTCAGACAAGGTTACCGGTTCACGAGAGGCTTGGGCCGATTCAGCAGAACAATGATGGAGATGATTCACCAAGAGAGTCCAAACAAATGCAACCACAATGGTGCCCTTCTGGAATTTTTACTAAGAATCAAAAGAGAAGAGTTCAAAGGATGAGGAACAGAGAGCAATTCCAGGAGGTTGAAGGAGAAATTGAACATCGGCTGAGGCAGAAGACAAAGAAAGTCTGGCGTGTGAAGAGCAAAGTAATACCAGCCGATGAGGTCAAAGGCGATCGCAATAAGACTCAACAACAGAAGCGCAAAGGGTGATGTCATCTGCCATAAACATGGTTTTCATGTTGCCAGCTAAATATGCAGTTGAGCAAGTCGTCGACCAAGAAGAAAATCTGCCATCGGCTAAGTTGATGCTATCTCCACAGCAAGCGGTTTTTGAAAAGCTCGAAGGAACTGATCATTGGCACCTCAAGCCATTGTATGTCAAGGGATTTGTTAACGGCAAGCCAATGTCGAAGATGCTAGTCGATGGAGGAGCAGCCGTGAATTTAATGCCATATTCAACATTCAGGAAGATTGGACAGAATTCAGAGGATTTGATTAAGACCAACATGGTTCTGAAAGATTTTGGCGGCAATCCATCTGAGACCAAGGGAGTTTTGAATGTGGAGCTGACCATCGGTAGTAAAACAACTCCTACCACGTTCTTTGTTATTGATGGGAAGGGTTCCTACAGTCTGTTGCTGGGAAGAGATTGGATCCATACTAAGTGTTGTATTCCCTCAACAATGCACCAAAGTTTGATTCAATGGCAAGGAGACCAAATTGAAATCGTGCTAGCCGACAGGTCAGTCAATGTAGCTAGTGTCGATTTATCTGTTTGGGAGATGTAAGGAATTGATTGTTTGTCTCGAAAAGTTTGGCAAGGAGATTACTTAAAAGTTTCTGATTATGCCATACAGCCAACAGGAGATGGAGAGCCCCAATTCTTGTTTTGAGGGCGCCGTGGAGGGTTCCAATTTTTACACAAAGGATACTGTTGATGATCTCGACGGCAAGCTAGGACAAGGGTTTATGTCGGCCGATGAATTAGAAGAAATCGACATTGGACCAGGTGACAGGCCTAGGCCGACATATATTAGTAAGGGTTTACCAAAAGAGTTTAAATGTAAATTAATAGCACTTTTGAAAGAATATAGAGATTGTTTTGCCTGGGAATATTATGAAATGTCAGGACTTAGCCGATAGATAGTTGAACATCGGCTCCCTATCAAACCAGGCTATCGACCATATAAACAACCTCCAAGACGTTGTAAAGCCGATATGTATGATGCTATCAAGGCCGAAATTACAAGACTCTATGATGCTAATTTCATCAGACCGTGCCGATACGCTGAGTGGATCTCTAATATAGTACCAGTCATCAAGAAAAATGGCAAGCTTAGGGTTTGCATTGATTTCAGAGATTTAAATAAAACTACATCGAAAGATGAATACCCAATGCCGGTAGCCGATCAACTGATTGATGCAGCATCTGGACACAAAATCATCAGCTTCATGGATGGCAATGCTGGTTACAATCAGATTTTCATGGCTGAAGAAGATATTCACACGACTGCTTTCAGATGTTCTGGTGCAATCGGCTTGTATCAGTGGGTGGTTATGACTTTCGGATTGAGAAGTGCTGGTGCTACATATCAAAGAGCAATGAACTATATATTTCATGATCTCATCGGCATGTTGGTAGAAATATATATTGATGATGTGGTGGTTAAATCTAAGGAAGTTGATGAACATATAGCCGATTTAAGACAAGTTCTGGAAAGAGTAAGGAAGTATGGGTTGAAGATGAATCCTACTAAGTGTGCTTTTGGTGTATCGGCTGGGCAATTTCTTGGATTTTTGGTACATGAGCGTGGGATTGAAATTCCATAGAGGAGTATTGAGGCAATCAAAGACATAAAACCTCCAGAAGACAAAACCAAGTTACAATCATTGATCGGCAAAATAAATTTTGTTCGGCATTTCATATCAAACTTGTCTGGCCGAATAGAACCATTCACTCCGTTGTTGAGGTTGAAAGCCGATCAAGAGTTTGTCTAGGGAGAAAAACAGCAGCAAGCATTGGACAATATCAAGGAATATTTGAGTACTCCTCCAGTTCTTATACTACCACAGAAAGGGCTTTCGTTCAAGTTATATTTGTCCGCCGATCAGAACTCTATCGGCTCAATTTTGATCGAAAAGGTTGTGGGTAAGGAGAGAGTTATATTTTATCTCAGCAGAAGACTTTTGGATGCAGAAACAAGATATTCGCCTGTGGAGAAATTATGCCTGTGTTTATATTTTTCTTGTACAAAATTGAGGCATTATTTGCTTTCCAATGAGTGTATCATAGTATGTAAAGCCGATGTAGTACATTACATGCTATCGGCTCCAATTTTGAAGGGGCGAATTGGGAAGTGGATTTTTGCTTTGTCAGAATTTGATCTCAGGTATAAATTGGCTAAGGCAGTTAAAGGGCAAGCGATAGCCGATTCCATAGTTGAACACAGGGATACCAGTATTGATAATGTTGATATTATGCCATGGACTTTGTTCTTTGATGGATCTGTTTGCATTCATGGTTGTGGTATCGGCTTAGTGATTATATCGCCTAGGGGGCAAGTTTTCAGTTTGCTTTTACTATCAAGCCTTACTCTACAAATAATCAAGCAGAATATGAAGCTGTTCTCAAAGGATTGCAATTATTGAGAGAAGTTGAAGCCGATGCTGTTGAAATCATGGGTGATTCATTATTAGTGATAAGTCAACTATCTGGGGAATATGGGTGCAAAAATGATATTTTGATGGTCTATAATGAGAAATGCCAAGAGTTGATGAAGACTTTCAAATTGGTTACCTTAAAACATATCTCTAGGGAGCAAAATGTTGAGGCCAATGATGTAGCTCAAGGTGCATCAAGTTACAAGCCGACGTTACAAGGGATTGAAGTAGAATTGGCCTGCATACCAGCTGATGACTGGAGGTTTGATGTTTTTGAGTATTTGAAGAATCCTTCCAAATCGGTTTCAAGAAAATTACGATATAAAGCTCTCAAATACGTCATATTGGATGATACATTATACTATCGGACGATTGATGGAGTTCTTTTCAAATGCTTGAGCATGGAAGAAGAAAATTTGTCACGTGCGAAGTTCATGAGGGTATTTGTGGGACACATCAATCGGCTCACAAGATGAGATGGCTAATTCGAAGAGTTGGATATTTTTGGCCGATAATGCTGGAGGATTGTTTCAGATATTACAAAGGTTGTCAAGATTGTCAGAAATTTGGAGCAATTCCGAGAGCACCAACATCGGCTATGAATCCTATTATCAAGCCATGGTCGTTCAGACGTTGGGGTATTGATATGATCGGCCAGATCAATCCATCATCGAGTAAAGGGCATAAATTCATATTGGTTGCAACTGATTATTTTACTAAGTGGGTTGAGGCAATTCCTTTGAAAAAGGTTAACAGCAAAGATGCTATTGAATTTGTCAAGGAACACATTATATACCGGTTTGGTTTGCCACAGACAATTACAACTGATCAAGGTTTAATCTTTGTGTCCGATGAGTTTGTTCAGTTTGCCGATAGCATGGGGATCAAGTTGTTGAATTCTTCACCATATTATGCACAAGCAAATGGGCAAGCTGAGGCATCCAATAAGAGCTTGATTAAGTTGGTTAAGAGAAAAATTGCAGAATATCCCAAGAAGTGGCATACTATTTTAGCCGAAGTATTGTGGTCCTATCGGATGGCTTGTCATGGTGCAATTCAAGTACCTACTTATCAACTGGTTTATGGGCACGAAGCTGTGTTACCATGGGAAACCAACATCGGCTCCAAGAGGATTTCTTTACAAGATGAGTTGACAGCCGATGATTATCATAATCTGATGGTTGATGAGTCAGAAGACTTGGTTCAAGCTAGATTGCGAGCTCTTGAAAAGGTTAGGAAAGACTAGGAAAGAGTTGTCAGGCATTATAACAAAAAAGTTGTGCCAAAGTCTTTTGAGGAGGGTGAACTTGTTTGGAAATTGGTGTTGCCGATAGGGGCCAGAGATAATAAATTCGGCAAGTGGTCACCGAATTGGGAAGGGCCTTTTCAAGTTCATAAATGTGTTTCTAAAGTGGCTTATATGTTAAAAGGACTTGATAGAGAAGTATTTAGAAGAGCACTTAATGGAAAATACTTGAAGAAATATTATCCAAGTGTTTGGATTGGATCATAATCGGCTGCGTTCTGCCGATTTTTATTAATGGCCGATATGGTTCATATCGCCCTTAGACTTTTCTTTTTATCATAATCGGCTATTTGTTGCCGATGTATGCTGCCCGATATTTGTTGTATCGCCCTTAGTCATGTTTAATTTTGCCTTTGTTTATCAACATGCCAAAATTAGGGGGCATATATAAGATGAAAAATATGAAATTTCAACGCAAAATATATATTAATCAGCATGAAGGATATCAGAGTATGAGTTACAAGTTAAGTTCTATAGCCGATTACACAGCTGATTACAAAAATTTTCTAAGTCCCTATTACATGGTATTATTAAGAGAGGTAGCGTTAGATAGTCGATATCGCCCTTTGTCGAATTTCTTCAACTTCTGCAATGGCTTGGGCGTCTTGAGCATCGGTTCCAGGAATAATATTGAGGGACTTGGTCATGCTGGCTACACTTTTTATAGCCGATTTCAGTTTTGCCTTTTGTTCTCCAACAGCCTTTGGGAGATCGGCTAGTTTCTGCTTCTCTATTGCAATCTTAGCATTGCATTCTTCAAGATTGGCCAAGAGATCGATCCTTTCGGCTTCCAACTGATCTATAGCAGCTTTAATCGGTTCTTCGGCAAGTTGATCAAGTTTTGCTTTCTCAGTGTGTACAAGTTGCCGATTTGCTTGAATTGTAGCTTCAATGTTCTTCTTTTCTAGCCGATCTGCTATTCTCTGTCTGGCCTTCTCCAGCTTGAATTGGTGTTGCTCAAAATAAACAGCTGGAGTAATGATATTTGAAAACTCATCCAGGATTAAAGCTTGAATTTCTTGAAATCTGGCCCGGATAGAGCTACAGTCAACCACTAGGCTATCTAGAGATGCTTCCAGCCGATGAGAGATGTCTTCAAGGTTTCTTTTTACATCATCGGTTAGAGGAGCTAAGGCCTTACTTGTAATATCTCCTTCTGTTTCTTCATCAAAGTAATCCTTGATATCAAAGGAGAATAAATCGGCTAGGACCTGCAAAAAGGGAAATAAAAAGGGATGTAAGTAACAGAACATGTTGTGTAACCGATTTGAATTTTTTTCAGGATGTAAGACTTATAGGGATAGTAGAAGCAGCAGCTTCTTCCTCCACAATGTGATGGCTGCCAACAGCCGATGCAGTATGTTCACTTGAAACTAGCTGTGCTGGAGGCGATGGTGGAGAGGGAGACTGATAAATTTTGAATGATTTAAACAAGTGTTAACTAGTATCGACTAAGAATAACTTTGAAATGTTAAGAGCTAAAGATTTACCAGAGGGATTTGAGGAGTTGGTTTAGCCGATACTGGTGCTGGTTTTTTCTTCTCGGCTGATCTTTTCTTCTGCAAAGAGCAAAGTTTGATAGTGAGATTGGTGATAAATGAAGAAATTTTGTAATAAAGGAGATGATCTTACTCTGGGTTGCCGAGAGAATACTGCTGGAGCAGCAAGAGTTGTGGGAGTCTTTTTGGGAGCTGGGGAAGCTGTTGGTGTTTTTATCCTACATCACTTAGTTCAGCTGCAGCTTCATCTATGGCTTGCTGAATGGCTGCTTCATTCAAGGCTTCATCAATATCATCAGCTGGCTGAGGTGGTTGTTTCCTGGACTTTTTCTTAGCAGCTGGTGGCATAGCAGTTGATACTTTGGCTTTCCTCTTCTTGCCTGCATCGGCTGGTTCCCTTATTTGCCCTTGAAGTAAACTTGACGTCTTGGGGGCATGGTAGCCGATGCTAGGAGGAGCTAGACCACATCCATTGGGTAGCAATCCTGCAGCATATTCAATGTCCTTGCCACTTTTACTTGTGCGTGGAGGAGATGAATCTGTGGTCTGTAAAAACAAAGACATCATATAAGGTTAAATGCAGAATCGGCTGATAGATTCAAAATAGGAATTAACAGAAGGAATAAAGGAGTTACCTGAGGGATCATGTCAGGAAAGAGATCAGTCATGTAGACTGTAGCCGATTGGTTGAAAATGTGTTGTTTCCATTCGGCCCACCATGCATTGAAAGCTTTACTCCTGAACATGGCTAGTTCAATGTTGTTGATGCTGCCAAGGGGAGGTCCTGGGATGTTGAGTAGCCGATCCATCATCAGACTGGAAATGATTTCTCCTCTGCACTGGATTTTATCAGTAAACCATAAGCCGATTGGTAGCTGACCCATGCCAAATTGTCTAGCTGAGCTCATGGGATGATAGAATTCATAGGACACCTTGATATTTCTACCCTGGTGGATGCCGACAGGAAGGATACATGGGCTTATGGCTGCAGCAAAGACTTCTCTGGACTTCAGAAATTTTTCATGATTGATTTCTTCAAATTTAAAGTCCGGTGGCAGTTCAAAGTTGATTAATTCCTCATAAAAGAACCAGACTCTAGCATTTTTCTGAAAGCCATCATAAAAACTAAAGAACCAGTCTTTAAGCAGTTCGGCTGATAGTTTTGCTCCAGCATCGGCTCGTGTAGAAGCATACTCTCCAAAGGAAGTGCATCTCCGATGGGTGATTTCTTCTCCATCTTCATCGACAATCGGCTCGAGTCTTGGGAATTCTGCTTCTGTTAGGGATGGCCGATTTACAGCTTTCATTGCTACTAAATTTAGCCAGGTCTGGAGTAGCCACAAGGGACCACCTGCGCTGACCACAGAGCCGATGGCTAGCTTGGCTGATGCATTGTTTAGAGTCTGATAGAGATAACCGAGCAAGATTTTTCCTAAGGGAAATTGTTTCTTTTCCTCGAGTGCTTCGGCTATGTGTTACCAGTTGGAGGTTGGGCCACAGCTAGATCCACAAAAGAGAAATTTTTCCAGCCACATCAGCAAAAAGTCAGTATGCTCCCGAGGGGTAACTGAACCTTGGCCCATGTTAGCTGAGATGAATCCAGACCATCCTCCTATGCTCTTGGTTTTGAAGTCAAATCTATTTTTGGAATTCAAGATCATGGGATTGGCCGATGAAGTGATATCTAGCCCAGTGAGTATGGTAATATCCAATAGATTTGGAGTCATTGGTCCTTGGTTAAACATAAAAGCATTAATGGTGTTGGACCAGAAATATATGGCAGAGGCCATCAGCGGCTCATCCTTAGCCGAATTTGCTACTGTTAAAGCTAGCGCTTGGCCGATTCCTATTTCGTCCCAATGGTTTTGCTTGCTAGCCGATACACGTTTATACCATGCAGGCCATCTTTTCTCTAGGGATGGCCAAGACTTAAAGGTATTCTTCCAGTGCCCTAGATTTGGGTTCGCTAGCCTGAACGGGATTTTGTTGGTTTCGGCGGTAATGAATTCAACTGGGTCTAGATTGCCGATTGGTCCAAGAAAGTAATTATTCTCATGGTTCAGACTAGGAACTGCAACTAAATTTGCGAGATGCTACAACAATAGAGCAGAAGAGAAAGAAAACAGACTAAGATCGTGGAAAACTAAATCTGTTGAGTAAAAAGGAGATCTAGTCGATGGAACTTACCTCTGCGTACTCGGCCGATGGTGCAGAGGAAGGAGCAGATAAGGAAGACATTCCCGCTGGCGGAAGTTGGATGAAGAAGAGGTTGCCTGGAGGTTGCCTTGATGCGCCGAGGGGATCGCCGGAGTGAGAGAAGATGGAAATCGCTAAAGCGGTGGAACAGTATAACGGTGTGAAGTTTCTCGGGGCCGTCGGTTAAGTATTTAAAGCAGTGCGATAACGGTCGAAAACAGAAACTGCGATATTCTCTCGGAGATAAGATTTGGCAAATCCGAAACATTACCAAATATTCCGGACTTGGGGGGCATGTGTTGACGACCAAATTTGGTAATTCAAGTATCGGAGATGAAGATACAATCAAAGAGAATCGAAGAGATTAGATCGTATCGGAAACAGAGTAAGAATTGGCTATAGTCCGAATCGGTTGCAGACAGAATCGGTAGAATCAGAGTCGGACAGGTTTAGCCGATTGAGCCGATTTTGGAAATACAACTTGGTGCACGTCGTTAGGTTGAGTTAGGGTGCTTCATACGGATTGCCATGCACGAATAGAGTCCTGAGGAGGCAAATGTATCTATTAATTAGGTTATTTTATGTAATTTCCTTATAGATATTCCCAGTAAGAGTCCGCCTAAGGGACTTGTTCGCTAGTTGGATTTGTATTAGGTTAATATGAGTCGTGTCCATGATGGACAATGTTTGTATTTTCGGGTATAAATATAGTCCCGAGGTCTTGTAAATAATAACAACATAAGTTCAATCAATCTCGGCGCATCGCCATCTTTGTTTTCTACTTTTCGACAAGCTTGTGCTTTCGAGTCGTGCTGCATCAGCTTGATCTTCGGCGAAAAGGTATATCTTGTCATGGCGGTTTGCATTATCGGAGTTAGTGCTTACATCTTTATGACACTCTAACTCTATCTTGTAAACTTCCGAGTTATCATATATGTTATATAATTTTGGATCAACAATGCTATCTTCTTGCATCGGTTGGATTCTTTTTAGGGTTCTACCGGTCTCGACTAGTTGACTTTGTTGATTTTTTGTTATATGATATATCCACCATCTCGAAAAAGCGACTATTGGCTTATTTTTCTAGGTGTTATGCTTCTTTTATGCTTAATGCTGCATTGGTTAAGTCCAACCTGTTAAGTTGTTTTAGAATCATGATATCTAGCATGCTTTACGGTTGCTAATAGGGATAGTATCGGGGTTTCAGCTGATCTTATCTAATTAGAATGTTTTACATGGTTTTATACTTTGTTTAATGTTCTATATCTAATTCTCATGTTTTATTATAAAATTGTACCGGAGTTATGGCTGATACGCACTTAAATCTAGATATCGGCTATGACATGACTTTTATGTAGACATTATTTCATGTTACGATAGACTTGAGTAATTTATACTGTCTCGGTTCAGTCCGATCTATACCAATTACTTATTTCTAAAGTAATATTGATTGTTTGATCACATAACACTGATATCTATAGCCGATATACCAGTTTTTAGGGTTGTATTCATGTTTGATTATACCTTACAGCTGATTAATGCTTTATTGCATCGGTTAGGTCACATACGATATGAAATCGGCTGTATAGCTGATGGACTATCGTTTACTAACATTCTTTGCATATTTCTTCTTGTTGATTGCACACCCTCGAACCTAAAAAACTAATTTTGAATCTGCACTAGAGTAAAACAAATCTCTCAAGTCAGTGTGTGTTTTTTTCATCAACAGTGACTTTCAAATTCAACTGCTCCCTTCCATCCATCCCCCATGTATCTTGCTCACATTTGGCCGCTGATAGACTAATAATGCCAGGTTAAGGCTGGCAGCTAGCTCCATTGCTAAATGATTTGTTGTAGGCACTACTGTTTCAAACCCTCCCTTCTTACCGAAATATATCATAGCCGAATAAACATCCTTTAGAATATCAATTTATATTGAAAGACCTTAATACACATTTTCTCATGTTTGAGACAATCATAGTCTACACAGATGATTGTAGCACTATAATCATCGGCAAGGCAAAAAGCTTCAATATAGTCAGTAGCCACTAAAGTACAATGTTCGGTGATAAATTATCTATACAACGCAATATATTGATAAGAATTCGATGCAACGCACGACAGCTAGTGTCCCGTTATGTTAACAAATTCATCTTCCGCTCTTCAGTTTATTAGCCACAACTAAAATTTTAATTCATCTTCCGCTCTTCAGTTTATTAGCCACAACTAAAATTTTAATTTTAAATCTTAACTTTAGCGTAAATACAATAAAATTACATATGTAATTTTGGAGACTTATAATGTAAATAAATGCATACTTGACTTTTTTAATGAAAAATATAGCGGCATATATAGGTAGTCACATTATTTTTATCATACTTTATTTTCCAGCATAGATGACAAGTCACATTACCAAGTGACATACGTCAGAAGTTGGGAATTTATTAGTGGCATAAACAAAAACTTCCCTCAAAATTACATTGGCATGGTCGGTACATAGATCAGGGAATTGATAATACAACGGAGAAACGTATGCATGTGGATGATTAAACTGCAGTTGTATACAGACCGTCCTAACGTTCAAGTTTGCTCAGCAGATCTTCAAGTCGTGGAAGTTCCTGCAATATGTCGTTCCAATTTGGCATTCCCTACAAATAAAGCAAATACACTTGGTTAGATATATTAGTTTAAGCGTAAACTTAGATTCAGTGTCATTCTGTTTCTAACTGGTGAACTTAAAACTTATTAATACTAGTACATCATTAAGTATATTTTTTTTCCTGCGAACGATAAAATCCAGAGGAGAAGAATTACTCTTCCAGATCTTCTGACACGACCATCCAAACGGAGTATTACATAGACATCTTCACCGGGAGTGACACCTTCAGATTCTTGCTGGTCACATATCCAACTGAACCATGAGAAGGTCACATATCCAACTGTGTCAAGAAAACCTTAGATACAACAAATTGATGACGTTAAAATTTTTGGATCTTGAATTGTTGAGTTCCTTCTATAACCGTGCTACTAATAGAAGAAAAGGATTAGGACAAATGTTTTTTTGAGAGAGAAATGAAGACAATACTTCAAGTCCTGGAATAGTCATCCCAAGATATTACATAATGTAAAGGTAAAAATACAGTGAAGCTAGTAGAAATGTACAAATTTTAAGAAAATTAGTAACTGCAAAACTAAGAGCAGAAGGAGGGTTAGAAGCCACATTTATAATATAGTGTGAAGCTTCTTTCAACACAAGGCGTAACTATTATTGAACCATGATTTCCTTTTATTCAACACTTAAGGTCGCACATTTACCCCCTTTCACTTTTATTTATTTTATTTTATCGGCAAGAGGAAGTAAGGAGTTAGCAATTGGAATTAGCAAGAAAAATAATTAGCAGCAGAGATGAAGCAAAATAATATAATTAACGTCAGAAACAAGACAAATTAGTCTATATAACAAAAGAAAATTAGCTAGCGGCCAATATTTCTTGCTTAAGATGGATACTCTAAAAGACTAAATATAGGTAAGTTGACGTTTTATCCGCCACAAAATCTCTCTCATATATATACGCCCTCAAAACAATGAGGTCCTCATATAGTTCGTCCGTATTCACGGCCTATAAGAATAGTTGACGATCAGTTTCACTAATCAATCAATCATTTCCCTCACATCTTCTCCCGTAAAGGCGGGGATGGGTTCTTCCACCCTTTTCTACTGCCTCGCTCTGTCCATGGTCGCCGTTGCCGCCGTGTCATCCACCGCAGCGGCCGAGCAGGTGGGCCCCAACGAAGGATCACACTTATCAGGTAGTAGCACTTGACACTACATACAGGAAGTATATACATTTTCACCAACGCGCTCGACCACAATGCATGCATATGATTAACTCCATAAATTTGCACTGATCTATCAATCGCGCGTGTGTTTGCAAATCTGTGATGCATTGCAGCGCCCGCAATGAAGTCCTCCACCTTCGCAGCGGAGGTGCATGAGGCTTCTTCGCCTGCACGCAAGCTAGTGGACACACCAGGTACATAACATAGGAGTATCTCCTCCGTCCCAAAATACGGTATTACTATCAAGCTACGTCATGGCGTACAATGTTGATCTAATGTGGCGTTGCATGGCGTGTGCAGGGTCGAAGTGTCCGGTGAAGTTCGAGAAGAAGACGGGGTACGTGGAGCTGGGAAAGAAGTGCCAGAAGCCACCGTACAAGGAGTGTTGCGAGCTGTTCAAAAAGTTTGCGTGCCCCTACAGCAAGCTCATCAACAAAATCGAGAACGGGTGCGTGGATGACATGTTCTACTTCATGCGGATCAAGGGCAACATGGACACGTCAGTCTTTTTCTATAATTGCATGGATGACCCAAATGGGCTCAAGTGCTAATCTAGCCACCTACTCAATCGACCGCTACCTCTGCTTGCTAGCCAGCGGTCCGAATTTTAGTACTTAGCTAACAAATGTCGCTAGCTCTCTTCCGCCATGTGCAGTTCCTATATTAAGCATTGTGTTTGTTGCAATCTACTTCGGGTGCGTGTAGTAGGAACTAAATTTACTTTGATGACTTCAAAATGCAATCTAATTTACTTAATTTTATTCACTGAATTATTATAGCCCGGTATATATTGTCTCTTTTTCTTACTTGTGGAGTCCTTTTTTCTCTATTAATTTGCTTCAATAATTAAAAGTCTAATGGTTTTGGTGTCACTAATTTTTAGGGCTTTGAACATACGTACATTTTCACCTGTGTTAATCTACGACTGTGAAAGTTGGTTCCCCTTTTACATGTGGATGTTGCCCACTATGGTTCGCTCATAACCCATGCTTTGAGGCCTAACTCACTACCAGTCTTTACATGGCCGTACACCGTAGGTCGGTTCACACATATTGATCAGAGGAACAAACATATCATTGGAATGATTGCTCATATAATTGTTTTGTAATAGTCTAATTGTAGTTTTATAATAATGATTTAAAATCATAGTAAATTGACAATTGACCCTAGAACACATCGCACTACGATATGTCGTTGTCTACAGCTAATTCGTACAAGCAATTGTGCGTTAGAAAAAGTTGTACGATAAGATATACAAGATGAACTTTTCGTAGAGTTAACACAACTTTGGCCTCTATGTGTATTTAAACCAGTTTTCTTTAGCAAAATACGGTCTGCTGGATTGAGCTCAAGCTCTTTTTTTGGAGGAGCAACTTTTATCTGTCAGGAATACCAGTTTAGCCTTTGTAGTACTATGACTCCAGTTTTGGATGACTTTCACATGCATAATTTATGTAAACAGGAACCAAAGAAGCTGCACATATCAGCCCAACTATCTTGCATTGCATCAAAGTGTCATGCAAACTAGATAGAGACACAGATTTGATGGCGATGAGCTCTCTTCTAGGTTGCTTGCATTCTGGCTCCATCTGACCAAGTGAACATTATTTCAAACGAACATCCAGCACTGATGATCCAAGGTGGGGCATAAATCCTTTCTCAGTTGCAACACCATTAAATCAACTGTCAGTATCTAGCGCCTGAAATTTTGAGTATTTTACTGTTTCTTAATCCGGTTGTGTCTTGTGCTAACCTGTGACTAATTTTATTCCAATCTTACAAAATGAAGCAGCCATTACCATTTCAAAAGACTCTAATGATACGTGTGGGTCCTAATTAACAGTGTGTAGCATGTGCCTTTTCAAATTCAACTGCTCACTTCCATCCGTCCATCCCCCATGTATCTTGCTCACATTTGACCGCTCACAGACTGACAATGGCAGGCTCAAGGCTGGCAGCTAGCCCCATTGCGGAATGATTTGTTGTAGGCACTACTGTTTTCAATCCCTCCCTTGATACCGAAATATATCATAGCCGAATAAAAAAACATCCTTTAGAATATCAATATAATTTTGAAGGCCTTAATACACTTTTTCTCCATGCTTGACACAATCAAAGTCTATATAAATGATTGTAGCACTCTAATCATCGGCAAGACAAAGAGCTTCATTATAGTCAGGAGCCTCTAAAGTACAATGTTCAGTGACAAATTATCTATACACCGCGATATATTGATAAGAATCCGTTGCAACGCACGGGCATTCAGCTAGTGTCCCGTTATGTTAACAACTTCATCTTCCACTCTTTAGTTTATCAGCCACAACTAAAATTTAAATTTTAAATCTTAACTTTAGAGTTGATTTTAAATCTTAACTATATGTAGTCCCATTATTTTTATCATACTTCATTTTCCAGCATGGATGACAGGTCACAGTACCAAGTGGCATACGTCAGAAGTTGGGAATTTATTAGTGGCATAAACAAAAATTTCCCTCAAAATTACATTGGCATGGTCAGTACATAGATCAGGGAAATGATAATACAACGGAGAAACAAATGCATGTGGATGATTAAACTGCAGTTGTATACACACCGTCCTCAACGTTCAAGTTTGCTCAGCAGATCTTCAAGTCGTGGAAGTTCCTGCAATATGTCGTTCCAATTCGGCATACCCTACAAATAAAGCAAATAAACTTGGTTAGATATATTAGTTTAAGCGTAAACTTAGATTCAGTGTCATTCTATTTCTAACTTGTGAACTTAAAACTTATTAATACTAGTACATCATTAAGTATATTTTCTTCCTGCGACCAAATAAAATCCAGAGGAGAAGAATTACTCTTCCAGATCTTCTGACACGACCATCCAAACGGAGTATTATATAGACATCTTCACCGGGAGTGACACCTTCAGATTCTTGCTGGTCACATATCCAACTGAACCATGAGAAAGTAGATGTCAAGAAAACCTTAGATACAACAAATTGATGACGTTAAAATTTTTGGATCTTGAATTACTGAGTTCCTTCTATAACCGTGCTACTAATAGAAGAAAAGGAATAGGACAAGGTTTTTTTGAGAGAGAAATTAAGACAATACTTCCAGTCCTGGAATAGTCATCCCAAGATATTACATAATGTAAAGGTAAAAATACAGTGAAGCTAGTAGAAATGTACAAATTTTAAGAAAATTAGTAACTGCAAAACTAAGAGCAGCAGGAGGGTTAGAAGCTAAATTTATAATAATAGTGTGAAGCTTCTTTCAATACAAGGCGTAACTATGGCCTATGGGAGAAGAGGCAGGAAGCCAATCCTATGTGAAGCAAAAGGTCCATCAACAGCTGTGGTAGAAAAAAAAGTGTGGCTTCTCGCAGTAGCTACCATTGTACAAGACAGGGGAGGAAGTGCAGCCATAAACATTGGAGAAAGTAAAAGGAAGGGGGAAGAAACAGAAGAGGAACGAGATATTCAAAAACATATATATAGAGAGGTGAAGGTGAAGCTATTCCTCATATGCAGTACTAGTATTCCTACTGTGCAGAAGTGTACGACATATTTTCCTCAAAACGAGATTGAAAAAGACTAAGTTTTACTAATTATTCTCTCTAGAACTATATTTAATGCATATGTATAGGAAAGCTGGATACTTATTACAGGTATAAAGGAACATTATACTTGTTTTGCACAGGGATATGAAATATTTACATTTGTGGACAAGGCGAATCAAGACATAGGCCTTACATATGTGCATAGAGGATAATACTTGGATGGCCATTCAAAATCAAAACATATGGCCTATGTGTGTGGACTATACTTACTTAAGAAGGTAAAGGAGGCAAAGCATTGTGGAACAACACAAAACATATGGTTGACACGGAAGCATTACAGAGGAAATAATTATGTTGCTTACCTGAAAACTATGCCCATGGCAATGCTAAATTATAAAAGAACAGCAAAAATTATTAGCAGAAATGGGTGACACAGCTTTTGAAAAAAAATAACAAGTATGCTGTTTCAGAGAATACCAGAGATTTTGAACATTGTAGAGGTGACCATAAGCTTATTCATTTGTGCACAAGTTTTTCAAAATGTCTTTTTTTTTTCTTCCATGCCATCTAAATACATATTTATGTTGTCGTTCTATGTAGGGAGAGTAAAAAAAAGGTAAAAGACAAGGTACCTTTCCCATTGTTCAGGAGAGACAATATCAGCCTTAAATCGCTCTTCAGCTTTTAACCGCGATTTTGCTGCAATAGATTCAGTACGCTTCTCAAAGTCATCCTGTCAAGAGAAAATTACTTTCCATTAGGAGTACAGAGGAAATTCTTTTGTGTAAAATAGAAAAAATAAAAATCAGGTGGATTCTAGGGTATTTAGCAAAAATTTGTAAGTCTAGCCTAACCCCAATTGAAGGAACTGATGCAGCAGATCTTGAACTTCCAAAGCCTCTTGGCTTAATTTGGGCTTTCTGAGAAGCACCAAAGATCACAGGAATTAGAAGAACACCTCGTTTGAGCAGTTCGGTCCGATACCTCTCAGCTCTTTGCATTGCTCGAGTAATAGATGCTTTTGAACCTGCCAATATAACCTAATATACTTGTCAATATAGTATGGGCACAAAAAAAAAACAATGACAAAAAATGTATGCAACTCGGTAAATATCAAGCTATCTATTGAGAATTGAAGATGTAAAGAGAACTATACTAACTGGCCTAGTAATGTCCCGGAGTTGCACAAGCTCAATAATGCGATTGGTCGACAGGCGGACAGGTAACCTTGAAAGGGTTTCATTGCGAGATATTTGTGTGATCTGCTGCTCTTCTTTCTTGTTTTCCCAGAAGTACAAAGCCACGAGCACAACAATACCTGCAGTGTGCTGATTCCAAAGTTTGATTATCTTTTAGTTTATCAACCATGTGAAAGTACTGTATACAAGTTTCATCACATGATTATATTATACATGGAAAACCAAGAAAGATCATTATTGGCAGAAGATATGATCCCGTGGGAGCTACGACTGAAAATGTGATTGTTATCATTGTATTTTAAGGAATTTTTGCAGCAGGGAAAGGATTGATAAAATACTAAAAAAAATATTTAGCAGTAAAGTAAATGCATTAAAGCATCTGAGCATCTCAGAATAGTAATGTAAGATATTGCCTCTCTCTCTCTGAAGAAAGCACACTGTTGGTGTAGATATTGTAGCTAAAACATAACCATGGCAAAATTTGCTTCAATATACTGTTGAGTCAAATAAATAAGTGCATGCATAATCAGTGGAATTTTTTCAGTAAAAAATACCACGAATATACAAGATGTGCTCAATTATGACTACAAGATGTAGTACCCACAATAAATTTGTACATGACAGTTTTTTTTCATCATGTTGCAAGCATACATCCGAATGCATTATTGCCATGTAAAGGTCGAACAGATATCAGGTTCACTCTTTTCAACACCCCTTCCTTTTAGGGCATTCCATCAATTTACCTCCAATATTGATGGCAGCATTCCCAACAGTTTCCAGCAGATCAGGGACACCATCACCACCTTGAACTGCAAGTATAAGTCTAGGAATGGTAAAGAATGTTGAAATTCCAGCTGCTGCAGTTAATGCCACATAAAAGAACCTTCGGACACCACGAAATGGTGCTTGTACTTCACTAATGAGTTTCAAGTCTCTTCGGAACCCAGAACCAATATCTTCTCCACCACGCAATGCCTGAAATGAATTTACAGTATGTACAGGATCGTATCAAATATGGTATTGATATTAGTCCTTGGGTTAGATTTTAACTATGGTCAGAAGATTACTTTCTTATTCCCAAGGTAGCAAAGCAGTAAAGTACAAATGCACAAACCTCTTCTTGAAGTTCCTTGAATTCCGGTGATGCTCTGAATGGTGCCAGGTCAGGATCATTAAGTATAGTGCCAAATTTGAGATTATAATCTCGCAGAGCTGTCCTTAAGCAATCTGCAGCTTTGTTGCTTTCTTCCCTGGTCAAACAAGTCAACCAATTAATAGAAAAACAGAAACAAAGCACAAAGGGACATATGAATCAACAGTTTTAAAAGTGTTGCCTCACCTAAATGCATGGCAGCATGCCTTATTGTAGAGTGCTGCTTGGGCTTCAACAGGATTTGGATTCAGCTCTAGGGCATTCTCAAATTGTTCAAGAGCATCCTTCACCTTTTGCATGTGAAAACAATATCACAATAGAATGCAGTTGATATTTTATTATAGATGGTTCTTCAATTAAATGATGATTGCCAGAAACCCATGCAGGTTCAATCGTACGTGTACCTTCTATAAGGAACCCACTTCAGAAATGTATAATGAAATCACAGAATCATCTAGGCATTCTAATCGTTGTATTAATCCCCTGTCTCTAACAGACAAACAAAGAATTGTTTTCAGCTTATAGCTGCTGCTTAAGTCTTAACAGCTAACACTAAGCTAGCATACACCCACTTTACATGGTAGTTGTCATAGATAACTGCTAGTCAAGCACTAATGTTCAAACTCAATACGGACATCAGGACAAGGTCAAATACTTTTGGGTTCAACTTCACCATTCCCTTGAAGGTAATTCCGAAGAATTTACTCAGCAAGCAAAAGATGGTAAATCCAATTCAAACACTAAAAATTTGGCATAAACATACCTATATCAGCAAAAGGTTGTGCCCTGATTATTAAGAATACTGGCATTCTCGTGTCTTAAATTATGGCAGAAAGGCCTACCGGTATCGGATACTGGCATTTCTCCACTAACTAGAGTTTCTTGTGACCAAAATTGGGACATCTCTATCAACATGTTACTCCTACCGATACAACCCTTAGTTGATGAGCTCCCTCGCGACGATTGAAAAGCGGCATATATAGTTCACTCGAAAGCTGGAACAGGCGGAACGGGTTCGCTTACCCTGCCCTTGGAGAAGAGCTCGAGTCCCAGGTTGACGCACGACTCCGCCGTCGGCACAGCCTCCGCCTCCTTCTCCGGCAACGGCGGGGGAGACGGAGACGACGACGCGTTGGAGCGGAGGACGCAGCGGCGTCGAGGGAGGAGGGGCGAGACGAAGGCTAGGTCTTGAAGGGCCCCGCCGGCGGGGAGAAGGGCGAGGTGTGGCCGGAGAGCCGCTGCTGCGGCGGCCGCCATTGCCGGTTTCGAGAGGGAGAGGTGAGGTGGCCATTTTTCTCGTTATCCAAATCCAAACTATTTGTGGAGGAGGAAGGGGTTGGCCCGAAGAAAAAGAAGCCCATTTCCTCATCACGTGTCGTAAAAAGCCCAAACCGGCCCACCCCCATAGCCGAAACCCTACCTGCGCCGCAGCATATAATCTCTCCCACCTCTCGACCTCCGCCTTCCCTCTTTCCTCTTCGGTGGCGGCGGCGGAAGAGAGCGAGGCAGACGGACGGCGTGGTCTCTTCCTCCGGCGCCCTAGCTCGAGCTCGCAACCATGGTGAGCACTGCCTCGTTTCTCCTGTTACGTCTTGTTTTATAGTCTGGTTCTTCTTCTGTAGCACGATGTCTCCCGTTCTTGGTTTCGGATCGAATGCTAGCAGGATGGTTTGTGTTTAACTTGCGTGGTAATGTTAAGATCGAGAATTGAGAGATTGGGGAGGAATGGTTTGGTTCTTGGGAATTGATGCGGTGTGCATTGTTGTAGATTGGCGGGCAGGTGTGACGAGGGCTATGCAATCATTTTTCGTGTTATGTTTCCTATTTCCTGTTTCTTGATGGCATATGCATGATGATTACCTTTGATTTAATGTAGTAACTGATTTAAGTTGTGTGCAGTTTGATATATTTCTTACTACTAATTTTATAGGAATTAGATTCCAAGATATGTAGATAAACAGTATGGATCCTGTTGCTATCTAGAATTATATTGTGGATAAAAAGTGTTGAGCCTATTGCTATCTAGAATTACATTGTTGTACTGTTTTTTAAGAAGCATCTCATTCTGTTAGTATGTGGTTAGTAACGTACTTAACGTTGTCAACCTGTTATTTTCTGAACAGGCGAGGGGATTGAAGAAACATCTCAAGAGGCTCAATGCGCCCAAGCACTGGATGCTCGACAAGCTCGGTGGAGCTTTTGTGAGTTTACGCGATTTCCTGTGATGTGCTAGAAATGGCCTCTGCCATTTGCCACTATTTTCTGTTGTTCAGTAATGTAATTTGCACAACTGCTTTGTGTACCTTTCAGGCCCCTAAGCCATCGTCTGGACCTCACAAGTCCAGGGAGTGCCTGCCCCTGATCCTCATCATCAGGAACAGGTTGAAGTATGCGCTGACATACCGTGAGGTTATCTCTATCCTGATGCAGCGCCATGTCTTGGTTGATGGGAAGGTCAGGACTGACAAGACCTACCCTGCTGGTTTCATGGGTATGCACGCATGTTTCTTTGCTCACCCATCTTTATCTTGTATGGTCTGGTATGCAAGTGGTTCATTTCTAGTATGCCTTACATGGTAATGCCCTCTATTTGGCAGATGTCATTTCCATTCCAAAGACCGGTGAGAACTACAGGCTTCTCTATGACACCAAGGGTCGTTTCCGTCTTCAGTCTGTCAAGGATGAGGATGCCAAGGTTAGAATTTCTTCTTTTCATTCATGCACACATGAATGTGAAGTGATCTCTTTTGCAAGTAAAATTCTCTATTCTGTTCTGTAGTCTAAATGTTTGTGACCTGCTCTTTTATATGCAGTTCAAGCTTTGCAAAGTTCGGTCTGTCCAGTTTGGACAGAAGGGCATTCCCTATCTGAACACGTATGATGGACGCACCATACGCTACCCAGACCCTTTGATTAAGGCTAACGACACAATCAAGATTGATCTTGAGACCAACAAGATTGTTGACTTCATCAAGTTTGATGTGGGCAATGTCGTTATGGTCACAGGAGGGAGGAACACTGGTCGTGTTGGTGTAATTAAGAACAGGGAGAAGCACAAAGGCAGTTTTGAGACCATCCATGTGGAGGATGCAATGGGCCATGCCTTCGCCACCCGTCTGGGCAATGTGTTCACCATCGGCAAGGGCAACAAGCCATGGGTGTCTCTCCCTAAGGGCAAGGGTATCAAGCTCAGCATCATCGAGGAACAGAGGAAGCGAGATGCTGCTGCGAATGCTTAAGTACATTTTTATCATCAATTTTTTTGTGTTATGTTTGGGTTGACAGAATTTTCCATCCTAGGTTAAATGTACTTGTTCACAGTAATACTGTTAAGTTGCAGAGATGCATCCTTTTCTACAGTTATTTCATGTTATCAAGCCATTTTATTGTGTTGGTCTTTTGGCCTTGAAGCTTCCAAAATGGCTGACACCATTGTCAGCATGCAGTCATTATAATGAACAGTAGCAATTGGATATCACTTGTTTGGAGGGAGATGTGTTTTCAGGCTACTGCTGCTTTACTGAAGCTACGTGTCATATCTTGGTTTATTCAAACGAGACTTTTGCCATCCTTCCAGCTTGGCATTCAAAGAGAAAAGTATTGGTTTATTCAAATAGACTCCCAATCTTTCCAGCTTTTGGCATCGGTGTTGCAAAGTAAAACCTTTTACATATGCTTTTTATCATACGATTTTCATTGCATCAGCATTCCTGGAACACAATTTGATGGAAACGTACACATGCCGAACAAATGGAATTCTTGGTTTATTCAACGAGACCATTCAAATATATGGAAAAGTGACCATTCAAATTGGCAAATACAATAGTACTGTTCTAAACCTCTTGGTAGTCTTTTTTTTTTTTCACCCAAGGCTAAACCGAACCGTCCTGGCTGTGATGCGAACACACTCGTGCTGTCGTGCATACCCTGCCTATAGTTGTAAATACTTCTCACGTAGAGATCGACGTAATGATTTTTTACCGTCATTACTGGGGTGATGTATACCTTGAATAAATATGCTAAAAGTATTTAATTTTGAATAAAAAATTTCATAACCGGACTAGTCAGATGCTATTTCACATGTTCCTTTCTGTTTGTCATCGAACTTTAAAAATAATTTCAAAATGTTGAGTTATATTTATTTTTTCCACGGACAGGATGGTTAATATTTTCCCATGTTCGATAAGTGTCGTATATATGTTAAGGAGATATAACTTTATATTAGGACTAGATGTGACATCATGATCCAATTAAAATATGTGTGCATGTTTAGTATCACGTCGTTAGTTTAGTAACGATGGATTAACTTAAAAGGGCTTATCCCTTCAACTATATTACTGTTCAGGTTAATTCTTTTACACGAGCCGAGAAAGAAAATGTAAGTGGATTCACCCGTGGGTGGGTTAGGCTTTTCGATTCTGGAGAGGCTAATTACAAATGAATGGTATCATAGTTGTGTGAGCTATTCTGGAGGGAGGGCTCAGGTAACGTAGTTCCTACCATCCTCGTGGTGGTAAACAATATTATGGGAGACGGCTGGGCGTTATCATGGATTGCACACCCTTATTTTCTGCCTCACCAAATATCCAATTAAGCAGAGTGCTAGTGTACACATCAAAACAAAAACAATATTGGGGGATTGCCTATTGCAGTTGTCCTAGCATGGTGCTTTTTTTTCCCTTTAGATCCAGAATTCATTCACTGCATGCTATTACGGTTCAGTTGAACCATGTTTTCCTTTTATTCAACACTTAAGGTCGCACATTTACCCCCTTTCACTTTTATTTATTTTATTTTATCGGTAAGAGGAAGTAAGGAGTTAGTGATTGGAATTAGCATGAAAAACAATTAGCAACTGAGATGAAGCAAAACAATATAATTAACATTAGAAACAAGACTATTTAGTGTAAAAAAAAATAGCTAGCGGCCAATATTTCTCGCTTAAAATGGGTACTCTAAAAGACTAAATATAATATAGGTATAGCTGACTTTTTATATGCCACAAAATCTCCCTGCAGGCTTGCATATATATAAGCCCTCAAAACAATGTGGTCCACATATAGTTTCACTGTATTCACGGCCTATAAGTTGACGGCCAGTTTCACTAATCAATCAATCATTTCCCTCCTCCCAATTTCTCCCGTAAAGGCAGAGATGGGTTCTTCCACCCTTTTCTACTGTGTTGCTCTGTCCATGGTCGCCGCCACCACCATGTCGTCCGTCGCCACAGTGAGGAGGTGGGCCCCAACGAAGGAACACACTTTTGGGGTAGTAGTACCTGACACTACATATAGGAAGTATATACATTTTCGCCAACGTGCTCAGCCACAATGCATGCATGTGATTAACTCCATAAATTTGCACTGAACGATCAATCGTGCGCGTGTTTGCAAATTCGTGATGCATTGCAGCACCCGCGATGAAGTCCTCCACCTTCGCAGTGGAGGCGCTTGAAGCTTGTTCGCCTACACGCAAGCTAGTTGACACACCAGGTACGTAATATAGGAGTATCTCCTTCGTTCCAAAATATAGTATTACAGTCAAGCTATGTCATGGCGTACATTGTTGATCTGATGTGGCGTGGCGTGTGCAGGGTCGAAGTGTCCGGTGAAGTTCGAGAAGAAGACGGGGTATGTGGAGCTAGGAAAGAAGTGCCAGAAGCCATCGTACAAAGAGTGTTGCGCGTGGTCCGTCAAGTTTGCGTGCCTCTACAGCAAGCTCATCAACCAAGTTGAGAACGGGTGCACGAACGACATGTTCTAATTCATGCGGATCAAGGGCAACGTGGAGCCGTCAGTCTTGTTCTACAATTGCCTCGATGACACAAAGGGGGTGAGGTGCTAATCAGGCCACCTACTCAATCGACCGCTACATCTGCTTGCTAGCCAACGATCCGAATTTTACTACCAAGCTAACGGATGTCGCTAGCTCTCTTCTGCTAGGTGCAGTTTTCTATATTAACCATTGTGTTTGTTTGCAATCTACTTCGGGTGCACAGAGTAGTAACTAAATTTACTTTGATGACATCAAAATGCAATTTAATTTACTTAATTTTATTCGCTGAATTAATTATAACACGGTCCAGATAACGTTCAACTTGGAAGTAATATGACCAATTATTACAATGTCTTATTTGGAACTTGTTGATGGCTGTTAAATACCAAATTTATGCCGTCAATATCTGAATAAAATCTGAAAATATAAAACATCCAACATAGTCGTAAGGTTTAATTCTAACAATTTCCACAAGTGTTGGTTTATATTTGAATGTAGGTGTTAAACTACCAAAGTTGATATAAATTATACATAAAAGAGGGGAAGAATTACATTCCTATTCAACATATGGAGTCATAGGCCCAATTATCCAAGAAAGACATATCCAAATGGGCCAACTCCTGAAGGAACAATGCAACGATCCACCTACCAAGACCGAGGAGAAAGGGCAGGGCCAGATGGGCCAGCCAGGGGTCGGTCAACCCTGGGGTTGGTCGACCCAGGCTTGTTTCCACTCAGTTCCAGCTTACACGTGGCGACGGTTACCGACCACCTAAAGTCGGTGGAGGGGGAAACCGCCATCCAATGACGGTTGTGGACAGGTGAAGGCTTGAGAGGAGTTGGAGGGAGAATATTCCCTTAGCATCTCCACTCTCTCAAGTCACCTCCACACTATAAATAGACCCCCTGCTCTCATTCACAACACACCAAGATGTGAGCTAAATTATAAGAGGCTCTTTGTATCCATTTATGTATACTTAAAATAAGAGAGAGAGAGTGAGGAAGAAAGAATTGGAAGATTTCCGGAGATGTCGGTAACCCTCTTTATTTCTTTTGTACCTTAGCAATTACTTTATCCTAGTTGAGAATATCTTAATTAAGTAATTTTAGATTTATCTTGTGTGGTATGCTTCTTAGTTAGTCCCTATTAAGCTTGCTGGATCATTGTTCACTGTTGTTCATTAAGAAATAGTGATTACTTTAGTGTTTAGCTAACATTAGAGTGGTAATTAATTGCATAGGCATGGTGTCTAGGTAGTTAATTACCAGTGTTTGTTGTGTAACCGACAATTCTCGAGATCACTGTAGTCCTCCCTATCCGGCTACGGAGTAGAGCGCGTTCTGGTAGCAACGAGGAAGCCAGTGCTTGAAGTATAGCGATATGATTAAAGTTAAGCTTCCTAAACAAACCTGTACCACATTAGAAGATCCTCTTTATCCTTTAGTCTACATTTATCTTGTGTCCTTGGATGAACCTGAAGAAGAGCTAAACACACATGTTCCCTATAGAAATTCGATACCTTGGAATACTCCCGAATGAAGTGCTACAGCGGTATCTCCGTGCGCTTACGGATTTTATCTGTGAACGTGAGAAATACCAACAGGGCTCGTTAAGATGGTCTGGTTGCAAGATTTCCAGAAACAGTGGCACCTCCAAGTGTGAACATATATCCACTTGTGGCTTTTATCTCATCAACATCATATATCCAATTTGAATCACTATAGCCCTTCAGTACTTTCGGGTACCCAACGTAGTGAATTCCAAAGCTCATAGTGCCTTTTAGATAGTACATTACTCTTTTCAAAGCACGCGAGTGATCATCTCCTGGATTTGAAACAAACCGGCTCAACTTGCTCACAACAAATGAGATGTCAGACCTCGTTGCATTAGCCAAATACATCAGTGAACCAATGATTTGGGAGTATCTCAATTGATCATTTGCTATTCTTTGGTTTTTTCTGAATAACACACTCGAATCATAAGGAGTGAGAGCTGACTTGCAATCACTATAACCAAAGCAAACTCAATACTTTGTCCACATAGTGGGATTGCACAAGTGTAACCCCACTATCATGTCTTCTCAGTAACTTAATGTTAAGAATAATATCAACCACCCCAAATCTTTCATCTCAAAACATTTGGATAGAAAGTCCTTGACCCCCTCAATCACATTGAGGCAGGTCCCAAAGATCAATATGTCATCGATATATGAACATAAGATCACTCCCTCTCTCCCACCATAGTGATAGTACACGTATTTGTCAGCTTTGTTCACAACAAAGCCAACAGATGTCAGTGTTTTGTCAAACTTCTCATGTCACTGCTTAGGTGCTTGCTTAAGGTCATACAAGGATTTCAACAGCTTCCATAACATTCTCTTTTGACCTTCTAATACATACCTGTCTGGTTGATCCATATAGATCTCCTCCTCCAACTCTCCATTAAGGAAAACTGTCTTAATGTCTATTTGATGAACGAGAAGACCATGAGAGGTTGCCAGTGCAAGTAGTGCTCGAATCGTGGTCAAGCGAGCAACTAGTGAATAAGTGTCAGAAAAATCCTCGCCTTCTTTTTGGGTATAACCTTTGGCCACAAGTCTTGCCTTGTACTTTTTAGTTGTACCATCAGGCCTAAGCTTCCTTGCCATCCCTTCACCAGCGACGGTGGATCTAGCCGTCACGGGGCTCACGACGGCAGATCCGCCCCTCTCAGGCCGCCCCTCGCCTCCCCTTCACCAGTGTTGCTCCCAAGGCCAGCATGGGTGGATCCGCGTGTGACATCCTGGCCCAATTAGAATTTGGCCTGTGTAGCCCATGAGAGCTTTGTGCGGATGTTTAGTACCACCTTGCTAGTTTAGCAAGGCTGGAACCAACTTATAAGGGCTTGTCCCTACAACTATATCATTCCTGAGTTAACCCTTTTACACGAAGCGAGGATGAAATGGTAAGTGGGCTCGCCCGTTGGATGGGCTTGGCTGATCCACCATGCCCCCTGAGGCCTCCACTATAGCCACCGTCGTCGTGGTCACCGTAGCCACCGCTGTCATCGGGGTCCCCGTAGCTGCCGCGGGGCTGCCCAGCTACGATAGATCTGCCCCCTCCCAGGGCCAAGGGTATCGATGACGGATCCGTCACCCTTTGAGGCCGTTGTTGCCATAGCTCCCATCGGTACCTGCTGGCACATGCTCATCTCTGGTAGAGAGGAGAGGGGAGGAGAGGAGTAGGCAGAGGAGACAGATGAGGAAAAGACCCCCTCCATGGTGAAAATCTCCTCCCCAAGCACCACCCACTCCACGCGCGCGTGCTCCGCCAACACCGTTGCCGAGCTCCACTGAACCTTTGGACCTCGTGTGTCACCACCTCTGCTTGAGAGAGATTGTGAGTGAGTGAGAAAGATAAAGGAGGTGAGGAGTTTCCGGAAAATAAATGCGGAGGAGAGTAGATGAGATTAGGATAAGGATGAGCAAAGGGATGGGTGGTAGGTGGGCCTATTAATACAACAAGCACCCACTAAACTAGATGCTAAAAATTTCATTGCATTTTCACGAAGGACAAGGGGTTGTTCACCTTTGATTTTGAAACTTACACTACTGCAGAAAAGGTCTTTCTGGATGATACCATCTTTAGGTTGCACACCGATCGTAACTGGTTGCGTCTGCAAAAAATATCCTCCATTTTCGCATACGGCTCCTTAAGAGGACTACACGCAAAAATCGATTTTCGCAGCCGAGTCTCTTAAGGGTCCGCACAAAAATAAGCCTATTTTTGCAGGCTTAAGGGGCCGTATGCAAAAATATATTTTTGTAGACGGGCCTCTTAAGGATCCACCTAAAGTCTGAGTTACCTCCTTATTCCCTCTAAACACTTCAAAATTTTCATCCTTATCCACTCATCTCCATTACCTCATCTCCTCATTATTTCCTCTCCACTCTCTCACCTCTTCTTCTCCTCTCCTCTCCTCGCTCACTCTTCCCTCCTCTCCCACTGATGTGACCATGGCTACTATGGATACAACCGTTGTTCACATCATGGATCAACAAGAAGACAGCAAGATTAAGTCCTCCAAGTGTTGGAATCCAATTCGGCCACCTGCAGCAGCGTTGACTTCAAATGGCCGCAAAATCTGCATACGAGCTCCATTTCCGGCCCGTAAGTACTTGATGGAAAGCTCTCGAAGTCCTCTTTCCAATGGATCCAACCTCATCTCCAGATTCCATCTCAATTGGCCGCAATTCAATAAACAAGGTGTTGCATCACCTGTAATGGGCCTATGGGCTTGTGATTTCATCTAGGACCCCGGCCCATGTGGAGCCCATGTGGGGTGCGCCCCAAACAGGTGGAGCACGATCCTAGGGTTTCCTTGGTCGTCCTCCCACCCCTTTAAATAGCTAGGTACCCCTTTAGGGTTTCTTGGGTTTTTTTAAATTAAAGTTTAGCCATTGCTACTTGCTTGCAGCGCGCGTGTCGGCTAGACCGTCCATCTGCTTGTTCTTCGGAACCCCAACTTATCATTTGTATTCAATTTCTATTTGCAATTCAGATTACTTTTATCTTGTTCTTGCTAGTTTCTTTGATTTGCTTGCAGGAATAAGGTTGATCTGCATCGATAAGATCAACAATCCACGGAGAGGTGTATCGATCGCTAAGACGCAACACAACGTCTCGTACGGTTATAGTCGGATCGTCAACGTTTCTCTCAAATCGTAGTTATCACAAACTCACAGAAAGATCGGGCCAAACATCAGCCGTGAGCGTATCGAGTGGAGCTCAGGGTTTATCAAGTGGTATCAGAGCTGCTCAGGGCTTATCACCCACGAGCGGTGGGAGCAGATGGCGGGCGCGACAGGCAGTGGGCGCGGCCGGCAGCAGGCGGAGGGCTCGGTTGGTGACAGCGGGTGGTTCGGTGGCAGGCGGATCCGCCTCCACCGGGCCCGCAACGACCGGATCCGCGGGCGGTTGGTGGCACGGTCGACGACAGGCTGTGGGTTGCGTGGCTGATGGCAAGCGGCGGGCGGATCCACCTCCACCCGCCTCGCGACGGGCGGCAGGCGCGGTCGACGGCGGGTGGTGGGCGATAGCGATGGAGCACGGCGGCGGGATCCCCCGTGTGTCGAAGGAGGCGACAGTAGCTCCCTCGCGCGGATCCGGCAGGCGGCGAGCGATGGCGATGGAGCATAGCGTTGGGCGGCGCCAGGAGGAGCCCCGCAGCGGTGGCTAGGGTTTTTTCGAGATTTTTATTTTTTTCGGATTTTTATTTTTGCGTGCAGATGATGTATGCAGCCGTACGCGAGAATCTGATTTTTGCGTGTGAGTATGCCACCCGTATGGAAAAAGAACAATTTTTACAGACCCTTTTTGAAGATGGGCCGGAGTTCCGCACGCAAAAACCACTTTTGGCCCGTGTGGAAAAAATGTTTTCGTACTAGTGTTAGATATAAAGAAGAAAGCAACACTCAAGACTCTAGTAAAGACAAGGATAGTGGAGGTGAGCCCAGATTCAAAGTAAGATGGTCAAAAGGGAAAAAGAATAAGAAAAGGAAAATAGCAATTTTGGGAGGTGGTTTTCGCTGTAGTATTGTGTCCCTTATAGATCTGATAATAAGTTTGTAGCTGACAATATGAATAAAGGATAAGTTCGACTGTCGTTCACCATGCCCACGATAATGATTTTCCTCATCACAAGCGGGTTTTGCTTTGACACCACCTAATATTTTTGGGGCAATTGCATCTGTGCCCCCACTTTCAAACACAACTGCTGTTTTACTCCTACTTTTTAGGGTTTGCAGTTTTACCCCCTCTTTTTGAAATTGAACCAGCCGTCTACTCCCACTTCTAACAGCCGTTTGGTGGGTCCCACGTTTTTGAGTTAAGGAAATACAAATGAAAATAAAAAAAAGTTTTATGAAATATGAATTTACCTTTGTACCCCTAAGTAAATGGATAGGGACTGAATCCCCTTTCTTCTGTACCTGTGCGTGCTGAAGACGATGGAGGCGGCGAGCGCGTGCGCACGGGATGGCGGTGGCGGCGATGGGGGCGAGCGCGCGGGACTCCGGCGGTGCGGCGGCGGCGGCGAGGGCGTGCGCGCGAGGCGGCCGCGAGGGCGGGTGCGCGGCACTTCGACGGGGCGGCGGCGGCCGCGAGGGCATGTGCGCGGGTTGGCGGTGGCGGCGAGGGCGGGCGCGCGGCGCTCCGGCGGCACGGGGCGGCCGTGAGGGCTGGTCCATGGCGGCAGCGAGGACGGAGGCGCGGCGCTCCGGCGGCACGGGGCAGCCGCGAGGGCGTGCGCGCGGGTCGGCAGCGGCGGTGAGGGCAGGCGCGCAGTGCCCCGGCGACGCGGGGCGGCTGCGACGGCGTGGTCCGCACAGGTCGGTAGCGGCGGCGAGGGCAAGCGCGCAGTGCTCCGGCGGCGCGGGGCAGCCGTGATGGCGTGGTCCGCACGGGTCCGCGTGTCGGCCGTGCCGCCCCACTGCACCACGGTCTTGTCCGCGCCGGCGGCCTCGATGGTCACGAACGCGCGGTGTAGGCATAAGCTGAAAAAAATAAGGGTAAAAATGCAATAATCACCAAGGCTGTAAATGTCCTTTTACTCTAGAACTAACACCGTTAAACCGGCTGTTATTAAACCGGCTATTAGAAATGGGGGTAGACGGTTGGTTCAATTTCAAAAAATAAGGGTAAAACTGCAAACCCTAAAAAGTGGGAGTAAAACAGCGGTTGTGTTTGAAAGTAGGGGTACAGATGCAATTGCCCCAATATTTTTTCATACATCGTTCGCAATCCCGCGAGCTTCGTCCCCAGACCGGTTCCAATACTGGGAGCGCCGCAACGTCCATGCCTAGCTATCCCAGATCAGTTAGGATCAGATTATGGGTCGGTTGGGGAGTATAGTGGAGCACGGTACTAGCCACACCAAACAAGAAGAAGAGCAGCCCATACCCCATAGTAGTAGACCAGAGACGAATACATGCATGGGAGAGAGAAGATCGGTAAGAGAGGGGATGGCTGCCTGCCTTCTTGCTGCTGCGGCCTGTTCATCGGAGTCCTTGGTGTCCAGATTTCTTCAAGGCTGGAGAGCAGCTTGCAACAGGAGAAGGCTGTAGGCATGGAGCAGCCGGGAAAGGAAGGTGAGCGACTGACCGGTGGACCTTTAATTTGGGCTCTACGGTTTGTGTGGATGGCTTTGCTCCGTGTGCTCTTGATTTGGGCAGGGTTTTTTTCGAAATGTGGTTTTTTCTTATCAGCGGTGACCGAAATTTCCGAAATCACCTAAATTTAGAAATTTCGGTATTTTTGATCGAAATTATTTAAAAATTTGATTAATTTTGAATGAATTTGAATAAAATTTCACCAAATTAACAAAAAATTGCAAAAACCCGAAAATTTCGAAATTTCAATCCCTGGATTTGGGTTCTCAGGGCCTGCTCTCAACTTGGGTTATTTGGGTTCAAAGTTCGGATGATCTGGTCGATGTTCCGATTTATTTTGTTTTGGTCAGAGTTGCAAAAGAACGGTTTTATGTAGGTAGGGACATATCAAACTTGAGATTTCTCTCTCTTTTTTTCCCTGACCCTTTCCCTGATACGTGCATTATAGGATTTTGATATGGCCAAGCCTGTCTGAGTTGGTTTTCTTAATTTTCTTTTTGCTAGAAAAAAAATGTTCGTGCGTTGCAACGGATAATGATGTTTTTCCAGTGATACAACAGTTATTAGTAACTAAGCAATAAACTGAAACATTATAATCATTATACATTATAATTAAAAAAGTCAATAAAAATGTTTTCTTATTAAGCCGAACAGTTATTAGGCTTTTCTTTTTCAGTACTAGCCCAGTTTGACCTCTCTGCTCGGCATGCCTCTCTTCGACCCATCCCACAAGTGGAGTCACAAGTCTACCTCGCATAGCCGATTACCTTCTTCAACCTTCGGAATATAGTCCCATACCCGTATGCTGGAGCCGATCCTCCCCATCAAAACTAGCTTAATCTTTCTCGATCTTCCAAATTGGTTGGAGGATTTTGATCCACTTAATCACCTCTTTCCCTTTTCCCTAAAATCGAAGCGAATCGGTAAAACTTGGGATAAAAACAGCCCGAGAAGCTCGCCGGCTAGCCATCATCAACGGCTGAGATTAAAATCCCTCGCGGGTTCATATCAGTTTAGTTTTGCTGGAAATATCATTTTTTTAAGAATATAAGCTTCTTTAAGTCAAAATTTTACTTTATTACTAATTTTATATGTTTTAAGATGCTTTATTAATATACTATGTACACTTTTGGTATGTTATTGTATATATTAGCATCGTTAGATTTACGTTGTCTAGAAAAAATAATATTTGGGTCGAACCAGCCATACCCTGTATCATTAGATATGGACCACTTGAATGTCCTCATGAAAGGCGTAAAGTTCCAAACGGTGTTTTCTTAAGTGGCTAAGGTGTAATTTGGAATAAGAGGAGTAATATTCAAAATATTAAATTTAAATATAATTCTAAATTGGAAATTCAAATGGTATTTAAATAAATTAAGGAAATTCATATAAAATATGAAAATAATAAAAAATATTAACAATAAATAGAGTTTGAATTTATAATATTTTAGGTCCAAGTTTGAGTTGAATCGGAGTTACGGTTTGGGAGAAATGGGCATCTAAAAATTGAACTTTGGATTAGATCTAGAAAATGCGAAACAATACTGTTCCTGGGGCCAACCTGTCAGTCTATGCTCTTCTTCTATTTTTTCCTTTCTTTTCTCTCATCTTTCCTCCTCCCGATCCCCTCTTTCTTTCTTGTTGCAGGCCGTGGCTAGGGTTGAAAAATTGTTAGGTGGTATAGCTTTCTAGTAGGATGTAGTGTGATGCTGCAAACAAAAAGGCTCCACCGGATTATAGCTGGACGGAGAGAAGCGCTTTGCGCGAGGAAAACAGAGCAGCGCTCGCACTTGGCGTCGGACTCCGGCGAGGTCCGGCAGCACCATAGCTAGAAGAGAACTTGAAAAGCTTCGGGTATGGCAGACCGATGCCTAAGTATCGTTACGCGCGAAGTAGATGGAGGATTTGGCTTGAATTGGTGGTGGAGTGTATGCACGCATAGTGCTCGATCACTGTCCTGTGGCGGTTTGAGCAGGATAGAACGAGGCAGAGCTTCGAGGTGAAGGATTGGGGTTCTGTTTATAGGCTGTAATGGCGGTGGTGGTATTGATAGCTATGGCAGTGGCAGAAGAGGATGAGCTCGATAGAGTTTCCGGTGGGCAGCGGCGGCTCCAGCCAGTGGCAGAGCTAGTACTTTCGTAACATCCGAACTAGTAGCGTTTTCCGGTGTTCAATTGATTTTTATAGGTGTCGATAGCTAACGGCAGTGGAGACGGCAGCGGCGGAGCTCGGGCGGCCACCCGACCTGCTCGAGAGCTGTCTCCGCCGCTGGCTCCAGCGGGCCTGTCCATTGGCGTTAAGATGCTGAGGTGGTGGAGCAGCGGCAGCACTGGCAGGTAGAATGTATTCGGAGTACTTCAATTTATCCTTCCTAGGCTTAAAAAAAAATTGGCACGAATATTGGAAAGGAAAAACATTTCTGGAATATGTATTTTAAGGAGGACTTGACGAGAAATTGAATGGAAATAACATCCTGCATGATAAGAATGAGAATGGGTTTAACTTCAATCTCGTTGGCATCTGGCAAAACTCAATGTCAAACCAAGAACAATCCTGTATTGAAATATAAGCACTAATCAATTGCCAGAACTAATTTTCCCCTAGTCATTGATTGAGGAATTTGGCTTAAAGATCCATACTATATGTAAAGAGGAGTATTGAAGTGAACAGTACTAAATAAAAACGAGTTTAGGAAAAATTCTTCAATTTTTTTAAGCAGTACTTGTCATTCTATTCTATAATTCTGACTGCTCCTTTTACTATTGACTAGTCTGTCTGCATTTATCTGTTTTTCATGAGCTTAAAACTTTTATAACCACTTACATATCTTTGAACTGATCACCTGTAGATGCCTAAAGTAGCTTAGCCTAGGACGTCTGAACAAGTTGGAACAATGGAGTGGTATAATGGGATAAAAATGAGAAAACACACGATGAATGATCGAATTTGCTTCATTGTGGCAAATACAGAAATTATTGCGTACCTTCATGACGGGCGTCTAGATATTTCCACTCGAGGTCGAGGCTGCCCAGCCGTTGCTGCAGGCTTGTAGGGAGCACTTTTATAGCAGGGCATCCCGTGATCTCAAGCCATCGGAGGGACGAGCTAGTATGCCAGGCTTTTGCAGTACGAGAGCCTCAGTTGTACCAACGATGGGAGCTCGCCCGAGTGAGACTCCAGTGTTTCAGAAGGAGAGAAGTGATCCCCAGCTGGTGATGACGGCCCTGACACAGCACTGGACGCAACGTTGTCACTGCAAGGCCCTTCAACTAATGCTGACCCGCGTCTCTGCTTGCCGACTATCGACTCAAGCTTAGGGCAGCTTCCTATGTCCATTTTCTTGAGAGATGGTGGGGCGTTGAAGACCTCTACCAAATTTTCGCAGTCATATATTGTTAGTGACTCCATACGTGGTAGGGGTATCGATCCCCTTCCTGATGTTGGCTGCACTTCAATATCATTAATGTCGTCAAGGATATCAAGCTTTGGAATTGTTTCTCTGGCCAGTGGATGAGCACATTGCATCTACGAATTCTCAAATCTTTAAGCTGTGCAAAACATGCCCATAGTGCATGTGCACCGGAAAGGAAGAACATGTTCAAGTTTTCTAGGTACATAACTGCCAGAGGGGATTCACCTTTCTATTTCTCATTGCCGTCCACCCACTCAATCAAATTGTGTTCACCTGGAGGCGTTGTTTCTACACTTTCTTGCAGCAAGATCAGAGTGGACAATGAAGTAATGTATCTCGATATGCAAAAGAGCAACTGTTGGGGGCACTTCTTTATGTCTAAAACACTAAACTTTGGTGCTTCAGGTAGACAATTGCCAACTCTGGACAATCCATAATACTAATGCTCTCGAGGTTAGAGACTGTTGGTGTTTTGTCATGTGTTGCTTCCACCTGTTGCCATCTCTCGAATTTATTTAACTCAACAAGTTGTAGTTCCTCTGAAAAATTTGGCAGCGCAGTTGATGACTTATTGTTGTCACAACTAGGCTCTTCTTGCCTCTCGATTTTGTTCGACCATCCGTTGAAACTCTTCAGATTTTCTAGTGTGAGTTCTTTCAATTTTGGAAACATTCAACATATCGCGCTGTTCTCACCAATGCTACACAAATATTGCAATCTATCAAATCCAGCCAGTCGAAGAACTTGGAGGTAATGCAGCTGCCACAACTGTGGAATATTTCGCAGTTTGTATAACTAGTACTCAGATCAAGCTCTATAATGCCTTCCAGCATACTAACCCATGATGGTAATGTTGTGCCTTTGTAGGAAGCCACCTTCAGAACCAGCAGCTTATCATGAGGTCGTAGAGCTTCCATGACCTTGTTATGACGGCCATGGAGTGTTTTATTGCAAGGTTCATCTTCATTCCATACTAGAGACAATTCCGTGATTTTCCTTTTGCAGTCAAGCTTGGTATTTATTGCATCTGACTCTGTTACATTTTGCAGATTGTGGAGCTCTAGGTGACCACCAATGTCTAAATGCTGCAGCTCTCCAACATTACTGCAATTAGAGCCAGAACCCACTACAAAACAAGTGAGTGTCTGTAGGGAAGTGAGTTTTCCTAAATCTGGAGGCATGTGCTTCAATCTGTCACACCCATGAGTGTAGAGGTGATGGAGCGAAGTCATGTACTTCATTTGTTTAGGAAGTCCACGTAGTAAACAATAACCAGATAGGTTCAATGTTTGTAAATTATATAGAATGCTTATTTCTTCAGGAAGTGCTATGATATTACTTCCTTAGAGATCCAAGTACCTCTGATGATGCAGATGCTTTGGTTTTAGTAAGAATGACCCTCTCCCTTGATTGATTTTCTGTGCTCGAACAGAGCTATATTTCGCCAAATGCTGGAATGGACCATAAATATATACATCAGAAAGAAGTGTTTGGAGAGCTGGAGAGCTATTCTTCAAATGACCATTCAATATAGTTTCTGGCTTTTTAAATGGCAAAAGTACATGGCAATATATTACGAGAATCTCAAGTTGAGGAAAAGATAGCATGTTTGATTGGTTTCCTTCAAATCCTTCCCAACTACAGAAGCTTCTCAAATCATTCAATTCGAGTACCTTCAACACTGGAAATGCAGAGTATGTGAAAGCATAATGGCCAGAAAATGATTGTCCAAGCAATGGTGCTTCAGGTAATGCTGTTAGCTGTGGGCAACTTTCTATTACTAATTCCTCAAGTTGAGGAAATATAATCTGTCGTCCTTTAATTCTTTCAACTGTCTCCCATCTCTGAAAGCTACCTAATTCTTTGAGCTTGAGAACCTTCAAAGCTGGAAATGCTGAGTGTGCCAACATATTATCTCCGCTCTGTGATTCTACCAGCTGCGCTGCTTTTGGTAATGCTGTCACCTTACATTTCCGAATAAATAATTTCTCCAGCTGAGGAAATATAATCAGCTCTCCTTGTATCCAGTCTATCTCACACCATCTCTCAAAATCCACCAGGCCATCTAGCTCAAGTTCTTTCAGTTTTGGAAAAGTGAAGGATTTACCACCGCTGCACAAGCACTGCAACCTTTCCAATCTGTACAGGTGAAGAACTTGTAGAGCTGGTACGTGCGATAGTGGAGGAAACTTCTGAGGCTTGCTACAATCATATAGGGTAAGCTTAACCATGTTTTCCAGCATACCCACCCATACCGGGAAAGTGGAGCCTTGGTAGGAAGATATACTTAAAGGTCTTTAGCCCATCATGCGGTTTCAGGCTCTCAAGCACTTTATCGCATTGTCCTTGCTCCTCCTCACCGTCGATGGCGCAGCTTAATGCCAGTTCTTCAAGTTGCATCTTATCGCCGAGGCTTGCTGCTTCGGCATCTGCTTCTGTCACATTTTCAAGATGGAGTAGCTCCAGTTTACCACCAAGGTTTAAGTGGCGAAGCTCTCGAACATTACAGGAGTCAGAACTAGTACCTACCACAAAACAGGAAAGGGTCTGTAGGCAAGTGAGTTCTCCAAGGTCTTGAGGCATGCCCTTCAGTTTTGGGCATCCATCAGTGTAGAGGTGATTAAGAGCAGTCATATATCTCATTTCTCTTGGAAGTCGATCAAGATATTGGCAGCCAGAGAGATTCAATGTCCTTAGGTTATATAGAATGGTTATATCCTCTGGAAGTTCTTTGATATAACTTCCCGAGAGATCGAGGTACCTTAGGTGATGCACATGCTTTGGTTTCAGTGGGAACTGTATAGTACTCAGATGGAGTTTTAATGCTTTCAGAGAGCTGTAATTTGATAAATGCTGCAAAGACCACATGATAAATTCATCACATAGCAGCGTTTGGATAGAATTGAGATATTTTCTTCAGAGAATCATTCAAGAAAGTTACTGGCTCATAACATGGTAAAAATAGATGTCTTGCAGTACTGGAAACAACTCTCTTTTACCGGAGTCTTCAGTTATAGAGACACATTCCTTTCCCATAATAGACTGGGCAACATCATGCATGAGATCATGGATCTTGCATGTAAGTCTAGGATAGTATCAATAAAAACTTTTATCATAGTGAAGTGGAACTTGCTTCACATCCTGAAAGAATGACCTAGAGACCAGCTCGTTGAAAATCTGGTTGCCTATGGTTTCAAGGTGCACGCCTTGATATTTAGGTATTAAGTCATTTGCAATCCAAAGTTGGATCAGCTTGCCCACATCAATCTCGTAGTCTTTGGGAAACACAGCACAAAAAGCAAAACATTGCTTCATAGGTGATGACAAGTCATTGTAGCTTAGCTTAAGTATTGGCAATATTCCAGACTCCTCACTGCAATTGCTTCTACTTAAAACAGCCTTCCATTCATCCACACTGGTCTTGGTACGCAATACCGAGCCAAGCGCTGTTGCAGCTAAAGGAGAACCAGCACATTTCTTGACAACCTCACCAACCATCTCAACTAGCTCAGTTTGCTTACTTCCCTGCTGACTGAATGCTCTTGATTTGGTAATTTCTTCTATAAAGTTGTCTTTCAACGCTGTCAGGTCATAAGCTTCAACTGTACCCATGATTCGAGCAATTCCTTTCTCACGAGTTGTTGTCAATACAACACTACCAGAGCAGCCATGTTGAAGGCAAGACTTCAACTTCTCCCACTTATCAGCCTCTCGATTCCAGACATCATCTAATACAAGGAGGAACCTCTTCTCGCTCACTAATTTTCTGAGGCGATCTAGTGGTGAGTCTCTCATTTCTTCATCACCATTCTTCCTCTTGGTATCTGCTTCGACTATACTTTTAGCAAGGGAATCCAAATCAAAGTTTTCTGACACGCATACCCATAGCAGCAACTGGAAATGCTTCTGAATTTCGGGATCATTGTAAACAAGCTGCGCTAAGGTGGTCTTGCCCATCCCTCCCATTCCAACGATGGGAACGATTGTTATTGGTAGATTGGTTGAGCAATATACTAATAATCTTCTGCTTATCTTCATCTCTTGATTTTCTAGCAATGTTCATTGGATCAAAGATGACAAGAGTTTGTTTGTCTCCATTGCTTGGAGTCTAGAACCTGAGGGTTGAATTTAAACCCAAAGGCATTCATCTCTGAGACAAGGACTTCAATATCCTGCAATCTGGCAGAGCTTCTTGCCCATCCTATAACAAAAATATGACACGGTTGTTAGTTGGAAAAAACATCACTCCATTAAAACCAAGCTTGGTGTGGTGCTCCTTCTTCTTTCCTTCACGGCGAAGTGCCTCATACTTGAACTCGTCGAAGACTTCATTCGCCTCATAGACCACTGTCTTGAGATCCTCAAGCCAGGCCTTTGCTCCTTCTCGGTGTCGGAGATGACGTCTAGGATGGCCGGCAGCTTGCGTTTGAGGATCTTGTGCTGCGCCTCCATGCCTTCCATCACCTTGTACTTCTCCAAGAGGTAGCTAGACGCCTTCTCCTTGAGCATGGACAGCATTGGCCCAACCACCATGCTGGCCACCACCTCCGC
The DNA here is from genome assembly GCA_000573905.2 of Oryza punctata. Taxonomy (NCBI): domain Eukaryota; kingdom Viridiplantae; phylum Streptophyta; class Magnoliopsida; order Poales; family Poaceae; genus Oryza; species Oryza punctata. The sequence continues at coordinate 15,835,465 of CM002488.2, forward strand.
CATTGGAACGCTGAGAAACTCACAACACACGCGCAGGACACAGGGAAGAGAATGGCCCGAGCGACTGTTTTGTTGAGAAGGGAAGTATTGACTTTCTGGGAGCTGAGTGGATGAGTTGGATTGATTGTGTCCACTACTGCACTACAATATGGCTGGTTACTTAAATACAATTAATTTGTACAACTTGATTTCTAGTTCTTAAAACAAGTGAGAGGTCAACTTACCAGCGTTGCAAGTTGCAACAGCTCACTCGGCATTATTTTTGGATTAACGGAGTAGAAACTGAGCCTCTGGCATCATGTTTCGAGCTGCACAGACAGAGCCATCTTATTATTTCTCATATTATTTTCTTTTTCAGGCTGCAAAATGACCACATGCCTCTCCGGGATTAGCCGTTTGAGAACAAGATCCAGACCAAGCTTTCAAGATCTTTCTATTAGATGGAAAACCTCAGCTCCTCAAGACCCTACTGTTTTCCTCAGTCGAAATCTAATTCTATAAAATAAACATATTACACAAGCAAGTTATCAATCCATATGTTCCAAGTTCCTGCATAAGTATAAATAACTGCATCGTCCCAAGTACGTCAAAGTCGTTCAAAGTACATAAAAGTCTATCAGTTCAATCCCAGCCTCCCAGTCCCAGGTACATAGAAACCTTAATAGTTTGATCCTTCAATAGCAAGGTGGAACCAATTCTTATGATGTCTGTGACACAGTAAATCTAAAAGCAGAGTGCAAAGATCACGACTAGATCTCTACGAATAAAAGCAAAGTGGGACACCAACTAAAATCAACAGATCTTCCTGTCACCAAATAGGAAGCATGATGATAGCAAACCATCTATTCTTATATTCAGATAAATGTATGTAGCCCTGAAACTGTTTCATGTTCTGATACATGTACAGACAAGTTCCGCTATCGCCTCTACACAGCGGTTAGAAAAGAATCACTCTAAAACAGCATATTCCATTCGAACCGGACAAGAAACTATGAAAGAATTCAGCATTGAACAATGCATGCAAAATTTCATGTAGTTTTGTGTAGTATCCATCCTATGGAATTACGATGACATGGCAAGTGTGCTCTTCCATAGTACAAATTTTGTAATATGGATGAAGCCCACCGAATCATATAACCTTGGTATAGCCGCGCCCAAACTTGCTATACCAAGCTTGGTAGACAAACTTGTGCCATACTGAAACCTTCCCATACTAAATGGTCCATGCATCTTGGTATAGCCCAATCATATTGCAGTTTACTCGCAAATAATTGAACAACATCGCGAGTAGCGTCGTGTACATTTATGCATATATGTACTGAGAGAGGAAAAATAACCTAATCTTGCTCAGGCTCAGCTTCTCCGACGAATTGGAAGCTCATAGCTGCATATGCATTCCATGGGATGGGATGTTGTGGTATTCAGGCTAGAAACTTGTGGGCATTCCGTCGAGCATGTTGTGGGCGTGTCGCCGTTTCATGTCCCACCATCCGGACTCCCGACGAGAGACAGCCGGCCGGCGCTCCCAAACCATGCTACTGGGGATGGGGAAGACGAGGCGTCATCACCCGTCACTGTCAGCCGCCCACGTCCCAGTTCGCCGGCCTTCTCCACTGGAAAGATGGCTGTTGGGGATTGGGTACTTGGGTTTTGCAGTTAGATATGCATCCGTGGTTGCTGGCGATGGCAGCATGGTTTTGGGTCTCTCTTTTTTCGCCTGCTTTTGGATGCAACAGGCCAATTATCACTTATCTGCTACTCATAAAAGGTGCTCCTACTAAACTATTACATTCGTTTGAAAATATAGTTATTTCTAGCATAATATTTTATCTTAAAATAAATCTATTTCTCCACCTACCTCCTTCTCTTAACCAATCACAATCTTTATTAAACACTTCTTGCAATCATTTTCACCCATTTTCTTAATACCGGTGGGACCGATGAAGTATTATTGTACTGTAGTAGGTATGACTCCAACAAAAAAAAAAATAGAAGCATGGGGTATGTATTATTTCTGCCTGCTGAAATCTCAATATCGATTTGTAGATCATGTCTTAGGTCAGGTCGCTTATCCAAAATTAAATAAACCGATGAATTAATAACAGGATATCATAACGAACACTGTGTTGATTGGATTTACTAAAAATAATACAGGTTTGATTTATTACATCCTGAAGTTCCTTCTATATATATGGCAGCTAGAATTATAAAATGTCATATATACAACCAAAAAAATACAAGTAGGATACCAGCAGCTGCGGTGCTGTGCAGTCGTGCAAACGTGTTCACCGAAATAAATGCGTAGTACGCGTAATCGGTGAGATCAATATAGACATATACAGGAAATTATTTCATCCAAATGATGTTTTCTAGTTGCTTCAGCCATACACTTTGCAAAAATACTTGCAATCTACAAGATGGATTGCCCATGTATTCACTACAAGTCACCAACCCGTTATTTCAGTCTGGGAGCAATCCTGCAACCAAGACATGAACACAGCGAAACAATCAGAAATTAGAATGAATCCTATAGCATACGAAAAATGTATGCATGTCTTGTTGTGTACTAATAAATCTTGCAAACCTCTATAAAAAGGCCTCTTCATGACCTCAGCGGTGTTGTCTCATCGACATCTGGGGATGACATATTTCCAGGATTTTGGTTCTAGCAGTTTAGGCCCTAAACACAAATTAAATCAAATGTCATTACGTACTGTTTGTCAATCTGAACCTCATAAATTTATTAGTTCCGGAAAAATAAGCATTTGTATGAGTAATCTCTCGAAAAGGATGGCTGGTGGCCTGATGCTAGACAAATCATAGATGAACTGATTATGCAGTCAGCACAGGACAGGACATATAATGTATACAACACTTTGTGTCTTCCTTTACAACACTGAAATTTCATGAGTTTTGCAGATTTTTCACAGAATCATTCCGGGCAACATGCATTGGCACTTAGTAGAAAGGGGAATGCTTAACCAGCACAAACTCTTGTAGTTGAAAAAGAATAATCATATATCAATTTAAATACGGTACTGTCATATTATTCACTGTCAAACACTTGGTAGCAGAATCTTCAGAAAGTGGGAGAAGAAAGCAAGCTTAATACCACAACCAAACGTTTATTTTGTGCAAACATTGTAAGAGAAAATCTGAATTTCTTTTTTGACAGAAAGAAACTCTCAGTTACTGATATTTGAAACCAATGTACAGGATTTTGAGTAAATCAGTGATTACCATAACCTCGCAAGGGAACAATGTGGGATCTGATATTTGAAGTCTGAACTAACTATGAAATACAGTGGTATGCTTTAATTTTGAGTCTAAAGCTAGAAAATATAGCCGGAAAGTTCCTGATCTTAACAAGATGATTTTTTTTATTTGTCAGACCTTGATAGAGATGGACTCAGATTTGCTAGTGCCTCAGTTTGTTCTATAAGTCTTCAGAAAAAAAAAAATACTCCCTCCGTTTTTTTAATAGATGATGCCATTAACTTTTGAGCACACGTTTGATCATTCGTCTTATTCAAAAATTCTGTGCGAAATGCATAAGATATAAATCACGCTAAAACTATTTTTAATGATAAAACAACTCACAACAAAAAAAATTGTAATTACGTAAACTTTTTAAATAAAACCAATGGTCAAACGTGTGCTCAAAAGCCAATAGCATCATCTATTTAAAAAATGGAGGTAGTACACCATATGATAATATATGTTGGGATACTTTTTGTTGAGAACATACATGCATAGATTAACACAGTAAATGCATTAAATTACACAAGAACAGAACAAAAGCACTTTAGTTAAGTAGAACACAGCAGGCAAAAAATAGGTTGTTAACAAGTATTCCTGCTTTTCGACAGTTCGCAAGAAAGAAAAAGGGAAACCGGAATGTACCTTCTCGTGGATCGCTGGAGTGCATATGTGACAAGTCTTTCACCTCAAGGCTATCAAGACGTTGCTGGAGGCGTCCAGGAAGTGACTTGATAGCTGGGCAGTACTTGATTACAAGTGTCTCTAGGGAGGAGTATGTTCCAGGCCCATCCGGCAAGGACGCCAAGCTTTTGCATCTGTAAATGCTGAGACTTGTCAAGGACGGCAAGTTCCCCAGGCATGATCCCAAGGACCTCAAGTTCTTACAGTCACTAATATATAAGTAATCGAGTGCATCCAGCTTTCCCGATAGAAATTGGACGTTAGGGCAGTTATACATGTGCAATATTTGGAGTGATGGTGGGAGATCAGGAACCTTTGCTAAGCTATCACAGTGCCCTATGTTGAGGAGTTCTAGGCATGGAAGAAGATGCTCCACTGCTGCTGATAATGTGGTGAGCTGCTCTGCATGTGCACTTCCCGATTCACTATCCTCCTGTTTACCGTATATCGACTTCAACCTAGGGCAGCGACATATGTCAATGGTCTTGAGGGACCGGGGAAGATTAAATATCTCTGTTAACTCTTGGCAACTGCGTATTCGTAGAGATTTCAGACGTGGTAGGAGCTGCCCAATTCCTTGTATGGGCTCTGCATCCACTGGCATAATGCCTTTTAGATTTTTGCAAGACTCAACTGTTAGTTCATTCAATGACTCTAGGCTTTGGAATTCTCTCTGTGGCCAGTGGATGAGCACATCACAAGATTTAATTTCCAACTTCTGAAGATGTTTGCACCATTTCCAAAGCCCAACTGTTGGTTTCGATGGTGTTGTGGAGAAGAACATATTGCAACCATCTAACTTCATTTCTGTAACAGAAGCCACGTTATTCCATATATCCTTGTCATCTAGTGTTTCTACAGAGCTTTGATCTGGTGTTAATGCTGCTTCAATGTCATGGATTGACAACTCCATTTTGGACAACGAAGACATGTATCTAGAACCAACAACTAACAGTGACAGGCGTGGTTTATTTTCTTCCAGCTTCAATGTTCCAATATTTGGTGCTTCAGGGATAACTGTCAACTCTGGACAGTTCTTGATATGAATATCCTCAAGCAGAGGAAATATTACAACATCTCCTAGTTTGCCTACCATTGTGCCCCATCTCTTCAAGCTCTTCAAATGTTGCAACTTGAGTTTCTTGAGTTTTTGAAATGCAGAGCACATAATGACATCACTAGCACCACTGCATAGGCTTTGCAATTTATTCAATCCTGTTAAATGCAGAACTTCAAGGGCTGGTAGCTGCCAGAACTTAGGAATTTCCATGCATAATGGGCAATCAACTAAATGTATCTCTGTCAAGTTCATGAATGTGCATACATCTGTCATCCATGTCGGGAAATTGACTCCTTTGTACGACTGTACCTTTAGTAATTGTAGCTTAGCATGAGGCCTTAGAGCGCCTAGAACATTCTGATAATGTTCTGGGTCCTTTTCTATGTCATCGCTCCATTTGAAACACAAATGTGTGAGATCCACCTTTTCTTTAATATTTGCTGCAATTGCTTGTTCCTCGTTTGCATTTTCTAGTTTTCCTAGCTCCAGCTCACCTCCAAGATTTAAGTCATGTATCTCTCCGACATTACTACAACCCGAGCTATTGCCCACAACAAAATATGTAAGTGTCTGTAGTGCAGTTACTTTTCTCAGTTCTGGAGGCATGCACTCCAAATCTGTACATCCTTGAGTGTATAGGTGCCGGAGGCTAGTCATATACTTCATATTTTTTGGAAGACAACGAAGCGACCAGCAATCAGAAAGATCCAACGTTTGTAAATTATATAATATGCTTATTTCCTCAGGAAGTCTTTCCATATTCCAGCTCTGAGAAAGATTGAGATACCTTAGATGATGCAAATGCTTTGCTCGAATTAGACATGATCGGCCATGAAAATTAGGGATGCATAATGCTCGTAGAGAGTTGTATTTCAGTAAATGTTGTGGGAAACCATCTAATTGACCAAAGAACATCACTGTCCGGAGAGGTAGAATTCTTTTCTCAAGAAAAGCATCCAAAAGGGTATTCATTCTATGATACGATGAAAATAGATGGCGAGAAGAATCTTTCAACGGCTGGATGGAATTAGGCCTACCTGTTACTGTAACACATTCTTCTCTCATGACATACAAAGCAATGTCATGCATGAGATCATGGATCTTGCACGTCTTCCTAAATTGGCAGAGCTTATCCCTCCTGAACTTATCCCTCCTGAACAGTGAGGTTTCGTCCACGTCCTGAAAGAAGGACCTTCGAGCCAGCTCGTTGAAAATCCGGTTGCCAACTTTTTCAAGGCCAACTCCATTCTCAGAAGGAATGAAGTCATTTGCCATCCATAACTTTACCAACATTTCCACGTCAATCTCATAATCTTTCGGAAATATAGCACAGAATGCAAAGCATAGCTTCATTTGTGAAGGCAAGTCATCGTAGCTAAGTTTGAGAATCGGTAAGATCTCACTATCATTATCAAAGATGATGCTTTTGCTTAATAAAGTACTCCATTCTTTGGGAGTGGTTTTATTGCTCAGTACAGAGCCTATGGCTCTTGCAGCTAAAGGAGAGCCAGCACATCTATCCACAAATTTGTCAACCATATCAACAAGCTTACTGGGTTTTTCCTTTTGCAAATAGAATGCTCTTCTTTCAATTATTTCCCTTAGAAATCTTTTGTCCAACGTAGTGAGGTTGTGTGCTTGAACGGTTCCCATAATTTGAGCAACTTCTGCAAGACGAGTTGTTGTTAATATCACACTGCCAGCTGCACCCTGTTGAAGGCAAGTCTTTAGTTTGGACCACTTATCAACATCACGATTCCACACATCATCCAACACTAGGAGAAACCTCTTTCCACTAACTTCTTGCTGGAGCTTCTGAAGTACGTTGTCACAATCCTTCTCATTCGTGGTCATGCTAATCTTGCTTGCAATTTCACTAAGATCAAACTCATCAGACACACAAACCCATCGATTCAACTGGAAATGCTCCTTGATTTGTGGCTCATTATAGATAAGCTTTGCAAAAGTTGTCTTTCCTAGACCACCCATGCCCACTATTGGAAGAACCATTATGTCGTTGTTTTCAATTAATGATGTTACAATATTTTGCTTCTCTGCCTCTCTGGATCTTTCGATAATATCTTTCTCAGAGTAATCGATGATGGAATCTGTTTGCCTCCACTGCTTAGATGGCAATGCTTGCCGCTGATATTTGAAGCCAAAAGCATTCATTTCGGCCACAAGGACCTCAATGAACTGAACTATCCTGCGAAGTTTGTTGGTCATCCTATAACGAAACACGATACGGTTATGGGTAGGAAAGAGTTTTACCGCATCGATGCCAAGCTTGGTGTAGTGCCCGTTCTTCTTTGCTTCACGACGGAGTGCCTCGTACTTGAACTCATCGAAGATGTCGTTAGCCTCATAGGCCACCTTCTTGAGCGCCTCAAGCCAAGCTTTTGCTCCTTCTCGGTGGGTTGCCTGCTCCTCAGCATCGGTGATGACATCAAGGATGGCTGGCAGCTTGCGCTTGAGGATCTCATGCTGCTCCTCCATGCCCTCCATCACCTTGTACTGCTCCAGGAGGTAGCTGGAGGCCTTCTCCTTCACCATTGACACTAAAGGCCCGATCACCATACTGGTTACTAGATCGGCCATTGGAAACCACTCAAAAATCACAACATACGCACAGGAGGACACAAGGAAGCACAGCTGCAGGGTGGAAAGAAGAGAATGGTCTAAGCAACAGTTTTGAGGAAAATGGAAGCAGATGTGAGTATTGACCTGGGAACCAAGCGAACGAGTTGGATTGGTTGTGACCACTACTCCAATAAAAAAATGACTGCACTACAATATGGCTGGTTACTTAAATAACATTAATTTGTACAACATGTGATCTCTAATTCTTAAAGTGAGAAGTCAAACTAACCAGCATTGCAACAGCTCACTCGGCATTATTTTTGGATTGACGAAGTAGCAGCTGAGCCTCTATCATATCACGTTTGCAGTAGCACAGATTGAGCCATCTCGTTTCTATTTTCGCACTAACATTTTCAGGATGCAAAATGGCCACATGCTTCTCCCTGATTAGCCGTTTGAGAGCATGTACAATGTGTGATTATAATAACATCCACCTGCAGCAATCAACTGAGTCAATTCACCACTAGGCCAACCGACGATGGAGCAAAATAATACATCTCTTCCAATTTGTTAGCTGCACCACATGCTTCTCGCTGAAGACAAGACAAAAGCAACATTTTTTTATATGACCTCAAGTCATCAACGACAACTATGATATAATTGGTGTGATTATTGCCAACTCATACTTGGCCTATTTTTCAATGACGAAAAGGGTAGCAGATGATTCAATTTTTTTTTGTGGGTCTAGCTTTACCGTTCAGGTTGACCAGCTTAGCTTGCATACTTTCATTGCAGTCATAATTCTTACATATCACACAAATATATTTTTTTTTACCTCAATGAGATTACAGGAAACAGACTTGGAAACAAAAGCAAAGAAAGAAAAAAATGAAACAACAGCAGCAGCTAATTAATTCTACCCCCTGCAAAAGAAACAAATATATCTACTTGAAAAAATATATCGCAGACCGATGCTTATTCCTCACCATCTTAAAACACTTATTCTGTTGCAAGTTGCAGTCATACACCTTAGCTCTCACAATTAAATGTACGATCTTCATTTATTCATACAACAAAAATTAACAATGTGCAACAACTTTGATGCAACTATATACAACACAACTTCAATTTGAAAATGCATGGGAAAGCCCAAAGAACATATCAAATAAACAACCCTACAAATAGATATAAACAAGGACAGGAAAGAACTAGATGATAAACAAAAGGGGAACAGAAAATGAACTCAATCAGTGGTGATATCTGTTATTGTCAGAAGATAAAATCTACATTGGAGAAAATAGAAATGTTTTCGGCACAAACTTACTTGGAGGGACTTAAATGAATTCGTTTATTCTCCTGCAGAGCATAGATCTTGTAACTGGCCTCTTTTCTCATGGCTAAATTTCTTTGTTCTCAGTATGGTGGCCTCCTCTATACTTTACCTATCAATAAACCACCAGTAATGTATGGAGTTAGAAGCATAATGTAGTACGATTTGTCTTGCTATATATGTGTGTTTCCTTCACACAGGCAAAATTAATGAAAGAATTTGGTATTTGCTGAGACTGGTCTACCCCCATTCGACCACTGGAAGTAACTTGCAGATATGTGCTAGTCAACAAAAGAGGCTGAATCAATTTATTTGTGGGCCTAAAAGAGGTATAATGCAACTCGGATGGATGGTGATCCGTGGGCTCATGAACCAATCCTAATAAACTAAAACAGCCATGATAAGGTCATTCAGTTCCTAGTTAGCACAAATACGGTTTGTGCAATTTCTATTAGCAATGCAATTGGAAGAAGAAGCCCCGTACTTTAGTTAGAGATTTCTTTCTACTTCATCACTTCCCTTATGCTACCAATGTATACAAGGGCGTAAAAATTACACGTAGGATTTTTATGACATAGAAAACTTGAGAGTTGAGGAATTTCTAGTTGTATGGAATTGCAAGAGTAAGAATCAATGAGGGACACATAACTGTGCAGTACTATATCTCCATGCCAATACCACAGCATATTCAGTAGAAGTTACCACAGATTCAAAGTAGAAGGAATTCCAACAGATGACAAGTTTCGCAAAAAAAACCTAACTGAAATACTGAAATATAGACATACAAGTTAAAATGATGGAAACAAAGTACCTGTTTCGGCTAAGTAGTCAACAATAACATATCCAATCCAAGAGGCCCCTCCTGGATCCCCTTCAATGAGGTCAACATCGACATTCCTAGAAGCTGCGGTAAATGTGTTTCAGTCCTCCTCGCCATTATTGTCAGTTGCGATGGAGGAGGAATCACTGCCATTCCACCGAGCACCACCATCTCGCCGCCTCGCCATTGGCAGTTTGGCACCCTGTATATCCACCCTGTATGCTGGCTCTGCCAAGTTCTCTTGCCCGCTGCTGCTACTGAACCTTAGAGGGATTCTGACGGAAGAGTGATGGCCGCTGGCTCCCTTTGCCGCGCGGCGCATGTGCAGCACACGGTGGCGCGGTGCGGCGGCGAGGAGAAGAAGGCCTCCCTCAAGGCGATGGTTTTTCATGAGCCCACAGAATTCCTGAGTTCGTTCAATGAGATGTAAAGTAACTAGTCAAGACATCGACCTTGATAGTTTCACCACCATTTTCTGTACTTCCTTTCACTCAGATAAATCTTCATGTGGTCATATTATTAAAACGCATTTTCCTGGAGAAAAAAAAAGTCTAGTTCAAAGTTTTCCTCGTATTCACTGAAACTTTACTCAAACGGAAAGGTACAACCTAGACCAAACCGAACTCCAATATCGGTCAGGTCGGTAGTATTCGGTTTGTTCCATATGGGAATACAATTTAACTGAAATTAGGAATTAAAAAATAAAGAATATTAAAAAATAAGTTTAGAGTACACATAGAAATACAATTAAAAATAACGGAAATTCGTAATTAAAAACAGAAATATGCAAGACTGTCCATATAGGAATTTAGAATTAGCTGAAAGTCAAAATTTAAAAATTAAAAAAAATCAAAAGTAGAATTTAGAGTCCATAGGAAAATACAATTTATAAATAACTAAAATTCAGAATTAAAAAAGTAAGAAATATTGGGGAAAAAAGTATAGAGTCCATGTAGGAATATAATTTATAAATAACTGAAATTCAGGATTAAAAGAAAGAATATTGGAAAAAAAGTCTAGAGTTCATATAGAAATACAATTTACAAATAACTAAAATTCGAAATTAAAAAAATAAATATTGAAAGAAGAGTTCAGAGTACATATATAAATACAATTTACAAATAACTAAAATTCGAAATTAAGAAAATGAAATATTGAAAGAGGAGTCTAGAGTCCATATAGGAATAAAATTTATAAATAATGGAAATTCGAAATTAAAAAATAAGAAATATTAAAAGATTAGTCTAGAGTCTATTTAGAAATAACTAAAATTCAAAATTAAAAAATAATTAATAACTATCACGTATATAAAATAAATTATGTCACTATTTTAATATATTTTAATATTAAAATATGAAAATATTTAATCTATATAAGAAACAATATAACGATGCTAACCACGTAATATGCGCGAGCCACTATGCTATGTGATGTGCGGCTCACGTGGACAGAAACAAGCAACTCAGATTACATAAATAAAATGATCAAACAAAACACAAGTAGCATGTTTGAGAAAAATAGAGCACAGCAAGGACAGCATCCATTGCATCACGAGAAGTCCATGAAGGAACAGAACCCACAGCTAAAATATATGAGAGAATCTAACAAACTACAGAATTCCGAATTGATTGCTTATTTACTACTGCTACTTGGATTCCTTGCACACAGGATGATGCCCCTACCTTTTTTTTCTTCTTCTTTTTTTTGGATACATATGAATAGTTTAGCATCAGTATAGGTGCCTTTTAAGGGGCAAAATCCATCAATAACATGGTAGTTTCTTCTGCAGAATATAGCACTTGTAACTGGCCTCTTTTCTCATGGCTAAATTTCTTTGTTCTCAGCATAGTGGCCCTCTCTATACTTTAAATGTATGGAGTTAGAAGCATAATGTAGTCTGATATGTGTTGCTATGTGTGTTACCTTCACACAAGCACAATGAAAGAAATTGGCATTTGATAGACTGGGTCCACCCCATTCGACCACGGAACTAACGTGCAGACATGTGCTAGTCAGCGAAACAGGCTGATTAAACATGGTTTGTGCAATTTCACTTACCAATAGAATTGGAAGAAGCAGCACCGTACTTTAACTTGTTGCAAATATCATGATTCGTGTAGTCACTCTTAACTTGAGAGTATTTTTAAGGTCTTCATGAGTACTGCAATTTTTAGAGTTAATTTATGATCTTTTCTTATATCTCAACACATATAAGATATGGAGTAGTATCAAAATTAGCAATAAAATACAGTCCTCTTAGTACCGAGATTAAACCTGTTCCAAACTGAATTCTGCCCTTTTTTTTTGAGAAGGCTAATTTTTACCCAAACTGAATTCTGTCTTTTTTTTATTTTGGAGAAGGGTAATTTCTACCCGGCCTCTATATTCAACCGGATATATGCAGCCTTTTTCAAACAGGCTGAACTTAGCCCTCAAACAACCCAATCTGAAATTCGCTCCTATGGAGATTTGAACTTAGGACCTTGGGTGCTACTCAGGTCACTGCAACCACTAGGCTACATGCCCTTTCACAACTGAATTCTGCCCAGCTAAATGGTCCATCTGATATATATTACCCAATCGGAATCAAATTTTACTTCCCCCCAACAAATAGATAAAGAACACTGTGCGTAGGGACAAGTATTTTTGTGCACGTATGTAATTTGAGAGAGAGAGGAAAAGTAATCTGACCTTGTTCAGGCTCAGATGCATTCCACTGAATCCTATCCGGGTTTGCCGCTGGTGCAGGCAGTCAGGCCAGAAACGTGTGGGCATTCCGTCGAGCATGTTGTGGTCGTGCCTGGACGGCGTCGCAGGCGGCGAAGGAGAGACGGCGTCGCAGACCAGCATCCCAGTTCGCCGGCGTTCTCCACTACAGGGACCACACATGAGGTACTCCTCAGTCGCTAGTGCACCCTATCAATTAGCTCTAGATGCAACTAGACGGTGGGAATTCTGGGTCATTGGGATACTTACTACTTAGCTGGGGGTTTTGCAGTTAGATGCATTGCATCCTCGGTTGCTGGTGATGGCGGCTCTGAAGACTAATGGAATTGGGGTTTTGCAGTTGGATGCGTCGTCGGTGGCTCTGAACTCTCAAGACTGAAGAAATTTGGTCATGCCTTGGTCGATTCTTTGACAGCTCCCTCTGGTCTTTCTTTATTTTTTTTTCTTTTTTTTTTTTTGCTGCCACCCTTCGGGAGGATATTTGCTTGGTTTGAAACGTGATTAGCTCTAGTGATAGGTAAGTATATACTCCATTGTATTCGAGGAAAGAAGTGGTAACATGTTGGACCTGTATTAATTATGCCTCTATTTCTACTTGCTGAAATCTCAATTTCAATTTTTGGGCCATGTATTATGTCAGCTAGCTAGTCCAAACAAACAGATGAATTACTAAGCATATATCACAATTGAGAATCCGTGTTGATTGGTATTTTCTAAAAACAATACTAAAACTTGTTATATAATATACTCCAAAGTCCCATTTGGATATACGTCAGCTACAATCGTAAAATTGGATTTATGCCACCTGGTATCTTACTCCAAAGTCCATATGCCCTTCCACATCCTCAGCCCTCAGCAGCACCAGTAGAGTGGTGCTGTGCAATCGTGCAGATGTGCTCACACATACGTGCAAAGTATGCGTAACCAGTGAGAATATATACCGCTGCACTGTCGTGGGAATGTGCGAGTGGGTTATTTTTGACTGAGTTCAATACAATTTTCATTTTCTAAAAATACATACTGCTGCTGCTAAGTGTGCAACAGTATGGTAAGAAAAAAGGATAATTTCACTGAGATGAGGTTTCCAAGTTGCTTCAGCCATAGACTTGACCATACAAAATGCTCCATCTTGGAACCTAGAAGATGCATTGCCCATATATTCAAATCCCAACTCAACAATGGGTGAGCTCTGCTAGGTTGCTATCCTGCAACGAAGACAGGAAGAGAAAGAAATCAAACAAACAGAACTAAACTGAATCCAGTAGCATATGGAAATGTATAATATAGGTCTTGTTGAGTAATAATTAATCTTGCAAACCTCTATATAGAAAAGCTTCTTCATGGCCTCATCAAGTCATCAATAGTGTTGGCTCACAAATCTCTGTTCCGACGAATGACATATTTCCAAGATTTTGATTCTAGCAATTTAGCACCTAAAATATAGCAAATGTCATTATTGTTTGTCTATTTAAACTCCATAAAATTATTAACTCTGGAAATGGTCAAATTTGTGATATAAACATGTGCATGAGTAAACTCTCGAAAATGATCAAGTTTACTTATCTACAGAGTCAGGCTAGCTACCTTTATAACACCGCAAATTTTATAGAATTTTGAGAATCATGACAATTAACATGCTTTGACACTTATTAACCAGATCAAACGCATGTAATGTTTGTATTCTTCTAGGCAAATATAATATTTCACTAACATATTTTTATTCCCGGTTTGCAACCCCTTTAGTCCCGGATTGTGAACCGGGATAATGAATCCGAACTAAAAATGAGCATCTTTATTCCCGGATGAAATAACCGGGATTAAATATGGATTTTTAGTCACAGTTTGTAACACGAATCGGGACTAAAGATAGTAGCACCATGTGGCTGGCGCTCCATCTTTAGTCCCAGTTCGTGTTACCATTTGGGTCTAAAGTTTTTTTTCTTTTTTTTCCATTGTTGTTGCTGCTTGCATCTATTGATCCACAAAATCATCCATCCCCAAATCTAAAAAACTCTACAACAAAACCATCCACAATCCACAAATCATCCACGAAATCATCCCCAAATCTTAAAAAATCTACAACAAAATCATCTACCATCCACAATCCACAAATCATATCCACAAAATCATCCCCAAATCTAAAAAAATCTACAATAAAAATCTAAAAAAAAATCATCCGCCAGCCATCGCCGCTTCCGTCGGGCCACTGCCCACCGCGCACCGCCTCCCGCCCACTGCCGCCTCCCACCGCCCGCTGCCGGCTGACGTAGAGGGAGGAGTGGAGGAGGAGGAGGGCCGGCGGCTCGGTGAGCCATGGGCCGCCGCCTGCCGCCTCCCCTCCGGCGGATCTGTGAGGGCGCTGCCGCCGGCCACCTCCCACCCACCCGCCGACCGCCTCACGCCCGCCACCGCCCGCTGACTGCTGCCCGCCCGACGCCGCCTGCTACCACCCACTGGAAAGGTGAGAGGGGAGGGGAGGAGTGGAGGAGAAGATATGATAGAGAGAGAAGAGGAGGAGAAGATAAGTGAGAGAGAACAATGTGGGAGAGAGATATTTAGCTCCGGTTGGTATCACCAACCGGGATTAAAGATATGATCTTTAGTCCCGGTTGGTGATACCAACCAGGAGTAAAGTTTGTTGGGGACCTGACAGCTATTGAACCGGGGCTAAGGATCAAAAGTACCCCTGGGCTTTAAAACCGGGACTAAAAATATTTTTTAGTCCCGGTTCCTACTCGAACCGGGACTAATGTGACTTTTACATGATCCAGCAAAGATCATTCTCCAGTAGTGTTTGTATTAAACAAAAACAACTCAAATGTTTGATACTGTCATATCATCATATTCACTTTCAAACACTACAGAGAAAAATTTATCCGCAGAAAGTGGGAGAAGGAAGAAAGCCTAACACACAACCAAACGTTTGCTTTGCGCAACCGTTGTAACTTAAAATCTTTTTTTAAATGACCCGGACAGCGTGAAGTTTCGTATTAATATAGCAGGAAAAAATGCAAGATTACAACACTGAGACATCGTAACCAGGAAAATAAAAGACAACACACCACCGCCTCACGCTGGCAGCTCCTCACACAACCCAGAAGAAAGTGCTAGCGCCAAACCGACCACCGCTATGCTATGCGTGGCCGAACACCGCTAGACCTACAGGGGTTCACAACCGAGAGAAGATGGCAAAGGCGAGGAACAAGACTACCTAGACAACGCCTCCAAGAAGGTAATGACACCAAAGGTGCCACCGTTGCCCGTCCGAAAAGACTAGGTTTTCACCCGTTGAGTCTTACCTAGTAGAGGGAGGGTGGCCACTCGACAACGCCCTAAGGAGGATCACGTCACTCGAAGGCGTCGACGTTGCCGGCTTAGGAAAGCCCGAGCTAGACTTTCGCCCGCAGCACCCTCTCCCATACCAGTCGTTGCCACCCTAGGGCTTCTCCACCACAACAACCTCTACCAGCGCACACCTCCGTTACACAGACACCCCACCGCCGGCCAGCCTGACGCCACCTCCCGCAGTGTCGTCACCCACGTCGAGCACCACCTCGGCCAACACTACTAGCAGCTGTTCTTGCCCCTCGCCCGAATAGCAGCCGGCCTCCTGTGTCCGCATCGACCACACTCACACCGATCACGTGCTGCCGCCAGGTCGCACCGGCCTTCCGCCGTCATTGTTGGCAAGGGCCTCCCGCTGCCATCGCACGCGCGGCCCTACCGCTGTCACCATCGCCCACGCGGACCTGCTTCCGGCCACGACGGCCTCATGTTGGCCCATGCCCCCGTCGCCGTCGCCCCTGTGGGCCACCGCCGCCATCACCCGCATGGCCCTGCCGGCCAGATCCAGCGTGGAGTCACCAGACCCGCCTGTCGGGGACCGGATCCGACCGCAGCAGCGCCGGATCTACCGCCACCATCCCGCACTGTCCTCCCCGCACTTCGCGAGCTAAGCCGCCTTCCCGCGCTGTGGTTTGGCCTTGCCGCCACCCTCCTCGGCTGGCCACGCGGTTCTCCGGTGGCACGCTCCGGCAGTAGCGAGAGAAGGGAGAGGGGCGGGCGCGGAGGTAGGGTTCGCCCCTCGTGTCGCCCGAGCGTGGACGACGTTGTATGTTAAAATCTGAATATCTAATATTCGAAATCAATGTACCAGCTCCTAGTAAGACGAGTGATTACCATAGCTCATTCTTCCCTATAATAATGTGATACCAGGTATAATGTGCCAACCCCTTGTAGAAGGGAAGTTCCTGCGGTCACAAGAGCAAGGTTAATAGCGTCGCTGGCTGCCGACGGTAGTATAAATCCAAGTCATGTAGAGATAGTATAGCGGCTAGATTATATAACGGGTTGGCTATAGAATATCTCCATAGAATCTAGTGCATTTAAAGCTCTGCATGGACGTATTGATTTTCTGTGGTCAAATCTACGGTCCATATCCTTTCAACCACATGTGATTAAGCATAAAGCGCTGGTGTTTCTGCACATGGGATCCAAGGCCCACAAACCATGTCAATTAGCACTCACACCGGCTGCAAGACAACGATAGCACCCTCTTTCGCATGCTACAGCCCGGCGCTCCTGCAAGCACCTGCTCCACTCTCTCTCCTCGTTTCTCGCTGGTCCATGTAAGAGTATGCTGATGTGTATGTTTTTATCGCCAGCTGAATCAGCTCTATTACACTTGCTCTAATAAGGTGAATTTCATGATGTGCCAACCCCTTTTGTAGCCATGCACTCAGATTTGCTGTTGCAGTTCAATTCACGCTTCAAAATTTTATGTCATATATCCGTACACTACGAAAAAGAATTCGACATGACCACGAGTACAAAATTGAACCAATCTTATCTATATATCCTATATACTCCCTCCGTATTATATTATAAGGCGTTTGACTTTTTTCCTAATCAAACTTTACTAAATTTGATAAAGTTTATAGAAAAAACTAGCAACATCTAAAATATCAAATTAGTTTCATTTAATCTAACATTGAATATATTTTGATAATATGTTTGTTTTAAGTTGAAAATACTAATATATTTTTCTATAAACTTGATCGAACTTAGAAAAGTAAAGTTTGACTAGAAGAAAAAATCAAACGACTTATAATATAAAACGGAGGTAGTATCCTATATAGTTATGACCAATAGCTTTAACATCCATTGAGCCACAGCATTTAGAAAGAAGAGTTATTGGATCATTTTCATGCTTAATGATAATCATTTATTTTTTTGGTACTATTCCTCATTAATTCAATATATAAGTCAGCATTGAATGATTCATTAGTGTAAAATATTATTGCTATAAATAAGTTTCGTCATCACCATATTTAACACCATTGGATAACACTTTTGTAGTTTATATAGTTTATATGTAACCTTTCTCATATGTACTAAAATTTTGCAACTGTATTACACCACGCGGGATGAAATACTAAAAGCCTGCCTTCATTAGGGCTGTTGGAGATGGCAACTCCATCGTTAAGTTTTCCAATATCACATCTTTCGAACGGTTAACGATATATTTTATGTAAACAATATATATACATATAAAAGTTTTATTAAAAATCAAATAAATTAATTTGTCAAGTTTAGAGTAACTAATACTCCTCAGTTAGGTGTGTGCTAATGATTCACTTTGTTTTTACGGTCTAACAGCTACGGTTGTATAGCCCTGCCAAACTCAGCCTAAATGTCCCTATGTGCGTTGTAAGAGACCAAGGTTGAAAAAGAAAAAGAATTAAGACAATATGCGCTTGAAAATAAATCACCTGGAGTGCAGACTTCCTATGATTGCATCATGTTGTTACTATCTACGGTACTCTTGCCGAAGGTTGAGTCCAGGCGTATAGGATACCCCCCCAGGGTTTATAATTTCAGAATGCAAACAATATTTCCAGAGGTGACCAAAATTTTAGCATTCAGAAAATAAATTGGAACTTTTGAACAAACTAGTTTGGGCATGGCAGAAGAGGATGGGCTAACAGGGCTTGAGCCTCTCGGAACGTGACCGATCGATCAGTTTCTGCACAAAATTTTGCACCACAACCTCATAAACGCTTATTTAGGATGCAACAAGTAGAGCAGTGTTGCTCTTCTTGTATTTATCCATATAATATGGAAGAATTAGACGTCCCTCTCTCTTTGTTTAATTCAAGACTCTTGAAACACTCCAAAGAATACTAAAATTCCCACATTAATCCAAAAATACTAGAAATTTTAACATTAATCTATAAAACACACACACACAAAAATAGAACATCCATCCATTGAACATACAGCTGAGATTAATTCATAGGTGTGACAAATTTCCATGGCCCAAGGGTTTAAAAAGAAATACACTATGGACTCATTTCTCCATATATCACAGGCATCCGTAAAAGGTTGTTATCTGTATGCATGTTTGAGGTTTTCCAAAGAAATTAAACAGTCAGAATTTTTAAGGACCCTTTACATTGGCTCCATGCAAATGCATGTCCAATTTTTTCAGGTCCTTAAATTTCATATTTGAAAGGATAGGTCACTACCAGGCAATCTCAGCCTAGAGACGTGGGTGTGGGCATTCCGTCGAGCATGATGTGGGCGTCGCGGACGGGAAAGCAGAGCCGGCGTCGCGGATGACTACTGGAGTGAGCACACATGACTACTCCTCTGTCGCTAGTGAGCTCTAGATGCAACTGACGGTGGAAATTCTGGGCCACTGGGTACTCACTTGGGGTTTTGCAGTCAGATGCATTGCACCTTCGGTTGCTGGTGATAGCGGCTCTGAAGACTGAATACGTTTGGGCGTGATATGTCGTCTTCTAATGATCAGGTTATTCAGGGCAATCTTTGCTTGGTTTGAAACAGGCTATTTATCAGCTCTAGTGGTAAAGATAAGTATTCCCCGGTAAAAAAAAAAAGATAGTAACTTGATGCACATATTACATTTCTGCTTGCTGAAATCTCAATATCGATTTTTGGATTATGTCTTATGTCAGCTACTTAGTCCAAATAAACAGATGAATTACTAAGGATTTATCAGAATCGATAATCCGTGTTGATTGGTTTTCCTATATAAAAAAAATACTGAAAGCTTGATATATGACACTCCAAAGTCCCTTTTGAATATATGGCAGCTAGAATCGTAAATTTGGATATATGCCACCTAAAAACTTGTTCGCCTATACTCCATTTGCCACCTAAATTTGGATATATTCCACCAGCTCCCTTTTGTCTTGGCATTCCTTGCTGAATTCTATCCTCAGCAGCAGTCGTGCGGATGTGCTCACACATACGTGCAAAGTATGCGTAATCGGTGAGAATATACAGCGCTGCTGCCAAGTCTGCAATAATATAGTACAAAAATATCATTTCACCGAGATGAGGTTTTCTAGTGGCTTCAGCCATAGAATTGACCATACGAAATAATCCATCTTGCAACCTAGAAGGTGCATTTCGCCTGTATTCAATCTCAAAGGCAACAATTTGTTAACTCTGCTAGGGGAGCTAGCTATCCTGCAAAGAAGACAGGCAAAGAAAGAAATCAAACAAGCAGGAGTTAAACTGAATCCAGTAGCATATGGAAATAATGTATATAGGTCTTGTCGGGTAATAATAATTAATCTTGCAAACCTCTAAAAAGAAGTCTCTTCATGGCCTCATCAGTGGTGTTGGCTCACGAATCTCAGTTCTGACGGATGACATATTTCCAAGAGTTCCGACGGATGACATATTTCCAAGATTTTGGTTCTAGCAATTTAGGAACTACAATATAACAAATATCATAATTATCGGTCTATTTGAACTCCAGAAAATTATTGATTCTAGGGAATGAAAATTATAAGCATATGCATGAGTAAAAGCTCCTGATGAGATGGGTGATTACCGCAGCCCCTACTCCAATTTGGGAGAATTATAAATGCAGTGGTACGAGGTATGCTCTCGCGGTGAGACTAAAGCTAGGCATTATCGCGGGAAAGTTCATGCTGAATAAGGTGAGTTTCGTGATGTGCGCCCCTTGGTAGCCATGGACTCAGATTTGCTGCTGTAGCAGTTTGTTCAACTCATGCTTCAAAATTTTATGGCATATATTACAATATGACTACTCTTTTTTTTCCTGAGGATATGCATGCATACACTAACACAACTGGGAAAAATTGCTCTTTAAGAAGTACTCCGATTTGTAATTTCATGTCTACAGCACCAGTACACAAGGGACAGTCGCAAGAAAGAAAAGGGAAACCAGGAAAATACCTTCCCATGGATCGCTGGAGCGCATATGTAACAAGTCTTTCACCTCAAGGCTATCAAGACGTTGCTGGAGGCGTCCAGGAAGTGACTTGATAGCTGGGCAGTACTTGATATCAAGTCTCTTTAGGGAGGAGTACGCTCTGGGCCCATCCGGCAAGGACGTCAGGCTTTTGCATCTTTCAATGCTGAGATATGTCAGCGACGGCAAGTCCCCCAGGCATGGTTCCAAGGACCTCAAACTCTTGCAACTATCAATAGATAGATATGCCAGTGAATCCAGCTTCCCTGATAGAAACTGAACCTTAGGACAGTACAACAGTATCAATGTCTTGAGTGATGGGGGGAGATCGTGAAACCCTGATAAGTCATTACAGTTACATATGCTCAGGGATTCTAGGCATGGTAGATGATGCTCCCTTGCTGATGGTGATGATGGGTCTCGCGTGTTTGTCCTCAGTGTGGCAAGTTGGTCTGCATGTGTACACTCCAGTTCAGTATCCTGTTCACCCCATATAGACACCAACTTAAGGCAGTGGGTGACGCGAATAGACTTGATAGATGGGGGGAGATTAAAAAGCTCTGTTAAGTCTTTACAACTGTGTATAACTAGTAAGGTAAGATGTGGTAGGAGCTGTCCTTGCGAGTACTCTCCATCGACTGGCTTATCTTTTAGATTATTACATGACTTAACTATTAATTCCTTCAACGACTCCAGGCTTTGGAATTCTCTCAGTGGCCAGAACACGAGCACAGCACAGGATTTAATTTCCAGTTTTTCCAGATTTCTGAAACATTGCCAAAGCCCAAGTGTTGTTCTCGACTGACTTGAGGTGAACAACATGTTGCAGCCAAATAACTTCAGTTTTGTGACAGAAGCATCTGCCTCATTTACTGGTAGTAATACTGCTTCATCATCACAGATCGACAACTCAATTTGAGACAAAGAATACATGTATCTAGATCCAAGAACTGACTGTGAAAGATGTGAGCTATTTTCTTTCAGCTTTAGTATTCTGAGATTTGGTGCGTTGGGGAGACGTGTTAACATTGGACAGTTCTTGACATGAACATTCTCAATCAGAGGAAACGTCAGCTCATCCCCTTCCGTTGTGTTCCATCTGTTCAAACTCTTCAAATCTTGCAACTTGAGTTCCTTCAAATTTTCAAATGCAGAGGACACCATGGTATTACTAGAACTACTGCATAGGCATTGCAAATTATCCAATCCTGTTAGATACAGAACTTGAAGGTCCCGTAACCGCCAGAATTCAGGAAATTCCATGCACAATGGGCAATCAACTAAATGGAGCTCTGTTAAGTGCCTCAATGTACTGTTATCTGTCATCCATGCTGGAAAATTGACTCCTTTGTAGGACCGTACCTTTAATAATTGTAGCTTAGTATGAGGCCTAAGAGCGCTTAGAACATTCTGGTAATATTCTGGATCCTTTGTTATGTCATTGCTCCATTTGAAAGACAAATGCGTGAGATCCGCCTTTCCTTGAATATTGGCTGCAATTGCTTGTTCCTCGTTGGCATTTTCTAGTTTGCATAGCTCCAGCTCACCTCCAAGATTTAAGTGCTGCAGCTCTCCAATATCACTACAGTCTGAGCCATTACCCACAACAAAGTATGTAAGTGTCTGCAGTGCCGTTAGTTTTCTCAGTTCTGGAGGCATGTACTTCAATTTTGCACATCCATCAGTGTAGAGATGCCGAAGGCTAGTCATATACTTCATATTCTTTGGAAGACAACGAAGCGAACCGCAATCAGAAAGATCCAACGTTTGTAAATTATATAATATGCTTATTTCCTCGGGAAGTTTTTCTATATTCCAGCTATGAGAAAGATTGAGATACCTTAGATGATGCAAATGCTTTGCTCGAATTAGACATGATCGCTGAGGAAAATACCGGATGTCTAGTGCTCGTAGAGAGTTGGATTTCAATAAATGTTGTTGGGAGCAATGTAGCAGCACTGTCTGCAGAGCTAGAGTTCTTTTCTCAAAGAATGCATCCACAACGGTGTTTGTTCCATGATATGATAAAAACAGATGTCGAGAAGAATCTTTCAACTGCATCGAATTAGGCCTTCCTGTTACTGTAACGCATTCTTCTCTCATGACATGCAAAGCAATGTCATGCATGAGATCGTGGATCTTGCACGTCTTCCTAAATTGGCAAAGCTTATCGTTTCTGTGGTATTTGGGCAGTGAGGTTTCTTCTAGGTCCTGAAAGAATGACCTTCGAGCCAGCTCGTTGAAAATCCTGTGGCCAACTTTTTCTAGGCAAACTCCATCCTTAGAAGGAATGAAGTCATTTGCCATCCATAACTTTACCAACATTTCCACATCAATCTCATAATCTTTTGGAAATACAGCACAGAAGGCAAAGCATTGCTTCATTTGTGAAGGCAAGTCCTCATAGCTAAGTTTGAGAATTGGTAAGATCTCACTATCATCATCACAGATGACATTTTTGCTTAATAAAGTACTCCATTCTTCGGGAGTGGTTCTATTGCTTAGTACAGAACCTAGAGCTCTTGCAGCTAAAGGAGAGCCAACACATCTATCCACAAATTTGTCAACCATATCAACTAGCTCAGTGGGTTTCTCCTTTTGCAAATTGAATGCTCTTCTTTCAATAATTTCCCTTAAAAAGCTCTTCCCCAAAGTTGTGAGGTCGTGTGCTTGAACTGATCCCATAATTCGAGCAACTTCTGTAAGACGAGTTGTTGTTAGTATTGCACTACCAGCACCACCCTGCACAAGACATGTCTTCAGTTTTGCCCACTTATCAGCATCACGATTCCACACATCATCAAGCACCAGGAGGTACCTCTTTCCACAAACTTCTTGCTGGAGCTTCTGAAGTGCCTTGTCACAATCTTTATCATTTGTAGTCATGGTAATCTTGCTTGCAATTTCACCAAGATCAAACTCATCCGATACACACACCCATCTTTTCAGCTGGAAATTCTCCTGGATTTTTGGTTCATTGTATACAAGCTTTGCAAAAGTAGTCTTTCCTAGGCCACCCATTCCAACTATTGGAAGCACCATTATGTCATCATTTTCAAGCAATGATTTCACAATCTTTTGCTTCTCTGCCTCTCTGGATCTTTCCACAATATCTTTCTCAGAGTAATCAATGATCGAATCTGTTTGCCTCCATTCCTTGGAAGCCAACGCTTGCTGCTGATATTTGAAGCCAAAAGCATTCATTTCAGCCACAAGGACCTCAATGAACTGAACTATCCTGCAAAGTTTGTTGCCCATCCTATAACGAAACATGATACGGTTATGGGTAGGAAAAAATTTTACCGCATTCATGCCAAGTTGTCTATAGTGCCCATTCTTCTTGGCTTCACGGCGGAGTGCCTCGTACTTGAACTCATCGAAGATGTCATTAGCCTCATAGGCCACCTTCTTGAGCGCCTCAAGCCAAGCTTTTGCTCCTTCTCGGTGGGTTGCCTGCTCCTCAGCATCGGTGATGACATCAAGGATGGCTGGCAGCTTGCGCTTGAGGATCTCATGCTGCTCCTCCATGCCTTCCATCACCTTGTACTTGTCCAGGAGGTAGCTGGAGGCCTTCTCCTTCACCATAGACACCAGCGGCCCGATCACCATGCTGGTCGCTAGCTCAGCCATTGCAACACCCTGAAAATCACAAGAGTACAAGGGGAAACACAACTGCAGGGTGGTGAAACGAGAATGGTCTGAGACTCTGAGTTGCTGTTTTGAGGGAAACGGAAGCCGAATCTGGTATTTACTTTGTGAAAGCCAATTAGATGCATTTGCTTTGTTTGCGCCCACTACTGCAATATATAATTCTTGTAGTAGAAATGCTGGTCACCGTTCCTAGGTACTACCTGTTCTTTTGCGAGATTCCTTTGTATATTACAACTTTCTCTTTGAAAGATTCCTTTGTGGTACAACTTTTTCTTTTGTGAGAGTTCTTTGTACAACTTGATCGGTAAAACAAATGAAAAGCTAGCAAACCAACGTTGCAACAGTTCAGGGCTAGGCATTATTTTTGGACTATTGGAGTAGACATTAGCAGACAAATGAGCTAACCTTTCTAACACGTTTGCAGTTGTGCAGATGGAAGCACGTGATTTCTTTTTCATATTACAAATTTCAGGATGTCTTTCCTTATTACCCATTTGAGAGCATGTGCGGGGTGAGATTACCAAACATCCACTTGCAGGAATCAACTGAGTCAATTCATCATGGGCCCAACCCCCCCAGGGAAAGAAGGGCGGGGGGGGGGGGGGGGGGGGGCATAATACTAGTTCTTCAAATCTGTTAAAATGCATAGTGAAGATGAGGAAGGAAGTCATTCATTTATTTATTAGGTTATTTTCCAATGACAACACTACTATTACATATAGGATTTCAGATGCCATCAAAATCGACTTCCCTTCTTCTCTTCACAGAATCAAACTATCTAATATGCTGATCTGATTATTATCAACTTACACTTTTTAGGGGACAGAGCAGCAAACGATTCAGTGGTTTTTTGCTACATGTTGGACTCAGGTTCATCAGCTTAATTTGTGAGTTTGATATCGCTATTGAATCATAATATATATATACATATACATATACATATATATGTGTGTGTATGTATATATACATACATACGTATGTATGTATACATGTACACGTAGGTACGTACGTATGTATGTGTGTGTATATATATATGTATGTATTATGACTGCACTAGCGATATCAAGCTCACAAATTAAGCTGATGGACCTGAGTCCAACATATAGCATAGTACAGCCTCACTGCTCACATGGGCAGAAATAAGCAAGTGGGGTTACATAACCAAAACACTCAAACCAAGCATAAGGAGACTATTTGAGAGAGATATATAGAGCATAACAAAGATAGTAAACATAACTGCAGAAGTAGTCCCTGAAGGAACAGCAGCCATATATAGATGAGAAAAAAAACCTAACAATCTATAGAATTCCTAATTGTTCATTGCCTGTGGCTCCTTGGCTTCCTTGCACAATATAACTTTAGCTAAGGTCCATTTTCTTCCCTGTTTTTTTCCTTTCAAGATTGAAAAAAGGCAGTTTCCAATAAAAAGTTCTATTTCAATGAGTTAATTTGTAAGATATAAGATTTGCTCAGCTATTTTGGATTTCCAATATCGTTAGAGGAGCTTGTTTGGTCCATCTTTTTAAGAAGACTGGCATATGAGTTGAAGCAATAACAAGGACATCGCAGCAGCGCCAGGGATCAACCTGAGTTTTGTCCATGCCCTAGAACTAGAAGCATATATGACAGAACCTTTTCCCATTCAAAATGTTATTTTGTCTGAACAAGGTTTATCTGATTC
The DNA here is from genome assembly GCA_000573905.2 of Oryza punctata. Taxonomy (NCBI): domain Eukaryota; kingdom Viridiplantae; phylum Streptophyta; class Magnoliopsida; order Poales; family Poaceae; genus Oryza; species Oryza punctata. The sequence goes on from CM002488.2 coordinate 15,861,507, forward strand.
GTATACATCAGGTAATACATATATTCAGTACTCACTAAAGCATTCCTTAAGGTATTTTTTGACGTGAAAGCGGCAAGAGAATTGCCGAATATATTAGACGAAAAGAGTGTCTTACAGCATTCCTTAAGGTATGGGCCTTGGTAATTTTCAACATGAACTCAAGTACCTTGAATTATATGAAATAAGTCAAATAGGATCCTTAGTTCTTCTAGTCTACTCGGATAATGTGTCACAAATATTTCACATCAGCCAAATATGGGGATATCCACATCTAACCAAATTGGGTAGTTATTCATTGATTCAAATTCATATCCATGTTTGTACCCGTGCATATTCTTATCTACATTGCATAGTACATTGTAAAATAAGTTATAACCATACCATCTGTTGCTAATGGTGTATCGTTCATATAAGTAGGAGTTTCTCCACTAATGTAGAGAGTGCAATCATGCTGAGTATTTGTGTATTGCCAGGTAAAATGCTGAGTTCTTCCCATTTACAGTTCTACATTATCTGAACAATGTGTATTTGTTGCTATTTTAGTGGCCGGTCACTTGATTTGTTTGGTTATACCGCTGTTAGCCAAAGCCGTATCATCATTTGATTGCGCTCAGGTGAGAGTGGAATGGGTTTTGTACAGAGCGGTAACCAATTACAGAAGCAAATGGATCCCACTTCCCAGGCATGCCAACACAAACTAATAAAATAAAATGTTGTCTGTTACCACTATAATCTAATATGTGGGGGAAACCCACGAAAGAAACATAATCTTAAGTGCAGGGTGTAAGACGCACAAAATGTTTGTCTTGCAATGCGAGTGAAATCCAAACAGGCAAAACCACAGAAATGGGAATTGCCGCATTGGAGGAAGAGTGTGCCAGAAGCTAGGCTGGGTCAACCTATTGGACCAGTGACTTAATTCGCGGTTATGTGCAATTGACAAGAATTGGCTGATCTATTTTATTTGAGGGCGGACAAGGGAAAATGCAACTCTAACAGATAGTGATTCGTGGACTGTCTGTGCAATCCCAACAAACTAAAACAGCCCATCATGCAGCCATTCAGTTCCTTGTTTAGCACAAACAAGGTTTCAGCAACTTCGGTTGCTACAGTAAGCAGCAGCAGAACCAATTCTAGTTTGAAATTTTCTTCTACTTCCTTTGCCTGTTTCCCATATGCTCCCAATGCCTACAGGCGTACCAAAATTAAATGTAGGATCTCTATGACATAACAAACATGAGCAGCTAATGCACTACATATCTGCATATCGAAGCAGCTAGCATCTTCAGTAGTAATTACCACATATTGAAAGAGAAGAATTTTCAAGGAATGGCAAGCAAAAAAAGTTCAGAGACAACCAACAGCAGCAGCAGTAATATAGGCATACAAGTTCAAAACGATGGAAATAAAGTACAGTACCTATTACGGCTCCGCTCAATGGTCTCCAGAGATGCAATCCATGAAGTCTCTTCTGGATCCTCCACGAAAACATCGACAAGGCGAAGCCGCCGTAATACACTTCCCTCCTCCTCTCGCATCCTTTTTAAGTCAGGCTGCTCACATCTCCTGGGGAAGAGTTCACACCCACGTTCACCCATTCCGTCGAACACCTTCCAGGCAGTCCTTGAGCTGTTCGCATCTCGGTCGCCTTGCCGTACTAACACACAGTAGACACGCGGCAAAACTCAAAAGCAGAAGAGACGAACAGTCCATCCCATATTCTCACCCCTCATCATGAAGAGAACATATTTGTGGTCTGCCTGCCATATCGTCGTCCAAGTCGAACACCACCAGAATACACGATTTCCGCCACGCCTCCACCAGATTTTTCGATTGCCCGCTACTGCTTTAGATATCCCGTTGGCTAGCTAAAAAAGAGGAAAGAGAGAAAAAATTACATCTAACAGACTAGCCAACTGGATAGCTATCTTTTCACACTAGCTATCTCCTCCCCTTCACTAGCTATATTTGCCTAGCTAGATGGGCTCTCCATCCACGTTCACCAGTTGTAAAGAATCTGTCGGTTTACCTCTACTTTTGGGAAACTTTTTATTTTTTAGCTAGCCTCTTGTTTTTGAATTTATCTAGAATTATTGCTAGTCTCTTGGAGATGCTCTTACAAGGATTTCTCAGGGAAGGTGGTGGCCGCTTGGCTTCCTCAACCCGGCAAACGGAGCAGAGGCGAGGTGAATGCGGTTTCATACTTTCATGGGCTCACAGTAGGCAATGCGGCATGAATTTGTTTCGAAATCTAGGATATAGGTATATGGTCACATTACATATTCATATTCATTTCTTTCAGATAAATGTCTTGGTAATATTTAAGAAAAAAAATAACATAACTTATTTTAAGTATGAGCCTTCTCAAAGAAAAAAATAATGACTTTCCACTCTTAAATCTCCAAAGGAATAATGATTTTCCACTCATAAGGAACGTCATGGAGTCATGGTGTGGTAGCACAACTTTGCTATGCCAATTTTACCATAAATGAACCTGTATTATGTGTTTATATGTGTAAATAGGTATAATAAATAGTAGATCGCTTTTCCGATACAACAATTTGCTTAGCACGTGCGAACTAAGGCTAAAACAATCCACAATCAAAATGGTCTGACGTGGATGCCTCATTGGCTTCCATTCTATTTCTAGCACGGTTCAGTCACGGTTGGCACAATTTCATAAAATTGCAGGTTTTCGCCTCTTCGACTAGGGCCATCTGGTGCCAGACGACGTCGGTAGGCTCAAGTCTGATAGGATAAACAAATAGCATCTCCATATGCATGGTTTTTTCCGTAAACAAATCAAACCGTGACCTAATTGTGCTAGTACGAAAGCCAACGGCATATCTACAGCAGCGACATGTCATCTCATCTAATTGATTGCAAGGATCATCTTGGATCACACAGCCGTTGTATCGAACGGAGCAATTTACAAGTTAATTCTATGTACCACAAGCAAATTGTTCGCACGTCCAAGTTTGTGTACCATAAGTGCTATTTACAAAATGATATTCTTTTAAATTTTTATAGAACTGTTTTCGTAATAAAATAAATTTCCACCACATGACAGCATCGAAGCTGTAAAGATTAAAAGCTCATCACTATGAAACGGAACATCACAAGGTTACATGATTCTAGGCAATCCTTTGATCCCAACAAAGAGAACTTTCCTTTATCTATGTAAGCTACAACATGAAGCACAGCTTCTTCCACTAGGTGTATACATTGCAGACTTTTGACATCTAAAAAAACAAAATAGTTCCCATCATTTCGTTTATTTTGTCCAACTTTATATGTATCAGAAACCATATAATTCACATGATAAAGAACTACATACAAAACCATACACTGGTATTTCTCGATTTATACCATTAGAAGTTCTCCTTGTGGAAATCAAATCTTGTGTTTGTCTTGTGGGTGAAATCTGCTGACAACTGCCTTAGTTGGGGAACCAGCACAGGCTCACCACAGTAGAACACACCTGAAGAAATATATAGGGTTAATATGCGATGGATCATGGACATTCCTACTACTGGATTTGAGAGGACAGGAAGAACATACCGACGCGCTGGTTCTCATGGCTAACCGCAACCTTCTTGAAGACGCTTCGCCAGTTAGGCCGTGCGAAATGTGTCTTGACACTAGTTCCTGACAAGATATCAACGCCCTTCTTCGCATGCTGAAGTTCTTGGAGCATGACAATGAGAGCAGAACGAGCATCGCCTTCCTGGTACACGCTTGAGCAGTGGTTATGGAGCTCAATGACTCCATCCTTGTCCTTCTCAGCCACTTCGTTCATGACACCTCTGAACCATTCGAATGAGCCCTCTTCCCTTGTCACCCAGTAGAAGTAGGCTCTCTTCGTCATGAAAGGTTTCTTCTTCGCCTTGCTACTGCTCTCAGGCTCCGTGGTTCCAACTGATCCCTCACCCTGAATGTGGTTAAGCACGTCCTTCACAATGCTAATCAAAGGGGTGGCTCCAATGCCCAGCCCGATGAGAAGTAGCACATCGTATTCACGGTAATCTTGTGCCGGTGCACCATACGGTCCATCAACCAAAAGTTTTGGGAATCTAGTGCATGTAAAACAGAAATTATCGTTATTTGGAAGATTTTTCTTTAGATAACGGAAAAGTCCTACCATGAGATGAAGCAATATAATGCATTTCTGCTTTTCGCAAACAAATCAAATAAAGTCCTTTGCACCTTGCTTTCTCGTCCGTGATTCCCTTGGAAAGGTCAGCTCTAAGGAGTCCACTTTCTCCCTCAGTGGGAGGTCGGCATGCCTGGTTCAAAGATTTTGTTATCATTCTGGTTGTCAAATCCATCAAGCAGATAAATTGGATATGTCTAAGATATTATGCAATTCAGGTGCTTACAAAATTCGTAAGCCATGTTTCTTAGGAGTTAATCTATAGAACAAAGCACAAAATAAAAGGCAGCTGGTTCAATTACCTCAGAGAAAACAGTTCTAAGCCGTGAAGTCCAATCACCCCTTGTGCGAATATGAACACTAAGATAATCATCTCCAGGTGCTGATGTTATGGAAAAAGGATGCCTATAACAGAAAGTATTGCTCTTTTAGTTATCTGCAGACTTTATTTCAAAGTAATACATTTTTTCCATAAAATGTGTAAGACCAGCACCATTCATATGGAGACACAGCAGTGCATTTTATGAAGATGTACTGCCCACTACGGTATCGGAAACCAGGTGGCTTCGACATATAAAGAGCCAATACATTCCCGGGATACACTGCAACCTGTTGAAAGCAGAGATGTTAAACCCAAAAAAAGACGGATTCACAACTTCCAGACATTCCAAGGCTAGTTTCAGTTCAAACCCTTTAAATAAAATACAACATAAGAAAAAAGGAAAGATGTGGATGGCGATGGATAGTAGTAATACGTAAGTTGAGGAAAGATTTGATTGATGGTACCTTCTGAATCCTAACTGCATCATGGCTCCTGAACAACCGAAGAATACGCTCACTTACATACAGGACAACAGGAACAGCGAGGTACATCCATGTCTGAAAATGGTAAAAATGAACCATAAGTATCAGTTATGATCTCCTCGCAAAAAAGTACCAATTATGATCATTGGGATTTCTTGTGTGTTCAGGGTATAGACTTTTACCGTCTTCTTGTACCATTTCCTGCTTAGATACAAGCACGTTCCATGGACAAAGAGCAAAGCGTACACAATGACAAACAGGTGGTGGGTAAACCAAAAGGCATTGAAACCAGTCATTTTTTTGAGGGGATTGGAGTCCTTGAGCTTGTTACGTCGGAACCATGGTTGGGCTAATGTAAATGCTATTGCCATGAGCACCACCATGACCACACCTGTCCAGCCTTCAGTTCCCTTTACAAACCACCAGTAATTTGGCGGCCTCTTCTCCCCAAAGAAGGGCTTCATTAGTTCATATTGTGCATCGCTCGCATGGAGCAGCCGGGGAAAATCACATGTCAGATGAGCACCTGCATGCAAAGCAACACCAACTGCAACACCTGCGGCTATGACCTGCACAGTAGTAAATCATAGATTATGTAAAGTCGATATTAGTCTCACAAGTCATATTTTTGCCTAGTTCTCAACTATGTGGCCGAACACATTTTGTAGTGCTAACAAAGGATAATCTTGCCAAGCGTAATTAGCAAGGTAGCAAGATATGCTGCTTTTGTCATAAAGAAGAGACGATTAAACATTTATTCTTCCAATGTCGTCTTGCTCATTCTATTTGGTCTTTAATCCAAACAGTTTCAAACCTATGCTGCCCCATAGTTTTTCACATATGTTTGGGAGTTGGCTTTCGTGTTTATCTAAATATTTGAGACCTTTAGTCCTGTTAGGAGCGGCTGCTACATGCTGGTTGTTGTGGCTATGCAGTAATGATGTGGTTTTTGATAGCAGAAAGATTGACTCTCCTTTTCAGGTTATTTCTTTGATTACTCACTGGCTCCGTTCTTGGGCTATTCTTCGGAAGTTGGGTTTGCATAATTTTATTGCTGTGGCATGTCACAATTGGAGCAGGTAGCCAGCGGGTTTTTTACCCAGGAGCGTGGGTGGCGATCTAGTCTATGGATTGATGGCCCTTAATCCCTCCTATCTTTTGTTTAGTTTTTTTTCAAATCTAGCGTTGGTGTGTGTTTTGATTGTGTGCATCTTACTTATGCAGAGACCGGGAGTGTTCTTAGTACGGTTGTATCATCTTGATGTAATTGGCTGAGTTCAATAAAGCTTTCATTATCTCAAAAAAAATATTGACTTTACTTGATTATGGAAAGCACTACGCAAAATGGACTGGATGATATTCACAACATGGAAAAATCCATCTGTTCAATATTGATTGAATAAACATAATTTTACCTTATGAAAGTTTATATTGTCGTTGAAGGGTACAACAGCTCCAACCTGTGTCTTTGACCGAATCCATGTGATTGTATTTCTGCAGACAGGAAGTAGGACCAAAGCCATGTTGAATTTGAGGGTCTCTGCAGCACCCTTTGCAGTGGTCACACAATAACCCATGATGTGAAATACAGCCCGATTACGGTACTGAATGAACTTCCAAATGAAAAGGGCAATGCAGATTGAGATCCACAGAGCCATAACCCAACTGCGCTTCCAGTTCTCCTCGAGGAAGTACATGAACTGCTGCCAGTAATGACGAACTGGACTCATCTCTTTGTTAGATGCAAGCTTCATGCTAAGAGCTTTGCTAAGTTTGGAGCTGTGTGTCGTCGTTGATCTTGCAGCAGCTTCAGATGGTGACTGAAGCAATAGTGCTTCCAAGTCCTCCATCTGTCAAAATTTTTAATGTGGTTAGGTCATAGCTTGTGCACAATATAACTTTGATGCTTGGAATTGGACATACCTCGATGTATCCCAAGTTGGTAGGGTCCAGCTCTTCCATAATAAGTGCTGTGTACTCGTCAGCTCGCTCCTTGATCTTGGAAAGTTTGTTTGCTGATGCACTAAGGGCAATAATCTGCAAAAGGCATAATCATCCATTTTAATATCCTTTAAACACAGAACATATAGAAATTAGATTTTTCAGTTTTGTGTTTTCTGACTGACCTCCTTAACCTCCTCTGCTGTGAGTCTTCCATCAGCGTTCTTGTCAACCCTACACAACGAGATTGAACATTGTTAAGTATTACTACAATGGATACCTTAGCAGTTAGCACAACAGAAGCATAAAAAGCTTGTTGCTGAATTCTATGCATGAAACTGAGCTACTTTTATGGTGGAATTTTGATTTGATAAATTAATCACATGAAATACATTTGACTAATAACAACGCTAGTGAAGTATTTTTCAGAGAGTACTAACATGTCAAAGAATGTGCGAAGTCGATTGTCAAACCCCTGATCAGTCAATTGCTCATAGAAATCTTTCAGCTCGTCCTTGGTGAGCACCTGCTTCACTATCCCTCTCTTCCTTGCCAATGAATCAAACATTTGCACTGCAAACTCGTCGGACCCATCCATTCCTGCACAATCAAACCAAACCAAACCAAACAACTGAATTAATACCATCTCTCTTAACAGATGTTTTCCAGTTCAAATTCAGTTCAACTTCTGAAAACGTACCAATGCATTTCCCGAATCTTGAGCGGAGCAGCACGCCATCCACCTGCAGCTGATTGAACCGCTTCTCCACCGCAGCCCAGCCGTCATTGCCAACCTTTGCAGTCACAAACTGCAGGCCTTTGAGCGCCACGGCAGCGCTGCTCTTGGTCCTGTCCAACCTCTTCCTCACCCTCTTCCCAGACTGCTGGGTCTGCGGGGGTGGCGCCTTCTTGCTGGAGCTCTTCATCTTAAGCCCATTGGTCACCTGCCTGAGCTTCGACGTCAGCTTGCCGCTCTTTGATGAAGGTGACACCAATGGCAATCCATCAAACCCAGCACCGTGCCCGGAGCCACCCTCATCTACCCCTCTCACTTCTTGGATTGCCACCGAATCGCGCTGCACGTCGAGGGTGATTTCGACGAGCTCGTCGTCGTCCTTGAACCTGGCCGTCTTGGTGCTCCTGTTGCTTGAGCCCAGATTGCCACTGTTTGGGATCAGTGTAGCTGCGTCATCTTGTGACCTTGTTGAATTGCCCTGGTCTGTGGCAGCAGCAACCATGCCTGCTTCCAGGTCAGCCATGTTCTTCTCTACTTGTCCTTACAATTTCTCCTCTTCTTTTTCCTCTGATCAACGGATAATTTAGTTAGCAACCAAGGAAAGATGAACTTCAGTGTGTGAAAGTGATAATTTAGCACAACAACAAAAAAGAAAAAGGTGAAGTCTGGGCAAAAAGAAACTACCAATATAGCGATGGACAAAAATCAGTGAAAGAAAACACTTCACTGTTCATTCAGACCAAAATTATCTATTTTTTTTAAGAAACACTCAGACCAAAATTATCTGCAGTCTAGGTACAGAAAAGAAAATATAAAACTGAAGAAAGAAATAGCAATTTTGAATAGCAGAACTGCCTCTCTTTACGTCTATCAGATCCAGAACATCTATTCCAAAACCCAATATTTGGGAGAGAGAAAATCCAATAAACTAGGATACTGCTAATCCATTAAATATGGGGAAGATAACCCCCAGAGATGTACAGCTTCAGCAGCATTAGCAAGCGCATAGCGCGATAAGAAAAAAGGGAAAAACTTCAAAACTGCCCCCAAGATAAACCAAGAAACTTAAGGATGGAATTCACCCCGAAATGGAACCCAAACCTTCAGCAGCAAAATGCCTCTGCCATCTCAGATCTGGAAGCTGCTGCTTCCAAGAAAATGCAGGAACACACCAACACCCACCCTCTCATTCAACCATCCATTTCTTGGTGCCACAACCCACAAACAGCAAACAAACATGGCCAACAGTAATGGAGAAGAAACAGAAGAACATTTCTACCAAAGAGTACTACTGAAATTGTAAAAACCAAAAACTTATTGACAAGCGGAAAACAAAACGAAGGAAAGAATAGGGAAAGGAAGAATCAGACACACAGCAAGAAAAGAGGAAAAAAAAAAAGGACAAACTTTGCGGGAAGGGAGGAAAGAAACTGTACCTTAAACCCTCTAAGAGATTCCAGCCCAAAAACCTATGAATTCAGACCATGGAGCATTTCTTGAATTCCCTCAGAACAAGAAGATAGGTAAACCCCCCAAGTTTATTGATGCAAACCTTGCAAGGCTCACACAGCTCAGCTGCTCAAGCGACCACAAAACGCTGGAGGATTTTTCTGGAACCTGAAACACACACCCACACCACCACCACCACCAACCCTCCGGCAGCTGTACGAGTGTCCGTGGTGCCGAGAGAGAGAGCAAATGCAATGCAGTGCAGGTGGCCTGGCTTGGCAATGGTAGTAGTCGTAGAAGTAGCAGGAGTACTGGTATATATCAGTACAGTGATGGCCTCGCACAAAACGACACTGGGATAGCAGTGGTGGCTTCACAAGGCAACAAACGAGCCAGTAGTGTGCAGAGGCGCGCTGCTGCTGGTAGCAACGTGCAGCCCGTCCTGCGGTGCAGCTTAGCTACACCACCTATGCTGCGGTGTTCGGACAGCTTGACTTACGCTACAGGCGAAAGTGTAAGCATGTGCTCGTGGTTGTTGGTGTCTAGTGATGCACACTTGTGGAGGTTGCCCGCAATCACTGCGCTCACTTCGGCTTTATCCGGGAGTAGCGATCGACTGGTGGTGCTCCTGCCGCCCGACATGTTGCATATTATAGTGCTGATGCTAATGTTAATGTTATGTTTAGTACTACTACTTTTGAATGATGAAAGGTTAACCGACTCCTTGATTTCCTTGACAGATGAGCTCCAAAGAGTTTGATAATTGCAACGTTGGGAATAAATGAATATTCTGAGACGCAGTTTAGAGACGAATAGATTGATTGGAGGAGGAAGATTGGTCTTTTTGGTTTTGGAAACAAGTACAAATTACCCAATATTGTTACAGTTCCATTTACCCCAAAAAACCTTCATTTAATATCCTGAACTTTTCAATTTGGACGAAATTACCTCCCTAAGGTCCTGTTTGTTTCCAGGAATTTATTTCTAGTCCATGTCACATCGAATATTTGTACACTAATTAGAAGTATTAAATGTAGACTAAAAATAAAACCCATTTCATAACCTGGACTAATTTGCGAGATGAATCTATTGAGCCTAATTAATCCATGATTAGCCTATGTGATGGTACAGTAAACATGTATTAATTATAGATTAATTAGGCTTAAAAAATTTATCTCGTGAATTAGCTCTCATTTATGCAATTAGTTTTATTATTAGTATATGTTTAATACTCTTAATTAACGCTCAAACATCTGATGTAACATGAACTAAAAATAAGTCCCTATAAACAAACACCATCTAACTAAAATTATTTTATTTATTTTGGTACACTTAGTAGTCCAGTCAGCCAAAATAAACAAAATAATTATTGGACCCACATATCATATATCTCACCCCTCTCTATATATGTCAGTTGAGAGGCAGAAGAAGCCAACCCGCCCTCCTCCAGGTCCTTGTCACCGAGGGAGGAGGCCGAGCCGGAGATGGGCTAGCCGGGCATCTGCCGTCGCTGCTCCTCTTTCTCTATTCCCCTCTTTCATAGAATGCTGGCCTGGCAAGCCAAGAAGCAATGAGGATGCCGGCGAGCTAGGCATCAGTCATCATTGCCGCTCCTTTTCCGCTCTTCCCCTCTTGCCTAAGATGCATGTGAGCTAGGAAGCAACGAGGGCGCCAGCAAGCCATGCTTCAACCGCCCTCTCATGTTGCCACACGTCTTTCCTAAACCTCCAACTCCACCTGCGGGCAGCAGGCGACGCAGATATGGCAAGCAACCTAGTAGCAGACGTGCGGGCGACGAGCGGTGGACTAGGAACAAACTGGCAGCTAACGGCTTGGGCACCAGACCTACATGCAGAAAGCACCAAAAGCCAATCGACGCCCATCTGGTGGGGCAGTGGGTCGAGCCATATATCCTCGCTGCCGCTATCCTCTCATCCTCCGGCTCCACGGCATGCCTCTCTGGAGGCCACCATCACCGCTTTCCTCTGCCTCCCCTGGAGGGCGCCATAGCCACTGCCATCTTCCTCTACCTACTCGTGGAGGTCGCTGTCGGCTCGTCCGTCTTCCCTGGAGGGTGGTACTGCCACCGCTTTTCTCCAATCACCCTGGAGGGCAGCGTCAGTGCCACTTTCCTCTGACCACCTTGGAGGGCATTGTTGCCACAATTTCTCTCCACCTACTAGTGGAGGCCACCGTTGGCTCGTCCGCCTGGCTTGCAGGGTGACACCAACGCCACTTTCCTCCAATCGTCTTGAAGGATGTCGTTGCTGCCGTTTCCTCCGCCTGGTCGTGGAGGCCACCGTCGGATCCTCCCTCCGACATGTGAGTCCTTTTTTATGTGTGTGGTTGCCATGTCAAAATGAAACGTGTGCCAGTTTAGTGCCAAAACTGCCTAAATCGGTGTTAAGGGGGTTATTCGTTTAGTATAAAGAGTTGAGGGGGGTAAAATGTTTGGTTTTGTTGCTAACAAGAGTTTAGAAAAGGTAATTCGGACTTTTTCTATTTGTTTTCAGGATTGTCGCTTGTATTATCTCTTCGGTTTTCATAATAGATGGCGTTGTAGGAAATTGGTTTTGTTTATAAAACGATGCTCTTTTTTTATGGCCATAATTACCCCATTTTCCACCGGAACGTAGTTTAGTGATGTGGAAAATTTTATTTTGGTACAGTAATATAAGGGCAAATTATGCGTTCAAATTTAAACAGGAATGCCGTGGTTATTCGTTGGCCAAAGCATGATTACTTTCGAGAAATTCAATCATGGCTAAACAATGCATTGAACTAAGTAGTATCTAACTTTTATATATTAATATTTTTATCCAATCAGATCAATATGGTCCTACTGTTTTCGAAACAAAAAAAATAACTGAGTTGGAGTGCTCTGCATCTGCAACGGCAACTTTGCCGAACACAGAAAAGGTAATAAGAGTCGTATACATGCACACTGCATGCAAATTCTTCCAACATGTTCAAATAGGTCAAAGTTCTTTCGGAATGCGGTTTGTGGAGTCACTATCCCTAAACCAAAATTGCTCACTCCTGGTCAATCCGTCAATGAGGTGCCTCACATTAATATGGACAAATCTAGAAACGGACTTCGGGAACACATGAGACTCACGTGAAGATTTGAGGTAGGAAAAATCACCATTTTATTTTCAATTAACCCATACTGCAATTCAAAATGTTAGGACCTACTTGTACATGTCAGATATGTTTTAAGTCAACTTCTATATACAATTTACTCAACTTTCCTATCGATCTCCATTGATCAGGGCTACAACACAAAACAAAATTATTTGGAGCTTGGTTTATTGAACATGTAGAGACCATAAACAAACAAAATTCTTTTGGATTAATCTTGTACCTGATTTCTATAGCACTACATGTATAAGAATATTTCTCAAAATAATACCAAAGTACTAGAGGAAAGTATTTATAAGGACTGAGTACAAATTCGAAAAGGAAAGGTATTACACTATTTAGATAGATTCATAGAGAAAAACAGTTCATATATAACTTTCGGTTGAAATCTGTTAGAAAAACTTTTTTGTCACAAATTTAAGAAAACTATAGTAGTGGTTTTAGTTTGCTATGGAGGTACCAATAATTGCGAAAAACGACACAATGGCGCTTTCTTGTACATTTACTTAAAGGAACAAACAATGTATTTAATACTTACAAATATGTGGTTTCTCCATTTCTCCCCTACACTTTTCACTAGTGTTAGTGCCAAGAAAAAAAATCTTCACGTCTTGTTAAACCGAATATGACATCTTGGCATATGACATGTTTAATTGTACTGGAGGAGGACTTTCTTGGAGTTCTATTAGGTCAGGGGCAGCACTCAATTGACAAATTGGACCACCCCTTCAATCAATGGGCTTGCAGAAAAAAAACAACTTCAGACTCAATACCTGTTTGGCACAGCTCTAGCTCCATCTCTCCTAGCTTGAGCCCAGTCAAATAGCTTCAGCTTCACCTAAAAAAGGAGTGAAGCTGACTGGAATGTTCTCACAAAATAAACTAGAGAAATAGAGCTGGGTTTAAGTAAAACCACAACTTCACTTCAGATATAGCTCCTAAAGGTAAATTTAGGAATTAGAGTCCTACCAAACGAGATCTCAATTGTGCAATTGAGCTGCATGCCTAGCATGTGGAATTGGGTGGTGACTTTAGACTGTAGAGGTCATTCTCAGCTGCAATGGTTTGGTTGGGTCCTGAAGATTTGCTACATGCATACATACACAATTAATTGGTCCATGCGGCCTACAGATATAGTTGCTATATAACCCAAGGTTTATCATCTGCAGAACAAGAACACAACAAACTTGATTAATGACGTGGGGTTACATTGTTTCTGTATTTGAGAGGTCTATGGGCCAACGCTAAATAACGAGTGAACGTTGAAAGTGACAGCACTGCTGATTTCTTCAACGTGGAGAAAATATGGTGGTTTATGGGTAATATAAACTATATATAAAAGAATTTCTGTATTACATATAGCCATGCATACATTGATTTCTCCCTCTCATTTATTTGAAATATCTAGTAATACTCCCTCCATATAAAAATATAAAGCGTATTTTGTTTCGTTAGGACAAATATTTGACCAATAATTAGTTTACTTTAATATATTATCACTTATGTGATACAAATTGATAACCATTAGTAATATGCCCATGCTAAACGCTACAGAAGCAATTTCATTTGTCTTCAATAACTTCTAAAATTTTATACTAGCAAAAAAATATTTTTATATGATCAATGCAATTGAGTTTCAATACAATTCATATCGTACATTAAATATATTTAATGCAAAGTAGAATAATATGATATTGTGTGGGCACAATAAATATTCATGATAATTAATTATATAGAAGTACACAATATACAAGGGCAATATAAGTTTAAGAAAAATATGTTAAAAAAGTATAGATTTATTCCATTAATTTGTTGTGAGCATAAACAAGTACAAAAATAAAGCAGGTAAATAACTATCCTAATATTTAGCATTTGTGATACACTTAAGAAATTTCTGTGTGCCGTCCTAATCTTTAGCATTTGCGATGCACTTAAGAAATTCTTGTGTGCCGCTAGGAATGTTGCTTTCGCACTCATTTTGTTGGTACATCAATAGATATAGCAAAAATTATTACCTTATCTCATCACCATCCTGCAAATGCATTTATTTATAAAATATAATATAATATTCTAAATGATTAATGCTAGTCGGGATCGACCTTAAAAGCCTGCACATGTAGTGCTTTTTTCCAGGCACGCACGAAGAGATATACGAGACAACCTGACAAGTTACTAAGAAATTTGAATAGTTTCACCATGTACAACAAGATAAAAATTGTTCTCATCTCGTTAATGTGTTCTTTCAAGATCTACATGCATGAATACTAAAATTTGCCGATGACAAAAATGTCATATTTAGAGAGACACGTGTTCACATATAGTCATGTTATCAGCCCGGTGTAAACTGATGCATGTAGCACGAGATGGTATGGATGGAAAAGATAATCACCCAATATTCCACATGAATAGTGATGACGTGTTGTACAAAACAAAGAGGACGTTAGTGAGTAACATTCCGATCAACAATTTACTATCTTCTTGAATATGTTTTCGAATTAATCTTGACCATGCGAACCTACCTTGCTCGGCGGTCAAGAACGTATTTGTACACGATATTCATAGTGCTCTTTCCTGTGGGGTCTACTTTCTTTGGCTTTGCCAAAATCCTTATTGTTTGCCTTGACACACCCCTTGATAATGCAACATACATCTGACCATGTGAAAAACCAGGCTCTGGAAGATAGATCCCAACATTTGGAATAGTTTGTTCTCGTGTCTTATTAATGGTAATTGCGAAACTGATACATATTGGAAATTGCTTCCTCTTGAATTTGAAAGGAAGAGATATATTGTCGGAGGGAGACAAAGGGATCCGTGGGATGAACACCCTTTTGTTGGCATGCTGTCCACCAACAATCTCAAGATCAATTGCATTATCTTGAAATGCTCTTACCATCGGTCTAGTTCCGTTGCACAACCCCTTATTAGGATCATGGTTACGAAGAAGAATCACAAGATAATTGATTTTTACTATTAGCTCATGTGGTGGGAGACCATTTGGGGTGATGGAGTTAAGGAAGTCCAGAGGATAGCTATTGTGATGGTCATCATCAACAAAGTCAAAGTTATGATAAACCTTGGCCTGCCTAGGACATCTATTATCATATTTGCATTAAACCTGTCCACATAATCATTTTTAGTGAATATAATAGCTCGTGTGCTCATATAAGCTGCATAGTGTGCATTCTTTTCATCATGAAGCGAGGGAAACACATGATTAATCAATTCGTGTATTGAATCCTCACTATCCCCATAAGCAATCACAATTTCATCAAGCAAGCGAACGTAATCATCTCTGATAGTGTTCATAGTGTCATTTCCAATCCTAAGGAGATATTCCGAAAACCGTGGATCAGATTGAACCCTCATGTTACGCGACAATCGTATCTTCCTAATATTTTCCTATAAATACGAAATCTGCAATGTTACACGTGTAACAGCAGGAAGAACATGTCTGAAATCACCGCCAAAGAAAATAACATTTCCTTCAAATGGCAATGAACAACCCGTAATGTCTTGAAGAGACCTATCAAGTGTCTCAACAGCTTGACGCTTTGTCATTGCAGTTTCATCCCAAATAATTAAGGATGCTATGTGAAGCAGTTGCAATAGCTATTAATCCCTCGGACCGCACTCTAGCAAGAAGCGCCTTGTAAAGAAACGTCTTTCCGGTGCCACCTGGACCATCGATGAAAAATACCTAGCTTTTCTTATTAGTTACATGATCAATGATCTCATCAAGTCCTTCACGCTGCTCATGATTAAGGATGTGTATATGTCTAATTGGTCTTAGTCCACTGGCACGTTAAGCTCCTCTCTACTTTCTGTCTGTACGTCATTGCAGCATTCACCTGATTGTTGAAAGCAAATATATGCATCATGAAATTATCGTCGGGTGGTACAAATGTAAATTAATAAGAAATAAAAAGTGCCAGTATAACAAACATTACTTATAACTTTGATCTCGGGTAGGCCATAATCCGTGATATTCTTTCCCATGGAATGAAGCAAATCATGTACGTCTCATGGCACCATCTGCTCTACTACTACAGGGTTGGTGTTCCCCCACCTGTGATATTTAGACATTAAAGCCTTGTGAAACACCATAGTGCACGGATATTAGTGACTTCGTAAAATACCAGTATGGTTGGAAATAATCGACGCAGAGCAGATGGCATTTGGAAAGTGGATGCCTCATTCAAGTAGTCATCATGTGACTTGTCCGTCTCCACAAGCCCCATCTTCTCATATGCCTCTCTAAAAATAGAGTACGTGGTACCAGACACTGTCATCAAATCTTCAATGAGAAGCACTCTCAAGTAGTATCTCTCCCTCTTTGCAGGGTGAGCGTACACAACCCATCAATTTATGTGACACAAATTGATAATCATCATAACACATTAATTTTGTTTTGATTATAAATTGTTAGTAAATACTTATCCTAACGAAATAAATATTTCTTATATTTTCATATGGAGGGAATACTTGATTTCTCCTATTACTAAATTATCAAAGTTCTTGTTTAAAATATTAATTGCTACAAAATTTCACAAGTCCCTTGGTTCTTTATGCAACACATTACACAAATGGCGACAACGGATCTAAGATGGCATCTTAAGAAAGTGGCAACAATAGTGTGAGATAATGTCAAAGCCTTCTCACGTGATTTTCTCCTTAATATTACTTCCTCTCCCTCCCAAAATTAGCCTCTACAGTTCAAATTTTATCCCAAACATAACTTGCTAGACATGTAAAAGATAACTTTTAACACTGAACTATCGATACTATCCCTTGACTTAATTTACTATAGTCTAGACATACACCTCGCCGTAAACAAGTTTTTCTACTTCTCTCCCTAATACCTATGTCATCTTGTAAAATTACCAAGTGGTAGTAAATGGTAACTTGTGATTCAGACTTCTTTTTGCAAATTACCAACTATTACTTGATAATTTATTTCGTTGCCTTTAAATTTTAATTGGTATTTTTTGCTATAATGGTTGAGCAAGTCAGAGCAAATTGTGGCACAAATTAGTTACTCCATAAAACGCTCTCACAATGGCAGGGTAATAGGCTTGGAATTAGAATGCTGGAGTACTAGTACTTGTGACGTTTTTGTTTTTCAGTTAAATTAGATACTTGCAAGTATCTAATTGCTGTGGTGGGTCCGAACTCTTCAAAGTAATGGCCTACTTGCTGGATTCTTTCTTGGAATCCTGATAGGGTAAAATTTTTAAGTGTGAATACCTTCTCTCACATAACACCTATGCTCGTTTCCCACATTAGAGAAACAAAACATTTGTTTTATGCTTCCAACGTTGTAATTAACTAGCAAAAACCAGAACTTGTGCCTCGTATCAAGGGAAATATGGTCAATGGTTCAGTTGTACCTGCTAGCTAGGCTGTTTAATTATGTGAATTGTAATTTCTCTCTCTTTCTTCGAACTTCCATGCCACTGCTAGAATAATTTTTTTTAGACCTCAGATTATAAATAAAACATAATCAAATTCAAATGACATTGCAAATGTTAGAAGGTATAGCACTGAGGTTGTTGTAAAAACCACTTCTGTCACTGAAATGTTTTCAGTGCTAGGATAAGATGTTTGTCCTTGGAGTCTTTTCACTCTATGAGATTTTTTTTATCAGATAGCATTGGCCAATATTTTGCAATGTAGTGCTAGCCTCAGCATTCATATTTCTCATTTATATCCATCCAGTGTGTATGTTGGATTTTATAGGTGATTGTTTTTTAAAAAACACTAATATAAGAAAACAATATAAAATAAAAATATATATTAATCAAAAGGGCATCATGATATATTAATAGGAGAGTTTTTCATTTTTTTCTCTTCATAAGAGTTTTTTTCCTTTTTTATGAATGCACATGGGCCTTGTGTTTTTTTTTTCCTGAGACCACCCTCTAAATACGCCAATGTGTCCATCAATATAGGGTATAAGTCATGTGGGGGCATTCCTGTAGTAAAAAAGGTCTATTTATGTAAGTTTAAATATTGGAATATCCCTCAGGAGTGTTGGTTTCAAGGATTTGCACTTTTTTGAGATGTTTTATTAGTGATGTTAATCTGCAATATGCATGCATACATTCAGGGCGTTATACGGAATTTTCCAAATATTATAAGCTCCTCAAATTGCCAATTGCTATCTGAATATGTATAATCTATAACATGAAGGCCCTATGTTATACGCATGATTAAGCTTGGCCAAAAAGAGTAAACACTAAATAGAGTACAAAGTGAAACAAAAAAAAAGAGTTAAGAAGAGGTCAAGGTGAAAATATATGGTAGGGGTATCCAAAGTAGAACTTACGTAAGAAGAGGTCCAAATTAACTGAAATTCACTAATATAACGATATGTATATTGTACAGCTACCTCAGCACGTCATACACAAATGGGTCTTTCGTAATGAAAATACTAGCCACTTTTGAATTATTTTCCTATCAGTCATAAAATAGAATGGCAGGCAGGAAAAATTATTGAACTCAGGTTTTCAACAAACATATGCATGTGCTTGCAATTGCTTGCTTGCATGTTTTACTAACAACTTCTTTTGTTTCTTTCGGTGAAGTTGGCCCGGTCTTTCTTTTGTACTATCATCTACAAATTTGTTTTGTGCATCTGATCAATCCACTACCACATGGAACCCTAGCTAGGTGATGATTGCTGAATTAGTTGGGGGAATAGGGTAGTAGTGCTTTATTTACATAACAACTTTGACATGATTAAGCCTGAGCTTGTTGAAAGCGACAACACACATTATATTTATATTTTTTAATGCGAACTGGTTAATCCATGCTTAGCCAGCTAGGTAGCCAGAACACAACTTATATATAGGCCCTGTTTGGATAGAAGGGTTAGAGTTAGAGGTTAGAGTTAGTTTCTAGCTCTCAACTAACCCTGAACTAACTCTAACCCTAGATGTGTTTGGATGGAAGGGTTAGATTGATAATAAATATACTTTTCCAATCATTTGGCTCCTTTTCAACCGGATTTGGTGTGTAGGACTCATGTGTGGCCTCCTCCCTCTCATGTGTGGAGGACTCATGTGCGGCTCGGGGCTGGCGGCGGCGCTGAGGTTGGCCGGCGGTGCGGATGGACGGAGGTAGCGCGGCTCGGGGCTGGCGGCGACGCTGAGGTCGGCCGGTGGCGCGGTTGGACGGAGGCGGCGTGGCTCGGGGCTAAGGTCGGCCGGCGGGGCGGAATGGCGGAGGTGGCGTGGCTCGGGGCTGGCGGAGCGCTGAGGTCGGCCGGCGGGGTGGAACGGCGGAGGCGGCGCGGCTCGGGGCTGGCGGCGGCGCTGAGGTCGGCCGGCGGCGCGGTTGGACGGAGGCGGCGGCGTGGTTCGACGGAGGCGCGGCGCGGGGAGTGGGGGACGCCGCGCCGCGTGGATCGGCGGCGGAGGTGTGGATCGGGGACGGTGGCTCGGTTCAGTGGTGGTGGCGGTGTGGATCGGGGAGGCGGCGGCTTCCAACGCTGCGGGATCGGGAGGAGGTGGGATCCGGTGCGGGCAGAGAGAGAGAGAAATCTGGCTTCTACGGTGGGCCCCACTCAAACTAGCTCCAATAAGCACCTCTTGGAGGGGCTAGTTCTTTTGGTGGGTTAGATGCAACTAGCCCCAATCGAACCCCTCATGTTTGGATCCTTTAGGGCTATTTGAGCCCCAACTAGCTCAAACTAACTCTAACCCTTGGATCCAAACAGGGTCATAGACACACATAGAAATTTGAATCCATTTATTAATTTACATATCTAACCTATGTCTCAGTTTGGTTTGAAACAAGTGGATTTTTGTAGAAGTTCCATGACAAACAGTTCATTCTAAATGGATGCCTTAAAGTTTCACGTGTTAATCCCTTAAGTTTCTCTTAGAATCACTTTGGTCCTTGAACCTTTTATTTTGCACAAACCAACCCTCCAAGTTTGCTCTTTGGATCAATATGGTCCTTCGGCCAACATGATATTCTTCCATGTAGGTCAGACAACTCAGTATAAATGTGATGGTGGCAAGGCCTTGGTGAAATTAAACACTATTAATATTCTACCTGTATCTCAAAATTAACAAAACATAACCACAACAATATATAGCTGATCCTTTTATAGGGAGTCCTCCATATGTATCTATTCATGCCCAAAATAATAATAGAAAGTTAAATGGGGGCACCTCCAGCTGATTTTTCTGTTATTAAATTGAGACAATAGGGGATTTTTTTTTTATCATTGAGATTGCCATCAAGGCTAGTTAAGCTCTTGCTAGGTTTTCCAGCAAACGCCACATAGCAGGCACAAGGACTAATATTGACCCGATTGAAAGACAAACTTCAAGTAGTGCTTTTGACAAAATACAAAGTTAGAAACCAAAGTGACCCTTAAATCCAGTTTCACTTAAGGAACTGAATTCACTATTCTCACAAACAAATTAAATTAGATGAGACCATCTATGCTGTTATTTGGAAACATTGTGTTTTCATATTCTTATAAAAAATTGAGTCCATTAGAGAATTGTTATGGGTAGTGGGCTCTGGAAAAAGAGGATCTCGTAACAGAGGTAAACCAGAGGCGATTTTTTCCTTGCACCTCTAGAGGGGTGCACCTAGAACCAGCGGCCCTCGAGGAAGGCAGTGGTGGGGTATCCTCGGATGAACGCAGTGACCACCACCACATCCGTGAAATCAATGTTTTTGATTTATATAGTTTATGATGAATAATTGGCATATGATTTACATTGATTTTGATATTTGATGGATAATTGATGATGTGGTGGTTTTCCCCTGTGTGGATCCGATCTGCCTAACCAGGGTGTGCTGGTCAGACCGGTGTGATGTGTGCGGTCAGATCGGCCAGCCCAACAATCTGACCGGTTGACTCCTATTCAAAGGCGGTTCTGGTTATTTCTTTAATAATTTTGATTACTCCATGTTAATGACTTATAGATGATTTCTATACGTATATAATACTGATGTGTGTTAATGTTGAGTTAAATTGGGAAAGAACTTGTACTCGAATATGATTTCTTATTTGATTCATGTGTAGGTGTGTATTGATGGCATGGGAGAGTGTTGCTGATGATGGATCAGGAGTTGACTTAGGCGAATTTGATGTCCCAGTAATCAAAAGATCATGCGGGATGCTTAGGCTACAGAACAATACACATGGCTATGAAGATTCCATGCGACATACAAGAGGGATTTATATGTGTGTGAAAGCGGGTAAAATTCCAAATTTGGAAAAATTAAAGTTTGAATTGTAAAGGGATCAGTTATCTATGTGCCTGGGTAGGTTTCCTAATGGATTAGAACTACTTATCCATGTTGGATATATAGCTTTTAGGCTACTAACTTCAGGTATAGATTGAAAAGGGGTTGAGGTATCTTAATATCGATTTTGTGAGAGTTGAATTGAGAGAAAAATTGGGTTTGAGTTTAGTCAAATTTTGAGAGAGGAGTTCCATTGTTGCACTTTGTAAATATAATTAGGAGCAATAAAATTTAATCTACTTTCAATAGTTCTTCGATTTTTGTTTTTCCCTGGTTCGGTGGTCTCATCGGCAAGTGCGCGGTGGTCAAACCGATGGTATCCAGGCGGTTGGACCGGTGGCGACAACAGGCGATAGTGGCTCAATAGGCAGTCAAACCAGCCGATCTACACTGGTTAGACTGGCAGCAAGGGTGGTTAGTCCGGTGTACAACCAACGGTCAGACCGATCTCTATCAGGTTCGAGGGTAACTTTTAATTCCGCTAAAAGTTCTTTTATTTTTTGCTGTTCCTACCATTCACCCCTGATCACTCTGAAAGGCTTAGTTCTGGTGTTTCGATCCTACGACATCATCACCTTTAACTTTCGCCGTGGCCTACTGCAGCGCCGTGTGCGAGTGCGAGTCGATCTCATTGTGGATGACAGCAACGAGGGGCTGCTGCTGACGCCACGGAACCAGTTGTTGCTATGGCTCAACGAGGATACGATGCCAGCGCCCAAGCGTGACGTCAAGGCCTTCTGTGATGTCATTCGATACTTGGGTGTGATTCAACTATCGTCGTCGCCGCCTTGGCCGGCCAACAAGCTGCATTGGTCCTCACCACCCACAATCCTCGCGAAATTCGATCTGCTGCTGATTTTGTAGATTCTACTTCCTGGTTTGAATAAGGACTACATATAACTTTCAAGACGCTACGCAAAACAGTGGTTATGCATATTTTCGCTAACCATAAATGGAAGCTTAGCAAATAGTTGTTATCTCTGTCTTTATGCTGCTGTTTTAAGTAGTTTTGTTGTTTTAATCAAGTTGTGATTATGTATTTTGTAATCATTTGACCTGCAACTTCTATAAAATTGATTGTAACTTTTAAAAACATTCTGCGACAACACTTTATTATTCGACCTGTTTTAAAAACATTCTACGAGAACACTTTATTATTCGACATGCAATCTCTATAATAATTAAGTCTCAACCCATGCTTTGAGACCCCTGCCCTGCTCATACACGAGAGCACATGAGACCCCTGCCCTGCTCATACACGAGAGCACATTCTCTATAGGTTTATTCCTAATCCATGTTTTTAGAACTAGTGAGTGACTTTTTCTTACGAGACCAGTACTTGAACCATAGTTACACTAGAACGGGATCGCTTATCTGTGATGGGCTGAAAGCCTCATCACTATCGGGTAAAGTCCTCGTCACTGGGCAAAGATCACTGATGTGAGAAAAAATCTCAATCGGGCAAAAGCCCGTCATGGATGGATATTATCTCAATCGGGCCGAAAAGAAAGCCCGTCACAGATGAGTATGACCAGTCAAACCAGCGTAGTTAGGAGCCCGTCACGGATGACTAATCTCAATCGGGCACACCACTGAGCCCGTCGCGGATGACTAGCCATCTCAATCGGGCATTTAGCTAGAGCCCGTCACCGATAGGTTTGACCCCACGTGTTAAGTCAAACGAGTCCCGGTTCGGATGACTTATCTCTATCGGGCTTACTCTAAAAGCCCGTCACGGATGAGATATCCCTTTCGGGCATTACTAAAATGCCCATCAGGGATGAGTCTGGAACCAAAAAAAAAAATTATAATTTGGCTAGCCTCAGGCCTTTGCTAGCCATGCCCGCTGCAAAAATTGATAGAAGCACATATATATAGTCCCATTCCCAGCAACCCCATTCCCAGCATCACCGATTCACATCCACAACACATGCATTCACATCCAATTCACAACCCATTCACATTTATATTCCATCACAACACATTCTTTCACAGCCAATTCACAACCCATTCACATTTATATTCCATCCAACACATGCATTCACATCCAGAACCCATTCACATATACTCCCTCCGTTTCACAATCTAAGGCTTTCTAGCATTGGGCACATACATATAGATGTTAATGAATCTAGACACATACATATGTCTAGATTCATTAACATCTAAATGAATGTGGCAATGCTAGAAAGTCTTACATTGTGAAACGGAGGAAGTATATGTCATTCACATCCATTTTTCTCTCCAAACCGCCGACATGCATCAAAACCTGCAAAACTAAGTTATAAATTGGAACAATTTTATATGTAAATAGGAATGCAAGTATATATAGGGACGAGCTACCTAGGACTTTACTGTAAAGAATTTAATTGTATTACAAAGAATATTTACAAAAATCAAATGTTTGTCGCATATGCATTAAAAATGTTCTACCATTCCGAGACGAGCTACCTAGGACTTCACTCTAAACATCCCTTTCGGTGATAAGATATCATCTAGTATGAATTGTGCTATGTCCTCTCTAATGATTTCGAAGTTGATTTCCGGAATCCTTGAAATAAATTCCTGCATGTTCGGCGCCAAGTTAGTATACATACTTGTAACTTTGTCGTCCTATGTGTGTATAAACAATCGAAGGACACACCTCAGGGTCGAGCAATGTCACCTTGTCTGCGAAGCTCCTCATGTTATGGCGGACATGGAACCCGCACTGGTCGCCAACTTGTTGCTTTATTGGGAAGTCTTTCTTGTGACCGAGTTTGGGATGCTCATCCTTATGCCTCCCACCTCTTGCCACGTATTGGTCCCATGCCTCATTCAAGGCAGATTCGATGACCGACCTATCGTATATTTCTGGCTTGATATTGGAGTTAAGGTAGTGTACCAAACACCACTTCGGCGTTATTACCAGAAGAATCCAATGACGCCTACAAAATTAATAAATTGCCAGTTACATACTACAGCTGTACGTGTCGAGTATTTGAGTATTAGTAGGTTACACGCTTACTGTTGATTGTAGGCACACATAATGAAGTCCTTGTCTTGACGGGCAAATAAGCAGTCCTTGATATAGCTCACCATGTTTGCTTGACCCTTTTTCAGCGTTGTCTCGTTGACGATAGCTGGATCGAGTAAGGCAACATGGGGTGCTTTACGATGGACATGCTTCCAGGTTAACCTACGAGCAAGACAAGAGTCAGGGTAAGCGTAATTTATGGACAGTTACTACCATATCGCGTACCCAGAAATACTTACAAGGAGTAGCACTTAAGGAGGTTGGTGTCGATCGCTCGCACCCTGTAGAGGTCCCATAGATCTTTGAAGTCTACGGCGATGAAGGAAGTAGGCCCGAGGAACGGCTGATCATCGTGCTGGCCCAACATGGAGGTCTCTCTATTAGTCCTCCTTGCGTTGGACTTCTCCATATAGTACCCGTGCAACTCCTTGCATGCAGGGCCCATCTTGAATAAGGCATCGTCTCCTACCAATGGCATGCCCAATGTGAATTCAGCTGGAGGCTTTGGAGGAGCTACTGGCGCCTTGCCAAGATCAAGCTTCTTTGGGGCTAATGGCACCTTTTCGTTTCCTCTCCCCGTTCCAGCAGCTTTTCTGCGTGTGTCAAGCTTGGGTAGAGAAGATTTCGCCCTCTTGGTCCTTTTGGCAGGAGGGGGGAGGTGTGGCCTGCTGTCGACCTCCATACCGTCGTCCCCAAAATCTGTATCATACTGTAATTGGAGATCTTTATCTCTTTCTTCAACAGCAGGAGGGAGAGATACAACAGTTGGATGGGGACGCGTCGGCGGTGGACGAGAACTTGGCGCTAGCCTTGGAGTTATATTTATCTCAATGCTGTGCTTGGGCCATTGAATAAAGGTCCCACGTGCAGCCCCAAGGGTCAGAATCTCGTCATTAGGTGGGTGCGGGATAGTGTAGCCAACCCAATCGGGCTTCACTAAGTCTACTTGAACTTTGGCATTGCCGGCTAGCAGCTGCGCCCCATGCACTCGGGTCTCCGGGGTAGGCTTGAACGCTTGACCCTCTGCGGCAGGAATTGCAAATCCTGGTGTCACCCTGACGACTAGGGTACACGATGTGGGTTCCTGCGATAGATTTATTTGTATCCTTAGTATATGTTGCAATGTATTATGGTGCAAATACAATATATGCGTTATTAAGTTGTTTTTACCGTTATGTAGTCCACGGCGGCAGGGCGTTCAGGCTATTCTACCGAAGCCTCAGTTGATGCGCAGCTGCTACGCCTCTGCGTGGGGCTCACTTATACTATGGGACCGGGAGTGGCATCGGTCGACCTATCCCTGATGCGTGCCTCCACCCGAGCCTCCATACCTAACAGCTCGGCAGTGAGCTCTTCTCTAAGCTCTTCTTTAAGCTCCACCTGAAGTTGGGCCTTAAGGCGTGCAACTTTCTGCACCTTTGAAAGCTTGTGCTTCTTGTACTGCCACGCGTATTGGGGAGACCCAAACTTCCATGGAACATTGGAGCCAATGCCCCTTGTTCGTCCATGGTGTTCTTCGTTTCCCAACAGTTTCGTGAGGATTTCATCCTCGCGTCTTTGTGAGCAGACCTCTTGGGAGTCCTGTCTCTCAGCATTCAGTTCGACCTAGGGTACAGTTAGGACGCGTTAGACGAAGAATACGATACAACATAATGAAACTTATTCTATGTTTTCAGCTTACGATTTTCTGGTACACCGCTTGATCTTCGGGATTTGGGAACGAAAGAGTTTTGTCAATATTCTTCTTCACCCTTGCCCTTGCCCAGTTCCTTGCCCGTTGGACCGGGATATCAGCAAGCACTTGCGGGGTGTTAGATTCCGCTGCAGCTTCATCCTCCTTGTCCCATTCTTTTTGTTTCCCCGCGTAGCCTCTGGTGCCAAGCCGGTGCGGGTGAAGGTTCCTTGCCTGCAGATCCCGGTAGGCCTGGCTTTTTTCCCGAGACTCTTTCGTTGATTTGGCAGCATGGAACTCATCCCACACGGTTCGGCTGATGAATGGGTATTTCCCAAATGGTTCTGGATGGGCGGGGTTGAGGACGTACTCCGTGACCAGCGTTGTCTTGAAATTTTTCCAACAATTCCCCATCTTGCGGATAGCCTACCGCTTGAGTCCTGCCTCAGCCTCTGTAGGTTATTGGAAGCTTTCCTTGAACTGCCTCCAGGCCTCTTCTTTTTCTTCTTGAGGGACCAGATCGATGTGGTCCTTCAAAATAGTGAAGTTCCGCATCCCTCGGACTCCGCATATCGTAGGGAACTTTTTGACAGCTTTCTTCAGAGCCGTCGGATATCCAACATCGTCCACCTCTGTTACGGTGTAGACTTCCTTAGGAATCTTATTCTGGGTCCTAGGATTCCGGCACGAAGTAGTCCCAGTAGTGGTCGTCGACATTGGTTCGCCTTGCTGCGACATGTCCTATGTGACTGTTGCACGAGAAGAAAATACTTTTTAAACAGAAAATTGCATCTACACACATTCTCTGATGGTTTGATATACCTCTATCTCCTACCTGCGTTCGCCTCATCGACGGAACACGAGCATCCATGCTCAATAAGGCCGGAGCAGCCGGGAACTCGACCTCGACATCCGTGTCCCACTCGAACTTGCTATTAATGTCACTACCATAAGATAGTGACAACTGTAGCAAGTTCGAGTGGGACACGGATGTCGAGGTCGAGATCCCGTCTGCTCCGGCCTTGAGGAACATGGATGCAACATATCTGCTGATGAGGCGGACGCAGATAGAACACATAGGCAAACAAAACCCTTCCTATCCTTAGATTGTGTCCAAGATCCCTAACGTTATCATCAGCAAACTCCTAGATTGCGTCCAAGATCATTTCGTTAGGGAACCCTTATTCCCATAAATACAGCAACCAGCTTTGGATACTGAATTTATGGGAATGGTCTGTTCTTATTGAAAAAACCCCAAAATCACAAGTGTATAGGGTCTGTTCTTGAGCAATCATCATTGGCCATTCATCACAAATACATCCATCACAGCCCACAGCATCCCAACATGGCATTTCCCCCAAAAAATCACAAATTAATTCCATCACAGCCCACTGCATCCCAACATGGCATTTCCCCCAAATATCACAAATTAATTCCATCACAGGCCACTGCATCCCAACATGGCATTTCCCCAAAAATCATGCAAAATTCATCCACTGCATAGCAATATCTAATTCATCTAACTATACAATGCAAAAAGCATCCACTGCATCCATACATCTAATTCATCCATACACTGCATCCACAATGCATTAAAAAAACGAGGGAGAGGAAGCGTACCTGGGAGGAGAGGAAGCGGAGGACTTGGAGAGGAGGCCGGCGGCGGCGGGCTTGATGTCGGTCTTGGCGGCGGGCTTGACGTCGGTCGCTGAAGTGGCCGTGGCGTCGGTCTTGACGACTTGGCTGAGAGGAAGGTGGCGGCGGTGGACTTGGAGAGGAGGCCGGCGGTAGTGGTCTTGGGCGTTGGTCTTGGCGGCGGGCTTGACGTGGGTCGCT
The DNA here is from genome assembly GCA_000573905.2 of Oryza punctata. Classification (NCBI taxonomy): domain Eukaryota; kingdom Viridiplantae; phylum Streptophyta; class Magnoliopsida; order Poales; family Poaceae; genus Oryza; species Oryza punctata. Next base: position 15,889,528 of record CM002488.2, read on the forward strand.
GAAGCGGCCGTGGCGTCGGTCTTGATGACTTGGCGGAGAGGAAGCCGGCGGCGGTGGACTTGGAGAGGAGGCCGGATCCACGAGGGCTCGTGGACAACGAGGGAGGAGGCGGCGGTGGATCTTGATCCAGGAGGCGGCGGCGGCGTCGAGGAGGAGGAGGTGGTGGTGGATCTTGAACTGGGAGGCGTGGAGGGAGGCGGCGGTAGTCGGGAGGCGACGGCGGCGGATCTTGAGAGCGAGAGAGAGAGTGAGAGGCGGCGGCGGCAGGGGGAATGGATAAGGACGTGTGGATGAGGATTGACCTAGTAAACCCTAGTCAATCCTCATCTCTATCGGGCAGAGAAATAAGTCCGATGCGGATGACCATCATCCGTGACGGGCGTTATAATGGTGCCCGATGCGGATGACCCTCATCCGTGACGGGCGTTATAACTATGCCCGATGCGCTACTAAAGCCCGTCACAGATGACTTTTTAAAATAGTTTTAGAATGATATTTAAGTTATAATATTCATTTATAATCACATATATTTAACAAATGTCTTATTTATAAAGTTTAAAATTCCTATTAATTTTTTAAAATCATATAATTGACAATTGGCTTTCTCACATATAGTTTGAAATTCCTTTTAATTTTTTAAAATCATATAATTGACAATTGGCTTTCTCACATATAGTTTAAAATTTTGATTAATTTTTTAAAATTGTATAATTGACAATTGGCTTTCTCACATATAGTTTAAAATGGCATGAAACATATGCAATTCATTCATTAAGGCTCCAATACAAATTAAATACATCATTACTGATAACAATTTGGAAATTACATTAGTACAAAGACTTCATTTATAGTGATATGCCTTCCGAATGGTCTGAACGAACGCGTAAGCCACTTCGTCCTCGGGATCATCGTCAAGGTCGATCTGAGGTCTCACATGAAGATTCTTGCTGTATTCTTCTTCATCGACGACGTTGTCCACACCCACAATTCTTCGCTTGCCATCCCTAACGATGTGCATCTTCTTGTTTGCGGGGTCTTTTATGTAGAAAATCTGTTCGACCTGCTTCGCTAGTACGAATGGTTCGTCTGCGTATCCAACCTTGGCCAGGTCCACTAATGTGAATCCTTCCTTGTCGACTTTGACACCAGTGCGGATATTCACCCAACTGCAACGAAACAAAGGTACTTTGAAGTTCAGATAGTTCAGCTCCCATATCTGCTCTATGCGGCCGTAGTATGTGCTCGATCCAGCCTGATCCTGATATGCATCTATACGGACTCCACTGTTTTGCACTGTGCTTTTCTCATCTTGTGTGATGGTGTAAAATGTGTATCCATTGATATCGTACCCTTGCCATGTGTCAACATCCCAAGATGGACCCCTTGCCAATCTTTGTAATATCTCACTTGGGCCATCGGTCGACCGTGCTACACGATCCTTGAACCATTTGTTAAAGTGAGCACTATGTTCTCTGTTGATCCAAATATCTGATCGACCAATATTGTCCCGTCGGACCTTCGCTAAATGCTCCTCAAAGTATGGGGTTACTTCAGCCATATGTTGCAGCACTGCGAAATGAGCCTGCGCGTACGAAGCTTGATCGGGAACAATTCTTTTTCTGCCAGTTGTGCCAACACCTGCCAACCTTCCTTCGTGGCGAGACGCAGGAACTCCGATAGGATCAGTCTCGGCTATGTAATCGATGTAGAACTCAATGGCCTCCTCGGTCGTGTAACCTTCAATGATGCTCCCCTCTGGTTTTGCTCTGTTCCGAACGTACGACTTAAGAATTCCCATGTACCTCTCGAACGACCACATTTCTCTCATAAAAGCTGGCCCACATATTTTTGTTTGCTTCACTAGGTGAACAGTGAGATGAACCATGATATCGAAGAAAGCCAGTGGAAAATACATCTCTAAGTGACACAAGGTACTGACTATATCGGCCTGCAACCCATCTAAGTCTTCTGGATCTATAATCTTCTGACCGATTGCATTGAAGAAGGCACAAAGCCGTTGGATCGTGTGACGGACTTGTGGTGGTAGAATGCCTCTGATAGCAACTGGCAAGATCTGTGTGATTAGCACGTGGCAATCGTGAGACTACATTCCAACCAGCTTTAGATCGTCCAATTTAACGTACTTGCTTATTCTCACGCAATAGCCCGAAGGAACTTTAATATCTGCTAGACATGATAGCATTGCGATTTTCTCATCCTTCGACAATGTGTGGCAAGCTGGTGGGAGGTACACTCTTCCTGTCTTCTCATCCGTAACAGGCTGAAGTTCACTACGAATGTTCATCTCCTATAGATCAAGATGCGTATTCAACCCGTCCTTTGTCTTGCCAGGCATATTCAGCAATAGCCCCAGCAAGCTATCGCACACATTCTTCTCTACGTGCATCAGATCAATGCAATGATGGACCTCAATATCTTTCCAGTAAGGTAGCCGCCAAAATATGGATTTTTTCTTCCACATCCTCTTCTTGTCCTCCTTGCTACGTTTTCTTTTCTTCCCAAACTCATTAGTAATGTCCTTCACCATGTTGTGTATCTGATCTCCGGACAAATCCGCAGGGGCAGACCCAAGTTCTTTCTTACCATTGAAAATTTTCTTCTTTCTTCTAAAGGCGTGCCGTGGGGGAGCCATCTCCTATGACCCATGTGAACCATCTTTCTTGATTTCTTCAGCCACCTACTACGTGTATGTTCCATACAGTCAGAGCATACCTTTTTTCCTTTAACGGTTTATCCAGAAAGATTACCCAACGCGGGGTAATCATTAATGGTGCAGAACAATAGAACTCGTAGCGTGAAGTTCTCCTGACCATATGAATCCCAAGTTTCCACACCCTCTTTCCACAGAATCTCAAGGTCATCGATAACAGGCTCCAAGAACACATCGATATCATTGCCAGGTTGTCTCGGACCTTGGATTAACAAGCACAACATAATATATTTCCTTTTGAAGCACAACCATGGCGGGAGGTTATAGTTCGCAATAAGAACTGGCCAAGTGCTGTGAGAACTGCTCATGTCTCTGAATGGATTCATGCCATCCGTACACAAACATATCCTCATGTTTCTGGGGTCGGCAGCAAAGTTTTTTTTGCTTTCGATCGATATTCCTCCATTGAATTGAATCCGCAGGGTGTCTTAGCAAACCGTCATTCCTTCTCTCTGTGGCATGCCAACGTACTAACTTTGCTTCATTGGGGTTGGCAAATATTCTCTTGAAACGATCAATGATTGGTAGATACCACACAACCTTCGCCGGACCACCCCGCTTTGACTTCTTTCCCTCCCCCGCGCTCTTCTTTCGCTTGTATCGAGAAGCCTTGCAGACAGGACATGCATCTAAGTCCACGTATTGCTTGTGGTACAATATGCAATCGTTTGGACATGCGTGAATTCTCCGGACCTCTAACCCCAGGGGACACAGAACCTATTTTGCTTCATATGTCGTCTCGGGCAATGTATTCTCTTGAGGAAGCATGTCCTTCAGTATTCCCAAAAGTTCTGTAAAACTCTTGTCCGTCCATCTACTACTAGCCTTCAACTTCATTAGGTCTAATGTTGCTGATAATTTGGTGTGCTTTGGCTTGCATCCTGCGTATAGAGGAGTCTCCGAATCACTGACCAACCTGCTGAACTTCATCGAATCTCTCTCGTTCATAGCTAGATCATCAACGTCACGTAACATGTCTTGCAGCAGATCAGGGTCCACATCAACCATTTCACCGCCCAGTGGAGATGGGTCAAACATGTCATGCTCTTCTTCATCTCCTTCATGAGTGTCTGCACCACTTCCGTCTGCAGCTGCACCATCAAAACCCGGATCTTGCTCTCCATGCTTCACCCAACATGTGTAACTCTCCATGAATCCCCGGGGTATCAAGTGAGCGTGTACTTCCTTTTCATCTTCCAACAAAATCTCATTCCTGCAATCGCTACATGGACAACTGTTGATGCAAAAAACACACACTGGCCTAAGAGTTTTGCTTTAGTCTAGTGCAGGTCCAAAATTAGGGTTTTAGATTCGAGGGCGTGCCAGTTGATTTGATCCTGCAATCAACAAGAAAAATATGCAAAGGATGTTAGTAAACGATAGACAATCGGCCATAGGGCTGATTTCATATCGTATGTGACCTAGCCGATGCAATAAAGCATGAATCGGCTGTAAGGTATAAGTAAATATGAAAATAACCCTAAAACTAATATATCGGATGTAAATATTAATGTTACATAATCAATAAATCAATATTACTTTAGAAACAAGCAATTGGGATAGATCGGACTGAACCGAGACAGTATAAATTTCCCAAGTCTAAAGATAACATAAAATAACGATTATATAGAATAATATCATAGCCGATATCTAGATTTAAGTGTGTATCGACTATAGCTCCGATACAATCTTATATTAGGATATTCTCTAGTAACAAATATATTCAACTACAACCAATTAGATTGGTATTAAGCTCAATATATTTATATTAGATTAGATCCTGATATAAGAGGCAGATATAGAACGTTAAACAAAGCATAAAACAAAGTAAAACATCTATATCAAATAAGATCGGCTGAAACTCCGATACTATCCTTATTAACAACCATAAAGCAAATTAGATATCATGATTCTAAATATGACTTAATAGGTTGGACTTAACCAATGCAGCATTAAGTATAAAAAGAAGCATGAGATCTAAAGAATCACACCGATGGTTGCTTTTTCGGGATGGTAGATACGTTATATAACCTAGATTAACAAGGTGATCTAGCCGATATCGACGAAACCCTAAAAGAATCTAGCCGATATAAGTAGATTGCATTGTCGATCTAAATTATATAACATATATGATAACTTGGAGAACCACAGCAAAGAACTAGAGTGTCATAAAGATGTAAGCACTAGTCTTAATGATGTAACTCGCCATGACAAGATATACCTTTTTGCCGAAAATCAAATTGATGTAGCACGACTCGAAAGCACAAACTTATCGAAAATAGAAAACAAAGGTGGCGATGCGCCGAGATTGATTGAACGTCTGTTGTTCTTATTTACAAGACCTCAGGATTATATTTATACCCGAAAATACAAACATTGTCCATCACGGACACGACTCATATTAACCTAATACAAATCCAACTAACGAACAAGTCCCTTAGGCAGACTCTTACCGAGAATATCTATAAGGAAATTACATAAAATACCCTAATTAATAGATACAATTGCCTCCTCAGGACTCTATCCGTGCATGGAAATTCATATGAAACACGCTAACACAACCCGATGACGTATACCGAGTCATATTACCAAAATCGGCTCAATCGGCTAACCCTGTCCGACCCTGATTCTGCCGATCCAGTTCACAGCCGATTCGGACTATAGCCGATTCTTGCTCTGTTTCCGAAACGATCTAATCTCTTCAATCCTCTTCGATTCTATCTTTATTTCCGATACTTTGAATTACCAAATTTGGTCGTCAACAACAACACATGTACTTGTCGTTTCTTCTTATCCTATCCTCCTCTGCGGCTTTCATAAAACTTAATACGCCATCTCTCTACTCCTTGTACTGACGCCTGAAGCTAGTCGTGTACATCCAACTTCGATCCATCACTGAAAAATGAACAAAATATTAGTTAACATCTCATAACATAAGCACTACTAAATTAATAGGAAATGATTAGTACCCTTTTACTTACTTTTATGATTATCCTGTTTTTGTTTGGAAAAAAATTACAAAAATTCGCCCCCTTCAACCTCCCACCAAAATAGTGAACAGTGTGATAACTAATGACAACGGACTGCTGGAGTATATATAGTGTGCAAAGTATATCTCAATCGGGCAAAAAAATATCATCTCTAACGGGCGCACACTAATCTCTAACGGGCACAAATAAAAGCCTGACACCGATAAGAGTTATCGGTGACGGGCATTAAGGCCATCTCAATCGGGCCTTTTTTGGAGCCCGTCACCGATGACATTCATCTGTGACGGGCTCAGTATTTGGGCCCGATTGAGATAGTGGACGACATCTCAATCGGGCCTAACTTTGAGCCCGTCACAGATGAGTGTCATCGGTGACGGGCTATAGGAACATGCACCCCGATGAGTACATCTACAACAGCAAAATTTTAGGTCCGATTGAGATGACTTCGTTCTGACGGCCTACGTTGCCCAGGCATGTGATGGGCCATCACAGATGAGAGGATCTGTACTAGTGTTAGTAGCTTCCCACCACAAGGTATTTATCGTCGTGCTACAAGCATGTTCGCACTTAGAAATAATAAAGAGTAAATGTCTAAGGAACATATACTAACAGTTCCGTGATGGGTTCATTGTTGAAATAAAGCCCATGAAGATTAAGACATATCACCTTCCTAGTCAATCTAGCTAGGGTTCATCAGCAGAGTGGAGGCAAAACTCAATGTGTATGGAGCACATATATAAATATCAGTATGTAGGTTCCTCCATTAAAAGTAGTCAAGGCCAAGGAACTTAATTAAACTATTTTTCTTTAATTAGAAGCCCTATAAAGTGGGACAGAAGAGTAGCGTTTTACTAAAGGCTAAAATGACATTACGTAGAACTCACATTCACTACTAGAGAATGACTCTTTACTACTGGTTCGTAACCTCCTTAATTACCGGATGTAGCAACCGAGATAAAAAACCGAGACTAAAGATCTTTAAGTACCGGTTGAAGGAACCGATAATAAAGATGTATACTAAATAAAAAATATATGTGGGATGTGGGATTCGAACTCAATATCTCTCACCTCAGTCCTCGCGCGTATTACTATTCCACCTACTACCACTACTACATAAACAGCCATAGGTGCCGGTTTTCCCAACCGGCACCTTTTAGGTATCGTCAAAGGTGTCGGTTTAGGAACCGGCACCTATAAGATTCTAGAACCAAAAAAAAGTGGCTCGATGCATCGGCTCGATTCGAGCCGATACATCGAGCAACTCCATTTCATCTCAACGAGCAGCTTAGATCAAAGAACACATCAAGAACATCAACACATCACGGAAATCAACATCAACACATAAAGAACATCTATAAACATCAAGAAAAAGATAGGCTGCCGCCGCCGCCATCCCGCGGTCGCTGTGTAGGCTGTGAGAGAGAAAGAGGAGCGAGAGAGAAGAGAGACAGAGAGAGTGGCGAGAGAGAGAAGAGAGTTGGATAAGGATCGAGAGGCGGATGCGGATATAAGACGCTCGCGACGACTCGATCGGCTCACCCGGTTCTATCGGCTCGGATTGGTATAGGTGCCGGTTTTTTAAAAACCGGCACATATAATATATTATAGGTACCGGTTTTTTAATTAACCGGTACCTATAATATATTATAGGTGTCGGTTCTTTTTAAAAACCGGTACCTATTGTATTAGTACCGGTTTTAATTAATAAACTGGCACCTATACTTCTTAAAGGTGTCGGTTCATACGTGGGAAAAGGCCTATAGGTGCCGGTTTTAGTAGTGTACACATCTAACATAGATAAGGATGCTTTCTTTTTGAACTAACCCTGGAGATATCTTTAGTACCAAGTTAGTAACAATAAGTGGTACTAAAAATATCTTTAGTCTGGATTGGTGTTACCAACCGGCTCTAGAAGATTCTCTATCTTTAGTATCGGTTGGTGTTACCAATCGATACTTAAAGATGCATTTTTAGTACACCAACCGAAACTAATTAAAGATGTTTTTAGGATTTAAACTTTAAACTTTAGAACCGGTACTTATAAAGTTATAACTTAAGTACCTTCTAAATCTAAATATGTAGTAGTGATTCATCGATAGTATTTTGTAGAACCGATCGCTTATCCGTAGCAAAACATACAATTTCTCTTTAAGCATGCATGGTTGTTGTAGTGCTTAATTACAGAGTTGCACGTGTCTGTTGGAAGCATATGCAACCATTTTATCCACCCCATTTCAGCATCTTATCTTGCCAGTTTTGAAATTTAGGACTGTATCAACCATATATAAATATATTGTAGGTACTCCAACTGGTATAGCCTCTTGAATCTATGGGCTTTGGCACCCAACATGACTAAAGAAAGACTTATCGGTCAACATGCCCCCGCCCCACCTAAGTCTCTTTGAATTTTCAATATATATATATATTATAGCACCTAATTAATATTACATATAGTAATTACTAATGAACAGACAATGATACCCAGTTTGAAGTGAGTTGAATTTTTAATAATGAACCTTTTTGTTTTACGGATTGTGTACCCACATATCCTGCTTAATTAGAAAAATGAATATCGTAACCCAAACACATAAACAATCGATCTACACATTTATTTTCTCACTATATTTGACAAGGCTATATAAACAATCACGTTTTGTTTATAGTTGTTTTGATGTGCTAGTCTATAACTATTTTTTAGTTGCTATGAAAAAAGAACTTATAAACGTTGTGATTTGTGTTGCATACCAAATTGTAGTTACATAAAAGATGCTATCCAACTATTCTGTCTCTCTCAATTATTTCATATTTTCCGACCATCATAATTGGCCACATAGATCAAAATAAAGTCAAAATGCCAAACAATCAAAATAACCAAAATCCAAAAACTGTTGTACCAAACCAGGGTATGAGATTTCTTTTGCCCCCTGTTTTCACTCAAGTCCAGCCAAGCTCTCCTCTCTTAGTTATAGGTGTCTTCCAATTCCTGAGATGGCTACATCAGCCAAGGATCCTACCAAGAAAGAACTGTCGATTGTATATCAATGGCATGTGAATGCATAATCAACTCATTGTCACATGCATAGTGGCGCGTACAACGATAGCAGCAAGAAATGGTTCAAGTAGCAAACACGGTTGAATTGAATGGTCGAACTTGATACTGATCAATGAAATGCTGTCCCGGTTGATCTACATGTAAGCATCTCCAGTGATTGATTATAGCGGGCAGCAACAGTAACCGAAATTGCGTGCACGCCTCGCATGGATTGATGAATGATGTATGTATATGGCCCAGCACCCATGTGCTGGTGTACTGCAGTGCGGCCACTCCTTGTCAGCAATTGCATAATTGAAACTAATGGATTAAGGTATCTTCGTTTGTTTGTAAATACGTAAAGCAGTTGTCTATTTTCTTAAACTTTGACCAACAATATTTATTTAACTGCAGTACTTTAGTAAACTAAAACGAGTACCACTAGATTTATCAACAAAAGTAAATATGCATGTCTAATGCATAAATATTTTTTAGGAGAGACGATAGTCAAAAGAACTAAAAAAGATCAATTGCTTTCGTATGTTAAAAAACGGAGGTCGTACATGGATCAACCCACGAGTCCCCCATTTTTCATGTTAAAAAACGGAGGGGCTCGGAGGTTTGGAGATTCCGATTAAGGGTTAAAATGGCCTTTTATCTAATATTTAATGGATAGTTCCTTACAGCAACACCAATGATCTCTCTAAATCTAGCTCTCTAAATACCTATATGATAAGCTAGCAAAAATAATTCTCTCCAGATTTGCTTTGCACTCCAACAAAACTCTCCATATCCCAGTGTCTATATTCCAACTGTTAAAACAAGACCCACATGTCATTTTGCCCCTCTTTCATTTTTCTCTCATTTCTATACCTCTTCATCTCATATAGCTTGGCAAGAGAGGAGACAGAGAAATAGATAGAATGTTGGACCTATGGTAGGGCGCACCATTTGACAAGTGGAAGAGGCTGACCACATCTGGTTACTTACTCACGGTGCAGGTCACGGCTAGCTGTGACCCTAGAGGAAAGATAAAACGACACAGAGCCTGAGACCGTAGTCCAAGGTATCTTTAATTTTGCATATCAGCCCCTATCATTTTATATTTTAGTCCTTATATTCTGTTTATTTATAGAGAACTTCAAATTTTAAGCCAAACACCCTGAAAATCAGAGACAGATATAAAAATCAATCCCTTCCCATCTCCCTCACTCCGTCCTCCCTCTCCCTTCGCTCTTCGGCGCCGCTCGTACCACCATCGATGCTTCTCTCGCTTACCCTCTGTTGGCACCTCTCTCCCTTCCCCCCTCCACCGACACCGCTCCCCCTATCGTCGGTGCAACTCTCCCTTCCCCCCACTGCCGGCTCTACTTGGGAGAAGACTGCGGCGACAGCGGCAGCTCGATGGCGTTGCCCTCCCTGTCCCCCACCGCCAACACTGCTCACCTTACTGTCGGCATCGCTCTCCCTTTCCCCCTCCGCCAATGCCGCTCACCCTACCGCGGGCGCTTCTCCCCTCCTCTCTCCCCAATAGATCTGGCAGGGATAGCAGGCGGCGGGGCGGGAACGAGCTCGACGGCAACGGGCTAGACGGTTCGTCGGCAAGGAGGTGATGACGACGAGGCGGGCTCCTAGGTGCCAGATATAGAGTGGTCAAGGTCATCATTGTTGTGTTCTCCGCTCACCTTGGCAATGCTGATGAGTTGAACACGACAGCGGTGATGGTGGCACTGGAAAGGTAGGCCCCTCTTCTCCCATCTCACAACCGTTGCCCCTCTTGTTATCTGGCCACCGGAATTAGGGGAGTCACTGGGGTTGGCTAGGAGTGTGTGGGCCACACTGTGTCGCGGGGGCACGAGGACACGACCTCCACAAGGCACCGCTTCGCTCATCACGTAACCTCACCTTGACAAAAAAACTGATAAGGTTTGCCTGGCATCGTTAGGTGCCGAGGAGCCTCGTAGGGGTGGGACAGTGGAAAACGTGGCAGCCAAAATCATCGCTGGCTCCTCGGGGCTGAATGGCATGGTGATGCACTGTGAAAGCCTAGAGCGCTCATTTGGCTAGCTAGATGGTTTGGTAATCCAAATGGCAGGGCTGTTGGAGGGAGGTTTTTTCCCTTTGTTTGTTAAAATTTGGTTTGAAGAGTCATTTGACAATGCTCTTAGAGATGCTCTAACAATTTATTCTGATGTTGATGACATTTATTTTAAGATAAAGTGGCTTGTGTGTTTTCAGTTTCTAGAATTTATACTCACTATAATGATAAAACGTGGAATTAGTCACTTATAAATTGCATTTCTTATAATTTCTCTTAATTTTACGCCAATATGCACTTTTGTTTTGGCATGTTCTGCTTGATCGTACTTCGTAAATATCAATCTCTGTTTCCTATCGTCAAATTTCTTTTATTTGTGATGGTGAACTCGAATTTACCAAAGATATGTAGGTCGTTACGCTCTACTAGTAGTTGATCAATCAAAGGCTTGCCCCTTAATTATCCGCTTGCGCCAATATTACCAAATTTACTCGGTGCACAATCATCGCTTGCTTCCAAAGTATAGCTGATAGCTTAGAGCAGTTCAGTGTGAACTTCATCTCTCTTTACGACCCTCGAAGAAAATTTCTTCACTCAAACTATCATGTTTCTTTCCCGTAAACGATGACTCACAAGACACGGAGTCTTTTCCCATTTCTCTAGCATTATTTGCAAGGTATATATATATATCTTCATTGAATAACTTCAACAAAAAGGGAGATTTCTTTCCAGGGATCAGAAAGTCACTATATTTTACATTTTATCCCTTTCAAACAACTTTTTTTACTAATAGATTTCTCTAAAAACTTATTCCAGATGTACCCCTACCTTGAGGTCAAAGTCATTAGTGTCGATGTCCCATGTGTCGGTGCTGGTGTTGTTGGTGCCGAGGGTCGGCACCAGCATCCTCGGCACCGAGGATCGACACCAACTCCCTGAGCCCCTTTTTCACTGTCATCAGCTGTGAGGCCGCAATAAGCCATCATTGGCTGCGAGCCTACGATAGCCGGCCTACCTTGCCATGAGCAACCGCGTCACTGCTCAAGTTTTGTGCGTCGGAGCAAAGCAGCAAGGCCTGCTTCCAATCATCGCATTACTTGTGTAGTAAACACAGCGGTGGCCTGTGGGAGGTTCCCTGTGCTACAGGGCGAGGTGAGAGGACTCTATCGTCTTCGGAAAAGCCGGTCAAGATCATCCACCCTGGCGCCAGCCTAACTAGAGTTCTAGTTAGCCATGGAGAAGCAGGATGACGTTGAGTCACCGATGCTAGCTCGTAGGCACAATGGCAATGGGGTGAGCGAGCTCGATCTATGTTGGCGCCATCAGCGAGTTGAAGCTAAGTCTCTATTGATGTCACCAGCCAGCTTGACCTCGTCCTCTGGCCACGCTGTCCCCGCCTCGATCTTGGTCTTCGCCGGTTGACATCATTGAGCTCACCTCGCCCTCGGTTGGGCCGTCCCCTGGCTCGATCTCGCCCTCTAGACACTCCATCTCAATGCTCAACATTGGTCTCCACTGGAACCAATGGGCTTGGTCTCCACTCACGCCATCCCCAATCTCGGCCGCACCATCCTCGGTTCGTGTCATCCTGGTGCTTGCCTTCGTCCATGCTGTCCCAAACTCCCAGTGATTAGTCTCTGCCTGTGCCACCCCATGCCTTTTCGGTCCACTTCGACATCGATGCCAAGAAGCCTGATGTCAAGCCCCTTGCTCTGTGCCAGGGTCTCGACACGGGTCCATAGAACCTTGTTGTCAAGCTTTCCGACACTGAGCTAGTGATCCATATTCGGAGTTAGTCTCAATTGATTATCCATATTCAGATATTCAATCGAGAAAAGTACCGCAAAACATCTATTATATAAAATACAATTTATAAGTTATCCAGAAATAGGAGACTACTCAATCAATCAGATTGGTTATCGTTTTCTCGATTGGTTGATGGTATGAATCACAAAATGAGACCCTCGCAGTCACTGTCGTTTAGTAACTGCCACTGACAGGTGGACTTTTTTTCTTTAGGTCCACGTGTCAATGGAAATTACTAAGGATGTCATTGAATTCGCAAAATCTATTTCGAGAGGTATCTCGATTTAGACTTAACGAGCGACGCGGACAATTACGTGAGAAGTACTAGTAGCTTTACAGACATGCATGCAAGTAGTTTTGCTATTAGGTTGTGCATATTTTTTTTCTTCTTATGAAATTTTCTCTTAAATTACTTATCCGATCTATAATCCGATTACACCGTTGTGTTCGTAACAATTAAATCTTTACAACAAGATCTCACATGATTATATTTTGATGAAAAATCACAAATTACTTTTATGATATGTCTAAATTACTTTTAGATTTCACTAAGTTACTTCTTAGACATACAAAAGTAAATTCAGTAAAGCCTAAAAGTAATTTACATATATTATAAAAGTAACTTACAACAAAACGAATGTAACTTTGGCATATCATTTGAAGTAAATCCGTTGTAGAGATAAAAACATGACTCTATCTAGAAATTAAATTAATCAGCACAAATTATGGAATTAACTAAAAACAATAATAAAAATAATCACCTCAGAGCATTATGAATGTATAGGAAGAATTTTTAGATTTGGTAACTTATATATATGAAAATTATATATATGATAATTTGTTCAATGAAAAATGGTATTAATTAAAGTTACTTTCTTTTGGTTATAAGGTATTATATAATATATGTAAATTACTTTCAAACTTTACTGAATTTACTTTTGTATGTCTAAGAATTAACTTAGTGAAATCTAAAAATAATTTAGATATATCATAAAAGTTATTTGTGATTTTTCATCAAAATATAATCATATGAGATCTTGTTGTAAAGATTTAATTGTTACGAACACAACGGTGTAATCGGATCTTAGATTGGATGAGTAGTTTAAGAGAAAATTGTATTTGAAGTATAGGTGGATGGTGTCTTTTATAGATTGAGTGGTAGCTGATTTAGACCACTAGCTGTGTAGTCACGTCCCATTGGATTACAAGTAGCCACGGCTGCAGATAGCAGTTTAATTTCTAAAAACAGGAAATTTAAAAATCCAGTTCCCCGTGTAGAACGTGCATTAATTAGTGGCGGTACACTGCAATAAAATTTTCAAAAAATTAAATGGAAGACCTCGATCGCATGCGCCGTTGGCACGTCGCCGTCTCGCACACAAAACAAATTCAGATTAAATAACCTAATACCTCCGACGTAGCTAATCAACGAATGCCATGTTTCACGTCATCGTGTCACAAGCACTACCAATTATCGATCGTGTCGGTCTTCGTTTGGGTTAAATTGTGACGCTTCTTTAAGCTGTCATGACTCTGGCTTGCACTAATCCTTTGATTAGTTGGGATTTTTCTTTTACTCTGACTGGATAATTACGTAGTTGGGATTAAGCTAATGGCGTAGGTGGATTATCCGCACATCGGGAAATGGATGATCATCATGTCAATTCAGTCGCGCAAACGTCAACGCGGAGCAGCCAATTGAGGGTTCCAGCTGCGCCTTATCCATGTTGATAAAACAAAGACTATAAATATTCATTCTGTTTACAAACAATTGATAGTCTTAGACTTTAAGTTAGATGAGTTGTGACATTATTTTTTTATGGTGTCAAAACGAAAAGATTTAAATGTCAAAGTGAATATATGTATTCTATTATATACTTGAAATCCATTAATAGATAAACACTTCTAATATATGTAACATTAATATATGTAATCTTCCTACGAACGTTTCCAAGTCACCATGTGGCGCTTCTACAAACGCTCCGAGGTTGCCACGTGGCATTTTATAGTCTCACCATCGATTTTTATTTAAATTGATGTACCTGTTATTTTGAATCATTAGATTAGATCTATTTGCTTCCTCTTAATATGCTATGCATATTAGTAAAACTGTTTATACCGGAAAATCTTACTTACTACGATGGGAAAAACAAAACCTTTAGGTGCTCTTCATTTGAAAAAAATATACGTAAGTACGATAAAAAACTATTAAAAGATATTGTTCACTTAAAAAAAATAAGTACGTATGCGAGAAGAAAGAAAAGCTATAAGACCCTAAAAATACATGTACGTCGGTAAAAAAAAATTAGACTATTTTTCAAAATACGATTTTCTGTACTAGCAAAAAAAAATTTAATACTCCATAAATATGATCAAGAAAAACGTACAATGAAAAATATGATTTCAAAATATATTTTTTCAAAAGTAGATCTAACAATATATATAGTCACTTTCTATTTTATTTATGCATGCCAGTGAAGTGGTACATGATGAAATAATATATAGTCACTTTCTTTTTATATTTTTTCACATATGTTTGAATGACATGCAAAGGATAGTAAATAGAACTTAAGAGGAATATACATTGTACGAGTGAAGTGGATGACATACGTCATAAATTCAAATTGTGGTTTTTATCATAAATAACACAATGGTCCAAATAGAAAAAAAATGAACGTATGATTTAAAAGTTAAAAATTATGATGACTTAAAATGTATTGTAATATATATATATATATATATATAATTTATAAGTTGTGGTTATTTAAAAATTATTGTTGCAAATATTTTCATAAAGAGAAAAAGTAATAAGAAGAGGAGGTACCGGAAGTGATGAACTTCCCACTATGACCACCATGTAGCGCTCTAATAAATCATATAAATTGTAAGAAAAAAAGAAAAACATCCACCATCGGTTTTCATTTAATCTAGTGGACCCATTATTTTCAATTGAAAATTACCAATTAATTTTATCTGGCCCATGTCGTAATGCCACTACCGGCCAATATACATGCACGTAGGTACGTAGGTATTCCTCCATAAGAAAAAGTATGTACCTACGTACAGTATGTACACAGGTATTCCTCAAGAAAAATATGTACATAACACGCTGGGTCCCACATCCTCTTTTTTTCTTTTTTTTCTTCTCATTTAGATTAGATGGATAACCAAACTAATAATTTAAACCCACATTAACTATGCTTTAAGTTATAAAAATATATGCTATTTCGAGTTGTATTCAAATTAGACTCATGTCATCAAAACATCCATAGAAAATATAAATAAATTGAAAGTATAGATTATTGATAGTAAAATTAGACTTTATTTTTCCAAAATAAAAACAACTTCAAATGTGTGTAGAGTATTCAAAAATTACTCACTCCGTATTGTTACTAAATTTATCATAAATATATTTTCATGTATTATGTGTTTACTGTATTCATATATTATTAGAAAATTTAAGATCAAATATATTCATTTGACACCATGTCAATATCCTTTTTCTCCTAGTTAGGCTTTGTTCGATCTAGCTTATCCAGAGCACACGAAAAGACACAGGTCATTAGTACAAGATTAGTTATTACAAACTTGAAAATGGATTTATTTTTTTATAAAATTTCTATAATAAAAATTATTTTGTAAAATATACACCATTTAGCAATTCGGTAAACGTGGTCACAGTAAACAAAGGAGTAACCAATCCAATAAGCACTTTAGAACTTAACCTTAAATTTATTAAATTTATTACTTATGTACTAAAACTAAATATGTAATATGTACTATATCAACCGTGTCCCCACTAAATCCTATGTAATAAATTCTATATACAGACCACTGTCCACCAGTCCTTAAGTTATATTGCTTATGACACATACATGCACAATGCACCTACTAATTAGTTGACATCCAGTAAGCACATGTGTCATCAAGCATCAGAGATAAAAGGATGATACTAAGTAGGGATGAAAATGGAGCTGATACGGATGGATAATGCTCATACCATATTCGTTTTCATATTTTTTTTGCCGGATATGGAAACAGATACGAATAACTCGGATACGGAAACAAATACGGATTATCTCGAATACGAGTAAGAATCGAATATGATCAGGCACGAATACGAAAACAATTTTTTCTCAGAACACAAAAACCAACTCAACTTCTAATAGAAACAAATATCATAGTATAAAATTAGCTCATTTTATATAAAATATAATATAACTTATATTTTTTTAAAAAAATTAAAATAATACTAATAGTGTGGACTACTGTTAAGAGATGGACTACTATTAAAATCTAAAAAGATGTATCGAAGGTAGTAGAGTTATAAAGAAATGAGGTATGTCTCACGGCTTCTGCGGATATTCGAATAGCACTGTTCACCAGATATCCGTATTATTATCCGTATCTGGCGGAAACCTCGAGAGCATATTCGTATCTGTATTCGGAAGAAAATATCCATATTCGTATCCGTATCCAAAATATCCAAGAATTATCCGCTCCGAAAGGTATCCCTATTCGTTTTTCTCCGGAGCGGACGGAAATTATCCACTCCGTTTTCACCCCTAATACTAAGTGGGTAACCATTAACAAAAAATGATAGCTAAGTTGAGGATGCCACAAAATCACAACAACCAATAGTTGACTACTAGTAGATTGTGAGTATGAGTAATAGCATTCCTATACTCCTACAAAAACTTGTAAGATGCCATGTGATGCTCTAATAAATAGGAGAATATTTAAGAAAAAAAAAGGGAAAAACAAAACATCCAGCCATCAATTTGCACTTACACTGATGAATCCATTATTTTCAATCATTAAATTAGATTTATTTAGGTAATCCCTCGCTCCTAAAAACCAGCTAATCTCTCTCTATGCACGTACATACA
Source organism: Oryza punctata (assembly GCA_000573905.2). Lineage (NCBI taxonomy): Eukaryota > Viridiplantae > Streptophyta > Magnoliopsida > Poales > Poaceae > Oryza > Oryza punctata. The sequence continues at coordinate 15,907,013 of CM002488.2, forward strand.
CAAGAGATGCCAAAAACAAGAAAAGAAGAGTGCCTATATGGTCCACCACGTCTGGTAGTTTTCCGTTTCTTTCTTTGCAGCCCTAAGGTTTTCCTCAATTATGAATATATGTGGCGTCCATGCTTTGCGAGGTTGACGAAGATGCCATTCATACCACACTCGCTAATTTTCTTGAAAGTATTTTTTTACTAACAATGTAAAAGGAAATCATAAATGGTCATATAAATATGTGCACACCCACCCTATGAATACACATACGCGCACCCTACCTTCTACGAGAGAAAAATATTTATCCAAAAAACATGAAAAAGTACGTACATACGAGAGACTACCATTCGCAAAAAGAAACCTACATATATACGTTCAATTGAAAATATCATTTGGAACCATATTTGATCCTTTTTAATTATGCTGTTCTCATATAAATTGTGTTAACAATTAATACAAATTATTTTGAAAATATAGAGTATTCCTTTGTATATTACCTATGAACATGCATAGGTGAAATAGATGTATAATAAAAGAAAAAAAAATCAAAACTCATATATGTTTGCAAGGTTGATGATAGGTAAGTTTACATATAACCAAAACAAAGTAATTTTTGTTTGAAATAATAGACATTATCATTTAGTATATCAAAATCTATGGTCTATTTCATGGTGTAAGTATTTCCTTCTTTTACGGTTAGGTTATGAGGTAATATATGGTTCTTATGTTAATAAGATGACATATGACTTTTTCAGTATTTTTTATAAACAAAAAATAAATTGCTCGCGCATCAGCGGGGCCTTTCTTCCTAGTTTGAATATAAAATAACTTCAATTATAAATCTAATCATATAAAACCATATAGTTAGATCATTCAAAGAAATATTGTCGTTGGTCAAAATAGCATAACTTGTAGTCGAAATCGATAATTAGTTGTGGACGCGGGGAATAGCTTTTAGTTGTAGCTTTATCTGCGTTACGTCAATTTTCATAAGACACGTTTCAGCGTTTATTCCGATATTTTGATTTGGATTTCTATTGATGTGCGGTCGGGTTTCGAGTTTCGGCTCCCTCCATCTTTCTCAGATAATACGGTCAACTTCACAATTAAAAAAAATCGTGAGAAAATTAAGATCGAGGTAGCAACAGGACAACCGAGGAATGATATGACATTTGGTCATTCTCATGGCATGGGAAATGAAAATGATATAACTCACCATCATCCCTAAACTTGAAAGAGGAGCCAAGGGCTTCTCATCTCTAGCATATTTAAATTAGTGACGGATCCAATATTTTTTTTTTATAATCCAAGTATAACCTGGATAAAGACTATCCAGAATCATTGCATTAAGATATATCACATACTCATTAAGATTGATTTATTTTGAAAATAGATGGAATATAAATTGACCCAATTGCATTTTCCGATAACGATGGGATGACATGTCCACACTCTTGTGGTGTGCTGGCAGGTCCAGTAATAGCTACCCATATCAGTGGCCACTGGTTAGTACTTTCTCCATTATTTTGTTTACGTTGGTTAGCTCAAAACTAACCAAAATCAAATATTAGAAACCTTAAGCTTAAGACGGAGGTATATAGAACTGTTGTCTTTCACTTCTTCGATTCCTCACGTATTTTGTATGTTTCTTTCCTAACCATTTATTTACAAACATCACTATACCTGGATCTTCTCAAAAGGGAAAAGAACACAACTCGTGCATGCAAGAGGAGTGCTCTAGATCAAAACAGAGATTAAAAAAACAAGCACAAGCGTTCTTTTATGTTGGTGTTTAATTTCACCTAGCAACTTGCTAAACTTAGTAAAATAGTATTGTAAAATAAAAAGAACTTCAACTATTTCAGTAAAATAGCAAAATGAAAGCACATTCTCTTACGCACAGGAAAAAAAAGAGATTGATTTGTTACGCATATGCCTGAAATTAGTACTAAAAAAACTACTTAGATTTTTTTTCAAGGCACATTCTGTTACGCATGTAGATTAAATTAGGAATAACTGCTTCATCTAATGTACATGCCTCCAAAAATCATGTAACGTTGTAAGTAGGCTCATGAAACAGTACTTATGTCCTTCAGAATTAAAAAAAAATCATTTTACTCCCCACAAACAATTATTCGTTGAAATAATTTAGTTAACATCCAAAATTATTTTTTGCCTAACGTTACACCCCCCCCCCCCCCCAATTCCTCCTCCTTCTCTAGCTTCTGAAATTGGGTCACTTCATCCTAATAAGTAGTACGTTTCCTTTTTTTTTTTTGTCTTTGTATAATCTTAAGTTGAAACTTTGTAGATTAATGTTTACCGTTATGGCTTATGTTTCACATATTTCTCGAATTGTTTCTCACTATTTTCATAGGTTGAAACCACTTGTCACAATTCAAACATTAGAACTGCACATCTTATGGTTCTATAAAACGGACATGTATTTTTTTAGGTTAATTAGGTACGTGCCATTAAAATTTTTCCGGTTTCGAAATATACCATTACTATTTACGTATTTATAACGATGTCACTGCTATAGTATTTGTAACAATGCCACTTCTACTTATTTGAAATCTTAGTGGTGCCACTAATATACGTATTTTACATGTATTGGACAAAAATACCCTTATCTTCAATTCAACATCTCTCTTCTCTCTCTTCCCGTTGCTCGCTCGCCGTCACGCCGTTGCTGCTGCCATCGCCGCTCACTCCGCCGCTGCGCCGTTGCTGCTGCCGCCGCTCACTCCGCCGCCACGCAACCGCTGCTGCTGCTATCGCTCGCTCGCTGCGCTGCCGTCGCGCCACTTGCTCCGCCGCCGCCGTGCCGCTCGTTCCACCGCCACGCAACCGCCACTGCTGCTATCGCTCGCTCGCTGTGCCGCCGTCGCGCCGCTCGTTCCACCGTCGCGCCGCCGCTGCTGCCGCTCGCCGCTGCGCCGCTTGTTCCGCCGCTGGGCCGCTCACTCCGCCGCCGCACCGCTCACTCCGCCACCGCGCAGCCGCTGCTGCTGCTATCGCTCCCTCGCTGCGCCGCCGCCGCGCCACTCGTTCCACTGCCGCTGCTGCCGCTCGCCGCTGCTATTGCCGCTCACCGCCGCACCGCCGCTGCTGCCGCCACCACTCGCTCCGCCACCGCTGTTTCTGCCGCTCGCCGCCGCTGATCTCTGAGCTGTGGAAGAAAGGAGACGGGAGAAAAAGGAAGAAGAAGAAAAGAAGGGTAATTTGGTCTAATTTTTTTCATAAATGCATGTAAGAGATAGGTAGTGGCATATCTGGAATATGTGTAAAATTATAATGGCATGGTTCCAAATACGCGAATACTAGTGGCATATTTCAAAACCGAAATATTTTTAATGGCATGGATCTAATTAACCCTTTTTTTAGGGTTAATTAGATACGTGCCATTAAAATTTTTCCGGTTTCGAAATATACCATTTTTTTATCTTAAGACATGCATGTTTTGAATAAGTAAAAAAAAGAGAGAAATATTACTAGGGAGCAAAGAGAGCCAATTTTGTAGTTTAGAGGCTAAAATAAGCCAAGAATGTTTAGGCGATTAATTAGTCCTATGGTTAAATAGTTTTAGGGAGTAAAATACACGTTTTGGTTTCATAATTATATCATGTTTTAAACTTTTGTCAAAATTATTGGTTTCATTTTTTTACTTTTCAAAATATGTTTATCAAGAAATATTGAAAATAGATAGTTTTCTACTAAAGGAACAGTTTACTTATGATCTTAACAAATATTTTTATAATCATGTTACTATATAAATTTAAAGTGAAACGTCTATTTTTACAACGTAAACTTTCACAAAAATCTAAACCATCCAACATTATTCGAACCTTAACTTTAACAAAAAGGCTAACCCTAGATATTTTAGGGTGTGTTTGGAACTACTGCTTCCCAACTTCCCCTCTTGTTTTTCACTCGAACTCTTTCCGAACCATTAAACGGTACATTTTTTATAAAAAAAATCATATAAAAGTTACTTTAAAAATCATATTAATTCATTTTTCAAATTTTGTATAACTAATACTTAATTAATCATACTCTAATAAACAATCTCGTTTTACGTGCGTGAACCTTCCTCTGGAACACACCATTAGCCTTAGATTAGATTTAAAGTGGATTTTGGGTGACATAACGCTGACATGAGAAATGTAGCCAAAAAAGCTCAAACAGTTCTCAACATCAGCTTCGGATTATACAAAGATGAGCCAAGCAGACCAAGATCATCCATAGCCAATGTAGTGGATGTGTGGAACTATTCTTTTGTCTGACAAGACAGCAAGTGAGAGGAGTGGGTATTCCCCTCCAGTTTGAACGTGTTGTTTTGTTCCCCACCAAAAGATGCTTCAAGTTGGGAGTGCACGTTCTTTCGTTGGTACCCACATATGTGACATACTACGTCACATACCCATGCCTAATGTCCAATCCGACAAACGATCTAACAATTTGATCCAAAAACATAGATTAATCGAGCAGAAAAAAACACATGGCAAATTGGCCCATGCCTTGGATTTGGACAGCATGTGACGCTGTGACCTACCTATATATGACCTCAATCAAATACTTTCTTTCTTCTTTTCTTTTTTTTGTTTAAAAACTCTTCTTGCTTTTGCGCCCTGGACCACTGAAGCCCAACCCTTCTGCCTGTTCCTCATTAAAAAAGTGAGTTGCAATACACTGGTTGAAAGAAAGAATGGAGGTTAAAAAAACCGTTCTTTCCATTACATGAAAGACACAAACTCGTACCTCATGAATGCAGCCCCTGGTTTAAAAAGATGCAGGCCGATCAAAATTCTTTAAGAATGAGTGTATGTACATATATACGATTTTTTTATTTTTTGAATTTTTTAATAATTAATTTTAAAAATAAATCCTTTGAAAACATATTTTCAATATCTGAACCTTTTGGCCGGATCAGCCGACTGTCAAGCCAGTCTAGCTAGCATGGCAGTGTTATTTGACAATGTTATTTAGCTACACCACCCTCATTGACGTGGTAGGATAAAACTGTCACGCCCGCTACGTGTGGCGTGTCGGTGTTATTTTCCCACATCAGGCTGGCGTGGCTAAAAGGTTCAAAATTTGGAAATAAGTTTTGGAGGGCTTTATTTTTAAAATTAAAAAATAAAAAAGTTCAAAAAATAAAATAAGTTCCATATATAGTACATATTTAGATATTTTGACAAGAAGTTGCCGAATCCTAAATTTTTGAAAACCCTTGCTTCCTTTCAAACCGTGATTTATTTCTTAATTGCGCCAAATAGATTGCCTGTTGATCACGCTCAATTCTGGAAAACTAGTACATTTCTCTCCTTCCACACCATCAAGCATACCAGGAGGTCCAACTTGTCGAATGCCCCCTGTAGCTGATCCGAGAACACTACTACACAATACACAATAGATTTTTTTGACGCCACCCCTTTTTGTTTTCAAGCGGTTCGCAAGTGGAACCGCATAGAAAAATAAGAGGACCGGCGTGGGACTATCGCCCGCACGAGAAAATCGATTTTCCCGTGCGGGCCTCCTAATCCGACCGCACGGGATAATCATCATTATCCCGTGCGATCGATTTAAGTGGACCGTACGGAAAAATCGATTTTCCCGTGCGGGCTTTTAAAGTGAACCGCACAGGAAAATACCTCCCTCCTTTCCCTCCCATCCACTTCAAATTTTTCACATCCTCTCTCTCTTACTTTCTTTCCTTTTATTATCTCTCAACTACCCCCTCTCTCTCTACCTTATCTCTTCCCCCCAGTCAACTCCCTCCACACCTTCCACTCCTCCCCCTCCCCTCCTCCCCGGCGGCGGGCCGGCGCGGCGAGCGGGCGAGGCGGTGGCCGGGCGATGCGACGAGCGGGCGCGGCGATGGCCGGGCGTGGCGACAGCCGGGCGAGGTGAAGAGGAAGCGACAGTGGCTACTGGCGGAGGCGCCGCGGCAGCTCGGCTCGACGGCCGCTCGCCCTTGCCGCTGCCTCGGGAGGCCCGCCTCGACGATGACGACAACGACGGCCTCGACGACGACGACGACGACCTCAATGGCTTACCTCGGCGAGCTCGCGACAACGATGACGGGCTTGGGGGAGACGGATCCGTCGTCGGTGGGCGCGGTAGAAGCGGATCCGTCGCCGGCGAGCTCGGGGAGGCGGGCGGGCTCGTCAGCTCGCGGTGGCGACGGCCGGATGCGGGCGGGTGGCGATTTTCGTTTTTTTTTATTTTTGATTTTTTTGGTTCCGTGCAGGTGGCATTATTTGATCGCACGGGATAATCGATTATCCCGTGCGGTCCACTTAACCCGACCGCACGGAAAAATAATTATCCTGTGCGGTCGGTCCGCCCGTACGCGAAAATAATGATTTTCCCAGATGAGGAGCTGCAGGCGGGCCGGGCGACCGCACGGGAAATCATTCCAACCGCCCGAAAAAATAGGTATTGCAGTAGTGGAAGTCCAACCGTGCTCTTAACCACCAGTATCCCAACTCCATTCCTGCTTCACTTGGCAGCTGGAGGCCTAGAGCTATCCACCCCTAAGCATTCTCCAAACTCTCAGGATACAAACAGGTGACTACAATTGCCATCCTCAGCTAGGCAAAGCTTAAGGGTGTATTTGATTGCTAGCCACACTTTACCACAACTAAGCTTACATAAGTTATCGTAACCATAAAAGTTGGTAAAAAAAATTGAATCTACGACATGTGAGATATGCTTTTGAATAAAGTATGGCAAGCCACAACTGTGATTGTGAACCAAACACATAACTAACACATTTCAGCAACCAAAAATATATTGTGACAAAGTGTGGTCACGAATCAAACATCCCCTAAAGTTGTTGATGTGGGCACCCCGGTTTAATAATGTTGTTTGTGTTTAGACATCGTGCTTTTTCTGCTAACAACATGAAGAACTTCATCTTGGATGGTGACATCGTCTACAAGATCAGGCTGCCATATTGAGTGATCGTCTTGGCTATGAAGAACATGATATATGCTGACGATGAAGAGAACTTACAAATTGTCTCGTTCTCTTCTCCATGGCGTAGTTGTACTTCCTAATTAAACTGCATTCCAGACCTGAAAATACCTCCGAGTGCGCAGTTTGAAGACTCTCCCTTGATATCACGCACTGAACGATGATTCTGCAACCTCATGAATGTGACCCCTTTTTACTGAATTACTGGGTTTCAATTCAAGCAGGTTAGGGTTTGTAAATTTGATTTGCTACACTTTTGGGTGGGTGCACAAGTGCAGAGGCAAGACATGTATTTTCATGAACCAGATGAGTTTGATCTTTTGTTGCCACTAGTGATTTTTTTCCTTCTAATGCACAAACTCCAAACGGGTCAATGGAAGAATAAAAAACTAAAAATGTGCACAATTTCGAACAATAGTTTATGCTCCGGCCATCGTGCTTAATTTTGTGGAGCAGGCATTTTTAGGATCCTGGGCCCTCCCACATAGTAGAGGTTCTGCCATATATGTAATTTTATTCAGATACCAGGCATGCATGCATGCCGCTCCATTACTTATATGGCAGGTTGGCAACGGCTGATCTTTTTATCTTTTCAAGGAAGGGAAAAGGCATGTGTTAGTTTTCAACAGTTAGAAGTACAAGCGGTAAGTACAAAGCTACTAAATTTTGGTTGGTGAGAGTCTGCAACAAGTTTTGAATAGCACTAGCACATGACGATTTGGCGCCGTTCCCAACAACATCACATGGCAACTCATCCAAGTGATGAATTTCCTAAGCACAGGTGAGGTTAAAATATGGTTGTTTTAGGCGATGCGTGATTGGTGTTTAGGGTATTGGGTCTTTACAAATTAGATATGCAGCACATGACATGTTTGTTGGCATAGCCAACTCAACTGTTGCCAACACTCTGCAAGGTTTGACTATGTGTAATCCCCTGTTGCCAACAACCACCTGCTATCTCCCAAATTATTGTCAAAATGTAAGCATTTTTAATCTTCCAATTAGTAACACAAAGAGGAGCATAATATGGTTTTTTTTGAGGGAATATACTCTAATATGATTAAAAACTGTGTCATGCATATGAGGTGTTACAGAAACCTGACAAGGTTGTACTGAACCATTAATTATGATACACAATTAATTACTGGAACATTACAGACGAAACCTGACATAAAGAAAGCATAGTGTATCCTGAAATATGAGTAATAATTTGATGTCCTTTGGAAAAAACTCACTTCATTTCAATACACTTGTCATCCTAACAAACCTTACGCTAGGTATAACAAGTTCATAATTACAACCCAATTAGTTTTCTTATAACAAGCATTAAAAGATATTGTGTGAAGTATTAGAGCATGTTCAAAGGTAAAATACAGTATACAATACATGTTTATGCAGAGAGTATAACCCTTACAAGACGATAAAGACATTAACCATTAATCGGAAAAATAATATTTTGTTAATATTCTTTCTTTTTTTTCCACCCACATGCAGCTAAATTTCATTATATAAAGACTAAGAATTATTGTTAAGTTGTTGTTAACCGTAGTAATGATGTTTGTCTCTTTTCTCTTCTCTATTCCATGTCAACAAATATTCCTATTAAGCAAGACTAAAAGTCCAATGACCATTGTACATTCCCTTGGTACTATTGTGGTTGTATTTATTAAGTGTATAAAGGAAAAGTTAGCTTAAAAAACACTTTAAAATATCAGATTGATAAGTATTTTGAAAAAAAATGCTAAAACTACAACTAAATTGAAACAAGGTAAGTATACCGTTGGATTAACAAGTGCAAGTGCTTTCTTATGACGACAACATATATTTTGAAAGTGTTATTTTTCAATCAAAGTATGAGGCTGAGGACTGGGAGAGTACGTACTGGATCTTATGATGCAAACAAAAGGCCATTGTCCGCGATGATGGAAGGTAATTAGGAAGAGGGGACGATGGCTGCGAGGGCACCTAATGAATCAATCAATAATTCAATCGAAGAGCTCCACAATCAACGTAGTACGAGACTGGTGCAATCTCAACATAGATCGATGCATGACGGCCTGGCCAGCGCTGGACCTGTTGTTGGTCGTACGTACCACCAGAACAGACGCCTGGAACATCCAATCGGCGACCATGATCATGATGATGTCGCAGCAGCAACCACCGGAGCTCACCTCATCTCATTTGCGTGCGTGACAGGACAATGCAAGCGCCGTTGATTGTGGCGATGCCTGCATTTTCTCTGACCCAGCCCAACCGTCGTCTCTGCCATTGATTATACGAAGATATCTGTTCCAACTTCCAAACAGTTCAGCTCATCAGGATATATATCTTAATCTTATCTTTAAGTACTTAAAAAATTCGTAACTTTTCTTTCGTCACCCTTTTTTTCGATCGCAGAGTGGTTAATTAGACTTTTTTTTCTAGGCCGAACGTGTGTGTGCGGGCTGAGGCGGAGAGAAAGGAGGAAAGTGCACCGGCAAGGGATACAAAATAGACTTTTTTCACTAAGGAGATTTATTAGACTTTAGATTTTTCTGGGCCAGTGCTTGCGGGCTGAGGTGGAGGAGAGGCTGGGCTAAACACCTTTTTTTGTCCGCAAGGGAGAAATATTAGACTTTCAATTTTTTCGGGCCGAATGTGTGGGCTGAGGCGGAGGAGAGAATGGAGGAAAGTGGGCTAGCAGGGGATATAAAAATAGACTTTTTTTCCATCGGCAAGGATACTAATTAGACTTTCAGTTTTTCGAGGTCAGCACTTGTGGGCTGAGGCGAAGGAGAGGCTAGGCTGAACATGGGCCAAAAAGAAAAAATGTTTTTATTTAGATTTTTATTTACATAAATATTAAAATGGTGTTTGTATTATTCAAATTAGCAATTGACCTCTGAAAATTTTGAGAAAATTTCAGAGTGTAATTAATCATGGATAATTTAACAAAAATTAAATCCAGCCATGTAATTATATTTCTCACACTTAATTTACTTTACTTATAAATTAATTTACTTCTACATACCTACTTTATTTTGGAAAAATTGTATTTTTAATTAATTACATAATTTAATTTTTTCTCAATTTTCTCGTCTTTTCTCCCCGTTGCAACGCACGAGCAGTTTTTCTAGTATATATATGTGTGTGTATATATATGCATATATATATATGGATAACTACTAGATGGAGCGTAGGATGCTACTAATTAGATGACGCGAGACACAACGACCCCTATGCCACAACCCCACCTCCCCAGCGCATGCTCCCATTCACTCACCCTCACAATTGATAGTAAAACTTTTATTCATTGGAGAGAGTACAAAATAGGTCTCTTATAGAGCAGTGACATCATAATAGGGGAGTTAAAATTTTACCACTGGACGGTACGCACATAAGGTTAGAGCAATAAAGGATACCCGGGATTTGATACGTCAGTGTTTTTTCCACTGAATAGTATAAAAAGGGTAATATTTTACTCACCTTCCTGCTCATCCTCCCATAAGTAATGTTTTTACTGCAGTATTTGTATCTATTTATATTAGTTGCTAGCACAAGCATGACCCACGATTCCCCATTCTCTCATTCCTCATCCTAATTTTTCGGATCGAGTAACTGGCATACATGACGGCAGCGATGAGAGAGGAGCGACACTAGCGACATCGATAAGAAGGCCTCCGATGATGAGGACATCCCTTCCAACAATACAACCATGCCTATTGCACAACAAGGACCAATGACTAGAGCTCGAGCTCGTGAACTTAATTATCAGGTAAAGTCATTCCTAGCTGCTATTTATACAAGTTCTCCTCAGAATTGGGTGCTACTAACTGGTTGTTGTGATCTACTTGTTGCTAGGAATATGGGAGAAGAACCAGATCGCAGACAACACTAGCAGCGGTACTTTGATAAAGTCAATGCTCTTCACTCCGGAGGACAATGGGGGCAAATGAGTACTTGTTGGAAAGATCTCGTCGTATACTTTCAGCGATGTCCGGCCTCACCATCAGATTTGACCGAAGCTGCTCACAATGACCAAAATAGTTTTCACACAAGAAACTTGGGCTTGGGCCTTGTATCTTTATAGCCCATTAGGGGTCCACAAAAACTAGGGTTTGTTCCCACCTCATATCCTGGTCATTCTACCACCTATATAAACACCTAGCAGCCACCATTTTTCATTTTGGGTTTTGTTTAGATGCAAGTTTAGCTTCAGCTACTTCCTTGTACTCGCGTGTGTCGGCTAGACCACCCGGATACTTGTATTCAGAACCCCACCTTCGTGTGATTCAGTTTTATCATTTGACAAGTGCCGTGAGCTGTTTCCTTGTCAACTTGTTCTTGCTTGTTCTTCGATTGCTTGCAGGTTCAAGGTTGTTCTTGGCACGGCAAGAACAGCAACAAAGTGGAGTTGGTGTACCGGTTGCTAAGGCGCAGCACCCCTGTGGTAGTTGTAGTCGGACCGCCAACGTCATCTCCTGCCCCAAATCGAAGTTATCCTCCTCTCATCGAAAGATCGGGAACCCCCGTTGCTGTATCAAGTGGTATCAGAGCTCAAGTTGCTCGGTGAGAGATTTTAACCATCCTTTGTTTTTTACCTACAGCCCATAAAAACCACAAAAATAGGTCAGATCCAAAATCACCAAAACAAGTTGAGCCTTTGCTGTTCTACTTAATCTTTGCATGTTGAGTTCTTGGTTGCATTGTTGGTTGAGTGCTGGTTCTAGTAGTTTAGTCCTTTAGAGTTTCGGGTTCTGCTCATGTTTTTGCCACCACAAACACAGCCACCATCACCTCAAGTATCATATCCATTCCGCTGCCACCATCACCACCATATTCACCACGAAATTTACCTTCAACCCCACCAAATTTTCGTCCACCACAACCAGCAGCACCCTCATCACAACATCAGCCACCCCCAAATGCATTTATTGCTGCCTCCACCAACAGCCAACCCTTTTGCAACTTTGTGAAGTGAATCAGCCCTTCCCAAGAAATCATTTAAGTGCTCTCACTTTTGGCTTGTTGGCTGAACCAAGTAACTCCAACCAGCCCACTTTACTTCATTGTGTTGACTTGTTGGCTGAATGAAAAGAGAAGAAGTGGTTTCTGCTGTTTTGAGTAATTTCGAAATTTATTGAAAAAAAAAATTCAGCTTTCAACTAGCTGTACCAAAAAAATAGAGAAAAGAGGAAAAAGGAAAGAAAAAAAAACAGAGGTGAAAAAAAAAAACAAGAGAAGAGAGGAAGTTGTTGTTGCTGTTTTGTTTGTGTTCTTTGGTGCTATTTTCAGTGGCTACGCTTGTGATTAGGCTCGCATCTCTAACAGGGTTTCACCTAGGACCAGCACGATACCATCTTTGAGCAATTATTCAACTTACTTTGATTAATGTGGTTCTAGCTGTGCCTTGATATTCTTGCAGCCACCTATAGCTCCACAAGTTTTTATCTACTACATCACAGAATTGTGTTTGTTGTCGGCTCCGGTACTGCTAACCATTGTTGCTGTTCTTGCTGGTAGCCAACGCCTTCTCCATAGCAAAGTAAGAACATGTAAGAACTCGTTTGGATAAGTGTGGGAGAAATGGAGTTGGACAACACATAGTTCCAATAGTTGATAGGACATATTTCTTGTGAATTGTTTGCTCCCTATTAACCATGTCAGGAGGTTCCGGGGAGCACCCTCAACATTCACCACGTACAAAGGGCATCATACAGCATTTTGAGCGCCAAGTGAGGGAGCATGCTGAAGGACTTGATGAGGATGTTAGGGTCGCCAATGATCGCCTTGGTCAATTGGAGGCTGCTCAAATTAACACCAACTCTAAGCTTTCCTCATTAGAGAGGTCCCTTGCGGATGTGAATACTTCTCTTGCAGGTATCTTGAACACGTTGGAGAGGATGGGCCAAGGTGGTCATGATGGGCTAGCTAGGCGCCACAACATTAGCCATGATGCTATCAGCAGCATCGCAGCAAGGGAAGAAGTGGACTACGCAGCTGACACTGAGCTTGATGAGGAGGTACTTGGTCGTCCACAACGACAACAGCGCCGCCCGCGCCATGGCATGGGCGCTCCACCACGACGGGAGGTACGTGATAATGACGATTCTTTAGGAAAGATCAAGTTTACCATTCCTTGCTTTGATGGAAAATATGACCCTGATGCATATCTTACTTGGGAGTTAGCTATTGATCAGAAATTTGCTTGTCATGATTTTCCTGAGAATAAACGTGTTAGGGCTGCTACTAGTGAGTTTACTGATTTTGCATCCATTTGGTGGAGTGAATTTGTTCGTTCCAATCCAAATAACACTCCCCAAACCTGGGATGCTATGAAAAGAATCATGCGAGCTAGATTTGTTCCTTCATATCATGCACGTGATTTGCTGCATAAATTGCAACAACTTAGACAAGGAAACAAATCTGTTGAAGAGTACTATCAAGCATTGCAAACAGGAATGCTCCGTTGTGGTTTGGTAGAAAATGACGATGCTGGTATGGCTAGATTCATGGGTGGGCTGCACCGAGAAATTCAGGACATTCTAGCTTACAAAGAATATAATTCAATTAATCGTTTGTTTCATCTTGCTTGTAAAGCTGAAAGGGAAGTGCAGGGACGAAGAGCTAGCTTCAGGACTAACATTTCTGCAGGTCGTGCTAGCTCTTGGACACCTTCCAATACTGCTGCACCGACAACTCGAGCAGCGGCACCATCGTCCTCAAGCAACAAGTTGCGTCCCTCCACAACAATCTCTACACCATGCCCGAGTGAACCAACAAGAGGGGTTGCTGCCACACCTTCCAAGAGCTCATCATCAGTGGCATCATCAGGAAGGACAAGGGATATTCAATGCCTACGCTGCAAGGGCTTTGGTCACGTGCGCAAGGACTGCCCAAGCACACGTGTAATGATCGTGAGAGCTGATGGTGGGTATTCCTCTGCTAGTGATTTAGATGAAGAAACCTATGCTTTGCTTGCAGCTAACAATGCAGGAGAAGGTGACGCGTCCCATCAAGATGAAGAACACATTGGAGCCGAAGCTGCGGAGCACTATGAGAGCCTAGTGGTGCAGCGCGTGCTAAGTGCGCAGATGGAGAGGGCTGAACAAAATCAGCGTCACATCTTGTTTCAAACCAAGTGTGTGATCAAGGAACGCTCTTGCCGCGTGATCATAGATGGAGGGAGCTGCAATAATTTGGCTAGTGCTGAAATGGTCGAGAAACTTGCATTGAGCACGCAGCCACACCCGCAGCCCTACTATATTCAATGGCTTAATAGCAGCGGCAAGGTAAAGGTAACACGATTGGTAAGAGTACATTTTTCCATTGGTTCTTATCATGACTCAATCAATTGTGATGTTGTGCCTATGCAAGCATGTTCTATGTTATTAGGTAGGCCATGGCAGTTTGATAAGGATTCTTTACACTTTGGCAAAACAAATCAGTACTCTTTTGTGCATAATGGCAAAAAACTTGTGTTACATCCTATGTCTCCGGAAGCTATTTTAAAGGATGAACTTGCTAGAGCTAGCAAACAAAAAAATCAGGAGCATACTAGGAGCGAGAACCAGATTGTGGCTAATGAACTTGAGAAGCATAAGAAGAAACCCACCAAATCTGTTCATAATAGTAAAAACGAGATTAAGCTTAAGGGATCTTGTTTCATTGCAACAAAATCTGACTTGGACGAAGTTGACACTAACATTGCTGTGTGCTATGCTTTGGTTTGCAAAGAGACTTTATTTTCACTTGAGGATACTCCTATTTCGTTGCCTTCTCCAGTCACTAACCTTTTGCAGGAGTACGCCGATGTCTTTCCAAAGGAGGTGCCACCGGGGCTGCCACCAATTCGAGGGATTGAGCACCAGATTGACCTCATTCCTGGGGCCTCCTTGCCAAACCGTGCGTCATACAGGACCAACCCAGAGGAAACAAGGGAGATTCAGCGTCAAGTACAAGAATTACTCGACAAGGGGTATGTGCGTGAGTCTCTTAGCCCTTGTGCTGTTCCCGTGCTTTTAGTTCCTAAGAAAGATGGCTCATGGCGCATGTGTGTGGATTGTAGAGCAATTAACAACATCACAATCAGATATCGTCATCCTATCCCTAGGCTAGATGATATGCTTGATGAATTGAGTGGTTCACTTGTGTTCTCTAAAATTGATTTACGTAGTGGTTACCACCAAATTCGCATGAAGTTAGGAGATGAATGGAAAACAGCTTTTAAAACTAAGTTCGGCCTATATGAGTGGTTAGTGATGCCCTTTGGTCTCACTAATGCGCCCAGCACTTTCATGAGATTAATGAATGAAGTTTTACGTGATTTCATTAGCAGATTTGTGGTGGTATATTTTGATGACATTCTTATATATAGCAGATCAATAGAGGATCATCATGATCATTTGCGTGCTGTATTTGATGCTCTACGTAATGCACGTTTATTTGGTAACCTTGAGAAATGCACATTTTGCACAGATCGAGTTTCTTTTCTTGGCTATGTTGTGACTCCGCAGGGAATTGAAGTAGATCATGCCAAGGTTGAAGCCATAGATAGCTGGCCGGTTCCAACATCGGTCACACAAGTGAGAAGCTTTCTAGGACTTGCTGGGTTCTACCGCCGCTTTGTGAAGGATTTCAGCACCATTGCAGCCCCACTACATGAGCTTACCAAGAGGAATGTGACATTCACTTGGGCTGCAGCACAAATGAATGCATTCGACACTTTAAAAGATAAGTTAACACATGCACCTTTGCTCCAACTTCCTGATTTCAATAAAACTTTTGAGCTTGAATGTGATGCTAGTGGGATTGGTTTGGGTGGTGTGTTGTTACAAGAAGGCAAACCTATAGCATATTTCAGCGAGAAATTGAGTGGACCTAGTTTGAATTATTCTACTTATGATAAGGAATTATTTGCTCTAGTGCGAACTTTGGAAACATGGCAACATTATTTATGGCCCAAAGAATTTGTTATACACTCTGATCATGAGTCTTTAAAACACATCCGGAGTCAAGCAAAACTGAACCGTAGGCATGCTAAATGGGTTGAATTTATTGAATCTTTTCCATATGTCATCAAACATAAGAAGGGAAAAGAAAATGTCATTGCTGATGCTTTGTCTAGACGTTACACAATGCTTTCCCAACTTGACTTCAAAATTTTTGGCTTGGAAACAATTAAAGAGCAATATGCACACGATGATTACTTTAAAGATGTGTTGTTGAATTGCAAGGAGGGAAAGACTTGGAACAAATTCGTTCTCACCAACGGGTTTGTGTTTAGAGCTAATAAGCTATGCATTCCAGCTAGCTCCGTGCGTATGTTATTGCTGCAGGAAGCGCATGGAGGAGGGCTGATGGGACACTTTGGTGTGAAGAAGACGGAGGATATCCTCGCTGATCATTTCTTTTGGCCCAAGATGAGGAGGGACGTGGAGAGGTTTGTTGCTCGCTGCACAACATGCCAAAAAGCTAAGTCACACCTTAACCCTCATGGTTTGTATATGCCTCTACCTGTCCCTAGTGTGCCTTGGGAGGATATTTCTATGGACTTTGTTTTAGGATTGCCTAGAACAAAGAAGGGGAGGGACAGTGTCTTTGTTGTTGTAGACAGATTTTCTAAAATGGCGCATTTCATACCATGTCATAAGAGTGATGATGCTACACACGTTGCAGATTTGTTCTTTCGTGAGATCGTTCGCTTGCATGGAGTGCCAAACACCATAGTTTCTGATCGGGATGCAAAATTCCTTAGTCATTTTTGGAGAACCTTGTGGGCTAAGTTGGGGACTAAACTTTTATTTTCTACTACTTGTCATCCCCAAACTGATGGACAAACTGAGGTTGTGAATAGAACTTTATCTACAATGCTTAGGGCTATTTTGAAAAAGAATATTAAAATGTGGGAAGAATGTTTGCCTCATGTTGAGTTTGCTTATAATCGTTCACAACATTCTACTACTAAGAAGTGCCCTTTTGAGATTGTTTATGGCCTTTTGCCCCGTGCTCCAATTGATCTTTTGCCCCTACCAACTTCAGAGAGGGTGAATTTTGATGCAAAACAACGTGCTGAATTGATGTTAAAACTGCATGAGATCACTAAGGAGAACATAGAGCGCATGAATACTAAGTATAAACTTGCTGGAAGCCAAGGAAAGAAACATGTTACTTTTGAACCCGGTGATTTGGTTTGGCTGCATTTGAGAAAAGATAGGTTCCCTAAATTGAGAAAATCGAAGTTGTTACCTAGAGCTGATGGTCCTTTCAAAGTGCTACAAAAGATTAATGATAATGCATACAAGCTTGAGTTGCCTGCAGATTTTGGGGTTAGCCCCACATTTAACATTGCAGATTTAAAGCCATATTTGGGAGAAGAAGATGAGCTTGAGTCGAGGACGACTCAAATGCAAGAAGGGGAGGATGATGAGGACATCCCTTCCAACAATACAACCATGCCTATTGCACAACAAGGACCAATGACTAGAGCTCGAGCTCGTGAACTTAATTATCAGGTAAAGTCATTCCTAGCTGCTATTTATACAAGTTCTCCTCAGAATTGGGTGCTACTAACTGGTTGTTGTGATCTACTTGTTGCTAGGAATATGGGAGAAGAACCAGATCGCAGACAACACTAGCAGCGGTACTTTGATAAAGTCAATGCTCTTCACTCCGGAGGACAATGGGGGCAAATGAGTACTTGTTGGAAAGATCTCGTCGTATACTTTCAGCGATGTCCGGCCTCACCATCAGATTTGACCGAAGCTGCTCACAATGACCAAAATAGTTTTCACACAAGAAACTTGGGCTTGGGCCTTGTATCTTTATAGCCCATTAGGGGTCCACAAAAACTAGGGTTTGTTCCCACCTCATATCCTGGTCATTCTACCACCTATATAAACACCTAGCAGCCACCATTTTTCATTTTGGGTTTTGTTTAGATGCAAGTTTAGCTTCAGCTACTTCCTTGTACTCGCGTGTGTCGGCTAGACCACCCGGATACTTGTATTCAGAACCCCACCTTCGTGTGATTCAGTTTTATCATTTGACAAGTGCCGTGAGCTGTTTCCTTGTCAACTTGTTCTTGCTTGTTCTTCGATTGCTTGCAGGTTCAAGGTTGTTCTTGGCACGGCAAGAACAGCAACAAAGTGGAGTTGGTGTACCGGTTGCTAAGGCGCAGCACCCCTGTGGTAGTTGTAGTCGGACCGCCAACGTCATCTCCTGCCCCAAATCGAAGTTATCCTCCTCTCATCGAAAGATCGGGAACCCCCGTTGCTGTATCATCCGATGTGCAGGTGGTGACCGGTGGCCGGATCCGGCCACTAGGTGAAGACTGGCCAGCGTGGTAGAGGTGGTGGCCGCGGTGTTCAACTCGTGTGGTGGTGATGGACGGCAGCCCTGGCGACCGACATGAGCTGTACCTCACAGCCAACCGTCGATGGGGATGGAGGGGAGGCCGACGAATGACGGCGTGTGCAGCAACAGCGAGGATGGAGAGGGCTGGTGTCGTTCCTTCGAGTCCTTGACTCGTGGCGACCATAGGCTCGGGGATGGGAGGCGCTGTTGCAGCATGAGCGAAACGCCGCCTGTGGCAAGTCGTCGGATCCAGATATTTGGTTTCTTTTCTGTTTTCCTTTCTCTTTTTCTTTTCCGTTTTGCACAAGGTGTGAAGAATCTGCCTGCTTCACCGTACCTAACTTTTTATACGTGTGTTTCACTGTATCATTGGATGCAACAGGACGTACTATATAACCAAATTAAAATTCATACATCACGGTGGAGTAAAAATAATTTTCCCAGTAAATAGAATACACATGGAACACAATTATTAAATGTTGGATATGGAGTGAATCGTGTCAATAAAAAAATTATTGAACGATGATTGATTATGAGAGTTTTAATTTGCATTTCATTCTCCTGGGGAAATTACTGTAGATTGATGGGAGATTTGAACTATACCTAAAAAAATTACCGAGGAAAGATTTTTTTAAAAACAAACTACTGAAGGAAAGATTGAAAAAAATAACAGTGGATTAATCTGAGTTTTGAACCTTACCGTACATAAAATAAATAGATTAGTAAAGGAAAGATTATTCTTGATTGATGCAAGATTTGAACTCTTACCCATACTAAAAAAGATCACTAGATATGGACCGTGAGGAATGGAAAAATCTTTAAATCCTAGTAAAAGTTTATATATACGCAATCTGTTATCACGCAACCCAGCTTTATACACATATAAATTTCGTAATATAAGGATCTCTATTAATTCGCATTAAGTACTAATACGCAATTTAATTATGCTATAAACGCCCGCGTTGAGATAGCTTTCCATTTCAATATAAAAATCCAACTCCAGTCATAACCCATAATATACTAAGGACTAGAGAGTTCTTCATTATCATACATCAAGTAATTTTTTAAATGCAAGCATTTTTCGGTGAGTGTTGCATAAAAAATAATGACATCACCAGAAAGTCAGTAAGTAAAATTTTAACTCCAATAAACCGCGATATGTCCAGAGGCATGCCAACCACCTCAGATAGTCAACACGAAAAATTTTAACTCCAACATCGATATGCGGAGTTTACTGATTGTTAATGACAAGTAAGTTTTTAACTGCATAATTTATTTTAGGGATATCCTGAGTTTGCTGCACGCTTGCACCATCATATACTGCTTAATCTTTTAACTACGTTTGTTTCAAGGAGGGTGGGTGGGAGACTGACAGGGGAGGGGGGTTGTGTGTCGCGCCAATTTGTTTCCTGACGCGCAGTGCTTGTGTGTCGCGTCATGTAGCGTGACCGTACATCAAGCTCCTCACAGCTCGCAATCCCACGATCGAACCCCCGAACAACACAACCTGCGTGAAGTTTGAAAAGTAAATTGGAGTTAAAAATTAACTCACATACATGAGTTCTGCGTATATGGGCTATGCAGTTAAAATTGCTCTTCCCAATCTATGGAGTTAAAAATTAACTTATATCTATTCTATTCTGTGAGTTCAGGTTTGATGAGCCTGGTAGTTAAAATTTTCTTCGAAATACATGGAGTTAAAAATTAACATACGTTTGGTATGCCTGTGTAAGTTCGGTTTTAATGGGTCCGGTAGTTGAAATTTTGTTTCCGTATCTACGGAGTTAAATATTAACTTACTTATGTAATTTCTTTGTGTGTTAGTTGCGGATGGGTCGAGTAGTTAAAAAATTGCTTTGAAATCTTTTGGAGTTAAAAAATAACCTAAGTGTGTTATCTGTGTGTTTTCCGCTTAGAATTTGAAGAGTTAAAAAATAACTTATGCATGTGTGAGTTCGTTAGTGGGTTGTGTACGTAAAATTATGTTTCGGAACAAAAAAATTGATTAAACAGTTACTATTAGGGTTTATCGTTGTCTGGGATTCTTGTTTCCTTTGTCTTGTGATATGGCTTTTTAATCGCTGGTTAATAGTTAAAATTTAACTCATCGTGTAATCACAGCCATGTTTTAAATGTAAAATAAAAATTGAGTTTTACTTCTACTGATTTTATTTATGAAATATTGTAAGAAAAGAAATCAAAGCATTGGATTCCGATTTGAAGGGGTTTTTAAGAAGGTAATTAAGACCGAGCAAACGGGGTATTAGTGATGAAGATTGATCCGTTATATCGCTAATTCAAAACATAAGGTACGTTCTTGTGTCTCCTTTCTCCATTTTCGTATCCAATATTCATCTGAACATCACCGTGGTTAACGAAATTGGGACGGAGTCGTGCGACGTGAACTCGTCGGTGACATTGCAATCTTCGATGTCTTGTCCGCGAACGTCGCCGCCATGCGTGGACTCATCGGATATGCACACCCCTGCAAAAGAGATCAGCCACTGCCACGAAAATAGCTATTGTTGGCGTAGATTAGAGGACAAACAACGTTGCCCAGGAAAAAAAATCAGACCACAGGAGAGAATAACCATGGTCTAAGAAATTAGAGCTAAGACATCACAGAAGAACTTGGCCCATGAAAAATTCAGAACTTCAACGATCCTTTAGTTCGAAGAAGAAATACGCAGAAAAGGCTGAACGAATTTTGACAAGACAAAGTCCACGCAACACAGATCCATGCAAGACACATTTGCAAGCTGCAGCCGGATGCAGCGCAGCAGGATGTGGACTAGCGAAGCAATCCAAAGAACATCGAAGAAACCCAAAGAAATACATGAGATAGATCGCTACACAAGAGTCGGCAGCACTGACCCCCTAATCCGCCGCCACGGACGCGTATGTCTCGCTGCCTCGACCATGCCGGTGTGGATCCAGCGGCGGGGGACCACCGGAGCGCGAGGGGAGTGCCAAGGCCACCGCTTCCTCCGTCCACGAACTGTCGGCGCCTTCCGCAACCCACTGCTCTCCACACATCGTTGTCCAGGATGACCATGCCTCCCTGGAAGTCGGCGCCACCTCCTCTACAGACCCAAAAAAAATCGGTGAATAGTGAAGGGTGGCTGGTTACGGTATGGTAAACTAACTTATATATATTAATATTATTTTCTAGTAAATAATTTACTACTGAGGTGGCTGGGAAAACCGAGTAAAAAAATTACTCTCAGGAAAGGGGTGGGTTGCAAGGGGGGCCGGGCTGGGGTGGGTGTGTTTTAGCTATAGCACACACTTGTATGGTATGTTATATATATATATAATGGTTGGAGTAATTAAATTGGCATAGTGTGTAGTTTTAGTTATAGACCCATGTTTGAGGAGCTTAATATTGATTCTGATGTGGCCTAGCTTCTAATTAAATTCTGATGTTCCAACTTCCAAACGGTTCTATCAAGGAGCTCATCAGGAATATAAATGGTTCTATCAAGTTCTTACATAAAGATAAAGATCATAGCAGATTCTTCTGGGCAAGCAGAACCCCCACTGCTGTACATACCACAGCCGAGAAAAGACCATCCCGAGACCTCAACCGCTCCTTCCATGTCAAGGGTTCAGAGACTTTCCTCAACACTGCTTCAAAGTTTTTTTTGGTTTCATCTAGTGTGCCAGAATTGTCTATCACTATGTCTGCTTGTGACTTCTTCCAGTCCAATGCAAGCTGCGCATTGATCCTATTCCGAGCTTGTTCCTCAGAGCACCCATCTCTTGACATCAGCCTCTCAATCTGGGTCGCTTCATTCACCCACACAACAATAACAGGATGCGTCCATTGGTCCATCTTTGTCTCAAACAACAGAGGAATGTCGAGGACGATAACCTTGCATCCTTTTATCCACAGTTTTAGTATCTCCCAAAATATCCCAGATGAAATATGTGGAGCCAGAAGACTGCAAGTAATCAGGAAGATTAAAAAAAATAGCTATAAATAGCCTATCAGCAAATAATGAATGAATGTCCTCCCTTCTGTAATGCAATCTAACACTCCACACAAAAGGAAGTACCAGGTGTGAGCCAATCAACAGAAAATGATGAAGGAGAACCAGTAATGGACTCAAATAGTATGTGTTTGCTAACACTAAAAACGAGAAATAATACAAATGCAAGTAACAAATAGCTCAATGAATTAGCTAGAAAGTCAAGTTCGTGAGCATAGTAGATTCATTAGAACCAAAGATCATATGAAAATGAAATATTCCAGTTGACGAGATGTACCAGTTTAGAACTTGGCGTTTTTCTGGGTCAGAAAAGACAATCTGTCCTAAGCGAGCACGGTCAATTTCTCCATTTTCTAATAGAACATCATTTCCAAAAGCTTCTACAATCTTCTTCCAACGTCCAGTACCTTTCTGTACCACATTCTGCAAATGTATAATTGCTAATCAGTACAAAATCTTGCAACGAACATTGCGGCCATATGCTAGTATGCCACTTGATCAGGGTATATTGAGAACTAATACACATGCAGCTGCAAGTTGAGTGTAACTCTTGCTAAAATATCAAAGATAGTCTGCATCACAGTTCCAGCTAGAATATCAAAGATAGTCTAAAGTGGTTCTGTCTGCCCCAGAATCATGATACTACCCAAGGAAGCCAAAAGTTCTATAGGTAAAGCCTATTGGAACAGCTTAGCTGTGTTTCCTGTAGAAAGGTCCTAATGTTGTCACTAAGTACGCAATAGCCCTCAAATTACTGTCAGTCTACAATCTATGTTCAAAGGCCTCCAGTTTTGAAAGTACAGAGAAATAAAGTTTGAATATTTTCAAATTGACCGGTTTAGTTACTCCAAGCCCCACCAACTTCAGTTGAGTTCAACATGCATGTGAAAATAGTATATAACAAGGATAATATGCTAAGAAATAAAAGAACTCGCCTAGTCATGCTGTACAGGCTTTACAGAAAACTGGTGGCAAAATACTTTATAGGCTGTGTTCTTAGGTGAGGGTTGGGAACTCTCACCTCCCACATGGAAAACGGAGCGATGGATTTGTGCATGATTAATTAAGTGTTAGCCAAAAAACTTAAAAATGGGTTAGTATGATTTTTTAAAGTAACTTTTCTATAGAAATTTTTTTGCAAAAAATACACTGTTTAGTTGTTTGGGAAGTGCGCGCAGAAAACGAGAAAAGGGAGGATGGGAACTTGTAGAGCCAAACACGTTGTAACTACTGTCAGTACCTGTTCAATCCAGTTCCCTGTTAATTCGTATTGGCAACCAGCCAAAACAGTATTGATTGGGTAGTGGTACCAAAGCTTCATCCAATTAAATCAAGTAAATTGGGTTAGACCGTGATAAAACAGGTGATCAACACTAGCGAGAAGAGAGCAACAAGTCAACAATTCAATCCTAAAGTGATATATTCCTTGAACCTTTACACAAGGTTGTAAAAAAAACAATTATTCCATTAAAAAAAAACCCTACATTTGTCATCATGCAGTAACTTGATCATAGTCTTCCATTCTAATGACATATACACCCAACAGAATAATTGTGAGTTTGATATGATGGAGCTTTGGTTACTTACCCGAGCAACAATGTCAGCATCAACAACGGGAATGCCGCTAGCCTTGAAGAGGTTGGAGATGGTGCAATTTCCAGACGCAATCCCACCAGTCAATCCAACCAGCCTCATCCTTTATGTCACTCCTACATTTTTTTTAAGACAAAAATTAACAGGCTGAAAGTTTGTATTACCCTTTAACAACAATCTAAAGCCATCCCTTTAACAATAGGTGAAACCATTAAACCAAACACAGCAAGTGATACTAATTTGAGCATCTACAAGAAAAACTTTACAACTTTACAACCTTCCTCACTTCCTGCTCGTCGCACAACAGCAGCAGCAAGGGCGGCGCGGTTAGTAGTACTAAAGGAGGGGTTAAGGCAAAGAGAAAAAATGTGGTGCTCACCGGCGAGGCTGCGGCGGAGGGAGGCTGCAGGATGCCGGCGGGATGGAGGTCGGCGCAGGCGGGCGGCGGAGCTCGCGAGGGGAGAGGGGGTAACTCCAAGAAGTTCTGTAGCTGTTGCTGGACTAGTGAGAGGCATGGACACATAAGATATTTGTTTTCTCAATTGCTTGCGTGGCTCTTCCACAACACCTCTTCCATTTCTGCATTAGGCCAACAGGGTCATTTTCTAGCCAGTGTGTTACATGTGTTGCAATGGCAACTGGATTGAAACTTTCGAACACAAGATCTTTAACATCATCATTGCTCACAGTATCCCAGAAGTGAACTACAAACCTTGTGAAAGCGTCTTTGAGATTGCAAAAGACATTCCGCGCATCTGTGAGATAACTGTAAAACGCATCAAAGGCTTCAGCCAACCACCTTGGCCCGAGTTTTGTTCGATGAACATTTGGGCAGTAATTATCACTGAACTTAACTGGAATCTTTGGAAGATCAGTATCAATGTATGTTTCCTGACTTCTTGCCTGAGTCAGGAAACTCGCCAACCTTGTCCTTGATCACAATCCCCTTTAGCCAACTCTGAGAAGCAATTCCAACCAGGCATAGATACTTCCCATTGTGCTTAATGTATTGTTGGTATGTTCCAGCCCTAGGACATTTCCACGACATTACACCAGAAGGTGACTTGTACCTTTTGTCTGTGTGAACGTATGTCCAGAATCTGTGGTTGGCTATGCAATCCTTCATGTTCTGAAGGAGTTCAGATGGATTCTTCAAGTCTAGGTCGAGCGTAGAAAAATTCTGCCAAAAATTAACACATGGGAAAAAGTTAGAGGAAACTACTTTTTTTTTATAAACACAGGAGAATTGTGCTTCATTTCATTAAGAGGAAATTACTTTAACATGAAACAAATCAACATAACTCCTCAAAAGGATTAACATAATTATGTTTCTTCTATGGTCATTGAGGAAATGGCACGATTGAGGCTAGCAGTACAATGTCACCGGGCCAAATCCAGAAAAAACTATATTCCTTTTCATGAAAATGCGACAATTTTTTACCTGAGGGATAGGACTGGATGAAATATCAGGTCCTATAGTTGGCTGTCCTTGGTGGTCAAGAACAACTACATTTGGCGATTTGCTGGTTCCACTCTTATCGTTTGGATTCGTCCACTTTTTCCGAATGGTTTCATCATTTATGACAGCCTTCCCCTTTCCCTTTTTTGGTCCCATGTCAACCTAATATAACCACCTGTTCAGACACAAGAAGAAGGTTGTGAATAGAGTACCCAATTTAATGACAACAACTGAAAATATAATTATACACGTACTACTTCTATACATCATCATAGATCACATGTATATAAACATATGCTTGGGACTGAAATTGCACAGCCCAGTACCTTTCGGAACATACGGTGAATGGACATTTAAATTTTGCACGGTGCTTTCTAACCAAGCACAACTGGAATTACGAGGCAAACATGAACATTCGTGCTAGATAGATTTTGAACCACAAACTGGCATTCATGACTGGAAGGTATTGGTATATTTTCTGCCGTCTATACAAAACTATTTTTGTTCTATGGAGTAAATTAAAATGGCAGGCTGAAAAACCTCAAGCCTGAAATTTTTTCCTATGACGTTTTTAAGATCTAGCATACTTAACACAAATACAACATGCATGCAAATTAAACAGGAAAAACACATATACATGTCCAACTCGGAAACAAGTGAGCACATAGTTTTATCACATTTCCCACATCTAAAAAACATAATTCTCACATGCAAATTAAGAAACAGAGAGCCTATTGTAAAGCTAGGCCTTCCCAGTACCCTAAGAACGCATCCTACAATTTGATATGAAAGTAAAGCATTCGAAGGTACCTGGCCAATATCCGCACAATTAGAGATTGTCTCGGATTTTTTTTTTAAAGGACAGGCTAAGTACGTAGCACCATTGGCTTGAAACAACCAAAGAAGTTCGAGCCCGAAGCCTACACAACGGTGGATATGCATGTAGAAATCAAAGTTAGTTAAGCTAGGTCATGATGATTTGCCTCTTCTCGGCATCCTACTTTGGTGAACAGATCATAAACCCAAACTCCTAGACCTTGCTGTAATTTCTTCCCACATTTCATTTACCTGAAGAAAATCTGAAGCAAACCCGGTACCCGATGAGACCAGATCCTGTTGGCGAGCGCCGGGAATGCTGGTCTCTCCCCTCCTCCTGTACCTCCTCCCACACACGATGGACGCCTCACAAACTCCGATCCTTCCCCCCCTCCCCCACCAAGGAACCAACCCCTCCTCGCGGCTGGATCGAGCTCTCTTACAGTGGCCGCCGCCACCGCCTCCGCCTCCGCCTCCGCCGCCGCACAACCCCGCAAACCTAACGCGCTCACGCTCGCTCTCCCCTTCCCTTGGGAGCGAGAGCTCTCGATTTTTTCCCCCCTTACTTTTGCTGTCGAGGTTTTGCGGAGCGCGAGGAAGGGCGGGCGTGGATGCAGAGTGGTTGTGTTTGTGCCAGTGGCCTCCTCCTTATACCCTTGCCTTTGCCTTTGCCTTTGCCTGTGTGCCAACAAAGAGAGCTAGCGCTAATCTTAAAGCACCGTATGTACGGCCGCCTCATCTTATTCCGCTTGTACACCGGGTCCGCCGCTTGGTGTGATTGGTGTTGACCACGGACGCCTGGTCTCGGTCGTGTGGTTGTTACTCCCTTCGTCCCTTAATAATTCAGTTTTTTAATTTCTTTTTATTTATTTATAAATTCATTTCTATAGAAATTATTATATCAGAGTTTGTAAAAATAAAAAATAATTAAGTTGGGAGTAGATAAAGTGAAAAATAGTTACATTGAGATTTGATAAAGTATGGTTACTCTAGTATTTTCCTTATATTGGTATACGAGTGTGATGCGTGAAAAAATAACTTATTTTATTTTAGGATGGAGGCAATATATTCATCCTACAAATACTATCTCCATCTAAAATAAAATTCATTTTTCACTTATCTTACAAATTCCAATAAAAAATCAAAAGAGGTAAAATACCCCCATTTTATCAAATTTCAATGTAATTATTTTCTACTTTATCTATTCCCAATTCATTTATCCACTACTTTTACAAACTCCAATATAATTATGACTGAAAATAGACTTACTTTGAACAAACGGGAGGGGAAAAATAAACTTATTCTATAGGAATGGGAGTATTTTACTTCAGTTGGCATAATATTGATTATAAGTTATAAGGCGTATTAGAAATAAAATATTGATAATAATTTATGGGATAACCTTTTTATGTACATGTTCTTAATGATTCAAAAGCTAACAATAAAAAAACTACAATAAAAAACTTAAATTTAAGTTTTAAAATTTGAATTTATAAGTAAGTTACAGTGCACTGCCTACTTCCTCCGTTCCAATAAAACCCACCTAGAATAGGATATGATATTTTCTAATACAATAAATCGATATATCTTTATCTAGATTCATTTTAGTAAGAAACATTATATCCTATTTTAGGTTAATTTTTTATGAGATGGAGGGCTTAACGGCTTTGGTGCCGACTGTGTTGTGGAGTGGAGCGCCAAACCAACGCAGCCCGGCCTCACGGCGCTGCGTAGACTGGACGTACAGGTTGCTTCGCTGCGCTGAGAGAAAGGGATCCGGAGTGGTAGATGTGTATCTCCTGTGCGGCCAAGACGGTCAGGCGAGCGCACAGGATTTGATTTTGGTGGGGATCGCCGGATCGGTACAGGGCCAATTGGCCATGCTGCGTGTTTGCTAGCTTTGACCGGTTGAGTGCTTGTGCATCCTGGCCCTCCTTTCCGCGGAAGAGGTGCATGCGATTACGTGACACGGCCGAGTGCCTACACCTTAAATGATACTCCCTCGTCCAAAGAAGTTACTAATAACATGCTACCTCTGTTTTATATTATATAAGTCATTTTATTTTTTTCCTAAATCAAACATCTTTACACTTAATCAAATTTATAGAAAAACAACACAAAAAACTATCAAAATATGTTTAATATTAGATGTAATGAAACTAATATGGTATTACAAGTGTTGATATATGTTTTTATAAATTTGATGAAGCTTTATAGAAGTTTGACCGATTTATAATATAAAATAGATGTAGTTTCTTTTTGGAAAAACGGATGGAGTATTATTATTTTTATCTCCAAGATAAAAGAGAAGTTAACTAATCTGATGTGTAACAAAGATCAAGGAATGAAGTATGCATACATGCATACTTATGTGCAAAATGTACCGTGGAGATGGGGAGTAAAATGCAAAATATATTGATTGGGAAGAACGAATGATTTGGATCGCACATTTCGAATTGAACAGCCCACAATCGAGGTTCCATGGTTTCACCTAAAGAGGAAGTTCTTCTAGAAACTTTTCCTAAACTTGCTCCAATTTAAAGATGGAGTAGTGTCGCACGTAAAAGATGGGGGCAAAAGCCCATCTTTTGACTGCCAAGATTACTTTCGTTTACAAACACGGACTCAAAGATTACTTTTGACTGCCACCGTGGATTCGGGATTACTGCTCCCTGTGTAAAGCTAAACGCAGCTACGCCCAAAGATGTAACGAGAAATTTAACTAATATACCACTCAATATAGATGGCTTTAACAAAATACCACCCTCTATATTGTCCTTATAAAAATATCACTTAATAGAGGGGCTACTTAGCAGAATACCACTATTGATTATTTTAAGGTTTTTTTCATTCTTGTTTATATTTTTTCCAGACTTTGCTCACGAAATGACCGAAATACCCCTTATTGTATCGTCTCTCTCAACTCTCTCTCGGGCGCGCGGGGCTGATGCCACCACCGCTGGGTCAGCGTGCCACCGGCCGCCGCCGACCGTCGACGCGCCCCCGGCCGCCGCCGACGACGCCACCCACCGATGCGCCCCTGGCCGACCGTCAACGCGCCCCCGGTCGCCCATCAACGCGCCCCCGGCCGCCACCGCCGAAGCGCCCTCGACTGTCGACGCGCCCCCGTCCGCCGCCGACGATGCTGCCCGCCGATGCACCCCCGGCCGACCGTCAACGCGCCCCCGGCCGCCGCCGACGACGCCGCCCGCCGATGCGCCCCCGGCCGACCGTCAACGCGCCCCCGGCCGCCGCCGACGACGCCGCCCGCCGATGCGCCCCCGGCCGACCGTCAACGCGCCCCCGGCCGCCGCCTACGACGCCGCCCGCCGATGCGCCCCCGGCCGACCGTCAACGCGCCCCCGGCCGCCCATCGACGCGCCCCCGGCCGCCGCCGACGACGCCGCCCGCCGATGCGCCCCCGGCTGACCGTCAACGCGCCCCCGGCCGCCCATCGAAGCGCCCCCGGCTGCCGCCGCCGAAGCGCCCCCGACCGCCGCCGCCGTTCGTCGATGCGCCTCCGGCTGCTGCCGACGCGACCCCGACCACCGCCACCGACACCGCTCGTCGATGCGCCCCCGACCGCCGCCGCCGCCACCGCTCGTTGATGCGTCGCTGGCCGCCACCGACAATGACACGCCCCTGGCCGTCACCGCTGCCACCGCAATCACCCGAAGTGAGAAAGGACCTTATTTCTGTTTCTGTTTAAAACTCTTAAAATAGTCAAAAGTGGTACAAGGAGTCACCTCTATTAAATGACATATTTAAAGGGTGATATTTTGTTAAAGCCACCTCTATTGAGTGGTATATAGTTAAATTTCTCCGCAAAAGATACAGGCTCGATTACCTGCCTTGTGAATTGTGTGTATATAGGCTTATCGTAGCTCAGCTACTGTACTGCAGCCTGCAGGAGAGTAGCATAGGGGGACAGGGCCACGCTTCCAAGTATATTCTCGGTTTCTCCAATCCGGCCCGTTCTTTTATGTTTGGCAAAATTTGGCACAGTATAGTCTAAATGATGCTTTGCTGTGATATGGAATAGTGTTGGCGGGTTTGATGTACTTCTTTTCTCATGTAACAACAATATTGTATTTATTTTTATATTTAATATAAAATCACCCTTGTTTAAGAAAAGTAAAAAAAATGTTACAAGGCACATCAAAATTACGGAATTCATAACTAGTACTCCATTCATTGATTTAGGAGTAAGATACTCGATAAATATGTAGTTTTTTTTAAGTCGGATTAAAGGTTAGAGTGAGTATAGTTCAACTGATTATTTTTTATGGTGGAACTAACCCATTCATGTTCAAGTCCTAGATTGTACACATGTAGTTGCATTGACAACTAATCTCTTTCGGTGGTAGGTAACGCACTCGTCGGTAGCAAGATATCTGTGATGACTTCGTCAATCTCAATATATGTCGGTCTGGTATTTCGGAGGTGCTCATAAAGGTAAGATGTATAAATCTGAGTATTATAATTTTAGAGCTTTCGTGAATATATGAATTTTATAGGGTTTTTACATTATCGATTTGGTGCAATTCCTACAAGTTCAATAAAAATTATAAAGTTGATCGACTGTTTTATTACTTATCTTATAACATCACTAAGAGCTTCCTTATTCTATTAACTATCCTTAAATTTAGAAAATTTTGGTAAAAAATCATCTCCAATAGAATCCCTAATTTATCTCCCAATAGATCAGGTTCCCCTCGTTCCTCTCTTCTAGGGAAGGATTTCTTGTTCCCTATCGCAGGTCGACACCTTCTCCTGCGCGCACGACGAAATGTTCACGTACTCCAATTCGCAACCTCGTTCCTCTGCGGCAACACCATCTTCGTTGTCACCGGCGGTCTCTTCCTCAGCTACTGTGGCTGCAGCAGCAGCGATGGCAACATCTTCCTCAGCAGCAGCGCCGATGACATCTTCCTCAGCGGCACCCTTTTCTTCGCAGCAAGGCTGGTCTCGGCCATCGCTTCCGCTTGGTTCCCAAACAATGGATTTGTACCACGGCGCGGTGTGTGGTGTGGGGACAACGGCCGAAGTTCGACCGGTTGGTGGAGGTGGTGTGCTATTGCCGCCGCAAGAACCACCACCACCTCGTTTCGGGGCACTTCCACGGTACGGCGAGATTTGGCCCTGCGGCCATCAGCGCCCTCCACCGCCGCCGCCCCTTATCCAGCTAAAGGATTTTTCTCTTTTTCGATCAAGATATTGGACATTGAATGCCACTCTTTAAAAGGGAAAAAAGGAGTAATAAGCTGTGAAAGAAAAAAAACAAATCCTTTTGTAGCTCATCATTTATTGGCAAATATAGAAAATGTCAATATGAAGGAGGAGAAAGAAACAATAGTAACGTGGTCCCGGGCATCTAGCATTCTACCCGCAATGGTTGGCTGTACAATCGCGATTCATAATGGA
Organism: Oryza punctata; assembly: GCA_000573905.2. Classification (NCBI taxonomy): domain Eukaryota; kingdom Viridiplantae; phylum Streptophyta; class Magnoliopsida; order Poales; family Poaceae; genus Oryza; species Oryza punctata. The sequence continues at coordinate 15,938,600 of CM002488.2, forward strand.
AAGGAACATATACCTATTTATATAACAAATCCTATGGTAGGTCGCAAATTGGGGGAATTCGTACCAACTCGGTATTTCACGAGTTATGAAAGTTCAAGAAAGGACACTAAACCTCGTCGTTAACTGAATTCAGAATAGAAAGATTCAAAATAAAAAAATAAATTAGGTAAGTGGGGAATAACCTTATTTATGACAAGTTTCAAACTGGTAAAGTATACCCTAGGATAAATAAGAAGAAGAAGAGTGGGCTAAGGAAACTCGCAAGAAAAGTACCAACCGATTGTCTACTTAAGTTTGAACGGGTTTTCAAAGCACAAAAACTCATCCACACGTCCATTTTCAAAGTACAAAGAGTTCTTGATGAGATTCGTTGGCATTCTACGAAGAAACTGTTATGATATTGAACCTCATGCCTTGTTGAGCATCTTATCCCATCTTAAAGTTGGTTTATTCGGCAGCAGGAAATGCTACTCATTATAGGGATTTTGACAAAGCAAATTTATTCATCACTAAAACCATTATGAATAAATTCAGACCTCGGGCTCGAGTAAGTAGTTATCCCAAAAAAAACATGTGTCATATAACAATTGTACTAAATATAGTAAAGAAATCGAAATAATCTTTAGATCCATCTAAGATTTGATTCCCGGTAAAAAAAAATAGAATAGAAAAATATGGGACAAAAAATAAATCCACTTGGTTTCAGACTTGGTACAACCTAAAATCACCATTCCTTTTGGTTCGCACAACCAAAAAATTATTCTGAGGGTCTACCGGAAGATAAAAAAATACGGAATTGTATCAAGAACTATATACAAAAGAATAAGAAAAAGGGCTCAAATAGAAAAATAGAAGCAGACTCAAGTTTCGAAGTAATTACACATAATAAAAAACTGGACTCAGGCTCAAGTTCCGAACACATATAGAAATTCAAAAAGAAATCGATACAATCCATGTCATAATCCATATTGGATTCCCAATTTATTAAAGAAAAAAAGAGTAATTGAAGAATTAGAGAAAGATCTTCAAAAAGATGTTAATTCTGTAAACCAGAGACTTAATATTGGGATAAAAAAAAGTGAAAGAACCTTATAGACAACCTAACATTCTTGCAGAATATATAGCTTTCCAAAAAAAAAAAGAAAATAGAGTTCCATTCTGAAAGGCAATAAAAAAAGCCATTGAATTAACTAAAAAACGGATAGAAAGGGAGTCAAAGTAAAAATTGTAGGCCGTCTCACGGGAAAAGAAATCGCGCATGCCGAATGCATCAAAAAAGGTAGACTTCCCCTCCAAACAACTCGTGCTAAAATTGATTATTGCTGTTATCCAATTTGAACTATCTATGGAGTATTAGGAGTTAAAATTGGGATATTTGTTCCCATTCTGTGCAGTAATAGAATAAAAAATAACAGAAGCCTTATTTTCCCTAAAATCCCTGATAAAGAAGAAATTCTACCTCTTTCTATAAGATTTAATGAAAATTGAGAAGTCTTTTAGTAAAATTGCTATGCTTAGTGTGTGACTCATTAGTTTTTTCTTTAGGGTTCAAAAAGGGGATTAAAAAAAGAATGAACCGTACTATGTAATTATAGAAAATGAACTAATAAGCAACCTATTGCTTCGTATTGTCGAGATCCTAACTAAGAAACAATCACTATATGAATAAATACATCAATCATAAATAAGTAAATCTATCATATACGTGTAGCAACTGCATTTTTTTCTTTTTTCTTTAAAAAAAGGATTCTAAGTGGTGAAGCAAAACTAAAGGGACATGGATAAAAGGAAGGATGATAGAAAGAAGGAAGAGAAATAAGAAAGATACATGATTCCAATGTGTATGGTCTATGAATTACATCATAAAAACAATGCGATAAAGCATCAATATAATAAAAAAAATAGAGAATTCGAAATCGTAATGTGATTGAAACAAGAAATACAAATTTCAAGGAATAACAAAGAGCATCCCGAGTTAATAAAACTGAGAAATTAACTCGGACAGAAAATTTTTTGGAAGCTCCGTTGCGAGATTGAAACCTATCCATTAAAGAAGAAGCACTGGGAATGACATAACCTATGACTGGATAGGATTTTGTTGAAAACAATCCCAATACTTCATTGGGTGGGATGGCGGAACGAACCAAAAAAATGCCTTATTTGATAAGGTTATGAATTAATAAATAAGTATTTAAGGTACTTTTTTAAATATGACAAATTGCTTTCTATTGGTGCGTACAATTTTAGTCAAACTATGTGTATTATTGTTACAACACTACGTCAGGACCAGTTCATAGTAACACATTTTTGTGTTACTATAAGCCCAAAAATGTGTTACTAGGGTCTGCAGTAACACTTTTGTATACTGTTACTATAGCCTATGTTACTACATCTGGGTATACTGTAACAGTGCTAGATGTTCTTGTAAATAAGAAAAGGTGTTACCAAAAAGTTACAGTAACATATATTATTGTGTTACAATAGATCATAGTAACACCTTTATGCACTTATAGCAACAGCGTTAGTAACATGTTTCTTGTAGTTGTAGCAACAAACTTGTAACACCTTTTTATACACTGCAACACAGTAATAATATATGACTATTGGTGCTTTTAATTAGATATTATTATAACAGAAAACTACTCCATATTATCTTCACAAACTTTGGAAAAGGAATTACACACGAGGACAATGACCACAAATAAGTAGATTACATATTGAATTTTAATAAGAAAATTTAAATATAGGTATTGTTTACATCATTCCATAACATCCATAACGAATTCGAAGGTCTCTTAAAAAGAGTACATATTTAAGGCAACTAGTTACATGAAAAATGCAAAATATAGGAAATATATGTATGCCAATCTAATCTCTATGAATTCTCATGCTTCTTGATTAGATCTTGAGAAGGTCACTGAATCATGACAAATCAACCATTGATCTTTTGAATCTGCAAAAAAAAACATTTTTACTGTCATGGTAACACATGCATAATATGATATCAATGATTCATCAAAGTGTAAGTATAAAAAGATATTGTATATGCATGCATGCTTACACAAATTGAAGGCCAAGCAATTGAAATTCCTTCAGCATGGACATCACCAAATTATCTTGCAATGCCGTTGGCCTTACTAGCTCCTTGTTTTCTTGAAGAGGATGATCAACAACCACTTTTGTGAATTGAGTACCTATCTCAACGCCACGCACTTTCTCTCTTGGGTTACTACTCAGAAAAGTAGCATATGCCACATGTTCTTTGTTAGGTATTTTGCAGTCATCAAAATTACAGTGGTACCAACCTACAATAGGATTGAATAAGAATCACTAGTTAGTTGCATAAACAAGAATCCAACTGTACTATCTGAGTACATAGTCTTTATCCACCTTCATCACATAAGAATGTATCCTGTTTGAAACCATGGCATGTGTAGTCTTGTCAGACCATCCTTTATCTCTCTACTCTTCATAGTCTTTTGTAGCTTTTGCTGCTTTTGTTTATTCACCTAAGGGGGGACAAGTTTTGTTACATCCTACGATTTTGCTAGCTAAAAACTAAAAACTATTCTGTTTTTTCTGGAATCAATTATATAGGTTAAAAAATGTTAAATTTTGACATCACTTTTAGTTTCTAACTTTGAACACAGTTTCACTTAGAGCAATTGAATAGTCGACAAAACACAAAGTTGGATCAATAAAGGGGTAGAGAACATGAGAAAAATGGGCATACCTTGCTTTGCTAAAATGTACAATGTTCTTAACTAAAAGTCAATCAAGATTAAATGATATATCAATGGTCTAAAATCAGATTTCAACATTACATAAAAGCATGACATCCATACTAAAACTATTACTACACTAGATTTTCAAAATGTTAGTATCATCTTTCGTTGCATGTGTACATTACAAAAATATCTCTCACATTGACATGGACAAAACACATGGATTGACCAGGAAATTGATTAGTGGGTAATTCCCTGTGGTTATGATCCCTCTTGTCAAAAATCATGAGCATATAGTGATGATGTGTCATCTTGGCTTGGTAATTCCCTGTGGTTATGATCCACCTAGTGAAATTTCTATGATATATTCAAATAAACCATCTAAAAAAATGTGTTGTATCTTGATGAAATGAAAAATAACAAAGTCTCACCTCATAGACTAAATGCTCCATATCAGTGTTTTCAAGTATGTTCAATTGTTCCCTATTCTTTTTTTTTTCTATAGTTGAATGGTGAAACACAAATAAATATATGTATATTAGCATATGCATAAAGTATGTAAAGGGAATTTAACAATTAGTTGAGATATACCGTTGATGTAATTTCTCATGTGCATTGCACTGAATTCGTCATGTTCACGTGCATTGCACTGAATTCTCTGCACAATTATACAAATTTAAATGCTGTTGTACATAATTTGGTGATAAAACCACTAAGGATTGAATTTTGACAGTACCTTTCTATTAGTTCTTATTGCTGGTTCTTGAACATTATCATCATAAGCTCTTTGATAGTTTAGCCACATAAATGAACTGAAGGTTGAGTAAAAGTTCCACGTGAAGGATAGATAAATAACTCATATTTACGTTAGTTGGTCCACTTTTCCTGTTGCACATCTCCTTGTTATGCTGCTCTTCAATTTTTTTTATCATGTTTTTTCAATAGCTCCTTTAACTCCCTTAGTTTGTGTCTAACATCCATGTCTTCATCTAATGTTTGGTCCACTGTAGTAATATTTATGTTCTTGAGATGATGTGATGTGTGGCCATAAACTTGTTTAGGAATAGGAAGCAATCCCATCCCATGCACTTGGCCAGGTTTTGCTTCGCCCAATACTTGATGTAGCACGTCACCTTCCCATGCAGCTCTTCCCTGATCATTTTGTGCTAATTCTATTTGTTTTTCAACAAGGTTCTCCAATTCAGCCTGCAAGTGAATAAAGCATGCATACTGATAAGTACAGAAAGTACTGACTCGATACTACAGAAAAGATTATGTGTATGTAGCATACCACGTGTTCATCTTTATCATTGCCCTTTTTTTTGTGAGTTGCTAAGTAAACCTTCGCCTCGATGTGGTTGTTTCTTATTTGGATCATCTTGTCTCTGAAAGTGAAGGTGTTACAAAAAAAAGCAAAGTGATATATGGGTTCTTTGGATCTCCTGTTTTACTAGAAACAGATATACAAAGGTAAATGTAGCCCATTCAAAGGTAGAGGCAGCCATCATCGATTCCATCCCAATTATGATTACAATGACATGTTTAATTAAGCCTAGGATCTACAAGTTAAAAGCTAGCAGAAGCCAACTGTACAGCAAATTTATAAACGGTAACTAGTAGCAATCAGCAATGCATCAACACCTCTGAATGCAACACATGATCAAATCAGAGAGGTTAATTTAGCAAGAGGAAATAGAATATACAAGAGGCAATCATGGGCCCATATCTTGCTGCCATTTGGTTGACAATCATGTTTTAGGTTTCTTCTTCAAATTAATAGATAAATATACAAACAGACTAGAAAATTAAAACTACTTTTCTAGAAATAATCCTTCTAAATTTCAGTCAAAAAAATAATCCTTCTAAAGCATTTTCAACAAAAAAACTAATCTCTTATTCACTTCATCCAAACAACCATGTGGAATAGAATATATCAGAACAGACTCACCAAGTCCTCAGAGCAACAAGCATAACTCTTTGTTCCTGCCGAGTGGGTGTTCTTCAACATTGCACGACTTCTCTTGTTCTTCTCACTAAGCATCTATATAAAAATAGTGTATTATTAATGAATTCACATTTCCTCGACTCTTTTAACACTAGTACAATATGTAAGTGAATGAGTTTACAATACAAATCTTGTTGTAGAATTATTACCTTTCCTTTCTTTGACTTCCAATAGTTGACAAGTGCTTCTGATTGGTCTTTCTCTACATCCTCTGGACAAAGCTTATAGAGAGAAGAACTTTTCTTCTTAGGATTAAAGTGGTTTGTCTTTAGTGCTGCCTTGAATCGCCTCCAATTACTTCCAGTTGATTTCAGTATCGATTTCTCACACGAATGAGGGTACAAGAACTTTGTCTAAAATTTTATAGGCACAATGAATTAAAGAAAAATGTCAGTTCATATCAATAAAATATAAATGTTTTGTGGGTGAGCAGAAGATGTTTATGCAGATATTTGTGTGTGTTGAAGTCACATGTGCGTAATAAAGCTCATCCTGATGGATGTATAGCTGAAGCATATTTGGCAGATGAGTGTATGACATTTTGTTCAAGATATATTTTGCACAACCAACCTTCACGAAATGATGATAACGATGAGTCCATTGCTTGTCTTGATGATGAACATAAAAAAAATCTTTTTCCTCATGCTGGAAAACCTCTCATCAAGCCTAGAAGTTATGTTATAAGGGGTTTGGCAAAAATACAAGCACATAGATATGTTCTTTTCAATTGCCCAGATGTCAATTCATACCTTCGGTATTATCTCAAGCTCTACATTGTTAGCTTAACTCTTTTTGAAATGAGAATTCATTACATTTTTTTCTTTTTGTAGAATGCACGCTGAGGAGATTAGAAAAACATATCGGCGGGGCCGTATCACCCCAAATATTATCGAGCGTACACAAAATGAGAAATTCCATGAATGGTTGAAGCTCAGGTAAGTGTCATTTTTTCACAAGATTTATATCAATAATTGTAATCATGACTAAATTAATTCTATTTATACAAAAAATGTACTTGGAGGGAAAACATGGCATCTGCAGTGTAAAGAGTGATCTTAGATGGCTAGCTTGTGGCCCAATTGGACCAGCAAAAAGATATTGTGCTTTTAATACCCGAGGCTTTCGGTTTCCGCCCAAACGTTTGGATGGGGTAACACAAAATAGTGGAGTTGTTCTAACTGCAAAAACATCTAGCTACACCAAATCAAGTGACACGAATCCTGTTTTAGGTGATTTGACATACTATGGTAGGATCGTTGATATAATTGAGCTTAATTACTCTGGACAATTTTCAGTTGTATTTTTTAAATGTGAATGGGTTGATGTTGTTTCTGGAAAAGGGATTAAAAAAGAGAAGTATGGTTACATACTTGTTAACTTCTCCCATCTCATACATATAGGAGAAAAAATTGATCACGAGCCTTTCATATTGCCTAATCAAGTAGATCAAGTATTTTATGTCGATGACCCATTGAATTACGGATGGTCCGTGGTAAGGAAGAACAAACCAAGGGATATATATGACATTGGTGAGGAAGAATGGATAGGTGACGCAACATTTGAGCCATTCCATGTTTAACACCTTGGAGCAGTGTTCAATGATGCATAACAGATGTTGAAGGAATGACAGTGGATGCTAATAACAGTGCTTTGAATAATGAACCATAGTGGATGGTAATTATTTTCTTTCCTCATTTATTTCGCTATTCATGCCATGGTATGTGCATTTTCTGCTTGGCGCTCTCAAACATTTCAAATGATTAGTTCTGTTAGGAAATGTATTAGTAGGTCTAGGCAAGTGTGTCCAATATGTTATTCTTGCAATTATTTCGTGCCTTGTTAAATTATGGGTTTATGATATAAGTCAATATAATCTTGCTTTGACTTGGTTTAATTTTTCCTTGCTCTCTATGTTGATATGGATCATCTTGTATACCTTTACAAAGAGGATTGAGTGCATAATATATGCGTGCATAATATATGCGTCAAAATAAAAAAATCCTTATGTAGTCACAACAAGAAGTAAAAATATTTATATGTTTTATTTTCAGGTCCATCCTATTGTTAAGGTGGAAAATTCAAGTGAAGGCTTGCTTTGCTAACCTCTTTGCAGATTCCAGTTATAATTTTGTTCAGTTCTGTAGGCACACTGAGGAAATTCTTCATTGTGTGAACTTCTGGATTTTGTACTGCTAAACGAAAAGTCATGTAATATTGCTATCACCCTAATGATGTCTTGTATTTCCTGCCGCTAAATTATTTTCTATCGACATACATGTATGGTTTATTGGAATTTCTGGTGCTGAATAGAAAGATTTATTTTAACGTTAATATCTCCTCTAGGTCATCATCTGCTCACTAGCTTGTTGATAGTAGCAATTGGTTTCCATGTTGGCAGCCCAAGTTCGATCCCTCCCTGAGCCATATTTTCTCACCTTTTTGCAATAAAACATATAGGCCAGCTTAGTAAGCATCATGGGTCTGAATAGGCTGGCCCAAGTTCAGCCTTTTTTTTTAGCTTTATTGATTTAACGGGCCTAAAAGAACTAACTTAATGTTAATTCAATGGACATTTGGACATGTAAATGGGTGTACCAATATATAATTCAGTCTCTTAAACTAATTTTTTATTTTAAAAAAACTAATTTAATATAATTCAATGTGTCTTTGGAAAGCTAATTTAACGGGCCTTCAAAAACTAAAAAGGATTATTCGGCCTCTTAATCTAAATTTTAGAATTACTCAACCAGAGATAGAGATTAAGGTTTATTTGTGCAGTTGGTCTGTGAAGGTGCACATATACTCCGAGATAAGGTTTTCAACTCCTATATTCTTGTTTTGGCAAGAATAAACTACATTTCTTTTTAATATATATTGTGTTACTGTAGGTATTGGTATCACATAGATATATGTTACTAGAGGCAACGCAATGGTAACACATCGAATATATGTTACAATGCACCTTGTAACACAAAGCAAAGTGTTCCTATAGAGTGTTCTTGTAACATATGTCTTTTTGTGTTAAAAAATTGTGTTACAAAATGTACGTTCTAACATAGTGCAATAGAAAAGACTCTCAGAATTATTCGCTCTATTATTGCCTCAGGATGTGATCAGGATTAAGCCGTGTGTTGATATGGGGGAGACTCAAGGGATTCATTCTTTTTCGCACTAATGGAGGACATGAATTCTGGGCAAATTATCTATGTTACAGTCTATTAAAAAAAGGACTTATAATAAGAAATTCATCAGCTAAAGAATAGGCTCGCATATAAATAGAAGCTTTAGCTCACTCTATATTTTGCGAGACAAGAAAGAAAGAGTCAAAGCCATAGATATCATTGCAAGACTATCAGCGATTCCTTAGGAAATCCAAAATATAGAAAACACTAAACTCGAACTAGAGCAAATGTTGGGTGTCCTCGGGGAGCCTTTTTTTCTTGCTTTCGTTGATCCAGTAGTGATCATACAAGATCATATACTTCTTGTTTAGAACCAAATCCGCATTCTTGAAAATAGGAAGAAGGCGCTGCTGGAAGAACAACGATGGCTCATCATGATGGCTGCCCACCACGGTGATCGTAGAAACTAAAATAGAAAAGGTAGTTACTCGTCTATTTCAACGTAAATGAATGAAGTCACTTAAGGCTTCCTACTACTACTGCTGCTCCTTACTTATTTTCATTTTTTCAGGATCTAAAGAAGAAGAAGACGTTTTCTTAGCGGGAGTGAATCCGGTAGCTTCTACTTCTGTTCTATTGTCTCACTTATGAGGAGCTGGTACTTCCTGATCAAGAGTGTAGTGAGCATAAGTATTGTCTTGTTCAGTATTTTCTTTTCAGGTGTGGTGTGTGGAGATATCTCATGTATTGCCTTTATGAATAATACTTATGTATTGCCTCTTCTTCTTGTTGTAGAAAAATAATGAGGCATTGCACTGTTGTTGTTTTATTTCTTTATGTCCCAAAATGACAAAGACTTGAAGGTAGTCGGAAACAAAGAACTACTAAAATGTTGGTCGATTTTATAGAGCGTATAGCCAAACTGGAATATTCACAAGGGCGTGAAAACAATTTACTTTTCGAATTTCTCACGATTCGATCTCTTAATGAAGTTTTTAGCCAGTCATATACACCATCAAACCGTGATGAGGAACTAGAATCTTTACCAGTTAGAAAGTTTGAGGATAAAACGTGAATCAGAAATTGGTTTTCCATCTACGAGATTCATACACTCTACTCCCTAATAGAATAGAGCCCAATTGTTAGACTGTATGGGCTGGATATCAGTCTTTTAGGTGATGTGATGCTTCGGGCTAAATCAATTTATTGGACTAGACACAATGTGGATATTGGGGTATGTTTGACATTGTCATCGCTAGCCATAAAAATATACCGAATGAAGTATTACTATTAAAATGGGGCCTATCTATATTCCAAGTAGTACCAGGATGCATTCATTTGGCATGGTTACTATGGAGGCCAAGCTGATACATACAAGCCATATGGTGATAATCTATATTATTATGACGTCAAATCTTTACATCCCTTTGCTATAGAAAACATTTCACAGGCTCCAATCCATTTGTGATCTTTACAACAGGTATCGCAAGCAAGTAAACCGGTGGTCAAGGTATTTGGGCTGTGGGGATCGTCATCTTCGTCCCGGTGGCGGTGCTGGATGGTTTTTTTTGGTTTGAATTCTAAGTGGAGAAGGTCCACGTGTCAAAGGTGATTTTAGTTTTTATCCAGTTCACCTTTAGTTTTGTTGTCTTCACTAGTAATTTGGATGTAGCAAGGATCAAACAGCTTTGTCTGCATCGTTGTTAATCAGATTATTAGGCTTTTTCACGCCCCTGGACAACCATAGGAGAACTTTTGGAGGAAACCACAAATCGGATATCTGATTTCCAAAAATATCTGGCGGTACTTGACATGATGTTCTTTTTCTATTCTAAGGATTTAATCTCTGGGGTTAAGTATATACATGGATTCAAGTCATACATTCGAGATGGGTGATCCTGTTTTTGTGGGATTTAATCTTAATTAGGAGGTAGTATATGTGCGCTCAAATTCGATTCCTTCTTTTCTGAGATTTAATCTTAGAAGGTAGTATATGCGTGTGCCCCCTACTTATGTTAAGGGCATCTACAATGTAAGCCACACCGATAGTACCCTCACTAACTAAAGTCACACTAGCACGGCATAGTTCATCTTAATCGGGCGGCAAGCCTCATTTGTGTCGGGGAGGGGTCCCATCACAAATCAAAGGTCACTGATGTGAGAAGTCATCTGTATTGGGTATTTTGCCGTTACGGATAATAGTTATCTTTATCGGGCCAAAAAGAAAACCCGTCACCAATAGATTTAACCCAACAGATGAGTCAAACAAGGGCCAAACCAAGACCCATTTGTCGGTATTGTATGGCGCTCGTCATGGATGACTCATCTCAATCAGGCTTAAGTTTAAGCCCGTCACATATGAGCTCATCTCAATCGGGTTTAAACTTAAGCCCATCAAAGATGAGTATTGTACCCAAGAAAATAAATTTTGTTTTTTAGCTAGCCTCAGGCCTTTGCTATCCACGCCCATTGCAAAATACATAAGCATCTATATATATATATATATTCCCTTTCCCATCAACCCCATTCACAACAATTCATAAATCAAACATTTCAGTGATCAAATCCACATTCACACATCCATTCACATATGCCATTCACAACAATTCACAAATAAAACATTAAGTGATCACATCCACATTCACACATCCATTCACATATGCCATTCACATCCATTCAGTGATCACCAAACCGTCGACATGCATATTCAAGAGTAAAGCATCAAAACCTGCAAAACCGAGTTATAAATTGGAATAAATTTATATGTAATTAGCATTGCAAGTATATACAGAAACATCAGACCAGATTGTATTACATATAATATATACATAAATGTTACATAATCAAAAGTCTTTGACAAGCTTTGAAAAATGTTCAACCATTTAGAGACGAGCTAGCTACGACTGTAATATAAAGCTTCCTTTGGTTGATAAGATTTTGTCTAATATGAAACGTGCTATCTCCTCTCTATTGACTTCGAATTTGTAAGGCGGAATGTTGGAAATTTTTTCCTACATGTGAGGCACCAAGTTTGTGTATATGTATACACTTTGAAGTACTTAGAATATATAGGTGCATACACAATTAAAGCACAGATCTCAAGGTTGAGCAATGTAATCTTTTCCAACAAGCTCCTCATGTTATGGCACACGTGGAACCCACATTGATCACCAACTTGTTGACGGTATGGGAAGTTTATTTCGTGACTGAGGTTAGGTCTTCCTTCCTTATACCTTCCGCCTTTTTGCACATATAGGCCCTACGCATCATTTAATGCAACTTTAATCCCGGACCAATCATATGTATCTGGATCAATTTTGGAGTTAAGATAGTATACCATACTCCACTTCGGCACTAAGGCCAGAAGAATCCAATGGCTCCTACGGCATTAATATATTATAAGTTAAATACTAAAGCTATACACGTCCTGGATTTACATCTAATTAGTGTACACTTACTGTTGATTATATGCACACATAATGAACTCTTTGTCCTGACGGGCCCACAAGCAGTCCTTGATATATTCTGTCATCCTTTCTAGATCGTGCTTCAGATTTGTCACGTTGACCATAGATGGATCTAGTAAGGCAACGTTAGGTTCATGTCTTTTTGATATGCTTCCATGTTAACCTACAAGCAAGACAAAGACCCGCATAAGCATATTATATGGATTGTTATGACCATATTTTCTACGCAACAATACTTACAATGAGTAGCACTTAAGGAGATTGGTGTCCACCACTCGCAGCCTGTAGAGGTCAAAGAGATCTGAAAAATCTATCACAATATAGGTTTCTGACCCAGGAAACGGTTGTGGACCGTGATAGCCTAGAATAAAGTTCACTCTATTCTTCCTCGTGGTGGACTTCTCCATGTAGTACCCGTGCGACTCCTTGCAAGCAGGGTCCATCTTTGCTAAGTCATTATCTCCAACCAATGGCATGCCTAATTGGAAGGTAGTCCGAGCAAGCTTCACATGAACTGATGGCGCCTTGCCTAGATCTAGCTTCTTTGCAGCCAGAAGCGAGGTCTGCAGCTTTCCTCTTCCTTTCCCGCTTGCAGTAGTTTCTTTGCTAGGTTTTTCGAATGGTGGAGAAGAATGCGCCTTCTTGATCTTTTTGATAAGAGGGGGAATGTTAGCCCTGTTGTCGGCCTCCATACGATCATCCCCAAAATTCGTATCATATTGAAATTGAATATCTAATCTTCATTTTCAATGGCAGGAGGGGCTGAAGGAAGAGTTGGAGCGGGATTTGGCAACGGACGAGTATTTGGTGCATTTGACCTACGAGTCATTTTTATCTCAATGAGTTCCTTGGGTGACTGAATAAAGGTCCCACGTGTAGCTCCTACGGTTAAAATTTTGTTGTTCGGTGGATACTGCAGAGTCCAGCTGACCCATTCGGGCTTGACCAATCCACTTGTACTTTAGCTTGCCCGGCCATCATTTGCACCCTATGCACTCGGGTTTTCGGCGTAGGCTTGAACGAAACACACTCGGTGGCTGGGAGCTTAAATGTTGGTGTCACCCTAACTACTAGGGTGCACTGTGTGGGTTCCTACGATAGATTGATCCATGTTCTTAGTATGTGACATAATATATGGATTTGTCAAGATAACATATGTATTGTTTGTTGGTTTTACCGTATGTGGTCGACAATGGCACGGACTGGTGGTTGGTCTTCCGCCGCCTCAGTTGATGCGCAACTACTACGCCTTTGCGTGGGGCTCGCTTCTACTCTGGGAGCGGCGACGGGGCCGACGTTCCCTTGCTGGATCTCACCTTTGCGTGCCTCCACCCGTGATAATTTTTCATCGAATTCAAAGCTAAGCTCGTGTATGATCTCCTCTCTAAGCTGTTCCTTCAGGAGTGCATCTTTCTCCGCCTTTGTTAGCTTCCGCTTCCTGTACTGCCACATGTATTGGGGAAAACCAACCTTTCATGGAATGTTGGAGCCAACGCCCCTTGTCTGTCCACGATGTTCTTCGTTGCCCAACACTTTCGTGAGGATGTCATCTTGGCGTCTTTGTGAGGAAACCTCTTGCGAGGACGGTCTCTCGGCAGCATATTCTATCTGCGGTACAGTTAAGGTCGGGTTAAATCATGGCTACGATAGAAACAAATTACACAAATTCGATATGTTCTACTTAACATTGCATCGTACACTCGTTGATCTTCGGGATTTGGGAACGTAATTGTCCCATCGCTGTTCTTAACAGCCCTTGCCCTTGCTCAATTCCTTGCCTGTTCATCCGGGATGTTAGCAAATGGCGGTGGGGTGTTAGATTGCACAACAGTTTCATCCTCCCTCTCCCATTCCTCTTGCTTCCCGATATATCCTCCGATGCCAAGCCGGTGCGGGTGCACGTTTCTAGCCTGGAGTGCCCTAGCGGCCTCGTTTTTTGCCCGAGACTCGGGGGTTGATTTTGTAGCATGAAACTGGTCCCACATGGTTTCGGTGATCCACGAGTATTTGACATATGGTGTTAGCTGGTAGGGGTTAAGGACGTACTTGCTGACCAGCTTTGACTTCAAATTTTTCCAAGCGGTTCCCATCTTTTGCAAAGCACAAAACTTGTGCCTTTCCTCATCCTCTTTATGATAATCGAAGCTCAGCTTGAACTGCACCCAAGCTTCCTCCTTTTCTGCAGCTAGGACAAGCTTGACGTCATCGACAAAATGGTGAAGTGTCGCCTCCCTAGCACCCCTCATACTAATGCGGACTTCTCAATAGCTTTCCTAGGAGCCACCGAAAATCCTAGGGCGTCGACCTCTGTTATGATCATTTGTTCCTTAGGAATCCTATTTTGGGTCCTAGGGTTCCGGGTCCATGTGGTCCCATTTGTTGTCGCCAACGTGGGTTCGCCTTGTTGAGATATTTTCTAAATAACTTGTGTATGATAAAAAGTAAAAACAAAAATTAATAATTCATTTATCTAAAGATAATTCACTTAATTCTAAATACATACCTAAAATTAACTAGAATTTATCTAAATTAACTCAAATACCCTAAATTCGACATATATCCACATATTCCTAAGTTCCATCACACATAGACATCACACATGAACTTACAAGTCCATCTCGAATATAATTCACTAAATACATACATAAATACTTACATGCATAAAAAATAACCCTACAAGTAAAATACATTCACTAAATTACCCTAACATCAATAAAATATCTAAATTCTCTAAAGTACCCCAAATTCACTAAAATATCCTAAATAACCCTAAAATCAATAAAATCACTAAGTGCCATCTTATCTAAATATAATTTTCACCATCCTAAATTCCACATACATCAACATATATAAAAATGAACATCTCACAAATTTCACTAAGTCAATAACTCACTAAATAACTTTAAAATGCCAGTCACTAACGTTTTGAAAGACGGTGCCGAGCTCGAGGAATCGACAGTGGCAGCGAGGTCATCGGCCATGCACGTAGGACGGTGCCGGGCTCGGGGAAGCGACGGTGGCGGTGAGGTCAGTGGCCGGGCTCGGTGGAGCGACGGATGATGGCGCCGAGCTCGGGGGCCATGCTCGGAGAAAGGTGCGGTGGTGGCGGCGAGGTCGGCGGCCGGGCTCGGGGGAGGGCGTCAATGAGGTGGCAACGAGGAGCTTGTGGATGGCTGTCGGGCTCGGGGGTAGTCGTCGGTGCAGCGGCAGCGAGGAGCTCGTGGACAACAGCGGTGACCGGGCTCACAGACGACGACGGCGGCAATGGTGTGAGGAGGCGGGGGCAATGACGGTGCTAGGGTTCGGCACTGGGACTTAAAAATTTTCAGAGCCCGCGCTTATGTGTAGATTTGCGAGTGAAAACCCTAGTCTGAATGCGGTCAAATCACATCCGTGAAAGGGGTTGAAGCTCAGCCCATCACGGATGAGTCATCCGTGACGGGCTTAAATTTAAGCCCGTCAGACAGCTTATCCATGATGGACTTAAACTTAAGCCCGATTGAGATGAGCTCATCCGTGACGTGCTTCAACTTATGCCTGATTGAGATGAGCTCATCCGTGATGAGCTTTCTTTTAAGCCCGATTGAGATGAGTCATCTGTGACGGACTTATGTTTAAGCCTGATTGAGATAACATTTTTCCACTTTTTTTTAGTAAACAAATTACTATTATTTGTGTTTTCTCTTTTATAGTTGACCATTATTGACTTTCCTTATTCCTTATTCCTTAGAAGGTTTGGTTTGCATTTTTCCTTATTCCTTGTTCCTTATTAAGTGTGATTGAGGCTCCTGACGATTGAAGGATGAAGGATCGTGTCAATAGCAGTTATCATAGAGGTCATAGTGCAGATAACCTAAACTTGTCTTCCGTTACAAGGATATGATACAAATGCTTCATTCATTACAAAGTCAATGCTACAAAATACTTCATTCATAACAAGAAATTGCAGATCAAATTAATACAAAATCTTCAGTTACAAGGATATGCCTTCCGTATGATTTGAATGAGTATATGCCGCATCCTCTTCGGGATCATAGTCAAGGTCGATGTGAGGTCTTACATGAAGATTTTGGTTGTATTCTTCTTCATCGACGATGTTGTTAACCCCCACATTTCTCCTCTTGCTATCCTTAACAACATGCAGCTTCTTGTTTGCAGGATCTTTTATGTAGAAAATCTGCTCGACCTGCTTCGCAAGTACGAATGGTTCGTCAGCGTATCCTACCTTGGCTAGATCTATTAAAGTGAAGCATTTCTTGTTGACTTTCACACCAGTGCGTATATTCACCCAACGACAACGAAACAAAGGGACTTTGAACTTCACGTAGTTTAGCTCCCAGATCTGCTCTATGCGGCCGTAGTATGTGTTCAACCCAGATTGATCCTGAAATGCATCTATACGGACTCCGTTGTTTTGCACTGTACTTTTGTCATCTTGTTTGATGGTGTAAAATGTGTATCCATTAATATTGTATCCTTGCCATGTATCAATATCCCAACACGGTACCGCCACCAACGACCGTACTATTTCATTTGGGCCATCGACCGACCTTGTAATACGATTCTTGAACCATTCATTGAATCAAGAGTTATGTTCTCAGTTATGTTCTCACTTTGGGTGGAAGAATACCTCTTATAGAAACTGGTAAGAGCTGTGTGGTTAGCACGTTACAATCATGAAACTTCATTCCAACCTGTTTTAGATCATCCAATGTAATATACTTACTGATCTTTGCTGAATAGCTTGATGGAACTTTAATATCTTTCAAGCAGGATAACATTGCGATCTTCTCATCCTTCGACAAGGTGTGATAAGCTGGAGGGAGGTACACTTTTCCTATCTCTTCATCAGGTACAGGCATGAGTTCACTGCGAATATCCATCTCCTGTAGATAAGGGCGCGCTTTCAACCCATCCTTTATCTTTCCAGCAATATTCAGTAGTAGGCCGACCAAACTCTCACACACATTCTTTTCAATATGCATGAGATCAATGCAATGATGGACCTAAATATCCTTCCTGTAAGGTAGTAGCCAAAATATGGATTTTTCTTCCACATACACTTCTCCTTTGCCTTACCATGTTTACTTTTCTTCCCAAACTCATTGGTTATGTCCTTCACCATGTCATGGACCTCACCGTCGGACAAATATTTGGGAGCAGGTTGAAGTTCTCTCTTACCGTTGAAAATTTTCTTTCTTCTAAATGCGTGATGTAGCGGGAGCCATCCCCTATAACCCATGTAAACCATCTTTCGTGATTTCTTCAGCCATCTACTACGTGTATCTTCCATATAGTCGGAGCAAGCCTTCTTTCCTTTCACAGTTTATCCAGAAAGTTTACCAAGTGTGGGGAAGTCATTAATAGTGCAGAACAATAGCACATGTAGCTTGAAGTTTTACTGACCATGCGCATCCAAAGTTTCCACACCTTCTTTCTAGAGAGTTTCTAGATCATCCATAATAGACTCCAAAAACACATAAAAATCATTGCCGGGTTGTTTCGGTCCTTGGATTAACAGACACAACATAATGTATTTCCTTTTGAAGCACAACTATGGCGGTCGGTTATAGTTTGCAATAAGAACTGGCCAAGTGCTGTGAGAACTACTCAAGTCTCCGAAAGGATTCATGTCATCCGTACACAAACATATCCTCATGTTTCTGTGATTGGCTGCGAATTCTTGATGTTTTCGATCGATATTCCTCCATTGAATCGAATCTGCAGGGTGTCTAAGCACATCATCATCCTTCTCTCCGTGGCATGCCAACGTACTAACTCCGCTTCCTTAGGGTTTGCAAAGATTCTCTTGAAACGATCAATGATAGGTAGATGCCACACAACCTTCGTCGGACCACCATGCTTTGACTTCATTCCTTCGCAAGTACATTTCTTTCGCTTTGTATCGCAAAGCCTTGCAGACAGGACAGACATCTAAATCCGTATATTGCTTGTGATACAATATGCAGTCGTTTGGATAAGCTTGAATTCTACGGACCTCTAACCTAGGGGGCATAAAACCTGCTTTGCTTCATCTGTCATGTCGGGCAATGTGTTCTCCTCAGGAATCATGGATTTCAATATTCTCAAAAGTTCTATGAAACTCTTGTCTGTCCATCCACTACTTGCCTTCAGCTTCATTAGGTCCAAGGTAGCTAACAATTTAGTGTGTTTTGCCTTGCATCCGACGTATAGAGGTGTCTCCGAGTCACCGACCAACCTAGTAAACTTCATGGAATCTCTCTCGTTGTAATTTGTGCCCTGAATGTCACACAACATGTCTTGCAGCAAATCATGATCCACATCAACCATTTCACCGCCCAATGGAGAAGGTACAAACATGTCATGCACATCTTCATCTTCCTGATTTTGTGCACCACTTCTATCTGCTGCTGCAATATTCGTCGATTGATTCTTGCTCTCCATGCTTCACCCAATATGTGTAGCCTTCCATGAATCCTCGATGTTTCAGATGAGTGTGTACGTCCACTCTGCTATCAAGCATGATCTCATTTCTCAATCTACACATGGACAATACATGTAGTCGCTGATTGTTCTTTTACTGTCCTCCTCCGCGGTGTTTATAAAATTTGAAACGCTAGTTCTATGCTCTTTGGTATGTCGCAAAATTCCATGCATCCAACTTCTATCCATTGCTGCAAAAGTGAACAAAATATTAGATAAACATTTTGTAAGATAATTATTACTAAATTTATGAGAATTGTTTAGTATTTTTCAATTACATTTATGAATTTTCTATTTTTCTTGGAAAAAAGAGACAAATCGCCCCCCTCAACCTCCCCCAAAAATAGTGAACAGTGGGATAACCATTCCCTTGGCAGTTGGAGTATTTACAGTGTGCAACAAATACTGGTAACGGCCATCGAACGAACATCGGTGACGGGTTTTACAGTTATCTTTATCGGGCCTATGTGTGAGCCCGTCACTGATGACAACCATCGGCGATGGGCCTAAATATTATCTTTGTCGGGCCTAAATTAGAGCCCATCACCGATGATACACATCATTGACGGGCATACGTATAGGACCCAACAAAGATTAAAAAGATAATCTTTGTCAGGCCTAAACAAAAGCCCGTCACCGATAAGTCCCATCGGTGACGGGATCGAAATACTTGCATATGGATAATGTTTGTAAAAGTATATCTTTGTCGGTTTTTACTTGGGCCTGTTAGAGATGATGATGGTGTGACGGTCCGCAAACCACCGACACGGGAAAAGCCGTTAAAAATAAGAAGTTATGTACTAGTGTCACTCCATGGGGCACCCATCTCCCAGTGGGGGATACTTGCAGCTAGGCTCTTCAAAATCTCAAGCAACCGGGTGGAGGTACTCCAACCCACAACGGTCATACCCTAGCCCACGAAGTCACATAATTATTCCTCCCCTACCCCTAGCCTCTTCTCTCTTTCATTTACCGTCAGCCCACCCACCGGCCACCGACCGCTTCTCCTCTCCTCTTCTCTTTGTCTTCGCGAGACGCGTCCATCTTCTCGTTTCCTCTGCCTGCCCGTCTCTGCGCGAAGAAGTTGTCTCTGCCCGTCGCCGGAGGTGGGGATGGTACTGGCGATGACGGCGATCTCCACCCCTCCACTCATCGCCGCCCGCCCTCCTCCCATTCTTATCTCTCCCTCCGCCCTTCACCGCCTCTACCCCGCAGCGCATTGCCGTCCACCACGCCGGTAGCCGGTCTCGCTCACCGCCGCCGACCTCCCTGTCTATCCCATCGTGCCGAGATGGTCCGCCTTGGAGCCGTCCCAGCTGCGGTGCGCCAAGAGCTGCACCGTGCTCTACAGATTACGGAGGAGATCGTCTCTGTAGTGGTGGTGGGCAAGATGATGGAGGCTGGCTGCGATGACACCGAGGCCACGGTGGCCGTGCTCTGGGCGGTCTGCAACAAGTACATAGGCGTGCCACGGATGTCGTCACCGTCACTGTTGTCTTCGGCTCTTCTCCACCACCGTGGACCTCCTCCAGCCAACGATGAGGCCAAGGGTGAAGCGTGAGGGCTAGGCATAGCGTCGCCCAACGCGGAGCTCTGACTCCGTCGCTTGGCGAAAAGGTGACGGGGAGCGCGGGGAGGCGCGTCCCTCTACTCCGTCGCTTGGCGAAAAAGTGACGGGGAGCGCGGGGAGGCGTGTCCCTCTTAGAGACTGTCTCTCTTCTGGGAGACGACCCCATCTCAAAAAGGGATGGGAGGTAAACAGCGTGCTTTGAGGCTACGACTCCAGGACCCGCATTGAGGATGACCTAACATGCTAGACTTACATGCGCGTACCACTTAGATTTAAATTTTATACTTGACATGAGTATTCCTATCTTTTTATTCAATCTTAATACCTGCTATATTAGGACATGCGCTTATCGTATTATGTGTGGGAGTCCGATTTGTAAATAAAAGGATAAATATATGAAAAGCCCAATGATCTGTGCAATTTATTTGACTAGAAAATTGTTGTGCCTGTTGGCGCTCCGCTATAGCCCGTATATATTGTTTAACACCTGTTTTAAATGTATAAACATGTAGAAATTTTTATAGGTGCTCTTTAATTTTGATATTTAATAATTATTTTTTAATAACAAAATTTTCTTTTTTCTCTCTTTTTTTTTGTTATATGAAACCTGGTCACTGACCTATCGTTACGTTGATAAATTTATCTGATGTTAGGCGGTGTTGATGTTCTTTGCCATCGTCGTGGAATGGGTTGTTGTTTCACTCGTGTGCTTGCTAGTTTATTGCTATAAGCATGAAATTTTAAAGGTCGAGAAATTTAAATGGATCCGTGCGATTGATTTTATTTTATTTATATTTAAACCTTCAAATATATTATATATTGGACTCATTTTTTATCATCGTTAAAAATACCGTGAAGTAGATGAATTACTCTCATTGTTTATGTTTTATTGCTGGATGCAAACATTCTAATATAGCTGAAGACATTAAATATGCAATTCGAAAGATGCCAAGGGACTATGTTGTGAAATTGTACTGTTTGGGCAGGGGCCATGGACGATACGTGGCCACTTTTTTTTTTCTCACACACCCTTCCTCTTCCATCTGTCTCTACAGCATACCACGCTTCACGTACCATATGCTTCACGTACCAGTCTACCACAGGGTAATTATTTCGCCACGTGTCACTAAAATAATTGAGTGAACAGTGAGCCAGTTAGCTGGCTGTCCCAATAAAAACCAGCATAAGCTTCACGTACCACAGGGTCATTATTTTGCCACGCGTCACTAAAATAATTGAGTGAACAGTGAGCCAGTTAGCTGGCTGTCCCAATAAAAACCAACATAAGATGTGACATTTGGTAGCATAGTCTTTGTTCAGATTGATTGTATTAGGAAATTTTATCGGTCATAGGCTGGTTTTTTATGAGACACAGTGTTTAGGGAGTACTCCTCTGTCAAAAAAATCCAATCCTGAAAATGTATTTGAACAACGGGCATATCCAGATATATCCTTAAGATTGGATTTATTTTTTGGTACGGAGGGAGTAGTCTACTAAGGCAATTATTTTCTTCAACTTCAAACATCAACTCCCTCATTATGCTTTTCAAATTGTTGAATGATGTGTTTTTTGCAAAAAATTCTATACAAATGTTGTTCGAAAAAATTAAATAAATCTATTTTTCAGGTTTATAATTATTAAGAGTTAATTAATTATGTGTTAATGAACTTTCTCGTTTGCTGAAAATCTCTCTCTAACTTGAGGGAAATAACTCATCCTTAAGTGAATGTTAACTCTTTCAACTCTCACGAAGCAACACCACCTTAAATATTTTTATCCTTTATTAATTAGGGGCATGTTTGATAACCAGGCTGTAGGTGCGACTGTAGCTGCATGCTGCTGATTTTGTGAGTGAAGTGTTGTTCGTGCTGATAGCGGCGCCCATCCAGCTAAACATGCCCTAAGATTTCACAATATCTCTCTTGTCAACAAGTCATATCATACATCTTAATCATTTATAATATTAAGATATCTTGTACGCATGAAAGAAAATTGCATGAAAGAAAATCGTACATCCTCCATCCTAATAAAATAGTTCAATCCTGGTGATGTATCTTGATATACGTATTATTATTAGGTACATTTCCAGGATAAGTTATTTTTAAGTTATTTTTAAGGATATAGGAGATATAGAAAGTAAAAGAATAAAATTTATAACCTATTTTTAAGGATAGAGTAGTATTTTATTATGCGATTCTTCCGGTGGAGTTGCCATGTAATTAAACATAATAGTTAGGGTTATGTAGAAAAATTCCCCCGTACAAACTGGCCCTAGATCGATGTTTCATTCGCCCTAGTTTGATTCAGTGAGTTCGATTCAGTGGGCTCAGTTCGCTTCTCTACTCCACGTAACGTCGTTTGCTTCTTCTAGGTCGACCTTGACCCAACCACGCCGCCGCCGCCGTCGATCGCGGCATTGCTGCCTCCATCCTTCGACGGCCCTCATGTACTAGGGGTCCGACTTCGATTTGGCCGTGCTTAAGGGCAGCTTGCCACCGGTGGACACTGACGCCGGGGATGCATCATCTGGCACTAGGCCCGCGCGGGAGGTGGACGAGGATGAAGTGAGGCGTATCTTAGCTTCCCCCAGATTCCAACAGACACATCATTGGTAAGCTTTGATGAGCCCTGGTTATTTCCTAGTATCTTTGATCAAAATTCAACTCCTGGTTTTGTCTCTTGAGGTTATGTTTAGGCCAGATTACGGTTGCGGTGTTTAGCTCTGGTGTTCATCTGTTCGGTGACGTATGAGTGGTTGGTATAGCTGAACGCTGTTTGTTGTGAGTTTTCGCTGTGAATCTCGCGTTCTTGTTCTTACTTCCAACAGCATGTTCTTTACTATAAATTGAACCATTAAGTTTGCACCTTTGACATATGTGTATTTGTCAAATCCATAGCAATGCATTTTTTCTGAAGAAACGAATCCACAGCTATGTAATTGCCGTCCTCTGCGGTAAGGCTAGTGTTGATTGATTTACCACAAACTCTTGAACAAGGCATCGTGCGGTATTGCCTCCATCAGAGGAAAAGCATTTAAGGGCTTGCTTCTTAAGACGAGGTCCATTTAGTTGCAACGTAGTTTAAGCGTGTACTGAATTCAAACCAAACGCCAAAAGACCATCTCTTTTTTTCCATTCATTGAAATAGAAGTAGCTATGTGCCATTGTAAGCAGAGTTTTACAGTTGCCGGTAAAATTCCGGATGCCACATGTTCACAATTTAATGATAATGGTTAAACTAACATTGGCAATATGTTGCTAGATTATGAGGAGTTAGGTTCACAACCCATAAGATTGTTGGTACTTGAAACAGAGCCAACTGTTCTGGACATCTTCATGGCCATCTTATACTACACTTATGCAAGTGCCAGTCTGAATACCTATCATGCTGATCGGAATAGTCAAACCCTATTCACTGCTTATGCTCAAGAGGTGATTCTACAAAGTATCTTGTCTTGGAGGGTATTATTCTTCATAATTTATGCAACACATAAAATGAAAATAAGCAGCAAAAGTAGCAGTATGAAACCATCTTGTGGATGCGTTTATTAGAACTATAAAGTATCTGAATGGTACAGATAATGGTTGAATGGGGCCACAAATGTCACCTTGAATGCGTTCAAGAAACTTTAGTGGTTCAACCTTTATTTTAAGATGTGAGGGTGTGAAAATTAATTTCCCAGTTGCACATGAGGTGCACACAAAATCTGAGGATTCTAGGAATTTTCTATCGCTCATACCATGTCCACTTGAATTGCTCATGATTTTTCTCATCATCCCGAATGTCGGGATGGCCAAGGCGTTCATGCCAAGTTTTGAATGCATCCACATTCTGAAAAATCACTTTGTATGCAACATGTGGTACGGGTTTGATGTATCTGTAGTATAATCCAGACGGAAGAGAAGACACCTTTTCAATTGTTTGTTTGTTATATCCAGTATCTTTCGTCAAGAGGAGGAACTCCTCATTGTTTTCTTCATATGTTTCCACATGAATTCCTTTTTTTCCGGATATCTCTATAACTTAGTAGGTTACGTGTTGAATCGGGATATAATAATGCCTCCTCAATATTTATTCGTGTACCCATTGGAAGTATGATAACAGCCCTACCGGAACCAACAATCATAGCATCGCATCCTGCGATGGTCAAGACTTGTACTTCTCTCTTTGTGAGAATTTGGAAAATTTTGACTTCCGTAAGTATAGAGTTAGTGGTACAACTGTCCACTAGGCACATATCTTCTTCAATTGGATTGACTCCGGTAACAATCTATATAATGCAGAATTTAAATTCATAAGAATAAAGGCAAAATATAGGAAAACACATAGAAATATATTAAGATAGCAGATGCGTTATTACAACTGATAAATGGTGTAGCAACATCATTTCCTTATTACAATGATTACTTTTGGAAATTTAAATTAAAGCTATGGAGCCTATTTGAGGTCTCTAAAATATCGTTGGAAGTATATTCCACGATCATGTTGTCGATATCCATAGAGCCTTCTCTTCACTTGGTGGAGTCTTGGTTTTGCTTGGTCCCGCTCTTTCAGGGATGGGGTCCATAGCTCCAGTCTCCAGGACTTGAGAGGCGAAGTGTGCTTCATACTTCTAGGTGTTCTGTGCATGACCCATGGACTTCATGTATAGATCAACAAGGTGCTTAGGGGTCCTACACTTCTTAGCAATATGATTGTAGCAAACACACCTGAAGCAGGTGGTCTTGTTGTCGCTATCATTTTTGGGCTTAGAAATGTCTTAACCCTTTTGGGTGTCCCCACGTAGCTTTTTAGTTCTCTTGCGCTTGCCCTTGCCTGAGGAATTTCCAGTCTGTGTGTTCCCATTTGGGACATTTTTCTTCACATTCGCATGTACTTCAGGTAGTAGTGCAGTGCCCAACGGGCGCTGGTTCGAGTTCCATACAGTGATCTCATGGTTCTTTTCTATCTGTTTCTATGTCTGAATGAGCGAATAGTAGACTGTGAAATTATTCTCACGGTATTGTTGAGTAATGATCCTTTCTAATGAGAGCATTGTAGCCAGAGTCTTTTCAATTTTGTCCGCTTCAGAAGGTTCTTTCTCACAAAACCGAAGCTTAGATCATATCTTATGAACAACATGGTTGAACTCATCTACAGTTTTGAAATCTTATAGGCGTAAGTGGTTCCACTCACGCGTTTCCTCTAGGAGGAGAATAGCTTTATATTGTTCATATCGATTTTTGAGAGATGTCCACAAAGCACGTGGGTCCTCATACATGTACTCCATTTCCAAATCCTGATGGATATGATTCCTTATTACTTCCAAGACGGAGAATTTAGGCATGTTAGAGGGGGCAACATTTCCTTCAGTTGTTTCATCTATACGTCTGTATAGTCCATTTGTCGACAGATTTACTTTGACATCCATTGCCCAAGCAGGGAAATTGGAACCATCAAGAATGAGGATATCAAACTCTTTGGTTGTCATCTCACCTACATTGTGATTTTTGGCATATTTATGCGATTTTATGTTAATTCAATGAAATAAGGCAAGAAAAATAAATTTGCAAAGTGCTTGTAAAATAAAGGATAGGAAATGCATAGAGTGCTGAAACAAACTCATATTTACATTAATAGAGAGTTAGAGGGTGCTGAGAGCAAATGTATAGTCTCTGATTATTTGCAAAAGGTAAATTGACCAAAGGCCATGTACTAAAATGTAAATTCAGGAAATATAAAGATAACTAGGTGGTGGGTTGAGACAATCTCAGTTTCAGCCCACTGCCGCTTTTGGTCCAAGAGGCCGGGGGTGTCACGTCCAGAAATGTAGCCCAAATTTCCAGACTATTTTGTATATAAATCCTTGTCCAAGAATCAAGCCAGGGTACACAAAATAATAAATTAATATACAGATACAAACGTAAATAAAGCGTAAAATACTTACAGAAGAGGAACTTAGTCCTCAAGCCGAAAAGAAAGAGCGGCAGGGGAAAAGGCGATCCTAGCGGGACTTCAGCTCCCCTCCACAGGCAAAACTCAACTGGGTATAAGCCTTGGTTCTCTATCTTCTTCTTCAGCTCAGAAGCACTACACTTCTGAAAAGGGGGAAATGATAGCAAGACTGAGTACAACCACCGTACTCAGCAAGCCACACCAACGATGTATTCGTCCAAGGGGAGACAAGGAGGGTTTGTGGCTATTTGCATAAAGATGGTTGTAAACATTTATAGTTGAAAATGGTAAAACAATTGATTAATTAAGACAAGATTAAATCTCCACTCAACAACGCTACACCACGTTGAACAAGCCCAAGCAAACTACCTGAACTACGCTAGTTCATTAAGTCAAGTTAATTAATACAGTGAGACTAATCATGGTGAAGCTGGTTGATCGCCCATAACCACGGGCCCTGCTATTCGAATAGTTTTACTCTGGCTAGAGGTGCACAACTGTACCCACAAGACATAACCCACCGTTATATCACCGTGTCTGCGCAAACACATCACCATGGCGAGTGATTGTGACAAGACACATCACCATGGCGAGTTATGCGCAGACACATCACCGTGTCTGCGCATAACTCCCTCTAACCAATCGTACCCACCTCAGGTTTCGCCCCTATCTTTATATCCAAGGAAGGCAGCCCCCCTCGTGCCTAGGTGAATCCGGTAGCCGCATAGACCAGTAAATCCCCGGTCCATCCAAACTCCATCACGCCCACCCTTTCCTCGGTACGTCAGAATGGGGAAAGCTATACTACAAGTCCAGCAGTTACCCATTCTTGCTTGTGGTAATCGCATCAAGTCTTCCAGGATTTCCTGCGAACCGATCCTTAATTGCCATGGGTGCGACTAGCAAAACCATGCACCCACAACCCACCATTAAGCCATATTTTAGTTAGATAATTACGACCAATAAAGCATGGCCAGATGTCACGAGCTCACAGCTCATCAAGATACTAGATTGATATAAAGTAATTATCCCAATGTGCGAGCTAGTGGTAATTAAGCATGGCTAAACATAACATAATCCTAGCAAGATCAACATAAGTGACACAAGCTAGTCAAATTATCACCCCGGTTTGACGAAGGACAGGTAACAAGTAAACATGGCACAAGCGAGCAGATAGGTAATTCCATAATCCCATGTAATTAGCAAAACATGCAACTTTATTTGCACACGGTAAACATTTATAAAGTGGGTCCAATATTCTCAAGGGGAATGTATGACTTGGCTTGCTTCTTGACTTCAATCGTCCGAACTCTTTTCCTCGTGATCGCGATCATCAGAAATGATAAAATCTACGTGCTGGCACACAAAACAAGGAAAAACCCTAATAAAAACCAAATAAATAGTACATGAAAAGTAAATAAACATGTAGAGCTCAATTTTAGATGAATTCTGCAAGTTGAATGGCTCAATTTGGAGTTCGTATGAATTAGTTATGAATTTTAGAAATTTTGGGCCATTTAAATGGATTTCTTGAAATTAATTCAATTTATTGTGCAATTATTAAATAATTTCTCAAAAGGAAAAACGGCCGCTGACGTCACTGAAGAGAGCTAGCACCGACGGGAGGGCCCCACACGTCAGCGGGACAAGGTGATCGGTCCACCGTGGATCGGGACCACTGAGGGTGGTCCGCGGGCACGGGCAGGTGCACCACGTGGTGCACACGCATGTGGCGGAGGTGGGTGCAGTGCGGGGAGAGCGCCGTAGGGCGTGGGAGGAGCGGGCGAGTGAGGAAAACAAGAGAGGTAGTTCGGTGGTTGGATTTTACAGCCTCGGCGAGGCGGGAACCGGCAGCGAAGTTGCGCACCGACGTGGGGGTGCGGGTTCCGGTGCTTACGAGGAGGAGTGGGGAAGTGGGCGCGGGAGAGTGGGGCAGCACCGAGTGCATCACCTGCTCGTTTTTCTCCTCGGAGAAAGGCCCATCCAACCATCCTAGATTCTTTTGCAGCACATGAAGGAAGAATGTTTCAAGTGAATGCTCCTCTTGTGTTGCCTGAGCCCAGCAAGTTAGAATGGTACTCCAAGAGCATATCTCTTCTTTGTCGTCATGGGTAACTTCTAGCCTATCACCATTTTTGAGCTGCGTTATATGGGCCTTCCTTGTCTAGTATTGTCTTATATCCCCTCTTTGATTCAGTCCAGGTGGGCTCGCTGACGTGTGATGGTTCACCCCAAGGAGGCTAAGCCAAGACATTTGAGCTTGAGAGTCTTCCGCAGCCACCGCTGCTCGACAAAGAGGGCCTAGTCCCGTTGCAATGTCCAACCTCAAAATTAACTCATTGGCCACCAGTAGCTGTATCTTGACATCACCTGTTTAGAGTACATTTTTTATTGTAAAAACATGATGGTTTACCTTAGATGTGGAGTTAGGGTGAATTGGGAGAGATTAGAAGTCTGTTCAGGTTGGGAGTCATGGAGTGATCAATCGTCTAGATGATAACTAGTTGGTTTGCAAAGGAAGTTGGAAGAAAATGATTGGAATATCCTAACAGATTTAAGAATTTCGGTCTCTAATCATTTGCGGCAGTATTTTGGAAGGAGGTTTATCTTGCTACCACTACTAGAGAACCGTTTGCTCGGTCAACTAAAATCACAAATCTCTCGATCCTCTTATGAACCGGTATTAAAGATGATTAGCCCATGATCTTTAGTACCGGATAAGTGTTACCAACCGGTACTAAAAATCATTTTTAATACCGGTTCAAATTTTTTCAGATCTTTGGAGGCTATGAGATCTTTAGTACCGATTGGTGACACCAACCAGTACTAAAGATGAACACTTCTCCCTCTCCCCTTTTTATTACTCCTCTTTCCCTTATCCTCTCATCTCCTCTCTCCTCTCTCACTTATCCTCTCGTCTCCTCTCTCCGCCTCCTCTCTCCTCTCTCAACTGGCGATAGGCGCCGGCGCTGCTTCTACCCTCGACCATGGTGGGCGGTGGTAGGAAGCAATGCTCTCTGGAGGCGGCGGGCAGATGTGGCAGGGAGGCGGTGAGCAGGGAGGGGAGGCGGTGGCGGTCCGACGGCGATGACCCGGCGGTGGCCCGGTGTCCCGGATCCAACGGGAGGGCAAGGGAGGGGACGCGGTGGTGTCCCAGCGGTGGTGCCCCGGCTGTAGCGGTGTCCCGCGGTGGTGGCATGGCTGCGGCGGTAGCGCAGTGGTAGCAGCCTGGCGACGGCAGCCCGACGGCGATGACATCCTAGCGGCGGAGGCCTGGCATCCCGGTGGTGATGGTCCGGCATCCCGGCGGTAGCTCCCAACGGATTCTTGTAGTACTAGTGTTTTTCTTGTAGTAGTGTCTTTTCTTGTAGTAGTGTTTTTTCTATAATTTGTGTTCTCATGGTAGCGTTTTTGTTGTTGATGAAATCAATTGTATGGAATGAATTTTTTTATGACAGATAAAAATTCTCTACCATAAGAGATGCAAATATATAAAAAAATGTCAGGAAAAAAAAGAACAATAAAAAATCTATCTTCAGTAACGGTTGGTAACACAACCTGGTACTAAAGATGGTAGCACCAGCACGTGGCGCTACCATCTTTAGTACCGGTTGGTGTCACCAATAGGTACTAATAATAGATTTTTAGTCCCGATTATTTCAACCGAGACTAAAAATACCCATCTTTATATAGGATCGTAGAACGATAACTAAGCTAACCACGGGGAGTGTGAATGGTTGTAGTACCCAAAAACCAAAACTTTTAGCGGAATTAAAAGTTTACCCTTAGATTCGATGACGATCGGTCTAACCGAAGTAGATGTGCCGGTCTGACCGGTGTAGGTGCTCCGATCTGACCGCCCAGCTCGCCGATATCACCTTTTCCCATCACCATAATCGTTGCCTGTCTAATCACCGTGAAGCATCGGTCTGATCGGGCAGATGCCCCTGGTCTGACCACCGATAACCTGTCGATTGAACCGCCACAACTGAGGAAACACAAATTGAAGAACTCTCAAAGTAGATTGATCTTTATTACTTTTAATCTGTGCTTACAAAGTGCAACAACAACACTCCTCACGAAAATCTCGACTAAACTTGAAACCCTAACTTTTCTCTCAACTCAACTCTCTCTAAAATCGATACCGGGAGGCTACACCCTACCTCTATATTTATACCCGAGGTAGGCAGCCTAAAGCCACAAACCGATCTTGTACCAGTCATCCTAATCCCCAAGGAAACCTTCCCGTACAAGAAACAAACATTACAAACTCAATTTAACCAAATTCACACTCCTTCCAAATTTGACTTCGCATCCCATGCACACACAATATCTCCATCGTATGCCATATGGAATCTTCACCAACCATGTGCATTGATCTCTAGCCTAACCATCCCGCTTGATATCCTGATCATCCGGACGTCATCTTCTCCCAAGTTGACTCCCGATCCATCAGCGGCAACGGTCTCCCGTGGCATCAAGACTCACCTACATATGAATTAAACAATAAAGCATACCCGAGCACAAGCTATCTCCAACTTGACTCATTGTTAGCACACAATAATATTTCATACGCATAGTATCCATCTATAAGCCATAAACATAGATTAATCACGGATATCCAAAATAACAACCCGAAACCAAAACCGACACAGCGTCGGCCGGTCAGACCACGGGCTAACCGGTCTGACCGCGAGTATACCGCCGGTCTGACCGGCATTACCAGCCCTGTCTGAGCGGTCCCAATAAACAGCAGTCACATGTTCATCATCTGAAAATCCAATCATCTCCAAAACCACTTCGCCAATAATCTCCAAATATCAAAACCAATAATCACACATGCCAATTGTTCATCATGAAATAATAGTCAAACACACTTTGATTTTACAATCTCCCCCTTGATGAACACATTGACAAACTCAACAAAATGTTTTGATGTTTGGATAAAACAAAAACAAAAAAGTGGTAAAAAGCATCGGAGTGCTCAAAATCAAAAGAAAACTACTCTCACTTTTGAAAAGAAATAAATTTTCCTGCAACTAAAAACATACACATTTTGTATCTCTTCTCTCCCTTTTGACAATGATTTCATCAAGCATTAACATTTAGTACTCAATTATGTTCAAGAGCTTAGAATTATACATAGAGAAATTCATGTTCATGTGTCACAATATAAGGAAGATAAGCTCATCAATTGGATAACAAGCATGCATTAGAGTATAACCATGAACCAAAGATATTACTAGCAAGAGCAAATAAGCAATCAAAAATTATGATTTCAAGTGATTTACAATGCAATACGTTTACAAGCACATCGATTGAAAGAAAAACATCATAGATATACACCTATTGCAAATATCATTCTTTCTCAAATTAGTTCTACCATAAACAACCAAGAGAAATTTTAATATTTATTTTTATATAAGCATGTCTATTGTTGCTCATCATTTTTTTCTCTCAATTATTCTAGGTACGTCCTTGTCGTCAAGACTGTTTCCAAGGATTCGGTATTCATTTTTTTCCTCACAGAAAAATTTTATTCTTGCATAGTGAACAAATAAAAAGCTATTTGAGGAATAATATTTCAACAACCATATATATAATCATTAATCATCCAAACGAAACACTTGTTCCAACATTGCATATTTACATAATTTCAAGTATAAGAATTTAAGTGTCATGCATCATCTCACTTAAAAGCAATAACTAAACCTCATGAAAAGACTAGAATGCATACCAGCTATACTAGCGACAAATAAACCTTCAAAATATTGCTAGCATGCGCATGAATATACAAGATGATGAGGACACCAACTACAACACGAGTACATCTACACCAGCAGATGTTCCTCCACCCCAGGCGCCACCTTCTGGGCCAATCACTCGGTCCCGTGCGAGAGAATTGAACTTCGTCATGCTGCTGAAGAATGAAGGCCCAGAAGAATAGAAGCTGGCCCAACAGGAGGCTCATGTGTGGGCGCCTAGGGTTGGGCGCCAGGGGCACGCGCGCGCCCCCCTCCTGGCCGCGCGCCTCCTCTTCCTGGCCGCCAGGGGCGTGCCCACTTTCTTCCTCTATTTAGATAGAAGCTATCTTTATTTTCCGACTTGAGTTTTGTTTACATCTAGCTTTAGCTACTCTCGAACACGCGCAAATCAGCGCTGTCTTGATGTGATTCAGAACTCCACCTTGAGTGATATTGAGATTGCTCGTTTCATTTTCTTGTTCGTTCTTCGATTATGGACAGGAAACGATCTTCGTGATCAGGCTGATCTTGCACCGGCAAGGTCGGTAACCACAGGGAGTTGGTTCAGCGATTGCATTGGCGCTTCGGGTTCGCTCGTCGTAGTCGGATCGTGAGGGTCTACTTCCACCAAATCGAATTTACCTCCACTCACCGAAAGATCGGACACTCCAGCTCTATCACAATATGCATAAATCAAAGCTCTTTTTATGTTTCTTATATTTTCAATTTTTCTTGATAAAACCAAGAGCACAAACTCCCCCTCAAATCATGCCGAAAGGATGAACAATTCCCAATTCACCATGAAGAAAAGCAAAGCGAGAAGCATCCATTGGTTTCATGAAAATATTAGCAAGTTGAAACTTTGTATCCAAAAACTTCAATTCAACATCTCCCTGCTCAACATGATCCCTCAAAAAGTGAAAGCGAATATCAATGTGCTTTGTGTGTGAATGTTGAACAGGATTCTTAGCAATATTAATAGCACTTGTGTTATCACAAAAGAGAAAAACTTTCTTAAAAGCAAGACGATAATTTTTCGAAGTTGATATAAGCTAAAGAATCTGTGAACAACAACTAGCAGCAGCAACATATTCGAAAAAGTGTGTGTGGTGATTTGCTCATTTGTATTCCTTTGTTCATATAATCAGTTTGTGAGTTTCTCTAAAAAAACAAAACAAAACAAAAAAAAGGGAAAGAGAAACGTGGTTGCCTTTCTGATCGGTTTCGTTGGGCAGGACCGATCCTCCTGCCGCCGCACACACGCCTGTGCCTAGGCGCCCCTCCCTGCGCCCTTCTCCTCTTCTGTTTTCCTTTTTCCTTTTTGTTTTCCCTACTCTTGTTCCACTTGTACACTTGTGTCCAGCAGCTTTGTTACATGTTAGCACTATTATTCAACTTTGCATTATTGTTTGATTGTGCTCACCCTTGCATTGAGTGCAGCCTACCCAGAACTCCACATAGTTCTACGACGAGCAGACTTTGTTTCTCCAGGCAATCGCTCCTCCAATCTCTCGCCGGTACTACTTGTTGGTTGCAGCTCACCCCTGTGTGCTTCGTAAGCACGGATAAGAATTTGATAACAGCACTGTCATGAGCGCCTTGTGAGCCGTTACACCTTTGTTGTCATCGATTTTGTTTTCTGTTTGCGCTAACCATGGGCAGACGACGACGACGACACGAAGGATGCACAGCTGCAGGACATGTGGACTCAAGTTGATGGACTTGCCGTGGACATGCACGCGATGCATGAACGGCTTGATTCCACGGTCACTTCGGCGAACGAGCGGTTCGATCAGCTCGACCTCGCGCAGACGGCCACTAAGACCACGCTCGACACCGTTGTGGCACGTCTCGATGCATTGAACACATTGATCACAGAGTTCCAGAAGGATTATGGCGGTGACACGGAGCAGGACGATAGAAACCGCCGAGGCCGCGCCCGCCGTGTGGTACGTCACCCCGTTAATGATTCATTTGCTAAGATTAAATTTAAAATTCCATCTTTTAATGGCAAATATGATCCTGCTGCATATCTTGATTGGGAATTAGAGGTCGAACAGAAATTTTCATGCCCATGATATTCCTGATAATTCTCAAGTTAAGGCTGCTATTAGTGAATTTACTGATTTTGCTTTAATTTGGTGGCGTGAATATAAACAAACACATCCCACAACCACTCCCACCACTTGGGCTCAATTAAAAGCTGCTATGCGACATAGATTTGTGCCTTCCTATTATGCCCGCGATTTGCTTAATAAAATGCAGCGTTTTCAGCAAGGTCAACAATCTGTTGAGGAATATTACCAGAAACTACAAAAGGGTATGATCCGTTGTGGTTTATTTGAGAAGGATGACGCAGCTATGGCACGTTTTTGTGGTGGTTTGAACCGCGAAATTCAGGATATACTTGATTATAAGGAGTATGCTGATATGACCACATTATTTGAATATGCTTGCAAAGCTGAACGTGAAGTGCAGGGACGCCGCTCGAAGACATATACTAACTCTTTTGCAAAGCTGAACGTGAAGTGCAGGGACGCCACTCGAAGACATATACTAACTCTTTTGCAGGGAGAAGTTCAGCACCACCGGCCAAGCCTGCACCGTCCACGCCCACCACTACAACACGCGAGAAGATGTCCACACCTGCCGTGCCACCACCCACAGGAGCTGCCCCTTCCACAGGACGTACACGGGATATACAGTGTCATCGTTGCAAAGGATTTGGGCACATGATTCGGGACTGCCCAAACAAGCGTACTTTGCTCATCCGTGACAATGGTGAGTACTCGTCCAAAAGTGATTCCGAGGAAACTCGACATGCTATGCTTGCCACTGACCATGCAGCTAATGCGGAAGTACATGTCAACCCGGGCGACGCTGATAGGTATGAAAGTCTTGTTGCGCAGCGTGTTCTTAGTACACAGGTCGCCTCGCCCGAGAAGGACCAGCGCCACACTCTGTTCCATACTAAGGGCGTTGTACAGGAGCGGTCGATTCGCATCATCATTGACAGCGGTAGCTGCAACACTTTGGCGAGTATTGTGCTGGTAGAAAAATTATATTTACCCACTTGTAAGCATCCGAACCCGTATCACATTCAGTGGCTTAATGATGGTGGAAAAATAAGAGTAACACGCTCGGTGCGTGTTCCCTTCTCTATGGGTGCTTACTCTGATTATGTTGATTGTGATGTTATCCCTATGGAAGCATGCTCTTTGTTACTTGGTAGACCTTGGCAATATGATACTGATAGCTTGCATCATGGTCGTTCGAATCAATATTCTTTCATGTTTAAGGGTCAAAAAATAATTATACATCCAAGGACACCTGAACAAATTGTCAAAGATGATCTTGCTTGAGCTACTAAAACTACAAAGCACCTTGAACCACCACCATCCACTTCTGTTAGTTCTGAAATCAAGTTGCATGCCCCTGTTTGACTTGCCACACGTGCTGATTTTGATGATCTACGCGATGTTCAGTTTCCCTGTTATGCACTTGTATGCTCTAGTATGCTCGCTTCACTTGATGATGCCCCGCCTTTGGATATTCCCCCTGCTGTTGCTAATCTTTTGCAGGAGTACGCTGATGTTTTTCCAAAGGATTTGCCACCGGGTATTCCACCACTCCGTGGCATTGAGCACCAGATCGACCTCATCCCAGGCGCCCAGCTTCCAAACCGCGCCCCGTACCGTACAAATCCAGATCAGACGAAGGAGATACAGCACCAGGTGCAGGCGTTGCTTGATAAGGGTTACATTCGTGAGTCTCTTAGCCCTTGCTCGGTTCCTGTGTTACTTGTTCCAAAGAAAGATGGGTCATGGCGTATATGTGCAGATTGTCGTGCTATTAATAACATCACCATTCGTTATCGATACCCTATACCGCGCCTTGATGATATGCTAGATGAGCTTAGTGGTGCCATTTATTTCATTAAGGTTGATTTGCATAGTGGTTACCATCAAATTCGAATGAAATTGGGTGATGAATGGAAAATGGTTTTTAAAACGAAATTTGGGTTATATGAATGGTTGGTTATGCCGTTTGGATTGACTAATGCTCCGAGCACCTTTATGCTTTTAATGCATGAAGTTCTGAGGCCCTTCATAGGTTTGTTGTTGTTGTCTATTTTGATGATATCCTCATTTACAGCAAGTCTATGGAAGAGCATTTACAACATTTGCGTGTTGTTTTTGATGCATTGCATGCTGCCCGCTTATTTGGTAACATCGAAAAGTGCATCTTTTGCACACAACGTGTCTCGTTTCCTTGCTATGTTGTTACTCCACAGAGCATTGAGGTGGACAGCAGCAAGATTGATGCCATTCGGGAATGGCCCACACCGACGACGGTCACACAGATTCGGAGTTTTCTTAGACTTGCAGGTTTCTACCGCAGGTTTGTCCGTGATTTTAGCTCCATTGCAGCACCTCTACACGAGCTTACAAAGAAAGGTGTGCCGTTTGCTTGGAGTGATTCGCAGGAGCTAGCGTTCAACACTTTGAAAGATAAGTTAACACATGCTCCCCTCTTGCAATTGCCTGATTTTACTAAAGTGTTTGAGCTTGAATGTGATGCTAGCGGTATTGGGCTAGGTGCTGTTTTGATACAAGGAAAACCGGTTGCTTATTTTAGCGAAAAATTAAGCGGTGCTAGCCTGAGATATTCTACCTATGATAAGGAGCTTTATGCTTTAGTGCGCACTTTGCAAACATGGTAGCACTATCTTTGGCATCACGAGTTCATAATTCATTCTGATCATGAGGCCTTGAAACATATTCGTAGACAAACAAATCTGAATCGTCGTCATGCTAAATGGGTAGAATTCATCGAATCTTTCCCTTACATTATTAAACACAAGAACGGGAAGGACAATGTCATTGCTGATGCCTTGTCTCGTCGATATACCATGCTTTCACAGTTAGATTTTTAAAATATTTGGCTTGCAAACTGTGAAGGATCAATATGTCAATTTAAAGATGTCTTAGTCCATTGTATGGATGGCAAACCATGGGACAAATTTCACATACAGGATGGGTTCCTGTTTCGTGCTAACAAGCTGTGTGTTCCAGCAAGCTCAGTTCGTCTTTTGTTGTTACAGGAAGCACATGGAGGCGGTCTCATGGGACACTTTGGCGTCTACAAGACGCATGAGGTGTTGGCCGCCCACTTCTTTTGGCCCCGGATGCACCGTGATGTCGAGCACCTTGTTGCACGCTGCACTACTTGTCAGAAAGCTAAGTCACGGTTAAACAACCATGGTTTGTATATGCCTTTGCCTGTCCCTACTTCCCCTTGGCTTGATATTTCTATGGACTTTGTTTTGGGATTGCCTAGAACTAAGAAGGGGAGGGACAACATTTTTGTGGTTGTTGATAGATTCTCCAAAATGGCTCACTTCATTCCTTGTCATAAAACTGATGATGCTAGCACTGTTGCTGAATTGTTCTTTCGAGAGATCATTCGTTTACATAGTATTCCGAATACAATAGTCTATGATCGTGATGCTAAGTTTCTAAGTCATTTTTGGAGATCTCTATGGAATAAATTGGGAACTAAATTGCTGTTTAGTACAACTTGTCACCCTCAAACGGATGGTCAAACTGAGGTGGTAAATAGAACTTTATCCACCATGCTTAGGGTTGTTTTAGACAAGAATTTGAGACGTTGGGAGGATTGCTTGCCACATGTTGAGTTTGCTTATAATCGTGCAACGCATTCTTCTACACAGATGTGTCCTTTTCAGATTGTTTT
Source organism: Oryza punctata (assembly GCA_000573905.2). NCBI lineage: Eukaryota > Viridiplantae > Streptophyta > Magnoliopsida > Poales > Poaceae > Oryza > Oryza punctata. The sequence continues at coordinate 15,976,390 of CM002488.2, forward strand.
TGGTTACATTCCACGGGCGCCTATTGATTTGTTTTCGCTTGATGCTGAGTACGCCCCACATATAGATGATGTTGCACATATTGAACAAATGCTTAACCTCCATGAACAAACTCAACAAAACATTGCTGCTTCTAATGCTAAATATCAGGTTGCTGGTAGTAAAGGACGAAAACTTGTTACTTTTGAACCTGGTGATATGGTTTGGTTGCATTTAAGAAAGGATCGTTTTCCTACTTTGCGCCGTTCTAAATTGATGCCTCGTGCTGCTGGTCCCTTTAAGGTGCTCACCAAGATTAATGATAATGCTTATATCCTTGACCTGTCTGCGGAGTTTGGTGTTTCCACTAGTTTTAATGCTGCAGATTTGAAACTGTATGCGGGCGAAGATGAGGAGTTGCCGTCAAGGACGACTTCAGTTCAAGAAGGGGAGGATGATGAGGACACCAACTACAACACGAGTACATCTACACCAGCAGATGTTCCTCCACCCCAGGCGCCACCTTCTGGGCCAGTCCGTGCTCCTCCACCTCAGGCGCCACCTTCTGGGCCAATCACTCGGTCCCGTGCGAGAGAATTGAACTTCGTTATGCTGCTGAAGAATGAAGGCCCAGAAGAATAGAAACTGGCCCAACAGGAGGCTCATGTGTGGGCGCCTAGGGTTGGGCACCAGGGGCACGCGCGCGCCCCCCTCCTGGCCGTGCGCCTCCTCTTCCTGGCCGCCAGGGGCATGCCCCCTTTCTTCCTCTATAAAGATAGAAGCTATCTTTATTTTCTGACTTGAGTTTTGTTTACATCTAGCTTTAGCTACTCTCGAACACGCGCAAATCAGCGCTGTCTTCGTGTGATTCAGAACTCTACCTTGAGTGATATTGAGATTGCTCGTTTCATTTTCTTGTTCGTTCTTCGATTGCGGACAGGAAACGATCTTCGTGATCAGGCTGATCTTGCACCGGCAAGGTCGGTAACCACAGGGAGTTGGTTCAGCGATTGCATTGGCGCTTCGGGTTCGCTCGTCGTAGTCGGATCGTGAGGGTCTACTTCCACCAAATCGAATTTACCTCCACTCACCAAAAGATCGGACACTCCAGCTCTATCACAATATGCATAAATCAAAGCTCTTTTTATGTTTCTTATATTTTCAATTTTTCTTGATAAAACCAAGAGCACAAACTCCCCCTCAAATCATGCCGAAAGGATGAACAATTCCCAATTCACCACGAAGAAAAGCAAAGCGAGAAGCATCCATTGGTTTCATGAAAATATTAGCAAGTTGAAACTTTGTATCCAAAAACTTCAATTCAACATCTCCCTTCGCAACATGATCCCTAAAAAAGTGAAAGCGAATATCAATGTGCTTTGTGCGTGAATGTTGAACAGGATTCTTAGCAATGTTAATAGCACTTGTGTTATCACAAAAGAGAAAAACTTTCTTAAAAGCAAGATGATAATCTTTCGAAGTTGATATAAGCCTAAGAATCTGTGAACAACAACTAGCAGCAGCAACATATTCGAATTCAACAGTTGATTGCGCAACACTAGGTTGTTCCCTAGAAGACCATGCAATCAAAGAAGTACCAAGAAAATGACATGTTCCACTAGTACTTTTTCTATCAATTCTACAACCAGCAAAATCAGCATCGGAATACCAAATACCAAACTCAAGTGTACTATTCAAATACCTCATAATCCGCTTGACCACTTGACGTTGTGAAGCACGTGGAGAAGCTTGAAAACGTGCACACAAATACATAACAAGTTGTATGTCTGGCCTCGAAGCAGTAAGATACAAGAATGATCCAATCATACTTCTATACTCCTTTTGATCCACAGCTTCACCATCTTCATCAGGATCCAATACCGCAGTAGAACCAATAGGTGTAGAAATTGGTTTTCAATTCTCCATCTTAAAACGCCATAAGAGATCTTTGGTATACTTCGTTTGACGCACAAATGTACCTTGAGGTGTTTACTTAATTTGCAATCCCAAAAAGTACGATAACTCACCCATCATACTCATCTCAAATTCCCTGCGCATAGTCTCAGCAAACTCTCCAACCAAAGCATGAGTAGAACAACCAATGATGATATCATCCACATAAATCTGAACAAAAAGTTGATCATCACCATGCCTTTTAACAAATAGAGTTTTGTCAACCTTTCTTATTTGATAACCTTTTTCAAGCAAAAAGTTTTTAAGTCTATCATTCCGTGCTCTAGGTGCTTGTTTCAAACCATATAAAGCTTTTCACAATCTAAAAACATGGTTAGAAAAATCAGGATTTTCAAAACCGGTGGTTGTTTGACATAAACTTCCTCCTGTATAAAACCATTGAGAAAAGCACTTTCAACATCCATTTGATACAATTTAAAACCTTTTGAAGCAGCAAAAGCCAACAAAAGTATAATTGCCTCAATCCTAGTAATAGGAGCAAAAGTTTCATTAAAATCCAAACCTTTAACTTGAGTAAAACCTTGAGCAACAAGTCTAACTTTATTTCTCACAATCAAACCATCCTCATTTTGTTTATTTTTAAAAACCCATTTAGTTTCAATAATGTTATAACCAGAAGGAGGTTCAACTAAAGTCCAAACTTTGTTTCTGTCAAAATTTTCAAGTTCTTCATGCATGGTGTTAATCCACGATTCATCAGTTAGTGCATGAGTAACATTTTTGGGGCCAAAAGAAGCAACAAACGCAGAATTTACATGAATATCATGAGATGTTACCTTAGACCTTGTAGTACGCTCACCTAAAGTACCGATGATTTGTTCCGGTGGATGTCGTCGTTGAATATGCAAAGGAGCTATGACTTCAGAAGCTATTTCATGTTCTGTACCTTCACTGGTCGAAGTTGTAGCCTCTGCAGGTCCATTATCAATAGAACCCGAAGAGGATCCCTCCGACCGGTCTGACCACTCCTCCTGAGCCGGTCTGACCGGAGGTGTGCCACCGGTCTAACCGGCCTAGGACTCAGTCTGACCGGCCGAACCCTCGGCCTCATCTTCGTCGTCGCTATCGTCCTCAAAAATACGATGATCCTCCCCCTGAACCTATGACATATTACTTGCAATTTCTGGTCTAGTACCTAGACTAGCCTCATCAAAAGTAACTTCGTATGTCTCAACAATTTTGCTACTCTCTAAAACAAGTACACGATAGCCACGAGAATGTGTAGGATAACCAAGAAAAGTTCCATCAGTAGAACGTGCCTCAAATTTATCCAAATTTCCAGATTTCTAGACAAAACACTTGCAACCAAAAACACACAAATATGAAATTTTAGGTTGATTGCCATAACGTAGCTCATACGACGTTTTTCCAATTTTTGATCTCAAGAAAACACGATTGGAAATATTATATGCAGTGTTAATAGCTTCAGCCAAAAATTTTTTAGGAGTGTGATACTCATCAAGCATAGTCCTAGTCATCTCAACCAAAGAACGAATTTTCCTTTCAACAAACCGTTTTGTTGAGGAACCCGAGGAGAAGAAAATTGATGTTCAAGACTTTTCTCATTGCAAAATTGCTCAAAGAAACATTTTTAAATTCACCACCATTATCACTTCGAATTGTTTTCAAAGAACTAGGAGATTGAAGATTCAAACGAAGATAGAAACCTCGAAAGTGTTCAAAAACCACATCCTTAGTTGCCATAAAGAAAACCCAAGAATATCGAGAATAGTCATCAACAATAACCAACACATACCACTTTCCTCCAACAGATTGCACTCTAGCTGGACCAACAGTGTCCATATGTAATAGCTATCCCGGTACATCCGTCATCATAGAAATAATAGGAGTATGTGAAGAAGCAACCATCTTAGCATGAAGACACGATGAACACACCAAATCAAGATCTTTGTTAAGTTTAGGTAAACCACGAACAAGATCCAAACCACTAATACTAGTGAGATGATCAAAACCAACATGTCCAAGTCTACGATGCCAAAACATCAAATCTCTTGTAAACTTAGTAACCAAACATGTGATCTGAGATGAAACAAGATTATCAAAATCAGCTTTAAAAACTCTTCCATAGCGAGAGATATTCAACACAGAATTATCACATGAATCAAAAACTTTACTTCCAGTTTTCTTAAAGTGAACTTCATAATTCTCATCAACAATTTATGAAACGAAAAGCAAATTATACTTTAAATCCGATAGGCATCTTTCAACCAAAACTACATCTTTCAACACAAACTTGTCACTTGCCTTGACAAATCCTGTAGCAAGAACGACACTATTAGAAACATCTCCAAAGATAATTGATTCTGTCCTAGATGCTTGTTTGAGGGAGGAGAACCAACTTTCATCACTGTTCATGTGCCACGAACAACTGGAATCCACGATCCATACGTTCCCCTTCCTCACCATCAAATGCTACACACAAGCAGTACTGGGGTTAGATGAAAGAAAATTTAGGAATCGAGTACTAAGACACACGACCAGTAGATCCAATAGGTATATAACCACACGAGAAAACAATTCAGAATTTTTAGAAAAATCTCGCTGCAGCCAGTCTGACCGGGGGCCAGTCTAACTGCCACTGTGCCGTCGGTATGACCGAGGCTGCATGGCCGATCTGACCGTGATATCCACTACGGTCTAACTGGTGTCATCGAGCGAAAACCAGATTTTTGCCACTTTGATTTTGCAAAAGCGATTTCTCTTTCCTTTTTTTTATGACCTAATATGAAACAAAATCTAACAAGATGATCATCCTTACCACAAAAAGAGCAAGTATACTTTTCACGAGAAGTAGATGGTTTAGAAATATGAAGTTTTGTTTATTTTAGAGTAGAAGAAAGAGAGGGCATAATTCCAGCAGATTTAAAAACTATTTTCTTGGGTGGAGGTTTTGTCAAAATTTCACCATGTTTAGTTATACTCAAAACAACAGGTTGGTTTTTAGTATAGTAATCATGTACATTAAAACCTATACCCCTATTGTAACTAGCCAGTTTCTAATTACCATCAGAATTTTTTTGCAAAGAGCTTTTCAAATAATAAACTTCACTTGATAATTTAGCACAATTTTCATAATCAATAAGAACATCCTTTTGCTTGTGACATCTAGAGCAAGAAAGCACTTCATCAGCTTTGACAATGTTGTTGATGCACTCAACATGACCACCTAAAGCATCTTTTAGTTTCAACTTGTTTAGTGAGCATGTTGAGCAATTCATTTGTCGACAAATTTTCTTTCAGAAATTTAACAAATGTAATTACAGTATACTCGTAGTGTAATTACAATGTAATTACATTGTAATTTGCATTGTAATTTGCATGTAATTACAATGTAACTTGTATGTAATTTCCAAAAATCCCTCCTAGCATGCTATTTCCATGAAACGGACATGGTGAGAACAAATCCTCTCACATGTGCGCACATTGTGACTTTTTTCTTCCTCACTTGCATGAATCTTTAAATAAATTTAACAATTCAAAATTATGTGAAAGTTAAATACAAGTTACATTGTAGTTACATGTAATTTACAATGTAGTTACACTACGATTGTATTGTAATTATATCTGTCAAATTTTTAGAAGAAAATTTATCAATAAATATATAGCAAAAATTGTTATATATGCAATAAGAATTCTATAAACTGAGACATCGCGGTCTGTTAGTAACATCACACGACCTCAATTGATTAGGTTAGGTCTTAACCATGGCAGTGGCGGCCGAGGTGGCTTGCCACGGCGGCGGCGCCGGTTTTGACCTCGCCGAGCACCTGCAGCAACGGCCGCTACTGACCAGTGACGATCGCCCGAAGCCGACGACGATTGACGATGGTTGGTGTGTCCTAACCTATCGACCTATCTTATCTACTTGCATCTTTTCTATGGTTCTTTTGATTCTTATCAAATTTTACGTCGTTTTTTTTTTCTCTTGACGAACTCCAGAAACCAGTGCAAAATACGACGAGTGCAACGCGGAGGTTACGGAGTACAACGAGGAATGCATTAGAAAAACTGAAGAGCTGAACTCTGCACTGCCCGAGGAGGAACACTTCTATTGTGTCCAGTTCCTACCTCGCTCCCTTCCGGAACCACTCTTCTATAACGTTCACCGCATGTACTCTATGCATGACACCAATCCAAATATATGTATGTATGTATGTATAGTAAATTAGTTAGGTATGTAATAATGTATGAACAAATAAAGTTCAATTTGAATTGTTTTATTGTTAGTTATAGGTATGAATCAAATTCTTATACCTAGGTATATACTTACAGTTTAAAAATTTTGAAAAAATTGAATGAACTTGTGCATTTCACACCATGGTGCCCCATATGAGTATCCTATATATAAAAATTAACTGGAGCATTATGGTGCATGGGCTCCAAGATTGAAATTGAGTATATACCAATTTGAATGAGTATGATTTTTTTTTAAAATGTTAGGTATGAACATTAACTTTTTTATTAATAAGTTCAAACAAGTTTGAACTGAGTTTGAAGTTTTTTTAATTTTGGTTCTAGGTATATAGCATCCAAACATATTAGTTAGGTATGTAATAATGAATTGTATAATATATACATATATATAGAGAGATTCTATAGGGCGCGTAGCGCGCTACGTACTAGTTGACGCGTGATACGCCACATCCTCCACCTGGTACAACTATCCCACGTAGACACCTAACATATTACGTGGTGGTAAAATTTTTACTCTGTAACGGTTTAATATGAAACCGCATAAAGGACAGACTCTTCACCGTTTGCACTAGTTAATTTTTAATTAATATGGGGCTGCGTTTAATTATTAATTTTTAATTAATATGTAACTCATTTTATGTATATTCGTGAGATTGCAATAACAAGTAGTTTTCACACTGATGTTCTGATTTTATTTTCACAATGGATATCGAATCACCAATAGGGTTATAAACATAGTTGTGTATGTATGGTTTTGTTTATAACTAGACGTATTATATATTGCACATAATTCTAACCATATTTTTTAAAAGAAATTTATAGCCAAATAAAATTACGAATAGTTAATTTTAAAAAAACTTTTATAGTAATTCTAACGTCCAGTATTCTTCTATATTCACTTTTTTTCTTACTCCGTCCATCCTTAGATACATACCAAATACGAATTTAACGGCAAAACTCCAGGAAGTCTTCTTCCATTTCATAGCTCATCGGTGACCATCCGTGTTTATCGTTGCCATCAAAATATCCAAAACAGTAGCTATAGTACTCATCTGCTAGGTCGACGGCCGGAAATCCGGCGATCATTGGTTCCCCCTCAATCTCTCTCCAGCGTGTCTCCCCCTGCGCCGGCGACTTGGTACAGCTCTCTCCACTCTCCATTCCTCTCCCCCATTCGTTTTTTTTACCATCCACGCCCCCTAACCTTCGAGACATTTCACAGATCTGTTCTTCCCCAATCTTTTCGGTTCCCAGTCCGCGGATGGAGATTAAGGGCAAAATGCCGGCCAAGGTGAAGAGGATTAAGTTTGCCGATTCGCAGACAGAATGCGAGGTGGTTTTGCCGCACACTCAGGTTCAAGAGGTCCCAGCTCCGACTGCTCCCGCCGCGCCTTCCTCTTCAAAGGGGGTTGAACAAGATAAACGGAAGAAGACAAAAAGAAAGCGGCTAGCAAAGGAGGACGACGATGGTGCAGTGGCTGACGAAGTAAGTACAATACACTAAATCCCACCATCGATATCAACCTGATAGTTGATTTTACTTTATCTAAAGAAAGCTCATTTTTGTCTATTACCTCACCACTTTTTATATTTTGGGTCCCATTATCAATGCGACATCGTACGCAAGCCAGGGGGAGAATAGCATGGGGAGATGCACACCTATTGTAGTATGCACCTTGTTTCTTAGTTTAGTACGGGCAAAGTAAAAAATTTGTCCCAACAGTGATTTATTTCCCACACAATAATCAATGGATGTTCACTGCATTTTGGATTTTTTTCATTTATGCAGAATAGTTAATCTTTGCAACAAATGTGGATGCATGGTTAGCTGCTCAATTTTTACATATATATTGGTCTCATATTTGAAAAGATTGTTTATTAAGGCCATATGTTTATCTTGTCAGATTTATATCCAGCGTGTTGAGTATTTTTCAACCCTAATACCAATGCCACAAATTCATCGATATCATAATCTAAATTATACTTATTGTAGCGAACTACCACAAGGGGGCCAAACCTGACCCGTTGCAGCCTTGGGTTAGCTATCGAGGCATGTGCTGCGTTATCACAGAAGCATCATGATAAATTGGAGGAAATAGGCCTTGATGCAATAGCTTGCATGACGCTTGATGGTATAGAGAAGCCAGATCTCATACGCTGGCTGATGACGCTTGATGGTATAGAGAAGCCAGATCTCATACGCTGGCTGATGGACAGGACCGACCCCGAGACGATGACCATTTCAATTGATGATGACAGAAAGATTCAGATCACCCCCCGCACTGTGCAGCTTGTTTTGGGGACCCCGTTAGGGGGCAAGGATATTGTGATCCCAGCCAACAAAGTTGTAAGAAGCACATACGACAAGATCACTGATGAGCTTGGCATTCCACGCGACGGTTGGATCTCAGCTAAGATGTTAATTGGTGTTATTAAGCGTCGGCAGGACGACCCTAACGCAGTGCGATTCTTTGTCATGATTTTGATGTCAAAGCTTCTGCTCCCAACAACCGACTTCTACATTCCTAAAAGTGATGTTTGGGTTGCATCCGATCTCGACCGGGTCGCTGCCATTGATTGGTCGAAGGCAGTGTTTCTAGCACTGGGTGATAGCCTCAGATGCTGGCGGGAGAAACCCGAATCGTCAATAACAGCTTGCGTAGCTTTATTGGTGGTAAGTTCATTCCCCCAACGTACATACTAAATTTTTGACAGACCTACGACTTATCGCACCCACCGATACGATGTTATTACGAGATTTTGCACCATGACCAATTCTCTAAGCTACTCCGTTGATTTTTTGACAGCTGGTGTACGTGGACAATTTGCTCCCACCCAAAGAGATTGGAATTGATCCGATATACACGCCTCGTATACAGTTGTATACAAAGGATTAATTGATCAGATTGTTCAAGTGGATCGCAATGCAGGTGGTGATGGTACACCAGATTTTGGCAACTTGCCGGTGAGGGCCGTTATCGAGTACACATTCGTCTTCTCTCATTTTTTTTATGGCTAGCAGCACATGTATTGTTTCTGCTCCATTTTCAAACTGATTTAAATGTTCCAACCCAACGGTTGTTTTTGAAAGCTTTATTAGTGTGTAACATCAACACTTCACTATCCCACTATATATTGTTATTTTTTAACATTGTTACTATTTTTTTTCACATCTTATGTTGGCAGGTGCGTCCGATTTCTACAACCTGTTATGCACACAGGGCGTGTGACAAGGGGAAGGTGTCACAGGGCTGTTCCACAAACCCCCCGTTCGTGGACGAGCTTGTCAGTCCAACAACCTTTTTGTTTCCCGTTATGTCAGATATTATCGGGACTCACTTGGATTTGGTCCCGAGGATCGGAGAGCCGCATTGTTAAACTCTGTAGCTGCGTATGACAGGCTGGTAAAAGAATGTGCACAGGAGATTGAGCGCCAGTTATGGAAAGTTAAAAACAACCAGACAATGATATACAAACATTTTGCTCAAGCGTTGAAAGGGTTATATACAAACATTTTGCTCAAGCGTTGAAAGGGTTGCAAGGAGCACAGACTAGCCCTGCTGATCCTCGGATCCCTCATTCCAAAGAAGATCACCAGAAGCACGATAGTGAGGACCCACTGTCGCCCGAACCCAATTCAAGTGCGCAGCCACAGCAGCAGCAGTCAGATGATTTTATCGCAGATTTTTTGGATTGTGATGAAGAAGTCATCCCCAATACAAGAGATAATGCAAATGAAACCATGGATCAGGAAGAAAACACTTCCGGAGGCCCACATGCCATAGTTGATCTGCCGCAAGCAGAACATACGCCCAATACGGGAGATGTGACCAGCAGCCCTCAATCTGGGGGTATCGCTCCCTCGGACCAGCAATTTGGGATCGATGTAGACTATATGGCCGTGGACGGGCAACAAGATACCAGCGCAGATGCAGTCGCGGATCACATCGGCAATGAACCACCACTTGAAATCGCTAGCAATGAAATGATCCATATCTCTTCGCCGGAGATAGTACCTGAGAACAAATCTGACAAGCTAAACGTCGAAGATGTAGCAGCACATGGAACAGAAAATGTACTCTCGTTGCCAACTAGCGACTCCAACCAGTTCCATGATTGTCATCCAGGTCAGATCAACCTATGTGTATTTGTTTTTTTTCCCGCTCTGTTATTTGCTTTTTCTTTTTCTCATTCAATGTTCGGCTCATCCAACGTGTAGTTTTTCTTACTTCGGCATGTGCAGATTCTCAAGAGCCATGCCTCAATTTCACGCCGACACTATCACTGGTGTTACCAACGGACACAGGCATGACCGACACCCAAGTGTACGAAAAGATTGAAGAGATATGCAGGAGGGAGGGAGCCCCCACGCTTAACGAGGTGCAGTCTAGCTCTCCATAGTAATTTTTTTTCTTGGCTGCTTAACCACGTTTATAACTCTACTCCCATTCTCACATTATTTACCCATTATAAACTGTGCTCTCATTCCAGTTACAATCCGATCCTCGCGAGGTCGACGAAGGTGCAAACTCGACGCCATGGTCGCAGCCAAAAAGGTTTATATTCAAGCCCGCAAGATACTTATCTCCAGTCATTGTCGGCCCTCCCCACTGCATACCCGACACGGCTAAGACAATTCAGTTCAGGGATTTCATCCTTGCAAATGCAGAGCGACTAAAAGGGTTAGTCAATGTTATATATGAAAATTAATTTATAACTAAATTATTTTATACAACCATTATTTTTTATTCTCCGAATGGAAACAGATTGAAGCTCCTCGAAATGGATAGAGCGGTTGCATATGTTCCCGATGTGGTCGAATCATTCACCGATAGAAACATGACCGAGGGGATGTTCATAGATGCATTCAGCTCCATGATATTCAAGGATGACATGAGGAACAGGCCAGAATATTTCGGAAAAAGAATTTTCCTTCCGACAACGATTGGGGTAATTACATTCCTCCCTTCCAAATTCATTTCGTAAAGCTGTTTCACAATTTTAATCATGTTGTTTGCGAGCTATCTCATGCCAGACACTGTTGAACATTGATTTTATCGATCAAGGCGGGCGGAAAGAATCATTCAGCCCTAATGAATTGGCCTCCAAATTACGCGATTTCCTCTGTCACATCAATACATCAAACACACAGTTGGTGAGCATCTATTACATTGTCAGTTGTTCTTTAATATTACTCGTAATATAAATATTTTGAATCTCTCTAAATGGATCCACCTCAAATACCATGCCATAATACCTTGATTGGTTTCCACGCAACTTTTTGTTTGCAGGTTGTCCTCCCTGTCTTGCACCACGCCCACTGGTCACTATACGCCATCAACATCCCCCATAGGCGCATCGACATCATGGATTCAAATAATTATCCACTGATTGGGACACATGTCGGCGACCATCACAGCTCACTGGCCAAAAGGATCGTCAAGAGGCTGAGCAACGCATTACAAAGGGCCCTTCCAAAAAGGTTCTGTAGGTTTGGGTGCTTCAGGAAGAACCATATGGAATGCGCCAAAATGGAGGTAGGCTCCAACGACTGCGCCTTTTTTATCATGAAGTACATGGAGGCCTACGATGGCAATAGGGAACCCGTCGAAAAACTCCCCATTTGGGTATGTAATAATCTCACAAATCAATCTCCGATTCTTCGCACATGATTACTTTTTATCATAACTCTCAATGTTTTGTTATCAAATGCAGAGCAACTCAACTGTTCTCCGATCGAGCATCCTACACCAGCTCGTGTTCAGCGAGCACAACAAAGTCGGACCGCAGCACCCAGAGATCGAGAGGTTCCGCTTCTCAGAAGATGGTGAACCAAACCCACAAGGAAACTGATTCTGATAATGTCGCATGCCGTATTAAGATGATAGATGGACAGCACATTAATACTATGCTCATCAATCTTTATCCAGGAAATATGTTATCACCCTACTTTATTAGTTATGCAACACTATGATACATTTGGCATCGGAACATGGTCAAGCTAAGTGATCTTTTGTTGAAGTTTCTTGACGTATTAGTTCTATCATCATTGCAACACGTTTTTTCTGCATCTTCCATTTTGATCGAAATTGAGTGGTACCAGACTCTTTCAGTTTTTATCTAGCATATTAAATGTCACCATGTTGTTTTTGTTGATAATAAGCCAAATATATACGACCGCATTTTCATTATCAAAACTTTCACCATGGAGTCAATCGAGTAAAAGTTTCACCTATTCCCCTAGGGGTTGTATAAAGTTACGTCCTCACAGCTAAATAGTAACAACGCCAACTTGAGATGATCGGACGTTAATAATAAAACAGTTAAAAATCACAATTACGACAAGTGCAAAATTAACTCAGTAAAAAATTAACTCCAAATAAAATAACTGTGTGTTAATAATAAAACTGTTAACATCACAATTACGACAAGTGCAAAATTAACTTAGTAAAAAATTAACTCCAAATAAAATAACAACAAAAACAAACACATCACTAAAATCGAAAACGAGCAGTAAAATTTTAACTAAATCATAATACATTAAAAAGTATCGGGCAGAGATAGCATGCCGGAGAAGTATTTTTTTAAAGAAATACGATCTCGATGATTCCATGTTTAACAAAATATCATGTTGCCTTATATTATGTCGACCCCAAATATACTCAAAAACAGAATCTCGCCATAAACGCCGGAAAACCATATGCGACACTAACAAATCTTTTCTGATGATTACCATCAACGGAATATAATCCCCTGTATAAAGAAGCTCTATATGCATTCCACAAACCGCAATACACGACGGCATGGACGTTGTTCCGCCGCCCGCTCCCACAAAACCGGATCTCGCCGAGACGGTGGAGCCGAACCAAACTAATACTTCATCGGCGAAGCAAGATGAATTCCCGTGCGAACTGCCCGCAGAATTCAGAGTGAGAAGTCCTCCTCCACCCTCACCGCCCTACCCGTTTCCGCTGTCACCTTCTATGGAAGAAGAAGGTATATATGCAGAGGATTTTGGTTAAATTTCAACTCCATGCCCGTCACCACCATCAGATATCGATGATCTTAACCCTCCTGAAGAAGACCTGCGCAACCTACCACCACACCAGGCGTACAAGGAAGACAGCGACAATGAAATTCTCAACGAAGACATCAACAACTTCATAGACGACCAGACACCACCAAGAGAAGCACAGTCACCGGCAACACACCTCAAGCGTCGTAGACGTTCTTAAAGTAAAATTTTTACTTTATGATTTATAAAAGATTATGAACTACTGTTTTTAGCTTATTAAACTAGCTCCGTGCTTATCTTTGCTCATTGATTGGCTTTCGAATATTTCAAACTTACATAAGATTGCGTAACAAATTTCTCATGTATCATGATTTATTTCTGTTTTAATATAGCAAAGTTTTCGATGCCGGGTGTCTACAAGAAAAAAACATAACCACAACAAAAGAGCATGCTACCACATTAAACTCAACGACATCCGATTTAATCAATACGTGACCAAAACGCAACATAGGTAGCTTACGTGGCAGTCATGGGAGCAAACACCAAAATTGCAAGCAAAAGGAATATAATCCTAGTATGGATCATTTTCACTACACCACCCATTTGCCGAATCCCCCTGGTCACCCGAAGCATCGAATGTACTGTTCAACTCGTTGACATCATCGGCATACTCTGACTCCCACTCATCTATCAGACGCCTTCGCAATGTCTGTAAACCACGTCCGCTCCCCCTTGATCTTCCTCCTCCAACATCCCGGGTTGCGCCATTTGCATCCACGCCAAGCCTATCCCCCTGCCTGAACCCCTGGGCCTGCCCCTCTTTCCCCTCCCTCTGTTCTCAGCTCGCCTAACCTTTTCAAAGTTTGCTGGATTTTTTTTGCATGTATTGGCGTAGTGACCATCCTTCTCCCCGCACCAACCACAAACACGCGTGCACAGCTTTTAACCCCTAGCTCCTAGCCTAACCTCTTCATCCGGTCCACGAGTTCTGCCTTTAGTTTGCGACTTTGGAGGTGGTTCACGGCTTATCTGGTCGATAACTCTAGGATCGGAACCACTATCTTGTTCGGTGTCATCGACATCCGAAGGGTTGTCGTGAGGAATCGCCTCAACCTGTTTCCGCAAACCTTTCAAAATCACCTTGGCTCTCTCATATGCAACCTTAGATTTGCAAGCAGCCCTCGCTACACCCATCGCTTCCATCATCAACATGTTTGTCCGAAAATTCTCTTGAACTCCATCAGGTCCAGTTGTTACACGATCACACCTATCGAACGGCACATCACTCTTTGCTTTATTTGTATACCGCTTCAGTATGTACGCAGCAGGGATCTTCTCTAGCTGTACGTGAACAAAAGCCCTCATAAGATGCGTGCAAAACATGCCTACGAAAAGGAAAAAAACCACAAAAAGCAAATTAAAAGATGAACAATGTTCAGAACTCAAACAAAGGAGTTTGCGTTTATAAAAAAGTAATATGTGAAAAATACGAACCAGTATGCTCCCAATGTCTGCACTCACACATGAATTCCCCACCATCCACGTCGGCCACCACCTTGAACTGCCTCTGACACCAAGCATGCTTAACAGATCGTTTGGTGTGGGATACAATCCAACCATGCCGAACGTCTAAGTCTTGATCGATACGGAAATCGGAACTATCCTGCAATGTTCCTTCAAACAACAAATGGCCACCGGACCGCTAGCAAAGGCTTACCCTAAAAAATGACCCTCGTTACTTCCATGAAGAAAAAGGAAAGAAACTTCACTCACAACAATGTAAAACAGAAATCATTGTAAGAAAAGATCTTACCAAGCATGCTCTAGACTTAGTTGCTTCTTTCTCCCGTCTGTCAACTATGACATCTAACATCCTGCGAGCAAACCGGTGAAGCGCAGTTTGGTGGTCCACAAACTTTCGTTTCACCAATTTGTTCATGCTCTCGCTACGCTGCGTCGACGTCATCCGTCCGCGGTACACACTTTTAAAGAACGCTGGCACCCACTTCTCTCTGATATCATATAAAGCTTGCATAGTAGCACACTTCTCAAGCCCATATTTTTTAATGAACTGGGACCAAGCCGATTCAAACTCATAAGGTGTGTATGTTTGGTTAATACACAACATCATGTCAGGCTCAATGCCCTCTACACTAGCAAATATTTTGTTGAGAGGGTCAGAATGGCGATTGAGTATATGCCAGCGGCACAACCTGTGAATTATACCTGGGAACGACCTCCTCACAGCAATCGCCATTGCCGGGTCTTGATCTGAAAATCAGACAAAAACCATATTAAAACCATCTTATCTTCAACTATAATACATAAATAGGGAAAAAGGGTTTAATACATTCAAACAACAAAAAAAACACGTGCCTGTTAGTATGCATCGAGGAGTTGGATAGTTCGAAATGCATTTCTTGAAAATGTTAAACAGCCATTCAAAAGTCTCCACCTTTTCATCTCTAAGCAAAGCACACCCAAAAAGCGTGCTCTGCATATGGTGGTTCGCCCCGACAAACATAGCAAGCGGCATTTCATAAATATTTGTTTTGTACGTGGTGTCGAAAGTTACCGCATCTCCAAAATCAGCGTACTCGGCCAAACTACTAGCATGGCTCCAAAACAAGTTCTTCAAAACGCCATCTTCATCCAGCTGTGCATCCCAATAAAATTTTGGGTTTTGCAAAGAACACTCGTTGAAGAATTGAAGCAGCTTGTTAATGTCATCGGCGTTTTCTTTTCTAACGTTTGCATCCTTCCTGCATCAAACAAACGAGGACTAATCTCATTAGCAAAAAAGGAGCAATTATAAAAAAACCACATAAGATAAATAAAACATATAACACATTAAAACTTAGTAAATAAAAAGACCTGTTCTCAATATCTCGAGACGTGAAAGGAATTTTATCCTGTCCACCGTGCAGTTCGGATAGGATACCCATAATGCAGTTTTGCGGGACACGACTCTCTTGCATCGTGTCCACAAACTGCATAACCGAATCATCACGGTTCTTATGGGCTCGCATATGCTTAATCGCCGAGGGAGATGGTGTTAGAGGATGGTTGTGCTTTAACTCAACCACATCAATGACTACCGATGAAACCGCACCATCCACAAAGTTATGCCTCAATTTGATATATGCTTTGCAACCGGTCTTCTTTGATGTCCTCTTACGCTCTCTATCACAATCCTCGACCTTGGTAACGTGCTTACCCTCCCTAGCACAGCACACCTCACGAATCGTCTTCTTCGTGCGGCTCTTCCTCACATCAAATCCAGCGTGGAATGCATATCTCACGTAGAAATTGTAAGCTTCTTCATAACTAACAAAAACCATCCCCTCAGTTGGAACCATATCGCTTGGAACACTAGCACCCTATCGCAAGTAAAGAAAGATATTCAGACAAACCTAATCAACTCATGATTAGCGTAACGATGGAACCAGGAAAGCCAAAACAAAAAAAAATAATCACAGATTGTTGGAGATTAACAGTTAAAAGTAAAGCTCAAAGATTAATCACTTACATGAGTATAAACCCTGCTTGGGGTTGGGGTAGCCAATTCAGAGTCATCCAAACATGGCGGCAAATTTCCAAGGCTAACATCACCGTGCGTATGCGAGATAGGTGTCACGGGCGGTGCAAAACAATGATCATCAGTGTATTGAGTCGACGCCATGGAAAAAACCTCACTAGAAACTCACTGATAAGAACAATAACTCAAACCGCAACGAGAGAAAAAAAAAACACACACTACAGAGGAAAGAGAGAGAGGGTGATCTAGCACTTTTCACGGATCTAGTCTAGGAACCATTACGTTGCACGACTGTACTAAATTACGAATTATACTGTTGCTAGTCTTCCGCTAAACGTGCCCGAATAAAATGGTGTACAATTACTCGGTCAGCATATAAAAATCCTTTAGACCATACAAGTAATTTTTTAACTAATATGAATTCTGAACAAATATATAATATCACTAATCTATCGACAGTAAGTTTTTACCACCCGCTACCATAAGGTTATACAAATACACTCCGACCCAAAAAAAAACCAAGGTGTACTATCACCCAACTTCACACCAAGTTATCTTTTAACTATAAAAAACCTTACAAAAAAGCTCTTTTATTAACCACCCATCTCTAGGCTCAAAAAACTTACGGAAACCAGATTTCAATTACCAACGAACCAAAGTAAAATCTTAACTGCAAAAAAATCAAAGAAACTCAAGGAGCTGACGATCCTCCACCAATAACTCGGTTCTTGTTATTTGACCAATAAATCGTATCGAGTAAAATTTAAACGACCATACACACGATGAGGACGCGTCGGACGCTGACTGTACAAGGGAATCCCGAGTCGCGCTACCTACTACCTAGCGCGCAGCGCTCTACGTAGCGGGACCGTGTATATATATATATATATATATATTATATATTTATTTATTTATTTATTTATTTCATTCCATTAAAAATAAGAAGCCAATTCTGTTCGTAAGAAGAAAGAGAAGCAGATCTATTCTATACTCGATAAGTGCCAATATGCAATGGGCAGCTTGGCTTATTTGGAAAAAACTTGGAAAAAGCAACACCAAAGATTTGGGACCAAAAGCGATTAGCGGTGACCATTGAATAAGTTTCTTCAGCTTGAGTTGGGTTAAAAGCGCGGAAGGTATTTGCACCATCACCATCCTCAAATAGAGTGTTTTCAACGGTTGCCCCATGAATAGCGCATAGCAGAGCCGCGCCTAATACTCCGGCAACTCCCATCATATGAAATGGGTTCAACGTCCAATTATGAAATCCTTGGAAGAAGAGGATGAATCGAAATATCGCTGCTACGCCAAAACTCGGTGCAAAGAACCAACCGGATTGTCCCAGTGGATAAATCAGTAAAAGTAAAAATTGCAGGCCGTCTCGCGGGAAAAGAAATTGCACGTGCCGAATGCATCAAAAAAGGTAGACTTCCCCTCCAAACAATTCGCGCTAAAATTGATTATTGCTGCTATCCAATTCGAACTATCTATGGAGTATTAGGAGTTAAAATTTGGATATTCGTAGACGAAGAATAACCAACCCTGTCTTCCGGCGTATCCGTATTTGGCGGAGTAGGGGAACGGACTCGTGAAGGAAATGATCTTTATATGGAAATGAAGGAATCTGGAGTAATTAATGAAAAAAATCTTGAGGAATCAAAGGTAGCTCTAGTCTACGGCCAAATGAATGAACCGCCAGGAGCTCGTATGAGAGTTGGTTTGACTGCCCTAACTATGGCAGAATATTTCCGAGATGTTAATAAGCAAGACGTGCTTCGTTCTTTCTTCCAGTCCTCCATTTTTTCTCTGTGGACCGAGGAGAAAGGCGGCTCAGCAGGAAGAGGATTGTACCATGAGAGAAGCACAGAGGTCAACCCTCTTCAAATATGGAACATGGATTCTGGCAATGCATATATATATATATATATATATATATATATATATATATATATATATATATATATATATATGGTTGGAGTAATTAAATTGGCATGACGTGTAGTTTTAGTTATAGACCCATGTTTGGGGAGCTTAAGATTGATTCTGATGTGGCCCAGCTTCTAATTAAATTCTGATGTTCCAACTTCCAAATGGTTCTATCAAGGAGCTCATCAGGATATATAAATGGTTGGAGTAACATTGGCAATCTGGCATTGGGGTGTATAGTTGGTTAGTTAGGTGCAGGTGCAATCTGATGTGGCCCAGCAACAAGACACGGGCGGTGAGGACACAAGCAAATTAGCAAAGCTAGTCTAATAATGTTCAGCAATACGTTGCATTTAACTACAACCGTCAGCAAAACTTGCAAGGGATTGGAGACAGCAGCCAGCCTGCATCCATGAGTCACAGCCCACAACTGTATCCATTCACTCAACGAAATTCCTAGCGACAGAAAGGATAAGAATGCTCAATCATGCCATGTACATTTCAATTTGCCGCTAAAACGTAACTTAGCACTTAAAGGAATTACTACTCACTCATCACCAAAGTTTCATCGACTGTTGCAGCCTTGCAGGACACCAGTGCAGATCTTTAACAGAAAAAACGAAAGTATGAAGAACTGCAGTCTTGACTACCTAGCAAGGTCGGATTGACATTCCAATCCTCCTTGACCTTTAATTGAGCACATAAAGATAAAGATCATAGCAGATTCTTCTGGGCAAGCAGAACCCCTACTGCTGTACATACCACAGCGGAGAAAAGACCATCCCGAGACCTCAACCGCTCCTTCCATGTCAAGGGTTCAGAGACTTTCCTCAACACTGCTTCAAAGTTTTTTTTGGTTTCATCTAGTGTGCCAGAATTGTCTATCACTATGTCTGCTTGTGACTTCTTCCAGTCCAATGCAAGCTGCGCATTGATCCTATTCCGAGCTTGTTCCTTGGAGCACCCATCTCTTGACATCAGCCTCTCAATCTGGGTCGCTTCATTCACCCACACAACAATAATAGGATGCGTCCATTGGTCCATCTTTGTCTCAAACAACAGAGGAATGTCGAGGACGATAACCTTGCATCCTTTTATCCACAGTTTTAGTATCTCCCAAAATATCCCAGATGAAATATGTGGAGCCAGAAGACTGCAAGTAATCAGGAAGATTAAAAAAAATTAGCTATAAATAGCCTATCAGCAAATGATGAATGAATGTCCTCCCTTCTGTAATGCAATCTAACACTCCACACAAAAGGAAGTACCAGGTGTGAGCCAATCAACAGAAAATGATGAAGGAGAACCAGTAATGGACTCAAATAGTATGTGTTTGCTAACACTAAAAACGAGAAATAATACAAATGCAAGTAACAAATAGCTCAATGAATTAGCTAGAAAGTCAAGTTCGTGAGCATAGTTGATTCATTAGAACCAAAGATCATATGAAAATGAAACATTCCAGTTGACGAGATGTACCGGTTTAGAACTTGGCGTTTTTCTGGGTCAGAAAAGACAATCTGTCCTAAACGAGCTCGGTCAATTTCTCCATTTTCTAATAGAACATCATTTCCAAAAGCTTCTACAATCTTCTTCCAACCTCCGGTACCTTTCTGTACCACATTCTGCAAATGTATAATTGCTAATCAGTACAAAATCTTGCAATGAACATTGCGGCCATATGCTAGTATGCCACTTGATCAGGGTATATTGAGAACTAATACACATGCAGCTGCAAGTTGAGTGTAACTCTTGCTAAAATATCAAAGATAGTCTGCATAACAGTTCCAACTAGAATATCAAAGATAGTCTATAGTGGTTCTGTTTGCCCCAGAATTATGATACTACCCAAGGAAGCTAAAAGTTCTATAGGTAAAGCCTATTGGAACAGCTTGCCTGTGTTTTCTGTAGAAAGGTCCTAATGTTGTCACTAAGTACGCAATAGCCCTCAAATTACTGTCAGTCTACAATCTATGTTTAAAGGCCTCCAGTTTTTAAAGTACAGACAAATAAAGTTTGAATTGACCGTTTTAGTTACTCCAAGCCCCACCAACTTCAGTTGAGTTCAACATGCATGTGAAAATAGTATATAACAAGAATAATATGCTAAGAAATAAAAGAACTCGCCTAGTCATGCCTGTACAGGCTTTACAGAAAACTGGTGGCAAAATACATTTAGTAGTAACTACTGTCCGTACCTGTTCTATCCAGTTCCTTGTTAATTCGTATTGGCAACCAGCCAAAACAGTATTGATTTGCTAGTGGTACCAAAGCGTCATCCAATTAAATCAAGTAAATTAGGTTAAGACGTGATAAAACAGGTGATCAACACTAGCGAGAAGAAAGCAACAAGTCAACAATTCAATCCTAAAGTGATATATTCCTTGAACCTTTACACAGGTTGTAAAAAAGAACAATTATTCCATAAAAAAACCTACATTTGTCATCATGCAGTAACTTGCTCATAGTCTTCCATTCTAATGGCAATATACACCCAACAGAATAATTGCGAGTTTGATATGATGGAGCTTTGGTTACTTACCCGAGCAACAATGTCAGCATCAACAACGGGAATGCCGCTAGCCTTGAAGAGGTTGGAGATGGTGCTCTTTCCAGACGCAATCCCACCAGTCAATCCAACCAGCCTCATCCTTTATGTCACTCCTCAGGGGCTTTTGGGGGAACAAACAAACTGTTACTTGTATTAAGGTTAAGTCTCTGAAATTAAGAGAAGAGCTTCTTCCAGATCTAGAAGAGAAGCTAGGGTTAACGAACGCAAGCAAATTCCAGGCAAAAGCAGTCCCCGGTGGGAGAGAGAGATGAATCAGAAAGAGGATGTGGATGCTCACCAGGATCCCCTCCCCTGCTCTGCTCGCCAGATGGAGATCGGCGCCCCTCCCCTGTTCAACCGCGAGATGGCGCAAGGAGCGGAGGAGACGAGACGGGAGATTCTTTTGCGCCAGGGAAGGGGAAGATACTCGAGTACCCACGTACCTGCAATACCCCCGTTTGATTCGTGGGAAAATGTGGAAAATGTAAGACTTCTGTAGAATTTGAATCTTATGAAAAAAAATTCTTATGAAAACCGTTGAAGTAAAGGATTGAATCGTATACTATCCTTTAAAAATCCTATGGATTGGATAACCTATAAATATTTTCGAGGAAAGTTAGCAAGAGGTCTAACCTCTTGGAAAATATCCTTTGAGTCTATTTCTCTCATCTGATTCCTGTGTTTTTCCTATGATCCAGTCAAACGATTATTCATATGTTTTTCCTGTATTTTGTAATCTTTTGTTTTATATTTACATTCTTGTCAGAATCATGTGTTTTTCTTATTTCTTTGTTTTTACATTCCCGCGATTCAAAGAAGCCATAAGAGAAAAATAAATTAATAAACTCGATTAGGAATTGTGTCGACAACAAACTCCTCAAATCACCAACAACTACTAATTGTCGCTCCACACACCACCACCATCGTTCCTCCTCTCCACCTTTGCATGCACAGCTGCACCCTCTAGTTACCGACATATCTTTTCTCCTCCCCCGTCGTAATGCACACTATTGTTATGCTCGCTGTTGAGGACGGGGGTGTCGAGCTTGCAGGGACTCAGGAGTTAGGAGCCAACCCGACGATGAGCGGAGACGCTAGATCTGGACTCTTTCTTGTTGGACCTAGTGGTTCCCCAACCATAGGAGGGAAAAAGAAAATGGAGAGAGAGTTAGTGTGCAGAGTGGTTGCTGAGTCACCGAACTTGGAGATTGATAGAATAGTGTGATCCAAGTTAAAATGTAAAGTAAGCTATTGTGTAAATGAAAAGAATAAGTATGATATAATATGAAAACTTTTAAGAATACATAGTACAAATTGTAATTTACTTTTTTTATCTAGCACAATTAAAGATGAGTTATCCATTACATGATAGTCTCGTGATATGCTAAGTATGGTTGGACCTGTATACTTAGCTATTACTAATAATGTCATGATATTGTCATGATATGTTCATGCATGATGATACAGACTTCTACTAACATGAGCCGATTAATTATGGTTAGATAGATTCAGCTTAAAAAAATAAAAATAATTCCATCAATTTTGCTCAATAATAAAGCATTCGATTGTGATCTCCTTTTCTCACTGCATGATATATGATGACTATTTCAGTAGATATTTTCGTAATTCTTTCGTATTGCTTTTTATTTTCTACATATATGTCAATTTGGAGTAATATTTTTTTCTCATAATTAAATAGACAATAAATCATTGTGTAATTCAAAAATTATATTATAAGTGCATGCAATTTAATGTGTAAGATATATACTTATAGTATAATATAAGATTTAACATTTTCTAAAAGTAATACACCATAGTAGATAGGTAGTTAAGTGAACAACCATAAAAAAGAGATAGAGAGAATCCATTGTGTGTCACTTATTTTAGTTCGTGTTCTACAATATATCACTGGGTTTGTCAAGTTCTAATGTGCCATTGCATTTGCTTAACTTCTATAATAGACCATCGTCGTCTAGTTAGCTCCGTTAGAAAATCTTTAGGATGGAAACTTCCAAATTTTGGTAAAAAATTTCAAATATCAGATTGTAAAACTTCCAAAGTTCGAGATGGGCAACTTCTGTGCCTAGTTTACAATATGATATTTTGGAATTTTCGGCCAAATTTTGGAAATTTTCGTCCCAGGGATATTTCAGTCATTAGGACAAAATTATATTATACTAACAGAGTTTAAATGGACGGTGATGGTATATTATAGAATTTAAGCAAAATACGATAGCATATTGTAGAACTTAGATTCTCTCTATAAAATAATCTAGTCAAATCGTTTTTTTATTTCATTCAAACAAAACATTTCTTACCATACCGCTTACCTGGTATGGTATATCAGAGGGGGAGGTTAGTCAGTAGCCACAACACAAGGTGAAAAGTTGCTCATATCCATGGTATGGTATATACTCACATTAATTGATATCCATGGTATGGTATATGCTCATATCCATTATTAAAATTATTCTTCATCGTAATACGGTGTGAAACTAAAACTTTAACCCTATATTCCTCCACTGTTCTATCTTCTTTTTGTTTTCACATTCTTATTTATTTTTCATAATAATATTGCTACAAACATCACTATTACTTTCACATGAATACTAACAACTAGCCATGTGTGTGCTCCGTAATATATATTATCTATGTTTTTATATGAGTAAACAATAATTATTATCTTTGTTAATGATATTGTATTTACATAAGGTACATGACTAGTTTTTTAAGAACTAGAAATATATTTTTGCTAAATATAATCTAGAATGCTATAAAGATTAATAATATTGAACAATACATAATCGTATAAATTTTTTTATGGATGAATTAGCGATTGACACTTGTTATGAATCCAATAATCATAATGCACTATATATATTCTTCAAGTGAGTTGTGACATTCTCTATTTACTACTAGTTATATGCCTATGCATTACAATGGGTTTTATTGATAAAAATAAGATTTAGTTTATTTCTAGTTCGATTTTTTACAATGTATTGGGGGGTTTTGCATTTCTCTAGAGATAATATTGTATAAAAATGAGATATTTTATTGTTTTATAAATAGATTAGTTTATCGTACCCCCATTTATAAAATCCTACACCCACCATTGTCACTCCTACATTTTTTTGAAGACAAAAATTAAGAGGCTGAAAGTTTGTATTGCCCTTTAACAATAATCAAAAGCCATCCCTTTAACAATAGTTGAAACCATTAAACCAAACAAAGCAAGTGATACTACTTTGGACATCTACAAGAAAAACTTTACAACATTCATGTTAGGCAAAAGTTTTAATTCCACCACTATCGTGTGGTTGTGCCCAGAATTTTTTTAGGAAAAAAAGAACTGATCGATCGGTCTTTTAACACAATTAGCTAAGTATCTCCCAACCCCAAACCAGATATCGAGAAATCCTGCGCCAAATAAAAGATGTCGCTTAGACCTACCTACAACTTTCATTCAAACCATTTGACTTGATTATCCATGGATTAATCTGACCAGAGTGGTGGAGAATTATATTTGAATTAAGCTGATCGGACTTCATTTACATTGAATTCAACGCATCTAACAATTGATCCGAGATTACCTTGCAGTGTGGAAGCTGAAATTGGGGGAAGAAGAACCGGGCAATTCCACGGAAACCCCCCTTGTTTTCTTCTCTCCTCCTTTCTTTCCTTCCTCTTCCCCCGGCCTTACTAAAAGAGGGGTTAAGGCAAGGCTGCGGCGGAGGAAGGCAGCAGGATGGCAGCGGGATGGAGATCGGCGCAGGCGGGCGGCGGAGCTCGCGAGGAGAGAGGGGGCAACTCCGGGAGATCGACTTTAGGGCCGCGCCGCCTGCCTAGTGCCCCACGCCGATCTTTTCTTTTCTTTCTTTTTATTTTCTACTTTGTTTACTTACTTTTTTTTCGAGCTGGTTTATTTGAAGGTCCAACGTCAAAATCCAAACAACCTAGGAGGATTATCCAATCGTTATGAACTTGCCATGCTCCGCAATTCTTGGAAAGGAAAAAAAGGTAAAAAGTTTGTTTCCCCTCGATCAGATCTACGCATCGTCGCATCCATTCTCATCCATCTCCAAAGTTAAATTCTCAAAACATTTAATTGCTTTCTAAATTCTCACAAAAAAGATATTTCAAGGATGTAAATTCTTGTTTTGCTCACAAAAAATATTTTAGATTTATTTGATTTTTTATATTCTCTTATTTTTTTAATAGTAATGGATGTTTAGAATATCAAAATAATGGAGCCTCCACCTTCCACCACTCTAATCCTTTTTCTCCCATGTCTCCAGAGTTAGTGCTACTGATGAGGAAAGATGGATCATGTATCTACTCTTGTATAAGTTATAGTATTTCTTCCGCGTAAAGTTTTTATAGATATATTAATAAGTTTAGGGTTTGGATTTATCTTACATGGTGGTTTTTAAACTGGTTGTCTATTTCGTCTTCTCTTTCTCCTCATCGATGGTTATTTCGTTTACGAGATCTTTGACAAAGATATAGGGGGTCTTGTTTGTTGATGGTAGATCTAGGTCACCAATCTATTTGATGACATTGATTGGATCTACCAGAAGAATGAAGATAATAGTCGGTCACCAATCTATTTGATGACATTGATTGGATCTACCAGAAGAATGAAGATAATAGTCGATACTTGTTATACTTTTGTGTGTGCTTGAGTGAGTAAGCTTTTCAAGATTTTGTACAGCCTTTCAAGATTTTGAGTCTCTTTGTTTGGTTTGGTTGCTTTTATATGCCTCTTTCTTGTAATATCAAGGTTGTAATCATCTTTTTATTTAATATAATATATGCCCTGATTCGAAAAAAATAATGTCGTTTTTAGCTAAGTAGTACAAAGACATTACAATTACAACCGTGCGTCTCCAATGTGCTCTACATGTTCACGTCTCCAATGTGCTCTACATGTTCAGGCAATATTTTTTGATGATATCATATCCCACTACATTATATGTGTATGTTGAGGTTGGCTTGTGTAAGTAAGGGTGCGTACAGGTTCAGGCACCAAGATTGGGATTTCATAAGTACTCGGACGTGAACCGCTTGAGTTAAGATACTCAACCATGGAACCACTCGAATTCAAGCTGGAACTAATTGAACAAGATACACTAATAAAGGCAGCTTAAGTGTGAGGAGAACTTAGGGGCTACTGTGGAGGACATGGGCCCCAGTTACCAGCATGGAAGGCTTATCCGACTGCACAAACAAAGAGATGGGCTAAACCATGTAATTAGAGATAGAGTAGAACTCCTAGCCAAATTTCTAATGCAAGACACTGTATAGATTCATATCTAGGATACCCGTGTACTTACTAAATGTAGATTAGGAAAACCGAGTTGTATGTGGCTAGGGCACCGACTGTGTAATGCTTGCTAACCACTATAAGGTGGACATGTGTCCTGAGATCGAGGCAATGAAACCAACACAATCATATCAACACAAGCCTTAGCAATACAATCTAACAAACATGGTATTACTTCACATTGAGGGCTTGAATCCTTATAAATCTCCATACGTTGTGTCACCACCTCGAGCTCCCAGTTACAGCGTATAACCCCATCTACATTATTGCCGATAACAAACATCGATAATAATTAACATGAACAAAATCAATCTAAAATTGACTATTAGGAATCTATCGATCCCAATATCGTAATGGACGGTTTGACACACATGTCACCGGTAAGACCATGCCCCCACGCCGGTCCGCCTGGTTTTCCATGCCAATCACCTGAACCTCTGTCCATCTGACCAGCCATAGTTGGCCGATCCACCCACCATTTTGACCAACCATAGTCTAGCTAGGCCATCTGTGCGATAACACTTCGCCAACACATCACCACTACACAATTCACTCATCAACCATCACCATGGTCAATTTGTTCATCACAAAATATCAATCATGAAAATGATTTTACATCATGCTTACTCCAATGCAATTGGCATATGGAATATGGGAAGTCCATGACAAGTTGCAACATATCTTAAAATTTTGCCTTCCTGAATTGTGAAGAAGAAAATAAAACAGACCTGTCCTTTTCTTTTCTTTTCTTTTTTGATAGAACAAGCAATAGGTGGTATTTATCTTATCTTCTTTGCCATCCTTTCTGCTGCCAATGTTCATAAATTAATCTCATTACCACAAAATACATTATGAACCTATTTTTCATGGTTCGAAAGTAGGAATTTGAGCAGTAGCTCCCCATGTTGCCTGATACAATGTACGCGCTGTGATGCTTCGGTAAGGATCTTGCTCTCTCTTCCTCTTCAGATAAGACATTATATTCTCCACCTCTGACTTGATGTCCAAATATAATTGGTTTGCACTCTCCCTATCCCTCTGTACACCGTCCATTCCTTTCATTTCAATTGGTTTTCCAAATAGATAGTATAGCCGACCTGGTAATTTAGGTAGAACAACAGGCAAGTGTAAGACCTGATTTCCTTCCTCTCCTTTTACAGTACTCCTGAAACAAAACTCACAAAAGGTTGCACCCTAAAAAATGACTTAAAATAGGTTCGTCATGCAATTAACAGTATGATTTCCTTTAAATTTTTTTAACAAAAGGAAGAATAGACAAAAGTACAGAGATCTGACCTTACTCCTGGACAATCTTGGTTGAACGACTCTATTGTTTCTCTGATATAAGGGATGTTCTTTATTTCATTGTAATCCAGAACTATCTGTGAAAAGTAGAAACAAGGTATAAATACATTATCCCTAAAAAAGAACAGATACAGTTTATATTCCACTGAGCACCGATCATAAATTTCACATCATAAGAAAGCATATAATGTTATTTGGCAACCATATTATTTCAGATGATTCACTGTTAAAAGCCAGAGCAAACTACCTCTAACATGTCATCTTCTCCTACACAACCGAATGGTATGACAGTAACTCCAAACTGTGCTGCCATTCTTACAAATTCTGGTTGATCTGGCCAAAACAACTGGTAGTCTTCATCCTGCCCAATTCAGCAGAACAAATATATTGAGAAGGAAAAGACCTTTCTATGCAGCACAAAAGTGTAGTTGATAAATGTAAAGTTTCACGCGAACCTTTCTATGCAGAGCTTCTCGAATACCACCAGGATAGAGGAGAACAAATTCATCTCTCTCAAATAACCTATATGTATTGATTGGACTGACTTGTACACCCCCATACATAGGGACTATGTCAAAAAAAGATAGTTCCTGGCGCAAAATCTCAAAATTCCCCACAAAAAACACTGGATGAGCCAAAGTTCGCAAAACTGCTTTCTTCTCCCTCAAAAACTCTTCAGCCATTGAAGTGATCTCCATTGCCAACAGCTGATGGTAACCCACCAACAGGACGGGGCCTTTGTCAGGAACACCGGCAAGGCCGCGAACGATTTCGCCATTTCTCAGAGTAGATAGCATGACTGGGCTCAGCAAATGGTGAAGCAGCCTGCAGAAATTCCCAGTTTTCTTTTGATCAATTCAATCTGTTTAACGAAAGTACAATTGATATTTGAGAATCTGAATGCATACTTGAAATCTTCACCAAATGTTCTCTTGAATTCACTTATTGTAGGTGGGAGGAAATCAGTGATAGTGTCCCTTTGTTTTCCCTGGCGGTACATGCTGGCTCCTTTTATGACAGTTAGCAGATTAAAGCTGCCTTCCTGTGGAAATGTTGTATTGCTGAGATTTTCTAATGGACAACACAACAGAGAAATAATAGTACATATAGAATTTCCTACACATAACTAAGCACTGGAAATGACCAATCAAGTGGAGAAATAGAAGCAACTGTGAGAAAATTATTAAAAGTATGTACCATGAGTAATCTATCGCCGGAAGTCCTGAAGTATCGAACTTTGCAACTTTCCAGTGCCTTAAACAGTCGATCTGCTTCTCCACTTGGAGGAAGATTATCATTGCCACTATAAACCCAGATATATATATATATATATATATATATATATATATATATATATATATATATATATATATATATCATATATTTATAGTTCAACAATAAATATGTAAATATCTAAATACAATAAAGAGTAGAAATTTGCCAAATATGAGATGTTTTTATAGGAAGGGCACCTGGCAAGCAGCAGAATTTCTGCTTGTACAGCATTAAGACGAGAGTTGGTATAGTCTACACCTGACATAAGAAGCTTGAGCTTCCACACAAGAGTATCCATTTGTACGATATGCCCAAATTCCTGAGAATTATCAACCATGAAGTCCGAAAGACTAATATGATGATCTGTGTTTTCGCTGACTTATTTCATTCAGTAGGATATCAAAACAAGGATGACATGCTTCTTCCTACTTTTTATGCAAAGATTATTTGCACATGTGATAAAAATATTTAAGACTTATATATCATATTTATAGAACAAAATAAATTGCTATGTTACATAAATTTCAATGCTTATCTGTGCAAATGAAAACATATATAAAATGAAAAAGGAGAAGGAAAGTATAGCTTACTGAAAGTAAAGGTAGCATTGAAGAAAGACTGTCTGAAAAACTTTGCAGAGTATCTTGAGGAGAGGTATTGTTCTGAATGCTAACCATTGCCATCTTAAGAGGATCACCTATTTTACAAGAAGAACATCTTAAAAAAGGTTTTGATTTCTCAAATTGACTAAACTAGCTAGGCAGATTCAGAGTCATCCATTGATTAACATTTTAGCACCAAAATAAAAAGAAACTATACTTCAGGAGTTGAGCTAGAGTGGTTCGCACACGGATGAAAACAATCACAAAGAATTAGAAAATGCTGTTTGTTGAGACTATTTTCATTCATATTCTACTTATATTCCGCTAAACTAAATTGTATGGAAGATGTTTATTTTACATATTGATGACCCTTGCAACTCGGGATAATTGTAGAAAATGCAGAAGAAAGGTAACTTTGAGTGTAAAAAAAGTACTTCTGTCTGTAACTAAACATGGAAGTTTTACAGTATGCAATTATAAGTTTGAGCTTGAATTGATAACAAAATAATTGAAATATTATATCTTCAACAGTTTACTTTGAACATAAATCTATCAATATCATTATTAAAACACATAGCTGGAGTTAATAGGTAAAAGTTCTGCCATTGAATTATAGGGACTAGTATTCCAAAAGAGGGACAAAATTAGCAAGACAAGAAAATATACCAATCAAATATCTTAGAAGGTGAGGGAGAGTGACAGGAAGGTTGCTTGGCACCATTTCCAAAAGAGGCAATATTGCCTGCAACGGAGTTTTCGCAAATGATGTTGCTGTAGAAAACAGATTAATATATTCTAAAATCTATAGTGTAAGAACCATATTATTTTTGGATTGCTAGATGACACTGCAATTTAATGTCGAGATGAAAAGGGTTTCACCTGCCTGGATTCACTAGTATAAGAACCAAATCAATTTCTGGATTTTGTGCTGCCAGAGAAAGAGCCAAACATCCACCAAAGGAATCCCCAATGATATATATTGGTCTGTTTGGTGACAAATTGTGCTCATATTTGACAGATTCCTCTATAATTTGTAGCAACCCTGTATGAATTTTACTTCAAAACATGTTAGTGAAGGGAACCTTACAGAGGTGATAAGTGCTCGTATTTCCTTTCTTCATACCTGAATCAGAGAATGCTAAATTTTATTGTGCTGATTTTAATCATTAATATGCTCTCTATTTAAAAAAAAAACAAGATGAACTTCAGATCTCTGACTTCAAGAAGAATGAGAACTTGCACCCACAAGACCATGACAATGACTACAAGCACCGTGGAGTCCACACCATATATGGCATACCACTTGGCAACATTATGCTCCCTTATTTAGGGTAAGTTCTAGTTGTAGCAAGTACATAAAGTCAAGTACTTGTCAGGACATGGACATGATAATCTGACGCTGATAACATATCTAAAACAAGACATCTATTGTTACCTTCATATGGTGTACGATCATTGACCGGTATATGCAAGCAGCGGACCTCAAATACCCTGTTGATAAAAGTAGAGAATGAAATTAAATTATTTGCACTTAACTTATTTTCCTAAGAGCCAAAAAAGTTGGATATAAGATACAGTTGGCATACGTGAACTATCTACTATAATTTAACTTCAGTGAAACTAGAAGCTTGATTTTCAGTTATTCAGTACTACTTAGCTACACGTTCTTAACGTCTAATTGAACTTGTCTGAAACTTAGAAGTGATTTATAAATATACTAAGGCTGCGTTTGCCACTATAAGTTCCCAACCCGCACAGTAAATATGGAAAACGGAACGATCCATTAGCGCGTGATTAATTAAGTATTAGCTTTTTTTTCAAAAATGGAGTAATTTAATTTTTTAAACAACTTTTATATAGAAACTTTTTGCAAAAAAATACACCGTTTAGCAGTTTGAAAAGCGTGCGCGCGGAAAACGAGAAAGGTGAGTTGGGAAAAGGGGGGAAGAACAAAGCCTAAGAACATGACAAAAAAAAAGAATTTCACCCTATTATATTTTGCAGTTATTCAATGATGTATCACAGTATTTTAGTAAAATAAATTACAATATTATATTTTGGCATATCCTTTAGCAATATCATTATGCAGCTAAAGTTTATCTTGAATGAAAAAAAAATGTCTCAATTCAAATGTGCACAATGAAAAGTTAAAGTGGGTATATCTTACACAAGAAGGGAACACACTTACTTGCCCAAAGATTTGTGCTGCATGATAAGCTCCATTCCAACACCGTCGATTCCTGAAGTCCAGTAAATTCGAATAACAACGTTAGTACAAACACATTCATGAACACTCACAGGCAAATAACAAAGCCTTTTGGCCTTGGGCCCTAAATTCCCAGCAATCCTAAAACATGCATTTCATCCCCTGAAGAGTGTAGAACAGGCCAAGCCACAACTCAAAACTGTTAAAATCAGCTTGGAGCATGAACTTCTCGCATCCGAAAATTCGGAATTCACAACATGAACACGAACTGCCATTGTTATTTGTTATTTCCAGTGAAACGGTTATTTTTGTTTCTGTTTGTTGTGCACGCAAATTGTTTGTTTGATTGTGTCACCGGGAGAATCAGCGAAGCAGGAGACCGACCTGGCAAGAAGAGCAGCAGCGGCGCCGCGTCGACCGCCGGCGGGCCGCACTCGACGGGGCAGAACCACCGCGGCGGGCCGCCGCCGCCGCCGAGCGGCATGGCCCTCAGCGCGTCGAAGTAGTCCTTGACGGTGGCCTCCCCGAAGCCGTCGTCGTAGAGGGCCTCCAACCCCACCTCCTGCACCTTCTTGGCCCTCCTCCTCCTCCTCCCCGTTTCCCTCCTCTTCCCATCCGCCGCCGCTTGCCCCTTCTCCCCGCTCGCTGGCGCCTCCGTCGAGCTCGCACGGAGGCGGGTGGGCCGCCGCCGACGGAGACCGGCGCCTGCGGGGGGGAGCACGGTGTGGAGCGCGATGGACATGGACATGGACATGGTCAGCAGCATACGGACATTTGGTGAGAAAAACAGGGTGGGTTGGAGAAGAAACAGAGGAGTTGAAGAAACAGGGGAGGAGGAGGATCTTGCTTGACTCGTGTCCACGTATATTGGGTGACTTTATAGAGAGGGAGTGTGTGATTTGAATTGGCTGTGTTCTTCACTTTGGTTCATAACCTCAGCTCCCTCGTTTACCGTGTTCATACTTCCCAAACTAGTCAATGGTATATTTTTATAAAAAAAAATTTCATATAAAAGTTACTGTAAAAAATTATATTAATTTAGTTTTTAAGTTGGTTTAGCTAATACTTAATTAATTATGCGCTAATCTATCGCTCCGTTTTGCGCGTGGAGAGGAGGGTTCCTAACCTCTCCAAAAGAGTACAGCTGGTGACACACGTATGTATAACTCTCCCATTCTTTTTTCTTAAAACATAGTACAAATGCAGGTGCTAATAACATGCGCGCACTTACCCATATGAACATACACACGTATACCTTATCCTTATGAACACTTCCGAAAGACTGGGTAACATATATTGAGATTGATGAATTCACCGTAGACGTCTCGCTGTCGACGGGTATGTTATCTATCACTAAAGGAATAATTAGCTATAAATACGAGTACTGTATCAAGTTTACTCGGGTAGACTGATTCCACCACAAGGAACATATCCAGCTAAACTACTCTCACTTCGCTACTATGTAATTATAGTGTATAACAATTTTTAACTATGAATAAGATAAAAACTGATACATAGTTAGCTATAAAAGTTACAAGGTAGATGTTATACTTCACATATAATTACAAGGTCACAAGGGTTCGTTTGAATCATTATTGGTGAGACAGATTTGGATAGGTGAGACCAGGGTTTATCGCTGGGGACGGTAACAGTAGCCGGCGGTAAAGGTTTGTCGAATTTCATCCAAATTCAAAATTTCCGAAAAAAATCGAAAAAACCAGAAAAAATCATGGATGTAGTTCTTAAATTTTAGTGTCATATGATGAATAATTTTTTTGAAAACTAGTTAAAGAAATTCAAATTATATGGCTAAACCGAAAATGAATAAAAAATCTAAAAATTAGTAACATAATGGGCTCCATTGCGTACTGTTCATTCGGCCCATTAAGACCCTTCAGTGGAGAAAAATATCTCCCGGCTCCTCTCTCCTATCCCTATCCATACCACTCGGCTGGTGGAGCTCCTGGGCGAGAGAAGTGGTGTCGCCGCCACCAAATCCACCCTGAATTGTTGTTATTCAATTATTATGCTATGAAATATTGAAATGATTCGAACTCCATAATAGAGCAAAGGTCATGTTGAATTTTTTTGTTTTACACTCAATAGTTAAATGTCTAAGTATTGTACATATTTTTTCAATTATCCTCATTTTCTACACGCATTTAACCATATTTTTATTTTATGCCCTATTTTTATTTCCATTTTCAACAATATGCATAGACCGCGATAACCGCCTCGATATCGCGGTTAACGCGACAAACCGCGTGATTACCGCGGCGAAACCGCGAAATCGCCAGTTTTTGAATTCAAATTTTGGATCACAATTTTTGTACGGTTTCTCGCGATTACCACGCAGTTATCACGGTAACCGCGAAACCGTGGGGTGCAGTAACCTCGGGCCAAACGGGATGGTAAACCCTGGATGGGATACGGCCGTCATTTTCTTCGTTGTTGTATGGTAACCACCCTGAAAAATTCCACCTATATCTATATGTTCAACTTTAAGATCTAATCAAAAGTGTCATATGGTATGGTCTTGCATGAGTATTATTCTTGATGATGTGGTATATTCTAATTAGTTAGGTGCATTTAATTTCTGGTTAGTAAGATTTCAATGATTTTTTTTCCTACTATTGTAGAAGAGTCGTCCTCTAGCCTTCGATCCCTCTATCCCATCTATAAAAAAGAATCATAAAAAAACGACGCAGACCAACCGAGAAAAAATGAACTGGGTTAAAAGAGAATTCCTAGCCTGAAGTTGCCTTTCTTTATTGTGTTTTTTCTCCTGTAAAAAGACTTTTTTCTGTGTCTCTTTCTCCTAATATGAAATGGCAGAGCTCCCTGCCCACTTGATCGAAAAAAAAAATTAAAAGAGAACAGTCGTCCTCCCATTTCCTTCCCTATCCAACGTATAAAAAACGCTTTGGCAAAAATCCGGTGCACAAAAAAAAAAACAACCTAGAAAATATTGAACAGTGTTTCTCGGATAAAACTGAACGACGTTCCGTATGTCCTGACTAGTTCCTTCTAAATATAGAAAATTAGACCGCAAGCAGGATGAGTAAAATACGCGAGTATCCGTTATGCTGTACGCGAGTAACATTACTGGATCCAAATTATTTTGATTCAAATTCTGGACTTCCTTTCCTTTCTCCAGCTCTCTGTTAAAAAAAAAAGATAATTGTTGATCATATTCTGAAATCTAATTATCAATCTGATCTCTTTCCACGTTTGCTTATTTAACCATTTTTTAAAATTGAAGTTGCCGTTTTTCATATATAGTACATATGAATATTATATATGTAGATACGGTGGTATTTCAACGTCTATGTATTTCATGTAATCAGGAAACTAGAAACAGTATTCCCAACGTAACGCCATACTGGCATACAGTTCATGTGGTCATGGCAAGCAACTGATTGGACTGGCGTACAAGTAACAAATGATTTTGATTTGCACATATCTTAGTCTCATTGTTCCGCTTCGTGCTTATAAACCGAAATTTAAATTTTAAAACTTAATTTTGAAGTTGATTTTACGGTTTCTCATCGTGTTATATTTTACAACATTTGCTTTTGATTGCTTTTGAGTCGCTAAAGACACATATACTAAAATTTTACTTGCCAATTATTTTTTCCTAATTAATAAAAGGTACAGATAAGTATATACATAAGCGAAATGAAATGGATATTCATATCATCATTATCTAAAAGGAAAATATGTATGTATCGTATACTTACATATTTCCTTCATCCCATAAAAAATTAACTTTTACCTACGAATTAGATGTAACATATGTTCAGATTCGTAGTCTAGATTCTAGCTACGAATCTAAATAAGTTGTTTTTTTATGGAATGAAGGGAGTATATCGGACTGGACTTCTGAAGTACAGCTCGGAGTGAACTATCTTCGTCATGCCCACGTGCGTGCGTGCAGTGTGCGTTTTGGATCTTAGTTTGCGTGGTTCAGCTGGCTCAAAACCTCTCGAGGCCGACGTGCACGCGATCTTAGCCATCTTTTACTGTCGAGGACAACCAGAGAACGAGGAATCCTGTAGTGTAACGCTCCAGAATTCTGCACATGGTTTCCAATGTATTTTTTTGTCACGCTGTGCTAGAACAATCTCCGTTTTTGTTATTAACTTTTCACAAAACGTTTTACCATTTGTTTTATTTAAAAATTTAATGTAAAAATATAAGTTAAGATTATAGTTTTATTAATGATAAAACAAGTTATAATAAATAAATGATATTTATCTAAATTTAACCTAATATCAAAAGTTAATGACATCGTATATTAAAAAAAGGGAAAGAGCATTTGTCAAACAGAATTAGCGCCTACCGCTACGACATTTCTACAACCCATCTAAAACATCATATATCTACGGATTGTTTGTTGTTATGATCCACGAGACTACGACTAAATACTACTCCATTCGTGTCATAGTACTGATTATTCTAGAATTTAAATTTTGTGTCCAAATACTTATCGTCTCACATTCCAAAATACTTTTAGAGGTGATCTTTCCTTCCTAGTATCATTTATCAATGCAGTTGTATGCAATCACAACTTTTATTGGCTCATCTGTTTTAGAAAACTAACTGATGGGTACCATTTAATCTGTCATACCCCCTTAGTTTGTGTGAGATTTGCTAGAAGGGCAAGTAATTTAAAACAGGGGAGTACTGATTTTGCGTGAAACCATAGATAACACTGCCTAGAAGTACATCCAATAGCAAACTGACTCTCAATTCATACCATCATAGTATATATCCAAACTTAAGCTTCTGTATGGCCTACTCAAATGAATTTTGTGACATGAAACTCAAAACTGTTTGTTCCATGTTTGAATCTAAATCTTTTGAGTTGTACGTACATATATCCATCCATCGCAGCTGGCTGCTCAAGGATCAAACGATGGGACTTCAGAGTCTTGGCCACAACCAAGCTGATACAGAATCCTGGGGAGGATGCTCCTGAACTTGTCCTCCTCCCTCTTCTCCAGCAGGTAGGCGATCATGGCCTTGACCTCCGACTTGACGTGCAGGTAGAGCTCGCCGGCGGCCTGCTTGTCCGTCATCACGCCCTGCATCCCCTTCGTCGGGATCGGCTTCCCGAACCGGTAGTAGAACCTGCCAGGGATCTTCAGATACACCCCCGGGAAGAACACCTCATGGTCGATGTCCCTGCATTTTTCAGTAAATGGTTCATGGTTTGGTCAGAATTGGGATGAAATTAGCTGTTACTGTTCATGGTCTTTTGTCGTAATTGGGATGGATTGAAATCGGTGTGAACCTTAGCTTGAGATGGTTGCTGTATGCTTGCATGATCTCCTTGCCGAATGGTGCGTTCCTGATGTCCTCGAACGTGCAGAGCAGCTGCAGAAACAAATTAATCTCAGACTCAGTGCATCATGATCATGCGAATGCAGGTCTGAACTGTTAGCTGCAGAGCAGTATGATGCGTGTGGATTTGCTTACTTCCATTAGGTCGTCCTCTCCGACGACTCCGAAGGGCACAATCGTGGCGTTGAATTGCGCTGCCATCCTCACAAATTCTGTCTGGTCTGGCCAGAACAGTCTGTGCTCTTCACCCTAGAGAGATCAAGAAATTGCTAAATTTGAACCAACCCCCCAACCAAAAAAAAAAAGTTTATCTAAAATCAAGATTGTGCCATTCATGCATAATTCCAAAAGATTACAACGAATACTCCATATAAAATTGACATGACAAACGTACTTAACCCATACTATCTCACTCCCAAAATATAAGATTCAAATACACAACCAGAATCCTTTATATTTCAGTAGTAAAAAGGAAAAAGATTATACTCTACTACTTCCTTTGTTTTGTATTATAAGTAGTTTTAACTTTTTTCTTAGTTAATTTTTAAAAAATTTAAACAAATTTGTAGAGAAATAGAGTAGTAACATTTTCAACAAGCTAATAAAAAAAAAAGTCGAAGTGAGAAACGGAGGGAGTACCTTGCAGTGGAGTGCCTCGCGGTGGCCGCCGGGGTAGAGGAGGACGAACTCGCCGGCGGCGAGCAGCTGGTAGATGTACTTGTAGGTCATGGGGACGCCGCCCCAGAGGTTGAGGAAGTCGAAGAAGTCGTGGCCCTCCGACCATGTCTTGGTCTTGTTTGGGAACAGCAGCGGGTGCGCGATCCCCCGGAGCACCGTCCCCTTCCGCCGCAGGAACTCCGTCGCCAGCGAGATGAGCTCGATCCCCAGCAGCATGTGGTTCCCCACCAGCAGCACCGGCCCTTCCTCCGGCACCCCGCCCAAACCCCGCACCACCGTCCCGTCCCCCATAGTCGAGAACATCGCCGGGCACGTTCTCACCCTCAGGTCACTGCTTTCATCCATGTTTACATCTTCAGAAATCCAGAACTGAACTTTCAATTCTCCAAGTACATGTTCAGAGATTCATAATTTTTTTATGAAAAGAAAGAAAAAAACAGTATTGAATTTCAGAAATTCAGTACTGAACTTTCAGGTCTCAACAACACATGTTCATAAATTCAGAATGATGGTAAAAATTCAGAAATTCAGCTCTGAACTTTCAAGTCACAACAGTACATGTTAATAGATTCATAGTGATGGTAAATATTCAGAATTTGTTGTTTTTTTTCATAGAAAAAATATTCAGTACTGAATTACAGAAATTTCAGTACTGCACTTTCATCAAGTCTCAACAGCACATGCTCAGAAATTCATAGTGATGGTACAAGTTTAGAAATTCAGCACTGAACTTTGAATTATTACCTGCCGGCTTTCTCGACTTCCTTGAGCTCAGTGGCTGATGGCGGGATGTAGTCGAAAACCCGGTGGTACCGCCTCGAGTGGCGGTAGAGGCCGGTGCTTTTGATGATCGACGAGACATGAACACCGTACTCCTGAAATTTTTATTGAGTTCTACCATCAGGGTTACCTTCACTTCTACATTTTGTACTTTTCAGTTGAAAAAATGTCTTTCTAAATTCGCATGTGGCTGCTGAACCTCACCAACAGTAAGCTGTGCCCATGGTTCTCGAAGAAGAACACTTTGCATTTAGGTAGCATTCTCTGGAGCCTGTCAGCTTCAGATTTGCTTGGAAGTAGTCTGTCGGCACAACTGAGCGCAAGCATACCAAAGTTTTTGATCATGATAACAGAAATGTTGTTGCCAAGATCCAACAAAAACAATTTCTTGTCATGCGGTGGAATAGCTTGACTGAAACTATGTGCAAGAATGGTGGAATTGAAAATGTAGAAAACCAGAGATAAATGGGTTGCTTAAGGTAGCAAGAAACCTGATTAGCAGTAGCACTTCAGCTGAAACTGATTCTAGACGGCAATTAGCATATGAAGCAGCCTGTTGGATCAGCTTCATTTTCCATCCTAGAGTGTCCTCCGGTATTTTATTTAGCATGTTCTACAGTGAAATTATAGAATTTGAAAGCCACATTAACTAAATATGACCAGAAAATTGAATCATTTCTACTGCTCTTCTCTGTTTCTCATGGCTTGATAAAATGGGACATAGTAGCAATACACGAGAACGGTACATACCGAATGCTTCAGGAATGATGATATATTACTCGTTAATCTATTTAGTGCTTCTAAAGGATGCCTTCCACTTTTCATGCTACTCAATGCCATGCCAACTTCATTGTCTGCCCTCATGATTAGGAAGAACAGAAGAAGCAGATGCAGAGTTATTAAACAGGAAATGTGACAACTTATGGCAAAGTACATAAATTAAATGATGAAAACTGCAAAGCAGTCCTGTAGTTATCAGGTTATTTCAGCCAATTAAATGTATCATTATGCTTGGTTACTTTCGTTCTTACATATTTTTTTTCTAAATCTTCTTGCTGCAACTGAGGAGATACTTACCAATGTTGTAGTTCAGAAGAGATGTAATTGCAATCCGTGCACGATCCGATAATGGGCTGGAAACCGAGAGGAGCTGTTTTATGTCTGATTTCTCAAATGATGTTGCTTTTCCAGGGAAACAAGGAAAATAAAGTTAGATATCACAAATTTTCTTCATGCAACTGCAGATTTATTCGCAGATATACCTGGATTGACTAGTACCAATATCAAATCAATGCAAGGATTACGAGCAGCTACTGCGAGTGCTATGCATCCTCCAAAAGAAGTCCCCAAAAGGTAGATGGGCTTATTAGGTGAAGTGGCATGCTCTGCTCTCACGACATCCTCTACCATTTCAACAAGTTCTGAAAATGAAAAACAGCTAAAACCATGCAATCTGAGAACTTCACATTTTTCTGTTATTCGCTCGAAATAATGAAATAAGTTTGAAAATTCATGTATAGATGGAAATACTTCAAACGGAAATTAATGCACAGATATCTTGATACCTTCAAATGGTGTCCGATCATGAAAGGGAATGTGCATACATCTTAGTTCAAAAATCCTGTGAATTTAAAAACAATTTGTCTAGTATTACTTCGGAAGTCATAAAATTGAATCCATGTTCTTTTAGTTATTTGTAGTAAAATGAAGCTAAAAAAAACAATGAACCTATCAACTTAGTTCAAAATCCACACGAACTCATATGCAAATTAAAGAAATCACTGTAATAGAAATTGTCTATCATGAATCTCTATAAAATTGTCAGCTCTCATCATATTCTAACAGAAGGCCTGATAAAAAAATTGCAAACAAGTGAAAGTATCTATAATTGATCTCGCCTTCCAAGTGCCTTGTGGTGCATGAAGAGCCCCATCCCCATACCATCTACTCCTGAAAAAGTTCCCAATCCAAATCATATCAAATAAGGCTAGCTGCAGGGCAAACTATTCAGGATTCTACAACACAACATTCGGTATAATTGTACCGGGTAAATACAGCATGAGTGGAGCATCCTCTATGGGTGAGCCGGCATCAACAGGACAAAACAAGCGTGGCGGCCCACTGTCATGCTCTACCAGCTCTCCAAGTGATTTGTAGTAATAATCCAGATCCTTAGCCATCTGGTACCCATCGTCGTAAAGCGTTTCAAGCCCCTTGTAGCTCGCTTGCAATCTCCAACCGGCATGCTTGTTGAACTCATGACAGCTGATCCTCCCAAACAAGCTGTGCCGTCCTTGTCGTGGTCGCCACAGCTTTATCTGAGAGTGGAGAGGAAGAGAGAGAGTCGCCATTGCTGTGAGCTACAAGGCTCTCATCGATGTATGTCTGTCTGTTCATGGTCCTCTCCCATACCTCTGATGGAGTTATGCAGAGAAGCATCAGCTGTGTGTAACAGAAATAACTGAACTGAATTGAGGCGCAAAGTGTGTGAGTGTGACCATTGCATGACAGCTCACATGTTGGCTAAGTAGTGAACGTGTGACTAGATGATAATTGTATCATGAACAGTTATGCTTAGGTTGTTATAGTAGTTGGCGTTTTCTTGTTCTTTCGTGTAGAAAAAAACAGTCCGCACACCAACACTTTGATCACACGAAAACTATGTTGTTGGTTTTCTTGTTAAAAATACTCATTTTTTCTGTTGGCATATGATTGTAATTCGTGTGTGAGGGCACAATTATGTTGCTGTGTTTGGCAAGGTTGTCCTTCTTTGTGGTTCAAATAATCCATTAGAGAAGGAAACTAAAAGGGATTACTCATTCCTGTCTTTGTGATGGGTCAAGCGCACTACTCACTTACTTCCCTTAAACCAGAAAGACAAACCTGCCAACCTATGTTTATGGTTAGTTTATATGCAAATTTTCTTATTCATGTGAGGAAGAGAGTAGCTTGAGACTGGGTTGGAGTTTCACTGGTGGGGAGAGGGACAGTAGAAGTAGAAGGTGAATCGGCGACGGCGGACACACAGGCCTATGATGTAGCCTCCAAAAAGTCCAAAATGCCTAGATACGGAACACACAATGAGTGATAATGCCACCATTGAATTGCAAATTACTACCAGGAATATAGGTATCAAAGTTCGCCTAGACCATAGTCTAGACAATCTAGACTACACGAGACCATGGGATATCATCCAGTTTAGGATCTAAACCGTGAATTAGACCACACTACTAGAAAACTCATTTTTAGTGTCGTAGGGGTTCCATTTTCGCAGGCGGGTGTGGTCTTCGGAGCCAAAATCCCGCCGGCGAAGACGATACCCGGTGTGGAGGGCGGTCCGCCTGCGAAGATAGATCTTTGCAGGCGGGTCATATAAGCGGCGCCTGCGAAGATCGATCTTCGCAGGCGGTAGGCGACGTGCGCCTGCGAAGATCGATCTTCGCAGGTGCCGCTTATATGGCCCGCCTGCAAAGATGCCCCTACATAGTCTTCTTCCTCCCCGAGCCCTATTCATTCTTCCCGAAGTTTCTCTCTCCTAAAGTGACTTAATATAGGGGGAGGTTTTGAACTTCAAATCTTCGGGGCATTTTTCTACGGTGCTTAGATCTACTCATTTCCACACTAGGTATGCATTTTTTTAAGCTTTTAGACCTCAATTTGTGATGGATTTATACATGCAAAATTGTGAAGGAAAAGCTCAATGTTTTTTAATTTATTTTCTTTTGATATGTTGATGTTAGATGTATGTGTAATACTTGATGCCTCTTGTTGTAGTGGTTTAATGTGGTAACATAAATTCTCAATTTTTTTTATGTTGCTATCACATCCACCTCCTAGTTCTAGATCTAGATCTAGATCTTGTCATACATATATGAGAGAGAATAAAATTTTTAATGCCTATGTATTTGGTGCAATCAAAAAATAATTACATTAGTTTGTAATATGTCGATGATATGATTTTGTTAGATTTTCCTAATATACTAATTTGGGATGTCTATGTAAAAAAATGAAATAAATTTTTTATTAATTTACAATTAACCTTCAGTTAGTTTTGAATAGCGATATGTTTTTCAATAAACCCTGCAAATTTGGTATTAATAGTGCAAATATTTTATGTTCATTTTTTAAGATATGGAAAGTCGAGAATGGATATATCATTGGCCGAGGTTTTTGTCTCCATATAGAGATGAAGTGTCTAAATTTATTGGTATTGCGAAGGCACACGCTGAGAAGAACAATATGAGGAAGATAATTTGTCCATGTGCTGACTGTAAGAATGAAATAGGCTAGGAAGATGCTTATAAAGTGAAGGAGCACTTAGTAACTCGTGGATTTATGGACAAGTACGAAATATGGACACGTCAAGTGGACGGGCCTGAAAATGTAGTTCCGACATGATTTGAAGACATGGTGCACGACGATGGTTCTGTTGAGGACAAAATCGATCTAGAGGAAATGTTACGTCATGCAGAACCCGAGGTGCTGATGGGGTCGGCTAGAGGTTTAAATAACTTTGAAGCTTTACAGAAGGCAGCTAAGGAAGTTCTGTACGATGAGTCGAAGGGCTGTGACAGTGAGTTCACAACACTACGGTCAGTTCTTGAACTTATGAGATTAAAGGCGAGACATGGATGGTCTAGTACCAGTTTCGACAGTCTTTTAGAACTTCTGCAGAAAATGCTCCCGAGGCCTAACGCACTTCCATCCAGCACATATCAAGCGAGGAAACTCATATGCCCCCTTTCACTTGGTGTGGAAAAGATTCATGCGTGCGTTAATCACTGCATACTGTACAGGAAAGAGTACGCTTCTTTAGATGAATGTCCAACATGCGTTGCTAGCCGGTACAAATCGAATAGCAATAGAACTGAGGGAACTCAGAGAAAAATCCCGCAGCTTGTGATGTGGTACGTTCCTGTCAAAGACCGCATTAAACGGATATACTCCAATCCGCGAGATGCGGAACTAATACGTTTGCATAAAGAAGGGCGCAAGAAGGATGGGATGATTCGACACCCGGCAGATGCTCGTTAGTGGATAAACTTTGATGCTCAGTATAGAGAGTTTGCTAAAGACCCACGGAACATTAGGTTTGCCTTGAGTACTGATGGAGTTAATCCTTTTGGAGACATGAGCAGCTCACATAGTACTTGGCCAGTGCTTCTGACCATGTATAATCTTCCTACCTGGCTTGTCAAAAACGAAAATACGTACTACTCTGTATCCTCATACAGTGACCGTCAGCCTGGTATTAATATTGACGTATTTCTTGAACCATTGTTGGAAGATATGGCAGATTTATGGAAAGAGGGATTGAATGTGTGGGACGGGTACTTAAGAGAATACTTCACAGTTAAGGCCATCATCTTCGTGACCATTAACGATTATCCAGTAATGTTTTCAGTTTCAGGTCATATTAAAGGTAAAACAGGATGTGTGATCTGCATGAATGGAACGTACTATAGGTATCTCCTGGGTTCCAACAAGCTTGTGTACATGCGGCACCGGCGGTTCCAACGCACAAATCACAGGTACCGCAAGATGAAGGTGGAGATCAATGGCACTGAAGAGACTGATCCTGCACCAAAACCGACATCGGGGGAAAAAGTGTGTGCAAAGATGGAACTGTGGTAGTCTTGGACCCTCTCGATTATAGACACCAGCAATACAAAGAATTTCTAATAATCTTACAGTAGTAAGTGATTATGACTCTTGCATTTTTATATGAATGTATTATAAATAAATATCCTCCTTAATGTGAAACAGTACGACATCCATACAGTGCGTACCAATACTAAAAGTTCAAGGGTGGAGAATAGACCCGAACAAGGGAGAAGCTGCTAGTACGTACCTATTGGCCGGTAATACTCCGCTCACTTAATGTATTTCAATTGTTTCACTAATTGAAATATTTAACTATTTATTCCTATGATATGTCCTGAAGTGTCACAAGCAACCTAGAGGACCTGTCCTTTGCGGGTATTACGCGTGCAAATTCCTTAGGGTTAATGGGAGGTATAGGACTAACACAGAGGATGTAAGTCTCTGTACTATGTACTAGACAACTTCACATATTTATGGTACTAATATATTGTTTATCTTCAATGCATGCAGTTGCCAAGATTAGAACATCGAACAAGCTTTGACGATACAGGCATCACAAATGTGCAGCGTGATCCGTGCCATTTCGACCTAGAGGGTGTCCTTGCGA
The DNA here is from genome assembly GCA_000573905.2 of Oryza punctata. Lineage (NCBI taxonomy): Eukaryota > Viridiplantae > Streptophyta > Magnoliopsida > Poales > Poaceae > Oryza > Oryza punctata. The sequence goes on from CM002488.2 coordinate 16,021,312, forward strand.
CAAGTGACGAGTTCAAGAATCTTCGGGAGTGGAACACTGCTATGCCATAATGTAACTAGATAGCGTATTTTAAGTCACAATGTAAAAAAATATTGTAATATACATATTTTGGCAACACTTTGAGTTATGCAGTATATGTAAATTTCTCAGTACCAAATGCTTGATAATCTTCCAATATATGTACATAATAATCTACCTGCAAGAATTTCTATTAACGGGTAAATAATTATTAAATTTACGGGCAAATAATTTTTAAATTTCAAAAATTTCTACCTATCTTCGCAGGCGGCATATTCCTATTTTCGCAGGTGGCCCGGACTAGCCAACATCCGCCTGCGAAAATTATCTTCGCAGGCGGACGGCCGCCCCGCCTGCGAAGATCGGCGATCTTCACAGTCGTTTGCTTACAGGCGGACAGCCGCCCCGCCTGCGAAGGCCGTTTTCGGCCGCTTGCGATAATGCTTTTCCTAGTATGGCCATTTGACCGTCTAGTCGGTCAAAGATTGGTCTAGATCATCTAGACCAAGCAATTAGACAAAAGAAAGACAAGTGTTGACCAGAAAACTATTGTTTAGACCATGGTCTAGACAATAAACCAATGCGCTATAGATATTTCAGAAGGAAAGACCTGGTGGCCCACCCAAGGACCATATAGCTAAGCATTTTGAACCCAATTAAAACCCTTCTCCACTATTCTTAGACACGCCATTGCAACGAAGTCACGGTGCCTCGCCTCAGCTAGTTGCTACCGTGGACCTTGCTCCCACCTCTATTTGGCCCATGACTACGCCGGTTGCTTCCCATATCACAGCGTCGCTAGTTCGCGAATATTTTACGAAACATGTTAAGTTATCTACATAAGTATTATATATTGTACGGTATATCGTCTAGACCGTCTAGACTTGCGTCTAGATCTAGAATATCTAGACTCTAGACCATGGGTTACCGTTCGTCTAGCGTCTAGCATCGAGATGAACACTGGTACATATGAATATATCTTAGTTGTTTTGTGCATTCATAAGATGAGAAAAAAGAACCCTCCACCCCCAAAAAAAAGCGCACTTAGCACTCCCATTGGTAAATGCTACCCTTAGGCTGTGTTCGTTGAGCTGTGTTAGGAACTAACCCTCCCAACATGCAAAACAGAGCGACTCATTAGCACATGATTAATTAAGTATTTGCTAAATTTTTTGAAAAATGGATTAATATGGTTTTTTGAAGCAACTTTTGTATAGAAACTTCTTACAAAATACACACTAAATACACACTGTTTAGCAGTTTGAAAAATGTGCGCACGGAAAAAGAGAGTGGTGAGTTGGGAAAATAGGGGAAGAACATACCCTTAGTTTCTTTATAAGAGAAAATTTTTCATAGGAACTACAGATAGAAACTTTCACTAGAAACTAAAAAAACTTTACACATAAATACTTTTCATAGAAACATTTCTACATGAGATACAAAAAAACTTTCACACTTTCAGATCAAGGATCTCACTCGTCCTTCAAAGAGTCAAAGGCCTTGTTTCCTCTCTAACTTGTAGGACACAAGGCTCTTTTCGCTAGGCCAAAGCTAGGAACACTGGTCTTTGAAGGGATTGATGCGCTTCGAAGACCTCGACGACTCAAGCAATCAATGACGCTTCGGGAGCCAAGGCAATCTAAGACAACTCAAGGACCTGCTAGGTGATGGAAGACACCTCAAAGACAATGATAACCAAAGATGACCGAGGATGCTTCGATGGCCAAGGGAAGCGAAGAAGATTCAAGGGCTGAAGTGATCGAAGATGCTTTGAAGGGATGCTCATGGAGCACCATAGGCGGAAAGTGAAGACCGAAGAGTCCATGACATCATAGAATATTCCAAGTTGATACCTAGGATCACCCCTATGAGGCATTGTGTAAATTGCAAAAACAACCCATATTTGTGGTCCCGATAGGAATGTGAATATGTTATGTATGATGTTACTCTTAGGTCACCTATCTTTTTAAGGACATAAATGTAACTTTTCATGTACCATTCAGGTTTATATAAAAGGACTTGATGAATAGTAAGAGAGAGAACATTTTCACACCCATCATCGGGAAGCATTTAGTATTCGAATTCCCTGTGTTTCCCCCATTCACCAAGGACAGGGAAAGACTTTGCTTCCCCATGTCCCCATTTGTTTGTTACTTGTTACGACACATACAAGACTACATTTTTTATGGATGTCGAGAAAAATCTCTTGAAAAGAATATTCTATTGAATAAATTACTTAAATAGAACAAATTTACACTTCAAATATTTAAAATAATTTCAATTTAGGTTGGCTTGGAAAAGTTACCATGTGCGCTTTTGTGCTAATGCTCAAGGAGCGAAGGAAACCATAAAAGTGTGTGATATGTTCCCGCAGAATGACTAGTGTCACTTTTGCGTAGTACCGTTGACGAAAAATCCACGCTTGGTCGATGGTGCCAGATCTGTATTGGCGAGAATTAAGTCTACGAAGATAACAGCCTGGGAGATCTGCTTAGCTCCAGTGCAGATCCAAAATATTGATGAGATGCAGACGTGTCAGTTAGTTTGATCCTGCAACTGACAAGAAAGATAAATATGCTGATCACCAAAGAGCCAATCGTCTAACAAACCGATAGAGCGATACTAGCTGATGTCGATGTCAGCCAATGCTAATAGGGATTTGAGCAATCGGCTATATGTCCAATGTAGATAATGATATAACTATAATCGACTAATGATAATGTAATGAAATAATAATATATACCAATAGAAACCAATCGGCTAATACTCATATGATAAAATAAGTGTTGATCCGACGGTTAGAGCATACATCGGCTAGAGATCTGATGTCAATAAATCCACACGATTAAATAAATCAATAAAACCTTTGTTGCGATCAGCTAAAACCAACTTGTAAGTAATCCTAATAAGCTGATGCAACGTCCATATAACTCATTAGCTGAAACTCCGATGAAACCCTCATTATAATCAAAGACAGGTTAGCCTGTATGATTCTAAGCATGACTAATTTTCAGAGTGGTTGATATCTTAGCTAAGCTAGATCAACAAAACAATTTAGCCGATACCGGCAAAACCCTAGCAAAGATCTAGCCGATATAGATAAATCGAATCATAGACTAAGATTAACTAAGATATATGATAAATAGGTAGACAAATATAATAACCGAACTGGAGCGATCCAAGAGGTCGAGAATGATCCAGCCTTGAACAACACCAATGTAGCCGATACAATTGTTAGGGCCAGCGGAACGTAGTACTTACCCCTTCACCGGAGATCGAAAAATGATGCAGCCCTGCGTCAGGCTCCAAGTTCCACCAGTGATAAGTAAAATCCTCGGAAAAGAGGGTGGCGATGCGCCGAGAGTAGTTGTACTAATCGAGACATAGATTACAGGGACCCCGGGTGTACATATTTATACCCATGGGTGAATACTAGTCCATGTCGGACACGACACATGTTTCCTAAAGATAAAAGGAAAGATACAAGTCCTGATCGGACACTAGACAAAACTTCTTAAAGATAAAGGAAAATTATTAAAAACTCTGCTTAATTAATAGATAGAATATAAACTGCTATGTCGTGGTCTTCGTGATTCCTTATTGAACTTGATCTTTTCTGGATAAACTTTTATTGGTTGATTGACCTCTTTCCTTGACCGAATCCATTGAGAATCTTATTAAATTTTTGTGTTAACAAATACGTACTGCACCATCTACATAAAGGAGAAGAGACATAGAATAAAAAACAATGAGGTATGTACAACCAAGGTGAGAACACGAGGACAAGGAGAAGGGATGTACAAGAAAAAAGCTGAGGCATGGATAGTCATAGGGAGAACTGAAGGAAGAAGACGAAGAAGAGAGATACAAATTAAATGTCTAAACAGGCTAATTGTAAAATAGAAATGAAAACAATAAGTTGCAATGAAAAAGAAAATGTTAGAGCATGTGCAGTGTGTATTAGAGCATTGTGTAGCATAAGGCTAGGAATAAAATTTTTATGGATATAGAGGCCGGATTTCTATCTACTCCATCCATAGTCTAGATTCACATAAAAACTAAACTTATTTTGGGACAAATAAAAATTACGTTAAAAAATGAGTATGTGCAAGACTCCAGAGCTTAAAAAAAGGAAAAAAAAAAATACATCTCATGTCACCTCAATGACCGGTAGAAGATAGTGGAAGTTGTCTTTTCTAGTTTGTTAAGAAGGTGATCCCACAATTTAGAAACAACAAGATGTAAACGCTACAATAAAGTTTGAGAAATATAGCTTCTGCTTACATGCATAGAATAAAAAAAAAAAACTTACCCCCACACACAGTGCACATGCTCTTAGGGGCACATTCAAGTAGCGTATATGAGCTCATATCCTGTGTAATCGGAAATAAAGAAAAAAAGTCTAGTTCACCCTTAAAGTAATAAAGGGTTTGCCTACTTAATTCCCTAAATATGCAATCCTGTTTAAATAACCCATAGAGTAGTTTTGTTGGCGGTATTGCTTATGTGACCAGTTGTATTGCTTACATGGAGCACGCATGAGCCTGCTCGGTGTAAGTTGACCCAACCGATTCATTCCTCTCACCAATCGGTAAAACTTAGAATTACATATCAGTATCAATACGTCTCATTTCTAATTCATTATGCTTATTAAAAGTCTTTTCTAATTCATTATGCTTATTAAAAGAAATACTCACCACACGCCATTGCCATGTCATAGTCCACGTGACGAAAACCACTGAGTTTATTTGAAGTGGTTTGTACACTTTGGGGATAGGATAGCCATTTCATATATAGGGGTTTAAGTACTCCGATATTTTTTTTCTCACAAAAAAGTAGGTTTCACACAACCCTAGGTATTGTGGTTCACAAAATCACACGAGTTTTGGCATGTGTCACATAACCATGAGTATTTGATCCTAAGGTTTTACAAAACCACAATGCTAACCAATCTATCATAGAACTATAGCAAAATAAAAAATAATTAACTTAGACTACTACAACATTTAATGATGAATTCAAAAGACATATTTTAGATAGAGTAAATTGCACCGGCGGTACTTAAGCTTGTAAGCTTAAGAGGTTTCACCTACGTCCACAAACTTGCAAAGAGCGTATTAAGGTCCGTAAACTTGATTTATTATATCATTCCGGTCCAAAGCATCGTTTGGCCATGGTATTGTCTATGTGCCATGCCACGTGGACGATGACATGTCACATTTACCTTTTACTTTTTCTCCAATTTTCTCCCAGTGATATCTTGACCTAATTAGGGTGTGGTCTATGTGGCCCATGAGTAATGTGTGCACTTGATTACTATCATATTGTTAGTTGAGCAAGAGTGGAACCATCTTATAAGGTTTTATCCCTCTTACCATACCACTTTCGGGTTAACCATTTTACATAAAGCGATGACAAAAATATAAGTGGGCCCATCCATCAGGTGGGCTGGACTACACGGTTTTGGAGGTAGGTTAATACAGTTCCTCTCTTTGGCAATCGATGATATCGGCGATGACAGCCAACTCCCTCCCGTGCAACAATCATCGTAAATCTCGCCTTCGTTTTCCTTTCTCTGGTAAGAGGCGGCATCAGCAACAATGGCCAACCTTGAGCTCCCTCCCATGCAAATCAAGCACCAGCATGTCCCCCAGTCATCAGTGACAAATCCCTCTACTCCACTCCACCACCCTCATCACCTCCCTGCTCTCCACCGGTCGATTGGCGCGGTTGTCTCTGCTGTGGATCTCTCATGACACCAAGCTCCTGCCGGTGCAAGCCTATGCCGATACTCATCTTCTCTGGCCCCAAGCTCCTCCGTCAGCTCAGGTCCCTCTCTCCTCCTAGCTCACATCCCACCTGAGCAAGCCATGACCGATATGAGGTCGTCATAGCCCCCAGCCTCCGCTCCACCATCGGGCAGGCCTCACCGGCGACACCTTTGCCTCTGATGGCCCGTCGTCTCTCGCTGCCCACCTCTCTCTCTCTAATGCTTGCTCCGTAGGAAGCAAGGAGTAATGAGGTGAGGCTCAACTGCTTGCTTCATTAAGGATTCCTTCGGCTGCCACCGGTGCCACCGTTGCATCTAGCAGTGGAGGAAGAAGAGAACAGAAGAAGGGAAGAAAAATAGGGGAAGGAAAAAAATTTCCATGTCATCGTTGACATGGCATACCACACATGGTCAAACCAGAATTTGGATCAGGATTGATATAATCAATCAACCAAGTTTAGAGATCTCGATGCGTAACTATATAAGTTCGTTTTGAAACCTCTTGCAAGTTGAAGGGCCGCTGGAGCAATTCACCTTTTCATATTTAAGCTTACAACTCATATACATGATATATCAAACAAAAATGAGTTAATAGTGTGGTTTTATAAAATATAAGCCATAATTCCCATGATTATACACCACACACCAAAATCCCGTGGTTTCAGGTAACTTGAGCTATAATAGTTTTGTGAGATCTGTGTTCTTTTAAAGGGATTGAGAATTTCCCTCTATACGTAAAACGGAGCAACAGATTAACGTATGATTAATTAAGTATTAGTTTAAAAAAACTTAAAAATAGATTAATATAATTTTTTACGAGAACTTTTTGTAAGAAATTAATAGTTTGGGTTACGTGCGCGCGCGCGGTAAGAGTGAGGGCAACACAGCCGTAAGCGAAGGGCAAGAGCGTGAAACGCACCCGACGAGAGATGCCCCGAAAAATCGAACGAGCTCACCGGTTTCAGTTGAAAAGAAAGGTGAAAAAAGGCTCACCGGCGGCTGTCTCTCCTCTCGCCGGTCGACGCGATGCTGCGCGGATTCCCTCAGGCCCGGAGGCTCCTCAGGTGATCTCCCCTTGTGTTCTTCTTGTCCTGCGCACCGATGGGGTTCTTGATGTGCCGTCTCTCTGTGGGGTTTCAGGAGGATGGGGTTCGAGAAGGAGGACGCCTACTTCTGGAAGCAGATGGGCAAGGGCATGCTCTGCACCTACGCGCTCTTCGGCGCCGCCTGGCTCTGGAACGAGACCTCGCCGCTCGGCTGGTGGACGCTCAAGCCGCGCCCCAAGGTAGGGAGCGCTATCTGTTAGATTTCCCCTACTTGTAGCTAGGGATGCGTATCTGAAGACATGAATTAACCGGAATGAAGCTTATACATTCAGTTTCTTGGTTTTTTTTTCAGAATTTTATCTTTAGAGAAATTTTCAGTTATTGAATACAGATAACTCTGAGCATAGATGATTAGGAATTTGGCAGATGTTTCTGTAATGTTGATTGCACAATCGGCCAGCATCACAGTTTTATACAAGGGGGGCCTGTAAATTCTCATTTGGTTATAATATATAGTGTTGATAAAAACAGTGAGTTGCACTGAAAGAATGCGACATCATTGGGAGTCCATAGAATTGATAACGAGAAGGAAAACCCCTAAGCAAAATACTGATCCTACAATTTATCTATGAAGACTTTGGTAGCCTTTTTGATCTGTAAAGACGATGTAGAAGTTGACCGTGTAGTGTTGTTAATTTTGACATTCCTCTCACAGTTAGTTTTCCTATCTCCTATACATCTCGATATTGTTGTTGAATCTATTTATGTTTAGGACATTTCTACATCTTATTTACTCTGCTGAAAGAAGTACCATAAGCACATTACTGTTGATTAGGGAAGCTTATTTATTTTAATTTATTATCTTATTAGGTAGAACTCACATAGTCGCACCAATATCCCCTGTCCGATTCTTGCGTGATAATAGTTGGGTGTGGGAACTCTGCTATTCTTGTAGTGAGATTAATTAATAGCATGTGCTATTTTTCATATCAAAACTGAACTCTGAAATCTGACAAAGTGGAGATGAACTGATGTGGCATTTTGTTTCATATTGTAAGATATATGTGCAGAGAAATAAATTCATCCTGTTTTTAGGCCCAAACATTGGAACATTTTGGTTAAGGACTACCAATAGCTAATGCCAATGGTTGTGCTCGTGTGCTATGTCATCCTGATTCTGAACTCTAGTCAAGTATATATCTTTCTTTTAAGTCAATGTTGATTTTGGCAAAGCAAATGATGAGAGACATGTTCTGTGTTTTGATGGAATGCTATTCAAAGAACTTTCTGCCTGGGCTGGATGCATGGAACATAGCATACAGTAGCCTCCAAATCGTCCATATACCACATTATACTTTACTGAACCAACAATTATAGATCTTCATTAGCAATTCCTAAGAACCTCTGATATGTATCGCCTATATCCATCTCAACTGCCAACCATGAAATGGTATTGTGAAACATAATTACATAAACATTAGATGATATATTTTTTTAAAAAAAATGTATTATAGTTGTGTAGAAACAAATAGTTTGCCATTGAGATCTCAGAAAGATATAGGTATTTTTATTAGCACATGAGCTAAAGCTGTTTTGAAACATTGTGGCTAACAGCCTATGGCCATATATGTGCTTAGAACCTAACACTTCTTTCGGCTTACTCTTATTCAAGTTATCCTTTCTGATATGTTATCTTCCATGTTTCTCAGGAAGAAAGAGAAATGGCCCACCTTTACGAGCGCAGGATGTTTCCATATCCAGGTGATGAAGAGGCAGTTGAGGAGTTCATAAAAAGTGGAGGTGCTCTAGGCACCACAATTGGACCCAAAGGTTTTGCTGATTCCAACATGGACTCTGATAACATGCAGAAACAATTGCAGTCAAAAAAGTTTGACCAAGAAGCACAGAAGCTCTGGTTTCGGATGAGGAATGAGGTCGTACAAGAACTCCAAGAGAAGGGATTCGATGTTGAATGAAGTTTTACTTCTACATAAACAGAAATGGAGTAAAGCTGAAGTATGTGCAAACTGTTTCAGCTTGTTAGCCATCTAGGAAATTAGGAGCTTAGAATGCATGTAAAATGTTAAAACCAGTGGCAATCTGGAGAATCTAGAGATTTACTATTCAACTTCAATCTGGTCTTGTTGGGTCATTGCATTCCATCAGTTACAGATTCCGTACCTTCAAGATATGGTATCAGTTACCAGTATCTCGAGTATCAGTTTTGAAGATCATATTATCTGGTTTTTATAAATTTTATGCCTAGATGTTCATCAATAATTTGGTGATGCTTAATCGCCCCTGCTGCAATGTGTACAAACCAGTGACAAAGCTGCAAAGGTGCGTGTGAGGTGGTCAGCAGTCTATCTTATTGACAAGCGGGTCCTATAATCAGTAGTTACAGCAGGTTCAGCTGGCAACTGGACTTAACATTATCCCCCATGCTTCAGCAACTCCTTAGTTCAGAGCACAAAAAAGATCACTAGTGTAATATAGAAAAAAACATGCTGGAACCCTTATGTATGAGCAAGATTTCCATTCATCAATAACTATTCTGTATATCAATCACTATACATTGGTTAAAACATATAACCAAAAAAAAAAAGAACTGTCCAGATATATCTGTTCTACTTTACTATACACTTGTATAATGGCCTATGGGGGTATGTTCCATCAAAATGTGTCCAACTGATTCAAGTGTTGCAGCCAGCCTGCTGAAAATGCTATTTACTTGCCAACAGATAATACCCCCTTTCCATGTTTGTTTCAGAAACAAAGATTGCCGATGTTCATTCGATCACATTACCACAAGATCAACCAACCTTCATGGTTCAAAAGTTGGGACCTCTGCAGAAGCACCCCAAGATGCCTGGTACACTGCACGCTGCGCTATGCTTCTGTAAGGATCTTCCTCCCTCTTCCTCTTCAGATATGACATTAAGCTCTCTACTTCGGATTTGATATGAAAATACACTTTGTTTGCACTTTTCCTATCTCTGACGACATTATCCATACTCTTCATTTCGATTGGTTTGCCAAATAGGTAGTAGAACCGGCCTGGCACCTTGGGGAGCAAAGCAGGTAAGTAAATGTCTTGATTCCCATCCTCTCCTTTGACAGTATCCCTGAAACAAATTATGTGAACACATAATGAACAAATAAAAGTGCGCTCTTTCGCAATCCCATCGCTTTGTGGCAAGATTCTAGTAGTAATATTCTTCCTTGCACTGTCATGAGGTTAAGTTGTGGCAAACTGAGTGATATTTTTGTCAAGCTTTGATTTTTTGTAGTATTTTTCCAAAGTGAAAGTCATCGTGATATGGGGCGATTACCCTTGTTGACAAAGCAAAAATACGAAGGGGTGATAGAAATCTTACCTTACTCTTTGGGCTTCTCGGTTGATCGACTCAATCCATTCCCGAAGGTACGGAATGTTCTTTTGATCATTGTAGTCGGCGACCAACTGCAGAAACAAGATAAAAATACACAATGTTTACTTGTCATAGAAACAAAATGGATAACCTCAAACAAAAACTGCATCACCACCACACAAGATATATGAGCAATCATGCATGTGTCGTTATTTGGTGACTGTTCTTGAAAAAAAAAAGGAAACAGTGTTAAGATACATGGCATCCTTGTTTTTCACACAACAACTGATGGAGTGGTATTTTTCAGGAGGTCAGCAAAACCACAGGCATATTTGCAACATTTCTCCTTTTTTAGAGAGAATCAAATTTTCTTCTGAAAGAATAGTCACACATCTGAAATTTTTAGATATACGGTGGATGAGAAATAGATGGGAGCTTACCTCTAAAACATCATCTTCTCCTACAAAACCAAATGGTATGATAGTAACACCAAAACGTGCTGCCATTCTTACAAATTCTGGTTGATCTGGCCAAAACAACTTGTATGCTTCACCCTGCAAAGTACAATAGTCATTACAGCAAGGAAAAATATGCTTTGTTGTATGCAGAAAACTGACATTTCTTTATGACTAGGACAACATCACTACATGTGCGCTTTAGTTAATTATGATATGATATCTTTATGATAATATATATAGGATTAATTCCTTATAAGCTACTGAATATTTGCAAAATTCCTCACTGACTCGATAACGTGGAATGTTATTTCAATTATTTGGACCTCACAACTGGTTGCAAGTACAACAGAGAAATTAAGCGCACCTTCCTGTGAAGAGCTTCCCGCACACCGCCTGGATATAGCAAAACAAATTGATTTCTCTCAAACAACCTATACATATTGATCGGAGTGACTGGTAATCCACCGTACATAGCAATTGCATCGAACCGAGACAACTCCTGGCGCGAACTCTCATGTTTTCCTCCAAATAAAATTGGGTGAGCCATACCACGAACAGCTGTTCTCCTCTCTCTCAAGAACTCCTCGTACAATGGACTCACCTCGATCCCCAGCAGTGCATGATAACCCACAAATAAGACAGGACCTTGGTCAGGAACACCAGCAAGGCCACGAACAATCTTCCCATTTTTCAGGGTAGACAGCATGACTGGGCTCAATGCAAGGTGAAGCAATCTGCAGAAGTTTTAGTTCGCTAATTACTGATTCATTTATATGGCAAAATTACATGCAAAAGTAAATGGAATTTTGAATTTTGAATTTCCACAGTGTGTTAACATACTTGTAATCTTCATCGAATGTTTTCTTGAACTCACTCAATGTCGGGGGAATGTAATCTGTCACAGGATCCTGTTGTCTGCCACGGCGGTACATATTTGCTCCTTTTATGACTGATAAAAGATTAACACCGTCCTCCTGTGCATGTATAATATGACTCTAATAATTGAACTACTGAAAATTCTAGCAGGAAGACAATATACTGCTCAACATAAATATTATAATCAAATGAAAACACTAGAGTGACTCCAAAATAGTTAGGTAGTGCTTGCATGAGGAGATTCCTTTGGTATTTTTGTAGATTCTGTTTCCTAAGGATCTGAAGCCAATTCCCCAATAAAACAGGTTACTATAAAATTGAAGTGTGATGCATCATACCAACAGTAGTGTATGGCCATTGTCTTTGAAGTACCGAACCCTGCACTTCTTCAGTGATTTGAAGAGTTTATCTGCCTCTTCTCCGCTTGGCAGAAGATTATCATTCCCACTGAATAAAAGTATTTAGCGTTTCAGCATAAGATCGAATTTACAGGATTGATCCAGATTATAGAACTACAGAATATATGCAGTAGTGTCATGTATCAAGCTACCTAGCAAGAAGTAGAACTTCAGCTTGTACAGCATGAAGACGAGAGTTAGTGTAGGCTGCTCCTGACTTCAGCAGCTTGAGTTTCCAGAAAAGAGTATCCCTTGGTATGATATCTGCCAATTCCTGAGAAATAACAGAAATGAATGTAAAATAATTAGATGAAAAGTTAATGTAAAATAATTAGATGAAAAGTTTTCTCAAATAGTATTAAGTATCTCCTTGAGAATGCCCAAATTGTAGCTGACTTCAGCTGCACTAAGGCTAAAAGGAAGAGCTAATTCGGTCCCATAAAAAAACGAGCTAAAAGAAATACATACTGCCCCCACATTTCACGATGTGATCTGAAAAAGGATTACTTTATAAAAGCATTTCTTTCAATACATGTATTCTGACATTGGAGCAAAAGTTTCAAATTACAAAAAACTTAGTTGTTTGAAAATGCTTATCTGGATCCATAGATAAAGTGACAACATTTAGCTAGTAATGTTTAAAAATTCTATAGTCATTACTTTCAAGTTTAAAAGCATAATATGTTGATAGTCCTCATGCACATGTTGTTGTTTATGTAAAAATGAGTAATAGATAGAACCAGATGAGGAAATGAAAATAAGGTATGATAACATACTGAAAGCAAAGGCAGCATGGAAGTGAGACTATCTGACAATTTCTGCAGAGTTTCTGGAGGAGAAAGGTTGTTCTCAACGCTGACCATAGCCATTTTAAGAGGATCGCCTGTTCACATCATCTTTATATCAATTAAAAAAGATACAAAAGGAAGTGTTGAGTGTTAATGGTAAATATGCTTAGAAGGAATCCTGGTTGAAAATGTTGAGATAGATTTCCCAAAAAATGTAAAAACTAATATGCTTTTAAGTAAAAACTACTCCAGTATGCTTCATACTAGAGTTGTTGACCAGTGATCCGGCATGAATTTTCCAGGTTTAAGGCTACCTTCTGGAACATTGGACTAGCCAAAGCCCGTTTCCCAATATAATAAGAAATAAATCAATTAGTTTCGTAAAATAGAAAAACAAATCTACAGTAATAAGCAATAAAAAGATGCTTTGGTTCTCATACTGGACCAGAAAAGTCCAGCCCAGGGATATGAGTGTATTGCATTACAAGCATAGCAAATCATCCGATTGGCCAAAACACACAAAATAACAAAGCTAGAATGTATATTAACGAACTTACAACAAGCTAAAAAGAGCTATACCCATGACAAAACTGAGAAGATATGGGACTGTGACATGAAGTTCACTTGGCATTGCTTCCAACACAGGCAATATCGGCTGCAACGGAGTCTTTGCAAATGACGTTGCTGGTAACATTGAAGGTTATTTGTTACAACTCAAATAAATTTATGAGAAGGAAGTTACCAATTAAATTAGAACTAAAAAAAATCACCTGCCTGGATTAATCAGTATGAGAACCAGATCAATTTGTGGATTACGAGCTGCCACCGAAAGTGCTAGGCATCCTCCAAATGAGTCTCCGACGAGATATATGGGTCGGTTTGGTGACATAGCATGCTCATATTTGATAGAATTTTCCACAGTTTGTAATAACCCTGTATGCATTGTATTCACACATATTAGAAGGTAACATTTCGATTCAAGGTCATAGTCTACCAGTTTGATAGCACTAAGTTCCTAAATTCTAATAAGCCTTTGGGCTTTGTTACATCAAGCTGAAATTACCACGGTGAAAATTCCAAAATTCCATGGAGATCAATAAATTTTCACCGTGGAATTTTTCTTTTCGACCAAAAGAGGGGTTGGAGCGCAGCTGGCATGAACGTCGGAGGAGTCTCCTTCCTCCGGGCCCAATGCGGCGGCGCTCGCTACCTCTGCTCCTAATCGGCCTCGCCTGCGACGGGCGGTGGCGGCGGCGTGGCACTGGCACGGAGGAGGGTTCCGGCTGCACAAGGCGCGTGGGCAGCATCTTCTCACCAACCCGCGCGTCCTCGACGTCATCATCGCGCACGCCACGCCCCATCCGGGCAACGCCGTCCTCGAGACCGGCCCCGGCACGGGCAACATCACTGCGCGCCTCCTTGCCTCGCCGGCCGCCAGCATCGCTGCCGTGGAGGTCGACGCCGTCACCGCCCGCGCCGCCGGCCTCGGCCTCGCGCACAAGCTGACGGTTCCCGTCCTCTCTGCCCGACCAGCGCGTTCGACAGAATGCCTCAAAGAAAAAAGAATTTTAAAAAAAACACTGATCCTCTCTTCTTCTCCCGTTGCCAGGTGACCAAGGGCGACGCCATGGCGGTGGGGCTCCCCGAGTTCGACATCTGCATCGTCAGCATCTCGTACGGGATCTCGTCGCCGCTGACCGCCAAGCTGTTGTTCGGCTTATACCGGTTCAGGGCGGTGACGCTGCTGGTGCAGGCGCAGTTCGTGCGGCGGCTGATGGGCGCGCCAGGGCACGGCGAGCACAACCTCCTCACCACCAACGCCCGCCTTGTCGCCGACATGAGGCTGCTCATGGACGTGAGCAGGACGGAGTTCGTGCCCATGCCCATCGTCGACTCCTCCATTGTCGAGTTCCGCCCCAAGCAAGTCCGGCCCAAGGAGTTCGTCACCGGCGTCGACCTCGACGAGTGGCTCGAGTTCACGCGCGTGTGCACCAGACAGCACAAGCTCCAGCAGCAGCATTAGCCGCCGCCCAAGAAGAAGAAAAGCAAGAAGAGGAAGACACTCGGCGTCATCTTCAAGCAGGACGAGATGGTCATGGAGCTATTAATGCTATCTCGGAGAGCCAAGGACACTCCGGCGGTGGCAGCAAAGATGGCGTCGTTGTCACCGGCAACAATGAGGATGACTGCGACGGCAGTGACACAAGTGGTTTCAGCAAGGAAGAGGTCGTGGCGTTCAAGGAGAGGATCGCCGGAGCATTGCAGTCCGCCGCGCTTGCCAACAAGATGGCGTCGCAGCTGCCCAACGACGAGTTGCTCCGGTTGCTTCGGCTCTTCATTCACCGGGGGATACGCTTCCGGTAGAGAGGTGTAGAGCACATCAAATTCTTAACGCAAATAGGGAAATAATACAAGCATATACATATTCTCTTTTTTTTTATGAGTTGAAGTAGCATTTAGGTAATCAGTCAACTATTTAGTTAATACTAATAGTGAAGAAACCTAAGTGGATAATATAACCATTTTTTTACCTTCAAATGGCGTACGATCATTTACTGGTATATGCAAGCAGCGAACCTCGAATACCCTGCAGATTCGAGATGGAGGGGAAATAATTAAATACAATTGTGGTTTTTTTTATTCAGCAAGACGCATGATGAACATCGACAAACTACAGCTATAACTTGGTGTAGAGGAAGATTGTACTGGAGACAAGTGCACTAATCAAAAAATATAAACAAAAGGCAGTCTTTCCTTGCCACTCATACTGAAATAATTTTATACTAGTATGTTATCGACAACAGTTACTATCACAAACTCAGAATATAATCTGAGCAGAAAAAAAGGAAGTGTCCATATCAAAATAATGTAATGGAACTTTGCAGAAAGGAAATCAATAAAGTCAGTCGGCAAAGGAAGATCATAAGCTAGTTAACTCAAAAAGTGTAAATATAGCTAGAGAAGTCGTTGAGTCTTATCAGAAGAAAGAAGTCACCTTCCCAAAGACTTGTGGTGCAAAATGAGCCCCATTCCAACACCATCAGTTCCTGTTGTGCAGTCAATTCAAGAAGCAGCCTAATCAGAAATTGTTAACACAAATAGCGGGAGGATGCAATGGACTCTAATTTAACCACTAAGGCGACAGCCTTTTTGGGAAGATCTTCCTATGTTTCTCCCGTACCAGGATCCTCTGACTTCAAAATCACGATGATTTTGACATGTGGACCAAGTTAGAACTTATTTATTTTCCAAGCATTTTGAGAGTAGTATTCCTCTGTTTATCTGAGTAAGAATATCCATGTATATTCATGGCTGAAAGTTACCCCAGGAAATGATTAAAAAAAATGGTACTATACTGATATGAAAAATGAATATGTGGATTAAGATCCTGCAGAGATACGGCAATTGTCTCATCATGTGATTCGCTGCTAACTCTGGTTTTTATTCTTGTAGTCGCGAATAAACAGTGATTAGCTGCAAATATTTGGACGGAGCGGAGCAACGTACGTACCTGGCAAGAAGAGCAGCAGCGGCGCGTCGTCCACCGCCGGCCGGCCGGCGTCGACGGGGCAGAACCACCGCGGCGGGCCGCCGTCGTCGTTGGAGATGGCCCTTGCCGCCGCGAAGTACTCCTTCACCGTGACGCCGCCGAACCCGTCGTCGTAGAGAGGCTCCAGCCCCGCCGCCGCCTCATCCTCCACCACCACCCTCCTCACCTCCGCCGCATCCTCCCTCCTCTTCTCCTCCACACCCACCTGCTGCCGCGTCTCCGCATTCACGGACACCGCCACCGTCTCCACGGAGCTCGCCCGCATGGCGGCGGAGGGTCGCCGCCGCCTCCGACAACCGAGGCCGCCAGCGGCTGGGCTCGCGGCGGCGACGGCGGGGAGCGCGACGGACATGGCCGGCGGAATGCGCGGCGCGCGTCGGCTTGGTCGTGGAGGAGATCAGATGAGGCGGGGAATGATTGATTTGGGGGTAGTGGAGGCGACACTGCTTTTTTTTGAGGGGAGGGAAATGGACGGCGGGCGAGCAAAAAGGCTTTGAGAGGTGACGTCATCCACCCATTGCCATGTAGGAGTACGACATGTGTAGCGTAGTCGTTGGTGCTTTTTGTTGTTGGTTGATGGCGAATCTGAGTCGTGGTTGCCACGGGAGCCACTATTAAATGGAAAAAACAGCAATTATAATTATACAGTGGAAACCTTAGCAGCCCGATTGTTTCGTATACTTCTTCGAATCGTTTATTAGCAAATAAAAAAATATTTATAAGTAAAACTTTAATATACATATTCTAGTAATTTAAAAATAAATGATGTAAAATAAAGTAAGATAGAAAAAATTAATTCTAAAATTTAAATTTTTGCTTATAGATATAAACACAAGTTAAACAATGAGACCCCTTCAGTAAAAAGTGGCGATCTTTTATGATGGGAAGGCATGCTGCCGTGTTGGTTTGGCTTGTGGCTGGAGAAGCTAAGGCTGCTTTCGCACGTCTGCTTTTCCCAGCCTGCACGGTGTTTACGAAAAACGGAACGATCTATTAGCGCGTGATTAATTAAGTTTTTGCTAAAAAAATTTTAAAAATGGATTAATTTGATTTTTTTAAACAACTTTTGTATAGAAACTTTTTACAAAATACACACCGTTTAGTAGTTTGAAAAGCGTGCACGCGGAAAACGAGGGGAGGGGTTGGGAAGAGGGGGAGAAGAAAACTAAGCATTTGAGCCGTTGCACAAATGGACGGATATCAAATGGGGTGCACGTGCTTTGCATAGTGTGGTGTGCTGGAATCATCTGTAGGCCGGAGGGCAAAAGTAATACTATAGGTGTATTTAATTTACCTACAGAAAACATGTTCTGGAGAGATGCAGTAGTAATTAGTTTCCAAAAACAACTACTTTCTCACATCAAATAGATGTTGTTTACTTCTCGAAACTTTGACCACCGATAAATTTTCGAAATAACTGCTAAAGATGCTGAAGGTGGATTAATTTATCATGAAAATTACTTTCATAATATCGTAACCTTGTTAGTTTTACAAGTTTATTGTAATTAAAATATCGTGATTAAAGTCTTGTTCTAGTGGCAAAAAAAAATATACGGTATATGTTTGTGACCATAAAAATTTTAGGGATACCTTTTTTTTCTTAGCTTATATTCCCTCCATTGCAGTTGATCATCACCTAAGGTTTTTTTATGTTTTCTCAAAATATCATCATTTTATAAATTGTCTCTTTTGTTTATTTATGAAAAAGTAAATGTGCACCGTGAAATGTCCTGCACGCGTGCAGACAACTAAGATTAATTTTTATTGCTTTAACTAATGCAACATTTAAAGTGTGAATTAATTTTTATTGAACATGTAGCACTTTGATCAATGAGAATTAATTTCAGAATGATAGGAATGTTTTTGGTGTTCTTTGATGTCTTTTGCGTAGGAGATGATCAATCTCTGAGATGGTGTACGTAGGATTACGAATACCTGGTTGGCAAACGAAATTCAACCGCATTTGACAGGGAGACAGTGGGAGTTCCCGAGTCGTGTAGGCTAAGGGTAAGCATAATGTATGAAAAATATGACCTTAAGATAATGATTGCACTTGAGTGAGCCATATACATTATGGGAAGTAGCATTACCTTAGAGTGCACCTTATGCTTAAGTTTATCACGAGCAAAAATAAAGTATTTTTTTCTCTCTCATCCATTTAATGAACCAGAGCTGAAATATTTTTTTCATTTTATGTGGTTAAATTCTACCTATAACATTGTGGATGTTGACAATGATGAATAGTATTTACTTTAAGACCATACTACACCATAAACACGCTCCAAGGTACGGCCGTGGAGATGACAAGAGGCGTGGCAGTGCGCAGCAGCAGTAGCACCGCACTGTACGTTAGTTTAGTGGTTGGCAGGCCACATGACATGCCGCCCCCACGTGGCTGTTGCGGCAACCGGACAAACCTCGTCTGGGCCTCGATCGCTTGCGTACCCGCCCGCCCAACCAACCAACTACCTGTTCTTCCAGGAGCAGCGCAGACGTACGCCATGTTACTGTCGTCTGCCTCCGATCGATCGCCGATACGTACTCCCATGTCGACTTGGCGCGATTGGCTACCGCCTAGTTCCCATGCCAAGCTGCCGTGTAGGAGTATGAAGTAGTACTCACTCCATCTCAATTTATCATACTCTAAATAAATAAAGGATACCAAGATCAAAGAACACCAAAGACATCAATCATTTAAAACTAATCCGCTTCATCGTTTCGTGTTCAGCAAAAACTAATTCACACTTGAACTGATACCTAAACCGAAAATGAATGTGTTTAAACACATTTATGTGAGCATAGAAATTGGCCAATGAAAATTACTCTTTGCACAAATAAGTAAAGAGGTATTTTGATAGATGATGATCATCTATTATATACTAAACGTATATGAAACTTTCTACAAACGCTTCTAAGTCATCACATGACGCTTTAATTAATTAGAGAAATAGAATAAGTTTATGAGAAAAAAGTAAAACATTTGATCCTTGATTTTCACTTAATATGGTGAACTCAATACTTCACACCATTAGATCTATTTTTAAAAAATTCCAAAACCCATAAAAAAACATCTCCACCGCCCCCTTCCTTCTGGGCCTCCTCTCCTCACGGTACATATGTAAGTCTATGTAATTACGTCCCTCCGTCTTTCCTTTGTTCCTTTCCTCTCTTAATTTTCAAGCCAGCAAAATTTACATCATATAATATTCTAATAAATTAGTAAAATCACACATCTAGTCATTATTTTTCATTAATTTGGTGAACCCATTAATTTTAATTTTAATTTGAACCATTAGATTTTCATCTAAAAAGTAAATATGGTACCCCACACGCACCGCTACTGCCCGTGCGCACGAACGTAATTACGTACTCCCTCCACCCTCCTGACTTTCCCCTCCTCTCCTATTTTTAGCTAACTTCTCCTATTTTTTAAGCTAACACTCAATCTATCAAAAATAAATAATCAATTTTCTAAATGATCATAACTCTCGTTACATTTTTTCTCAATTTTTTTGAATTGTTGTGTTATTTATAATTGAATACATAATTCGATATCGACATACATAGCTTAAACTTCTAATATAAATGTTTAAGAGCAATTTTTTAGCACAATCTTAAACACATATTAAATTTAGATCCTATACACTCTTCTAAGTAGCCACGTGGCAATCCTACAACGCTCCTAAACCACCATGTGGTACTCTAATAAATTATTAGAAAACACAGAAATTATTTGAAAGAATAAAATCATCTAACCATTGATTTTTTTCCTTTAAATTGGTAGGCTAATATTTTTAATGATTACATCTAATTTTAATCTTAACCTACTTAAAAACTTCAAGATGATTCCGTCCTCTGTCGCTTGATGACGCCATCCATAAGTCAGCCGCAAGTACTCCGTGTATATGTTTCGTTCACCAACGAGACATAGAGATTCTGACTCAAATGAAAAATAAAACCGTGTCGTTTGACTCAGCTCACTCAAAGAAAAAAAAAGTGAGGTATTGTTGATATTTCTTAACGATATTACAAGGAATTAGATCTCAGGTAATAGCGTCAGAAATATTAGTCGATATTTTCTTATGATCACAGATATAATCCGCAAGCGTACGGATATACCGCTGTAACATTTTATCCGGAAGTATTTCTAAGGTATCGTATTTATTTAATCCCAATGAAAGATATGGTAAGAGAGTACTATGTTATTAATGCTCATCACACTTATATTAATCAAAGTATAATGCAGTGGTTAATCAATGTTGAATAAGGGTAGGTTGACACACATAAGAATCAATCAAGCTAACTCTCTCTAAATAAATATCTATACTAAATGGGGAAGAAATAAGAAAACTTTATTTCTGTACTTCTAGTATATAGCCCTTTTAGTATACACTTGCTAATGTACAATCATATATTCAAAACTTCCTAACAATGCCCTCCTGGTATATTGAGAAACCACCCCTAATTACCGAGTTCCTTACGATAATCCGTCATGCCTATACAACCGGTTATGGATACGGAGGAGTACCCTCGCCAGGAGCAGTTCTTAGCCCTATATGCGCATGTGGAGGAATACCTATACTGAGCTATCACCATCAGCAATCCACCTCTACAGTTCCGTGGCATATAGCACTACTTAATGGTATTTAATAATCTAAGCATCTAGCTTACATTATTAAATACTACTCTACATCTCTGTAGATGACGGAGAGCAATCAACTTAATGAAGATTAAACCAATACCCTTGTATCTCTCTGGTAAGATAGCTATATAATTAATACAAAACAAGTATAACTCAAGGTTGGTACTCATAATTATACGAGTATAGTAAAGTACCAAAACTATATAAAGAAGAATATTTCATTATTGAATAAAGTCTTACAAGATAGGAAATATCTTCTAGAACCATACCCGAATTCTCCGAAAGACTTAAGAACTCCAAAACTATTCTAATTCTAACTCAACTAGTGCTAGAACAAAATAAACTACTAAGGAGAACTTTTCTTGATTCCTTGTGGTGTGTGTTAAAAGGGAGAATGAGGAGTTCTTTTATAGCCTCCTAATGATGGTTTTGACAGTTGGAAATGTTAGATTCGCCCTTTAACTATCATTGGGGAGGTATTTGGGATGTCCACGTGGAAAGCCAGAATCAACCGAGCCAGAGGCGCTTCGGCCAAACCCAGGGTTCGGCCGAACCCAGATCTGGTCCGATGGACCTCTCCTTCCTCATGGGCTAACTCTTGTATGTCCTTAGACTTGTGGTATGATGGCTGGGTCCATTTGCAGATGTTTAATTGAGTTTATGGGTCCAGCCATCCATATGTTCACCACATGTCTGCTTTCGATTATTTCTCCATCATTTCTCCTTTATTATTTAGTTATCTCCTGCAATCAAATACTCTTCCAAGTACAAGTAGGACTAGATTATTTGTAAATAAAATATGCATGCAAGCACTGCTAGTTCTCTTTTATTGTTGGTGATCTTGACATTCGAAATTGGTCGATAACGACCGTCAACAAAACCTCCCAAGCTTACACCTTTGCTTGTCCCGAGTAAAGAACTTCAAGGTTAAGTTATGGTTGTTGATCAGGAGTTGGTGCAATGCTGTATATCTCAAATGTACAAGGTACAAATTAAGAGTATTCTCTCTTGAATTAAGCAAGTTGGCTTACCCATACACCCAATACCCGTGGGGCATCATGCTTCTCCTTGTCTTGGGCGGTTGAGGGATAGAACGGTTAGTAAAGTACCACTTACTCATTCCTTGCCTAACTTTCATTCCGGAGGTTATCAAATGATTTTTCAAATAAAACCAATTTCCTCAAATGATTCTCTCATTCACTAAAAAATGTGTATGTGTATTCCTCACCAAGATATTGTCTTTTTCTTATTCTACATGTCATATATGTAGAGCTTGGTAGGGATCAAATGAGGCATATTTGCATTCATATTTACTACTAAGTCAAACATTCGAACCAAAGAAGATAGCCAAACATACTTTTGATTAAGATTGTGCAAGTGTGTGGTATCATGGTAGATATGTACGTGATAATGTGGCTCCCTTTGTATACCTCTTCTTCATTTGAAACTTGAGAGAGTGTATGGCTAGCTTCTTCTTTTCTCTTTTTTTCATCATGCCTCATACTTTGTATGAACAAGATTTTCTTTCTTTCCTTCTTTTTCATAGCCATACCTCTTTTTATTTTGAATTATATTTTTGGAATAAGAGAGGCATAAATAATGTGGAGCATTTATTTTGTGCATGAAGTGGATAAAATGGATGCTAGCTCCCATTGTAGAAGTTTAGCATAAGTGTGTGTATGTGGGTGTACGTGATCTTGATCATGAAAGTATGAGAAGCATCTTACAAAGGTCCCAAGAATTTTGATAAAGTTCAATGGAATTACAAGAAACCATAATGTAAGGTTTTTCAATGTAGACGATTGTATGGCTCTGGTAGGAATTTATATCAAATGAGGAACTTTTTAAGTTAATTATTTTGAAAAATAAAACTCCAGATTTCCAGTCAAACTCAGAACAGGATCATAATAACTCAATTTTACCATCTCATATCTCACAATAACTTAGTCTTGGATCATGCATTGTGCTACTTACATCTCTCAGGTTCTGGATAATATTTGGCTTTCCTACTCGAAACTCGAGAGAGTACTTTACTATGAACCAATAGATAAGAGATATAAAACAGAGCAACTATTCGTCATTTCAACATAGAGAACTATATAGTCTTACCTAGCATAATAAAATCTATCCTATATTTTTGTTCTTTTTATATTTTGCAATTTTTTTATTTTGTTTTCAAAATTATAAATGCATTATTAAAGGAAATATGCAATTTGGAAAGGGAAATGATACAAATCACCTTGGTAGGTGGAGAAACATCTCCCCTCAAGCTTGCCTTTTGCTTAAGGTCCTTGATAGGGATTGAATCCTTGGTAGCGAAAGTAGGCCTGCCGGTCGGCCTGCTGTTGCTGCATTATGTTGTTGAAGTTTTGCCATTTGTTCATTAACATTTTGCTGCCACTCCTCAGATTGCACGATATGTCCTTCGAGCGTGTGCTGAATTTCTCCGGTCTACAGCTCAAGGTCGCCCATCCTCCGAGTGAGTTCACCCAGATCCCCTCTAGAGGAGACAGAGCGATGCATTCGGCTGAAAGGTGTAGACCACTCAAGCTGGAGGAACGCGAGGCGCTTGCCACCGGTCGTCACTGGCACTTTGCCAAGACGAACCTTTGGCCTAATGTTGAGGGACTTGGGTCCAACCGGGGGCATCCCCAGCTGGGACCCAATCATCCTCATACATCTGCACTGGTGGTGGACCCAATCATCCTCATACATCTGCACTGGTGGTGAAGAGAATGGTTCTTCTTGAGGTGCTTCTCTTGCCATGTTTCGAGTTATCCTGCGTTGAACATTTGCACGAGATTCCCCTTTTGACTGGAGAGGGATGGTTAGCTTTTGGCAGTTGTACAAATAAAACCCGGGTTAGGTAACGGGATTTCATTTGCACAACCGGGAAAGAAAAATATAAGAGAATCATCCGACCCCGATTTGAGTGTATGGCCTTGTATTAAGAATGTCTCGTTAACATAAGAGCGATGAGTTGAAATGTAAGTAATTTGAGCATCACTCACAACCCCTACTTCATAAGCTATATGAGAAACTAAAGATGTACACTTAATTGGGTAGGTGAACTTAAAATTTTCTAACCATTGGCGAATCATGCATTGTAGAGAAGAAACATTTATTTTCTTAACCATGGCATATAAGATCATTAGCTCAACTTCATGCACAACTCTTATCTCAGCTCTAGGAAACAAAGTCAAACCAAGCCATTTATGCAAGAACCTCATAGTAGGGTTATGGATCTCATTTGTTCTAGGCTTTATACAGAATGGTTAACCTGTGATACTTTGCCAAAACTTGTGTTTATCAAACTTGGGAGTTGCCAAAGATTAGTTTTACAAGTTTTATCAAAGCCTAGAAGTAGACTTAATTCTTTCCAAGTAAGGCAAAATTCCTTACGGCAAAAAAACCAAAAAGAAATTCCATCTTCATCTTCTAGCAAGGTGCACAAAAATTGCAAGGTAAGTAAGCGATAATCTGGTTCATCTACTAGTGCTAATTTTGTCCCATCCTATAGCTTGCTAGACAATATGAAAATCGATGTCCATACCTATCTTTTGTAGAATGTTCGGGTCGTATGCTCAGGTATCTTTTGTAGAATGTTCGGGTCGTATGCTCAGGTATGAGCAAACGTCCGATCCTTGAGCACGTGATAAGCTTGCATTTCTCGATCAACTATGAGGTCAAGGTCGGAGTCGTTGAGGAGCTTTGGTGAAGCGTCCACCTCCTCCATGGATGCATCAGCGGATGAATGTGTGCTCGACTCGTCTTGGTGGTGGCTTGATTTTGAGCTTGATCCCTTCTTGAATAAACCCGAAATCCTTTTCTTCATCACTGCAACAAATAAGCAAGAGCACAAGACAACTCGAGCTGGTGTTAAGCTAGTGAAACGAAATTGACTCTACCCACCAGTTAGTATTGCACCCAACCAAAGTGAATTGCAAATGCTTGAAATGAAAGCAAAATGCAGGGAATAAACTTGAGAGCAACACTTCAAAGCTTGAAATGAACTTTGAGAGAGAGAGAGATTAAAATGCCTTGAAATGAGATGAACACCTCTCTCCCAACCACCTCAATTTTATAGAGAGCTCCCAACAGCCAAATATGAGATGTGGGACCCACTAGCCATTGCTCCAAAAAGTGGCGCAGTCCGCCTTTACTTCCTTGGTTCGGCCAAACCCAAGGTGGGCCCAATTGGCCCCAAATCTAGCCATTGGATTCCAACGGCTAGTTGGAGGGGGCCACGTGAAAATTGGACAAAAATATTTTATTTTGTTTTTTTCCTAAAAATTCATTTCATAAAATTTGTTGTCTCAAAAATTATTCCCAATTTAAACTCAAAACTTTTCATGCAAAAATTTTGAAAAAGTAAACACACCAATTTACATGTGGCAAGGGCGACCTCATTTTTAGTCCGACGAGCAAGAGTGGACCTCCGTCGTGTTTTAGCTCGATGATGAGGCACCCTGTCCCGAAAGCGCAGGAACGGGTGATGCTTTCTTCACACGCCACACCTTCTTCACCTTCGGTGTGCTTGGCGGCTTCTAGGAAGCTGGGGTTACAAGCTTTTTAGCCTGTATTCCCGGCTTCGTTGGTGCCGCCTAAGGATCCAAACGGGGCCTTGCCTTCCTTTCCCGTTCCAGGAAGTTCTTCATAAAGGCAATGAGGCTATCTGCCTTTGGGGGTTTCACTTCGACTTCTTTGATATTCTGCGAGTTTGGCCCATACTTGATCTTGACCATGGAGCATTGCTCCATTCTCGGCTGAAACTCGAATTTCTCCTCCCTTCCATTTATGCAAAATCGGATTTCTCCAGCTTCCACATCGATATTTGCTTCTACGGTACTTAGGAATGGCCGCCCTAGGATGAGCTAAGTCTCTTTGTCGGCGTCCATATCCAGGACCACAAAATCCACGGGGATGAAGAAATCCCGTATTTTCACCGGAATATCCTCAACGATACCTGCTGGATAGCGGACTAAGGAATCTACCAGTTGAAGGCGCATCGGTGTTGGGGACAACACTATGAAGTTCAGCCTGTCGAAGACCTCCTTGGGCATAACACTGACGCTTGCTCCAAGGTCGCACAGGGCTTGGTCGAAGTGTTGTGTCCCAATCGAACAAGCGATCGTGGGACACCCAGGATCCTTCTTCTTCTCTGGAAGTCGATGGAGTATAGCGTTGCTACACTCCTTCGCCAATTTCACTACCTCCGTGGTAGGCATCAGTTGCTTGTTTTTGAGGATGTCCTTTAGATAGCGAGCATAGGTCTAGGCATCCCAGCTGAGGCGCTTGCAGTTAGCGCCATTCGTGCCGCTGTGCAGAAGCACGAGTCGTAGATCCCTCCCATGCGCCCAGCGGGGGTCATCGTTGTCGTCATCTCCGGCAGAAGTGGTAGTGGAAAGCTAGAGCCATGAGAGCCGAGAGGATTTGTAGGGGCGCGGTGGCAAATCGCTGCAAGGACACCACGTCACGAGCAAAAACTTCTGCTAGTATGAAGATTTGTGGGTACCAGAGTCACCTGAGAAATAGAGAGAGCGCTACATATTAGACGTCCGATGGAATGCAAATAATCGGCTGCTCTGCATGCATGTAATAATTGCTCTCTTTTTTTTCCATAAGAAGATGTTCAGTACTTCTAAACAAATAGAAATTTTTAAATGATCATTTTCTAAATTATTTATCTAATTTATAATTCGATTACACCATTATATGAATTATAATTAAATCATTAAATAAGATCTCACATGATTATATTTTGATAAAAAAACATTTATCCACAGAATAGAAGTTGTTTCACCATGTGTAGAGAATTGTTTCATCACTTGAAGTTCAATGTTTCAACAACCTTAATAAAATGTTTCAAAGTCACATACGTTTAAAAATACTAGCCGCATGTTGGAATTTCTTACATTCACAGATAAATCTGCAAGTGCACGCATACCACTGTAGCATTTCACCCATGAGTATTATCAAGGGTATCGTATTTATATTTTCGCAGGTAAAGCGACAATGTAGGGACATATATTATACATCATTAATCAATCTATAATTAACTCATCATAGCCTAAATAGGGGTCAGGATAAATATAATTAAGGGATAGTGTGATACATACAGGAGATTCACCTCTAATTAATTAGTACAGTGGAATAGGACATAAGAGAACTACAATATAACCGTACTTCTATATTACTCATGTTTTGTATATACTTAACACATACATGCTTACAAGGTTAGGACTTATTTCTAGGCACCCAAATACAACCGAGAGACTACTCCCTGCTGGTCCGCCAGCGTGGTTATGGCATTTATGCAGTCTTACGTCATACTCTATACTAAGGATCGAAGCAACCTTCATCATTGTACTGATATATCTCTTCTTCTCTTTGACATCTAGTCTGTTACTTGTTGATCATACTGGCCGATTTAAATCTCCTTTCCTGATACTTGTTTCTATCGGCTTGGTTCCTATCAACTCCAGTGTGAACCATATTTACTAGAAAATGATGACCATCTATCTTCATCGGCCTCTTGGCTTCATCAAACTTTATCCTTCCTTGTTCTATAGCCGATTGTATCTGCATTGACTTCTGGGTCCTCATCTTCGGAGTTAGAATTATAACTATAGAAATTATTGACATTATTGGCCTTTTTGGCGAACTTCCTAGCCTCCTAGAACCGTGTCTCATGAGCCGATACCTTCTGAACTAAGTGTGCTAAACTCTCGAAGTCCTGGGCAGAAAACCTCTCCCTTATTGGTGCTAACAGTCCTTGGAAAGCTAAATCGGCTAGCTGTGAATCAGTTAATGCTAAACTATACCACATGTTCCTTACATCTCTAAATCTCTAGATATAGTCCAGCACTGTCTCATCCGATTTGTGCTTAATGGATGTAAGATCTGATAATTTCATCTATTGAATTCCACTGAAAAAATATTTATGAAACTGCTTCTCTAGATCGGCCCAACTCTTGATAGAATTGTAGGGTAAGGAAGAGAACCATGTAAATGTCGATCCAGATAATGAGAGTGGAAATAACCAAACCCTGAGAGCCTCTGTAGTTGATGCCTCTCCACACTGTGCTAGAAAACGGCTAACGTGTTCGTATGTTGACACATTGTCTTGTCCTGAGAATTTCGAACAATCTAGTACTTTGTATCGGTTCGGCAGCAGCACTCGATCAAAATATTCAGGGTATGGATGTCGATACATGTTACCGTTATCCTTAGGTTTGAGTTCAAACTGCCCCCTCATCACGTCGGCAATCATAACGACCCACGGTTGCTGCTGTAACCCTCCTCCATATTGCTGTTGCAATTGATCATGTTGATCGAACTGGGTTGGATATTGAAACAGTGGTGATCCCTCAGGCCGATATTGGAGTTGTGGAGAGTGAGGTTGATAATGGTGATTGAGATTGGCTCCCAAACCTTGTGGTGGAACATATAGCGGCGGTTCTGGTATATACTACTGGCCGATTGGCTGAGTTATCCCTATTGGCTACTGCGAAGATGGTTGGGACGCGACTAGCTACGACACCGAAGGGGCATGATATGTTGGCTCGGCGACTAGCGGTTTGATCTTTAACATGTCCATTAGCTGTTCTGGTGTAAACTGAGTTGAACCCTACCCCCTAAGCATAGGTTGTTGTCTTGTCAGTATTATTGGGATAGACCCATTAGATATGGGGGCCAATGGGGCTTGAGTTGAAACTGTTTTCTATTTCCCACCAATTTCTGTTTTCACAACCCTATAACCTAGGAAAGCATCTCCTGGAAGGTAAATGGGTTTGCTTTCTCCTCAGCTATAGTGCCATTTACCACCGTCTTGATCATGTTAGTTAATGTATTCACAAGTACATCAGATTGATTGATCAAAGCATGGTGGACTGCTGAATCGATGCGATCTTATAATGTGTGGAGTTTTTCATCGCCTGACTCGGTCTAGACCTCTTTGCCTTTGTCATCATTTACTCCAGATGTACGAGGCTCTGCGTCTCCAATTTGTGGTAACTCGACTTTAGTCTTTTGAATCACCATACCTTGTCGAGTCACCGCGAACGAGTGCAGATACTGGTTTTGGAGTTGATCCAGTAACTTCTTCATCTCTTCTCTCTGCTCCTCGCTCAATTGCTCGATCGTGATAGGCAGAACATTATCCTCTGTAACTTCAGTAATGTTGGGCGCCATAATGACACTTGTCCCACTAGGCATGCCAAAAGCGTGTTGATGCAAAAGACACACACTGGCCTGAGAGATTTGCTTTACTCTAGTGCAGGTCATAAATGATGGTGATATGCGGGCATGTTAGTTGATTTGATCCTGCAATCAACAAGATGAAACATGCAAATATTATTAGTAAACGATAATCGATTGGCTAGGAAGCCGATGTCATATCGTGATGTAACCTAGCCGATGCATTGTAAGGTGGATCGGTTGTAAGGCATATTCCCAATAATAAATCAACCCTAAATGTAATCCATCGGTTGTAAATGTCAACATTATATAATCTATAAATCAGTATTACTTTAGAAATCAGCAACTGGGATAGATCGGAATTAACCAAGACAGTATAAATTTCCCAAATCTAAAATAACATGAAATAACGACTATATGTGTTTGTATCATAGCCGATGTTCAGATTTAAGCGTGTATCGGTTGTAGCTCCAATATTACCTTATACTAGGATATTCTCTTGCAACAAATATATCAAACTACCATCAATTAGATTGGTAGTTAGTTCAATATATTTATATTAATTAAGATCCTGATATAAGGGGCAGATACATTATATTAAACAGGACATAAGACTATGTAAAACAACTATACCAGGTAAGATCGGCTAGAACCCTGATACTATCCTTATTAACAACCGTAAAGCAGGCTAGAGGTTATGATTCTAAGTACGACATAGTAGATCAAACTTAACTGATACAACACTAAGTATAAAAAGAAGCATAGTATCTAGATAATCAAGCCGATGGTTGTCTTTTCAGGAAGGTAGATATATCATATAATCCAAGCCAATAAGTCAATCTAGCCGTTATCGATAAAACCTTAGATAAAGATTGGCCGATGCTAGTAAAAAGTATTGTCAATCTAGATTATATAACATATATGATAACTCGACAGATTACATTATCAAGATTAGAGTGTCATAAAGATGTAAGCACTAATCCTGAGAACGCAAACCGCCATAACAAGTAATTATTCCGTTATCGAAGATTGAAACGATGCAGCTCGATTCGAAGGCAAGAACTCGTGGAAACAAAGTTATAAGAAAAGGTGGCGATGCGCCGAAATTGGATTGAATTGATGTTAATTATTTATAAGATCTCGGACTTATATTTATACCCGAATATACAAACTTGTCCACAACGGACACGACTCATATCCTCCTAATACAACTCTAACCAATGGACAAGTCCCTTAGGCGAACTCTTACCGAAAATATCTATAAAATCTTAATTAATAGATATAATTACCTGTCTTGGACTCTATCCTTGCTTGGTAATATTATTACGATCCTTCTTTCGAAACTGATATTGACCACATAACCAATTTAACTAATATCGGCTGTATCGGCTAACCATGTTGAACTCGGTATCAGCCGATACAGGCTTCCAGCCGATGTGCACTCTGTTTCCGAGAATTCCGCATATCTTCAAATCCGCTTCGAATTGGATCCCGTTTCCGATTCATATGCTTACCAAATTCCATCATCAACAGACACCTATTTTCTAACATACTTTACTTTGACGAATATACGCCACCCAGAAGTAGTAGAATCACCACGCCGATCCACCTATCCTCCAGACTTGAGTTGTCTTCTTTCGCATCAAGAGATTCCGCTATCTCTGTAACTTCTTCCTTTGGACTCTACCTGCAACAGTGTTGCACCTTTTCTCATATCATCACAGTCGTCATGCCAAGTGAAATTGGATTCCTCCTTAGTTGTCAGATCTTGGACTCCCCGAAGACCATGTTTACCTTCATCTTCTGTCCCGATTTTTGATTTGATCTACTCCATGACTAGATAACCGTGTCATCCCTAAATAGACAAATCAAACTTACCAGACTATTGAAGAGAACCCTTTCTTTCTTGTCGTCTTATGAACCGAGCTCACAAATCCAACATCCACACTAGCTTTTCGCATCCACAGACTGAATCAGTGATATTTTGAGAAATTCATAGTTGCTTGAATCACCCGAAGAAATTACCACAGTGCTCTTCCTCTTTAGTTCTGAACCAACTCCATATATCTCAACCTCTCATCGAGTCCCAAATATATTTTGTTTTCACTAGATAATTCCATATGCGATTTGACCAACCTATCCCCGCCAGTCTACTCGCTCTTTCATTCAATCTAACCGACTTTGCCCTGGGTCCAACCAGCCAAATCTGGTCCAACCGTTCGGCTCATTCTCGTCTGATCAAATACCACCGCACAACCAGTATGCATTGCAAATCCCGTCACAAGCCGTATTGCCAATCACCTAATCCCTTCCGGAGCCACCTCTAAGTCCCACGTCTACTAGATCATCATACGAGTGCCTCGATCCCCGCGTCGCATGTTTGTGGCCCTCCGGGGCCCATAAAAAGACTCCGCGCATGCATGGTAGGGACACTTCGAGTCGATCACGAGACAATCTCCAATGCAACCTCCAACTCTCTTGTGTAATCGGTCCCATGGCCAACACGTGTGCGAGTACCATGACTTCTCCTGCCAATGCCTCCATGCTAGATTTCAAACTCATGTGCATGCACCTTAATGGACAAACTAGACCTTGCATCCTGTCCATGTTAACATGTAGACACACCAGCATCCTGACCCTTGCAGCGCCATGCACATTACTCAACCCTCGTGTGCTTCTACGGTATGTGCTGTGCATTTGTCTTGTGCGTCTTACATGCCCCTTGTGCACGTCTTCCGTACCTTCACACGCACCGCAGTCGCATCCTCGTTTTCACCGTCTACAACCTCGTTGTCATCGGCCCTGCACGTCCACCACACCACGTCACGCTCGTCGATTTCGCTCTTTCGACACCGACCTCCCTGTTGCCACAGATCCGTCAGGCGCACCGTCCATAGCACAACCCCTCCGATCTCTCTGAACGCCTTCGGCCACACTCAGCCCCATCTTCCGATCACGTTCCACCATTGTTGGTCGAATCGCGAGCGAGATCGTTGCCTCCACAATATCCTCGTTGTCGCCATCGATCTCACCGCCACGGCTGATGATCTTTTGTCGATGCGCGATCCCACCTCGTGTTTTCTCCTCCACATGTCTTTTTGATCCAATGCTAAAACTTTTAGCTCTGATACCACTTGTTATTAGTCGATATAGCGAAACAACGACTAACCTTCTAGATCGTTTCAATTATTGATCACCCAAGACATGCCAGATGACTATAGGAACACATAATATTTGTTAACGAGATTCAGCTGAAGCCTACATCCCGGAGCTCTGATTATGAATGCTCCTCCCCAATCAATATAGCACCTAAGCGCTACGAGTCTATGGCCATATCGTTATCCTCTCCCTGCGTGTCTATACTACATTGTAGTCATCATTGTTACATTGTGGTATCCCACTCTATTTAAGAGAGAGCCTATGATAGAGTTCAACTCCAACTTTATTCTACACCTATTTCAACTTCAAATCTAACTCCTAGTAGGATTTATATATTCGACATCTGTTCTAGCCAATCCAATTGAACCTCGAAGGTTTGATTATGCCGAGAGTTTTCGTTCAATCTAGTTATATAATCCATAGCAGTCGGCAACGGTTATGATTAAACGGTCAGCCGCTTAACGTATGTTTCAGAATCAAGAGTCTCTTCCCAACAAACTGAACAAAGAGTTCGCCGAGATGGACATCGCACGCTTGTGATGACAACTTTGCTTACATGGGCAGCAACTCACTTGCAAGTTTTCTTCTGGTAGGAATTAAGGGATTGCCAGATTTTAGACACCTAAAATAGAAATCCTATGCCACGTGCAACTTTAGTCTATTTTAGGATCAATTTTATCGTTGTATTTGGTTTTACTTTATTTTTATCTAGGAAAATTGGTTCCATGGCATTCGAAGATACGATTTAAAGTTCTTTCCGCTATTCTGTTTCTGTCTGTCCAAACTTAAGCTGATGGGGCTAGCGAAGGCCCCTCGAGCCTTGCATGCGCCAATCAGCATTCGAACTCGAAACCTTAGCATTGATACCGTATTTGCTTGCACCAATCTGTTCAACCAAAAAAATTAAACTGAGAGGAAAATGTAACAATTCACTTATACCCGGCGGTCAGCACTCCCTCTTTCCATCTCACGCATAAGCTAGCTCAGAATCCGTCACCGCGCCTGGCTTGTTCAAACAAGTTTTGTGTTGATTTTCAAGCGAAAACTTTTTAGCGTCACTTCATGAATCCTGCAAAAGCAAGTGAAAATTTTGTGTTGATTCAGAGGAGGCCATTCTTCTCCTTGGATGCTTAAGTTGTGGGAGTGAGAATAGACCGGACGACACTTGAGGTTGCAGATTACTTCACCGTCATCAAGCGCCTCAGTATCAAACATTCAAACATGTACCATCCAGTCTCAGCAGCCTAGACCCAATTTCAAGAGTTCGACCTTGATCTCCAACGCGATGACATTGGTATCACCAACCTCCTCAATATTATCTTCAAGATCAAAGGAAGCATTTTTAGTTTTCTCTTTCTTTCTACAAGGCATGTTAACAAAACCAGAATGGGCTAACTTTGCGCTGAACAGAAATGAGTAAGTGATACATACGACAAATGTGTTCCCGGCTACAGTTCTTTTTGAAGCGATCCTTGCAGCTGCATGTGGAGAAGTGACCATAGCGAGGCAACCAATGTGGAATCTTCTCTCCATATCTTGAACCGTTGCTCATTTGATATCAGCTAAGTAACCTGATAGCAAAGTGATGACCTGAAAATTGAAAAGCAATAAAAGAACAAATATACATCCTGAAATAGTTGTGGGCGAAACATCAAACAGTTATCGGAGTTCAAGAAATCTATTGAGAAGAAAGAAATGAGTACTTGAATAAATTGTTAACGCAAAGTCCAGCTAAAAAGCTACTGCCACTGACAAGGCACCCACAAATCTTCAACAGTTTTGCCACTTCGATGCAAGCATCAGTTCTCAGTTCCAGACAGACATGTCTAAGTTAAAATTTATTGTTACAAGTGTGCGCTCAGGGAGAAATAAAATACAAAAGATGGGAATGCAGATCTTATATAGGATGAAGCACTATTGGGTTACCTGTTATCTTCCATCCAATGTGAGGATTCTATAGTTATGGTGCAATTTATTTATTTTACACACTGTAATCAAGTCATGTGACCAGTTGTCAGGGAGTACGACACACGACTCAACTTGTTAGCAGCAGAAGACGAAATGGAGCAAAGGCAGCAACAGAGTCGCTTGGGAGGCCTGGCCTACCAGGCCCGCTATTACTGATTGGAAGGGAGATGAGCGGAGAGCTGCATTGGTTCCATCAGGCACAGCACATAGTAACATATTAGCAGTAGAAGTAATAGCTAGATAGAGTAGTCTCCAAGACAGTAGAGGGGGTCTCAACTCGACTTTATGACTTAAGAACCATGATTTTACAGTTGAGTGAAATGGTTTTTGTGCCCATCATTGCTCTGGAACTCAACTAAAATTAAAGTTCATAAAAACTAATCTTCCTGATATATTCAATCACAATTTGACAAAAACCTGAGTTTAATTGATCCAATAAAACTAATCTACTCAAATATCCACCATGGTTTGCGTAAATGAATCCAAAAAAATACCAGGGTTTCACCCCAATTCGCTCAAATCAACCATGAAAATAACAAAATGAGGGGAATAAGTGAGAATACCTTCATACACGATCTCTATGTGAAGTCCACAGAAAATTGATTTGGGGCTAATTTGAGAGGGATTTGACAGAGGTGGTCATGCACCTCTGTTCTTTGCACGAGGGAGGAGGGCAGGCAGAGAGAGGGATAGACCACTACAGCCTCAATCCGTGATTGTGTTGCCCCGGGATCAGTGCCTACAAGCTTGGAGCTGACCCCTCTACAATGTAATGTAAGTCTCCAGGCCGTGTCATTCTGCCAACTGGTTTGACCAACAAGAGCCTTGGCACTGCACAATCGACAATAATCCAAGGTCCATTCCTGCGATAATTTTTGCAGGGTCCATTTGTAAAGTACGAATTTCAAACAGGCCATAGTGTAAAATTCCCACACCATAAGTGCAAAATGACATCGTCAGGACATTCCTTGCTCCATTGATTCAATCGAACTAGAACCAGGATATTTCTTTAACCCACTTAAATTAGCACTGGCCTTTGTATTAGCAAATTCATTCCACTGTCCTTCCTGAGCATATACTTCTGAAATCAGAGCATAAATACCTGGATTCTGAGGTCCATGCTCAAGGAGCTCTTTGCTAATAGTATGTGCAAGTCGTGTATTTCCCTGAGTTCTGCAAGCAGAGAGCAGAGCACAAAACATAGTGGATTTATCTTTTAAGGTAGATAGCTTTACAAATTTGTATCCATCTTCTAGATGCCCAGCACGACCCAACAAGTCAACAATGCAACCATAGTGCTCTTCCTGTGGAAGAACTGAATACACTGAGGTCATGGAATTGAAAATATGCCAACCATCCTTGACAAGACCAGCATGGCTGCAAGCAGTTAGCACAGTGGAGAATGTTAACTCATCAGGCTGAATGTTTTCTTCTTCCATTTGCTTCAACATTTCAAGCACATTTATATGGAACCCATGCATCGCATAAGCACTGATCATTGCATTCCATGTATCCAAGTTTCTGTATTCCAAACTAAAGAACAAACCTACTGACAAATCCAGCCTTCCACATTTGGCATATGCACTTATCAATGAATTTGCAGTAATCTTATCTTTCTCCAACAAGGAACGATAAACAAAACAATGAATTTGTTTTAGACCATTTAGATGTCCAAGATCAGAAACAGCCTGAACTGCAGCTATAAGAGAAACAGAATCAGGTTTCTCCCCATGTTTTTGCATCACTTGAAATAATTGAACCACCTCATCTGCATGCCCATTGGATAAGCAACCCTTCATCATGGCTGTCCATGAAACCAAGTTTTTATTTTCCAATGAGTCAAATATAGCCCTTGCTGCTGCAATTTTTCCGCAGACTGAATACATATATAGAATTTGATTTTTAACATCCACATCTGAACAAAACCCATGCCTAATTGCAAAACCATGGATCCACCTCCCTCTAACTAAATCTCTTTGGCCAGCAAAAGCAGCAAGCAGGCTAAGAACAGTTGCAAAATCTGGAGCAATACCTTCTGCTATCATGTAACTGAGCAATGAGGTGGCCTCATCGGCCATGCCATTTTGTAGGTAACCATACATCATCGTGTTATAGGAGACGGCATCTCTAATAATGAGTTGATCAAAGAGATGCCTCGATCTCATGACTCTTGTGCATTTGGAGTAAACCTCAATAAGAGCAGTGGCCAGAACAACATCCAGAGGTATAAATCTTCTTATGAAGTAGGCATGAATACTAGCAGCAAAGCCAAAATAGCATAGCTCAGCACAGACTGAAAGCATGTTTGCAAAAGTGACAGAATCTGGAGTTACTTTATGCTCATGCAGCATCACAAACAAATACTGGATTGCTTTAGAACTCTGTCCAGCTCTATTAAGACCAGAAAGCATAGCATTCCATGATGCAACAGTTCCCTTTGAATTTTGCAGAACAGCAGCTGCTGACTGATAAGCTCCACATCGAGTATAAAGGTTCACAATGCTGGTCTCTAGAATATCATCTGAGACACCAATTGCTCTCCTTATGGAATAGCAATGGAGAGATTTACCCTCCTTAAGTGCTCCCAAATTCCCAGCTATTTGCAGTAAGCTTACCAGAGTCACACGGTTTACTTGCAAATTGTTCTGCAGCATATCAGTGGCAATTTCAAATGCATTCCATGCAATTGAATCAACAATTTCTGAATAACCAGTGATCATTGAAGTGTAAGCAACAATGTCCTTGTCGATGATCTCTTTAAGCACTCCATGTGAATCATTCATCTTGTTAAACTTGGAGTATAAGCCAATGAGGGAGGAACCGACGAATTTATTCCCAGACAGACCAAGCTTAAGTGAATCCGCATGCACTCCATTTCCCAAGTACAGACTCTTAAGCTCTGTGCAGCTTTTCAAAACAAAAGTGATAGTTTTCCCATCGAAACCAATCTGGTTCAATTTCAACCTCTTATACAAAATTATAACCTCCTCTGGATAACCAGCTCTAAAATAATCAACCATGGCTGAATTCCACAGGGAAAGATCATCATTTACAATTTTCTGAAAAACAAGCCTTGACTCATGCAGGGCACCTAAATTAGCATAACAACTCAGAATCTTAGAGCCAAGAATCACATCCCAGCAAAGTCCATGTGTGAAAATATTAGCGTGGATCTTCTTTAGAAACCTAACATCTGCACAGCCTTGGAACAATAGAGCAAACTTGTCAAAATTATGTTTCTTGCTAGATAATGAATTTGTGTTGGCCGTGGATCCTGATAGCCTCCTACGCAGCTTCAGCAGTGCAACTTTATTGAACTTTGAACTGGTGTTTCCAGCTAAATTCCTCACAGGAATTGATAGCATCATCATGGTTGTAGATGCCAGAAAAACGAAAATGAGTAACTAATTGGCTTCGAATTCACAAACATGTTTGCTTTTCTTGCACCTCCAAGGATAGACTATTCACCTGAGCCCGATCAACAGCAGGACACATACAATCAGTGAACAGTAGTACAACACAAGAATTGACAGAAAATCACATTAAAAATAAGCCATAATCAGATTAACCCAGAATTCCAGTTATGACATACACAACAAAGAAGTTAAGCCACAATCTCTCCAGGACATTGCCACAGGTAATGAGTATGAAATACTAGCACAATAATAAAGATAGTTGCAATACAGAAATTAACTTATACTCCAATCGAAATGACTTTTATACGCATGTAGATATGCAAAATGATTAATTTTGTGCAGGCTGGTGCTATCATATGACTACATCCATTTTTTAATATATGATGTTGTTAACTTTTTGATAAACATTTGACCATTCATTTTATTCAAAATTTTTGTGCAAATATAAAAAAAATCAAGTCATGCTTAAAGAATATTTGATGATAAATCAAGTCACAATAGAATAAATGATAATAAGACAAATGGTCCAACATATCTCAAAAAGTTAACGGCGTCATATATATATTAAAACGGAGGGTGTAGTTCGTTTGAGTCGAAGGACCTGCAACATGTTCTCTTGTATTACATCTTATTACAATCCTTCCCTATGACATAGCATCAAATATTTCAACAGACAAATCCCTGGTTTTTCAAGCAACTAGCCATTCAATACAATGCAGGGGCGGATTCAAACTTTTGTTGGAATAAACAAACTGTTACTTGTATTAAGGTTAAGGTTCTGAAATTAAGAGAAGAGCTTCTTCCAGATCTAGAAGAGAAGCAAATTCCAGACAAAAGTAGTCCCGGTGGGAGAGAGAGAGATGAATCAGAAAGAGGATGTGGATGCTCACCAGGATCCCCTCCCCTCCCCTGCTCAGCTCGCCAGATGGAGATCGGCGCCCCTCCCCTGTTCAGCCGCGAGATGGCGCAAGGAGCGGAGGAGACGACACCAGAGATTTTCTTTTACGACAAAGGGGAAGGGGGGGAATATAGGCGAGGGCGGCGGCGGATATAATGGGTTAATTATATCATGCCATTAAAAATATTAGTTTTAAAATATATCACTAGTGTTCATATATTTGGAACCATACCATTATAATTACACACGTATTCAAAACATGCCACTTACCTACCTCTTATATGCATTTATGAAAAAATTTGGACCAAATTACCCTTCTTTCCTTCTTCTTCCTTTTTCTCCCCTCTCCTTTCTTCCACTGCTCAGAGATCAGCGATGCTCAGCGGCAAAGCGAGCGGCGTGGCGGCGAGCGGCAGCAACAGTGGCGGCGGAGCGAGTGGCGGTAGCAGCAGCGAGCGAGCGACAGCAGCAGGAGCCATGCGGCAGTGAGCGGCGGCAGCAGCAGCGACACGGCGACGGAGTGAGCGGCACGGTGGCGGAACGAGCGGCACGGTGGTAGAACGAGCGACAGAAGCAACAGCGGTGCAGTGGTGAACGGAAGCAGCAGCGGGGGCGTGGCAGCGGAACGAGCGGCACGGCGGCGGAGTAAGCGGCACGGCGGCGGAACGAGCGACAGCAGCGGGGGCGTGGCAGCGGAACGAGCGGCGTGGCGGCGGCGACGTGGCAGTGGAACGAGCGGCGTGGCGGCGGCGGAGCGAGTGGCGACAGCAACAGCGAGCGAGCGAGAGCAGCGGCGGCGTGGCGCGGAGTGAGCGGTACGGTGGCGGAGTGAGCGATGGTGGCAGCAGCAGCGGCGCGGTAGCGAGCGAGCGGTGGGAAGAGAGGTTGTATTGAAGATGAGGGTATTTTCGTCCAATACATGCAAAATACGTATCTTAGTGCCACCACTGAGATTTCAAAGAAGTAGCAATGGCACCGTTACAAATACGTAAATAGTAATGGCATATTTCGAAACCGGAAAATTTTTAATGACACGTATCTAATTAACCCTAAATT
This sequence comes from Oryza punctata, assembly GCA_000573905.2. Taxonomy (NCBI): domain Eukaryota; kingdom Viridiplantae; phylum Streptophyta; class Magnoliopsida; order Poales; family Poaceae; genus Oryza; species Oryza punctata. The sequence continues at coordinate 16,060,925 of CM002488.2, forward strand.
TTGTCCAGTAAGCCTCAGTACCAGGGTTTACGATTCCGAGATTAACTTCAGTTTCGGGCTTTGGCGGCATGACGGTTTTCGTGAAATCCGGTGGAAAACCGGTAGAATTCGAATAAATATCATAAACCAAAATTTAAATACAAATTCCCTAAGTTTACCGATATGCTCACAAAAACCGGTCGGCTTTAGTGAAATTCCGAGCGAAATCATCGGAATTCCGAGCGAAATCAGGTGCAGGACCACATCCCCGTTCTATTCTATTATCTGGGCTAAGTACTAAGTGGGCTTACTATATGGAATTCAGCCCAAGAAAGTGTTTTCCTTTTTTAGAACATTTTATTATTTTCTTTCCTACTGTAAAATTCAAGAAATACAAGGAATACACCAATTTTTTGAAAAATTTATACCCAAATAGGTTCTATGAATACCATACTATTTATAGGATTTTATTTGATTTTTTCCTTTTTACCAATTCAAATTTAAATTTGGAAGAAATCCATCGAAATTCCAGACGGCTTCTACTTTTGAGCCACGTCGAAACCTCGGTTTTTCACGGAATTCGATCGGTTTTCATCGGAATTGTGAACCCTGCTAAGTACTATACAACTTTATTCTAATGACCAAAGTACCCTTGAAATGAAAACTTCCAAATTTTGGTAAAAAAATTCCAAAATATCATGTCGTTAAACTTCCAAAGTTCGAGATGGGCGCTTATGTGCTAGTTCGCAAGTGTAAGCGAGATTGGATCAAGTAGACAAAGGACAAAGATTTATACTGGTTCGGGTCCTCAAGATGAGTAATAACCCTACTCCTGTTTATATGTATTATGAATGAGAATACCATGCAGAGTACAATGGGGAATAGGACGAGTAGACTAATCCATTGACTAGAAGCTGTCGAGAACGACCCGACGATATCTATCCGGCGAATATTATGTTGGCCCCCTCCGGATTGCTTCTGGATGTACCTTGGCTATGGCTTGTAATCTGATGCATTCCCTGAATGAGGAGGCCCTATATATGTAGCGTAGATCATCTTTTTCTCCAAGTATAACTTGGAGAGATAAAACAGGATACGGGCTTAAGGAAACATTATCTTCCCCGACTAGGACTCTGACACCCTCTATTCCGGAAAGATAAACCCTCTATTCCGGAAAGACAATTTTAACTGTTGTATTCTCTTAATTAAAGGATATGTTTTTTATACTACCGGGTATATGGTATTGAAGTATTCAACTAACTTGTATATAGGAGATATGTTCTAGGGGCAATTTCATTTCTGCCCCTACTTTGATTTCCAATATTGATTTTACCCCTACTTTTTAGGGCTTTTGTTTTTGCCCCTACTTTTCTGAACCGAAAGATCGTTTTGCCCCTACTTTGGAAGGTGAAGTTAACGGTATCAAGTAATTGGCAAAAGGACATTTATACCCTCTCCTATTTCTATTCATTAATTGTGTTTTTGCCCCCATTTTATACATGTAGCTTTTGAACTTTATTTTTGTGAATATATTTAAAATTAAATGACGCTCATTGACTAATATAACAATATACACAGATCCTGAATTTGATGAAATTTCGACAAAATTTCAACAACATTTTGACGGAACTTGAACAAAATTTTGACAATATCTCAACAACATTTCACATAATGATATGAAGTCATATAACAGCATCACAAAGTATCACACAGTATGGCAACATAGTACCACATATTATTGGTTCAAATCATAGCCAACATAGTACCATGCAATCACAAAGTGTCCAGATCATGCATTCAAAAAAAAGCACCACTAGAGGTATTACATATGAGGACCAAATCATTGAGCTAGCCTCCCTCCTCTTCCTCCCCTTCCCCGCCCACCACCACCACCACCACCTCCACTTCCACCAGCGCATGCACCTGCACTTCCCCTTCCACCACCAACTCTAGCAGCACCACCTCCACCTCCACCAGCACCTGCACCTGCACCATCATCATCTGCTCTTCCCCTTCCCCTTCCCCTTCCCCTTTCCCTTCGGGGTATTCCTCCTCCCATGTCACTTGTAGTTTCACTTCCACTAGCACTAATAATGAATAATTCAACAATGACAAAATAAACAAAATCAGCAATGGATTAGAGAAAAACAAGGATAAATGCGAGTAGCAATGGATGACTCACACTGATGTGGGTGCAGCACTTGGGTCATTGATCCCCTCTCTTGTTCCACTTTGTGAAGATGAGAACTTCCTTTTTTGACTTGCTGTGAGACCACCCTTGCAATGCTTGGCTGTATGGCCTAGCTCATGACATTCACTGCATCTTTTTCTTTTACCAGTGCCAGCCTCAAAAGAAGCTCTTATCCTAGCCACTCTTGGTCTTCCTGGTTTCCTTCTCAACCTAGGCTTCTTGATTTTATAGCCTAGATCAACATGTGCCCACCCATCCTTAGATGCCATTGGATTGAACTTTCATGCATAAGCCTTTTTTAACATCTCGACGGAGAAGCACTTATCCACAAAATCATCCGTTGGTACCTCCCTATTAAGCTTTGCAATGAAAGCCAAAGCATGATTGCAAGGCTTTCCAGTCACTTGCCAAGCCCTACAAGTACATGTCCTTTCCTCCAAATTTACTGCATGTGTAATGGTGGCCACAGTTACTTCAGCAGTTCCAGATCCACATATCAATACCTCATGGCCTTTTAGGGTCTTGCTTTTTGCATTCAGAGTAGTAGTAATAGATGGGATTATCTTTTCCTCCATGTTACTAGCAATCTTGGCTCTTGACACAAACTTGCTTATGATCATCTTTCTTATGGTGTCACGCATGTCAACAATCTTACGATCCTTGATTTTTGACACCCAACTATTGAAACTTTCAGAGAGGTTGTTATTGATGTAATCTACCTTGCAATCTTCAGAGAATTTGCTTCTACTCCAAATGTATGTGAAAGTGCATCTAGGACCCCCAAATTATTTTGGTGTTAATGACAACACAAATAGAGATACACTAATGCTTTGTTGAAATGGATGCAAGGATGAAAAGGAATGAAACCGTGCTTATGAGCTTAACGGCGTCATACTTGTGGTAATTATGTCGTGATCCTTGTAATTCTTGTATTCTTGTGTTTAGGATGTCGTACTACTAAGAGGGATACCACATGCATATGATTGGTACAACACTAGTGCTCAAAATCCTTTTCTTGAGTTTTGCTGAATTTTCTTATCGGACTATCCGATGTGAAGTCGGACTATCCGATTGTCGGACTATCCGAAATGTTGCAGAACTTCACTCTCTGCATTTGTTCTGAGCTCTGAGTTAAAAACATCGGACTATCCGATGTGAAGTCGGACTATCCGATCGTCGGACTATCCGAATTTTCATAGAACTTTACTCTCTGTCTTGAACTGTTATTTATTCTTCTTGGGTGAATTTTTTCTAAGTACCTATCGGACTATCCGATGTGATCGGACTATCCGATGAACCAGAAACTCCGAAGTTCAATGGAACTTGAGTCTCTGTGAGAGGATGAAGTTCTTGGTTCAAAATCTTCGGACTATCCGATGGATCAGATAGTCCGAAATCTCTCAGAACTTTGCTCTCTGTTTCTGGCATGCTTGGGGGTAAAAAACATCGGACTATCCGATGTAGTCTCGGACTATCCGAGGTAGGATGAAAAGATTCTCCCCCCAACGGTCACTTTTTGGGGGATCTATAAATACCCCCCACCTAACCCTTTTCTAGGGTTACCCAACTCATTCACTCTCATTCACATTTGGGTTGAGCTTGGTGCTAAAGTGTTTTGGATCTTTGAGCTCTTTCTCACTCTCTCTCTCTCAAATCCCTCTTCGTTCTTTGCGTGGTGATTCGTGGTGGATGTGGATTTGATTGTTGAGGGCCTAGTATGCGTCTCACTCGATCTTGAGCACTAGGGTTGTTCCAAGAGTTGTGTGGTGTTTGTTACTCTTGGAGGTTGAGGACTCCTAGACGGCTAGGCGTCGCTCTTGAGCCACCGATCTACTTGTGGTGAGCCAAGAGAAGTTTGTGAAGGCCGGATCTCGCCTCCGAAAGGGAAGAGATACCTCTAGTGGAAGGAGGAGTGCTTTGTGCAACCTCTTGAGGAAAGGGTTAGCAAAGACCCGGCTCTTTGTGAGCTCCTCAACGGAGAGTAGAATCCTCTCAAGGATTTGAACTCCGGGAACTACTTCGGCAAGAAATCTCGGTGATATTCGATTTACTCACTACTCCTCTAATTGCCTAGTTGTGTATCTCTACCCTGGGTGTGATTGTTCACTTACTCTTGCAAGTATTGAAGTTTTGAGGTTCTCGCATTTCTTTTGAGTCAGACAGTCTGATCCAACATCAGACTATCTGATCACATCGGATAGTCCGACTGTGGATCAGACTATCCGACCTATTTTTAGGCTTTAGCTTCCGTTATTTAATTTTAAGTAGCCTATTCACCCCCTCTAGGCTCAAGTGACCCTTTCAGTATGGATGGTTGTCATCCAACCAGGTAAGGGCTTCAGGGCACCTCTCCTTTATTTTGACCATGTGGTAGGTGAACTTCGCAGTTGTGAAGCTTTTAGCAGCTGCCTACATATGTTGGGCAAACAGAGGACCATGGTACTTCTTCTTCATGTTCTTCCACAAGTGCCTCATACATTCCCTATGTTCCACTCATGGATACACATCATCCACGGCCCCCTCTATTCCTTTGCCTGCATTTGTACTGATAACCAAACCTGCAATAGTACATAATGTTCTTAGTAACTCCTATATTGAATGACGGAACATGCAAAATGTAACATGAAAGATGGAAGATAAATACGGACCTGCAGGAGTACCAATAGCTTCCTTCAAGTTCTGGACAAACCAAGTCCAACTTTCCTTACACTCTGTCTCAATCACTCCGTAAGCGACAGGAAATAGCTAGTTATGACCATCTATTGCAACAGCTGATGCCAACTGCCCTCTGGACCTTCCTGTCAAGTGAGTGGAATCCATGGCAATGTATGGTCTGCATCCTTGCAAAAAACCATCAATTCATGGTTTGAGAGCTACAAAGAATCTCCTAAAACACACATCACCATTACTTTCTTTAGTGTCCAACTTAACTACACTGCCTCGCACTGATCTCAGAAGCTCATCTTGATAAGTAGGAAGAAGGTTATAGCTGTCATCCCACTTCCCATTTATCATGTCAAGTGCTCTCTCCTTGCCTCTGAAAACCCTTAAATAAGGGACATCCACTGTGTATTTCTTCTTCAGCTCATCCTGTAGTTTCTTTGGTCCTAATGAGGGGTCATCCCGCAACAACTCCATTATTCGGTCAGCTACCCACTTATTCGAAGCCATTGTTTCACCTCAATTATTGAAAGAACCACAAGTGTGCTTTGGTCCACTTGTCTTAACCTGCAGCCAAGGAGTGACAGAATTCATGTCTAATAAGGACAAGGCTGGAATTACTTATTGCAGAAAAGAGCTAACATAAGTACAAATCTGAATTTACCTTACATCCAACGTACTTGGTACTAATAGATGCAAAAAAACATCCACTTGCAGCCTTGATCTGCAATCTTGCATATGACTCTAAATCTTTTCTTGTCTTTCTTGATAATTTGAAAAGCATGATCATTCAAGATACAATGATGTGTAACTGCTGACTTGCACTGATTCACATCTGGGAACACCACACCAACATCAATACATGGATCATGAACATCATATGCAAAGATAGGTACATCATCATCATCATCCTCATCAACCATTTCTTGATCAGGATCAAACTCAGGGTCAGAGCAGTCAAATTTAGAATCAGATGATTCAGCCAAATCAGAGTCATAGCTGCTATCACTCTGTGCCACAAGTGATTCGGTGTCAGAGTATATGCCCTCGTCAACAACTCCGACTGTCTCCTCATCACATGGACCCTTTTTTGGATTTCTTGGCTCTCTCATTATTGGCTATCTCATTTGCGCCTATCTCATTTGTGCCTCTCTCATTTGTGGCTTTCTCATTAGTGGCTGCCCTATTCCTCACTAAAGGATGACACCTATGTTTTGTGGGTGAAAATTGTAATGGACCATCAAAATCAATTATTTTGGCATCAATGCATACAACCCTCTTCTCTAGGTTCAGCTGAAACCAATCTAGCATTTTTTCGTCTGATTTAATCTCAACAGAATCACCATCCAAAGAACGCCACAAAGTCATGTATTGCTTAGAACCCCACAAGAAGTGTTCAGATATGAAATTAACTAATTCTAGCAAGCCAAAGTTATGCATGTCAATATGTGTTGACAATGTTTTACCCTGGACATAGGTCTTTGGCTCTCCATCTGGCAAGCTGAAAAATGACCCGACGCTAACAACTAATTTCAACTCACTATGAATTGTCCTACAAATCGCAGCAACAAAAATACACATTTAACTAATTGCTGCCTAGAAACAATTAGCTAATTCATTGTATGAACCAAATAGAGAGACAACTACACTCACAAGAATAGCACAAAGGGGTTACCTGTTGGCCTCTTCCATGAAAATCTCCTCCATTTGCAAGATTTCCTCCATGGCTCTCCTTCTCAAATCCAATTAGAATGGTTAACATCCCAGCGCCGGCACCAAATCCTCCCCGCAGCTCCTCCCCTGCTGCCTCCTAGCCCCTTCCAGCCGCCGCCATGCCACCTCTACGCCGCCGCCTAACCACCTCCAAGCCCCCTACCGTCACCAGCAAGCCTCTTCACCGCCGCCTAGCCCAAAACCCCCAGCCCGAAGCCGCCTCCAAGTCCCCTATTACCGCCGCCTCCAAGCCTCCTCCAGTTGCCACCGAGCCTCCTCCCCGCCGCCGACTAGCCCTCTCCCTGCACGCTCGCTGCCGCTGCCAGGAGGGGTCTTTTCCAGGCACGCTCACCATCGACGCCTGCTCGCCGCTAATGCCCGCTCCCCGTCGCCTACCGACGCCCGCTCGCCGCCGCCCAACACGATCACCGCCACCTGCCGCGCGCCGCCGGATGCCACCAAATGGGATTTTTTCGGGAGGGACTATATGCCGTCGGATAGAAGGGAAGGGTTTTCCTATTGGATACTTCCCAGGGGTAATAAGGTCAAACAATAATTCGAAAAAAGTTATTTCTTTTTTTTCTCTATTTCTTTACTGCCATAAACATGGTCCCACTCACTTCCGTCTAAAGCAGGGGTAAACGTCTCTGTCGGTTTAAAAAAGTGAGGGCAAAAACGAAAACCCTAAAACGTAGGGATAAAATCAATATTATAAATCAAAGTAGGGGTAGAAACAAAATTATCCCTGTGTTTTATGCTTGACACTGACAATATGGTAGTGTTGTCAGTTCATGACTAAGAGGAAGAGGATTCAACTGTTAGGTAACAATTTCCTAATATATTACTAGCTTCAACCTCTGTCCCAAAATATAGTAATCTAGTATCGGATGTAACACATGCTAGGATCTATTATAAGTGAAGATCGGATTGGCTACTTCCTTGTTTTTTTATTAGCACGTTTTTCAAACTACTAAAAGGTATATTTCGTGAAAAAAAATCTATATAGAATTTGTTTTAAAAATTAAATAAATTTATTTTTATTTTTTAATAATTAATACTCAATTAATTATATGCTAATTATGTTATTTTTTGTCTTGAGTGCGACTAATAAGCTGCTCCCACTATCTGTTTATCAGAACGCGTCAATCTAAACATACTCGTATATAGATTCATTGATGTGTAGATTGCTTTATTCTAGGATATGGAAATAGTAAAATAAAATTTTATACGGTATCACGAGACTAACAGCATGCCATCAATCCTTATGGTATGCTAAGTGAAAATACTCATTCGAGTAGGTCTATCAATTTGATGTGCTATTTAAGGACTTGGCACCCTTGAAATCTAGAATTTGCGGCACACATAAGCACATACAGTGGCAAATGGTAAAACACCGTACTGAAGAGGTGGCAGCTCCGACCGGGCCAAAACCGGGCTGGTGCAGATAATTTCTAGCCCGGCCCATTTTAGTCAGATAAGTCTGTGAAATAATTATAGTTTTTTAATAGATAACGATGTTAACTTTTTTTTTTATACGATGTTTGATAATTCGTCATATTCAAAAATTTATATAAATATTAATTATTTTGTTGTTATGTGTTTTATCACTAAAAACTAGTTTAATGTATTTACATTAATTTTTTAAATAAAATAAATGATCAAATGTCATTTTAAAAACCACCGATGTCATCTACTTTTCTCCATTATTATAAAAATTTCTGATGTTTCTGTCGGAATTTTGGTACGTGATCCATGTTTGAGTTGGTCATATTTCACCCACATATAATTCGACGTGAGTCTAAAATAACTATTATACACCTCTATCCTAGCTCAACTCCTCCATCTCCCAACCAACCCAACCGGCCCACACCATCTCGCTGCCCCCATCCCACGCACCTCCACTCGGCACCGCACACGACCCTCCCCGATCGACTTTCTTTTTTCTCCCCTTTTTTTTCTTTTTTTCCCGATAATCATGATCCTTTCCCTCTCCTTCTAATCTCCTCCCTTTTCTTCTCATTTTCTCTTTTTTTATGTTTCAAATTTATCTCCTCATAAATATTCTTTTAGAAATTTGTCGTTGTTTAAGTATGTATATGATAAGTTTTTTACTTTGCAAATGTTTTTCATCTACAGTAAAAAACTATTACTAATTAAATAATCAAAATTTCAATATTTAATCCATGAGGTATAGCAAAATGCATATACATCAACTTATTAAATAACCACATGATCGATTTGTGAGGCTATGAAATATAAGAGATTTTTCATGAAACATAAGAGATTTTTCATGATTTGTTTGTCTAGTTTCGGTTTGTCGTTTAAATTGACTTTTTATCAATCGTGAAAATTGTATTCACCTACTGCAACATACATGTTTTTTTTCTAGTAAAAAAAATGGAAACAGTATTGTACTAAGTAGTGGGCGTTAAATAAATAAATAATCGCTGTCACCTTGCAAGACGGGGATGATGGCGTCCGTACTACGGCGATACGCTACGCTCCTTATCCCGTACCCACACTTCTTCGTCAAATCAAGCACTCGCCGGTCGATCGCATCCAAACTCCTCGATCGGTAGTCAATATAATTACGAAGTATACATCCTTCGTTTAAAAAAACTAATTTTAAAGATATATTTGGACATGTATGTTTTTTTTTTAACAAAAGAGTGCTGCCCATGCGCCGGCCTCACTGGTCGGGCGGATGTTGCCCATGCCGACCTGCCCAGATGTTTGCGGGCGGTGCAGGCGGCCACGCCTCGATCTCTACAGCACATCGATCAGCAGGTAAGTATACGCGGAGCTTCCTATCGCGCCACCGCGTGTTTGCGTGGTTGTTGCACGCGTCGCGCGTGTCCGTGTTCGGCGTCGTCCCGTGCTTCATCGTCTCACCACCCCTGCAATTGTTTGAGCATGTACAATAACCCGCTACAAATTAGCTATAAACCCATTAAATAAATAAAGAGATAAGAAAGAGAAAATAGATAATAGATTTGTAGTCAGTTATAACACGAACTTTAAAACAACGTTATATTCATATAAGATATACGAATATATATTAATTGTGTAATGTATATTTATAGAAAATTATTATATTAATAAAATATTAGATTACCTATAGATGGTTTTGGATTAGTTAAACTATTGAAATTGCTCTAGAGATACACATCAGCCGTTTGGCCCGACACTAGCTAGAAGCCGCTAGCATGGTGTTATTCCTACGTGGCACAGCTACGACGTGATATGTATGTGTGTGTATATATATACTGCCGTGTACGGGAATACGAGATACATGCTACGTACTTACAAGAGGGAAGAGATTTACTGCAGAACACGGTCTATATGCAGTTGACCAAGACGTGCGGGCTGTGAGACGGTGTGCAACAGAGGCACGTGGTGCACTACTGCACTAGAGATCAGGAGATAGAGGCGAAAGAGAGTGTGTTATGTGTACGTGTCAGAATTGGATAATGTGAAATCACGTAGGGTTTCAATTCTTTCGTGATGGAAAATTGATAAGTGCTGGAATTGTAGGAAATCAGTGCGTGAGACTGATCTGGGTCAGGTTATAATATTTGTGTCCAGACAACGATTGTTTGTTTACGTGCGTGCAGATGATCAAAGTGAGCCTTGGTCAATAGCATGAACCGGGACTATTTTTAGGAAGGAGCAGAGATCTAGCATGATCAGGATGCCATGTGATAAGGTTGGACTGACACCAGGATCCCTGATGATCAACCTTGGTCAACAACGGATCATGATTAAACTCAGGGAGAAGTTGAGGTCCACAACGGTCAAGAATATCGGGTGATAAGGGTGAGCCCCGACCTCTAGGCGGTTGGATCCAACGCGGCTGGGAAGAGAGTACGGCGAGGAGGAGAGGGTGTCATCAGGAATAGGAGGAGGAGGGGCGACGGATGGAGAGGGAGGAGGGGGAGAGGTGGCAAATAGAGAGGAAGGAGAAGGCTATGCGCAGCAGCGCAGGTGAGAGAGAGATGTGCGAGCGAGATAGGAGGAAAGGATAAGGCACGCTCCTATCCTCTCTAAAATATCTCACTCCCATCCCACCGACTCAGGTCAGCTAGATTGGTATAGGTTTTGAAAAAAACTGGACTTATAGGTATCAGTTTCTTTAATTAACTAATACCTATAATATATTATATGCGTTGGTTCTTTTAAAAAACCGATACCTATAGTATTAGTGTCGGTTTTTCTCTAGATCCGGCACCTATAGAACACAAAGGTGCTAGTTATACACTTTGTAATGTATGGAGGTGGAAAAAAGTAAATATGCGTCGATTTTAAATAAACACACCTATGAGCCGATACCTATGAGGAATTTTGTAGTAGTGAGGGGATTTATCATCATTTTCTTCACTCTAAAATATAATCATTTCTAGCAGGCGATGCGCTAAACTAGACAATCAACCTCATATACTCCAATCATATATGATAGAAGTTCCTTGCCAAATGGCACTGCAAATTGGCAGAAACAGAAAAGTTCCTTACTAACTGGCACTAGAAATTGGCAGAAACAGAGGATGGGGTGGTGCGGGGGTAGGACGGATTCAATCCAATCAGCCACCCCATCAAATGAGTAGAAGGTTCAGCATCATGGATTTATAAAGAGGAATTGCACTATGTTTGTATGAGTATTTGAAAAGTGCGGGGCACACAATTGAAGTGTAAGGAGGTGGCAAGGCATGGAATTGGGGGAGCACAAAGAAGTGTATATATTGGAAGGATCACGAAAAGACATGTTAAATAATTCATGTTGATGAACCTAGACTCCACTAGAACCTCTATGGACACATGTTTGCTTTATGTAACATCGATTTAATCTCTACATCTTTTGCGGAAATTAGTTCGCAATGGTAGTACAATACTCCCTCCGTCCTAAAAAAACAAGCCTACAAATTATGATTCTTTAATTTAGTGAAATTATTTATTCATTTGTTATAAGATATCCCAACATGAAGGCCATTGCATTTATTCTCCACACCATGAGCATGCTTATTAGGCATGACCCGAACTCATTATATCAACACATCACATGCATACTTAACACTCCAATCAGAATCTAGTTTGTGTTAATTTGAGTTCACTTAGTGCTTCGGAAAAAAATATGTACTTTCTCCAAATATAAACAAATGCAATGCTAAACACCATTACAATTTGTTGGTGATTTGATATCTAAATTCCTTTATTATATATCATAGTAGTCATCAGGGATAACTATGGGCTGGGTCTGGCTGCCAGACCATGAAAACAGCTCAAGACTCCATGCCTCTTGTTCAACCTCGATGTAGTTAGAGCTTTAGAGCATATATAATAATGAGCAATATCAGCTCTACCTAGGATTTTGTAATTGTCTAAAGGAGAGGAGGAAGAGAGAAAATGAGCCAATGACTAATTTGTCGCATGGTTGCACGATGCAATCCAAAGTTATGGGGCCTGTCCATAGTTGGAAAAGCAACCCGCGCTGCCTCTGCATCCGCCATAGGCGTTGCTCTCACTGGTGATAGCCGTCAGCTCCTCGTCTACCGTGGCCACCAAAGCAATGCCCTCGTCCTACACAGTTGCCACCATCTCCCACGTCCATCGCCCAGCCGCCCTCGTCCACCCCGATCGCCATCGTCTCTGGTGTCTGCCAGACCGCCATCATCCTCCACCCTCGTCGGCCGCAAGATCACATATCATCTTCACTCATCGGAGTCATCGAAGGTAAAGAGAAGAAGGTGAAGAAGAAGATAGAAAGGGAAACGGTAGGAGGAAAAAAGAGAACGAGATAGAAGATGGTATTGGACCTCTCGAAGATAATAAAATATTAGTGTTATAGTATTTCTATTGTGCATATTGGCTACATTGTTTTTATAGATGATATGACCATTTATTGACCTTGCTTTTAGTGGTCACAATTCAATGTGCATCTCCAAGGTTATCAATATCCCGATCCGTATCCTAGTATCTTACAATACTACAATCCTAGAAACCGAAACGATACCGATCCCACCTAGTATCCTAATTTTTGTAGTATATCGATCTTACTATTCATTTCCACACGATCCTACGATATCTTAGATAGTATCCAATAGTACAATCCATACGATCATATCAAATATTATTTAAAATAGGATGGATTGAAAATAATATGAATAAATATGCCCAAGTTTACATAAAAACCAATTAAATTTATCAAAATCAATATTATATGCTTTAATTTATATAATATATTTTATATTTTATATAAAAATATGTACTTTCTAAATTATGATAGTATCCCGATTCTGTGGTAGTATCTCGATATTATGATCGAAAAAAATCATGCCTAGTATCTCGATACTGATTACCTTGTACACATCTGTATCTGTATTGAGTATATCAAAACATCAATAACGTACCTATGGGCACATAATTAAAAAGAAATCACAAATCAACACTTGAACAAAAGCTAGCAACTCTCAATCATAAATACTTCTATATCAACTCATCAATATTTCAAGCACATATCACAATTCATATTTACAGTATTAGAAACAAAAATTACAAATCCACGTGGTTCCCATCTTCTACCTGCGGGTAAGATTACCATTCACTGTAGTAAGTTGCAGTAGGCCAACACAAATAAAATTCTAACCAACCTGTAAGAATAAGTTTATAGTATAGCCAATTGCTAGTTCTAAAACAGTAGTAACATATAAATATATACTGCACTGATCATTAAGCTCATCGATTAAAGACTGCAAATATATGTCAATGTTCATTCCTAGAGATTTAGGCCTAGGTACCAACATCGACATCATCCAATAAGATTGTTTCAAGTATAACCAAGGAGGCAGGTTATAAAGAATTAGCATCACTGGCCATATAGTATAAGTCACATTCAACATCCCAAATGGATTAAAATCGTCTGATGCAAGTCCTAGCCTAACATTGTGTGGATTAGATGCAAATTGATCCTTAAACTTTTCATCTACGTGCTTCCATGCCAATGAGTTTGCTGGGTGCCACACTTTCCCATCTTCAACCAATTCTTCCTTGTGCCAACTCATATACATCGATGTGGAGTCATTCATATATAATCTTTGCAGTCGAGGAATAAGTGGAAAATACCTTAGTATTTTACGAGGAAGGAGCTTCTTCTTTACTCTACCAAGGCCACTACACTCGGCAAGCTCACTAGAATCTATATTTTTCCACCTACTCTCCCCACATGTTGGACAAGTGTTCATCTTATCATACTCTCCATGAAATAACACACAGTCATTGACACAAACATGAGTCTTTTGATAGTCTAGGCCAAAGTCTCAAACTATCTTTTGAACTTTATCCAAGGTATTTGGGATGCAATGTCCTTCAGGGAGCAAAATGCAAAATAAGTGAAGTATTTGCTCCATGGCATTGTTGCTGATACCGAACATGCACTTAATCTGAAATAGCCTAACAATGAAAGATACTTTGGTAGCCTCCTTGCATCCTGGGTATAATTCTTTCCGAGCTTCTTCCATTAATTTGAAAAAAATCTTTCCTGACTCATTTGGCACCTCAATATTACTATCTCTGATATCTCCACGTATAGCACCACTAATTAGGGAAGAAAGCATATTATTGACGAAGCCACCATCATCAGCTTCGCCTTCACTAAACTCCCGATCATCATCCACAGCCATAGGTTTAGCAACATAACATTTCTGTTTTATGAAATGCTTATCAAACCCTCTACCAAGCAAGTGTTGTTGAACCTCAATTTTGGTTTTGTATGCATGCAACGACACCTAGTACATGGACAGGGTGTGGTCTCTCCTGGATAGGTGCCTTCAAATATATATTCAATGAATTTGTCAAATCCAACTTGGCAGTTGGCACGCATCATCTGACTAAGACAATAGCATCCAACTCCAATCATCACGTGCCATTGGAAAAATCCTGAACCGAAAAGAGATGCTCAATATTGAAATAAACCAATATTTAGTTACATGAATATAAATATATATAGTAAAGAACTCAAGTTTCACGCACATGATCGAAGATACCTAAATATCTATATATATATATATATATATAGACATACCTATACCGCACCTGGGGTACGCTATAGTTAAAACGCACCCCAACGTTAGTAATTTTGTTACTAACAGTGCAATCATGACAAATCCCTGAATTAAGCCTAATAGTAAAATTATTACTATAAGGTATTTGACAACATATAACGTGTAGTAAATCAATTACTATATGAGGGGCGCGTTTTAGTTATTACGCACCCAGGGTGCGTTTTAGCGCATCCTTATATATATATATATAAAGAGGGATTGATTCTTCCTGCGGGCCAGCGTCGAGATATCGAGTAGGGAGAAAGGGACAACGTGTGGTCACCAGTGTTGAGTGCCTGGGCATCGCTGGCGCCAGCATACGCGCGTGTCGTAGGCTGATCTATCGATCGATCAGCGTGGGTTTCCTCGTATCAGTTTTTTTACAAAAATTAAGTTCATGTACAGCACAACTGACACTTGATTATGTGTATGTGGCCCAAATTATGTATGTGCTGACTCACACTTTGGCCATATCGAGGCAAAGTTAAAGTTTAACAATAGAAAGGCCCGAACAACCCTGGTGGTCCCGCCAAACTAATCTATTGCCATGAACCATTCTTGTACATAGCAATGATGAAATATTATTATGATAGATCCTTGTTAGTTCCAACGATTCCTGGTGTTTGTTGCTATATCTAAGAATCGTTGCAACGATTTAGGTTTGTGTTGCAATACCTAAAGACTCCTTTGCAACAATATCGTTTTGCGTTGCTACATATAAGATTCATTTTGCAACATTGCAGCTTTGAGTTGGCATAACATAGACTCTTTTGCAACACACAGTGTAACTAATAACAACGCTCTATATTCGTTGTGACATGTACAACTATTGCAACCATTAAAAAAACGCGGCAATCATGACACCCTAATTACAACGCAAATATATTCATTGTGATATATCTTACTTATTATAACTAACAAAAATTTAAATCGCAACACTACACAATTAGTCCCATATCGCAACCAAATTAGACTACCATCGCAATAACTCCTATGTGTTGCAAGGAAAATCATGTTGTTGTCAAAAATTTTGTGGTATTAGCCCCGAAACCTTGTAGTGATAAGAGGAGCTTCCTATCGTGCCACCGCGCGTGTTTGTGTGGTTGTTGCACGTGTCGCGCTCGCGTGTGTGTCTGTACGTACATGTTGGGCCCCGCGCATGGCCCGTTGTCCCATACTTCATCGTCACACCACCGTGCAAAGTGTTAAGATAACGCTACACGTCAGTCGTTCGGTCCGACACGAGGCCGCGCACTGGCATGGTGCTATTCCCACGTGGCATAGCAACGACGGCGCGATCGAAACTTAATTAGTACGTACTGCCGTGTACGAGAATACGGGATACGTATGTACATACACATAGGGAGAGATATACTAGTAATATATATATACTGTAGTATATACTACAGAGCATGATACGCAGTTGACCAAGTCTTACGGTTTGTGACCTGTGAGACAATGTGCAACGTACAGAGGTGCACGGTGCACTACTGCACTGGAGATCAGGAGGTTGAGGCGGAGAAGAGTGTGTTATATGTACGTGCCAGAATTAGATAAAAGAGGAAAATCGAGGTGGGTGTCAAGCAAACCATTAATCTATATGTATATAGCTAGATCTTAGAGCCTCAAATACATATATAATTCATAAATATACTAATCTCTATTTTTTTCTCGGTATAATCACTCCAAAATATATTCATTTCATAAATAGCTAGATCTTGGATTTATCAACATTTCCTCCACTCCAAAATATAATCACTCAATGCGTTAAACTATAGACAATCAACCTCATACTCCAATCATATATATGATAGAAGTTCCTTATTTTGGGGTAGGCGATGTACCCGTCGACAACGAGACGTCTGTGATGACTACGTCAATCTCAAGATATGTCGGTCCAATCTTCCGGTGATGCTCATAGGGGTACGGTGTGCATGCGTGCATTCATAGGGGTACAGTGTGCATGCGTGTGTTCATAGGGATGACTGTGCGTGCGTTGTAGTGCATGCATTTGTACTGTGTTTCTTAAAATATATTGGCAGAAACAGAGAACGGGGTGGTGTGGGAGCAGGATGGATTCAATCCAATCAACCACACTGTCAAATGAGTCGCACCAAAGAGGAGTCGCACCATGTTTGTACGAGTATTTGAAAAGCGGGGGCACAAAATCAAGTGTAAGAAGATGATAAGGCATGGAATTGGGGATAAAGAAGTGTATTTATCGGAAGGATCATGAAAAGACAGGTTTAGATTTATTTCATTTTTGTGAATGTAGACTCTATAACCTCAATGGACACATGTTTGCTTTGTGTAACATCGATTTGATCTCTACATCTTTTGTGGAATTTAGTTCACAATGATAGTACAATTAATAGGAGTAACAATATATATGCTTGCAAATTATGATTCTTTTGTGGAATTATTTATTCATTTTCTTCATAATAATGAAGATATCCCAATCATGAAGGTCATTTCATTTATTCTCCACACCATGTGCACGCTTATTAGACATGACCCCAACTCATTAAATCAACACATCACATGCATACTTAACACTCCAATCATAATCTAGTTTGTGTTGATTTAAGTAATTCACTTAGTGCTTCCTGAAAAAAAATATGTATTTTTCTCCAAATATAAACAAATGCAATACTAAACACCATTACAATCTATTGGTGATTTGTTATCTAAATTCTTTTATTATATATCATATAGTAGTTATCAGGGATAATAATAGGTTGGGTCTGGCTTGGCCAGAGCATGAACACGTTTAACTTGAGACCTCGTACCTCCTTAGTTCAACCAAACCTGACAGTGTTAGGGCCTTAGAGCATATATAATAATGGATGATACTAACTTTATATAGGATTTTCTAATAACTTGAAGGGAAGAGAGGAAGAGAGAGCACGAGCCAAGGACTAATTTGTCGTCTGCTGCACGGTGTAGTCCAAGGTTGCAGGGCATCTATAGATGGAAAAGCAACCCACGCTGCCTCTTGCATCCGCCACGTTGCCACCCTACACTTGTGTTCGCCGTGCACAACCGCAGCCACCGGAGCGTCGCCCTCGTCCTGCATCACCACCACCATCTCCTACATCCGCCGCACAACTGCCCTCATCCAGCCCCAACCGCCGACGTCTCTTGCAGCGCTGCACAGGCATCTTCGTCCAACCTAACTGACCGCAAGATCCCACATCATCTTTGATCACCGGAATCATTTAGGGTAAATAAGAGGAGGAGAAGAAGACAATGGGGAAAGGGGTAGAAGGAAGAAGGATAACGAGATAGGAATAGATGGTGGGCCCCTTGAAGATAATAAAGTATTATAGTATTTATATTGTACACATTAGTTACATTAGTTACAGTGTTTATTATAGATGATATGATCATCTACTAAAGCTAGAAGTAGACTATTTTATTACCCTTGCTCTTAGTGGGCACAATTCAATGCGCCCATAATTACATGTATTGAGCATATCAAAACATCAATAACATACCTATGGGAAAACAATTAAACCGATATCGCAAATCAACACTTGAACAAAAGCTAACAAATCTCAATCATTATTGCTCCTATATGAACTCATCAATATTTCAAACAGAGATCACAATTCATATTTGCAATTTTGGAAAAGAAAACCGTGCCCATCGAAGATGTTACCTACCCACGGGTAGGATTGTCATTCATTGTAAGTGTCGCAATGGACCAACCCAACTAAAAATTCTAATCAACCAGCAAGAGCAAATTTAATAGTAGAATCAATTAATAAAATTAACACCTACACTAATCTCATAAACTACACCTACTATAGTTACGAATAAATATATACTACACTATTAATTTCTAGCATAACTCTCATACATACCCATAATATATTAGAGTTCATATTACAGTTAGCAATCTGTTACCTGCTTTCCTTCTCACTTTTCTCCTCTCTTTTTCACCCGATGTGGTAATCTTTTAAATCCGCTAATTACATCTACACCACATTGCAACGATAATAGTCACATGTGACGGTAACCATACCATGGAGGTGATACCACCTCTCTGTACCATAAATACCCCACCCAACAACAAAATCTTGTGTACATCTACACCACAATACCCGTACCCTACAACTACAACTACAACCCTCTCACTCCAGTAGTTACACACGCGCTCTGCTCCGCTCGCCTACCCCACGATTCCAAGGAGAAGCGCCTCCCGCACCAGCGCGCGG
Source organism: Oryza punctata (assembly GCA_000573905.2). Taxonomy (NCBI): domain Eukaryota; kingdom Viridiplantae; phylum Streptophyta; class Magnoliopsida; order Poales; family Poaceae; genus Oryza; species Oryza punctata. Next base: position 16,079,779 of record CM002488.2, read on the forward strand.
CGCGGCAACCGCACCGCCGGCAATGGAGTCGTCGCGTGGGAAGCCCGGCCTGAACGGCGGCGCCGCCATCGACTACAGCAGCCGCCGGGGCTACTACACGGGCGCCGGCGCGGCGCTGCCGGTGGCCGCTGGTTCCAGGGCGCCGCCGGTGGACCCGTGCTGCGTGGCGCTGCGGGTGTTCGTCCTGCTGGGGACGCTGGCGTCCGCCGTGGTGATGGCCGCCGACCGGCAGAGCACCACCATCCAGATCGCCGCCGGAGAGCTGGCGCCGCCGCTGCGGGTGCCCGTCACGGCGAAGTGGACCTACTCCTCCGCCTTCGTGTAAGTCTGTCTCTACTGCTCCATTCATTTCCATCCATCCAACTCTGCTCCTCCTAGCATATGCATGCACAGTCCTAAACAATCAATTCACAATTACACTGCAACTCTTTAATTAATCAACCATCAGTTGGCAGCATGATCATTTCATTTCTTTCTTCTCCTCTACATCTTTCTTGTCTTTTTTTTGTTCTTCCTTTTCTCTTGTGTGATTACTCTACTTTGGTGATGCAACAGTAGATACAGCCCAGTGACACACTCATTACATAGGACAAATTATTCAAGGAGTACGCATATGTCATGTACGTTTGAAAAAAATGGGTCCAAACAGCCACATGCATGTCTTGCCAATTGCACATGACCTGTATTTCCAAACCCCGTTCTACTACTTTTCCCTCACAATTTGTAAATAAAACAAACTCTTTCTTGAATAATTAAGTGTCATTTTCCAGCATAGAACACCATCAAAGCACACATGCATCTTTATTATTAGTCTCTACTCTCTAGTGAGTGTTAGCGTCATTATGTGGCTGTACGGTATATCTTTCCGGGGTCGATTCCGAGGAAGAGAGAAACGGAATGCTTTTGAGGAGAAAGATGACACGCAAGAAGAAATGTCTTTGCATGCATCATGTCCTAATTGCTACTACTACCTTCCATTCTCTGCCGCTGGCCTCTGCTTTAATTCCACGTCCAAACAAGGCGGCCTTCTCTTTCTCTTTCTCCTACCTAATTATAATGGAAAGAACTTTTCTAATTTGCTACAACAGACAAGGATGCCGCAACAGATACTACTATATAATTAGGGATTTTCAGGATGCTCTACTTGCTTTTTCACATACTTGGTAGTACTCTGTCGGTCTCGTAGTAATCTGATGGTGAAATTTTCTGCAGTGGAATAATTAATACACTAGTAGAATGCATGCATGGCTTGTAATTAATTAAGATATATCCTGTGTGTTTCCAAAGCTGTTTCCTTACAGGAAATTAAATTACTTTTGCAAATTTCGGTTCTTGTAGTACGTATTTGATAGTGGACACACTGATTAACTGAAGAAAACCCAGAACAGAATTAGACAATGACAACCCAGCCTACCACTAGTGACTAGTACCATCCACTTCCACTCCTGTTGCCACCTTTACCTTACAGTTACACACAAATCACGTTCTATTATTGCTTGCATTGTGGCGAACCTTGAAACCCTATTTTCATGGACGTGTTCATCCGTGGATAGACAAAAGAGATTTTGAAAATATTTTGGGTGTTAATTAGTTGCTACTATTTTTGAAAGTGATATGCAACCATGGCTTGTTGCCAATATATGCAAAATTATGGGAGTTGTTGGTCATGTGGCACTGTAGGTGACATTGTTTGTTGATAGCAGCAGCCACAGAAAATTCTTCCTTTCAGCTTAGAGAACAAAACAAATTTGCACAAAAAGGAAGGAATCAACTATTTTCTTTCTTCCATTATTATTTCTCGGGGCAAAAAAAAAAAGAATGGTGTTTGAAGCGCACCACGTGGCTCATGCACCATTACTGCAGAGAAAAGAGAGGTTGCACCTGGCCATGTCCATCTGCATGCGCAGTGGGCCCAATCTAAAAACGCAATTGCGGGGCCCGCTTGGTGATCCTGATGAGATGAGGAGAGGGAGAGGCCCAAATTAACGACCACTGATTTGGCCTTTACAGAAAAGGCGAGAAATCGATACGGATAGAGATTTGGAGAAGGTAAAATGATACGATGCTCATGTTCTCTCCTCGTTATCAAGATCACCACCATTCATCCATCGAAGGAAAAAAGAAATGCTCTACTATATCGAAATATATATATATATATATATATATATATATATATATATATCCTTTAATTGATTTAATCCTAGCCATTGCAAATGAGTAGTAGCCATCGATCAATCGCCATTACTGAAAGATGCATCTTATCCGTAAATTTGATGGAGCCTGGAGGAGTACAGGAGATCGATCGATGATGTCCGTCCATTGATCCTGATCGTAATTGATGTCTGAATCATCGACCATAGCTTGATTCCTTCAATCATGCATGCCAGTTGAGTTTGCGTGCAAATGTAGCCTACGCTATTAATTCGGATGGTAGGAGCAGTTTGCTGCTTGATTGGGAAACCAAATTACCGAAGCGAATATAATTAATTAAACACCTGTGCTAATTTTCCATTGTTTGCAAAGCTACCAGCTAATTGTACTACCTTTGATGCCCTGTTTCTTCGAGAAAGTCTTTTACTTGTGCAGCTAGAGATCAAAACGTGCGTGCAATGCATGAGCGGTGTATCGGTTTCGCATTTTGCATCGAAAGCGTCACGCCAAGAACAATGTCGAATAGAAAATAAAGCGTGACTGTGACGGCGATCTATGATGCGACGACGAATGCACTGAACATTCGAGAGGGCACGCACTCGCTAATGGCCGTCGATTTCAGAATTCAGATTCCACCCCCACCCCGTAGCGCACGAACTGTATCCGAGCTCGATCGACGCGCGACGTGCAAAGATTCTTCCAAAATTTGGCCGAAAACCTGCAAGACAAAAATCTTCAAATGTGGCAGGAACTAAAAAAATCCTTGGAATTCACGCAGGTACTTCGTGGTGGCGAACGCGATGGTGTTCGCGTTCTGCGCGGCGGCGCTGGCGGCGGTGCGGAGGCGGAGCGCGGTGGTGGCGGTGATGGTGGGGGACCTGGTGGCGATGGCGCTGCTCTTCTCGGCGGTGGGGGCGGCGGCGCAGTTCGGCCTCCTCGGCGAGCGCGGGAACACGCACGTGCGGTGGGCCAAGGTGTGCGACGTGTACGGCCGGTTCTGCGAGCGCGCCATGGCCGCCGTCGTCGTCTCCCTCATCGCCGCCTTCGCCGACCTCGTCCTCCTCATGCTTACCATCCTCACCATCCACAAGGCATCCTCCTACTACTAATGTTACTGTCATAGCAACTTAAATTCGCATCTGGGATCTTCGATGGATGGTCATGTGTGATTAGCTGATTATATATTATATTACAATTATTAGTTAATAGAGGCAACAGCGATCGTTACCTGTCAGTGATGACCGTACGTGAATGCCGTGAGATGATGTTGCCTGCCGTCTTAATTTAATCGTTGACATGCTTACTGAGTTATGCACTGTTAATTATAAATTAAATTGAGAAGAGCGAGGTGAATTTAAGATTTATTATGGAATAAAACATGTAGGAAAAAAAAGAGATTGAAAATGAAAAAAAAAAGGATTGTTGAGAGTGGGATTTGAACCCACGCCCTTTCGGACCAGAACCTTAATCTGGCGCCTTAGACCAACTCGGCCATCTCAACTTTGCTGACTATGAATCCAAAACCTTTTTTAGATACCTATATTTATTATTCACAGCATTTTCTTCAATTGACCGACCGACAACACGATACGGAACGTGATCCTTTCCAACAAAACATTGGAACACGCAGTGATTCAGTCATCTTTAACTCGGTCAGGAAACATCGGCAGCGATATATACACCACCCATCCAATTGTCTTTCTTTCAACTTGCATATGTCAACTTGCAGACAATGCTTTATGCGATTATACCTTGTTTTGTTCAGCATTTTTTGTTTTGGCATCGCAACTGAATACTACTAGTACAGTCCAGAAGATCACCGGTATAAATACAGTATACAGGGACAGGTAACGATCAATCTGATTTTGTTAAACTGAAGTCAACCTGCACATTATTCTAAACTCTGCATTTGCCTGAAAATGGGCAGCCATGGTGCAAATGGATCAAGGTTGCAGCGAAATCTTGACTCGAGAGGTCACCGTTTCCTCATCGAGGCAATAGAGAGCATCGATGAGATGCATCCTGAGAGAGGCAGGTCCCTTGGCAGACTCCATCCCGATCTCTCCAGCCAGGCCAAAGATAGCAAGAGCACATGCTGCCGCGACCATGGCATCGGAAGGTTCCACCGCGAGAAAGGCCGTGATGAGGGCTGTCACGGCGCAGCCTGTCGCTGTTATCTTCTGCATCATGGCCACACCGTTGCTCACTCCGACAACCCACTCCCCGTCGGTGACGTAATCGATGGCCCCAGACACCGCAATGACAGCCCCAGTGGACTGTGCCAATGCTTTTGCATCTTGAAGAGCGTCCCCTGAGTCATGTGAACTGTCCGCACCCTGCAAATCGATCGGAATTAATTGGAACATTGTACATTATGCTGGTATCAATGTAGTAAATTGTTTCGATTAGTCATTCAGTTTTGATTCTTGACAGAATTGAAAGAGGGGGCGTAAGATAATAATATTGACAAAAGAGAGAACAACTACAATCAATCTGACATTAGCAATCAGCCGGGCATAAAGGCACGTATCCATAGTAGGTTAATCACTTCGGATAATAATCAATCATGGAACGGTCTGAACTCTGAAGAATAACAAAAAAACAGGTGCATCGATTGCAATCAAATTGCATGGGTTCATACGGGATTCAGATTATGAGGACAGCGGATATGAGTAATTGTCCTCATCACAACAAAGTTCAGCAAATTGTTAATTAGCACTGTTTTCCTTTCCATTTGAGAGCATGAGGCAATTCACAATCAAACTAATCCATCTCAATGTTATCAATGAAGTTTTCTTTCTACTAGTTGTTCGGATAGGTAAATTAAAGCAAGGGCAAAATGATTGCAATAAGCGAGCAAGCTAGAAATGGTACCTTGAAGGTGGAGGTGGCGCCGGCGACCGAGCGAGAGGCGAGCGCGAGAATCTCCGACGCGTTCCCCCTGACGACGGCGGGGCGGAGGGCGAGGAGGGAGAGGCAGGCCTCCATCCGGAACTCGGAGGCGGCGACGGCGACGGGGTCGAGCACCCAGGGGCGGCCCGCGGAGGCGGCGGCGCGCATGGAAGGGAGCCAGTCCTCGGAGAGCGTGCCGACGTTGACGCACACGGCGTCGCAGCGCGGGGTGAACTCGGGGACCTCGCGGAGGCAGTGGACCATGGCCGGCGACGCCCCGGCGGCGAGGAGCGCGTTGGCGGCGACGTCCATGGAGACGAGGTTGGTGATGCAGTGCACCAGCGGCGCCCGCGCCCGGACGGCCGAGAGGAGCTCCCACGCCCGCCGGCCCCACCACGCCGCCGTCCGCTCCTCGTCCATGTCCTCAGGCGCGCCCGGAGAATCTTGTTGTACTGCCAGTTGCGCGGCGAGGGCGAGGTGGGGAGTCTCTGAAGGGTGAAGAGGAATTCGCCGGCGGAGAAGAGGCGAGTTGGGGAGTACCTGAAGGGTGAGGAGGAATTCGCCGGCGGAGAAGAGGCGAGGTGGGAGGAGCACCCGGCGCCGCGGCGGGCGGGCGAGCGGCGGACGGCGGCGAAGACGGTGGAAGGCTGGATGGAAGACAAACCGTCGAGTTGTCGTGTTCGTGGCGCATCGAGACTTCGAGAGACCTCTTTTGCGCTGAAGTGGGGATGGATGCAACAGAGCCACACGTCCGAATCCGGGTGTCCAGCTGCCAATCCGACGGCCAGGCCAAAGGTCAGGGTTTATAAAAATGGTAAATTGGTTTCTACGAAAATTCGTAACTATATTTTTATATATACCATCAAAATGATCACTTTAATACCATAAGTTTCCACCATTACTCTTCACAACATCTCTATCCTTCTTTTTTTTTAAAAAAAGAGCATTCAAATATCGCTCCCTACACATAAGCGAAATGACTGATAAAATCCAAAAAAATGTTAAAAAAATAAAATAAAATATGGGTCCCTACTTGTTATTCTCTCATTCCTTCAGCTCACCCGATGATTGTTGGTGATAATGGTGCGTGACTTACGTCCAACTTTAGCGAGCTGTGAAAAAGGAGGAAGAGAAGGTGAGGGGATCTTACCAGCACGAGTGCAACAATAAATAGTGATGAATGGCTACTAGTGGCGGTAAAAAGGTGGTGAGGTCCTACAAGTTGTTGTCAACATGGTAACTCTGGTAGTCTTCGGTAGCGGTGCCAGTGAATGAGCTAATGAGGGAGCAAAGAGTATAGTGATACTAATAGTGGTGTCAGTCACAAGCAGTGGGGGTCCATGGTAGTAACAAATCATCAACTAGAGTCACTCCAGTGAAAGTAGTGGCTAGATAACTCGGGGTCCTGAATAAGGGGCAGGAGGATTGAGCGGAGGTCAAGAGGGTGCTATTTAGAGTCACAACTTAGACTTAGCCAAGATCGTACTGCGCTCATGATGCGTTGCGCGAGGTGAAAGCGCTGGGTATGTTGTCCCGTGTATCATTTCTCCTTTGGATTGCTAGGAAAATTATCACTTAGTCGTACGAATGGTGCATTCAGAAGCGAATCTTTATTGGAGGTGGCGGGTGGGAGAGGGGAGTGGGGGCGCTCACCTATTGATGACTTTTTACCTCATGACTTAATTGGACGAAGCAAATCCAACGACCCACGGATACTCAGCCATGGCGAGGAGATAGGAGTAGGCCGAATTTGGCTAACCAGCAAGGGAGGTGTTTTATTTTATTTTTCTTTGTACACCATTTGAAATATACTCTTCAATTTGTTGAGATAGTTAATTTGCTATGAAAATTCAAGTAAAATTACAATAAACATTTTTAAGCATGGTGAATAAATTTCTTAGGAGCTTGCCAAATATAGCTCATAACCTAATAAATGGTGATATAGTGCCATATCCATTACTTTAGCATCTTGTTTCTTTGACATAAGCATCTGACTCCTAGGTACCTTTTCCATGTTCTGTGAAAAATAGGTCTAATAATAATGTTGAACGGTTGATTGTGCTAATCTAAAGGACCTATGGGCTCTTTGGTTTGTTGTTCAAACCAACTACACTGAGAATTTGGCTACATATCAAAACAATATATTCACATGTTTTTTTTTAAAAAAAATTGGTGCTGCCAACGTTAAACAAAAGCTTATAAGCAATTTTACCAAACTTTTAACAGGAAACAGAATGCCTATGCTTCACTAGAATTACTTTTTTTCTCCAATGATGCCTCCTCTTTTATATTAAAGAAACTTGAGAACCAAGCACTTTTTTTCTCGATTAGTACAACCTATAACAACAAAATACATGTATACTGCCCCATACGGCAGGGTGGGTCAGCTGACCCATCTTGCCAATGGTGTACCTCCTGACCTTTTCTATTGTGCCATTTTCAAACACAAGTTTCGCCAGAATGCCATCCTCTAATTTGGCTTCATTGAACTGCCACTAAATGATGTCTATATGATAGATACTATCATAGATGAAAACGCTCTTGAATTCCTCTTTTCCCTCCCTCCAGCACGCCAAAGGTGCTTGCCGGTGGCCACCATCCCGACTCAACGGCGCCGGCCTACGCTCCACTACCACCAACTCAACCCACTGCTGCTTAGAGATGGCAACAGGAAATTCACCATCGGGGAATGCATCCCCATCCTTGTTCCTGCGAGACAAACTTCCTTGTCCCCGTCCCCGCGAAATACAATGGGGAAACTTTGTTCCCATCCCCGTCCCCGCTCGGGGAATAAATCACCATGGGGTATTTGTCCCTGCTTAAAATAATGTATACATGTCAAATTATCTAAATTCAACATATATTCGCACTTTAATTAATATATCAACATATATCTACTAATTCACATGATAAAAATATCAGTTTATCATTTATTAACGATTATAAATAATATAATCACATATGATAAGTAAAAAAACATTAAACCGATGAGGACATGTCTCCTCCCATTTAATTCCCCGTGGTGAACTAATTCTAACCATCCCTGCCCCTAATAGGTGAATTCACTGTAGGGAAACAGGGAACGGGGCACCATTGCCATCTCTATTGTTGCTTCCCTTTCCCCAGCCAAACCCAGTTGTGCTGCCTAATTAAAGCCACCACCGCCGTACATCCATCGTCATCCCGCGACCTCTCTATCCGCGTCTCTCTTCGGCGGCCCATAGGTTGCAGCGACCTTCATAGTCACGCCGATGCAGGAGGAACGAGGAAGATAGAAGAGCCGGTTTGTACAGCTGGGCGACATGACAACGGGGTTCCAACGATGGGCTGGCTAGGTGTGATGTACCCGTTCGTGTCTCTCTCTGGCAGCACGACAGGACAATGATCCAAGCCGGTGAGGTGAGGCCACCAAAGTTGAAAGAGAAAGAGAGAACGAGGGGCATTTCAGTTCATTCATATAGGAAAGGGTATCCTAGTGTGTAACATTTGTTTGAAAGTGGCAATTTAGCGAAGCCAAAATACATGATGGCATTACGATGAAACTCATGTTAAATTTGAAACTTACAACAATTTGCTCTTCAATTCTTGATCAACTCTATCATCGTTAGAATGGGACCACCATGAGAATGAGGTCGCTGCTTGCATTCAGCTCCTAGCGGTAATGCACAAGCTCCGGCACTGGCCACAGCTGCTAGCTTTCGAGCCGCCAAGTGTTTGTGTTCTATGCTTTTGATGTTGTATGTGTTCTCAGTCTCTCATAATATTTCTGATGTGACAGAATTAATATTATATATGTCACAGACATTATTTACTTACTATTTAATCTTCTTATGATAGTGCATCTTACATATGCAAATATGACTAATTTATCGTAATGCACGTGATCTCAATATAAATGCCTAGCCACCTAAATTTTTAGGTGTGCTCCGCCCTGCTTCAATGACACATGACATAGGAGTTACTCTGGACCTACTATCTTTCTATGATCATCTTAATATTACGACACGAGGAAGAGAAAAACAAGCACACTCCGTTCATTCATAGTTAAAGGCAAAAGCCAAAAGCCAACCCAATAATACTAATATTGTACATATGGAATATAAGCAATATTAGTGTTGAGAAGTAAATAGACGATAATGTGTGTCGAGAGAGGGGGGAGGAATTGGCATTGATAGTTAGTGATGGTTAGATACCTTACCTACACAGAAGGACCTCCAAAGTGACCAAGCTACCTAACGTAAAAATATATAAAAGGAGTGAAAGAAGATAAACTTCCTCTACTACTATTGTTGTTTATTAGGCCCTTCACAGTGTGCCACCGTGTCGTGTGGATTCATTGTGCCATGTAGGATAGATGCTGTGGTGGAAGAGAGAGAAGGTGGGGGACCATCGCTTTGTAAGGTTTCCCGGGTCCAAAGGAAGAGCTGAGTTCCTCACATGCAAAAAAAATTGGTGCCAAGCAAAAGCGGAGCATGTGCAAGAACCAATTCCGCAAGCGACCTGCGCGCCGCCGTCCTGCCACCCCTGTGACCTCGCCGCCTCAACCAGAAAAGGGAGGAGATGCCCTCGCCACCCATCGGAGAAGGTGCGAAGCCGAATCGACAGAAGCCGGCGAAGAAGTGGAGGAGCCAACGATAGAGTTGATCTACCACATCGCTGCCCGGCGCACCCAATCTGCGTTGCTGCTCAAGCTGCTCTCCCTCGCCACCCTTCTAAGGTTCTCCGCGCCAATATGGCGCTGGCACCGATGCCGGCAGGGGTTGAGAGGAGAGGGAATTAGATGATTGGTGAGGGTAGGTGGGGAGAGGTTAGATTTTATATTGTTGTGTAGATTCTAGGGCGCTAAGTGTAAACTTTTGGATTACTGTGAATTTAAAGATAGTAGGGACTAAAATGCAAAAGTATATGTAGATCCCACAACAGGTTGCCTGCATCGTGGAGAGCGTGATTTAAAAGTGATTTAAAAGTTCATTTGGGATGGTTGGGTACGCTCCCCTCTGGCACGGAAAACAGAGCCATTCATTAGCACGTGATTAATTAAGCATTTAATTTAAAAAAACTTGAAAAATGGAATATGATTTTTTAAAACAACATTCTTATATTTATTTTAAAAACACACAGTTTAGCAATTTGAAAAACGTGCGCGTGGAAAACGAGATATGAGAGTTGGGAACGGTAAGAAACGAACTTAACCTTAGGTTTCTCGTATGAGTAGTTTGCATTGCTAATGATCTTGTATAGTTCATTTGATCTATAACTTCTCAGCTGGCTTTATACTTTAGGATCAAAACAACACCAATAAAATAAAATATATCCATGGAAAAGATAAATTCTTTTCAGGTTAAACACACACCCCAAAAAAAGAACAACGCAGAAAGAGCAAGGAATAAACACAACCGCCTCACGGGCCACCGACCACTTCTACCCCTTTTCTCCTCCGCTTCCTTTTACTTGGCTTGCCCCCTACTTCTCCCCTCCTACTGCCACATCACGCTCACCCACTCTCCCCTCTCCTCTCCTCTTCGTTCCCCCCCTTAAACCCACCCACACCCACGCAATCCAGCAAGCCCCCATCTCCGCCGCTCCGGCCGCGCGCGACGCCGCCCACCCAAACCCTAGCGCGATCCCGTCCCCCCCGCCGCCGCGCCGCACGCCAATGCGCCGCCTCCGAGCCCTAGCTTACTCCCTCCGCTAGCGCTCCCGCCGCCGCCGCCGCCGCCGCCTGGAGTATCGCCTGCTCCCTTCGCTGGTGGAGATGGCGGCCGACCCCGCCGCGGCGTCCGCCGTGGCGGCGATCTCCGCCGTGATGGACTGGCGCTCCTCCCCTGACGCCCGCGCCGCCGCCTTCGCGTACCTCGAATCGGTCCGTGCCGCCACCCCCCCTTTGCCGTCTCCACTTTATTTTTTTTTAATGCTCGAGTGTGGTAGGGTGGTGAGCGCTTTGGTGATGCTTCGCTCGGATGCTTGTTTTTTCATGTTTTAGCTTTTCCTAATTTTGTGTGCTTAGTGCTTGTTTTCACGGTTGACGTGAATATTGATGCAATACGGTCATTTTTTTCGTTGATTGTATGTGTATTCAACAATCACGAGCTCTCATGAGTTTATCTTCGTCAGTTTGCACACGATTGGTCTATAAGTGAACTGGCCACACTTTTTCCATTTGCTGAAGCATTCAACTCAATATGATATTAGAATACTAAAGCATGCAAGAGGTCTCAACTTCGAATACTGGATGACGAAATTAAATGAAAAGTTGCAGTTCACTTCTGTTCCATATCTGAGGTCTGAGGGAACCTCTATGTGAGGGCGATTGTTACAAGTATAAGTGAATTCTTCGCCCTTCTCCACCAGCTTAAGCTCTTTGGTGAACTAACTGGTGCATTCAACTCAGTATTCTAATCTCTACTCTTTCAGTTATAGTGTGTAACCGTTACTGCTCTGATTAGTTCATTTCATGGATAATGTTTTTGCACATTTTTGCTGGTATAAAAAAAAAAATCCTGTGTTGCCTCCTTGTTCCAAATGTAAATTATGTAATGCCATTGTTTGACGATGAGACTTTCGAAATGCAGGTTAAGACAGGAGATGTCCGGGCATTGGCGAACACATCATTTCTATTGGTCCGAAAGGACCAGTCTTCAGAGGTCCGACTGCATGGTTTCAAAATGTTGCAGGTGCGATTGTTGTATCCTTACCAAACAGTATCAGCATACAAGTTATTTTCCATAAAAGAGAACCACTTGTATGGTCAACTTGATTTTCCGCTGTTAAAAAAATTCCTAAATACGACGTGAGTTTTCCAATTCGAGCCGTTTTATCAATCTCACAGTCATTGCCTCAGCAATGCTTGTATTGTAATTCTCTTAGAGCTCTAAACTTGATATCCTGTGATGACTCTGGCCATAATGTATTATTTACTGCTATTTCCGTGTAGGAAAAATATTTTTCTCTATTAGGAACTATTATCGTCTTTGTATTTTAGTATGGTCATAACTAATGGTTCTGTTGGTAACTTTTACAGCACTTGGTGAGATTGAGATGGGAGGAACTCAGTGTTGCAGAACGAAATGAATTTGCTAATTTGACTGTTAATTTGATACCTGAGGTTGTTGGTCCTCATGAGGAGTGGGCTTTGAAGAGTCAAACGGCTGCACTAGTTGCAGAGGTCCCTTACGTGGCTACTCTCATATACTTTTGTTGAAACCTTTGTACTGCGACAATATTTGTTTGTTTTGGTACACTCTTTTTTAGTGACCGTCTTATCTTGTAGGTAGTTAGAAGGGAGGGAGTTGCTTTGTGGAATACTTTACTCCCATCTATTGTTTCATTGTCAAACAATGGTCCTATTGAGGTATGCTCCTTGCAGCTTTGCAGCTTTTTTCTGTACCTCTACGAGTCGATATATTAAATTGTATTTTATTTTCCTTCCCTGTAACTGTTAGGCTGAGTTAGTGGCCATGATTCTGAGGTGGCTTCCAGAGGATATCACTGTTCACAATGAGGATTTAGAAGGTAAATTCTTTTTGCTTCTCTTTCCTGATCACTTGAAACCGTATTCACTTGAAGTATCAAATTCCAAATATAAACTTTCTCTCTCTCCTGTTAAATTGTTAATTACATGCAACAGGTGATAGACGTAGAGCATTGTTGCGTGGCCTTACTGAGTCGTTGCCACAAATCCTGCCGCTGTTATATTCTGTAAGTTTTACTTTATTTTTCCAAAAAGGCTCATCATTTTACAACATACTAATGTAAGAATCTTGTAATGTCTCATTTTGTAGCTACTTGAGAAACACTTTGTAGCTGCTTTGAGCGCGCACACGAATCAGCAAATGGAGTTGGCTAAACAACATGTTGGGACAATAACCGCTGTGCTGAATGCTGCCAATGCATATGCTGAATGGGCTCCTGTGACAGATCTCGCCAAATATGGTTTAATTCATGGGTCTGTTTGCTTGAATTTCTCTTCCATGTTTGGATGGCTTTCTTTCCCCCTTATTTTACCAGCAATTCCATTTTGCAGATGTGGATCCTTGTTTTCTTACAGTGATTTTCGTCTCCATGCTTGTGAATTCTTTAAAATTATATGCCAGAGGTACTGAGAGGCTGATGCATTTTTCTTAACCTATATTTCATTCTGTCGGCACCTTTTCTGATATGTTATTGGCTTGTCCAATGCAACCTAGCTCAGAAAACGGCCTTTGGATGTCGCAATCGTGGAGTATGATGCAGCAATGAGCAACATTTTCCAGTTGTTGATGAACATTGCACAAGATTTTTTAGTGAGATCCAAGATGCAGCCCAGTGCTATTGATGATAACGAATATGAGTTTGCAATGTGTATTTGTGAAACAATGGTTGCTCTTGGTTCTTCTAATATGCAGTGCATACTAGCTGATGTAGCTAGGACTTTGCACTTCCTACAACAGGTGCGCAGTTCAAAATATGCTTCTCAATATATTTCTTGCACGAGATTAATGCTTAATGCTGCTGTGCAGCACCTTCTCCTCTAACTATTTAGTAATATAAAGTTTAGTCATTACTACCTCCATTCCACATTTTAAGACAATTTGGCCTCTCTATCACCCGTCTAGATTCACTAAAGTACATATGAATTTGGACGCATATATGAAGCACATACATGGATCCATGCACAGATCTATTCAAAACCCAAAACGTCTTGTAATATGAAACAGAGGAATTAATCGATTCCTTGTTACGCTATCAAAATGTGTGCATGCCTAAAATTTCATCAACACCATAGTTTGCAGTGTCCACATACTGCATCATTCTAATGTTAATTTATTTCGTTTCCTCGTAGATGCTGGAATATTACCAACACTACAAGATCGCGCTTCATTTCCAATCTTTATTATTTTGGCTGGTATACCTCTGGTCTCTTCTTGCATAGTTAACATCAACGCCATACCATTTTAACTTAGAATGTTAACATGAGCTATGTGTAGGTGGTATTGAGAGAACCATCAAAAGCTAAGTCTGTTGCACGTGTTTCTAGTGACACCCCTGCTGCCGGTAATTCTGCATCTACTGGTGGCGGTTCAACTGAAAGGGAGAAGAAAGGGGTGTCAGTATTAATCACTGATGAAATGTATAGTACAATTTTGGATGTTACGTTCAAAAGAATGCTTAAAAAAAGTACGAGTGCATCTTCAGGGCTGTTAGAACTATGGAGTGAAGAGCTAGAGGGGAAGAGTGACTTCTGCAATTACCGTGCCAAGCTGGTAGGTCTTGTTTTCTCTTGACATGTATAAGCTGTAGTTGCCATTGCCACTTGCTTAACATTCAACAATTTCATGAAGTTGCCTCATTCAGTCGTATATCCTTGGAATAAATTAAGAAAAACCGCCAACACTTATTTTGGCATGCAAATGTATCACATCACAAATATCAGTCGAATTGCAAACTCAACTTTTCTGGAATAGCCTTGCACACACCATCTGACATCTACAGCTGTAGTCCTTGGGTTGTGTTCTACATTTGGTTGGTCCCTTGGTTGACATGTATGCTAGCCAATGATACTGCCAGAGTTCAGACACATGTTGTTGATCAACGTCCACATAATTTCAGCTGTCTAGGTCCAAGGGACATGGGACATCGTGAGTGCCTGCCTGCCTGCTACTTGGAGAGTTTGCCTGTTATCATAGAGCTTCTTTAAGTTCTTAAACTATTTATTGACTAGAGCAAGCGAACTGCCAATCTGCTTGGTCAGTTTGTTACCAATTGCAATCAGCATGAACATGTTCGATGTAGAGCATCAAATTCTCTGGAATTCAGTACGTTCTATGCTGCAACTTGTTTTAGTTCAAAGTGCAAATTTTCCTCAGTCGAATCTGATTTTACTCTAAGTGCAAGTTATTTGTTGAGGCACTGGAGCAATGCTGCTCTCCGAGGCAGCCACATAAGTTCATGGGTATGCCTATTAGGTATTCTGGCTGAACAAAAGCATGATTGTTATTCTTTTACGTTCAGTGCTCTAGTACATATGGTCACATGCCATTTCATGCTACAAGTATCCAATTGTCATTTGTGATAACATGCATTCTTTTTTGAAGATTTTCAATATGGACATGTGATTTGTGGCAATGATATTTGCCATGCAATTAATTTTGTACTTCCACAAATCATTTACTACTTAATTAACAAGTTCCCTGAATTCTTCCTGCAGCTGGATCTCATAAAAGTCATTGCTTCTCAAAGGCCTGGTATTACAGCAACAAGCATTGTACAGAGAATAAACGTTGTATTTGGAGATGCTAATGAAGCAACGAAATCATCCCAGGTTGGATACCTACATTACCTACATATATTTGCGACACCAATTTAATGAAGTGCTGCAATTTTGCTGAAAGAAAGTTTACCTTCTTTTTTTTGTTGTTGTGTAACTTGCATTAAATATCCATGCCAGGATCTTGATGCAATGGAAGGTGCGCAGCTGGGGCTGGAAGCAGTTGTTATTTCTATATTCGATGGCTCATCTGATTATTCAAAGATTGACCAGGACACAAAATTCCAAATTCACAGGATCTTTGAAGGTTTCAGCTGCCTTTAAACTTTAATTTAGGTCTGCCGTTGGATACTTGGATATACAATGTTCTTACTTTCATTTGCTTATGACCAGGCTTACTTCAGCAGCTTCTTTCTTTAAAGTGGTCACAACCAACTCTTGCTGTTATTCATGGTCACTATTTGGATTCTTTGGGTCCTTTCTTGAGACATTATCCAGATGCAGTTGCCAGTATTGTGAATAAGCTTTTTGAACTATTAACATCTCTCCCTATCACAATTCAGGTACATTTTCTAGGCTGCAGCAAAATAGCTAAGTAATACACATTAACTACCCTGATGTTACGATATGGCAAATCAGGGACTTTGAATCCTTTCACTCCAATTCAATACTGTGGAAGACTTCACAGAAATGAATATAGATGTGGACTTTCATGTCGACTTTTCACGCATTTTATTTCTTTCCTGCCGCTTGTCAATTGCTATGTTTTAGGTTACCTGGTAATTAATAACATGTTACATATTTACATTTTTGTGTCATTTTTTCTGTATAATAGGACCCTTCAAATAATTTCCGCCAAGCTAGGCTGCAGATTTGCTCATCATTCATTCGTATATCAAGAGCTGCTGATAAAGCACTTCTGCCTCACATGAAGGTCAGGATTTGCCCCTAATTGTTTTTGCCATCTGATCTTACATTGAGCTACATTTTAGTTGTATGGTAGACAACTTGCCAGTCGTCCAGCGCAGTTGTGTTTTTGGACTTCTATTGTGAGGTAGTAGTTGCAAGGAGAAAAAGGATCTTCATGATATTTTAATTGCAAAATGAGGGAAATTTACCTGGGAAGTACATTGTTCTTATTTACGGTCTTGGGTTGCACATGCTTTCAAGTCTTATCAATACACAGTTATTATTACTTGATAAAGAGTCAGTTTTGTGAATACAATTCTGTGTTGCAAATTCAGTGTTGCATCATACATCATAATCCCGGACACCTAGGATACAAATAGCTGTAGTACGTAGATGATTTTCCACTTTTCTTGTACTAATTATCCTAGTAAGAATTTATTATGGATCAAAGAAGATACTCTTTTCTAGTGGTTAATAACTTAATATCGATAAGTAGAAGAATGAATTATAATCCATCAGTGCCATACTAAGATTCGATTAATTTAGTTTTGTTAAAATTTTTAGTGTGATCTTGTTGACATGACTATCTATTTCCACTTTTGGCGTAGTGTAACAGTATGAATTTCTTTATGACCATTGTAAAGACATATAAGTGCAAGCAGATCATTTACATCAAAATACATTAGTTACATAGAGCAGTGACAACTTGAAGAATGGTGCATTGAGGCAGTGTCCTGGGCATTGGGCCGAGAGACTAAGGCCCATTAGCAGCTCAGTACCAGGCGAGTTAAAGATTAGATCTAGTCCTTACTTAGGGGCCAAGTTATTCCATCTATATAAGGATGGGATTGATTCTATTATCATTAAGCAATGAATCAGAATTAGTCTAATCTCTCCCCTAATGTTCTTCTCCCCAACCTAAGTCTATATCCCTTACTTAGCAGCCAATGCTGCCTGGTTACCTTCCTGGCAGTGATTATCCCATCGTGGCCTCGGGTTGTGACAACTTGGTATCACAGCCACTCCCCATGGCTTCCGATACCGAGTGAGTTCTTTGTGGTATCCGGTGGATGAGGAGCTACTCCACGAGTTGTTTGATGGCTATGGAGCAGAAAAGAAGATCCACATACTCCAGACGGGAACACATGAGGAGGCCTCTGTTCGGTGCTTGTTAGGTTCATAGTACAAAATAGTCAGACCGGTTCTTGAACAGGCTAGACTGTCACCAGTCTGACTAGTGGATTGCTAGTTAAACTGTGGTTCATACAAGCTTTAAATATATTCGTGTATGAGAGTAACTAGCCTACCGTACACCATTTTAATGATATATGTCCCACACGCCTCATGCATGAGCCTGCGCATGGCTGCCACATGCGTTGGCCTGGCTGGCACTTCAGGTGGCTGGGTGGTCTGTTCCTGCTGCTTTGGGCCATATCAGGCTGCATGTCTCTCTGGGATGCACACCAGCGGCCTGCCAATGGAGGGATGAGATGAGCTTCATGATACATTCATAGTGGTGGCACCCTAAAACCTCAGAAACCTCAGTGTTACCTTCAAGGTATAACGAATTCACGATACCCTCATGAAACTCGGTGAAACCATGAGGTATCATCTGTATTGCATAGAGGTATCATTTAGTATCATTGGTGTATCGCCTATGAACGAGTATTACCAGGTGTTTCAAATTGAAAAGGAAAAAACAGGGAAAAAAAATCTGGCATTGTACCCTGACGCTCCTCCAGCGTGCTGTTTGGCTAGTGGCCACTCACTTTGCCACACTCCGAGTCTCCATCTGGCAACACTGATGGTTGTCATGTGCCCTTGCTCCACCCAGCGACCGCCCTGCCTCCATGCGTGGTGCATGCTGCTCTGCACGAGTGTTGCGCACAAGCACCAGCAGCAAGCTGCATTCCTCTCCCTCCTGTTCTGATGGTGCCATAGAAAGATGTTTGTGTCTCACGGTTTCCCGCTGATCTTGATTTCTCCAAGCGAAGATACTAACTGTTTCTCTAGTTGGTGGTCCGAGGCAGTAAGAGCTGTTGATAAGGAATCAAAGAGACGGCTCAATTCACTCATTATTCTTGTTGCTTCAGAAATATGGAAGCATAGAAATGATTGTGTTTAATGGGGTTAATCCTAGTGTTGTGTCTATCATCCAAATGGTAGTTAATAAGTGTGGTCTTTGGTGCGTGTTGTGGCTATCATCCAAATGGTAGTTCATGAGTGTGGTCTTTGGTGCATGGCTGGAGCTTCTAAGTTCAGTGAGCTTCTAAGTTCACTCCGGTTGCGTAAGGTTGTGTTAACTTAGTTTTGTTTAAGTGTAGGACTTGAATGTTTGGGGTGAGTGGGGGTGTTTCAGCTTCCCTCGTGTGTTTTCTTCTCTCTTAATGAAATGATACACATCCCTCATGCGTATTCAAGAAAAAAAACTCAAAAGGGAGATAAATAGAGAGGGAGGTAGATTTATGGATTATATGGTGTAGAGCTCTGTGTTGATAATATGATATGTGGTAGTATTTCTGAGTTCTGATTTAGTATTCGTATGTAAATATAACAAGCTGACCTAGCTAGGTGGTACCCGAGGCAGAGATTGTGCTCTGCCGATTAGAGATTGAACCCCCTGCATGACCCTTTATTCATGCCCATTTCATTAATGGTTTGACTATGCGGGCCTTTAGTGGTCCATGTGTTCCACTCCTATGCTTGAGCTGCTTGCTTAGAATTTCCTGGTTAACTGGTTTTCATGTGGAATTGTCCAGTTCCATTGTTTTTTTACTGGTGGCATGTCTTTGAAGCAAATTGAGCTGTTTGAGGTTTCTGTTTGAGGCTGTCTGATTTTTCTTACTAGGGCTGGGTCAAGGTAAACTAGCCTAAAGATAGCAACTCGAGGCTCGAGGGATTTGTGACAGATGATACCGGCTAGTCCCTGAGAACCTACTCTAATGTTTCCATTTTCCAATTAATCTTAGTAACACTTTGAATAAATAAGATCCTATCTGAAATCCAATGTTTATCAAGGCTTTAGGCACAAATCATATGCAAATTGAGCTGTTTGAGGTTTCTGTTTGAGGCTGTCTGATTTTTCTTACTAGGGCTGGGTCAAGATAAACTAGCCTAAAGATAGCAACTCGAGGCTCGAGGGATTTGTGACAGATGATACCGGCAAGTCCCTGAGAACCTAATCTAATGTTTCCATTTTCCAATTAATCTTAGTAACACTTTGAATAAATAAGATCCTATCCGAAATCCAATGTTTATCAAGGCTTTAGGCACAAATCATATGCAGACCAGCAGCTATAATCTAATCAGCGATTAGGAGGCCTAGACGACGTTAGGTGGTGCGCCCTTTAGAACATTGATCCTATCAAATCAGTGTTGACTGTACTTGATAGCTTAATCTGCAGCTAGATATTAGCTAATAGATCCTATCCTTTCTCTAGCTTGTTACAACCCTAGTGTGCCATCTGGGCTCTAATGGAATGTATGTCTATTGCTGGCTGCAAGCTATAGAATGTACATGTCAGTAGTTTATCCAATTACGATCCCACTGAACTACATGACATTTTTTAAAATAGTCATTGCATAAGTTGATCTACAAAGATTTATTGCTACAATTCTACTATTTCTGTTAACAAGGTAAGAAATGTGTATGCCGATGAACTAAGGAAATCAGTATGGCCAGTCTTCAATGTAGGGTAGCAAATATGTACATGAACAAAGTAAGAAATGCCGTGTGCTATCGAGATTGTCTTGATTTATTTTGTTCTGCATATTTTTGCATTCTATAGTCCTGCTCACCAAGTCACCATAGCATCTATTCTCTTGTGGTCGTTGACAATGATTACCAATTATGCAGAACATTGCTGATACAATGGCTTATCTTCAAGGAGAGGGTCGCTTACTACGTGCTGAGCATAACCACCTATGCGAAGCGTTTCTTGTCATGGCATCCTCTGCAGGGTATTTGGTTTCCGCACCTTTTCAGATTTATGTCCAACATTATGGTATTGTGGTCAATATGGGTTCCATCATATGTTTGGATCTTCTACCTTATTTATAGGGTTCAACAGCAACAGGAAGTCCTGGCTTGGTTACTAGAACCTATTAACAAAATGTGGACGCAAGTGGAATGGCAAACTGCATACTTGTCTGACCCATCTGGCTTGACACACATGTTTGCTGACAGCCAATTTATGTGGTCAATTTATCACAACATTACATTATTTGAGAAGGCACTCAAGAGGGGTGGGTCCAAAAAATCTGCAGCAGCTCCACAAGCACTGGCCACAACAGTGGTAACCGGTAATCTGCATCCAATGTGTTCACATCTACCATGGATTCTGCCCCCTCTGTTAAGGGTAATTTGACACTTCTTTCTTTCCAACACATCATTCTTTTTTTGATGTAATTACTATGTATTGGCTAAGCTGATAGTAACTATAGTTTTGATTTCACTATTTTTCCCCTTCTTCCTAATCTTCAGCTGTTGCGATGCATACATGCGCTTTGGGCCGAGCCCTTTTCTCAGTCTCTGGCAGGAGAAGTCAAAGCGGCAAAAAGCATGACTGTGGCGGAGCAGACCAGCCTTCTTGGGGAGACAAATAAACTCACCAAAGGCCAGGTTACATCTGCTGATGGATTGTTGGATGTTCAAAGGGAGGGGGAGTCTAAGGAAAACACCATAAGGAACTGGTTACGTGGGATCCGTGATAGTGGGTAAAAATTTAACCTAAGCATCTGGTCTTTCATATGATCAAATTTCTAATTCCTATTGATAGTTATACTGGCTATAATATCAAATAGCCCAGGTGAATTCACGGGATTAACATTTCTGATATCCCTTAAAATATGAGAATGGTTGAGCTACATTTATCTGGAAAATTTGCATCTTACACTAAGACCCATTTGTCCTGAAATCTGTCTTTGACCCATCTGAACATATCATACTGCAGGTACAATGTTATAGGACTATCGGCTAGTCTTGGGGATCCATTTTTCCGATGCATAGAGGGTTCCTCCATCACCCCTGCTCTTATGGAGAATGTGCAAGCTATGGAATTTCGGCATTTGCGCCAACTTATCCACCTTGTTATTATTCCTTTGGTTAAATATTGCCCTCCTGAACTGTGGCAGATGTGGATATCGAACCTTTTACAGCCATTATTTGTCCATTGTCAGCAAGCTCTTGATTTCTCTTGGTCCAGTCTTCTTCGTGAGGGCCGGGCCAAGGTTCCTGATAATTTTGGTAATCTTTCTGGGTCAGATCTGAAGGTGGAGGTAATGGAAGAGAAATTGCTTAGAGACTTAACTCGCGAAGTATGTTCCGTTCTTTGGGTTTTAGCATCACCAGGCTTGAATAGTGGTCTTCCATCCTTAGAACAACTTGGACCTGCCAACCGGATTAATTCTTCTCTTAAGGATCTGGAGTCGTTTGCTTCCAGCTCTATCACTGGGTAATACAAAAATTTCTAGCCAGCTGTGTGCTACCTCTCACCTCAACAAAAGACTGATTTGCTATCCTTTTGCAGATTTCTCATGCTTAATGTCTCCACTGCTGTTCCTGCATTGAGGATAACTGTTGAAGTGTTCAGTTGGACAGATAGCGAAGCAGTCACAAAAATTATTCCTTTTTGTGGTGCATTGATTCACCTTGCTGTTGCAACAAATCGGGCTGAGTTGAGTCAGTTTGTTGCGAAGGATCTATTTTCTTCTATATTACAGGGCTTATCTGTTGAGTTGAATTCAATTACGAGTTCAGAACTTGTTGGACTTTGTCGAGAAATATATGTCTATCTCTCAGATAGAGATCCCGCACCTAGACAGGTATTTTTGAGATATATAATTGGGCAAAAATAACTACTGTATGAAAATGTGATTTAAATATCTAGATTTCACATAATTGGCTTTGTCTGCAACACTTGTGCTGTTACCTTTTTGAATTTCAAGCTATCCATCTGTTTTTACAGGAATATTTATTACCACATTGAAATCTACAGTTACTTGCTTATACAATAAAATAATTACACCGCCTATACAGTGGCTTGTATAGAAAATTTGAGCACCGGGACTAACATGAAGTGCTTTGCTTGTAGGTTCTTTTGTCCCTCCCACAAATGAAGCAGGAAGATTTGCTAGCTTTTGATGAGTCTTTGAGCAAAACTGCAAGTCCAAAAGATCAAAAGCTACTTATGCGAAGCTTACTTCTGCTTGCTTCAGGGAACAAATTGAGAGCTCTTGTTGGTCAAAAGGCTACTAATGTTATTACCAACGTTACAAGTGAGAACTGACTTGCATTTCTTTGATGTTAATATGTTTATTCTATTATTGTGTAATGAATGAACACAACATTGTTTTAATGAATGGGAATAAGTACATTAGGTGAAAAATTGAATCATTTTTCTTGGTAGTTGCGTTTGTTTCATACTCTGCCGCTACTCAAGGATTTTTAAACTGAGTAAAGTGGAGATCATCCTGCTTGTACTGTTTCCATTTTTCTACCAACTAGATTCTTCTATTAACTAATTGTGCATACTTTTGTGGCCTCCTTCTAACTTTTGATAATTCCATTGCCAGCCTTTTTTGTTATTCCATGCAGATTGAGCACTTGTTTAGTTATCATATACTCAGAGCTAGTTTTGAATATGGATTATTCTACTCTGTTAACAAACATTGCTTTCTCTGATGTACAGCTCGAAACCGTAGCTCTGCTGCACGCCATGGACTGAGCGCTGAGGAAGATGATCACATTGGATTAGCTGCACTATCATAGAACTGACCAGCTAAAGTTGTTTTCTGTACAGAAGGGGAATACGACCCTATAGATTGGTAATGTGGTGGCAAATTTAAAGGCGGATATCATATCCTTGCAGCATTGTCTAATAGGAACGTATGCATATGGTTGAGTTTATACACAAGGTGCCATCATGAGCAAAAGAAAAGAAAAAACTTGATTACGGCTTCTTTCCCCATAACATTGTATCTGCCCTTGTGCATAGCGCTTCCATGCAATATGTGCAGAACGTTGTTTGTGTGAGCGTGGTTTAGGAGCCGTGGAATGTACATGTATTACTGATTTGCTCCTACCGACCATGTTTTGCCGTGGTTTAAAGAAGGAATTGCCTCAATTAGATTTGATCCTTTAAATTGATTTCTAATACCAATCATATTTGAGTTCAGATTTTGTTTGATTGACCTTTTTCTTTTACCCCCAAAAATCTTAAGCGATTCTGAGTATAATATGCTAGCGGGGTCGTACCTTACTGTAGGGCTGTCAAAAAAGCCTCGCGAGCTGCCCGAGCTTCCAGGCTCAATTCGAGCTCTACTCAAATACTGAACAAACCAAGCTTAAGTCTAGGTTGAGGCTCGCAAGCCTAGTGAGCTCGAGCTCGAATAGGTTAGGTTGAGGCTCGCAAGCCTAGTGAGCTCGAGCTCGAATAGCTCGGTAGGGTTTGATTAGCATAAGATGTATTACACGTAGGAAAATACTCTTGATGGATCAATGTATACTTGCCACCTTGCTTGGCCTGCTCAAGTCTTGAGACCATCATCAATGCTTCTTACTAGAGCTATTATCTGGCTGCTAGTAATGATACTATTACTCCTAGTAGATATAGTAGCTAGCTTTTGTTAATTCTAACATTACAAACCATGATTCATGAGGGTAACTGTAAAGGCTTCATTCAATACAAGTAGTACCCATCATTGATATCACTTATAAAAGAGTAAGTTTTTTGGAGTTCCACCAAATCAAACTATCAAGTTCGAGTAGGCTCGAAGCTCGATCGAGCTCGAACTCAAGCTCACTCTCAAGCTCGATCAATAATCAGTCTCGGCTCGAGCTCAGCTCGAGTTTATGGCGAGGTCGAGCCTACATACCCAAGCTCGCTCGAGCTCAGCTCGTGAGAGCCATATCTTACTGCCAGCTCTGATACAATACTGCCTGTTGACCGTGACCACATGAGATGATAAAATATGCGTCCCGTAAATTATTTGAAATCATCCATTTGTTTTTATAATCCAGCACATACTCGCTGATTAGCTGGTGTAACTATATAATGATCATTGCTTTTGATGGCAACTTAGTTCGTGCATGTGGCGCTGGCGCGTGTGGTGGCCATGCGCGGCGACCGGTCGATTCCATTTGAGCTCCGTATGTGCTGGATTTATATAGTTACCCCAGCGAGTTCATGCGTGTAAAGGTTACCACTACTGCTCGCCCGTCAAGAAAAATTGTTACTAGATAGTATATGGTCTTTGTGATGGGCTGCAAATGACTAATAATATTGGCATGCGAGGCCTCAGGTTACTTTCAAGTTAAAATCAGGATTCTAGCTTCCTGTGGGCCCTCGTTCTGCGACGTTGTTCCATGGGTTGATCTGACTAACTAACTAAGTCGATAAAATCTCGGGACTTGAACCGATGTACTGATCACCGAGTCGTAGTAGTATATGAAAAAGCTCACCACGTTGAAAAGGTCCAAACAATCTCTTCTTCCTATCGTGCGGAAGAAGAGTTTGACCGAAGCTAGTTGCGGCCGAGAATTACCTGTAGCATGTAGGAGACCCCTACACTCGCTGACCCGTTCTACTGCCAGCCATTGCTCCCAACCTCCCAGCTCCTCTTGCATTGGCTTTAATTTGCAGAACACAACTGGAAGAGAGGAAGAGGATAGGAAGGCCAGAAGAATTGGACCAAATTGAATCGCCGCCCTGCCCGTCAGACGAGGTAATTTTGCGCAAAATTCATTCACCCATGTTTGGATTTGAATCCGTCGTCGTCTTTCCTCCTCTCTTACAATCTGCGCGTGCTATTCGACGCACTACACATACAGCTTAGCTCGATCTTGTCGAGGAGATGCTTACAACCTGTTGCTTAGAACTGTTAGATCGATCCAATCTTTGGATCATTTTGCATTATCTGACGAAGAGGCTTTGTCATTAAAAGGATTAGTTCGCACGTGTTAGACGCTGGCTAAAGCTGTCGAATTATACATCCGTACTGTAATAGTATATTGATACGGCCTTGTTCAGAATACTTATTAATACGTGAGCTGAACTACATTATGTGATAATAATCGTTTAGAAAAGTTGTGCTCTAGACAGCCCGAATACTAAGATTTAGCCAAGCTAAATTTTCTCCGAAAAGCCATCTAGGCAAGATCACCTCCAAAAGGGCAGAAACACATTGACCATTTGTGCTTCCAATTAATATCCCTGGTCTTCGCCTTTAGCCAGATCCCACAGCTTTTTAGTGTACTCAGTGGAGCATGAGGCTCATTGTAATATGACCCAGCAGAACTGCCAGGAGGCCAGCCAAGTGTCATTATTCCTATACAAGTTACACAAACAAGTGTATGTGATTATCTCTGATCATGGATCCAGAGCAGAAGCAGTTGAGGCAGAGACAGATTGCTTAATTTACCTCAGTACTAGTGCTCCTTGATTAGGGTAAGATAAATAAGAGCAATTAAATCGGATAAATGTTTCACTATCAGTTACTTTTTTCTAAAAACTTAATGTACCATAACTAATCCTGTATAGCAGTTATTATCTAAATTCGTATTGATATTTGCAGTTCGCAATAAGAGCCATTTTGCAGTCCTTGACCGTAAAACAGTTTATTGCAAGAAACAGGCATACAACTGTGCCAATTCAGTACAGGCAATATGAAAGCAAACTAACATTTGTTCACTATTGACTTTTTTTTTTTGGTGTGACAGACAACCAATATATAAATATTTATTGTTGCTTGGTCTTTATATGCAAAATGAACTAACCATGGTTGTACAAAACTCTCGGTTTAATTTTAGGGACAAACATTGTCTCAGAGAGGGTAAAAGTTAGATCGATACCGCTGGATTTTTACTTATTTAGTACCGTGAAAATTCATAATTAGGATTTGCGACATCGAAATTGTGCTCCATTTACTCATGTACGGTTCCCCCGTGGGAAGCAAAGCAGAGGAGTGGCGAGGTCTATGGAAGACTCCAGAGGATATATAGGACCTAATGGTGTAATTTTCTTTGATGCTCTTCCATGTCAGATACAACGTGAGTTCCTCATGTTCACGCATCCACGGCCAACTCGCGCTCCCATCCTCGTCTCGTCCTCTCCCCTCCTGGAAGCTTCCACATCGACTTGTGACGCCGCCGCGACGCGAGGTTCGGGGTCGGGGCCGTGGGGGTTGTTCCTTATCTTCGAGAGCCGTCTCTTCGACTCGTCCGGTGTCTCTGTCCGGCGGTGATGCGCCTGGCCCGTCCGCTGTGGACAACAGGTGTGATTTATCCTGTGGTGTTAGCTCCCTGTTGCTCAAGGTTTTGCTCCTTTGTAAGTTCTTAAGGATGGTTTGGTGCGTGGAATTGGCGAATGACCAAGAATTTATATAAAGATTTGATAGAATATCAAATAATTTTATTGTATTTCTCTCTTCAGGGTCTATTTCTTACTAAACTCAAGACTGATCATAAAGCATAGTAAAACATTATGTCAAAATCATTGTAATTACTAGATTTCAGTGGCTGAGCTCAGAAAAATTTATGGAGATACTGAAATGTGGAAACCGGGCATAGCTTTAGATCTACTACTATCGGAGTAGTTTGGCACAAAATCCGAGCTTCTTTTGCTGAATTGATACATAGTTTAATTTTCATTTGCAGTGTTATTTTCTCATACATTTGTGCTATCGGGTAGTTGGTTGATTGTCTGTTCTGTATGTTCAGCAGGTTGATACTACCAGAGGATGAGTATCACAAAAGAGCAGATGGAACAATACATGACCCGCTTGAAAAACTTGAGGTAATAGATCCTATATGTCGTAGTCATCAATTTCTTGCTCCTAATAGAAGCTTCACTACAAACTTATCACTTAAAATCGACATCTCTGGCTTATTTGTCTTTTGTAACTCTACTTTAGGAATATGGTGACTCTCTTGTGATGGTTGGCTTTGACATAGACTCGCGGTTAGTTGCAATGAAGTGTCATGTGATTCCTTGCTGCCATATGTGTTACCAATGAACTAGATTACTCAATAATGTCCCTTACTTTTCCATTGACATTTCAGAACCAAGTATTAACACTGAGGCTAGGAGAATTGGGGACATGTTCTAAACAAGCAAACACCAAACAGACAAATTTGGCTTTCTTCACCTTTGAGGTATGAGATTATGATACCATTTACCATTACCTTATTTAGATGCTTGATTGTATGCATCGTGTGCCTGATCCGATACCTCTTTCTTTCTTCGTTTTTAAGCTATCTGAAAGCGTATCACCATCTTATTGGTCAATTATGCTATTCTTCTATTAAAACTCAGTATTATGCTACATAGATATGGTTCAAATTAGTTTCAGGATATATTGACTAGTAATTTGGAACATCCAGATTTGTAAGCATAGGGCTGGGAAACGTAAAACTACTTTACAAGCTTGGTTGGTTGCTTTAAATATGCTAATCTTCTTCTGTTCATAGTTGAATGAGCCAATTTCAAATGAAACTCTTTAGCACACATGTTCTTATCGTTAGCTTAATTCTGAAATTGCTTCTAAACTATTAACAAAATGATAATTCATCAAATCGAGTAAATTTTGAACAAAACTTATTAAAACTCAACTTTACTCTACAGCCAGCCCTACATAAGAATTCCTGGTTTTTCTCCAATCTGCAGTTGTAACACATGTTGATTCTTCATATTAAAGAGGCTGTCTACTATTGTTCGCAGTGGGCCTTCTAGGTTCGATTGGGATGCATCGACAAATGGTTGGATATACAGGCGGACAGGAGCTAATCTTGTTCAGCTTCTGGTGAAAGAGATTGGTGAGCTCTGTGGTACTCCAGTAGAACTTTCATAACAGATAAGATAAGTTGGATGGTGCATATGACTCCTGTGTCAAGCATGGAATCAGGTGACGCATGGTATGGTTAGTCCTATTGTGGAAACCAAAATTTTGTTGTACTAGACACGTCTGATCACTGCTTGGAATAAATCTGTCCTTTATAACCAGCACAAAATATATACCTTAGTTCTAAATAAAACTGTAGGGAGGTAGTGATTTGCACCCTACAGCGGATGGTGGCCACTATTTAGGTTAGTCCTATTGAGGATATAGTGACTGAGGGCATGGTCGAACCATAAAAACATTATTCTCTTACAACATGTATACCTAATAGCGGCCACTATTGAGAATTGATGAGGAGAAGAGATTGATTCTGGATGAAACCTAGAAAATCGAGTCGGGGAAACGGGCGTCCGTCCAGCCGGCCACCGTGCCACATCATTCACACCATGCCGCATCGTTGACGGCACTGATCAATCCTGCCCATCCCCTCCGGACGGCAAAGACTGCGCATGGCGTGCAGATCGACCCCGACCATTCCGATCCCAATCCCATCCAGCTGGCGCAGATCGATCCAACCATTCCAGGTATCCACCCATTCGATTCTCAATAGTGTCGATTGAATGGATCCATGACAGATTCCATCTTGCTGATTCCACATAGTTCAATAGAATCTTTGCGATTTTTCCTTGCATGCAGGACTGGCGGATTTGGCTGATTATGCACAACGACGGAAGCCACATCTGAAGACTTCTCCTCAGCTCCTCTAGGTTGTTTAAATTGTTGACAAGAATGGCATTTTTAAACTACGAGACCACCCCAAAGTAAGTTACTTTGCGTTACATTATACTCTGAAATTTAAGATTGAACTCAGCAAACATTTTCGTCGGAATAAACAGAAAACATAAACTTCTGCGGCCGCCAAGCTAATGAGTGTTCAAGAACTTTTAGGAAGTTGTTCAGTGGAAGGTTAACAAGAGTTACATACTTAAATAGAGTTATGTTTTGGCCGCTAATATGTCCTGACTCTGACTTATTTCATATAGCATTGTACATTTTTTTGAAATAATATAGGCTCTAGACTTAATCATGGTAAACTATCATAAGCATATACAGTGCCAAATTATGCAACCAAACTGAAATTATTCCTGATTGCAATATAAAACATCACCAGTGAACTGGACAGAATAAGGTTAAGGATGAAAGTGAAAATGCTTGAGTGCAATCTTGTAACAGTTTGTTTTCACCGGATAAAGTATGAAGTGCTTGGGTTTATGGGCATTTCTTCGTCCTTCCTTGTATACTCGGTGCTGTGCTCGATTTCAAAGTTACCGGTTGATGGTCCACTGAGATAGCTGTGCTCAGTTTCTGGATTACTGATTGATGGTCCATTGAGCAAGCTCTCTATCTCAGTATCACGCTGTATCCAAGGGTGTTTTGAAAGTTTTCGTAGTCTGCTAAGCTCCTCAGATACTTCTTTCATTGATGGCCTATTGTCACTGCACATGTCTAAGCATTTCTTAGCTATGTCTGCAAGCCCACTGAGAAGTTCCATGCTCTCATGATCTTTAATTTGACTGTCCAACATTGCCTCGAGATTATTCTCCTTCATTGCCAGTAGGAAACTTGCTGACAAGCTTTTCTGAATCTCAGGACCTTCAAATTTTACAGGTGTCTGCCCAGTGAGGACCTCCAAGAGGACCACACCAAAGCTGTAAACATCGCTCTTGTCTGTCAATCTGCATGTTTGCAGATATTCAGGATCTAGATAGCCACATGTTCCTCGAACCATTGTCACAAATTGGTCTTCATCATTTGGTGCTAATATGGAGGCTCCAAAATCTGATACCTTTGCCATGTAATTCTCATCAAGAAGGATGTTAGAGGTTTTCACGTCACCATGCAGAATTGGTGGGTTTGCATAGGAATGTAAAAAGGCAAGCCCTTCAGCTGCCTCATTAACAATTCGTAGGAGAGAACTAAAAGGGATAAGAAATGTGCGGTTCTTGCCATGAATAAGATCAAATAATGTTCCATTTGGGATGAACTCGTACACTAGCATTGGGACATCCACCTCAAGGCAGCAACCCAGTAGCTTAACAACGTTCTTGTGGTTGATCTGTGAAAGGATTAACATTTCTTTACCAAATTCCTTCTTATGCCTATCATCAATCAATGCACATTTTTTAATTGCCACTGTAATATTATCCTTAGTTATTCCCTTGTACACGGTGCCATGTCCTCCATGTCCAAGAATCTGGCTTTTCTCAAACTTGTTTGTTGCCTGTTCTAGTTCTGCTTGAGTGAACACCTTAAATGCAAGTCCCTGGTCTGATTTCATCTTATCAAATAATATCAGCCCTCCATGTTGCTGAAAATATTTTTTCTTGACATCCGTAAGCTTTCTTCGCTCAAACATTATACGCACGAAGAAGATGACAATCACTATAACAATGGAGCCAATGCAGACACCTGCATAAATTTGTATCAAATTGCTGTGTTAAAATTAACCTCACACATTTGTACTAACAAAAGCGTATCAAATTACTCATCGTGGTGATGATACAACATAATCATTTACCAATAATGCACTGCTGTCTTCAGAGATTTAAATTTCGTTATTTTTGCTGGTTTTATTAATTTAATTTAATACTTTCTCATCTTCTTATGTAAAATTCCTAGAAATACACCAATTGCATGGCCATGCCACAGTATGCTCGCCTGTTCTGTGCATGGTTTGCGTTTATTCACGGATGTATTTGTAATGATATTGTGCACATCAGCATTTGTACCTTTTGAGTAAGAGATTCCTTTACATTATGCTGACTACTAAACTTATGAATTAGCTTGCTGAAATATACTAGAGTTGCATGTACAGATGCAATTTGTGTATTTGACAGAAGAGTTTAGCAAGCTCCTATCTTTGAGCTCTTTACCGATGATCAGGTTGATGTCTGGGTTACATGAGCTTGAATCATTTGCCAACTTTCTTCCGGGAGGGCAAGAACAATGGTACCCTCCTATTGTGTTGCGACAAGTTGCACCCTTTGGGCATGGGCCTGTATTTTGGTCACATTCATTGAAATCTGCATTGCAAAAATGAACATATTATGTGGTTCAAGTCAAGCTAATAAGATTGAAGATTACTGTATCAAGCAAACATGAAAATACTATGTTGTAGAGGGAAATGAAACAGCCCTGCTAGAGAATAGGCAAGAAAAGCATTTGTCTACCAATACTTTTTTTGTTTAAATTTCAAAAGAAATGGAAGTGGTGAATATATATGGGTCTTATACTCTTATGTTCTCCACTGGATTAGCAAAAGTAAAAACAAAAAGGTGGTAAATTTGTTTATTCTTCTCTTGATTCGTTTTAAATTATTGCATACTGAAAGATTTTTTTTCTCAACTAATTATACCTGTGCATCCATCGCGCAGGTAAGGGTTCCCCTGATACCCATTGGTGCAGTTGCATAGATACCCAGGGCCATTCTTTGAATCCACACAGATGCTGTTTACGCTCTGGCATGCATAAGAAGTCATGTTTTGTGCCACAACGCACGACACATTTCCAATTGCCCAGTCCAATACTAGCGGCTGCCGCCCCTTGTAGGTATTGTTGAACTTGTTAGTAGTTATGTACTCTGTGTTAAAACTAAACGAGTCTGTTTCAACCAGAGCCGCGTAGCTGCATGGGTTGAACCGCCAACTATCTGAATCATTGTATACAATGTACATAGCAACATCGTAGCGAGTTAAGCCTTTTGGTATGGTATTCTGGCAGCAGCCTACTCCAGCACATGAGCCATTTGTCAGGGCTTCTGTGCTCCCACACACCGATGCACATGCCGTCGTATACCCTGTCCTGTTATAGCTGTTGTAAATATATGAAATCGTGTTACAACCAATCACTATGAACTTGTTATGTACATCGGAGAAGCGGTACGGAGTTGTTGTGAAGTCAAGCCACCATGTGTTTGGCTCCATTGATTTTGTGCTATAATTGTAGCAATTTGTTGACAGGTAGTTCAATGCCCGACTTTGACCATGAAGCAGTGAAATATTTAGGAACTCAACATTAGTATGAAATGGCTTCATAGATCCATCAGCAGTCTTGTTGCAAGATAATTCGAAGCCTGGTTCAATAGCACAACCTGCACCGATGCCAAACGGGTATGGGATCTCCACATCACCGCAAATCGTCTGGCATCTAGAGGCAGGCTGAGCTGATGTAGATATCAGATGTACCATGATTGCGATGCTGAACAGTAGAACTAAAGCCATATCAACCCTCTGAAACTGGTCTTTCCAACGTAATTTATGTGCTGCACTTAAGGGAAAAAAGGAAAATATATGAGCAAAGTTGGAATAAGATTAAATATTTGCCTATGCTTTATAAAATAAGTTTACTTGTTAACCGCACTAACAAAAGTAGAAACGTTTTTAACTACTTGATGTATGTCAAAGCTGTCAACATTACTAATGTTGACGAGGGCCTTTATTGTGGCAGAAGCAGCATGTGCAGCGCAGCATACACGTCAGTCTACTAACTTGAAACTGGTTAAGCAGATTATAAATTTGTAATTGGTTTCGTTAGCATGTTAGTCTTAACAGGTGCCTTCGCATCTAGTACTGTTCTAATAGAATAAATGTCTACCCCCATCTTGAGCTGTTCACACCAAAGAAGAGTTTTTGTACAACCATGGTTGTTTTATTATTTTGCATATATGACCAAACAAAATCTGCTCTAAGATAGCGTGTGCTGTATTGGCTTGGTTGTACTAGTTCTGCCTGTATTGCTAGTGATATTAGTAAAACGATATTTTTCTTGAGCGCATTAGAACAATATTTGCTACTCCAGTCTGCTTTTATGCTATTCTTTTAAGGGAGAATTGGTGCTACACTCCTACTTGCTCATGGTCACAGGTAAGGCACTTTTTGTTGTAATTTGTGTTCTGATCTGTTTTCACTTTTCATTTAGCTAAACTATTTCTTCTCATAGATACTCGGAGTGACACATCCTGGACAGCTGTTCCAGATTAATGGTGAAAGACTCTGGGGTACTGGGATCTAACTAAGACAAGTGATGCTTCAAGAGAACTTACCAGTGGCCATTGGCCAGGGAGATTTTGAAGCTGATACTGTCAGGTAGATATTAGGGGCCTCCTTCCGAACATAGGAATTTCAGACGCATTTTCTAGGATTTTAACTGGACTTAGTTTAATTTGCCCGGAAATGGAGAAAAATCCCTGTGTTCCAGAGAAGGCCTGAGTCAGGAAAGCCAAAGTCGAATGCTGATTTCACCTAGTACTGTACCAAACAGTAGAATACCATGGAGTTGGGTTGCCTTGCTATTAGTTCAGGTGCCTTACTAATGATAGAGGGGCCAACTGCGAGTTCAATGGAAGTTACGAGCTTGATGGGATACAGAAACATGACTTGCTGTAACCTAATATACTCCTAATGCCATTCGATTTTCTGGGAGCCATACTGGTTGCTTTGTGTAAATGTATTACAGAAAAAATTAGTCTAAAGTGGATCTTTGTGCAGATACTTTTCAAAATATGTAATGATTTTAAGTAGTGAAAGTTGTTTAGTATGAACAATGCTTTCTCAAACATTGGTCAGCCTGCAGAAACATCTATATGCAGGTTTTGGACCTATAATTTTTATTTCCCTGTAGGCCGTTTACCCGACGATTATATCTCCATGTTGCAACTATTTTTTACCTTGGAAAATGTTGTTGACTTGCCGATCAGGATATGTTGTTGGTCTGAACAAATTAGCTTAATTGATTGTACCGGGCTGCAGAACAACGGTTTGATTGGCTTAATTATTTCGTTCGAAAGAAAAGCAACCAACAATGGTTTGATTACTGATTATACTGCAGAACAACCGACGAAACATACTGAGTCAACGCAGCATCAAACACATCATCCTCTTATGATCGCCTACATGGCTACTTCCCAAACCAAATTACGCCCAAATTGTTACCAACTGCCCAAGGCTTGCCGACATATTGCAGTATGTTCAGCTGATTGCATCGATGTAGCAGAATTCATGCAAGGTACGCATACAAGAACTCGACAATCCGACTTACAGATGATCTAGTAATGTTTCTAGCTGTAAATATGCAGACTGTGTAGGAGAAATTAAGGGGAATATCCAGAATCGACAAATCTAGAACAGAAATACCTTCTAGGATAATGGCGAGAGCGGAGATTTGATGATCCAATTCTGAATTCTTTGGTCACCTTCTATGTCCTGTCCGCCCCTACCTCTCCCCAGTCTCCAACCAGAGCAGCCGAGATGCACTCAAGTACTCAACTTGCGAGGGAGAGCTGGAGCCTAAGAGCAATGGCAGTGCCGCGACCTGGCTATACTGTAGTTAACTCATCAAGTCAAGGTCGTCTTTCTAACGTCGTCAGAGCAAACGGAGCTCGTGGGGTACGAGTGTGAAGAAAAGCGAGGTTGGTTTTCAGTTGCTGTCGTGTAACTACCTTGGTCAAACATTGGATACGGATTAACACGGCTGCGTTTATTTTAGGACGCAGGGAGTACGTCTTACATGTAAGTATGTCTAGCATTGAGGGGAATGAGTTGACTGGCACAGGACACTGGTTTCATGGATCAGCCATGCGTCTTCTCGTGGAGACAAAAGGATGAAGAATCATCGTAATGTAGTATTCCATCCGTCCTAAACTATAGAAGTTTTACATATCTACTGAGAAAAGCGTAAAAAAAATTCCTCTCTTCAGGGTCGATGGGGTGTGACTCCAGACTAATACCTCCATTATATATTCAGACTCTTGTAAAAAATTAACTTATTCTGGGATAGAAAAAATACTTATTAGGATGATAATAAAGCCAGGTAGTATGTATAGCTTACTGCAAAAAATTCTAAAGCTAAGTTATTATAGCAATAAAGTTTATTACGTTGTTATGATATGGGACGGAGATATAAAGGAAAATGAATTTCTAGTTTTTAATTCTTTAAGTGAAAAAACCAAAATAATTAATAATTATATTTTCTTGGGTAACTAGATGATAGTGGGCGCCCTAAGAATTATATTGTACGTTAGCGCTAGCCATGTCAACACAAACTATCTAACTGAGAACTCCAAATAGAAAAAGGCCCATTGTTCTCATTTCATTTGATCACTTAATCCCATAACTATTTATTAGCTCATTTCACCCACTAAACTACTAAAAATGGTTCGCTTTATCGATCAGTAGCATTTCTTTTCTTTGTTTCTCTTTATACAAGTCATATTTTTAGCTGAATTTTTTATTGCCATGGATAAACACCATTATCAAAGTCCTAAAATGTTTTCATAATTTTTCATGACTTTTTTTCTTGAAATTTAAGATCTCAATATTCAAATCAGTCTTATGTGCTTCCAACAAACGTAAATAGTGATATAAAAATTCAAAAAATGTTGAGAGGTAAGTTGTATTGCATCTATAAAATCCTACCCAATTTCATTGCAAAATATGAGAGGAAAAAAAGAGATACAATTAGGGGGTAAGGTAATCCATTTTCACATGTTCGGGGTGTAAAACAAGATGAAAAATAGTTTAGGGAGTTAAATGTTCCAGTAAAATAGTTTAGGGTTGTAAAATAGATTTGACACCATCACATGTAGGAACAATACAATTTTAGAGCAACGAACAAAAGAGATATCCAGTAGGATAGCCACCACTACCTTGCCAAA
This sequence comes from Oryza punctata, assembly GCA_000573905.2. Taxonomy (NCBI): domain Eukaryota; kingdom Viridiplantae; phylum Streptophyta; class Magnoliopsida; order Poales; family Poaceae; genus Oryza; species Oryza punctata. Next base: position 16,115,523 of record CM002488.2, read on the forward strand.
GTATGCTTGTCATCCATTCGATGGTGATGATAAAAAACACATGCCATAGAGGACCATAAATCACCGCAACAAATTTAGCCAACGGCCTAATTTCATAAAAAGAATAACGAAATACCTTCAAAGAAATGGTGTCATCATTTTTACCCCCTATCCTAATACAAGCTGTTTTTATCCTATCTGACATCTCATGTACAAAATCTGGTTTTAAGTCCTATGTGGCTGTGAGACCCATCTGATAGGCTCTATCTTCTCCATCCTCATCATCTTGTCTCCAGCTGCATGACAATTAAAATAAAGTTCTTAAAGGTGTCAATGATCTATAGCATCCTATGTGGTGAATATGTTTTCATGACAATTAAAATAACGTTCTTAAATGTGTCAATGATTTCGGAGAAATGCTGCTACATGAGGGGTTTTTTAGTTCAATACTTCAGTTTTAGATAATCTCTTGTGCAGGACTCGAACGAAAAGTTGCTTTTGTGCCTTGCTTGATTTGTTATCTGGAAGAGGAATACAACAGTAACTAACTCTATTACTTCATAACTTACTCACATTGGTATTGTGGAACCGCAGTCTGCAGATTAGCTTAATGCAAAGCATGAAGCATGACTGACCAACTATGAATATAGTGTATAGAGATGTCTAGTACTGGTGAAAAATGATAAATACTCTGAAACATATTTACCTTTTGAGTAAATTGTATCTACGGTACATAAACTGTAGGTGGGTGCCATCTAGTGTAAAAACTTGAAAAGTGAGCATATAGGTGCAATAACTTGGCTAATGCGTGCATTTGGTTAAAAGATCAATATTCCACATCATACTTTTTATCACATAAAAAAGCAGTCCATCTCGACAAGGATATATATGTATTATTATGTATTGCTTTTAATTTCTTAATTATAATAATAAAATCATCTATCAATTTGAAACTGAAAATATATGATTATCAAAAGTAAATGGATGCAAACTAACATAATTTTCGAGCGATTCGACTAATCAACTTGTTAATTGTCTCGGGAGACGAATATGGCAAAACATAAAATTGAAACCATGAACCAACGATCTAGCAATTAAACTTATAATACCAAGATAAATCAAATGTATGTATCAGTGTTTCTTGACTAAAATACACGTGATCGCCAAATTCATATACCAGTCTATAGTTCTTTGCCGTTACCCTAGATCGCACCTGCATCCTGCCAAGTTCCTGTACCGTGGGTACAATTTACTCTTATTTTTTCATATAGAGAAGAAAAATTAAACTTTGGTTGTTCTGTGGCCTTGTTGCAGATAATCATGATGGCAACATAGCAGATTCCATGTTAGTAGGGATAGTAGATTTTGTTGTTCCTGATTTTGTTTGGTTGTCTGATGTAATGTAATTCCAGAACACATTTTAGGATGGGGCAATTTCTTATTTGACCCTATTTTGAATTCGAACTACCAAATTACCTTACTTTTTCAGGTTTACTCATTTGAGCCTGTTTTTCAAAACTGAGGATCAGAGCTGACCTTATTCCGTTAAGGCTAGATAACGGTGTAAACTAAGAAGCAAAATGTCATTTTTGCCCTTACTCATTTAACCATGTTATGTTAAAGCTTTTTTTTCATGAGTCCTTTTTAAATATTTGTAATGAATTTGGCATAGCTTTGATAGATTTGAGATAAGTTTAAAATATTTGTCTTCAATTTGACAGATTTTTTTACAAAAAATTGACAGCATATTGTCCAATAGCAAATTTCAGTTCCAAATACAACAACAAATTCATATCCAACAGCAAATTCATATCCATATCCAACAACAAATTTTCCACTGTCCCTCACTCCTCGCGCTGGCACACACGCTCCGACGCCGCTCCCTCCTCCCTCCACGTGCCGGCTCCGCATCTTCCTCCCTCCGCGCGGCAACAGCCGCCGCCATCCCTCCCTTCACGCATCGGCGTCGCTGTTCCTCCTCCATCCTTCCCTCCGTGCGGCAGCAGCCAGCGCTGCTGCCCTTCTGCTCACCGGCCCCACCGCTCCTCCTCCTTCCACGCGCCGGAGCTGCCCCTCCCTCCCTTCCTTCCACCGCACGGCAACAACCGGCGCCCCACCCCTCCGCGCGCTGGAGCCGCCTCTCCCTCCGTGCGAAAACAGCCAGCGCCTCCCCTCCCTCCCTCCCTCTCTCCGCGTGGCAGCAGCCTCCGCTGCTCCTCCTCCGTGCATTGGCACCGACCACCGTCCCTCCCTTCGCTCGCCAACGCCGCTGCTTGCTCCTCATCCCTCCACGCGCCGGCCAGCCACGCAAATGTGTGATAAGGTTATTTATATAATCAGGGGTGTTTTGGTCAGTTCATGAGAGCATTTTTTTTCTTTTTCTAACCGAAACCCTAATGGACTAGTGAAAACAGGGTCAAACGGTGTGTTTGATTTTGAAAAACAGGGTCAAATGAGCAAACCTGAAAAACTAGGATCAATCTGGTAGTTGGGCTTCAAAATAGGATCAAATAAGGAATTGTCCCTTTTAGGATTTTCAATTCAAGACCAGCAGGTGTACCTTCTTCTTGAATCTCTAAAAAATATTATTTTCATCTTTTCTGGAGCACAAATCATGAAACAATGGTCTTGAATTCTTCCAAGAAACAATGGTTTGAGTTCTTCATAGAATCAGGCAATTAAGGGCTATATTAGTGGCAGTAGAACTTGGAATTCGCAGCCATCACCTCGGCAAGCGCCGAAGGCTCCGTACCTTCGCCAGCGGCCATCACCTCTTCGGCTATGCCTTCCTTTGGGTTTGCAACCCTCTCTTTTGAGACCTTTTTCGGTGGCATTAGCTCTCAGTGGTTTCGCTCGGAGGTCCCCACGGTCGGCGCCAGCTGTTGTCAAAACGACAACTGCATACGTCGAAGGACGTGGATACTCAACGGTTGCTGGGAAAGTAAAGTGTAATAAATTTTGTATTAAATTCGGATCCCCCTTTTACATGGCCCGAGAGGGCTATTTATAACCCCATTGCAGATTCCCTTTTAGGGTTTTAGGGCTACTACAGGGGAATTTACATAGTCACCCTCATAAAGGGGCCCTTACATGGGTATTCAATGTAATTAAGGCGTGCGGGCCCTCAATGGGCCGTTTGGTGGTTGCTGCCTCCTTAGTCCATGGGCCAGGGCGATTGGGCTGGCCCACTGGACCCCCTTGAATCAGGCCCGTCCTGGCGAAGTCACCTTCCTTTGGCGCATGCCTTCGCCATGCAGCCTTCGCCCAGGCCGATGGGTGCCTAGTGTGACCCTTCGCCTTTCGCCCATCGCCTCTTTCGCTCCGATGTCTTCGCCACCGGGCTTCGCCTCAAGAGCCTTGGGCGCCTGGAGTTCGGATCCTTGTCGCCCAGCCAGTTTCGACAGTTTTGGTCGAAAGGCCTCATGGCATATCGCCAACAGAGGGGAATGAGTTGATTGGCATAGGACACTGGTTTCATGGATCAGCCATGTGTCTATGCGTCTTCTCGTGGAGACAAAAGGATGAAGAATCATCATAATGTAGTATTCCATCCATCCTAAACTAGTTTAGAAGTTTTACACATCTACTAAGAAAAGCGTAAAAAAAAGATTCATCTTCAGGGTCGATAGGGTGTGGCTCCAGACTACTACCTCCATTACCTTAGTTTGAGTTCACTTTTATATATAAATTTAGACATAACATATATTCAGATTCTTATATAAAAGTTAACTTATTCTGGGATGGAAAAAATACTTATTAGGATGATAATAAAGCCAGGTAGTATGTGTAGCTTACTGCTAAAAATTCTAAAGCTAAGTTATAATATTTGCAATAAACTCTATACGTTGTGATGATATGGGACAGAGATATAAAGGAAAATGAATTTCTAGTTTTTAATTCTTTAAGTGAAAAAACCAAAAATAATTAATAATTACATTTTCTTGGGTAACTAGACGATAGTGGGCGCCCTAAGAATTATATTGTACGTTAGCGCTAGCCATGTCAACACAAACTATCTAACTGAGAACTCCAAATAGAAAAAAAGCCCATGTTCTCATTTCATTTGATCACTTAATCCCATAATCCCATAACTATTTATTGGCTCATTTCACCCACTAATATAAACTAAATGGTTGGCTTTATCGATCAGTAGCATTTCTTTTCTTTGTTTCTCTTTATACAAGTCATATTTTTAGCTGAATTTTTTATTGCCATGGATAAACACCATTATCAAAGTCCTAAAATGTTTTCATAATTTTTCATGACTTTTTTTCTTGAAATTTAAGATCTCAATATTCAAATCAGTCTTATGTGCTTCCAACAAACGTAAATAGTGATATAAAAATTCAAAAAATGTTGAGAGGTAAGTTGTATTGCATCTATAAAATCCTACCCAATTTCATTGCAAAATATGAGAGGAAAAAAAGAGATACAATTAGGGGGTAAGGTAATCCATTTTCACATGTTCGGGGTGTAAAATAAGATGAAAAATAGTTTAGGGAGTTGAATGTTCCAGTAAATAGTTCGGGGTTGTAAAATAGATTTGACACCATCACATGTAGGAACAATACAATTTTAGAGCAATGAACAAAAGAGATATTCAGTAGGATAGCCACCACTACCTTGCCAAAGTATGCTTGTCATCCATTCGATGGTGATGATAAAAAACACATGCCATAGAGGACTCTACGTAGAGAAGCTTATCCCATAAATCACCGCAACAAATTTAGCCAACGGCCTAATTTCATAAAAAGAATAGCGAAATACCTTCACAGAAATGGTGTCGTCATTTTTACCTTTGGAAGATGGATGCTTTGAGTTTCATGGAAGGCGATCGTGACGCCTTCTACTCAGCACCATGGTGACTCCAGTGCCGCGAGGAAGGATGGGACTTCTCCTCCGAGGATCACATCCGTGATGATGCCTGGTCCAGATTCTCCTCTTCGATGCATTTCTCTTCCTTTTTCTCCTGACCATTTCGTTTGGTCGATGATTTTGCTCGATCAAGTTTTTGGCTTTGTACGACTTTGGTTGCTATATCCTTTCGGGTTTGCATAGGTGTTTCTCTTGCGGGTTTTCATGTTTCTCTCCTCAAGGATGGAAGTTACAGTTTCTTGGTGTGTTCTAAAGTTGTTGGCTTGTGGATTTACAATCTCAAAACATTACCTACAGAGACTATGTTGCTTGTTTCGTCCTTTGGAGGGATGGGGTCCTATTTGGTGCCACTAATATGCATGATCTTTGGATTTCTCCTCAGCGCTTCTTAATTGTAGGACAGACGCTATATATTCCCCTTCTGGTTGCCATCCTTGATCCGGACTCCGGAACGCTGTTGCTAGATCCTCGACACACGCGAGCATGACGGTCGTAGGCACCATCCACGACAGCACAGGACGCAAACTTCAAATCACCTCCCACCTTGAACTCGTCGCAGTTCTTCCTGGGCCCCTAGCTTGACGATAACCCCATGGCCATTACAACACTAGCACGGAATCAGTTATCTCTAACAGATTTCAAGCCTCATCTCTAACGGGTAGGATACCTATCACTAAGTAAAGATCAGTGATGTGAGAAAATATCTCAATCGGGTACTAGGTCATCACGGATGGATACCCGTCACTAAGTAAAGATCAGTGATGTGAGAAAATATCTCAATCGGGTACTAGGTCATCACGGATGGATGTTATTTCAATCGGGCCTACCAATGTAGCCCGTCACAGATAAGATTGACCAAGTAATACAAGTCAAACCAGGTTAGGTATGAGTCCGTCACGGATGACTAATCTCTATCGGGCTAACTATTAAACCTGTCACGGATGATGAACCATCTCCATCGGACCTTAAGGAACAGCCCGTCACCAATAGGTTTGACTATATCTCTATCGGTCTTTGTTTAGAGACCGTCACAGATAAATATATCTCTTTGGGACGCTTCTAAAATGCCCATCAGGGATGAGTATGTCAGAAATTTTTTTTTGTTTTTTTGCTAGCCTCAGGCCTTTGCTAGCCATGCCCGCTGCAAAAATGATAGAAGCATATATTTATAGTTCCATTTCCAGCAACCCCATTCCCAACATCCACTCAATATTTCGGTCGAATCACATATTCCATCACAGCACAACCAATCCATTACTGCAAGTGCTTATTAATACAAATTACATGTTCTACGAGATAAAAAAAACAGAAATTACATTTATTTCAAACTCAACAACCCATCGGTAGTCCAATCCCGAAATCGATTCATCACCTGGCTGTCCAAATAGTCTGTTGCATCATTTGATGGAGAAGACCATATTCCAGCCAATGGAACATAGTTTTCATATTGTGCTAGTCTAACTTACCATCCTAAACTACAGTACCATACTTTCTTCTCTCTAAATCTTCAAACCAGTCGATTTACCCCCCCTATCCTAATACAAGCTGTTTTTATCCTATCTGACATCTCATGTACAAAATCTGGTTTTAAGTCTTATGTGGCTGTGAGACCCATCTGATAGGCTCTATCTTCTCCATCCTCATCTTGTCTCCAGCTGCATGACAATTAAAATAAAGTTCTTAAAGGTGTCAATGATCTATAGCATCCTATGTGGTGAATATGTTTTCATGACAATTAAAAAAACGTTCTTAAATGTGTCAATGGTTTCGGAGAAATACTGCTACATGAGGGGTTTTTTAGTTCAATACTTCAGTTTTAGATAATCTCTTGTGCAGGACTCGAACGAAAAGTTGCTTTTGTGCCTTGCTTGATTTGTTATCTGGAAGAGGAATACAACAGTAACTAACTCTATTACTTCATAACTTACTCACATTGGTATTGTGGATCCGCAGTCTGCAGATTAGCTTAATGCAAAGCATGAAGCATGACTGACCAACTATGAATATTGTGTATAGAGATGTCTAGTACTGGTGAAAAATGATAAATACTCTGAACCATATTTACCTTTTGAGTAAATTACATGTACATAAACTTGGTAGGTGGGTGCGATCTAGTGTAAAAACTTGAAAAGTGAGCATATAGGTGCAATAACTTGGCTAATGCGTGCATTTGGTTAAAAGATCAATATTCCACACCATACTTTTTATCACATAAAAAAGCAGTCAGTCCATCTCGACAAGGATATACATGTATTATTATGTATTGCTTTTAATTTCTTAGTTATAATAATACAATCATCTATCAATTTTGAAACTGAAAATATATGATTATCAAAAGTAAGCGGATGCAAACTAACATAATTTTCGAGCGATTCGACTAATCAACTTGTTAATTGTCTCGGGAGACGAATATGGCAAAACATAAAATTGAATCCATGAACCAATGATCTAGCAATTAAACTTATAATACCAAGATAAATCAAATGTATGTATTAGTGTTTCTTGACTAAAATACACGTGATCGCCAAATTCATATACCAGTCTACTCATTTTTCAAGTTCTTGCCCTTGCCCTAGATCGCACCAACCTGCTAAGTTCTTGTACCGTGGGTACAATTTACTCTTATTTTTTTATATGGAGAAGAAAAATTACTGAAGCATCAGTACAAACTTTGGTTGTTCTGTGGCCTTGTTGCAGATAATCATGATGGCAACATAGCAGATTCTATGTTAGTAGGGATAGTAGATTTTGTTGTTCCTGATTTTGTTTGGTTGTCTGATGTAATGTAATTACAGAACACATTTTAGGATGGGGCAATTTCTTATTTGATCCTATTTTGAATTCCAACTACCAAATTACCTTACCTTTTCAGGTTTACTCATTTGACCCTGTTTTTCAAAACTGAGGATCTGACCTTATTCCGTTAAGGCTAGATAACGGTGTAAACTAAGAAGCAAAATGTCATTTTTGCCCTTGCTCATTTAACCATGTTATGTCAAAGCTTTTTTCAGTCCTTTTTAAATATTTGTAATGAATTTGGCATAGCTTTGATAGATTTGAGATAAGTTTAAAAGATTTGTCTTCCATTTGACAGATTTTTTTAAAAAAAATTGACATCATATTGTCCAATAGCAAATTTCAGTTCCAAATACAACAACAAATTCATATCCAACAACAAATTCATATCCATATCCAACAACAAATTTTCCACTGTCCCTCACTCCTCGCGCTGGCACACACGCTCCGCCGCCGCTCCCTCCTCCCTCCACGTGCCGGCTCCGCATCTTCCTCCCTCCGCGCGGCAACAGCCACCGTCATCCCTCCCTTCACGCATCGGCGTCGCTGTTCCTCCTCCATCCTTCCCTCCGTGCCACTGCCCTTCTGCTCGCCGACCCCACCGCTCCTCCTCCTTCCACGTGCCGGAGCTGCCCCTCCCTCCCTTCCTTCCACCGCACGGCAACAACCGGCGCCCCACCCCTCCGCGCGTTGGAGCCGCCTCTCCCTCCGTGCGAAAACAGCCAGCGCCGCCCCTCCCTCACTCCCTCTCTCCGCGTGGCAGCAGCCTCCGCTCCTCCTCCTCCGTGCGTTGGCACCGACCACCGTCCCTCCCTTCGCTCGCCAACGCCGCTGCTTGCTCCTCATCCCTCCACGCGCCGGCCAGCCACGCAAATGTGTGATAAGGTTATTATATAATCAGAGGTGTTTTGGTCAGTTCATGAGAGCATTTTTTTCTTTTTCTAAGCGAAACCCTAATGGACTAGTGAAAACAGGGTCAAGCGGTGTGTTTGATTTTGAAAAAACAGGGTCAAATGAGCAAACCTGAAAAACTAGGGTCAATCTGGTAGTTGGGCTTCAAAATAGGATCAAATAAGGAATTGTCCCTTTTAGGATTTTCAATTCAAGACCAACAGGTGTACCGTCTTCTTGAATCTCTAAAAAATATTGTTTTCATCTTTTCTAGAGCACAAGTCATGAAACAATGGTCTTGAGTTCTTCATAGAATCAGGCAATTAAGGGCTATATTAGTGGCAGTAGAACTTGGAATTCGGGGAATGTAGGTGTAGATACTGTACTGCTTTCTGAAATTAACTAGCATGATAAGTTGAAATGAGTGTCTTCTAAATGGATAAACAAGGTAAGGTGAGATAGGACTTAATAGGTTATGATATTTTTAGCTTACGAGGGCCCACCATTATTTGAGTTTCATGAGTTGAATATTCTTCTATTTTTCACTGCCACGATAAATTGATTTGCGCAGGTGAGATAAGAGTATTATAGGGTATATATACTGTTGTAATGCTTATTTGGCGCAAAAAGTAGGCATATATTGCAGTTAACATCCACTCAATAAATTTGTGTTTGCGAGAATTTGACCATATTTAGGCCAAAGCAAGGTATTCCTATTTTTCTAGGTTCTATATTTTTTTTACTTTGACGATATCAGTTCTGAATTTTTCTGAGTGAATTTTCAAGATATACCCGTTTTAATTTAATCATGAATGATTTGCACTCTAATTTTTCCCCTATTTTTCATACCATCATCTAGCAGGAGTAGAAGCTACTCTCTAAATATTCACCGCCGGACGATACCCTGCTTCCCTTCTTCAAAATCCCTTTACCACCATGGGTCCTCCCCTGCAGTGAAGGTAAAGACAGTTTCTCCAATTATTTATGCTATTGTCCATGATTATTTGATTTAAAAATAAGAGTGCCTTGTAAGCCATATTTGTCTATATGATTTTATTATCTTGGTTTGAGGTCTTGAGTGCTACTTCAAGAATTCAAGATCTGTGAAGTCACTGAATCCTTATTAGTACTTGTTTTATTCTACGTACAATGCTTCTGTGCATTATTGATGGATTTAAGAAAATGTGAAGTGCAAAATGAAAATGATATTTCAGATTTTGCACAAACCAGGTTTCCTGATATTCGCATATTTTTCTAAGTAACTTTATTATGATCAGCTTTGTTGAAAGTGCAGATTTGTCAGATTGTTTTGTTACCATACTTGGTTTTGAAAAGAAGAAGAGCTATTGACTACTCATGAATCTTTTTTCCAGTTCTGAGGGATTGCAGAAGATCTTTTATGAAGCTGCGTCAACATGATCAGATTTTCAATTGATTAGCCTTGACATTATCTGGCATGCTTACGTAGTTTTAGTTTTTTCCTGTAACGATGAGTAGTGGAGTTGGTTTAGGTTTGGCACGAATGCTGAATATTTAGCAACAAGTGAGAAACATAGGCTCACCTGAGCACAACAGCTACATAGGTAGGCTTTGGGGCAGCCGCAGCCGGGTAGGGGCAGGGCAGGGCGGAAATCAACCAGGGCTCCCGGTCGCGGGAGGACACGGTCGCCCGTCGGGGCATCGGCGCCTGCCTCGCGGTGGTCTACACCTCCATCCTCCGCGGATTGAGCCGGCTCGGCGTCCGATGGCCGACGGGGAGAGGCGGAGACTGCGAGGCGAGGAACGGGCGAGCGGCGGCGGCGTCGGCGGCGCGGTCAAGTTTCCTGCCTGCATTCAGAGGATGCATCCGCCGCCTGGCTCTGATGCCTCTGAACCAATTTCGGTTCCAATCCCATCCAGCCGGTGCAAATCGATTTCAACCATTCCAGGTATCCGCCCTTCAAATTTCGTCAACATCGATTGAACGATTCCGTGAGAGCGACCCATTTTTGTGTATCAGGTTTGGTTTACAGATTTTTCTTCCGAGCAGGAGGGGACAAACGGATTGATTTGCTTTTTATCGAAACTAGATTTCGGTAATATGAAAAGGGGGTAGCGCACGAGACCTAAAAGTGGATGGATGCGGAGATAAGGATTTAGACAGGTTCATGCACTCTCAATACGAGGTAATACCCTACTCCTGTTTGGGGATTGTATCCACCGAGTGTTGTATTGATCTGACGATCTATTTGTGCTCATGGTACCCCTAGAGGGCCTCCTACCCACCTTATATAGGATGGGGGGAAGGATTACAAGATAGAAACCTTAACCAGTTCGGTATCGGTTTCCTAATACTGCTTTACAATATTGCCAAATCAAGACTTTAGGCCGTTCCGTAATACATAAGGAAACGTAATACCCTAGTCATGATCCATTACATATTATATATATATAAGCTATCCCCTATAACCAGTTGGATAACCATGTCATGTGGGTATGGGTACCCAAAATTTCCACAGTAGCCCCTGAGACCTTCACAGTCGAAAAGATAATCTTCTTTCAAACTAGATTACTCCAAAGCCAAGTGCTTCAATCATCTCCGCCATGATCTCCCAAATACTTCTGCCAAATCAGAACACTGTGGAGGGCTGAAAAATAATAATAAAATATAGATTTAGGTGCATTGACTAGATGCACCTGATAGGTGTAGCCCCCGACTATGTGGTTTTAAGCCAAGGAATAAAAAGATTAACCAGTTGAGTGGTTTTAAGCCACCTAAATAGTATAACAATAGCACATACGGTATGAATCTCCGAGTAAATAAGACTCAAGTGATAGACCGACTGCTTTATGAAGTATGATGCAGGCAACCTAAAGTTACCACTTTTTTGAAAATTCACATAGAAAAAATAGCTATAAAAAGCTTGTATGCCGTGAATAAAGAAATTTCCAAAGCATTAAGTATACACCTTGCACACACTGTTTTAACAGATGTGCTTAAGTCCCTAAAAAACGCACGGCTTACCATACTTGGAAACATAAGGCATATGTGGCATAAAATCTGAGTAAATAAAACTCATAAAGGATTTACCAACCGCCTGAAAAATGACCAAAATATATAATCAGCCTAAGCCATAATATTGGTCAATAAAAGTGCACACTTACGTGGCAAAAAAACAATGATATTACATTTAATCGATTGCTTTATAGATCAAACAGTGCCTTGACTTATATATAAAAAAGTCAGCGGGGTAGCTATATAAAGCTTCACTGTTTATCACCTTTTAAAGTGCATTGTACCAACTCCTAAAAAGTTGATTAACCGCGGTATAAAAGGATTTTAAGGTATTGGACACTTGATCACGCGCACTTTTGCTTAAGCAAAAAATACCTAAATCCCTAAAAGAACGTAACTGGCCACACCTGATAATATGGGCTGCAGACATATTAGGCCTAGACCAAAAAATATGCCTTCGATACCCTCAAAAGGATGACGCATATAACATGCCTCTTGACATGCTCCCGAGTGATAAATCTTCCGGGTGATGTTGACCAAGTGCATCTCTTCCGAGTAGCTTCTGGTCCAAATAGTTATTCCTCATGGGGTATAATGAAGTAAACATGATAATTAAATCCCAACTGGCGCAAATACTCAGTCGATGGCCCTAATGGAGAATGAAGATTGGTCCAGTCTTTTAGGATTTGAAATAAGCTCCCGACCATGAATCCAAATTGAATATATGATCCTCATGCTTGAACTGATAAGCCCCTAAGCGTATAGCTTGTCCTTCTGTTATAGTTGAAATTATCCATTGGCAGAAGCTGATGTAGATGGCATGGAGGCGGGATGACCAATATATAGATGATATCACCCATGAGAGGTGACGAAAATGTCGATAATAAAGACGAAGTTTTCCATCAGCAGCGACGGTGAATTCCTCCAACCGTGGAAATGAAGAAACCAGTCGGCAATGCCAAACTTGACCGGTAATGAAGACGAAATTGCTCATCCGTAGCAACAGAGTAAGCACGACCGAAGAGGCATAACATATTGTTGATGAAGATGGTGATGTCGATAATCCAGTCAATGGCGGTGTAGCAGCCAATGATATGACGAGGTCGCCCATCAGCGGCGGTGTAGTAGGCCAACCGTGAAGGCAAAATAACAAGTCGGCGATGACATAGGCAACCGAAGGCGAAGACATAGTCATCCATTAGCGACAGTAGCGATGTCAGAGCCGATGAAGTAGAGGTAATACCAAGGAGGCTTAGCAAGAAATCGACGAAAAATGATTCAGTTGGATATTCAGTGTTGATTAAGCTTGAACCCTCGAAGCAAACAACTTGGCTGATGGTAATTGACCGGAGATCACGATAGTGTCGATGAAGAAGGTGCTGGTGATGATTGGAGGAAAGCAGATGTTGTTGTCTAACCCATCGAATCTGAGTTGATTGGTTGATAACTCCAAACTTCTGGACATGTAGATTAAATCTTGAACTTGACATTTGAGAGATTTGGAATAAATTGTGGCAGCATCCAGAAACTAAAATTGCCGATAAAATAGTTGATGTTGCTGAAGTAGAACGCCTGCTCTGAGTTGAAGACGAAGAAATGACTTCCTGGAATTGACTCGTTGGCTGCTTAATTGATTGCTTGATCTTGACATAGCGTATGTCGAATTTTGAGTCTTGTATTTGTGTAGCCCCCGACTCTATGCTTAGTTTGGAAACAACTGAACATAGAGTCAGGAACTATAGCTTGTCGTCGAGTAACCACCACTTGAGTGAAAAGACGCATTGAGGATGTCTGAGTAGAAATCTTGAAGATTGGAACGCCAGTTGTTGTAGTAGATTGGCATGGTATCATATGCAAAGATGTCGAGGCTATTGGAGACGTCGTGGTTGATGATGCGAAGCTTCCGAAGTAGTGGCAATAGAGTTTGCCGGTGCCAAAATAATGAAAATGAAGTTGCCCCACAATGGTGATAAAATTGCAATGCCGTGATGACGTGAACAGAGTCAGCGGCAACAAAAGCAAACCATTGGCAAAGACACGTAGTCGTGAAGATAAAAACACCAGTCGGCAGCGGCAAAACCAGTCGGCGGTGAAGACGTAGACGCCCAGCGAGGGTGGTGTAACCGACCAACCGTGTAGGCGGAGAAACCAGTCGACGACGATGATGATGTCCGGCGGTGAAGATGTAGATGCCCAACAACGGTGGTGTAACCAACCAACCGTGTAGGCGGAGACTCCAGTCGGCGGCAGCGAAGGCTAGCCGGTGGTGAAGACGTAGACGCCTAACAACGGTGGTGTGACCAACCAACCGTGTAGGCGGAGAAACCAGTCGGCGACGATGACGATGGCCGGTGGTAAAGTCATAGACGCCCAACAACGGTGGTGTGACCAACCAACCGTGTAGGCGAAGACACCAATTGGCGACGGCGAAGGCGAGCCGGTGGTGAAGACGTAGACGCCCAACAACGGTGGTGTGACCAACCAACCATGTAGGCGGAGAAACCAGTCGGCGACGATAACGATGGCCGACGGTGAAGACGTAGACGCCCAACAACGGTGGTGTGACCAACCAACCGTGTAGACGGAGAAACCAGTCGACGATGATGACGATGGCCGGCGGTGAAAATGTAGACGCTCAACAACGGTGGTGTGACCAACCAACCGTGCAGGCGGAGAAACCAGTCGACGATGATGACTATGGCCGGCGGTGAAGACATAGACGCCCAACAACGGTGGTGTGACTAACCAACAGTGCAGGCGGAGAAACCAGTCGGCGACGATGACGATGGCCGGTGGTGATGTTCTGACTGATCCATTCCCGAAGCGTAGGAGATAAGCTTAAAGCCATGAATCCCCACTATGCATATCTGGATTTGGATCCTGCAGTATAATAATGTAGGATGAGTAGCATCTTATGCAAATATAATACTTGAGAAAAATTCAAACGTTTTAAAATGTTTATATATATTTCTCCTCTTGTCGATTTTGATTTCCCCGAGTAGGTGACTCATCACGTTTAAACACTCTGCCTGACTAGTTATTGACATGAGTTCGTCATTAATGGAACAAAGTTTTATGAATTAGAGTTTACTACTCAGGTACTTTTACAATTGTTAAGAGCAGAAAGCCAGTTATATTATCTCTATGCTTTTGATTTCTTCCGAGTAATACTTAGCACCTTGCATTATATACTCCATCCAACGAGTCCCCGGGGTGCTAGGAATCGGCCCAAAGGCAACTATCCATCGACGAACCAAATGGGAAGCATAGGAAAATAGAGCTTTGTAACTCGATCGGTACTTTTTTACTCGGATTATCTCGCAAGCAATCAAGATAAACATTATGAAAGTTTTTGAAAAAATATGATATAACATCTGTAGCCCCCGACTCACTACTCAATGGAAAACCAATTGGTGTAGTGAGGCAAAGGAGAAGCAAAATATCATATGAAGAATAGAATAATGAGGACTTAGCTTTGTTGTATTCCCCGCGGTGATGATAGGGTTGTCCATCAATGACGACGAAAACATCAGTCGGCGATGGTGGAAGGCGAGCCGGCGGTGAAAACGATATCGCCATTAGTAACGGCTGCGGCGAAGGCAACCGGTCGGCGGCGATGACGGCGGCCGGTGGTGAAGATGATGTCGCCATGAGTAACGGCGGCGGAGCACACCAACCGTGAAGGCGAAGACACCAGTCGGCAGCGATGACGGCGGCCGATGGTGAAGATGATGTTGCCATGAGTAACGGCGGCGGAGCACACCAACCGTGAAGGCGAAGACACCAGTCGGCGGCGATGATGGCGGCCGGTGGTGAATATGATGTCACCATGAGTAACGGCGATGGAGCACACCAACCGTGGAGGCGAAGAGACCAGTCGGCGACGATGACGATTGCCGGCGGTGAAGACGCTGACGCCCAGCAACGGTGGTGCGACCAACCAACCGTGTAGGCGGAGGGCACCAGTCGGCGGCGATGACGGCGGCCGGTGGTGAAGATGATGTCGCCATGAGTAACGGCGGCGGAGCACACCAACCGTGGGGGCCAGGTCACCAATCGGAGGTGGCTGATGCAGAGGTGAGGCCGCTTTCACGGCGCCGGACAAAGCTTGGTCAATCAAGCTGGACTTGAATTTACACCGAGTGGGTGGAGCGTTTCATCTGGCACGGCAGCAGCGTATCAGTGCCTGATGGAGCACTTTAACAGTCGACAAAATATGCAGATAAGAAAAAGAAGAACAATGTTAATACGTCAGTATCGAAAATTGATCCGATAAACAATAAAAGATAGGTAGGGAAAATTCCCTGATGTTGGATCCATAGGATTTGACAAGATTGCCCACAAATCCTGGATGTAATCACGGTCTGATCTGTATGGCCATGTTACATGTGCATGCACATGTCTCATGCAGGCTTGGTAGTCAGTGGCCCATCTGTTGGTCGGCAATAGCGTGCACGATCGATGGACGAAGCTAGCTGACCAGCGTCAGTTCCGTTGAAGTCAGCGGCGAGGCGGCGAACGAGCTAGCGAAGTTGCGCTCACGGCCAAAGGCTCAGGAGTGCATGGAGTCTCGTCGACCAGGCTCAGTGACTCCAAACGTGGAAGCCGCCGGCGATGCATGCATCATTATAGATTAATCTAGGATTAGCAACCGACGAAGACAAGATTAATCTAGATGCAACCAATTAAGAACGACAAACCCGGGGGAAATTGAGTGGAGACGCGGTCGTCGCTCGGCAGCACGGAGGTGGTCGACCGTGGAGGCGGTGAGGCCCGACTGCAGCGGCAAACATGGCTGAGGTGACGGCGAAGACGAATCCGACGACGTCAAAGATTGATTCCATCGCACTTGTTGATGGGAAACTCGGTGTACCCCTACCTGGCGCGCCAACTGTCGAAACTAGATTTTGGCAATATGAAAAGGGGGTAGCGCACGAGACCTAAAAGTGGATTTAGACAGGTTCAGACCCTCTCAATGCGAGATAATACCCTACTCCTGTTTGGGGATTGTATTCGTCGGGTGTTGTATTGATCTAACCATCTAGTTGTGCTCATGGTACCCCCTAGAGGGCCTCCTACCTACCTTATATAGGATGGGGGACAGGATTACAAGATAGAAACCTTAACTAGTTCGGTATCGGTTTCCTAATACTACTTTGCAATATTGCCAAATCAAGACTTTAGGCCGTTCCGTAATACATAAAACGTAATACCCATGTCATGATCCATTACATATTATATAGATGTAATCTATCCCCTATAACCAGTCGGATAACCATGTTATGTGGGTATGGGTACCCATAATTTCCACACTTTTGCACAACAATAGGATACCACATCTGATGACATCGCTTGCTAATTGGTGGAAAGGATGAAGAACGCCCCAAACTCCCGAAGTTACTTATATGGTTATGGTATTTTTATGATTAAATTAATGTGGCATTTGTGAAATAAAGGGAAAACATAAACTTCAGCAGACACCAAGTTCTTCAATGTTTTGAGAGTTTTTCAAGACTTCGGTTGAATATGTAAACAACTTTACCTGAGGATATACGGGTTGGCCACTAATATGTTATGTACATTACAATAGAATGCATTTAATCATGGTAATTGATAAAAGGGACGGATAATTGCTCATTTGACTCTCTTTCGAAACTTTTCAAGTTTATTTATTTGATCCTGTTTTTTAAAATCGTAGTAATCATTTGACCCTGTTTTTACTTCACCGCTAAGGTTTTATTGAAAAAAAGAAAAAAAGTATTTCGGACGAAAATACCCCGGATTCCACGTAATCCTATTCCCAACATTATCTAGTTCCCCAGACCATGTTAGTTGTTGGTGCGCCAACGCGTCTGGGCTGCACACGTGGAGGTAGCGGCTATTGCGTGAGTGGAGAGTGGCGGTGACCATACGCATAGAGGGAGGGAGCGGCTGCTGCCGTGCGCAGCGGCTCTCGTGGAGAGGGCGGCTGCACGCAATCACTACTACAAAATCGATGTTTCATGGCATCACCTTATTTTTTGGCGGTTATATGTGGAAATCGCTAGCGGAAATATAACAATGGGTGAGGGACTAAGGACCGCCAGCGAAAATGGATCTTCGCTGGTGGCCGGGTTAAGAGGACCGCCAGTGAAGATTCACCCTTTTCGCTGGTGGCCCACCTAAGCCCCCGCCAGCGAAAATCCCCATCTTAGCTCTTTATCTTTCTCTTTAACTTCCACCAGCAAAAATCGTGGTAGGTCATATCTTCTTTTAACTTCTCTCTTGGCTTCTCTCACGACTTCTCTCTCCCACGCAAGCGGCAGCGTGTGGCAGCGGAAGCGGCGGCGTGGTCTAGCACGCACGGTGACTCATCCCTCTCCCTCGACGACTGAGCGGTCGTGCTCCAGGGAGCAGCGATGGCGACCCAGCCCTTCCCTCCCTCTCCCAGATCTGGCCGGAGGGGAGGGGCACGGATCTGGCGGTGGTAGGACGGAGGGGCACGGATCCGGCAACGGTGGGTCACGGTGGCGCGTATCCGGCTGCTAGGGTTGTGGCTCGGTGACGGTAGCGCCGACCTTGACCTCGGTGGCTCCGCGACGGCGGAGCGTGGCCTCCTCCTCTCCGCCATGGCTGCGTGCGGCCTCCTCCTCTTCGCCGTTGGCCGCCACGATGATGGAGGAGGCCATTCCGCCACCGCAACAACTGGGGTGGCCGGATCTGCCTCCACGAAGATGGTTCCTCCACGGCGGTGGATCCAGCGATGGTGCCACGACAACGGCCAGGCTCCTCCAACCCTCTCCCCTCTACCACCTGGCGACCACGGTGTGGGCCTTGGCGAGCGGCGACCACTGCGGGCTGTGCTTGCGGGTGGTGGCCGGCAGCGGTTTTTTTTTCCAAAATCAATTTTTCCTAGCGGTCGGTAACGGATTTACAATTTTTTTCGTTCGAAAATCATTTTCCCTGACGGTCAGCGTAACTTAATCACTTGTGAAAATTAATTTTCACAAGCGGTAAAGCTCCGCTAGTGAAGATTGTTCATTTTCACTAGTCTTTACTTGCTTGCGGCTGGTAGTACCACCAGCGAAAATCAATTTTTACTGCTAGAAAAAACTCTTTTTTCCAGTAGTAGTGCGTGGAGGGAGCACGGCTGCTGCTGCGCGCGCGGAGAAAGCGAGGCCCAGGGCGTGGGAGCAGGAGCAGAGCGACTAGCGAGGCCCGAAGCTCGTGTTCGCAGACGGTGTGGCTCGACACGCAGCTTTGGCGCAAAGGGAGGCCGGGTCGGCACCGATTTCCATCCCTCGCTGTTATACCTGCTCACTGCTACAGCTTCTCCATTCTTATCGTTGTACATGTGTCATGCTTTGGAAAATATTTTGTTGGATGCCTTTCTCTTCAATATATGCAATTTGTTATGGGTACTGTCAATTTTGTCAAAGCTCAATTACAGTATTATCAAATCTAAGTCAATTTTGTAAAAAATATATCAAATCTAAGTTAAGTTTGTCAAAAATCTATCAAATTTACGTTAAATTTGGCAAAAATTTTCAAACCTAACTCAAATTTGTCATATATCCTAGTCAAAATTTCCATCACATATTTTATAACACTAGGTATACACAATTGGGTTGAATAAACAAAACCTTTGAGAAAGTAGGGCCAAATGAGCAAGTGCATAAACGGTATTTTTGTCATAAATTAACACAGTTACATTGGCTTCACCGAATAGGGTCAGACATGATCTTCAGTTTTGAAAAAGAGGGTTAAATGAGCAAAGTTGAGAAAGTAGAGTTAAATTGGTAGTTGGGTTTTAAAACAAGATCAAAAGCGCAATTGCTCCTTGATAAAAAATATCGTGGGCATATACAATGACAAATTATTATACCAATAGAAAGTTTGGCGAAGTTGCAATATAGAACATCACCAGTGAATTGGAAAGAATAATGTTAAGAACCAATAAGGAAAACAGGAAAGCTCCTGTAACAGTTTGTTATCACCGGATAAAATATGAAGTGCTGGATAAAATATGAAGTGCTTGGGTTTATGGGGATTTGTTCGTCCTTCCTTGTGTACTCAGTGCTTTGCTCGATTTCGAAGCTACTGGTTGATGGTCCACTGAGATAGCCCTCTGTCTCGGTAACACGCTGTATCCAAGGATGTTTTGAAAGTTTTCTTAATCTGCTAAGCTCCTCAGCTACATCTTTCATTGATGGCCTGTTGTCACTGCACATGTCCAAGCATTGCTTAGCTAGCTCGCCAAGCCCACTGAGCAGTTCCATGCTCTCATGACCTTTAATTTGGCTGTCTAACATGGCCTCAAGATTATTCTCCTTCATTGCCAATAGGAAGCTTGATGACAAGCTTTTCTGTATCTCAGAACCTTCAAGTTTCAATGGCATCTGCCCAGTTAGGATCTCCAAGATGACCACACCAAAGCTATACACATCACTCTTCTCTGTCAACTGACATGTTTGTAGATATTCAGGATCCAGATATCCACATGTTCCTAGAACCATTGTCACGAACTGCGCTTCATCAGTTGGTGCTAATATGGAGGCGCCAAAATCTGATACCTTTTCCATGTAATTCTCATCAAGAAGGATATTGGATGTTTTCACATCACCATGCAAAATTGGTACGTTTGTGTAGGAATGTAAAAATGCAAGGCCCTCAGCTGCCTCATTGGCAATTCTTAGGAGAGAACTGAAGGGGATATGAAGAGTACAGTTCTTGCCATGAATAAGATCAAATAATGTTCCATTGGGAATGAACTCATACACTAACATCGGGACATCCACCTCAAGACAGCAACCCAGTAGCTTAACAATGTACAAATATAAAGGATTAACATTTCTTTACCAAATTCCTTCTTATGCCTATCATCGATTAATGCACATTTTTTAATTGCCACTGTAATGTTATCCTTAGTTATTCCCTTGTACACTGTGCCATGTCCTCCATGTCCAAGAATATGGCTTTTCTCAAACTTGTTCGTTGCTTGCTCTAGTTCTGCTTGAGTGAACACCTTAAATGCAAGTCCCTGGTCTGATTTCATCTTCTCAAATAATAGCAGCCCTCCATGTTCCTGGATGTATTTTTTCTTGACATCTGTAAGTTTTCTTCTCTCAAAAATTATACGCACGAAGAAAATTATAATCACTAGAACAACGGAACCAATGCTGACACCTGCTTCAAAGAGTATAAAAAAGGCTTGTTATATTAACAGCATGTATTTGTAATACAATAAAAGCATGTCCAACTGACTCACTATGGTGGACTGAAAGGTGATGTTAGTATGTTACAACATAATGATTCTACCAATGATGCACTTATGTCTTCTTTGGTTTTTATTTTATTTTATTTTTTTGTCGATTATATTGGTTTGATAGTTTCCCATATTTTTTTAAATTATTTCTAAAGGAGGAGAGGACACAAATATAAAGAAAAGCTTAAGATGATCATAAAAATTAAGGGATATTTTATGACTAAGGATCAAGTAGAGGAAGACGTCATTTTTTCAATGTACATGATCGTTACACGAATCACATGCCCATGCTGCTATATGCTTTCCTGCTCTATGGTTTGTCTGCTTTTTTACCTTTCTGGTTACCATCCTATAGTTGTTACAGGTTAGGGCTCATAGGGAGATAAACACCACCAGGAAGAAAGCCGGGCGGCGATGGCTGCTAGGGATGAGAGGGGGACTTAGGTTCAGGAGACTAACTGATTCATTACTTAATTAGAATAACGATACAATCCCATCCTTATATAGATGGAGGGGAGGATTCAGTCTAATCCTATCCAACCGACTCTATCCCTATCCTTAGGGCCTTGACCTCTCAGCCCACCGCCTATGACATCTATTCATTCACCGATGTATTTGTCAATTCTATGATACTGTGCAGATAGCAAATATGTACCTATTAAATAAGGGGCCTTTATATAATGCTGAAATGCTGACCGCTAAACTTACGCATTATAGCTTTCTGTGATACAATAGAGTTGGATGTAGGGTTGCAGCTTGTCTAGTTTAAACTACGTTAAATCAGGCTCCTAACCTTTAGCTCTTTACCTATGATCAGGCTGATGTCTGGGTTGCATGTGTTCGTTTCCTTCGCCAACTTTCTTCCCACAGGGCAAGAACAGCGGTACCATCCTTCTATATTGTGACAAGTTGCACCCTTTGGGCATGGGCTTTGATTTTGCTCACATTCATTGACATCTGCATTAAAAAAAGAACAGATCATTTGGGCCCATACAAATAAGACTGCAAATTAGTCTATCCAACGAATTTGGAGATTACAACTATGAGAAGACTTGAGCTGCAATGTTGTTGAAAGATATGAAACAACCCTTTTAAAACTAGTAGAAAAATATATATGTGCCTACCAACATTTTAAGTTAAAAATAGAAAAATAAATAGAAGTGCTGAATATATGAGCATTATGGAGCAAAAAAGAAATTCAGAATGTAAACCAAACAAGGATAGATTGTAAATTGTTGCTTCTATTTTTTTCCAATTTTTTTATTACTCATGATTTTGATGAACTAAAGAGATTCATAGGAAATAGGAAAACATACCTATGCATCCACCAGTGATGTATGGATTTCCATGATATCCAAGAGTGCAGTTACATAGATACTCTGGTCCATTGATCGAATCCACGCACTCGCTATGTTTGCTACGGCATGCATAGGAAGAAGTTGTGTTTGCCGCCTTGCATCCAACCTTCCCAATTGCCCAGTCTAGCACCACTGGCTGCTGTCCATTGTATGTCTCATTGAACTTCATAGTAGTTACATACTCAGTGTTGAACATAAACGTGTCTGTTTTCACCAATGCTGCGTAACTACATGGGTTAGACTGCAAATTCGATGAATCATTATACACACTGTGGAACGTGACGTTGTAACTATTTAAGCCCTTGGCTATGTTATTTTGGCAGCAGCCAACACCATCGCATGAACCATTTGCAGGGGCTTTTGCACAGACTGATGCACATGCTGTCGTATACTCTCCATTGTAGATGTATGAAAAAGTGTTGCAACCATTGGACAAACTTGTTGTGCACGTAAGAGAACCGGTATGGCCATGATGAGTAGTCAATTGACCATCGGTTATCTTCCATTTTTGTTGTGATTTTGTTGTAGCAATATGTCGAGAGGGGATTTAATGCACGAGTTTGACCATGGAGCAATGAAATATTTAGGACCTCAACATTAGTAAGGAATGGCTTCATAGATCCATCAGCAGTTTTGTTGCAATAGATTACGAAGCCTAGTCCGATAGCACATTCTGTGCCAATGCCAAATGGGTATGGAATTTCCATATCACCGCAATGCGACTGGCATCCAGGAGCAGGCTGAGCTGATATAGATGAGAGTTGCACCATGATTGCAATACTCAACAGTATCACTGATGTCATATCAACACTCTGAAAATGGTGTTTCCAAAGAAATTTATGAGTGGCCCTTAAGGTAAAAAAATGAAACGCGTTGAACAAACATAATGGCTTGATAGTTCCTAAACTAGGAAAGTTTATGTTGCCTGTTAACCTTACTACTCACCAGTTCTTTTTACTTGTCATTTATGTCATTGACGCAATCTTCAATCCGCGTAAAAATAATTGTTTTTTTCCATTAAAATCATTAAAGATATAACTACGCGAAAGTATTTTCCGTGACAAATCATTATGCTTTTGTACGTACGGGTGAGATAATTTTTTTTACTGCAGATATCCAATAAGGGAAAACCATTTCTAGCAAGAGCATGGCACTGAGAATCGAGAGTAATGTGAGTTCAATGGTGATGACCATGCAGCAAGATCAAGTCCAACAATCTCACCAGGGACTTCACCAAGCTTGTACGTATTACACGCCTACGTATGCACCTATGTCAAATACTTTGTGTTCATCAATATTCTGCAATTTCACAAAGGTTTGGTTCTCCAAGATGACCAACTTCCATCAGGGGTGGGCCCAGGATTTTGAGGTTGGGTATTCGAAATGGGAAGGGGTAAAAAAAATTACAACGCAAAGGCTAATATATGATATGTATGTATCTATAGTTTCATATAGTTCTAAAGTATATAATATATAACAGATATAAGCATATATTTATAAATTCATAGAATTAACATATAAAAGTACTAAACTAGTATAGTAATTGATAATTGCTCAACACATCAAATATACAGAGGTTAGAAAATGGCAAAATGATAAGAAATCTTACACTATGGCTTAGCACCATTCTTCCTAAAAATAGCAGGACCCCATTCTTCATTTTCATGTTTCAGAAAAAAAATCAACAATATGGTATTTTATATTACTTATTGAGTTATTGTGATACTTTGTGAAAAACATATGTACTAGCACTACAATATGCAAATTAAGTATATATCGATCAACATCATGCCATAACAACATAGTTGATGCACAAAATTAGGCAGCCATGCACTACAATAACCAAAATAACTCTGCCTGAGAGTTCAAATTTGTGTCTACTTGTCTAGTCCACAAAATTAGACAACAAATTGGGTCCAAATTCGGTATATACTTATCTTGTTTGTACTACTTGAGCAAGCAACAAATTGAATCGAACTGGGAATAGGATTGAATGGCTTACCTTCGGCAATCGATTGAGTCAAATCGGCAATCGGGCCTGGCAAGGGCGGTGGGGCGTGCCGCGGGGCAGCGGCCGGCAGCTGCGGCACTGCGGCAACGCGACCGGCGAGGGCGTGGGGCCAACGGCAGCTGGCCACGAGGCGAGGAAGAGGAGGCTTACGAGTGGAGAAGACGAGAGGAGAGGACCGACCAGCGACCGGCCGAGGGCGACGCCTCGACGGGCATCCATGCGCCGCGCGCGACTCCACTTCTGGCCTTTCGCCTGCGCGATGGCGATTGGCGGCGTGGCACTTGAGCCGTGTTGCGACCATCAACCAGGAGATGAATTTTTTTTATTTTTAATTTTTGTTATTAAAAGTTTTGCAAAAATAATTTTTAGTTTGTAGTCTCCCGCCGCCCTCTTACAAGTCGATTATTAAAAATCGCCCAACCAACGGGCGGTTTTTGTGACGTGGCAGACGGCCGTTGGCTCTCTGCCGACGGCCGTCTGCACATTTTGCAGGCGGCCCCCTAACCGCCAACCTAGAGGGCGGTTTTTACTGTGCTGGGGGGCCGCCTGCAAAAGGGCGGCGGGGGGCCTGGAATTTTGCAGGCGGCCCCCTTGCCGCCCATTGGAAGGGCGGTTTTTAACCCCACCATTATAAAAACCTTCCCCTCCCTGAAATTCGCATTATAATCACTCGAAATTCCAGAAAAAAAGAAAGAGGGAGGGGTGAGGGGGAGCAGAAGGAAAGCGGCGAAGCCCTGCTGGTTTGCGGAGTTCATCACAGGTAAATACATCACATTACAATGTGTTGTTAATTTAGGGTCAATTGCAGTTGTAGTTTGTTAATTTTTAGTAGATCTATAGAAGACAACACTTTTGTGTAGATGTACAATATAGTAGATTTTAGTAGGAATTGAGACTTAGACCATAGTGTAAATTGAAAAATGTAGTTTAGTTCGATTTGAAGCACGCCATCTATTTGTAGAACTGTGGACATAGGACACAGAACATTATTGGAGAAATTGTAAATTAGTGCGGAGTACCGATGAACATGATGTTAGATCTTATCAGTACGGGATGAACATAGTTAACATAGTTATTTTTTTAATCAGGCACAATGTCAAGTAAGGTCCTATTTCAGATAGTTCACGGTGAAGGGAATCTTAGATTTGGTCCAGAAGGTGTTGATTTGTCAGATTTTGTAATAACATCTAAGGGCATCGACAGGTCTGCAGAGAGAACATTTCAGTCAATTTATAGTTGGTTGTTGAGAGGTTTTAGAATAGACCAAGAAGTGTACACAATGTCAATATCTGTTGTAGTGAGTCGTGCAACAGAAGGTTATTTTTGGGAACTAATGCCGATGGATAGTACTGTTGTATGGAGACGTTATGTGGAGATGGCTTTTGAACGGTCATGGCCCCTTGTTATATTTGTGTCGGTGCAGGAAAAAGATGCAAATGTTTCAGTGAGAACCGATGATGTCGAGGGTCCTAGCAATGCGGGTGATGTCGTTGGACCATCGATGCAAAGTGAGCAAAACCAAACAAGGGTACAGCAGGCCATGGGCATGGCGGATGAGGGGGAGAGGGTCCATACAATCGTTGATGAAATGGAGAGGGAAGATTCGGATAATGAGCAAGCGGAGGGCGACGCATCATCCGATGAGGAAGGTGATGTAATGTCCACTGATTGGACCAACGAGGATTTCTCTGGACTAGTTATCTCAGAGGGTCATCATGTACCGTGGGAATATAAGGAGAACGAGGTAATTGAGGGTGCTAGGTATGCTCATAAGGATGAGATGAAGGAGGCGGTCAAGCATTGGGCAGTTTCCTTGCAGAGAGAGTTTAGGGTGGTCAAATCAACGAACTATGTGTATGAAGTGAGGTGCATGAAGGAAGATTGTCCCTGGCGTGTGCATGCATATAAGGGGAAATGGAATGATTATTGGAAAGTTAGCATTGTGACCGAGCACCAGTGCTATTTACAAGGGGTGGAAAAGTATCACCGGAATATCACATCAGCTTTCGTGGCAAGTGAGATGTACGGTAGTGTTGTTTCTAACATTGGCTTTGAACCAAGATCTATTATCAGCCACACTGAAAACAAATTCAAGTACACGATAAGCTATGCGAAGGCCTGGAGAGCTAAACAAAAAATTCTTGAGATGAGGTATGGAACATTTGAAGCATCGTATGATAATTTGCCTCGTCTGTTATCAACCATTGCCCAGAGGAATAGTAATACTTACTATGACCTCCACACATTTCCATTGGCTAATGATTCAACGAAGATGGTGTTGCAAAGAGCCTTTTTCTCATTGGGTGCTTGCATAAACGCTTTTGTGCACTGTCGACCTGTTCTATGCATAGATGGAACTTTTTTAACTGGTAAATACCGTGGTCAGATATTGACAGCAATTGGGTGTGATGGTAACAATCAGGTTTTACCTATGGCTTTTGCATTTGTAGAGAGTGAGAACACTGAAAGCTGGTACTGGTTCCTAGAGAGAGTGCGCATAGCAGTTGTACGTATGAGACCCAATGTTTGCCTTATACATGACCGTCATGCCGGCATATTGCGGGCTATTGACTACTTGCAGAATGGTTGGGATGAGAAGGGACTACCAGCAAAGTGGCATGATGTTCGGAGTCGGTGGTGCATGCGTCACATGGGTGCTAACTTCTACAAGCAATTCAAGAACAAGCATCTTATGGATCTTTTCAAGAGGCTGTGTTCTCAAAATCAAGAGAAAAAAATTAATGAGCTGTGGAGAAGGTTGGATGAGTTGACAACGAAGCAAACTGACGAGCAATCTCGCCGATCACAAGTTGAAGGTGACGAGACTCCAATACCTCTTGGTGCTTTACATGACGACCCACCGACAATGAGAAGGAGGTCGGGGTCATCCATCAGATGTTTCACACATTGGATTGAGAATGAACCTAAGGAGAAGTGGTCATTGTTGTACGACACTGATGGATCTCGGTATGGCATAATGACAACTAATTTGGCTGAGGTATACAATTGGGTAATGCGCGGAGTTCGGGTACTTCCATTGGTTGCTATTGTTGAATTCATCCTTCACGGCACACAGGCATACTTCAGGGATCGTTACCAGAAAATTGGTCCATCAATGAGTAATAACAATGTAGTATTTGGCCACGTCGTGACTAAGTACATGGAAGATAAAATCAAAAAGGCACGGAGGCATAGAGTTGTTGCTCAAGGCACACAAGTTCATCGGTACGAAGTAATGTGTGTTGATAGGAGCAGGCGTGGCATCTATCGTAAGCAAGCAGTGCAGGAATGTGTCCTGAAGGCGGATGGTGGATGTAGCTGTAGTTGTATGAAGCCTAAGCTTCGACACCTGCCATGCTCACACGTACTTGCCGCAGCCGGTGATTGTGGCATATGTCCCGATGTGTACGTATCACATTATTTTAGGAAAGAAGCAATCTTTCATACATGGAGTGAGGAGATATATGGCTTCGGCATCTCTGGGACGTACACAACTCTGAGGCCCCAAGTTCTTTACGTTCCTGATCCATCCAAGCTAAGGGTGAAGAAGGGTCGGCGTAAGACAAGACGCATCAGGAACGACATGGATGAGTCCGAGGCAGGTGGGAGGACTCTACGCTGCAGCAGGTGCGACGAGCGTGGCCATACGTACAAGAAATGCCCGAAGGATGCAGAAGTTCCTAGCGGCGCTGATGCTAGCCCGTCTGGACAGGGAAGTGATGGAAGGCGACCACCAGGGGAAGGAACAACAAGCAGGCATCCACGGCCAAGGCGTTCTCGAGTGCCAGGCGATTCCATGGTGTAACATAGCTATCGAGTTACGAATTAGACTGCTCGTGTGTTATTTGTAGTGTTCGGAGTATGTACTTCTGCCGTCACATTTCAATTCAGGTTGCTGTAATGCGTTAGTACAATATTATTGTAATTGCAGTGTGTATTCGGACTGGCGACAGTGGTATTTGCATTTTTATGTTGCAGTTCTCGTAACTGGTACTCGTATTGTGTATTTGCAGTTATTTTGAAGCCGAAATATTTTGTACTGTCACAGAATATATGTTTTCACATATTTGTTAATAATTGTAAGTTATGTAGTTATGAACTGTTGTAAGGTATTTTGAAATAATAATTTCTTTCTTTCCGATAATTATTTATGATGCAGGTATGGCGGACGACACACCGGAGCTGTTCGACCGGGGGATTGACAGGAACCACCGCTCGTGGCTGTCTGCAGTCCAGGGTGCACAGCTTAGCACCTTCCGTCCACGTACGGGACGAGAGTTGTTGCGTATCGACCCACGGCACATTCCTTGGTACGTCTATGTAAATATTTGTTGGCGATTATTATTTAGGCGTATGTACGATATCTGGTTCTGTACTAATGCTTACAATGTAATCTATGCAGGTTGTGTGCGGCAGGCCTTCTTCCGCTTTGTAGGCTTGTCGATGCGGGAGCGGACGAGCGTGACCCGGCGAAGCGGTGGGATGTGGATCGGTCACTCCTTGCTGCTCTTGTGGACCGCTGGAGACCGGAGACGCACACGTTCCATCTTCCATGTGGGGAGATGGCTCCGACACTGCAGGACGTGTCCTTCCTGCTTGGGCTACCACTCGCTGGAGACCCCGTAGGTCCCGTCGATGGTGGTGCTGGGTGGAAGGAGGATATCACCGCGCGCTTCTCGCACGTGATGCGCCGTCCAGGTTTAGGAGGGCCCAACCCCCTTCCAGCGTACACTACCGTCGGGCCTACCAAGGCTTGGCTGCTTCAGTTCACTGTAAGTACACGAGTAGTACATTTCTATAGGATTTAGCAATTAACATATCGGTTTATACTACCATTTGATTATTAATTGCAGATGGACCAGCTGGACCCTGGCGCCGATGAGTACTCGGTACGACGCGCCCTTGAGGCGTACTTGCTTTGGCTTTTCGGTTGGGTGATGTTCACCAACACACACGGGCACGCAGTCGACTTCCGTCTGGTCCACTACGCACGGTCCATCGCGGATTCTGAGCCAGAGGAGGTGCCCCAGTGGAGTTGGGGATCTGCCGTGCTAGCGGCCACGTACCGTGCGCTGTGTGAGTCGTGCAGGAAGACCGACGCGGGAGCGATCTTCCCTGGCTGCCCTATGTTGGTTCAGCTATGGGCCGCTGAGAGGTTTGCCATAGGACGACCTGTGGTAGACCCCGCACCCTTCGGAGTTGCTCCCAGCGCGCAGTGGCCAGAGGACGGACCCACCATGGGGACGTACTGGTGTCGACGTACGGTACGTGTAAACCAAACTGTTTGAATCGTTTACTTTACATACTACTTTCTTGTAAGCACATAACAAGTCTCAATGTGATGTTACAATCTGATCTTCCGTATGTTGCAGCGTCGGTACGCTCACGTCCAGGTCAGACGTAGTTACCCGGAGTTCGTGTTCGAGTTCGACCGTCTCCAGCCGAACGACGTCATCTGGGATCCTTACAGAGCTGAGGCCGTTGCTGCGAGAGCACCGTTAGGACTCTCGTCGTTGTGCACCCGCGACCAGGCTTACTGGCTGACGACGGTGCCTCTGGTGTTCGACATCTGCGTCGAGCCTCACTGCCCGCAGCATGTGCTGAGACAGTTTGGTTTGCGGCAGGGTTTCCCGGGTAACATGAACCCCCCCGTACCACACGGAGACCACTCGTGAGTGCCAACAGTAATATTTAAAATTGCAATGTTTTACTTAACTCATCGAGCCGTAAAATTTACCTTTCTCGACAGGTTGACTCGACGAGGACAGCAAGCAGGCGCACTTTGGGCTCCCCGGGTACAGCACTACATTGATGACTGGGTGATTGCTACAGAAGAGGTGGTCGATGAGCTTTTCGTCCACACTGAGGAGCACTACCGTGACTACCTCCGCTGGTACCTACCTCGCACCCGTGCGCGTGTCACATTCACTCCTGCCGTCCCTGAGCCGCACCTTCCCGCTGTGACGGACGTGTATCCCACGCACCGTGACCGAGACTACTTCATGGGGGTACGTCGCCATTGTATAACTTTCTTCAATTCTTTAATTTGTCTTATGCCGTTAGTGACATGAACTGCACTTTTTACTTTCACGTTGAATAGGCCGATGCCGCACGGGCTATCAATGCAGATATGAATGCCATTGCACTGAGGTTGGACGCAGGCTTGTACTTGACTGAGCCTGAGCAGAGGGCCGTGTTCGACCGGATGAGGGGCAAGATGCGCTCGGTCATGCGCGTCTTCTCCTGTCGCAGCGCACTCGCCGTCGTTCCTCCACGTGGTCCTGTACAGCCACGTCCACGCGCCTCTGCGGGCGGTCCCACACGACCTACAGTGGGGGGTTCACATGGTACTGCTCCCACAAGAGGTTAGTTCTATTATGTTCTTGATTTCGTAGAAAGACATAACTACATCGTGATCTAACATTCCATCGTCGCAGGACCTCGTATGCCTTCAGGCGGGTTCGCCGGCTTCGACACGGGCTTCGCAGGCACGACCTCCGCATTCCGAGGCACGTCCGGCGCGTTCGCAGGCTCGGCCGCAGCGTTCGCCGGCACGACGGGCGCGTTCACCGACACTTCTGGTGCCTTCGCCAGCTCTTCCACCAGATCGTCGATCCCTTGGCCACACGGTAATGTAATCTTTGTTAGTACTAGTAAATACCTATATGAAAATGATGGTCATTCTTCTACAGGGTTTCACGCAGGGATCTTCGGTACAGGTGCCTCCTCCTCTCACGCCGGTGGGTCAGGTCCTACTGGCCATTTCTACGACGACGACTTGGAGGGAGGGCAGGACCAGGACATACTAGGTTCCTCTCAGCTTGGAGGAGCTCCAGAGGCGCATACCCAGGAGCAGCCGGATGTCACACCAGCTCAGGCGGGGAGAGTAGGCCGTGCCGTTCCACCGGACCGGCTAACGTACTCTCAGGGACACGTTAGAGCGCAGGGTAGGAGGGACAGGGGCAAGAGGCCTCGTCAGTAGTGTACTACCACTTTATTACTTGTGATTTACTTGTCTTTTGCCTTTTGTACCTGTTAATCAGTACTACTATTGGTTTTACTACTCCATTTGGTTCTCTCCCTTTTATCGTCCTTATCGTTCGTACCATGGTACAATAAATTATGCGTACGACAACACACTTTCGGCGCAACACGGTACTGTCAGTTCCACTAAAGCGCACAGTCCACCACAACACGAATTGTCACGATCAACTTTCGGCGCTGCATACTGTCATAAAGTGAGACGAGTTGGTGCATGCTCGTCTTGTCACATCGATTGAACTATACAACTTTTTTTAGGTGCAGATATATTGCACTACGTGAGGGGCTATATAATTGACCAGTCGAAGGCAACCCGTCCATACCAGCTCTTCCACCTATCGCACAAATTCCCGTAATGGAACCACCATTTCTTGAGCGTCTGAACTGGCGAAGCGATCCTTTCGCCGGTTGGTTTCCCCCATGGTGTGACCGTCCTTTGTGCAATTGTGGGGATGGATGCATACTGAAGTCATCCATCATGGCACAAACTCGAGGCAGGAGATTCTTCCAATGCGCTAACGTTGATCAGGTATGATTCGTCTACTCGCAGTTCCACTAGATAGAATACTAACTAATCTGTACATAATCGTAACATATTTTGCAGTCATATTCTACACTGTGCAACTTCATTGAGTGGGTAGACATGGAGAACCCACGATCGGATGGAACACGTCCATATCCACGTAGTGAAACAAGATCGGAGTACCTACGACGGAAGGATGAATATGAACGCCGAATTGTTGCTGAAACTTTACATTGGCGGGTCAATCCCCTGGGACTCCCGACATGGCGTGAATGTCCAGAGTGTCATTGTGGTGACCGTTGTCAGGTCATACGGTCCGTAAGGCACCGAACTCGCGGACAAAGATGCTTCGCGTGTCCAAACATTATCGATGATGACTTTGTCGTAAGTGCAATTTTTCTTTTCATCGCGCATCACTCTTATCATGGCCTTATATATCCCCATAATGTGTGTACGTAGGAGGATGTAAGGAAATGTCAATTCATACAATGGATCGACACGGCCAGAGTTACTTCCAACGGCGGGCCGATAACACAACCTGAACCCACCACACGATTCATTCATGCTTGGATGGAGTACGAACGCCGGGTACAAATTGCAAGCTTAGATTGGAGGAACAATCCATTAGGGTTACCTAAATGGTCGGAGCGTCCCAAGTGTGGTTGTTGAGATCGCTGCCAGGTTGCTACCTCCTTTGCAGAACAAACATTTGGCAGGAGATATTTTGTCTGCCCCAATGTAGACAACGATTTCGTTGTATGTCTAACTTTTTCCAAATTGCCCTTCGATTTGCACAATATTTCTACCCTTACTCACTAATTGCAATAATTTCATAGGGCAATCCAAGGATGTGTCGATTTACTCAGTGGATCGACATTGTTACTCCATCCTATCATGGCCAACAGATAACAGATTCTGAAACAGAAAGAGAGTACCAACGATTGAAGGACCATGAAAATGCAACGCATATTGACTCAGATAGAAGGGGCTAGTAGGATGATGCAATCTCCACTCTGAGCGACAAATTTGTATCGTGTATCCATCGCACTTTTTTCCTACCTTATCATTACGATGTTTAATTATGATGGTGTATTGCATGCGTACAAATAAAAAATATCAGATATATTAACATGGTTCTTTGCTGCCCCGTAACGATCCTTTCCTTACAATTGTACGCAGTACAAATACCTAACAATATATCATCCGGTACTTACTAAATTTTACATACTCTTCTTGTTTCTACAAGATCATTAACCTAATGCTTCAAAATCACACACCACATCCTCGATCGACAATTTCACCTAGTCTTTACCTTTATAAAATATACCTGATTTTTCTCTTCTCACAGTGCATGTTACCTACTTTTATTCATCCAAATATCATAGTTTACATCAAAGAAATTTATAATCATTACACCTCTTTTATTAGTTTTCAAGTCGATGGATTACTAAAATTTTTTACCGAATATTTTGATAACAAGTATAATAAAACGTATGGAAACCCTAATCTCAGTGGAGGGTTAAAAACCGCCCTTCCAAAGGGCGGCAAGGGGGCCGCCTGCAAAATTCCAGGCCCCCTCGCCGCCATTTTGCAGGCGGCCCCCAGCACAGTAAAAACCGCCCTCTAGGTTGGCGGTTAGGGGGCCGCCTGCAAAATGTGCAGACGGCCGTTGGCAGAGAGCCAACGGCCGTCTGCCACGTCACAAAAACCGCCCGTTGGTTGGGCGATTTTTAATAATCGCCCTGTAAGAGGGCGGCGGGAGACTACTTTTGTAGAACTTCCAAACTAAAAATTATTTTTGCAAAACTTTTAATAACAAAAATTAAAAATAAAAAAAATTCCCAGGAGATGGTCTAGGGTAAGTTAAGTTTGGGCCTTCGTTTTGGCTATTGGGCCTACATAATGAGGAGAAGAGGGGTGGGAAGAGGGAGCCTGCCTGCCAAGTTTTCTCATTGGGCTTTTCTCTATTAATAGTCTCTTTTCTATATTTTTTTCATATCTATACCTAATAAAAAGATTCATAAGGCTTCCATTTATCCATTTCGTCGTCCGCCATTTGAGTCCGAGTCCTTCAAAAAAAAAATCCCCGAGCTAGATCCCCAAATAAATCAATCAACAAGAAACCCAAAAACAGCACAAAAAAGCCAAATTTAATCTAGAGCTCATGAATTTGATCCCCAATAAAAATAATCCTTATTGTATGATGGTTACTAAATCAACATCCCAAATCACAAAATCCTCAAAATATTCACATATCAAACTGCCACCAGGCCGGAGAGAACCGCCACCAGCTCCACATCGGGGAGGTGAGGGGGGCAGCTAGGGAGGGGGAGCAGCAGCCGGCTAGCCACCGTTGGCTCCACGTCGGGGAGGGGAGGGGGCAGCCGGAGGGAGGGTAGCCGCTGCCACCACACCGGGGAGGGGAACAACAGCCACCGCCACGCCGGGGAAGGGGAGCAGCAGCCGCCACCACCAAGCTGGGGAGAGGAGCAGCCACCGCCGCCAAGCTGGGGAGAGGAGTAGCTGCCACCGCCGCTTGATTTGAGGAGACGGGAGGAGGCGAGAGAGGATGGAGGTGGCAAGAGAGGAGGCCTAGAAAAAGAGGGTGCCGCCGGCCGGGGAGAAAGCGCCGTGGGTAGTGGCTGAGGGGGATGGGGGCGGCTAAAGGGAGTGGTGTTGCTCGCCGGTGGGCGGAGGGGAGCAGCAGAGAGGGAGGGTGTCGCTGGTTGAGGGGAGGCGCAGCAGAGAAGGAGAGGAGATACGGGCGGACGGAGGAGAGAAAGAAGAGGAAAAAAGCGCTCCGAAAAAAGAAGAGATAAGGAGGGGAAGGATCGAGACACTCCCATGCGCTGCTCTCTCTCTCTCGGCACCGCTCGGGTCCATGCTCTGATGGGAGATTTTTTTTAAAAAAAAGCACTCATAAGTCATCCCTACTTAAAAAATACCGATTTTTCCTATCGTCACAATCTGATTTTGTCTGTGGTGGTGCGTGTTATCGGCTCACGCGTGTAGCCCACAGCTGAGTGGTTTCCGAATTCCAAATTTTTCAATTCGAATATGGAATTGAAAGAATCTACCTAAATAAAGTCCAGAGAGGGAACTCCTAAATCAAACTCTAATCCACCCTAATAAAATCTGCAGAGAGATCCATGGGGAACTCCAATCCACCAAATAAAATTAGCAGAGGAATCGACAGTATTGCAACACGAAGCAATTGATAAATCGACACAAGAATTGTGACTACACCTTGACATTCATGCACGGCACTGGATCAATGACGGTGTTGATGGAGAAAAGGAGGGGAGGGCAAAAAAAAAAAAAAGAAGAGGAGACGTGCGGGCGGAGAAAAAAAAGGTTTGCTCGGCTCGATTGGATAAGGTGGGCTCAATATGCATAAAAGTGCCGGTTTGTTAACTTGAACCGGCACCTATGATTAATAGTTATATAGATGTCGGTTCTAATGTGGGTCCCATAATCAATAACTTTGATGGGACAGAAATATAAGGTGTTGGTTCCATAAAAACCAGCACCTATATATACACAAAGGTGACGTTTTTTGCCATTGACATCCCTGCGAGCATGTGTTTAGGCCGGAAAAGCATTATAGTTATCTGTTTTAGCTATTCTGACATCTATAGTGCCAACACCTTTGTGTGTTTTTGTTGTAGTGAATATCACATCATGAGACAAAAAGATCGACGAATAAAACACTTTAGCGGATCAAAAAACACGTAGGCAACAACGGATCGAGCTGAACTCACCAACCACACCACCATCGTCGTCGTCATCCCAAATCCGCCATCATCTCCCTCGAGCCCCAGTCCCCTCCCCCCCGGCACCGCCTCCTCATTCCAACAGTAGAAACGAAAAGGCCAAGGAGGAGAGAGAGAGGGGGAGGGATGCTTGTCGCTGCCATCTCCGCGCCGTGCCCCCTCTGTTGTCCCACTGCGCCGAGGAAAGGGCTTCCGCAGTCGTGCCCTCGCCGTCGCTGCACCCGTCCGATCGGTCGACGCGTCGAGCAGGAGGCAGGAGCTCGCAGTCTCGCACCATCGCCACCGCACCACGCATGCCACACCCTCCCCACCCACCACGACGAGCGCTTTCGAGCTCTTCACCCGCACGACCCGCCTCTCCGACCCCGATCACCGCACCGCACCGTGCCCTCGCTGTTGTCATGCCATGCTGACGAGAAGGGAGGAAAAGGGGGAGATGGATGTCGCCGCCAATGGGAAGGGGAGGAGGCGAAGCATCGGCACTGAGGAGAAGAGAGATGGGCGCACTGAGTGGTGGGGAGGAGAGCGATGAGGCGGTGGCCGTGGGTGCGTGGGTGGATAAGCTCGGTCGCTCGGCTAAGGAGGAAGAGAGACGGAGTTATTTTAACTCTCCCAGTCTGCTCTACTTTTTTTTCTGGCCTGCTTGAGTGAGAGAGAGGTGAGGAGAGAGAGTAAAGTAATGGGAAAGGATAAGAAAGAAATGTCGTGTGGGGAGAGAGAGTGTGTATATATATTTGATCTCAAATGCGATTTATAAATAAAAAACGATACTCTCTCAGAATAAAATAATAAGTCGCTTTTCATGATTCAGATATGCCATCGGCTTCCATAATTACAATATATACTATATACCACGATTTAGAACTGTCGGCACCTGTAATATATTATATGTAATGGTTTTTAAATTAATTGGTATCGGTTCTTTAGAAAACCGATATCTATAGTGCTGGTTTTGGTTTTTTTAATCGGCAGCTATAGTTACTGAAGAAGTCAGTTCTATATTTTTTTTTCTTCCCGTTAAGATGGGGAAAGGTCCAAAAGTATCGGTTATAAATGAATCGGCTTCTAATGCGGATTAAGTATTGACACCTATCTTTCTACCTCCCGTTGCAACGCGCATTTTTTCTAGTACATTCAAAACATATACCTCACATATATATTTTTTGTTCAAAAATCATCTGAATACCCTTGAATTGAGCTGGGCCCGCCCCTGCTCTGGATGATGCCTGTTTTTACTTCTGTTGCAAAGACGTATGTTGAACCCACCAAACAACATAAATATGCTTATAGTACTGCTATCCTTCTATTCTTTCTCAGAGATTATACACAATGGAAAAACATAGATCGATCAAGATGGTTATTATGGCTGAAAGCTCGAAAATAAAAAAAAAACACAATTCTGAATCCCTTGGAGAAGGTGAAACGAATGGAGAGGGCAATAAATAGGCTACCAGGATGAGGTTGAGGAGGGTGGCCGGGTCGACCTTGACAAAGTCGGCGTCCCAGCTCTTGAGGACATCGCCGGGGAGGCGGCGGCACGGCGGAGGCGAACGTGGCTACGACGGAGGGTGCTGGCGGTCTTGGAGGCCGTAGACGCGATGGTGTGGATGTGCACCGAGGAGGACGGGACGTTGCGGCGAGAAAGCGGAAGATGGCGACGGCGCCGTGGAGGTGGAGGTGGATGTCTGGATGATGGCGGCGGCTGCTTGGAGTGGAGGCGGAGGATAGGGAGGCACCAAGGAGAAGCGGAAGAGGACTCGATTCGCTTGGGCCGTCGCTGCCATAGCATAAGGCTAATATGGATGGCCCACAGGTTGATTTACTGTTGCGCTGAACATCGGCCTGCAGCCCTCTCCAGCGCCACCGTCGGCCTGCCCTCCAAACAACCCCGGCGTCTCGGTCCGTCTGGTGCCACCCTCGGCCTGCTCCGCGGTCCTATTTACGCGTCGTATCTCCTCTCGTCGCCACATCGGGTTTGTTTCCTTAAACATTCCATTCTCATAATTCGCTTTTTTAACCCATTTTAGATTTGCTCATGCTTTTTCTTTCTGGATGAAAGGAAAGTGAGAAAGCAAATCTCTTCCTGGATGAATCTTGCAGCCAGAAGTTTAGTCAGTTTCTCCTCTTCGATCTTGAGTAAAGCGGTGATGTTGTTGCTCGATAGATTTAGCGTCAGCCTTCACATCTAATGAGTGCTCGATCACCTCTCTAGAAATACCGGACATATCAGAAGGTTTTCAGGTAAATATATCTTTATTAGTTTGAAGAAATAAAATGAGCGCGCTTTCCTACTTGCGATCTAACTACGCGCCTATTAGAGCAGTTTTAGAGCGATCACTCGGATCAAGGGGAATCTTCTTGGTATTGATATTGCCTTCTCCTAACTATTGATATCTTCTTAGCAGGGATCTCTTCTTCTTGTGATGTTGATGCAGCCAGTCGAATCTCTTGTTGGTTGAGCGCTTTCTCGCGAGATTGGTCTAGCTCGCAGATTTCCTTATCGCATGTCAAGGTAGCGTGACGTTGCTCCGTAACAAGATGACTCCTTGTTGACCTAGCATCTTCATTATCAAGTAGATGTAGTGGGGGACGACCATGAATTTAGCAATAGCTGACCTTCCCAATATGGTGTGGTAAGCTGCCTCGAAGTCAGCAAACCTAGGTATGACCTCGTGAAGTGAAGCAGTACTCGACTTCAACTCTGATCTTGGAATTTGCATCTCCTCCAGTGTCTTGGCAAAAATGATCTTGAGTGCGCTGCCACCATCGATGAGGACAAGCTTCAGCTTGACATTACGAATCACTGGATCCAGCTCCAAGGGGTATTGCCTCGGGAGAGCCACTCGGTCAAGATGAACCGAGCGATCAAACATGATTGCTACTTCAGACCATCGTAGAAATTGGGGTACTATAGCTGAACTGCGTTGATCCCCCGGTTGGTCAACTTCTGCTTACTCTTGGACTCGTAAGCGAAAGGGCCTCCGAATATATTGTTAAAGCTCAGTACTTGTTGGTATCTCTTACAATCACAGATAAATTCGCAAGCGCACGGAATACCGTTATAGCACTTCCCCTTAAAGTATTCCAAGGGTATCGAACACAAGGAACGAGTGTGTATAATATATGATCAAGATTCGATCCAAGGATAACAACTTAGGATAAATTGGCTAGAGAGGATTCCTATTTCTTTTAATTAATTAATTAAGTTAAAGGTAAAACTCTATCGAATGCTTCGGGTATCGACCCTCCCCTGTTCTGCAAGGCTAAGTCCGACCTTGAGCTCTATGATGTACCCAAATGTGGAGGGATACGAAGGACGGACAGGGTTATCACCAGCTACCACCTACCTCACTTTCCGTGGAGCACATAACAAACGAAGGTAATTTCTAACCTAGACACCGTGTCTAAATTATTAATTACTACTCTAGCCTTGCGCAGGAACTTCCTTCTTTATCCAGAGTCCTAATACTAGAGCACTCAGTTGCACACTAAGCGATGAATCCGCACCGATGAGAATATATCTCACTTAAATAAACTAATTAAAGAATATAAAGAAACTCGAACGCTTACTTGAATAAAGGAAGCATCCGCCGAGATACAAGCGAGAGAAGAAGACCGACAATCCCGGCTTTCTCCGGAACTCTGTTGGAAGAATGCCGACACTCTGTGTCAACCCCCGTTTTTATAACAGGAATCGTTCGTGTTAACTGTACCATTTCCCTGGATCAAGTAGTCTGGTACACACAAGTTTATAACCGGAATATCAAGTGCTCATACATAGAGCGTTAAGAGTGAATTATTACATCATAGGCCCGCAGGTATAGTCTAGAACATAGGACCAAACGGTCCGAAATACATGCAAAAGCAGAATTTAGATCAGGCAACGGAATTAAGGCAATGGCGATGCCATTGCCACAAGCAACGACCGTAACTAAGACCTACTAAGAGCCATCATCTTCAGCAGCCTCCTGGTAGTTGTCATAAGGATCGTCCGATGCTTCATTGCCCACTTCTGATGAATTTGTAAATTGCAAGGGTGAGTACCAACCGTACTCAGCAAGCCACCACATCAAGTATGCATATGATTAGAGATAATTCCAAGGAGTGGCTAAGGTTTCTTTTTCCGTAAAGCTGATTTTGTAATTATTTTCACAAGCCTAAGACCTGGCATAACTGATCAAGTTTATCTCCATTGTTCTTTAATCAGCGATGGTTCTGTCCACCATCCATTGTGATCCCAAGGATGGCTTTCCATCACTGGGTCATCATGGTTTCTCGGGTCTACCCCTTCTCGCCTCTCTAGAAGTTGATCCACCAGTATAAATCATCATGCAATCCCACCCATCACTTTAAAAGTTTAGAGTCTAGCCAAGAGTAATATATGTCCCGGTGCTCAATATCCGTGAGCACGGCTATTCGAATAAATTAGTTTACTCACACTGCAGTGGATGTACGCTTTAAACCACACTCCGTGACTTGCCCAACACATGAGCCAAAGTCCCAACGAATGAGATGCGTCACGGCAAAGCCTTTCAATAATCTTACTTTGGTAGTACCCGCTCCATGAACTTGAGCCCTCATGCACTCTAGGCGTTCACGGTTTCTAGCAGTGAGAGGAGTTCTAGCGTTCCCGATAGGGAAGAACTCACACATCCGTTATGTTGTATTTAAGTCAAGTTTCAATTTAGGTTACCCACCGATGGTTATCCACCTGTAAGCTCCCCGCCTATTCACACACCTAAGTGAACCACCGTGTCTTGGGTACCACCTCCGCTTGGTTATTTACTCCGCTAGGTCTATGCCCAATGCGAGAAGTACAGTCGTACTGGGATCGTTTCATGCTTAGCTTCATGGCTCGGTCCTTAATTGACCACAGACGGCACTAGCCTTAACCGGAAACCACCCAAGTCATCCAGCTGCCCTAGTCGAAAGTATTTGTTTAGTTTAGTTTCTTTCACAAATCATCTCATCAATGTCATGGCAATGTGGCGGTCATATCTCCACATGCCGTATGTCAATTACCTTCCCTAATGTAATTGCCCAAGCATATAGCCTTTAATAAATATGAGAGTGCAGGGATCTAAATTAGCATTATTAAGCATTTGTCGTAAGTGACTAGGGACTCATACATGATTATGGGTACAAGGGAATAAGATAAACAACTATCAAAGACATGGCATAACAACAAGTAGGATATTCATCATTGCATGCAAGTTTATTTGTAAACAAACTAACTTCGCAATTGGGATCAACATGGTCAAAGATTAGTGATGACTTACCTCGCTCACAGCCCTGCTGACCTGGATCCTCGATCAACTCAGCAACTCCTTCGGAATCTATATTTACGTGCGAAAGATTTGATTTGAATTCGGTTAGAATTCAACTTAAATCACCAAAAATTCATGCAGTACAAAATAAATTGCAAAAGTGGTACCAATAACTAGCTCTTTATTTTAGATGAATTTAGGTTCAAGTTTCACTCAAATCTGAGTTAAAATGAGTGAGTTATGCTAGTTTGAAGATCCAAATTTAAATTAATTCCAATAATTGTGAAATGTTACTATTCCTAATTGATTTATTTTTAATCCGAACATTATCCATAAGTTAAGTGGTTGACAGGTGGGGACATTCTCTCTTTCCTTTTTCTCGGTTTTATTTTTCTAATGAAAATAAGTGTGTCACTGACAAGTGGATCTGGCCTTGTTGACCTAGGGTCAAACCAGCCCTTTAATCCCGGTGGGACCCACATATCATAGAGAGAATCA
Organism: Oryza punctata; assembly: GCA_000573905.2. Lineage (NCBI taxonomy): Eukaryota > Viridiplantae > Streptophyta > Magnoliopsida > Poales > Poaceae > Oryza > Oryza punctata. Next base: position 16,156,774 of record CM002488.2, read on the forward strand.
ACAAAACCTCTTTTAATTAGATTTTCAAGCACTCTGACTCACATGTCATAGTCTCTAACGTGTCATTAGCAGTGTGGTTACTGTGCACTAATCCTAGTGGGGCCCACGCGTCATACCTCTCTCTCTTCCTCCTCTCCTCTCTACTCTCTCTCCTCTCTCTTTCTGCTCTCTCTCCTCTCTCTCAGCCGAGCCGACCCTTAGCTGCGCGGCGGCGGATGGCAAAAAGGGGAGGGGCACTTACCCGGACCGGTGGCGGGCAGCGGCGACGCGGCCGGCGAAGGGCGGCGCAGCGGCGGACGCACGGTGCGGCAACGGGGTGGAAAAGGGGAGGGGTGTAAGGGATGTGGAGGGGAAGGGGGCACGGGGGTTTTTATAGGAGGGCGGTGAGAGGTGGCCGGCATGGGGGTGGGTGGACGAGACGCGCGGCAGCAGCGATGCGACGTGGCGCGGCGCGACTGCGGTGACGTGACGAGGCGCGACGCGGGGCGCGGGGCAGCGGCGATGGCGCGCGGCGTGCAGGCACAAGGCAGTGGCGACGGCACGCGGTTGTTCGGTCGGCAAAGGCCCGAATCGAACACCTAGCACCCGATGAATAGTGGAAGCTAGGTTTTTTTTTGAATTTTAGGGTTTTGGTTGATTTAAAAATTGAGGTAAAATGTAATTTAAATTTGTATTTTCTCCTAAGCATTTGATTGACAAATTTAGTCATCCAATGTGAATTTTACCAAAATTTAATATTGTTCAATATTTAATATTTTTCCTATGTTTATTTAGAATTTCCTATATTAATGGATTTTGATATATATTTGTTTTCACCCAAAATTAATTTATTAAACACATTTTATTTAAATGGGTGCAATTCAAACAAAAGAAGGACCAGTAACTTCGGCATGATGCAATCTATTTAAAAGTTTTTTGAAAGTACTCAAGTTTGGGTTTTGTTTTTATGCATTTAAAATTTCAGAGTGTTACACTCCGGCACTCCTCCATGAAATTCTCGAAGGAACTTTGATATTTTAGGGTACTCCTTCCGGAGATTCCCCTCACTCTCTACCAAACTAACATACTAAATATGAAACTACAAGTGAGTTGTACTCTACTTGAGCTAAAAGTTTTATGTGTTGAAGTGTGTGAAGCCTCCTCCTTATATAGCCTTCATATGACGGTTATGGCGGTTGGAAATGTCGTTAACACCCCACCACCATCATTGAAAGACAATCTGGGACATCCACGTGGAAGGCTAGGATGGGGGGCGCTAGAGGCGGTTCGGCTGAACCCTAGGCCCCACCTCCTGGCCTCTCATTTGGATAGGAGACTGACTGGTGGACCCTTATGGCGGTTAGGATGGTTTGGCCCTATTTAAACTCGGTTTCGACTGACTTGTGCCCTCCAATCCTTATAGTCGTGCATGATTGACTGGAGGTTCATTTTCTTCGCATGTTGGGTGTATTTTCTCCTTAATTAACCTGAATACATAAAATGGTTAGTAGTAAACTCCTACCACTAAGTTTTGATAGTATAATTGATATCTTTTATGCAGGAGTTGATGGTTAAAGTTTGCACTTAACGACCACCAACAATCCTGGGATCTTGAAAGGCTCCTGAGTTGGCTTCGCCATCGTCCTTCTTTTGCTCGGAGGTCCCTTCACTGGAAGTGAGCTTGAGCTGAGCCGCATATTCCTCCGCAAATCTTTTATAGATTAAATAGTCCTTTGCTGTGTGCTTCGAGTTAGGATGATGTGGACATGGCCTATTCATGAACTTGTCATAGTTGTTGGCACGTGGACGTTGCGTTTGATAAGTTGACATTATAGCCACCAAATCATTGGGTTTACGCTTGCGTTCCTGCTGGTTATTGTTGCCATTGTCCTGCTTGGGGTGTCAATTACTTCCCAACTGCTTTTCCCCTTGTGATGCATTGATAGCGTCGGTCGACTTGGCGTAGGAGTTGGTAGTTTCGAATTGCTTCATGACTGTCCGCGGAGGCTTGTGAGTTGCGACTGAACTTGCCAATGAGTAACTCGTCTCGAATCCCCTTTTGAAAAGCAGCGATGATAACATTATCGATGACCTTTGGGATCTTATTGCGGGCCTGGGAGCAACGTCGGATGTAATCACTAAGTGACTCATTGGGATGCTGAACAATGTGGTATAGTTCAAAGTGAGTTCTGGGTCTCTCGTAGTTGCCCTGGAAGTTGGTGATGAAGTGGTCCGGAAGCTAGCTCCAGGAATCAATATATCCTCTTAGGAGGCCCGTTAACCAGCTCTGTGCTTAGCTGGGGAGTGCCACTGGCAAATAATTAGCCATAGCCTTTGTGTGTCCTCCTACCGCGCGGATGGCCAAGGTGTAGATGGCAAGGCAGGACTCGGGTCGGTCTTGCCATCGTACTTTTCAATCCCAGTCGGTTTAAAACCAGTCGGCCAATCCACTCGACACATTTCACGAGTGAAAGTTGAAGCTCCATCATTGCTGTCATTGGGAGAACGTCGTCAATCATCGCGGTTTGTGTGGTTTTCCCGATTACGGTGGCGCTGATTCAAAGTGTCACGTAGATCTAGAGGTGGTCAGTGTTTGTGCCTGCCGTCGTGGCCTTGCTCGTCATGATAGCGGGTTTCTCGGTGGCGATTGTTGTTGCGGTCGTGGTTGCCGACTGGTTGATCTTGATGATGACCTCCGTCTTCATGGTGGCGAAGGCTTGACGTTGTGTGGCCTCTGCTACGTTCAGGCGGTCGACGATTGCTAGCCGGTGTTCCATGGTTTGATGGTAGATGATTGCCAGCCAGTGTTCTTGGTGCCCCAGCAGTAGATTCCTCCGCTCGGCAAGAGCCCTCCGCTCCAGCTGTGGTAGTGACAATCGTGGTCTTGACTCTGTTCAGCGTCTGAGTCATGTTGTGAGGGGCGTTGTCAATGAGGGTGTCAAGTAGCGTGATAGCTGCCACGGTGTTTTGCTGGGGCATAGCGAAGACATTGGTGTCATCTATGCGGGTCTGTATGATGTTGTTGTGAGCGACACACCCACTTCTGATTAGGTCACGCTATCGTCGTGTGTGTTCTTCTTCTTCTTGGGTAGTCGTTCTTCCACAGCTGCTTTTCCCACGTTGCTCCTCTTGCTATCTCGCAATGCATGCTTGCTCGTCTTCAAGGGCACTAACCATAAAGACCTCGAAGAAATGTGGGGTGTAATCGTTGGTGAACTTGGAGCTGTTGATGCTTTTTGTATCGAAGTTGTTGTTGCCGTTAGAGAGACTAAATCTGTTGACGATGTTAGTAGTGCTGCAGGATCCGAGTGGTTGAATAATGACCCAGACCTCCCTAGATCCAATCTTGGATTTGTCAGAATTGCACTCAGGCCGGGACCTGCGAGGGGAGACAGATCTAGATCCGAACGTCATAGCGAGGAGCGGCGGGAGTCACATGGCGATCTGAGGATAGATTGTTGTGCTGATGGGAAGTCCACGAAAGCTGATCAGCGCTGATGATGCTCACGAGTGGTTTGAAGCTGAGTCGGAGGACAAAACTCTTGGACAGGTCTCGGTGGCGTTCGGGAGAGCGAATGGAACCGAAGTGATGTGATCTCCCCCCGACTGGTTCGAATCTGAGTCAACGAGAGAAATCTTGTCAAAGTTGTTTGTGATGAAGTCGAGACCGCCGAAGCGGTAGACCTACCCTGGAGGGCGGGTGAAGTCGTCGGCTCCTAAAGTTGATCCCATCGCATTTGTCAGTGGAAAACTTGATAGAACCCTACCCGATGTGCCAATTGTCGATTCTAGAAATCGGCAATAAGAAAAGGAGGTAGCGCACGAGATCTAAAGTGGATGAGTAAAAGGATAAGGTTTAGTCAAGTTCAGACCTTCTCAATGAGAAGTAATTCCCTACTCCTGTTTTGTGGATTGTATTCGCCAGGTGTTGTATTGATCTGACGATCGAGTAGTACTTATGCCCTTGGGAGGCTCCCTATCCTCCTTATATAGCTTCGGAGGTAGGATTACAAAGAGGAAAACTCAGTAAAAAACGATATGAATTTCCTTATACAGCTGTACAATCGTATATGACTAACACTACGGATTATACCTTGGAACACAAGGCAACACAATGTCAAAAGCTTAATTTATTTACATAATATAGGGATATAGCCCATCTCCTGTTTCCAGTCAGATAAGCTGTCCATGTGGGTACGTATATGGTACCCATAATCCCTACACTTATCTCCATAAAATTAATCTCCATTGTATTGTATGAGACAGTTTAGTCTTAGAAAATTCCAAAATCAATGGCCAGTTTCTAAGCACTAATTTCTGATTATGACCGATCTTTAGTCAAGCTCCACCCATCCTCCCTGATCAAAACTCGGCAATTAACCCACCCACTACTTTCCATTATATCCCACCCGCGGAGTACTCTCTATTCTCTCAGTCTCACAGCGTTGTGCGGTCATTCTCAATGCAAAGGCTATACAGGCTTGGACCGTCCACACACTCACCCCGAGTTTGTGGCCGCATCACGCACGCAGCTGGAAGCAGTTGGCCCGTGACGATGCCTGAATATACTGCCGCATCCTGCTTTCTTGCATACATCCCTGAACGAGAAGAAGAAAATGTAGTACATGCACAAAATGCACACATTTGAAGTTAAGATTGGTATGTGGCTATTTAACCGAAGAGGAAGTTAATTCAAAAGCCACGGTTTGCATGTGGCCTTGGCAAGAGATTTTCATGTAACCAGCGCGGCATATCACGAAACCATGATGAAAATGTTCATGTATCGGCCATGGACACATTGCAGCACCAATCAGTATAGCACATGCATAGGATCCAAACATACGAGAGGCAGGGTAAATGGTAAAAGCACCAAAAAACAAATCTTTTTGCAAATTAAAAAGAAACCTTCAAACCTGATGAAACCTGATGAAAGTGTTGGTCTAACCATCGTGTATGCGCCAATTTGACCGCTTGGATAATGGCGGTCTGACCGACGGTATGTTTCCCATCTAACCGCCTCCCTATCCCCTGTCCAATCTGTTGCATGCCGCCTGTTGCACTGCTCACCGGTCTAACCGCACCAACATCGGTCTAACCGCCGAGATCAAGAAAAACATAAAATCGAAGAACTCCTTGAAAATAGATCAACTTTATTACTTCTAGGTCTGTTTATAAAGTGCAACTACATTACTCCTCTATAAATTTTCAAACTCAAATTGAAACCTAGGCTAAAATCCTAATTTTATCTCAAAATTATTCTCTCAAAAATCGATACCGAGAGTCTCAACCTCTCGTTTAGCTATACCCTGAGGTGGCTGAAGAAAACCATGAATTCAATATGGATAAGTAGACCTAATCCCATAAAAAACCTACCCATACAAGTATCCAACTTCTCACTTTATATCTCAAATTTCAATCTTTCCAAATTTGGACTTCTTCCAAATTTAACTCCACATCCCATACGCACACAATCCCTCTTGTATGTCATATGGTATTTTCACCAACACGTGCATTGTTCTCTAGCATGAGTATTCCGCATGAACTCCTGATTGACCGGACATCAACTTCTCCCATGTTGACTCCTGATCGATCACTGGCAATACTCTCTTGAGGCCTCAAACAACACCTACACATGGATAAGAGGCTATATCCGAGCATAAGTTCTTTTCCAACTTAACTTAACATTAGTATACAACAGTACATATTTATAGAAATCATCTAGAAGTCATATACATGAAGCAATTACGAGAATCCATAAAAAGAACCTGAAACCAACTCCAAGCTAGAGTCTACCGATCAAACTGTTGGGTTGGCACCAACTACCCTGTCCGACCGCAAGCACACAAAAGCAAAACCACGGTTCATCGTAACGAAATGTTGTTCATTGTAAGTGTCCAGTCTAAACGGTCCTATCTAGAACCAAAATCCACTTCGCCAATAAAACACCATATAATCAAAACTAATATAAATCAACTCACATGTCAATTATTCATTAAAAAATATAAATCAAAACATTGATTTCACGGCATGTACATGCCGTAGACTCAGCGTCTGTGTAGTGCTTTGTGTACTTTGGACATTTGTATTCTGCATTGATGAACAAGGTATGTAACTCTAGTGCATTTCATGGCTGTACTAGAACTGAACAATAGCACTCTTTGATTGGACAGGTCGCTGCTTATGTATAGAAACCTATTACATATATATTGTTTTTACATGGACAAGAAAGCTCCAGAACAAAGTTTTCTTATTCAATGCCTAACAGATTCTTTTTTTTTCTATAACTTATTTGTTATCTGTCCTTCAAATCCTCACTGTTTTTCTTATAATATCACTATGTTATAAGAAAACGCACAGTCTAGCGTGGTATATCTGTCCAGGAAACAAGTTCTTCTTCCATGGTATGGCATGTAGAGGCAAGCTGAGTTAATGAATCAGCATCCATTCTGATACCAATGTTATGAGTGAAAGAAGTAGAATCATAAAAGGAAGGAAATAATTGCATAGCTTCGACGTTCTCTTGTGACTCGTGTTGAATCTTCTTAGTTATATTAGCTCTTAGGAGCTGTAACCTTGACTCCACTTCTTTCATTGTTGGTCTATCTTCCCCTCGAAGTCTCAAGCATGCCTCAGCTAGTGATACAAACTCATCAATTTCTCCTAGCTTTCCTTCCTCAACTACCTGAGAATCCAGCATGTCTGTTGTTGTCTCATCCCGTAAACTTTGAAGGAAGTAATGGCACAAATTTTGCTTTTCACCAGAGGAGTTGAGAAAGATGGGCTTCTTCCTTGTTAGGAGCTCAACTAGTATTACACCAAAACTGTACACATCACTCTTTGCAGTTAACTGTCCCGTGTGATAGTATTCAGGGTCCAAGTACCCAAATGTACCTTGCACAATGGTGACAACATGGGTTTCATCGATGGAAATAGATCTTGAAGCACCAAAGTCCGAAACCTTTGCAGTGAAATTGTCATTTAAGAGTATATTGGCTGATTTGATATCTCTGTGAAATATTGGAATCGAAGCGGCACAATGCAGATAGGCAACAGCACTCGCGGCTTCTAGAGAAATTCTAACTCGATCGTCCCACTTCAGTGAGCATTTATTCCTTAGATCACCATGTAGAAGGTCATAAAGTGTCCCATTGGAGATGAACTCATACACAAGCAAAGGTACCTCCGATTCAAGACAACAACCGAAAAGCTTAACTACATTGCGATGAATAATTTGGGATAAGATGGCCACCTCATTAACAAATTGATCAATCTCACCTTGGTCCACAATTTTAGACTTTTTTATGGCTACAACACGCTGATCTGATAATATACCCTTATAAACTGTTCCATGGCCTCCCATACCAAGAATGCGTGTGGAGCTGAAATTGTCCGTTGCCCTTTCTAACTCCTCCAAAGAAAATATTTTTGTGCTATGTGATACACTTTCATCTGATGATATTAGTTGCTCCAAGAGTAGACCTTTGTTTTTTCGGAAGTATGACCTTCGAATTTTCTTTTGAACGCTTCTCTTCCACCTTCGAACTAATATAGTTGCACATACTGTAAGGGCTAGAACTCCAGTACTACTGACAAGTCCAATGACAACCACTGCATATATATTTGAGGGGATTCACTACATGTTAGGTGGATATCAAGTTTTCCATAAGCTACTGGTATCACTGTTATCCAATGGATATATAGTCCTAAATTGTGTCAAGTAAAACTGTAAAATTAAATGTTTTTACCAATAATAACATAAAAAACTTATCATTTTTACGTAGTAATGCTGCAAGTGCATTTTCATTAGATGTACACACTTACCAATATATTTAATAAAAAGTGCCATCCCAACAGCGCCCCCCCTGGCGCCTAAAAAAAACTTGGCGGCGTAGCATTTTTTAGATAAACTGGCTTGTATGATGGTAGGAGTATTTTTTAGATTTGGTGTTTGTCGATGGAAAAACATAGAATAAGGCACTTGTCAATATCATTTCTTAGCTTTTCTTATCAATTATTGATGATGCTTTATTTTACGTATTTATTTTCAATTTAACATGAAATTACTATTTTTTCCCACAAATTAGATTTATGAAATGATCCCTATTATTACTTCCTTGTTATCCTAGTGCATTTCACCTTATGTGGCTTGTTGAGTACCCAAGTAACTCAATCTTGCTTTTCTTTTTCTTTCACACCAACCACAAGGATACAATGAAGTCGGTGATGTGTGTGAGGACTAAAGGCTAATCCGCACTTGAGTGCCTGTGGAGTTAGGTCATGTTCTGCTGCAACTTTCTGTTTGCTTGTAATGGCTCTTGACAGGTATAACAGACTTGATTGTGGTTCGTTGGTAAGCCTGTTCGTCGGCGGTGAGTGGCTGCCGAAGCTGGAGCTGTGGCTGAACTGTTCCTGTCCGACAATTTCATTCTCTGCATGGTGGCCCAACGAGGCACCGGCGCGGCAATGGTCGCCGGCGTCTTACATTGGCTCGGGGTGGGCGGCAAAGTCTTCACCAGCTAGGTCGTTGTCCTCCGTTTAGTCTCCGTCTCGGGAGGCTGATGATGCTCGTGCCCGAGCAAATTTATCAAGACTGGTGGAAGCTTCTGTAGCTTCAGCATCTCGACCAAAGGTGGTTCATGGAGTGATTGATTCCATTGGTTTGCATAACACTCTTGGATCCTTTTCGGGGTCTCGTTTTTCAGTTTTGCATCAGTTTTAAGACGGTGACGGTGAACTTGATTTGGAGCGACGTCACATTGAACCATGGATTGGCCCTTTACCGGCGCCGAGATGTTCACCGCCGAGAACGTTGGAGGTGGCTATCTCATCGGCTTTGCTAGGTAAGGTTTTATTTGGTTTTCCCTCAACAATTCATGGTAAAAGTTATTCCCCAATGTCATCTTCCGTTCCGGCGAGGTCTCGATCTCCTCCGGCGGTGATGGTTCCTTCTGGATCTGACTTGGAAGTGTTTCCAAACCTTCCGGGTAATTCAAAATTCAAATCAAACAAAAAGGTGTCAAAGGCTTTTCTGTCACCAAGGCCCGCTATTCCTGTTAGGCCCATCTCTGGCTTGGTTCTCTCTTCGTGAAAACAGGAACTACGTGTCGTATGAATTGGGGGCGAGATCAATCTGACTCTGCGCCGTCTTTCTCCTACGTCGCTGTAGCTCAGCGAGCGATGGAGAGAAATCATCGCTTTCAGGGCCAAGGAGCCAGCGGAGAATTTGCTGCTCGGGGTTTCCAACTTTCCATCCTGGGTTTGGTGGCGGAGGTCATCAAGGTGGAAGCGGTCGGTTTGGAGGAAGGGGGAGATTTGGCAGCCGGAATTATGGTGGTCGAGTAGGGGTGGCAGTGGGGCCGGGTGGGGCCGGGTTGGACAAGAACGCCCCCGTCCCCGCTCCCCGCATTTTCCCCCCGGCCCCGGCCCCGCATTGGCCAACGGGTGGAAAACCTCACCCGCCCCCGCCCCCGCAGGGGACTCGGCGGGTGAGCGGGGTCCCGCAACACCCGAGCGAGCTCCAGCAGCGATGACAATGGGCGAGCTCCGGCGCGCGGGTGAGATGGAGGGTGGTGTCGCGCTAGGGATGGGGCAGGCCGACGGACGGCGTCTTGCCTTGCCGAAGCATGGCTGCCTTGCCGACAGACGGCTGGTTGCGCGCTGGGGGGTGGAGGGGCGGGCCGGTGTCTCGTGCAACGGAGGCCGGAGGAGGAGGGACGGCGGACGGCCGCGCGGCGGAGCCGACGGTGCTAGCTGTCGTGGCCCTCGCGGACTCACCGCTCGTGGCTGGGAGAAGAAGGTGGCGGCTGGCGGCTCGGCGACGACCGGCGAGGAGATGAGGCGGATAGAGAGGGGGCATGCAGATGAGGCAGCGAACAGCGAGGGGGCGCGGCAGCGCGGGAAAGGCGGTGGATGGCGAGCGTGCATGAAGATGAGGTGGCGCCGCAGGCGGACGGCACGGGAGATAGGAGGGATGGGGGCGGCGGCTAAGGTGGGGGGAGAAGGTTGGGTGAAGAGAGGAAGAGTGGAGAGATTAGGTTTAGGTTTTATATGTGGGCTAGTTGGGCCTATATTTTTGAAATGGGCTATTTTTACAACAAGCTATTTTTACAACAATAGCTCATACTCCGGGGCCCCGTCGGGTCACCCGCGGGTAGTTTTGAATCCCCGCCCCCGCCCCCGGTAATTTGCGGGGCCCCGCCCTCGCCCACCCACGGGGGAGAATTTCAACCCGGCCCCGGCCCCATAGGGGCAGGTACCCACCGGGTCCCCGGTCCCAACGGGGAAATTGCCACCCCACCAGGTCGAGGCAACCACAATGGTCAGGGTCAAGGAGGAAGTGGATGGATTGTCAATGGAGGATTCAGGTTCGGCGATGGAGCGTAGGGTGGTGGTCGTTTTGATCAACGGTGGAACAATGGCTTTGGCTTGGCTGCTAGATCGAACGGAGGTAATCAAAACCCTAACCCTGTTGGGTTTCCTCTGGTTTTTGGTTCAGCTAGAGGTTTTGTGCCGGCGTTGTTTGGTGGTGGATCGGCAGGGTTTCTGATGATGTCTGCTGCATCGTCTAGTGCTCCGGCTATCGCAATGCCTGGCCCGGTGATTGGATGTGGTGGTTCCATGTATCCGGTGGGCAGTGGTGCTCTGGTTGTTAGAGGTGGTGGTGCGGCAGCCGGGATTGCTTGTGGCGCTGTGCCTGCTCCTGTATTTCCAGTGGTTGGCAATGGTGTTCCGGCGGTTGGAGGTGGTAGTGCGGTGGCCGGCGCTCTTGTGACGAGTGGAGGACAGACGTTAGGTGTCGTCCCGGCGGCCGGCGGCAGTGTTGGCGCCATTCCTGCTCTGGTTGGATTTCCCAGTCAGTCAGTTGGAGGTGGTCTGGTGATTGGAGGTGGTAGTATGCAATGTGTTTCAGCGGTCCACAGGGTTCTGCTGCTTCGGTTGCTCCCGCTTCTGTTGCTATGGCATGTGGTGGTATGACTGGGAGTGGTGTGGTTCCTGTTGGCTCATCATCTCTATCTTTGCCTGTTGTGCCGGTATCTACAAATGACAATGCTAGGACGGACTAATGTTCGTTTTGGTACTGCAATGGCTTCATCAGGAACAGTTGGGCAAGTGGCTTCTCAAGAGCTTGCTCAACAGGGTTTGGCAGTGTGCCCAATGGATTTGAACAAAGGTAAAACAAGGGTGGAGACTAGGTGCAAGTAAAAATCCCTATTGTTACAGATGTTACACTAAAGGTCATACTACGGTGCAGGAATGCTCCTCTAAATTTTATTGTGAGGTTTGTGAAAGCGGGGATCATGTTGGTTCTTGTTGTGTGATTTTTAGATCAAATAATAAACCTACAGCTGAATTGTGTGGTTATGCAGTGGATGGTTTGGGTTTTTTCCATATCCCTCTTTCAGTTGGTCAGAAGATAAAGCATGAATCTAAGGCGGCTTTGGTCAAAGTGACTAGAGGGCAGATGATAGTGAATTCTATTATATCTGAGTTGGAGAGATTGATCCCAGATAAATGGAAGTGGGTGGTTCATGATAATGGTGAGAACACTTTTCGCGCTATTTTTCCTTCAGCTGCTGAATTAAAACGCATGGTGGAATGGGGTAAGGTGTATGCTAAGGTGGGTGAGTCTGAAATGCAGATTGTGGAAAGGGGAGTAGGTAATGGGGTAAAATATGTAATTCCTATGGTTTGGGTCCAGTGCAAAAGGTTACCTTCTGATTTAAGGGAGTATTCAATCATACGGGTTGTTTGTTCTATTCTTGGTATCACTAAGATGGTTGATATGCTTTTTACTAGAAGGTATGACATAGCTCGTTTACAAGTTTTGATGCTTAACCCATCCTTGATTCCTAATATGGTTCATGTGGTCATTTGTGATCATTTGTATGAGTTGTCTTTTAGAGTGGAGCCTGAAAATGGGCCTAATGAGCCTGTTCCAATGGACATGGAAAATGATGATGACAGCGACTTGGAGAAAAAAGATGAGGGGAATAAGATGAAAGGTATGGGGAAGGAATCTGATTTTGTTAATTCTGAAAATAGTTCTAAGTTGAATGCCAGTAGTCAGTGCAGTGAGAAGGGTGGTTCTACAATGCCTGCTACTCAGATGAATTTGTTACCTGAATCAAATGGTTTGACTGTGTCTAATGAAGAATATGATGGTTTAGTGGAAGATACCATGATGGTGGAGACTGTTCAGCCACAGGAAAGTCTTGCGGCAAAGCTTTCTGCTATTCCAGATGCAGTAATTTCTCCTTCCAGAAAGAGTAAGAGAAGGGCAAGTGATAGTGATCAATTTGTTCAAGATAGCTGAGAAGCTAAAGGCAGAGAGGAACTTGAAGATTCATCTAGCCAAAGGTAATTTACATGATAATGAATCGTTTTAAAATTTTACAAATGATCAAATTTCTGTTTCTCTTGAAAACCTTGGTGTGGTTACTAGAAGTAGTGATGTTGCTCTAGACGATGCCATTAATGAGTTAAGAAGGGTGGAAAAAGCTAGGCTGGGGGATCATGCGAGCTTATCTAATAAACAAGTTTCTGATCTAAATATTCATAGTGAGTTGATTGATGATCAATTGGAGGATAATTTTCTACTACAATATTTATGTAGTGAAATTATGGAGGAGGTGAGGGATACTTGTGGTGATTATGACCATAATCTACAAACCACTTTCAATTCTATGGTATCTCCTCTTAATAAAAAGAAGAATGGTAAAAAGGGGAAAAGTAAGAAGATAATAAAAAAATAGTTTTAATGAAAGGTGTCTTTTGGACTTGTGATGGGTTTAAGGACCAAAAAACATAAGTTTATTTCTGATCTGACTAAAGAACATCAACTTGATTTTATTGCGTTATCAGAGACAGTTAAGAAAGATTTTACTCCTGCGACCCTTAAAAATCTTCGTGTTGGTAAAGAGTTTTTGTGGCATTGCAAACTCCTAGAGGGAGGTTTGGTGGTTTGCTTTTAGGTATTAACATTCAAAATGCTGTTATTGGTTTGATTGATGAGGGTGAATTTTATATTAAATTTCATTTATGTAACAAAGTTGATAAATTTAAATGGGCTTTAGTTTATTGATAAGGATTAGTTCCTTGCTGAATTATTTAAATTGTGTAGTTATGAAACTTTACCAATTCTTATTCGTGGTGATTTTAACATTTTGCGCAGTCCTAATGAGAAAAACAATGATAGTTATGATGATAGATGGCCCTTTCTTTTTATCGCTATTATTGATGGGTTGAGTCGTAGGGAGTTAGTAATGTCAGGAAGGAATTTTACTTGGGCAAATAATTTAGCAAATCCAACTTATGAGAAACTTAATAGGGTTTTGATGTCAACTTAGTGGGAACATAAATTTCCACTATCCTCGATGTTTGCTCTTAATAGAGACATTTCGGATCATACTCCTTTACTTTTAAATACAAATTCTTCTTCATCAGGTCATGTTCAACATTGTTTTAAGTTCAAATTAGGTTGGCTATTACGAGATGGTTTTGTTGATATGGTAAAGAAGATTTGTTCTAGTGTTGATGAAGGTAATACTCCTATGGTGCTTTGGCAAGCAAAATTCATCGATTAAGACAATATTTGAGGGTTGGGCTAAGCACATAAGTGATGCTTATAAAAAGAAAGAAAATAAATTGGATTTGCTAGACAAAGAAGCAGAAACCATCCTTCTGACTTAGGAGGAAATTGATATTAGATGGTTTTATAGGAATAGATTATCTACTCTTCTGAGTGAAGAGGAAATTAAGTGGTATCAGGGTTAAGACTAAAGATATTTTAGAAGGGGATTCAAATACTAAGTATTTTCATTTGGTTGCGAATGGTAAACATAGAAAAATAATATTTTTTCAATTACAAGCTGGTGATCAAATAATAAATGGTAATGCCATTTTAAAATCGCATATTACCACTTATTATAAAGGTTTAGTTTCCACCTGATGATTCGGTTATACAGCTTGATGAGAGTAAAATAGATGATATTCCCCAAGTTTCTCAATTGGAGAATGATGTTTTAACTCAAGAATTTACTGAGAATCATTCTTTTGCTTAAGTGTTTGGAGGCCATGAAAATTCAGCAATATAGGCCTATCTGTTTCCTTAACGATTTTTACGAAAGTTGCTACTAATAGAATTATTGGTGTAGCTCAAAAAGTTATTAGTCCGACTCAAACTGCTTTTATACCTGGGAGAAAAATTATGGAAGGGGTAGTTATTTTGCATGAATTGCATTGTAAAAATAAAAGTGGTGTGATCTTAAAGATTGATTTTGAGAAAGCCTATGATAAAGTCAAATGATCTTTTCTACAACAGACACTGAGGATGAAAGGCTTTTCACCTAAATGGTATCAATGGATAGCTTCTTTCATTTAAGGTGGTCATATTGGTATTAAAGTAAATGACCAAGTAGGCCCTAATTTTCAGACTTATAAAGGGTTATGGCAAGAAGATCCGTTATCTCCAATTCTCTTTAATATAGTGACTGATATGCTAGCTTTACTACTTAAGAGGGCTAAAGATGCTGGTTCTATTAGTGGGGTAATTCCTCACTTGGTAGATGATGGTTTATCTATTTTGCAATATGCATATGACACTATTATTTTTTTGGAGCATGATTTACGAAAAGTTATCTGGCTTAAAAATAAATTTTTACAAAAGTGAATTATTTTGTTTTGGTCAGACTAAGGATTATTATGAACAATATTCTAATATATTTGGCTCTAAGTTAGGTACTTGTCAGATATCTTGGCTCTAAGGTAGGATTGGCAAACTATTGAACAAAGAATTGAGAAGAAACTTAGTAGTTGGAAAGGCAAACATATGTCTGTTGGGGGAGGATTGGTTTTGATTAACTCTGTACTTTCATGTTTAGCTATGCTTATGATATCTTTTTTGTGAGATTCCAAAAGGGGTTCTTCAAAAAATTGATTATTATAGGTCACAGTTTTTTTGGCAAGGAGATGATCATAAGAAAAAGTACAGACTTACAAGACGGGATACTATGTGCCAACCCAAAGATCAAGGGTGTTTGGGTGTTCATAATTTTGAAATTCACAACAAATGTCTCCTGAGTAAATGGTTGTTTAAGTTAATTAATAAGTAAGGGGTTCGACAGGACTTACTGAAAAGGAAATATCTCTCTAACCTTTTTATATGCCAAGTGGATAGGAAACAAGGAGATTATCATTTTTGGTCGGGTCTCATGAAATTTAAGAATACTTTTTATACATGGGTTCCTGGATTGTGAATAATGGGGAACAAGTTAGATTTTGGGAGGATAAATGGTTAGGTAGTTTGGCTTTTAAAGACAAATACCCGTCCTTGTATGCTATAGTTAGAAGGACAAACTCTTCTATTGCTAATGTTATGAGATCTATTTCACTAGATGTTTCTTTTAGGAGAGCTTTAGTTGGTCAGAATTTAGCAAATTAGCATGATTTGTTTGCTTCAATTGTGCATATTCAATTGACACGACCGAGTGATTGTTTTAGATGGAATTATCATCAGAATAGTTAGTTTTCTGTTCGGTCAATGTATTTAGCCTTAATAAATAATGGTTATATTGACACAAACAAGAGTATTTGGAAGCTTAAGATGCCTCTTAAAATATTTTAAGATCTTTATGTGGTACTTTCTTAAAGGGGTTGTGTTAACTAAGGACAATCTGGCAAGGAGGAATTGGAATGGTAGTTTAATGTGTTCTTTCTGTATGAAAAATGAGACTATCCAACATATTTTTGTGGAGTGTTATTATGAAAAATTTCTTTGGAGATCGGTACAATTTTCGTTTGGTCTATACCCTCCTCGTAGCATATCTCATATTTTTTAAAATTGGCTACTGTGGGTTGACAAAATATTCAGAAAACTTATACTTATAGGAGCATTTGCTATATGTTGGGCTCTATGGTTGAGTAAAAATGATATGGTTTTTGATAATTCACCATCTATTTTGTATATGCAGGTTCTTTTCAGGGCAACTCATTGGCTCCGGTCCTAGGCACAACTACAAAGGTGTGATGATGATGGCGAGTTTTTAAAAGTTGCATATCGTAATCTTGAGACAACGGTTATGCAACTTTTTGTCAACTTCGGATGGAGGTTCACATAGGATTCAATAATTGTGCACTCTTTATCTTGTGTTGGCAGGTTTTTTTAAGTTTGTTTCTGCTTTAATGGCTGGATTAGCCTTTATAAGTTTCATTGGACTACACTCGTTTTGAATGTTTGGTTGTAATAATTGGTTGTAGCTCATTGAGCAAAGGCTGAGATGGTATTCTATTCCATTATCTAAAAAACAAACTTGATTGTGACAACCATTTTATATCTTTGCCAATGTAATTGCCTCTATCATTGTGTACCCTAACTTTTCATCGGACGTGCACAAAGGTTTGAAAATTGTGTATATGTTTTGTGCCTACATGCCACCCTCACCCCCAACGTTTGTCCCCCTCTTCTCTCCTTGGCTCCCCACGCCTCATGAAGCCATCAGTGCCCTCTCAACCCGTCATAGCACCATCCTGGTCTGCCCCCTCCCCTCTTTGTATCCAGTTTTGGTGGCTTGCAGCGCCATTGATAGCTAGAGAGGAAAGATCTGGGTGGGTGGTTGGATCCCCTGAGCTTCATGATATGCATGGCATGGTATGACCATGTGGATGGAGAGGAGGAAGTAATGAACATGAGATGATGGGGTAAACAGGAGAGGATTGTAGGTATGGCAATATGAAGGCGTCTATTAAGATAAGGCAAAGTCCTCCAAGGCCACAACGACCTTGTGGGATAGCTATATGGTGGTGGACGAGCGATATGGTGCAGCCTCCAGTCTGCTGCCACTTCTCCTACTCCCACACAGATCCACACCCATGTGCTCTTTCTTCCTAGTCACCTCCTCTTTCACCACCATTTGCTCAGGCCCGCTGCCCCTCCTTGTCATTAGATCTAGAACCTACTTTGAGCTCAATTATACCGATCTATCAATGAGGAGGGGTAGGATGGCGTTGGCCAAAATGCTAAAAAGGATGGAGTGGTTTGGTATGATGATGTCATCAACGACAAGAACGGAGACATGCCTAATTGTGCCTAATATTCCCCCTAAACTATGTCACTTATCCTCCGAACCGTACAAGACACTCAAAAAATGTGTAATTAGCTGTGGGACACCGCAAAGACGTGAATTTGCCCGAGGACACTTCAAAAGTGTGGTAATTTGATGCAGGAAAAGAGTGCGCACAGGGTTGGTAGGGTCCTAGGGATGATCCATGTGAAAATAATAGGATTGGAGCTCACCTGAGAGAATGAATTTGGTGACGGCGACTCACGGAACGACTCGGTGGCGGTGGGAAGCTCCGGGACGACGGCATCAGCTCGATCTGCTCCACAAACTGGAATTCGAGTGCATGCACAATGTTATAGAAGTCCTAGTGAAGCTCCGCACGCGAGGAATTTGATTGGGGTTCACAGGTCGAGGGATTGGTGGCGATGACTTCAGATCAACACCAAGGAAGAGGAAGCCGATCTCCATGCCTCTTGCGGCATCTCCGGTTGGGATTCTTGGTGGGTCTTGGAGGGGAGATCAAGCTGGTGCTGAGCACGCTCCCGGGCATCCATGTACACGACGATGTTCATGTCGACTCACTGCATGGAAGGTGATGAGGTTAGAGGGAATGAAACCGGTGTCTTGAGGAGGTAATGGAACGTGGATGAGATTGGGACGATGACGGCTCAACGGCGATCGGTGTCGTCCTTCTTCTTGGTGGTCGACGATGAGAAAAAAGTGGAAGGGGGAAACTGGAGCTCTCTTTGGTTTCTCTGGCACAAGGGTGGAGTGTGAGAAGAGACGACGCAGTCTGGGGAGATAGTGGGCGAGCTCGGCGTCACCATGTCGAGGCCATGCGTCGAACATAGTCGGTGCCGATCTCTCTCTCTCTCGCGCGCGCGTGTTCCTGAGTGGTGGAGGATGGTGTATAGAGCCTGGGCGAGCTCAAGTGGCAGCCAAGTGGGCCCAGGGCATATTAATGGTATGGGTGAGAATGTAGGGTAAGATAATAAGGGCAAAACTATCATTTTGTGTGGTTTCTCTCTCATCAATTCGGTGGATATTATACTTTAATGCTTCCAGTGTGCTGCAGCAAATTACCACACTTTTGGAGTTTCCTCGGGCAAATTCACGTCTTTGGGGTGTCCCACAATGTCGGAGAAGCGGTTCTCCTACGGCGGGGAAGTGCAAACCCCTCCCCGAGTGAAGATTCAGCAAGGGGGTTAGCTGTAGATGACGTGTGATGATCTCACGTCACGATGCACGAGTTAGTAAAATCCAAGCGGACACAGAGAGTTATACAGGTTCAGGCCACCGAGAGGTGTAATACCCTACTCCTATTTTTTGTTTGTTGTTATCTGGATCTAGGAAAGTACAAGCTAGATCTCTTTTGAGTCAAGAATCAAGCATCTCCTTCTATGCGGCATGTCCCCTTATTTTATAGTTCAAGGAGGGGCTCACAGTGCTATTTTTTACTATCTCGAACTTGTCGCTCCAAGTTATCGTGTCATTGCGAGTTGATTCTCTTCCAATTTTCCCGAGAAACCTACCAAAATCCTACTGTTAGATTGCCCCGGGCTCCCCGGGTACCGGCTTGGGCCAGCTGGGTCTTCGCCTTGCCCACCACGGCTCCTTTTTTTGCCCAGTTGGCGAATCTGGGTGTCGCTGGGCATGCGCGACGCGCGTCCAGGATCGCGTTGTCCCTACTGACTCAGCGCTACCATCCTTTCCATGTCTTATTAGCCTCAGTCAGCTTGGAGTCTCCTCTATAAACCTATTTCATTTATGGCTGTGACCGTTGGGACACAGCAACTAGAGGATCGGGGCCTTGACAGGGAGATTGGATGTTTTAGGCGAGCTTCTTGAAGATGTATTTGATGAGTAGATGTATAATATGTAGATCTTATACGTCTTGACGCTCCTCTCAAGAAGGAACATGTGACCTACAAGGGCAAATAGGGGCCGGCTCCCGGACCAGGTCAGGACCCAGGCTCCCTTTAGCCTACTATCTTACAATGTAGATCTTACTACGCTCTTCTCCATGAAGAGCGTATGTCCTATAAGGCCAGAGGGGGGCCTAGGGTCCCTGACTAAGCTAGGATCTAGGCCCTTCTTAGTTTTACAATCTTAAGATATATATCTTGTAGGTTTCGACGCTCCTCTCAAAGAGGAACATGTGAACTACAAGGGCAAAGGGGGGCCGTGTCCCAGACCAGGTCGGGACCCAGGCTCCCTTTAGCCTACAATCTTAAGATGTATATCTTATAGGTCTCAAGGATCTTTTCTATGAAGAACGAATAACCTATAAGGGCGGAGGGGGGCCCAGGATCCTAGCTAGGATGGGAACCAGGCCCCCTTGGTTTACAATCTTAAGATATACATCTTATAGGTTTTGACACTCCTTTCAAGGAGGAACATGTAAAATACAAGGGCAAAGGTGGGCCGGGTCCCAGACCAGGTCGGCACCCAAGCTCCCCTCAACCTACAATCTTAAGATGTAGATTTTGTATGTCTCGAATAGCGTGTGTGATTCGTGTGGTTGAGGGAGCCCTAGGGCCTCGGTCTCAACGGATTCCTTGTGTTGATGATGAAATTAAGTAAGCATATGAGTCGGGACCGAGATCCAATCCGAAGCGGATTTGATATTATGCGGAAATCTCGGAAACAGAGTGTGCATCGGCTGGAAGCCTGTATCGGGCCGATACCGAGTTTGATATGGTTAGTCGATATAGCCGATAGTGATAAGATCGATTATGCGATCAAAGTCGGATTCAAAAAGGAGGACTTCAATGATATTTCCAGGCAAGGATAGAGTCCAAGATAAGCAATTGTATCTATTAATTAGGATTTTATGTAATTTCCATATGGATATTTTTGGTAAGAGTCCTCCTGAGGGACTTGTTCGTTTGTTAGAGTTGTAATATGAAGTATGAGTCGTGTCCGATACGGACATGTTATATATTTTTTGTATAAATATGTACCCAAGACCTTGTAAATAATTAACATCAATTCAATTCAATCTCGGCACATCGCCACCCTTTTTCATTACTTTGTTTTGACGAGTTCTTCCTTTCGAGTCGAGCTGTATCGATTTCGATCTTCGACAAAGAGGTAAAGCTTTTCATTGCGGTTTGCATTATCGGCATTAGTGCTTACATCTTTATCACACTCTAGTCTTGTTTTTGTGAATCACCGAGTTATCATATATATTATATAATCTAGATTGACAATGTTTTCTACTTTCATTGGCTTATCTCTATCTAGGGTTCTGTCGATAACGATTAGATTGACTTGTCGACTTAGATTATATAATATATCCACCATCCTGAAAAGATGACCATCGACTTGATTGTTTAGACATTATGCTTCTTTTCATACTTAGTGCTGCATCAATTAAGTTTGATCTACTAAGTTGTGCTTAGAATCTTAACTTCTAGCCTACCTCATGGTTGTTAATAAGGATAGTATTGGGGTTTTAGCCGATCTTACCTGGTATAGTTATTTTACATAGATCTATGTCTTGTTTAATATGTTGTATCTGCCCTTATATTGGGATCTCAACTAATATAAGTATATTGAACTTATTATCAATCTAATTGATGTTAGTTTAATATATTTATTTTAAGATCATATCCTAGTATAAGGTAGTATCGGAGCTATAGCTGATACATGCTTAAATTTGGACAACGGCTATGATATAAATGTATATAATCGTTATTTCGTGTTATTTTGGATCTAGGCAATTTATATTGTCTCGGTTAAGTCCGATATATCCCAGTTGCTGATTTCTAAAGCAATATCGATTTATAGATTATATAATGTCCATCTCTATACCTGATAAACCAGGTTTAGGGTTTATTTATTCTTATAGATATACCTTACAGCCGATTAATCTCACACCGCATCGGCTAGGTTACATTGCGATACAACAACGGCTTTCTAGCTGATCGACTATCGTTTACTAATAATATTTGCATATTTCATCTTATTGATTGCAGGATCAAATCAACTGACACGCCCTTTAACCCGAAAGCAAAGTTTTGGACCTGCACTGGAGTTAAGCAGGCCTCCCAGGCTAGTGTGTGTTTTTTGCATCAACACCTGGGCTCCTTTTCTTATTGATTCATATACATATATCATGACATGAGGTATGGACACCGGGACCCATCTAGAAGTTGGTCCCGAGCCTCCTATTCTTTGCGCGTGCCATAATCCAATGATTCTTTGCCGTCGTCATCTTCACCAACTCTGGCTAAACTCCACCGTCACCTTTTTCCATCTCCTCTTACCATCACCATGCCGCGCCCGAACCGCATTTTGCATCCCCTGCAGGGAAGTGTTCTTCCTCCCTTCCTCCAGACCAGCGACCATGCACTAGGCAACGCAAAGGCCCTGATGCCCATGCCGCCCATGGGCGGCCGGAGATCCGTGGTCCGTAAGGGGGACAATCACACTAGGCCCAACGTGGGGGAAGCGGTGTATCCCTTCGCTTACGCCGTCAGGGGCCTGGTACCTCCTATTTCTGATTTCTACCTCAACGTTTTGGAAGTCTACGGGCTCCAAATGATGCACCTCACCCCCAACGCTGTAATGACGCTCGACGTCTTCTTTCACTTCTCTGAGATGGTCGTGGAGGTGAGGTTGTCGATAGATTTGTTCCGCGGTTTCTTCATGGCGAACGCGCCCTGGCGGGTTGTGTCTACTCCGTCCCCCGCCCCAACTCCATCTTCCTGGACATCCCCAAGAAGGATAAGTGGGAGTGGCGGCAAAAGTGGGTGTACGTTAGTGTCGACACTCACGACCACCTCTTGCTTCCCACATGCGCCGCTCTGGAGCTGCGAGCCTAGCCCAAAATGCATGCCCTAAACCATCGCCTGGGGCCAATTTTTACCCGTATCAGCTTTTTGGTTGATAGTGGGCTGACGGTGTACATGGTGGCAGCGGACTACCTCTGACGCCGGATTGCACCCCTCAACAGCTGCAACTGGGGGTGCTAGCTCTAGACCGACCACCGTGACGCTACCAGGACGCATCTGGACGACCTCCCAGATGGCTCTGTGGAGCATCTGGTTGCGGCCGCGCTGCGTGATGGGGTCGGTGCAGTTATCGACCTCCCTGAAGGAGTTCTTCCGCTATGTGCGGATCCCAACAGGGTGCAATTTGAAGCACCCTCCCCGAGCTCGACATCATCGGGATCGCCGCTCCACGCAGTGGGTGTCTTATCGGTGGTAATGTCGACACTGTCGTTGATGAGGACATGGACGTCGTCTTGATGGTGCTACAGCACGAACCAAGCCCCCGCCTCCCCCTCTAGGCCCTTGACTCACCAGGAAGGGAAAAGGGCCCTGATTCCGGCTCCCAAGAAAAGGCCGCAGAATGCCGAAATCTTCTCCTATCATATAGAGATGAGGAGGACGAAGCAGACGAGGGGGAGACAACCCTCGTAGCCAGGGCTGTTCCTTCCAAGTCGGCATTTTTTCCACCGTTCCAGTAGTAACACCTTTGTTGATGACGGTCGAAGATTCCCCTGCCCCAAGGGACAGCACTTCTACGGCCATCGGTGCCTAGGGTCCTAAGCACTCAAGCCCCGGACCTTGGAACCCCGGGACTCCCTGCTAAAAAGGCTAAGAAGCGCACTCCCACGACACTTACTCGGAGACAACCATCTTGGAAGAAGGGGTGCCCTAGGGGTGGATACCAAGCTAGCTCGGCTGGGACAACGAGCTGGCTTGGCTCGACCCGCCTCGGTCTGGCTCGTTAGGATAACGAGCTGGCTTGGCTCGTCCCGGCTTGTTATCCTAACGAGCTAAAAACCTAGTTCGGCTCAACTCGTTTGAAAGCTCGAGCTAGCTCGTTTGGCTCGTGAGACAAACCATCCAAAAGTCTGTTTGGTTCGGCTAAGATGCACGGTGCAGCGGCAGAGTCGTGGAGGTGGGTAGGCGGTGGTGAGGCTGGAGCGGTGGAGATGCGCGACGCAGCGGCGGGCATGAGCGGGCGCGCTGCGCGTGGCGGAGTCGTGGAGGTCGCGGAGGAGTCTGGAATGGGAAATTGGGAGAGGGCAACTAGGTTTTCCACTTTTCCCCTCTATATTGGGCTGGGCCTTCCAAAAAAATGGGTTGCGGGCTATGGCTTGTGAGGTAGTGAGTTACTAATGGAAAAGCTCGTTAAGGCTCACGAACAGCTCGCAAGCCAGCTCAAGCTGGCTCGTTATCTGTAACGAGCTAAAATGCCAGCTCGCCTCGTTAGGAAAACAGGTCGAGTCAAGCCGAGCCGAGCCGAGCTTGTCACGAGTTGAGCGAGCTAACAAGCCACGAGCTTCCCATCCACCCCTAGGGAGCCCCTAGCCCTGGCGACGACCCATTCGTGGTCAACAAGTGGTCCTTCACCGTGCTAGACAAGATGTATGTTCGCTAACTTTCCAACCTCTGGCATCTTAATTTTTTGACTTATATAAGATTTATTTCGGTAATTGTTTTGGATTACATAGTGCCTCGTCGGTAGGAAGAACCGCCGCCGCCACAGGAGATGAGGTCAGGGCCTCAGACCCCACTACTTCTCCCGCTGTCACGATCCTAAACATGCAGCGGCCGCCAGAGACTGCTCCAACGACCTCTCCTGCTTCCGCCACCGCGATGGCCGTGACAATGGACGCAGCATCCACCATGGCCACCGAGCCCATACCATAGCCGGCCTCTGAGCTGGTTCAAAGCCCCTTTCCCTCCACAGAGGTTGGTTTTGAAAATTTTGCCTGGGCCATTGCTGCGCTTTTTTATCGCATCGTTTCCTCCTCACATATTTTTTATGTCAGCCACCGCAGGAGTAGTGTTGGCCCTGTCGATCGTGTCCTGAGGACGTGCCGTGGCCCCACCCCCCAGAACAGAGGACAAACTTGTGGCCACAGGACCTCGTCCCGAGCCCATAGTGGTGGATCTTTCAAGTGACAATGATGTGGTCGCCCTCGGGTCCGTGATGGCCCAGGGTGACACTGCTGCCACTGCCACCTCCGAAATTGTCGCCTTTGTCCACTTAGCTCCGGGCCCATCCTCCCTTTGTGCAATTGGCATGACCTCAGACGCCCAACTCCACTTGCCGCTCTCCCTTGTAGGCTGCCCCGGGCGCACCTTCGTTGGTGCGCTTGGAAATGCCCGACAAGCCCTCTCCGAGCTCGCGGAGGCGTTCCAGATTGAATGGGATTAGATTCAGGGGGAGCGACAGTGGGTTCAAACTGCACCGCGGACGCTGCAGGAGGCCGGAACACAGAAAGCCATGTCATCAATAGTTGCCACCATCGCCTCGGCCGCAACTCTTCATGAACGCGAGCAGAGGCTGGTAGTAGCCGAAAGGCACCTCGCCACCTACCAGAGAAAGGCCTATCAAAGCTGGTGACCACTGCGAGCCTTGCCCAGGAGCTCTGCGTGGCCAAAGAAGAATGGGGAACAAAAGTTGATGCTCACCAAGCAGCCCTGGCGACATGCAACACGGAGCTGGATGCCCACGAGGTGATTGGCCTCCGGTCCATCTCACTATCCTATTTCCCATCCTCCTTCACCTCCTCAAGAGTAAAGCTTTTTGGTCCTTGATGCCAAAAGGGGGAGAAGAAAGGACTTCTTTTATCTTAGGTGGGATGGGACTAGATTTAGTGAGGTTAGTCCTCTTTTCTATTAGGGTAAGAGGGAAGGATATTTATATGTAATGGGCTACAATTATCTATCTTGCATGTCTTTTTATCGTTTTGTTTAAACTCTATATGCCTTGACGGTTTTATGGATATCTTGTGATCTCTATGCTATGATGGATGAGTATTGTCTTTATGATATTCTTTTGTTATCATCCTATGCTTGTATGAGATTTATGTATGGTGTTCATCCAATCTATGTTTTATTTGTGACATGATATGTTGAAAGGTGCAAAATATGGTATAAACTCCCTATGTCATTTGTTTGCCCCTTGTGGTTGTTATGCACATGTGTAGGGGGAGCTTATACTATCCTTAGCTCATTTGTATCCTTATGATTCATGCCTATTATATATTGGTGGTGTTTGTCATCAATTACCAAAAAGGGGGAGATTGAAGCATCTAGGCCCCGCAGTTGATTTTGGTAATTAATGACAAGCGCTAATTATGGACTAACGATTCTTTAAGTTACACATATTTGAGTTAGGATCACACAACATGAATGCATGGATGATCACCGAGGACGTTTTTCGATGGTGCAAAGCAAAAGGATTGAAGACGGTAAAACTAGTGGTTTTATTTTAATTGATTGAGGAGTTTGGGCGATCATATTTGCTAGAATTAATTTATAGTTTTGCCGTACTATCAAGGGGGGTAATGACCTAGTCAAAGAGATGATCAAAATGCCACATTAGGTCATTTGCACTTAAGACTTGGTTTGCATCTTTATTTTCTCCTGTTGACTGTCTCTGGGCGGTCTGACCGAAGTGCATAATCCGGTCTGATCGGCCTTTCCTAGCGGTCTGACCGGCCACTTGCCGCCGGTCTGACCGGCCGGCTAGGAGGCTGGATGGCCGCCTCTGGCCTGGCGATCCCGAGCCGCCAGAGCCACAACCGGTCAGACCGAGCCGACGTCGGTCTGATCGAGCCGTGGGCGGTCTGACCGGCCATTTTGCCTTCGGTCTGACCGACCCCCTGATCTAGTCCATTTAATGCAGTCCAGCGGTTATTTTTCCAGCCGTTGTGAAGTAGTCCGGTCTGACCGGCCATACAAGGGCGGTCTGACCGGCAATACACAGAGTTGGTGGATTTCGTCTCCAACGACTAGTTTTTGGGGTTTGGGCTATAAATACCCCCCATTTGCAGCAAGGAGACTCTTTTGGCACTTGTTTCACTTGCATACACCCCTTGCACTTCTCTCACACTCACTTGAGCTTTTGTTCATCCTTTTGTGTGATTGAGAGTGGATTAGCCAAGAGTCAAGTGCATTTGCTTTCTTGTTGAGTTAGTGTGGCACTTGATCATCTCCAAGATAGGTCATCGCTTATTACTCTTGGAGGTTGCCACCTACTAGACGGCTTGTGGAGGTGCTTGCCCGGTGACCTCTCCAAGGAGATTGTGGAGGAGGTCCGGTGCCGATTGTGAGTGATTTGGAGTTCACCACCTTCGGAGTGAAGGAAGAACTACCCTAGTGATCGAGGCTTGGGTAGTCCTCTCCGTGGGCCGGCTCCCATCTTGCCCACCCCTTGACAAAGGGGCTTGCGGTGGCTTTGTGGTTGAGTGGTGGAGTTGGGCTCGCCTCAACGGGGACGTAGGAAACCGGCAAGTTTCCGAACCTCGGTGAAAAACTTCTTTGTCTCTTGTCCCTTACTTATTGCATTTACTTTTGTGCAATTTACACTCCTAGAGACATACTTGAGCCACTATCACCCTAGATTTGCAAAACATAACTTAGTTGCTTAGTTAGACTTGTCCCTCACCAAGCCTAGCAACTTAGGTTAGTTTTGATTAGGTGTAAATTATTTTAATCGCCTATTCACCCCCCCTCTAGTCGACATCTTTGATCCTACAGCCTCGTGGCTTTGACAATACCTAGGGCTTAACACTTAGCTAGAACTGACCCAGGGGCCTTTATCCTTATAGTTGGTAACATGTCATTTGGGCAAATCAAGAGCAGAAGGCAATTTTTGCTATCGGGGGAGCGAGAGAGAATGCAATATGTAAGTAACGCTAAGTCACAAGAAAAAAAAGGGGGATAAAATATATGATGAATGGTTGAACACTGAGCTATTAAAGAACTTGAAAAAGTTTTATTGATAAAAGTACATGATGGTAGCCCCTGGCTAAAGTTTAACTTTTATAAAAAAGTGACTTTGCCCCGAGCAATACAAACTTACAACTTTTGGCCATGGATAAAATTTACGGAGATGTTCTATGTTCCACGGGTTCGGCAACAGGGTCCCATCCACGGTAGCCAACCTAAGCGAGTCTGGGCGCGAGACACTGACCACCAGGAAGGGGCCTTCCCACTGAGGTGACAATTTGTTCTTGCTGGCCTGAGTAAGGACATTGTGCAAGACCAAGTCCCCAACCTGGAGGATGCGGGTGGGAACCTTGCGCTGAAAGTAGGGCTTCTAGCTTTGTTGGTACCGGGCAGCCCGAAGTGAAGCACTTCTTCTGCACTCTTCAAAATAATCAATGTTGTCCTGCAAAATATTTTTATTTTCGGGGCCTCGGCCGTATTGCTCAACCCTTGGTGAACCATATGTTAGTTTCGAGGGGAGCACGACCTCAGCCCCATAAACCAGGAAATACAGAGTTTCTCCTGTTGCTCTCCTCCGGGTGGTCCGGTTCGGTGTGTAACATGATGTAACTCAAAGCCATCAAAATGGCGTTCAAGTTTCCTCACTTCTTCCACATAGACCGCCATTTGTTGGTCCGCGGACTATTGTTCTTTTGAGACTTGATTTACAACGAGCTGTGAATCGCCCCTCACAAACAAGCGGCGCACCCTGAGGGATCTAGCCACCCGGAGCCCGGCGAGCAGGCCTTCATATTCCACCGCCATGTTGTTGGTGGCCAGGAAGTCCAACTGTGTCAAGTATTTGAGCTCGTCCCCAATTGGCTATGTAAGAACTATTCCGGCCCCAGCCCCATTGTAAGTGAGGGAGCTGTTGAAATTCATACAGCATCGGGATGGCGTGTCGCCCGATGGGCCGGGCCCCGGGGGAGTCACGTCTAGGGCGTCATCCACGTCGGGCACCGGTGTCCACTCAGCAACAAAATCTGCCAGGGCTTGACTTCTGATCGCATGACTCGCCTGAAAATGGAGGTCGAACTCTGCAAGTTCTACAACCCATTTAGAAATCCAGCCCGGTTATGCAAGATTTGACCGAGAGGGAACGAGGTAACTATGGAGATTTTATGAGATTGAAAATAATGTCATAGTTTTCTGGATTCTACAAGGACTACATAAAACATTTTTTGTGGCTGTGGGTACCTTGATTTGGCATCCCTCAAGACCTCACTGATGAAGTATACCGGGCGCTCCTGGGTTCACTCGGAACTTGACTCAGCTACCTCGGAGGGGCCTCGCGTCGGGGTACGGTCCCTGAGGACCGTACTCGTCCGTATTTCCCAGGGTATTTTCCTCCCCTCGGACCAGGTCCTCAAGGCACAACCCCCTCGGGCTATCGGTCACCGGGTTCCCGTGACCCGGGATCGCATTCGATCAAAACCCCGCGGGTTGACACCTCGCTAGACCCGTTCCCCGGGTCCGCGTTAGTCTCTACCACTTCGGTTTCCATTCCGAGATCAGGAGTTTTTACTAGCGGCCTCTTGATAACGAGAGCTGCACTCACTACCTGTGGGGTGCTCCTAGATAAAACAACAATGGCTCCTCAGGAACAGGAGCGACAAGAGCCAGGGGCGACAAAAGATACCTTTTGAGCTAGCAAAAGGCCTCTTAAAGTTCTCGGTTTCCTGAGAAGCTCGGAGAGAGGGAGAGCCTTCTCATCGAGACGCGAGATGAATCGACCAAGCGCGGCTATGCACCCGATCACCTTCTACGCTTCCTTCAAGTGCGTTGGGGTCGCATTTGATCAATGGCAAGGATTTTCTCCGGGTATGCCTCAATGCCCTGATTGGACACCGTGAACCCGAGTAATTTCCCGGCCAGAACCCCGAATATGCACTTGGCAGGGTTCAGTTTCATCCTCGTCGAGCGAAGGTTACCGAACATCTCGTCCAAGTCATTGAGCAAGGTGGCTTTGTCTCGCTACTTCAGCACCAAGTCATCAATGTAAGCCTCAAAGTTTCATCCAAGCAGCGGCTTAAATGTTATATGCACAGTTTGTTGAAAAGTAGGTCCAGCATTTTTCAACCCAAAAGGCACGCATATATAACAATAAGCCCCCGTGGGGGTTATGAAAGCAGTTTTTTCCTCATCTTCCTTTGGCATGCGAATATTATGATAACCTGAATACACATCTAAAAAACACAAAAGGTTGCACCCCGCAGTGGAGTCGACAATCTGATCTATGTGAGGCAAAGGAAATGGGTCGTTGGAACAATCCTTGTTTAGGTCGGTGTAGTTTAAGCACATACGTAGCTTGCCATTAGACTTGGGGATGACGGCAGGATTGGTGAGCCAGTCGGGGTGGACCACCTCGTGGATGAAGCCGGCGTCATGCATCTTGTTGACCTCCTCGCAGATGAAGGCCTGTCGCCTCTGGTGCTTGTCGCCATACTTTTTGCTGAACAGGCCGCGAGCCCAGACTGATGGAAAGACCCGCTTACCTATTTGGTGCCTAGGGACCCACCAATCTTGATGGTCCTAACCGGGTCCTCGCTGAGGGGAACCTCCTTGACTGAGTTGGTGTCGCCCGCGGCAAGCCGCGGCTTGGTGAGTGGGGGTGCTGAAGGTCCAGCAACGTCAGTGGTCCCCGAGTTACCTGGGACCACCGCTGTTGGCACTGCTTGGCGCAGGCGAGGGTGGCCTTGAGGTCGCCGACCACTGTGATCGGGCCCAAGGGCCCGAGCATCTTCATGGTCAGGTACGCGTAGTGCGATACGCCATGAACTTGACAAGAGCTAGGCGCCCTAAGACCGCGTTGTAGGGCAGGTTGCACTTGCACACATCGAATATGATGCATTCTGTACCTAAGTTGCCACCATCCCCGAAGGTTACGGGCGACTCCACCTACCCTAATGGGTAGGTAAACCCCTCGGTGACCCCGATAATGGGGAGAGAGAGGATGTGAGCTTCATCCTCGGGGCCTTGATTTGATCAAAGGCCTCTGGAGACATCATGTTGAGGGCCGCGCCCCATTGATGATGACTCGACCCATTTTGATGTTGTAGACGGTGGGGGCTAGGACCAACGCGAGTTGGCCTTCCCCCGGGACCTGGGCAGGGTAGTCTTCGGGCCTGAATGTGATCGGGGACCCGGTCCACTTCAGCTTCCAGGTCACCTTCGGCCCGGGAACCACTGCTAGGAGTTCGCGCCTCATGGCTTTGAAGCCACGGCGCGATGTGTGGCAACGACATTTGCGGGCTCCTGGAACCCGAGGTCGTCGTCTTCCTCCGCCTGCTCTGGATCAGCAGCCTTCTCCTGCCGCCGCTCCTGCTGGAACTTCTGGACATGCATGCCTAAATTTTGGATGACGTGGCATTCGGACAAGTCGTGGGTGGCCGAATTATGGACACTACAACACTTACCCTTTTTATTGGCCTGGGGGACAGATGGCGCAACCTTTGGCGCTTGCTGCCACCCGCCTCACCGGAGGCCTTGTTACTGGCCGCCAAGACATAAGTTTCGGCAGCTTCCTTCTACTTCCGCTTCTTCCTCCGGTTCCACCTTGCGGTAGTACGAGAGGTTCCCTCCCCAGTGTCTCCACCCTCATCGTCATTGGGCTGAGAGGGGTCAGGGCGCGACTTGTTCCACATCCGAGCCTCTTCTTTCTACGCACAGCGATCCGTGAGATTGAAGAGCTCGGCCGCAGTATGAATGGTCCGCGTGCCCATCTTTTCCAACATGCGTTTATCCCGCACTCCAAAGCGGAATGCGTGGATCACCGCATGATGGACGATGTGGGGTATGGTCTTGCGAACGCAGACCTAACTGAACCGTTGCAAGAACTGGCACAAGGTTTCATCCATGCGCTGCCTCACGGCGTGTAGATCCACCTAAGTTCCAGGGCACAGAAATGTGCCCTGGAAGTTCGGCACAAACTAGCGACATAAATCTCCCCAAGAGAGCACTGAGCCCTTGGGAAGATTCATCATCTAGGACCGTGCCTGGGCTGTGAGGGTGCCATCACCTTCTCGTTGCCACCGGTAGCCTGAATGGTCGTGGTGTAGATTTGCAGGTACTAGATGGGGTCAATAGACCCATTGTACTTTTCCGGCAAGCTGGGCCAGAACTTTGACGACCATCTGACCTGCCGGAGTTCTGTGGACAACGACAAATAGCCTAAGCCGTAAGGCGCCTTCGCAGAGGGTTGAGCAATGTCCGAGGATGCCTATGCACCAGCACTGCCTCCCCTATCCTATGTTGCTTGCGATGAAGCTCGAGCACAGCTCGCGTGTCCATGCCCAAACGCAGTCCGCTTAGGCGAGCGCGAATGTCCTCACTAACCGCTCGGGCTGATGTCGCCCGATGGAGCGCCCGGGCCCGTGGCGGCAAGCGGGAGTGGGTTGGTGTCCGGGCAGCACTCGAAGTGGCCCGAGAACCTGCCCTAGAAGCTGGGGGAGCCTGTGTGGCTGCTACCCGCTGATGTGCCAGTCCAACTAACTCAGCGATCTCACTGAGCCATCGCTGGTGGCGATCCCCATCTTTCCCCTGACTCAGAGGATAATGTAACAGGGGCTCATCTGGGGCCAAAGCCCCACTCGGGGTCATGTTGTTTAGGTTAGAGCGCCGCTCAAGTGTATCCTGGCTGGCCCCTCCCCGAAGAGTAGACGATGATTCCACCATCTAGTGGGGCCTCTATCCTCACCCTGTCGAGGTTGGGGGGCTTTAGGCCGCTCGACCGAGGCAGTGAATTCGAGCTGCCCGGCTCGAAGCCATCGTCTATACCACAGACGGCGCTGGTGCTAGAAGAAATACAGCGCTAGCCGTAGCGGGATCGACGGGGGCTTCTCCCACTGCCACAGGTGCTGGCAGGGGTGGCACAGGAGTTGTTCTGCCAGCGCCACCATCAAGATGGAGCTGGGAGTCGAAGTCCTCGTCGTATGAATCTAGCGGTCTATGTCCTCCCGCCATGGACGCTGACGGTGAAGGACTCAAAGAAAGGAGAAAATTTGGCGCAAGAAGAGTTACGTCAAACACAAGAAAACCCCCTACCTAGCGCGCTAGCTGTCGGAGAAGTGGTTCTCCAACAGCGGGGAAGTGCAAACCCCTCCTCGAGTGAAGATTCGGCTAGGGGTTAGCTGTGGATAACATGTGATGATCTCACATCACAAGGCGCGAGATAGCACAATCCAAGCAGACACAGAGAGTTATACAGGTTCAGGCCACTGGTAGGTGTAATACCCTACTCCTATTTTTTGTTTGTTGTTATCTGTATTTGGGAAAGCACAAGCTAGCTCTTTTTTGAGTGAAGAATCAAGCATCCCCTTCCAAGTGGCATGTCTCTTTCCTTTTATAGTTCGAGGGGCTCACAGTGCCATTTTTTACTATCTCAAACTTGTCTCTCCGAGTTGTCTTGTTGTTGCTAGTTGGTTCTCTTCAAGTCTTCCTTAGAAACCTACCAAAATCCTACTGTTAGATTGCCCCCGGCTCCTCGGGCACCGGCCTGGGCCAGCTGGGTCTTCGCCTTGCCCACCATATGTCATGTGGTGGGCCCGGCGATGCCCGACCTCACCAAGATGGTGCCACAGCTCCCCTTTTTGCGTAGTTGGTGAATCTGAGAGTCGTTTGGCATGCGCGACGCGTGTCCAGGCTCACGCTATCCCTGATGACTCAACGCTACCGTCCTTTCTACATCTTTTCAGCCCTAGTCAGCTTGGAATTTCCTTTATAAACCTATTTCATTTATGGTTGTGACCGTTGGGCCACAACTGGTAGGGGATTGGGGCCTTGACTCATTCAAGTCCTCAGCCAAGCCCTTGTGCCCGTTAACAGGGAGATTGGATGTTTTAGATGACCTTCTCGAAGATGTCTTTGATGAATAGATGTATAATATGTAGATCTTATACGTCTCGATGCTCCTCTCAAGGAGGAACATGTGACCTACAAGAGCAAAGGGGGGCCGGGTCTCGGACCAGGTCGAGACCCAGGCTCCCTTCAACCTACAATCTTAAGATTATATCTTTTAGGTCTCTATGCTCTTCTCCGTGAAGAGCGTATGTCCTATAAGGGTGGAGGGGGGCCTAAGGTCCCAGGCTAATCTGGAATCCAAGCCCCTCTTAGTTTTACAATCTTAAGATATATATCTTGTAGTTTACGACACTCCTTCCAAGGAGGAATACGTGACCTACAAGGGCAAAGGGGGGCTGGGTCCCAGACCAAGTCGGGACCTAGGCTCCCTTGAGCCTACAATCTTAAGATGTTGATCTTATAGGTCTTTACACTCTTCTCTATGAAGAATGTACAACCTATAAAGGCGGGGGAGGGGGGCGCCAAGGATCCTACGCTAGGCTGGGATCCAGGCCCCCTTAGTTTATAATCTTAAGATATATATCTTGCATGTTTCGACGCTCCTCTCAAGGAGGAACATGTGACCTACAAGAGCAAAGGGGGGTTGGGCCCCACATAAGGTCAGGATCCAGGATCCCTTCAGCCTATAACCTTAAGATGTAGATCTTATAAGTCTCTACGCTCTCCTCTATGAAGAACGTATGACCCATAAGAGCGGAGGGGGGCTCATGATCACAGGCTAGGCTAGGATCCAGGCCCCCTTGGTTTACAATCTTAAGATATATATCTTTTAGGTTTCGATGCTCCTCTCAAGGAGGAAGATGAAACCTACAAGGGCAAAGGAGGGTCGGGTCCCAAACTAGGTCGGGACCCAGGCTCCCCTCAACCTACAATCTTAAGATGTAGATTTTGTACGTCTCGAGTAGCGTGTGTGATTCGTGTGGTTGAGGGAGTCCCAGGGTCTCGGTCTCAGCGAGTTCCTAGGCCCCTTTACTTATTGATTCATATACATATATAATGACTTGAGGAAAGGACCTGGACCCATTCTAGAAGCGGGTCCCAAGCCCCCTATTCTTAGCGCGCGGCTTAATCCAATGACGGCCTAATTAGGGTATGTTATTTTAGTTGACAAGGAACAAGCACTTGGTTCCTAGGGAAAGGGGTACCATAGTTCCCGTTTCACCCACACAAACCTAATTACACATTTTTTGAGTGTACTGTAGCAAATTTTACCCTTTTTTAAATGAACTGTACAAGATAGTTACCACCTATCATACGGCTTTCTAACTCCACTTCTTTTCTGGTTGTTCCGCTTTGTTGGATTGATGGTAGTCTCAGAGATCTAGTAACCTCTGACATTTTCTACAACATGTTTCCTGCTTCCGTTTTGAGTTGCATGCATCCCCCCATGCCCCCACCCCTGCGGGGCATACTGTACTGTAGTATCACATACCCAAACTCTGTCTTTCTTACTAGTGAACTGGAACGTAGTGCATAGGTACTCTTCGATGCTGTGAGGTCTTTTTCTTTCGACTATCCATAAATGCAACAGTTCATAATTTGTGAACTGCTAGGGATAAGAATCCCAAATCACTGGCCAATTCAAAGTACTCTAACAGTTATTTGAACGTTTAAATATTATTATCACTCTTATTACGTATATGTATTTTCATCCACTACAGATTTTTGGTGTTCTTCGTTAGTTATTGGATGGATATCACACGAGTAGTTGCATGGTTTCAAATTGCATCAACTTTTTGGTTCTATACTGGAATGGAAGGAATTGAAATGGAGTACTGCTCAAGTCCACGTACCAAAGACAAGGTTGTGCTGAGTAGAAGTGCTGATGCATTTGTTTCCATCAGGATCAAAATATGTACCATGGGAACAAGGAGTACAAGTGTA
The DNA here is from genome assembly GCA_000573905.2 of Oryza punctata. NCBI lineage: Eukaryota > Viridiplantae > Streptophyta > Magnoliopsida > Poales > Poaceae > Oryza > Oryza punctata. Next base: position 16,191,293 of record CM002488.2, read on the forward strand.
ATTTCCTTTTGTATTACGGCATGTCCCTTTACAATTGTTAGGCCTTGAGCACTCGTCAATATCTGCATATGGCACATTAAAATTATTGTAAGTTGATCTACTTTCATATGTATCTTTTGGTTATATATTTTTGGTAGGGAAGTTGGATATGGGAACGCGTACCTGTACAACCCTTTTGGATGTAAGGGTTCCCTTCATAACCAGAAGAGCACTGGCAACGATAACCAATTTTAACATCTCCCAGTGTTACATTAAGACATTCACTGTGGTCACTGATACATGCACATTTATTCTTTTTCTTCGCTGTTTCACACGATATATTGGTGACAGTCCATTTCCAAACACCAAACACTTTGGACAAGTTGAAATCATAGTCACCCATGAACATATTTACCAACCTATAATCCTCCTCTGATGCAAATCCCTTTGCTGTTACATTTTCATTGTCATATCTATCCAGAAACACAAGCCCTTCGTTTACGGCAATATTTGTCACTTGAAACTGGTAGGGTACACTTCCGAGAAGCGTTTGATTAGATGTGCAGTTCAGTTGAAATTTCCGGTTTGCAGAGCAACCCTGTTCAATCCCAAAGGGAAAGGGGATACTTGTATTGCCACATGATTTAGAGCAGTTTTTGTTTTCGCGCGTGGAGTTATACTCTGGTTCAGGTTAAGAACAACTTTGCTATAATTAATATATAAATGCATGACAATTGGGCACCATAACTTGTAACAGTAAGAAAGCTGATAGAGATTTGATTTGTTTTACACTTTAAAAATTGAGCTTCAATTGTTTGATATTCTAACCACTATCATACACTACTACAGGACAGGTATATTGTAACACACATACTGGGATGTGTTACACGGAAATATCACAGGAACACATACTATGTGCTACAACATCTGCTTGTAACACATTTTCAAAAGATGTGAAATATAATTCCAGAAAAGTGAGGTAGGAGCACAAAATACGTGTTACAAAGGATGTGTTGCCAAGGCAATGGATCGCACAATTGCATGATAACCACTAATTGGTGGCAATTATTTCTTCATGTACTTTGTGTCTAGTAATCATATTTCAACCTTATAAAAGAAAAATATAAATTTATGGGCACGATAAATGGAAATAAACTATATTTTGCTTTGATTTGTACTATATATAGACGGTAATATTTGAGATCCTACTTTTTTTCCGAGTCAACATTTAAATACTTAATACATGTTTCTTTATCCGTGTTATAAGCCTGCAGTTGGATAGAATGTAGCATGAATCATCTTGGTGCTTGATTGGCAACTGTTGCTCGACTTTGTGAACATAGGAGGAAGCTAAGATGTGTTAAGCAACTACACCTACGAGCTTATAGTAGAGTATTTAAAGTGGTTCAGTAAGATGAGTTAAATGCCGTATGCTGGAGCAACAACAACGTTGTTTCCTTCACTGAACTAAAGATATAATATGCTAGCACTAACTTGCTTCAGTTTCAGTTATTCCTATGCTCATCATTGTATTCTGCTTCTAACTGCAAAGGGATGGGAACTGAAAACAGTAAAAACTCTCTTTATTTGTAACTTACAGGGCTTCTTCATGAGTTCATGACTCTAGCGTTCAGGCAAATAAAAAGTCAATGAGCATGCAGATTTGATAATGGATACCAAAGGTGTAGTACTGTAGTGTTGCATCATACTCATTCGCTAATCATAGTAAAGTTATTATTCTATTTTATTTGTCCAACATTTCACCACCTTGGTGTGGTGCACTGCTGTTACAATATCTCATATTTTAAAACAATGCCTTCTCTTTTCTTTCTCAATAGTACGAGGTCATTGCCACAAATATCTTGATTTTTTTTTGACGTTACACAAATATCTTGATTCCTATAAAAAGCTTGTGTTTTTGTTATAACAGCTAAATTCTTTATTTAGCTTTTCAATTTTTCCTTGACCAAAATAATGCTGCAATATCATTTTTATACTATACCCCTTGTTTTGGCTATAATAAGGAACAAAATAATGGAGCCATTTGATGTTTACATTTTGAGCGAACACAATAACAGTGTATGTCTTAGATATACTTCCGTTCTGGCTTAACTCATTTTGTAGCGTAATCCGTGTTTGATGTTTCATATGTACAATTCAATGTAAATTTTATGGGCTTAACAGGGATATTTTCATCATGATCAACTGCAGGTACAGTTCATTGTACACATTACACATACAAGTTGATGCTCCGTTGGAAGTTAGAGCAAACATGCATGTTCAGGTGCAGCAATGGATCAAGCGGCAAATAATTTTCTGAAGAATATAGAAATAGATACAATTTGTAATATCGTTTAGAAATTGTACTTATTGTTGATATGTGGATTGATGAAAATAACATTTGCTTCGTATGTAATTCAAATTGCCATGTTTATTTGTGTTATTTGAGATATGTGATGCTTATAAAAGATATTTTGAAATATTTTGGCACATTCCTGAAAATTAAAAGGCAACAATATAAAAAAATTGCTAATTGGACCATTATTGGTAATCAAATCATTATTGTTTTGCTGTACCGTGCGTTTGATGTGTTACTAGTGGCTAAGATATGTGTTACCGGGACCTATGACAAGGTATTCCAAAGTGCAACCTGAGGTTAAAAAATGGTGTTACTAGTATATGCCTTGCAACATTTAATATGTGCGACTATGATATGGTTGCAACACCTTTTTTACTTTGTTGGAACACTTAGTTATGTGCTACTAGACTTTATTAATGTAACACCCCTTTTTATATGTTGAAACACTAAATATGTGCTACTAGACTATATGCCTGTAACATAGGCAGTAGAATCACTTATATTTTGTGTCACTGCAGACGTCAGTAACACCTTTTTGGGTATGTAGAAGCACATAGCTGTGTTACTACAGCCCTGTCCTATAGTAGTAATAGATTCAAATGGTCCCACATGTCATTATCACATAGCATAAATATAATTATAATTAAAGTGACAAAGAATAGAGTGTCAAATGATGAATTACTAATAAAGAGGCCAAAAAAAAACTTTCCCTTGATTTGGTAGAATCGAGCTTCAGACACATAGTGTATAATTAGCTCATGTATATGCAAAAGCTCCTTGTGTATCCATGACGACACTAATTATCACGCCCCGATTTTCGATCGGGATTAAAAATGATTCAATAATGCATTTCTAGAAATTATATTAAAAATTAAACCAATTAATCAAGTGAAATAATAAGGGAAATCGAAATTTTCCTTTAAAAAATCATAGCCGGAAATATTCTGTAATATTTTCCGCGTCCTAAAATACTCTCCGGAATTTTTCGTAAATTTTTGGAGCTCAAAAAATAATTTTAATAGCACAAAGTTCACTTAACCAATTTAAATAAAATGAAAAGCAATTAAAATCTCCCTCCTGCACTTTGGGCCGCTTTCGGCCCAAAGTCCACCTCCCTCCCCAGGCCGGCCCCCCCTCTCTCACTCCTTTCCCCCACTCGGCCCGGCTATTCTTTTCCTGGGCCGGCCTCTTTTCTCCTTCCCTGCTCGGCCCGGTTGGCTCCCTCAAGTCTACTTCTCTTCCCCCCACCGACCTCCTCTCTCTCCCTCTTTAACAGGTGAGACCCGTGGGCCCCACCTGTCATCCCCAACCTCCAGCCGGCCACTATCCCTACTCCACCCGCAATGCCGCCCACTCCGCTCGCTTGCCAGCCACTCCTTCCTCCCACGTCGCCGCTCCCCACGCCACCTCACCTCTTCCTCGCACCCTTATAACCCCGCCCGCTGGCGCGCTGCCCCACCGCCAAGCGCCACACCGCCGCCTACCGCGTTGCAGCGCCGCGCCTCAGCCCCGAACACCGCCGCACCGCACGCTCGCTGCCGCACGTGTGCCATCGCCGCCTGACCCGAGCGCCGCTGCCGCACGGCATTGCCGCATCCCCCGCGTGCGCTGCCGGCCGCTGCCGCTCACGTGCGCCGCCACCACCGCGCTGCCGCGCGCCGCAACCGCCGAACCGCCGTCACCGCCGGGCCACCAAAGCCCGCTGCCGCAACGTGCCGTCTCCCACCGACCGCCCTCGCCGCTCGCGCTCCCGCGTGCGCCACCGCCCCGCAAGCGCCACCCACCGCCGCGCCTCTCGCATGCGCCACCGCCGCCCGTGCCGCTGCTCCCGTGTCTGCCGCGGCGTCCGCCCCCTACCGACCGCACCGCTCGCGCCGCGTCTCGACCGCCCGCGCGCCGCCACTGCGAGCGCCATCCCGCGCGCGCCTCTATCGCCTGCGCCGCCCACTGGTCACGCGCCACCGCCGCGCCGCTCGCGCGCCCACGACGGTCGCCGCCTGCGCCGTGCCGCCGCCCGCGCCGCTGCCGACCGCGTCGCCACCCCGTGCTGCTCGGCGCTGCCGTGCCGCCCCGCGCCACCTCCCGCCGCCGCCTCTAGCCGCTGGACCGTGCACCGCCGCCTTGGTCCCGGGTCGGTCTGGGCCGCCGGTTGCCCGTGGACCGGTGGACTTGGTCCACGGCACCGTCTCGGCCACGATGGACCGAGTTCACCATGGACCGGTACCCCTCCCCATGACCGTTGACCCGTGGGGCCCACCGGTCAGCGCCTTTTTCCTTAAGAAAATATATATTAATTGCGCAGTAATTCCAGAAATTAACTAAAATAGCTTAAAACTTCTAAAATTCATAACTAATTCATACGAACTCCAAATTGAGCCATTCAAATTGCAAAATTCATCTAAAATCGAGCTCTACATGTTCGTTTACTTTTTATGTACTTTTATTTGGTTTTTATTAGTGTTTTTCCTTGTTTTGCGTGCCAACATGTAGATTTCGCCGTTTCAGACGATCGCGTTTGCGTGGAAAAGAGTTCGGAAGATCAATCGAAGAAGCAAGGCAAGTCACACATTCCCCTTGATCATTTTGATCCCAATTTATAAAATGTTTTACCATTTACAAATAAATTGCATGTTTTGCTAATTACACGGGAATAGGGTTTACCTATCTGCTCGCTTGAGCCCTACTTACTTGATGTCCTTTCTTTGTTAAACTAGGTGATAACTTGACTAGCTTGTGTCTCCTGTTGACCTAGCTAGAATTATTTTACGCTTAGCCATGCTTAATACCACTAGCTCACAATATGGGATAATTACATTATCTATTTCTAGTATCTTGATGAGTTGCGAGCTCGAGACATGTCGGCCACGTTTCGTTGGTCGTAATTATCCAACTAAAATATGGATTAATGGTGGGCTGTGGGTGTATGGTTTTGCTAGTCGCACCCATGGCAATTAAGGACCGGTTCACGGGAATCCCTGGAAGAAACACCGTACGTACCACAAGCTAGCGCGGGCAACGGCTGGACTTGTAGTATAGCATACCTCTAGCTGATGTACACTGGCAAGGGTGAGTGTGATGGAGTTTGGATGGGCTCTGCGACGGTTTATGCGGCTTCCGGATTCACTATGGCACGAGAGGGGGCTGCCCGTTGAAGGGTCCTGTCACAGTCCCTTTCCAGGGTACCGTGGTGGTATACCGGCACACGGTAACGTGTCGTGGGGCTGTGTCTTGTGGGTACAGATGTACACCTCTGATCAGAGTAAAACTATTCGAATAGCCGTGCCCGCAGTTATGGGCGATCGACCAGCTCACTGTGATTAGTCTCACTCTAAAATAATTTGACTTAATGAACTGGTTTAGTTCAGGTGGAATGGTTGAACCTGTTCAACGTGGTGTAGCGTTGTTCAGTGGAGATGTTTAATATTGCCTTAATTAATCAACCGTTTTACTGTTTTTAACTATAAATATTTACAACCGCCTTTATGCAAATAGCCACAAACCCTCCTTGTCTCCCCTTGCATGAATGCATCGTTGGTGTGGCTTGCTGAGTACGGTGGTTGTACTCAGCCTTGCTATTATTCCCCTTTTCAGAAGTGTAGTGCTTCTAAGCTGAAGACGAAGTTAGAAGATCAAGGCTTATACCCCAGTTGAGTTTTGCCTGTGGAGTGGAGCTGAAGCCCGCTAGGATCGTCGCCTTTTTCCGTTGCTGCTTTCTTCTCGGTGTGAGGACTAAGCGTCTTTTTTGTAAGTATTTACGCTTTATTTACACTTGAATCTGTATATTAATTTATCATTTTGTGTACCCTGGCTTGATTTCTGGACAGGGATTTATACACAAAATAGTTTGGAAATTTAGGGATAAATTTCTGGGCGTGACACTAATGATGCTTTTTCTATAAATTCTCACATTGGTGGAAAACAAATTGAATAAATCTAACCATCCATTTTGATGGACCATAGTTACGACAGTTTAGATTAAGAGAATAGTCCACACCACACAATTAAAAATAACTGAAATCCAGAATGAAAAATAAAAGGAAATTAGCAATTGGATCAATATACAGATGAGGAGCAGGACATTATGCAGATACACAATAATACTACACTCTTAAAATAGGTACCCAATATTCACTTATTACATTATATGTGACATAATATATATATATATATATATATAGATTTACATGCAAGAATATTTGTGCACTAGAAAAAAACGCTAATTACTGTTAATTTCAAACCCCTCGTATGTACTGGTTTTGGAACTAGCACTGATGAAAAAGCCATCAGAGCTAAGCAAAAATTAATTTTGTACTTTTAATAGACATCTATACACACAATTTTCATGTACGTAAGTGCAGTTTGAAGCATTCGAACCCCACACGTAGTACCCATGCACGTACTAAAACGGTGCAAGTAAGAAGGATAGCATGGGTGCCGATTCTAAGACTGTCCATACGAGGGTATTTTATATGCGGAAAAAACATCGTAAAAATTTTTGTACTTTACTAGGCATCTCATGATTTATTGTGCATTTTACTAGGCATCTCATGATTTATTGTGCATGTACCGTTTATAGGATTCGAAGTCGGGATCTTTCTCTTCACACACGTAGCCTCTTTAAGCATTTCTTGTCTAAGTAACAAATTTTAGATTTTACTACTTCTTCCTGAATTTTGTAATACCCATTTGGCATTTTTTTAGTAGCGGTGGTTTTTTAGCCTTTCACCTATTTTATTTCCCAAGCAGCTGGAGATGTGCCCCACCACAATTTGTCTTTTTATTACATTGAAATTAAACTTATTGGTTGCATGATTTGTAGAAGATCAAGCATGCAAAACATTTCCATTATGTTTAAAAAGACAATTGGGTCAGTACACAAACTCAATTCCGCACGGGAAAATGTTGAAATTTGAGGGAAAATAGTTTATCAATTGTAATTGTAATTCCTCATCACGAAATGATGAAATTTGGAATGTTGAAATAACATACATTATTTATAATAAGTTAGTTCGTTTAAACTTTTTCCTTTCTGAATCGTATTGTAGAGTTTAGAAATAGTAATACAGAAGTAATAAATCTATCTTTTATTCATTAAGACAACATGTCATCGTGCACCAGTTGGTTGCTGGTTACGCTTAATTTATACACAAATATGGAAATAACAGGTGATGAATTTGTCATTACTAATAAATGTATAGTGCAGCGTTAACTTTTTCACATCGTGAAAAACCAGATATAGCCCCAATTAGTTGGGTAAGTTGAGGAAAATTCTTATGAATCATCCGTTTGTAAGGGTATATTAGATAAATTAGTACTTGGCGAACTCCCTAGTTAGGGGTAATTTTGACATTAGTTTTCTCGTAATCGGTCAAATCTGTCGCCAATTCCAGTGGCGGCTCCGCGAGCGCCCTACGCGTACGGCCAAATTAAGCAGCAGCATGCACTCCAGTGGCCGCTCCTAGGCAGCATTCGTCCCGGCACGTCACTAGCTGTCGCCTCCTCTGTTCGTCCCTAATCGCTACCATGGCCGCCCCTGTTTATACCACCATTTCAGCTGGTCTTCATCCCTGCCGTTGTCACACTCGTTTCTCCACGCCATCACCACCGTCGTCGTTCGCCCCCACCATCACCGCGCACAACTTAGAAAAATCATTTGTTGAGGCGAGGTGATAACCCGTTTACACGCCATTTGTCTACCCACCTACAATCAAGTGTCTTTAAAATCACGGGTTCTGCGCCGGTAAAATAACCATATTTAGAAATCATTCCACAGACGGCTGACCCGTTTATGAAAATGAATTTCTAGTTTTTCATTTTTGTAAGCGTAAAAAAAGCTCAAAAATATTTCGTATTTTAGTAGGCATCTATACTCGATCGCACATCACAAATCACACATTTTGTATTTTAGTAGGTATCTATACATATTCAACTACAATATTATAGATATTATCGAGACGAACAATTTATATACAAAGTTTATCATCATCCGACTTAATAGAAAGAATTATCACTTCTTTTCCATATTTTAGCGGTGCTCCAATTTTTAAGGACAGTTTCCTTAAAAAGAACTACCCGTGAAAATCGATGTTTATGGGCTATCCATTTCTGTGGGCGTTTTTCTAAAGAAGTCCACCTGAAAAAAAATTAAGGGTGGTTTTCTTCGAGAAATCTGCATGCAACAACCTTTTCCCCTTCTTTTCTTAAATGACTAAACTTAAAAATTTATAGAAAAAATATTTTAAGACAAATTGAGGTAGACCAAAGTTCTGCATGGCCTTTATCTCTTTAATATGGCAAGGTTCATATTTACTTAAAATACTTATTCCAGTATTATTGTCACTTATATCATGTAGTGTAAAAATGAGTTCATATATTTTGTAACTTGATATTAGGGAATGATCATAGTAAAAAATATTCTATGAATTATTAAAATTGTCATATTACAGGAAATGCTATAACAATCTCTTAGGACACTGGTTTACCTCAATCAGGTTTAATATGAATTTTCTAACAAAAAATTAAGTTGGTACTTTCTAAAACCCCTTGTAAAAACATAGGCAAAAAATATAGGCCAAAGATTGTAGCCAATATTTAGGTACCTCAATTATATCAAATAGAAACACTTTCTACTACAAAGTTTGTAGATCTCATCGAGCTCTATAATTTTAATACAGAACATGTCTCCATCCAAGGTCAATTACAAATCTAAAAATGCAAATTCAGAAATAGATATGAGAATGAAAAATGAATATGTCGACCCCTAGATGATCCCAAATGGAAGACCTTTCAACTACAAAGATGTAGATATCGTGAGGGCTACAATTTTCATAGAGAACATGTCTCCATCCGAGGTCGTTTGGAAATATAAGCAAAATAGATCTGCGATAGAGAAAATAATATTTGAACCCGTAAATGATCTCACATGAACAAACTTTCACTTAAAAAGTTTTAGATCTCATCAATAGCTACAATTTTCATACAAAGTTTATCATGATCTAACTTAATATGAAAGAATTATGATTCTTTTTTGTATTTTAGTGGTGCTTCCATTTTCAAGGGCGGTTTTATTAAAGAGAACCGCCTACAAAAATTAAATATTTGAATTAAATAATGTCAAATGCAAAAACTTTCAACATAAAAGTTGTAGATATCATTGAGAGCTACAAATTTCATATAATGTTTGTCTTTATCCGACGTATGAAGGAGTTATGATTTATTTTTGTATTTTTGTGGTGATCACATTTCTAAGGGTTGTTTTCTTACTTACAAATACCTGCATAAATTGAATATTTCAACCCCTAAATAACATCAATGCAAAACTTTTAACAACAAAGTTGTAGATCTTGTTAAGAGCTACAATTTTTATATAAAGTTTGTCTTCATCCAACTTCATGTGAAGTTATGATTTTTTTTTTCATATTTCGGTGGTGCTTCCGTTTGTAAGGGCGGTTTTCTTATGTATAACTGCTCGTAAAATATGATTTTTTTATAAGTTGGCGATGTAGGGAGCCAATCATAGAAATAAATATATTTACGCATGCAGATTTCTTAGAGATCCACCCGCCAAAATAGGTTTTCATATGCGATCTATGACCTGGGGTGGCCTCAACCATTTTCACAGGCGCTATTTTTTATGGGCTTCCCGTGAAGAACAATGGGTGATAACCCCAAAAAAATATCTATGTGGTTGTGGCGCCCACTTATCCTGCCATAGCCACCTCCGGGTCCTAAGAGGCATCCATTCTGAAGGTGCTTAAGATGAACAACATAGATTTGCAAGCGCTGACCAACTAAGGACATTCGAACTCAAGATCTCTCACCTCAACCCTCACGCGCGTTAACGTCCCACCTACTACACACATCTGATTTGGATAGAGATGTTTTCTTTTTAACTAACACTGAAGGTATCTTTAGTACAAGTTGGTGTTATCAACTAGTACTAAAAATCCATTTTTAGTACCGGTTGGTAATACTAACCCGAACTAGAGATACTCTAGCTTTAGTTTCAGTTGGTATTACCAACCGATACTAAAGAAACGTTTTTAGTACGGTTAGAAACACTAACCGGGACTAAAGATGTTTCTAGGGACTTGGACTTTCAGAATCGGTACTAAAGCATCTTTAGTACTGGTTTTTAATTTAACCGAGATATTTGTGTTTTGGGGCATAGGATAAAAGATTATCTCTCTAGTAGAGTCTACTTTAATGACTCCTCGACGTCAAATCTGGACGCTGGGTTAAGGACAACCAGGTCTATAGAGAGTAATGCAGAGGTGGCTACGCGTGCGGACCTCGCCTCCTTATGGTTCTTCTCAAAGGATGATCGAGATGTACTATCACTTCTCTCCACCCCCATGCCCTAATCTTCTTCCACTCCCCATCTCTTATCTTCGGCAATGGGCAACACAACATCTGGAGGACGGAGGGTAGCACCAGCAAATGCTAGAGGGATCACAACGTGTGCTCGGGCGAAGATGGATACAACCAATGAGATCGGGGGAGGGTGGGTGATGAAGGCTGGCGGCTGTTGTGCCGGAGAAAGCAGTTGCGCCTTGATCGGCCAAAAGCTCAGCTAGCACATCTTAAAAGTCGTAGGCTTTCTAAGTTGGGAAAATATCATGTGAAAACGAGCTAAGTATTGGAAACTCGTGAAAATTATATCTAAAAGTTTTGTAAATTCATGAAAAAAATATTAGAGATAAGTGTAGATATGAAATACATTTCCTCCAAAACTCATCTGAGATTATATGGTATCAGAGCCATCGATGGCGAGTTCGTCGAAGTCCACCATGATCACAAACCCGATGTTCGGCGTCCAAATCTCGGAGAAGCTGAGCAAGGCGAATCATGAACTCTAGTTGGTGCAAGTCCTTGTGGCCATATGAGGATCACGACTAGACGATCATATCACTGGCAAGACTGGCGCGCCATCCATGGAGATCGAGCGCATTGCTGATGGGAAGATAGAGAAAATCATCAACCTGGATTACCTGGAGTGGTTTGCCTCGGACCAACAGGTTCTAGGCTTCCTCCTCTTCACTCTATAAAGGGACGTCCTCACCCAGGTTGCCACTGCTTCGACAGCGGCACAAGCATGGGAACAAATTCAAAGGATGATGTTCACTGCACAAACCAAAGCCAAATTGCTCAACGTTCGGCTTACCCTCACCACAACACACAAAGGTAACATGAGTTTTAGCGAATACTTTGGCAAGATGAAAGCATTAGGTGATGAAATTGCTGCTACTGGCAAACCCATAGGTGAAGAGGATCTTGTAGCTTATGTTTTGAATGGATTAGATGATGATCTGCTATTGTGGCACGCAATAAAACTGTCACAATGGCGGAGGTCTACTCTCAACTTCTTAATTTTGGGACCAGGGTGGCTCTACATCAAGCAAATGCGGTATCTGCAAACGCAGCAGGATGGGGTGGCCGTGGTGGCGGTGCCCCTCGTGGTGGTGGCCTTGGCCGCAGCATACGATGCCGTGGCACGCCCAGCATGGCTGGATGAGGTTGTGGTGCAAATCAAGGACGTGGTGGCATTGATCGCCCTATATGTCAAGTATGCCTCAAGAGAGGCATGTGGCAGCAGAGTGCTGACATAGGTAGACAAAATATATGTTCCTGATGAAAGAAGTGTTGCTGCAGCTGCTGCCTATGGGGTAGATACTAATTGGTACCTTGACACTGGAGCCACGGATCACATCACCAACGAACTAGACAAGCTTGATGTTAAAGAGAAGTATAAGGGAGGAGACAAGATCCACACCACTAGTGGTGCAGGTATGGAGATTAAACATATAGGTTATTCAGTTGTTCATACCTCTACTCGTGACTTGTATCTCAAAAATATTCTTCATGTTCCCAAAGCTACAAAAAATCTCATATCCGCACATCGCTTAGCTATGGATAACTTTGCTTTTCTTGAGGTTCACTCTAAATATTTTTTGATAAAGGATCGGGCCACGAGGAACACGATTCTTAGGGGGAGGTGTCAAAGATGTCTCTACTCCCTTCCTACAGCACTTGTCAAGCAAGTTCATGCAGCCGCACCATCCTTCTCTAGATGGCACAACAGATTAGGTCATCCTGCAACACCTATAGTGACCAAAGTCCTTAGTAAAAATAGTCTACCTTGTTCCTCTATAGCAAATAAAGACTCAGTTTGTGATGCCTGTCAAAAAGGCAAGAGTCATCAGTTACCCTTTAGAGCTTATTTTTTTCAGATGTTTAGGGTCCTGCCCTAGTTTCTGTTGGTGGCAAGAAATTTTATGTGAGTTTTATTGATGATTATAGCAAATTTACTTGGATCTATCTCCTTAAGCATAAATCTGAGTTCTTCCAAAAAGTCCAAGAGTTTCAAAAACTTGTTGAAAGGTATTTTGGACATAAGATCCTTGCCATGCAAACTGATTGGGGGAGGTGAATATAAAAACTAAACTCCTTCAATCAGATGGGTATATCTCACCATGTCTCTTGCCCCTATGCTCACCAGCAAAATGGGTCGGCTGAACGAAAATATCATCAAATAATTGAAGTTGCCTTGTCCTTTCTTGCTCAATCCTCCATGCCTCTCAAGTTCTAGGATGAAGCTGTACTTGCTACCTCATATATTATTAACCGTATTCCTAGCAAAGTTATACAATTTAATACTCCTTTAGAACAGTTGTTTAAACAACAACCGAATTATTCAGCCCTTCGAGCTTTTGTGTGTGGTTTGACCTAATTTTTATCCCTATAACACTCATAAATTTCAGTTTCACTCAAACACTAGTGCAGATCCTCTCATCTGTGACGGGCTGTAATATAACTGGATTTTACGGGCCATCACAAAGAATACATCTCAAACGGGCCTAAAAAAAGACCGATTGAGATATGGTCAGAGAGACATGTTAAATGTGTATAGAACTTAAGCCCGTCACAGATGACACATATCTGTGATGGGCCTAAACTAGGGCCCGATTGAGATAACCTTAAAAATCTCAATTGGGCCGTAGTTGGAGCCCGTCACAGATGACCATCATCCGTGACGGGCACCAACTTGAGGCCAGATTGAGATAACAACTAGGCCCGTCACAGATGACCCTTATTTGTGACGGGCCTAAACTATGGCCCGTCACTGATGACCCTTATCTGTGACGGGCCTAAACTTTAGGCCCGTCACAGATAAGGGTCATCAGTGACGGGCCATAGTTTAGGCCCGTCACAGATAAGGGTCATTTGTGACGGGCTATAGTTTAGGTCCGTCACAGATGACCATCATCCGTGACGGGCACCAACTTAAGGCCCGATTGAGATAACAACTAGGCCTGTCATAGATGACTCATCAGTGACGGGCTATATACTAATGCCTACAACTATTGTATTGGTCCTTTTTTACAAATAAGTTCATTTGAACTCAAATTCAAAATTTGACAACTTCGAACAAAAATTGGGGTTAATAAATGATTTCAAATGGAAAAGTCACCAAAATCAAAGTTGTAGAACTCATCGAGGTGCAAAATTTTTATTTTGGTTATTTCTCCATCTGACTCTATTTGAACAATTTGAAATTTGAAATTCAAAATTTAAGAAATTCAAATAGAATTTTTTGTTAGTGAACGACTTCAACTGAAAAAGTCATCAACAACAAAGTTGTATAACTCATCAAGATCTATAACTTTTAGTTTGGTCATTTTTCCATATAACATTTTTTGAACAGTTTGAATTTTAATTTGAAAATATGATAACTTCAAACAACATTTTCAAAATACTAAATAATTTCAATTGAAAAAGTCATCAACAACAAATTGTATAACTCATCAAGATCTAAAACTTTTATTTTTGTCATTTCTTCATCCGACAAAGTGTTAGTAACATTGTTCACAAATTTTACATATATGTGTTATAGTTTATAAAACCAGATAAGAGATACGTCAATTTTGTGAATGCATGAGCGCAAACCAGTAAGTACTCCATTATCAACTTCAAAAAAACTTTCAGTTCATGAGGGTACTCCACTTGGGCCTCAACATTCCACTCAGTATAGAAGTGTGGTTGTAGCTTTACAGTATTTAACATTGACTAGATCATATATTTTCTTCTCAATTAATAAGGTTTATCAGTTTCTACATACTCCAACTACTACTCATTGGGCAACAGTGAAGAGAATTATAAGGTATGTTAAGTATACAATTAATATGGGTCTTAAGTTCTGTAGAGCATCTTCTTTGCTTGTTAATGGTTTTTTCAGATGCAGATTGGGTAGGCTTGTCTGATGATAGAAGATCAACCGGTGGTTTTGCTATTCTTTTGTCCCAATCTAGTGTCATGGAGTACCAGAAAATAAGTTACAGTATCAAGATCAAGTACAGAAGCAAAATATAAAGCCTTAGCAAATGTAACTGTAGAAATTATGTGGATTCAAACATTGTTGCAGGAATTAGGAGTACAAGTACCAAGAGCTGCTAAATTGCGGTGTGATAACATTGGAGCTAAGTATCTTTCTGCTAATCCAGTTTTTCATGCTAGAGCAAAACATATGGAAATTGATTTTCAGTTTGTGAGAGAAAGAGTGGCTACAAAGCTACCTGAGATAGAATATATATCATCCAAAGATCTAAGTTGCAGATGATTTTAGTAAGCCATTACTAGTGCGACTGTTGGAGATGTTTGAGAACAATCTGAACCTTGAAAGATCAAATTGAGGGGGAGTGTTAGATAAGTAGTTCGTTATCATCATTAGAGATAATGTAATCATATATGCTTGGAGATTAAGTTGGTTCGGATATATGTATACACACACATACGCAGAGATGTTGGTTCGGGAGATTCCTGATTATGTGCGACAACAACTCTATCTATCTGAACTATATATATATCCACGAAAACCTAACCCTACTCCTCCCCCCACCGGCGGCGCCGCTCCCCCTCCCCTCCTCCCAACACGGCGCCATTCCCCATCCCCTCCCCACCAGCGGTGCCACACCCCCTCCCCCCACCGTCGGCCCCTTTCCTCCTCGTCAGGGTGCTACTGTCGTCCCGCTCCTCGCCAACTTCGGCCTGAGGCTCGTTTGATCTAGCCTTGGGAGGCAATGGCAAGCACCGCAGCTCGACAGAGCCACCGCCGGCGACCACTTCATGCCCCTTCCATGCCAAATATGGCCTTGGGAGGCGGTGGCTGAAGCTCGACGGTGGCAAACTCATGCCGCTTGTGTCTCTGCCGAGGTCCAATAATGACAGGAAGCTGATTGGGAGCACATGTGCTGAATCATGCCATGTGCGTCCAAAGATCAAAACCGGTGAGACCATGACTCCGGTGGCTGGATTTTTGCTCGATTTGGTTTTTTCTTCGTTTGTCGTTCTTCAGTTTTTATTAGTTGTATATGGAAGTTCTTGGTGTAACACAAACTGATTTAAATTTAGTCCGATATATATGTAAAATCCCAATCATAACCAATTTGATGCAGACTCAGGATGATTTTTTTGTGTTATTTGATGCAGACTTGGGATATTTTTTTTTGCGGTGGACTCAGGATGTTGCGGATGAAAAAATTTAGGTAACAATGGACAAAAATTTTCACCGGAATCTTTGTGTATTTTTTATTAGGTATAGATATATATATAGATTAGGTATATAGATATATATAACAGGAGTTAATTTGTTCCGGGAGATTTTTTTAGCTGCTCAAAGGGGCTCTAGTCAGTGGAGCGTGCTTCTAGCTGTTTTGGTTGCAAACAAATTGGAATAGTGAGGGCCTGGGCCTGAACAATACGGGATAAAGAATACGGCCGCTATCCAGTAAGGAATCAAAACAAAAAAGAGATAAGCGCGGTAAAATTTCGTACACCGAGTCGGAACATAGGAAGATACACGCACGAGTGGGTAAAGAATCGGACGGGTAGTGTACAAAATTATTGGAAAAAATATTTTAAATTTTTATAATAGGTAGAGATAAAGATAAAGATATAGATATATAGATAGAAATAGAGATTAAAATCATCCCCTCCAAAAAATTCAGAAAACTCTTCATTTCTCTTGGACCGAAATTCCTCCAATCCTCCTATCCCACCACCTTTTCTCCCTCCTGGGCTGCCTGCACTTTCTGGGCCCTTCCGGCTCACACGGCCCAGCCATGCCGTGGCCCAACCAAGCTGAGGTCCAGCCGAGCCAACCGCCTCCTTCCATGTAGAGGACGCGCGTGGTACGCGTGCACGGCGCCACCGCCGCCACCACCCTGCCGGAGCGATCTCCTCCCCTAGAGCGTATCTCGCCGTTCCATCTCGCCACCAGCATCTCCCCACTCCGGAGAGTCCATTTTTCCTGTTTTCCCCTTCTCTCCCACCTCACATCAAGCCACCTTGGAGTTTTCTCTCTCCTACTAGACTGAGTTATTGCCGCTGGTGTTCCCAACTCTTCCCTCGCTCCCCTCTCCGGCTGCCGCCTTCCTCCATCGTGCCTCGTTCAGGGCGTCGAGGTGGCTCCGTCATCGACGTTATGCCATCAGACGCTGACGCCGTGCGCCCGCTCCTCTACCTACTTGGTCTGAATCGAGGAAGAAGAAGAGGAACGGACGCAGCTGGGCGTTCAGATGGCCACTGCTTCGTTCAATCGCGTGCGAACTCGGAACACAGACCAAAATCGCGTGTGACGATTGGAAAGATACAAATTTGTTAAGTAGTTAAGATGTACGTAAGTACTAGCACGTTTTGGCGCATTGAGTAATCAACGTGAACAACGTCCACCAAGACGTTTCCTCCAAAACTCATAGGAGATTATAAATCGTCCTTTCCTGTTTCTACTGTCTTTAGTCTAGGTATAATATAAATTAAAGATAAATAACCAATCAATGATTTGAATTAATTTTTACTATTAGTAGAGACCATAAAGGAAGCTTAAAACTTGTTTTCCAATCATCCAAAAATGCAGTAAGTTTTAATCCTTGTTATAATTATTAAAGAAAGGGGTAAAAAGACGTGTTTGTGTCTTTAGGATAGGTGAGGTGTTGACCTGGACTATTTGAGAGTATAATAAAGTGAAGCTAGTATGTAGTGAAAAAAAATCACCTTTTACAAATATTAATTGGTTATATTTGGAAAAAAATAAACTAGCAATTGTTATATTTTTTGAGTCTAGGGAGTACCTTGGCTGCAGCCATTGACAAGATAGGGATTGCCATAATCAAAATTGTCAGAGCAGAAACACGTGTAGCCACGTCCTTTGGCTTCATCCCAGCAGTCGCTAGTGTGGCAGGCATATGTACTGTTCTTTAACCCCGACTGAGCCACTTTACAGTTGGGTTGATCTGAGATAATAGGTATAAAAAAGGCCGAAGTAGCTCCGATGGTCCTCGCGTTTATCTTGTCAGATAGGAGGTCTGCTGTGCTATACTTGAACTCGTACGGCGACTCCTGATAAGGTATTAAGAAAGCCTTGATCGTTGCATTACCAACCACAGGAGTTTGCTCTTCAACCTGAGTGACAGTAAATCGGAAGGAACGAACGCCATCCTGCAGGGCGATGGTGCAGCAGCCCATGCCATTGCATGGTCGCTGCGCAACTGTTTTCTCCATGACGGCTAAGTTGGTGCACTCACTTCTGCAATACCCCCGCAGGACGTTGGCATCACCGTCGAACAAGTGGACGTCGATTCCACAGCCTAATATCACCAAAATGGTACGAAAATCATCCATCGTCTTTAAGTTCTTCCTAGGAACATTCCATGACCTGCTGTAAGTCCGAAGCACACCTGGTGTGGTGGCGATGTTGAAAACGACAGATGCTTGAACATAACTGCCAGATTTGGATATGCCAGTGATAGCAGTGGTGGGATCGCCAAAGAATAGCTTGGGAGGTTTGGTAGTGGTGTTGCAGATGAGCTCGAAGCCTGGGCGAGAGCAGCGAGCGCCGACGCCAAAGGGGTACGTGATGTCCACGTCGCCACACGAACTGAGGCAGTGACGAAGATCATAGGCAGAGGGAGGCACGCCGAGTGTCAGGTGGAGCGTGGCCATGATAGCCACCAGGCACAGCAACCAGCAGAGAATCATGCTATCTACCAGTACAATGGCCTTATAGAAACAATGGGTGTATCAGAGTATTTTACTGTTAAATCGGGGACAATTCTCTCTGGCCGCTGCTGTTTATATAGGGAACGAACACCTATAGCGTGTGACTCAATTTATGCATTTCTGCAGCGCCATAACGGAGGTGAAAAGTCTTGCATAGTCTAAGTCAAGACGATGTGGCTGACGGCTTAATGACGTACAGAATGGGGAATTGCTCGCTGTAACTATAGCACCGCATGGAAATTCCTTTTGAGGTTCAGAGTACAGCAGCAGACAGTGTTGTATCCAGAAGATATCAGTGGAGTTGTCCACCCTACCTCACACGCCAATGACTGTCTTTCAGTCGCGTTAGCCAAACGAACTAGTACAGTACACGCTCAGTCGGAGACTGACCTGCTATTTGTTATTATACCTTACATTTAGAGAAATTCTTTAGTTTATTATAGTAAAATTACCTGGGTACTATGGTGTCCAGACTCTAATAATCAAATTAAATATATACCTAATTTGAATGAGTGAATTTTTTTAAATATTCAGACATGAACATTAACTTCTTTACTAATAATTCAAACAAGTTTTAACTGAGTTTAAACTTCTTTTTATATTTTGGTTCTAGGTATATACCATCCATACATATAATTAGTTAGATATGCAATAATGGATTGTAAAATAAAATTGAGTTTGAATTGGCTTGTTAGTAGGTATAGATATGAATCAAATTTTTCTACCTGGGTGTATACTCACAATTTGAAAAATTTAAGTGAATTTGTGTATTTCATACCTTGGTGCCCAAGCACCATGGTACCACGTATGAGTATCCTTTCTCTGTCTATATATATATAATGTATGTGTGTATGTATATATATATTTATTTATATGTATTGCTAGTATTTACTGGAAGTTGCTTTCGGTACCTGTGATTACGACTTGACTACAAGTTGCAGTCATTATCAGTCATTATTAATTTGTAGAGGAAGACCTACTTTTGCCAGTCAACCATTAGTCAACATGATTATAATATTCTCCAAACGTCTTTATCGTATTAGCTTCATGTTAGAGATTCCACAGTAGCAAATCTGCACTTCCAGGCCATTATCAAACAAAGGCAAAGTTCATTATGAAACACCGAGCGATTTCCTTTTCTTTTATATAATAGAAATAATTTACATATTTGATTTTTACATGAGGCACACAACCATATAAGTTTGTTCCAGAGCGATTTCAGTTTTAAAATACCAGAAGTTCACGCGGTTTACTTTAAGAGCACTGAGCTTGATAGCTTTACTCCCATTATCTCATACATAGAGTATTTCCTTCACTTTATGAGCACTGAGCTTGATAGCTTTACCCCAATTATCTCATACATAGAGTATTTCCTCCACTTTGCTTTTATTTTCTACGGAGATTATGGGTACCATATATCACATGGCTGAGCTATCTGGTTGATAATGGAGGATATATTATGTATATAGAATATGTAAAGGATTGGGATTCGGGTATTATGTTTACTTGTGTATCAAGGAAACGGAAGCCCTCGTTCAGTAAGATTGTAAAGTAGATATAGGAACTTAAATCGTATATGGTTAAATTTCTATCTTGTAAACCTACTTCCTCCGCATATATAAGGAGGGCAGTGGTGCTCCTCGAGGGTATACCCACAATCAGATCGTCATATCAATACAACACTCGGTGGATACAATCCTCGAAATAGGAGTAGGGTATTACTTCTTATCGAGAAGGCTTGAACATGTATAAACCATTTTCTCATCACCTATTCACTTTAGATCTCGTGCGCAACCCTCTTTTTGTATTGGAAAATTCTAGTTTTGATAGTTGGCTCGCCGGGTAGGGGTTGCGTCAAGTTTTTCTCCGACAAGTACGATGAGATCTGTTTCAGGCATCGACGACTTCGCCTTCCCTCTAGGGTAGGCTTACTGCATCGGCAGCCTGGACTTCTTCATGGATGACTTCGGCAAGATCTTTCTCCTTGACTCGGATTCGAACCAATCGAGGAGGGACAACAACCACATAGTCCCGTTTGGACTTCCGAGTGCCACCGAGACCTACTGCAGAGTTTCTTTCCTCGAGATGGTTTCAAACCACTCGGAGGGATCTTCAACGTTAACTCCTCCATGCATCCATCCTGACAAGATGCCGGTGTATGCACCAATCATCATGCAACTTCCCCCGCTTCATCGCCACGACATTAGGATCTAGATCTATTCGCCCCATAGGTCCCGATCTGATCTAGTCTCAGCCACGATTAGATCAGGCTTCAGGGAGGTCGGTGTCATGCACCAATCGTTCGGATCTTGTTTGTCTACTGAGATCGCCGACTACGTCAGTTCTTCCTAGGACAACGGTGATGCCAGCACCGAAACCACAGATAGCTCCGAGTTTGACGACGACTACACTCCGCTTGTCTTCGATGTCTTCATGGCGGATGTTTGAGAGACCGACGAGCAAACCGCCTAGAGAATTGCTGAGGAAGAAAGAGCCAAGTTCGAAGAGGAATGCAAGAGGAGAGAGGAGGAAGCCAAACGCAATGAGGAGGAGCACAAGCGCAAGGAGGAGGAAGACCGGAGAAAGCGGGATTTGTCCGCTGTCAGGCGTAGAGCCCGTGACGCCATATTCCAGACCCGTGTCGATAACACCAACGTTTTTCTCATGCCTCAAGAAAACATCAACGCAGCAGTCACCCTGCTCGACACCATCATCGACGCTGCTCCGGCTAATGTCACACTAATCTTGAATAAAGTGAAGACCATGGTTGCGGCTACCTTTCCACAGGGTGCTAGAAGATGTCGGTAGGGTGATGAATATACCACGCATACGTTAGCTGTGAGCACGCCGAATTTATACCGTCCAGTGCCATTTGTGACCACCACATGATTTTGGTGGAGTGAGATCCATACACGCATAAATAGCCACTCAAACTTCAATGGACAATGTCCATGATCACAATTTAACACCATTCAATATAAAATCCGCAATGCCGAATAATGAGCAAAAGAGATATTACCGGGACTCAGTGTGCCACTCAACTTCAGTTTGAGATGTACCCGCAAACCACACGAAAGTAGTGACCAAATGTATTACACATCTCAGGAAACTTGACTCAAATTGCTAAGCTCTACAACATCTCCATTGCTCAAAATTCATACTCGTGTTATACTAGTTCGTAGGATAAGGACTAGTCTCACACTTTCATTGAAAGAAATGGTAAACAGAACGGATTACAACTAATTTAAACATCAATAGGCCGATCAACCAAATAAATATAGATTCGCGGAAGCTTGGCTACCCAAGGTAAACCCCTAATAGAATCAAATCCTAAGCAACAACGATTCCCGATCACTCAATTTAAACTACGTCTAACACCTGCAAAACAAAGTTAAATATACATGGCAAGAGTCAGTACATCAATCAAAATAATGTACTGGCAACATAGTACATGCAAAGCTTATATCAAAGAGGGCTATTTGTGGTCTCATTTTAGTGTAAAAGCAAGTTTTACTTTACAACCATTTGCAAAAGTAATATATAAAACCATTTCAAGCATGGATATAAGTAGATCACAATATAGTTTTCCATAGTAATAGAATAAGTACATCATTGCTGCCCTCCTCGGCAACAAGTCTCATATCCATCATCATAATCATCACAAATCATCATTTCCATAGCCCATTTTCACAAGCACATTTAAAACACAAATCTATACTCATGACACTTTACTATGCCGCTCATGACCGTGAGCACGACTAATTGATTAGTTATAGACTCTGCAGAGTTTTTACAAAACCACATAATATAATTCTTTTAGTTTGTCTTGTGTCGAACAAAGCACTACCATACTCTACATGTTGAGTGTGTTCTTGAGGTCATACGAGGCTGTTACATTGCCTACCGCCTAATCTTGCATGAGCACAATGCGTGGTACTCCACACCAAGCCTAGAAACTATTGTCAGGACGGTTGGCCGACCGACCCTGATGCACTACATCGTTGTATTGGACATGCTCAGACACCCATGCCGTAAAGCGGACATTAGTTCCTTTGCTAGAAAACATGGGTAGCTCCTATAAACTATCAAGCAAACTAGCTCATACTACAACGGCCTCCCGAATGCAAGGTTAGACGAATAAACAACTTAGTGTGCCAAGGCTATCCCATAACTAGTACATGTGTGTCGGAGGATAAACTCCACAGCGGGGGACTGTGGAGACCCCCTTTTCGAGTTCGGCCTAGGGCGCGAAAGAGAGGTGTCCCCAGCCCAGTTCCCGGTGCGTCGGTGAGATGGAGAGATCGCGAGAAAGAGGACAGTGGCACGCGAGCAAGTATACAGGTTCGGGCCACCGGTGAGGCGTAATACCCTACTCCTGTGAGGTGGACTATCTGTGTGAGCTTTTGCTCTCAAGAGATGGACTTAGCAAGAAGCAAACCAAAGAGAAAAGGAAAAGACTTCAAGGGGACACCACATGGCCGGACAGGCTAAAATCTAGAGAAAAGGAAAAAATTGTTTTACAATTAAGAGCCACACTGTGGCTTGCGGCCGAAGTCTACCGTCCTGTAGCGCTAGCATGGCTCCTGTCAGACCGCCCATCATCGAAGAATGACGCCGCATGTCATTCTTCATTAAACGGCCGAATACTTGCTTGTCCGGCCGTATGCGGGTTGATGCGCTAGGCGATTAGAACTGACGCACCAACTCTAGCGAGATATGTGAGCTGAATGGCTCACATAATCCTGACGTGACCTGACGGGAGATGCAGCATACCTACCGCGCGTGCGGCAACATGCGCGGCACTGTGCTGCGTCCCATCGGTCATTCGGACCGATCGCAGGCCGGTCAGCCGACTGCGAGCGGTATCAGATGTGTGTGTGCGTGTCATTCCGCATTTAATGCGGCACGCGCGCGCGCAGGCACACTAAGGCTGCCTCGCCATTAATGGGGGTAGGTGAGCGCTCGGTGCGCTCACCTACACCGTCACACGTGGCGGCAGCCCGAGGGGGTCGGGGGAGCCCGACCCCTGCTGCGATATCCCCTGAGGAGGCGCCATGCCTCAAGAGGGTGGCCACCACGTCACCCTCGGGCCTGATCCCCCTTCGGGGAATGGCCACGTGTGCGTACGGGGCCGCCTCAGACCCAAAGTCAGCATACCCCTGGGCGCATGTCACCGACAGTAGCCCCCGGCGTTAAGCCTGTCGAGGCCCGTTACGAGCCCACCAGGTTTGACGCCACCCAGTCGGCCTGGTGGTTATATGGGCCCAAGTCCTCGAAGAAGGTGAATGGTCGTTGTTTCTGCGCAAAGGAATGAAAAGACGCCTCTCAGCGATTAACAGGCCATTTGTAACGCCCTAAAAATTCGACCATCGAATGCAAAACACTAAAATACGAACTTTCAAAAACTTTTAAATTAAGTTGCATCATGCCGTGTTTAATCGCTCATTTATTCGATCTTTAATTGCGAGACTCAGATTTATCAAATCTACTTAAGCGCGAACCCTAAACCGAAAATCAACTAAGTGCACAATTAAGAAGAACAAAATAAAATATGTGGTGAGGCAAGATTGTAGTGAGGCAAATATTCTAAATAAACGTCACGAATTTATTTGGGTGAAATAAATTTAAATGGGAGATTTCACATATATATATATATAAATATCTACACCCTTACACATATATATAAGCATGTGTAAATATATGTATATAATGTGAATAGGTATAAAATAGGGTGACATAAATCCAAATGGGTATTCCTGCATATATATAGATGTGTATACATGAGGGCGTTGGTGTAAACTCTAGGCATGAATATATATAGACCTACATAAAAATCGTTTAAATATTTCATATAAAAATATATATAATAAATTATCAAAACATGGAAATTTGGAGTAAAATAATTAGGACCACTAAAAATATTAGTCAACATTTATTTAGTTAAAATTACAAAATTTTAGATGGTTTTAAAGTGGAAAAACTACCCAAATTATCAAAAAAACCCTGGCGGCGCTGTTCATTGTGCGCCAGGTGTTCGACCCGGTCCCGCTGTGTTGACGACCAAATTTGGTAATTCAAACATCGGAGATAAAGATGGAATCGAAGAGAATTGAAGAAATAAGATCGTATCGGAAAACAGAGTAAGAATCGGCTATAGTCCGAATCGGCTGTGAACTGGATCGGCAGAGTCAGAGTCGGACAAGGTTAGCCGATAGAGCCGATTTCGGTAATATGACTCGGTACACGTCATCGGGTTGTGTTAACGTGGTTCATATGGATTGCCATGCATGGATAGAGTCCTGAAGAGGCAATTGTATCTATTAATTAGGATATTTTATGTAATTTCCTTATAGATATTCTCGGTAAGAGTCCTATAAGGGCAGATATAGACACCACGTCTACGTTATCGATTACTACCCTAGACTCGACCAAGAAATTCCTTCTTTATCTAGAGTCTTAGTACTAGAGCACCCAGTATAAATACTAAGCAATGAAGGCGCAATGATGAGAAGCTATCTTCCTTAAATAAGAAAAACAAATACCAAAGGAAATCACAAATAGTTACTTATATAAAAGAAGCATCCGTTGAGATAGAAGATCGGAGAGAGTGCCGACAACTCCGGGAATCCTCCAGTACTTCAATGGAGAGAGTGCCGACATCTCTGACACTCCTCCGGAACTCCCCCCGGAGAGAACACCGACATCTGGAGCACTCCTTTCGGAGCTTCCCCTCACTCTCTTCCTATATTCTACCTCTACTAGAGAGTAGAGACTAAATATGGAAGTGAGCTGTACTCCACTTGAGTTGTGTGTCCTTTGAGAGTGAAGTGAGAACTCCTTTTATAGTCTGCTTATGACAGTTCATTAGGTCGGTAACTCCACAACCGTCATCAGGAAGCAATCAGGAGTCGCTAAGTGGAAGGCGGTGGCGAGGGGTACCACCCCTAGTTCGGCTAAACCAAGGCAACTGCCTTAGCCCATCAGCCTTCTCCAGAGAATGACAAGTGGGCCTCTTGGTCGGTGCACGGTGGATTGGCTTCGAATAAGTCGGTTTGGTATGACTTGTGGGCCCTCCAATCCATGTGCTCTCATGTGATTTGCAGAAGGTGTGTTTCTTCGCATGTTGGCACATAATTCATTTACTTTATTATATAATCCCTGCATCCATAGTATTTCACCAAGACTTATGAAAATGGTTAGTAATAACCACTACCTCTAAGTTTGATTTTTATTTCAATTGGTTTTACGCAGTAATTGATGGCTGGATTTGGTACTTAAGTACCATCAACAAAAAAGATTCAAATTCTGACACCAATGGATTACGTATATGCAGATGCATACTTAGGTAGACAGAGGGAGACAGACCTAGATTTGGCCCAGGACCTGGATTGGCTCACTATCTGAGCAAGTCTTTTATATGGTGAAGAAATGGTGGCCGTAGAATCCCAGGCCTCAAGACGTGTCCTGGGTGGGCTGAGGCCTAGGTCTATCCCTATAGATAGTTATTGTGTCCCCATCTCTAACTTCGAGCATTATTTACGTCGAGTTTGGTTAATATCCCTGATACCAAAAATCTTCACCCCTAAACTAGATAAAATCATGTAACTTGGGCCCCATGCCAGTATTAGTAGCTGATTTCTATGACGTGGCATTCTAGTAAGAAAAAAACATTTGAGGTCCACATGTAAGTAAGAAAAAAAATGTGGGACTCACAAGTCAGCGCCCACTTCTTTCTCTTCTCTTTTTACCCAATTACGCATGTGAGGCCGATGGCTCGGGGACGCTAAGTGGAGGTGGCAACCTCAGATCCACGAGGGGGCGGGCAAGTGCAGAGGATGCGGCAGCCATAGCGCCGCCCCGTGGGTTCGGTGTCAGTGTCCAATCAACCGCAACCACGCGAACCTCTTCCATATCGCGATGATGTGGACGAGCACTTGCTGAGAGGGAGTCAGCGCAAGCACTAGCTCTGGAGCCTACTGCTTCGCTTGCCCTTGCGCCAGCACGCCGTTCCCCATGTCGAACTCAGATGGCGGGACAGCTGATTTGGTTGCTCGGGAGCCAAATCTACGACCATGGACGATGAAGGTGGCACATCCCCATCGTCCTTGCTCTCCTCGTCGCGCTAACTATCACCGTCACCATCGTGCGCAGTGCCCCCGAGTGACCTCGCCATCACCATCCGCTCTCGAAGGTTGGCTCCTCCTCCGGTAGCGGTGAGGGAGGACAAGGAGAAGGAGGGGGACGGGAGGATGACTAGAGTGACGAGGGCACCTCCACAGTAACCGATGCCTAGGGGAAGTGCTTCATCACACTTGGACGGGGCAGCCTTCGCCATTCACTTCGTCGTGTCGAAGTCATCTCCTCCCGTGATGGCTACTCCAAGCAGCCCAAGTCTGACATCTAGTGCCTAGCCTGGTTACTCCAAGCAGTAGTCGGCGAGGCGAAGGGAGGTGATGCGGGTGTATGCACTGGAGCGCTATGTGCCTAGCCCAGCTACAACAAGAGGAGCTCTGCCCACTACGTTCATGGCAGGATAGGCTTGCTCGATCGAGATGGGGAACAGAGGGAGAGGGGCAGAGAGTAGGAAGGAGAGGTGGCCGCTGACATGTGGGATCCACATATTTTTTAATTTTTCTTTTTTCTGACAAGGATATCACATCAGCCAAGACAGTCATCCAAAATGCCATGGAATCTGATTTAGATGGTTTTGTCAAGACGAAGAGTAAAAGATTTGTGTTATTACGGTTAGGGACGTCAATCAAACTTGATGTAAAGTCAAGGGATGGTAAGTGGACTTATTCCAATGTGATTAGGACATTGCGTGTGTATACATATGTGCTCTTTTGTGTAATAAAAAAAGAAAAACAAGTGACATGCATCACCAGGCAGTCAGGCACACCCCGCTCGCAAGAGACGATGGATGGTGTTAGCCGTGCAACAAACTTAACCGGCATGACGGCATCTCGAGGCCACCCTCGTGGGCCGGCGCCGGCCCGTTCCTGGCCGACCGGCGACAGCACACACGGCGCAATATGCATGATCCATTGCGAAAAATAAAAAAATGGTCACGGGAGTCGGTAGCACGGCATGTCGGCACAGCAGAGGGGGGTTTTGCATTGAGAGCCTCTCTAGCTAAGCAACATCTTCTGGACGACGCCAGGATAGGATAAAGAGAGAAAAAAATGGATATGAAAGGATATTCATAGTGCAGCAACAACTTATGACGCGTTATAATTGACAAATAATGTAATTAGAAGGGGATAATGAACCTTGGCACAATGATGACGAAGAGAAGTTGGAATGGATCTCCTCCCTCTGCATTTGCGTGTACTGTAGCTAGATTCATTGGTTGGGTCCAACGCACTTTCGCCCGCCTTTCCACGGATTCAACTCGGATCCTGTTTACACTGTTTTCAAGCAATCAATCATGCCCTTAATCACCAAAACAGGTCGACAAACCCTGTTTTTACATACCGGACGAGAAAAGGGAGAAGAAACAGTTGCGATCGACTTTTGGTCCTAGTCATCCGGCTGTCACTTAATTGTTTACGATTTGGGAATAATAGACCTATTAATGTATCAGTTAGTACTAATTGTTTAGGATTTGTGGATAATGGACTCCTACTACTATATCTAGCTGCCTTCATAAAAAAAAAGGGAAAAACAGTGATCTATCAGCGAATGTCAGAAAAGACGGCTGATATGTCGGCCATCATTTCGACCCTCTCAATAAACAACAAAATTCGTAGCTTTGCAACTTCACAATTTTCACTTCACATCTGTATAGCATAGCTCCAACTTCAACTTCACAAACAGTTTCAACTTCACTTAAAATAGGTGTGGAATTACGTGAAACTATCTCACAAAATAAACTAGAGAGATGGAGTTGGGTTTAGGCAGCTGCACAATTTTATTCCAGACCTAACTCCTAGAGTTAAATTTAGAAGGTGAAACTCTACCAAACGGTTCCTTCATTAGACGATAAGAGTAGAGTATATTTTGAAGAGACTAATATATGATATGACAGATGCGATTCGTTCCAGTAATTAGTATCGGGTTATAATTCACTCGACTATATTGATATATTATGTTATTTCTTATTTAACCTATTGCTTTGTTATTGTACTTTGTTTGCCGTCCTCTGATTTTCTCTTAACTTAGACTCAAGAACATGCACGAGTAGGCTAACTTTGCACAATTCGAAGAATATTGAAATTTTAGTTTAACTCTAGTTTTGCTATTCGTCCGTCGTCTGATATTTTTCTTAACCATTAGTTGACACAAAAGTTTATTGTAACACTAATTGCTATTTATTTGTTGTTTGACCTTTTTTCTTAACCTTTAGTCTAAACTTTGCTCAATAAATATCCTAAATTCGCAGAGCGTAAAAACCTGCAGATATATAGCATAAATTTGGTGTATTTTTAGGTTTTATTTTATTTTTCATTTAGGATTAACCTAGATTATGGTATGTTGTTTCATATTAGTAAAACTAACTAATATTAGTAAAAGCAATATCCCCTGCAATAATGGGCTAACATTTTTGCATATGATCAGAAATAAATTATTAGGTCGCATAATTCAACAGCCACCAAAACAACATCAGCACAATGACAAACCATCGGCCAAAGTCGGTCGATGTCATGTGTTACTTGTAAAGTTTGTGCATTGGTCCATTCGCCCATTGTTAGTTTCCTCATCTCAAATTTGGCTGTGCTCAATAGTTGAACTTGCCAAAACTTGGGAATATTTTGGAAAACTGAAACAAAGCATGTGAATGAATAAAATGATTCAGAATATGCCTCCATTTATAATGCCTCTGTATAATTTGTTTCAAAAAAAAATAATGCCTCTGTATAATGGCCTCTTGTTCTTGGAAAGTAACACCCAAAATATTTGATAATCCCCCAAGAAACAGAGAGATGCAAATGCAAATATAACAGAACCAAACAAGCCGAGATATGTACTAGTATAATCCCTCTTTCTGATTGATTAGTTGGGTACATCACAAATCAAACAGTAAACCCCACTTGTTTACTCACCCATTTCTCCTATACCAAGATTACCATCTCTCTTTTTTTTTCAGGAAGAATAAAAGATCATCTACCAACTCTATATATTATATGATCAAACCCTGGAAAAACCCAGCAATATTGCTACTACAAAAGGAATCCAGAGAGGAGGAAAGGAAGGAGACCTTCATTTGCATCATCCACATATGACGGTCCACGGTCAAACATGGCATGCCGGCCGGCTGTTCGCCGGCGACGACACACCACCGATCCACCGGCGAGCGATCTCAGTAGCACCGGTAGACGACGTAGTTGTTCCGGCGGGGCTGCGGCCGGTGGCAGATCATGAAGAGCACGAGCGCGATCATCAGGGCCAGCAAGAACCCTTTCGCGTCCAGACCGCCGTCGCCGCCGCCGCCGCTGCCTCCGTCGTCGTCGTTGCACCCCATGCAGCAGCAGGACCCCATGGTTGGTGCTCCCAGGAGACGGATAAGATGACGAGCTCAAGCCTAATTTGCTTCCGATGAATCTTGTGATATGTGTGTACGGCGGCGCGTGTTGCTTCGCCTGCGGAGAAAGGAGAGGCGAAATGGGCTGGCTTTGCTTAGGAGACCAACAAAACGGAGAAGAGTATATGCAGTTCTTTTTTTCCTGCTTTGAGATTGAGAAATTTTTTGTTTGTTTACTAGGAGGTGGTGCCGAGACGGCAGTGACCGTGTCAAGATGGGACCCACGTGTCAGAAGTGAGACGCAGAGTAAAGAGTTCATAGAAAATTCTTTCTAAAATCTTCTCGTTGCAAGGGTTGAAATTTTTCTCTTGTTTTTCCGTAGGTTAGGAGTAGTTGTGGTGTCGTTTTCAGTAAGTGGTCATTGGAATTCCAGGTGAAGATGATGGCTATGGTTCTGGCCACAACTTCACAGATGACTCTATTCAAAGTACTTACAGTTGACACTGCGTTTGGTATATGCAGTGAAGATAAAACAATCAAATATTGCAGTGATATGAGTTTGACGGAAATAGTGAATTAGTCAAAGAATTTTGTGCATGTGAAGATAGCATTAAACCAGTTCTAAAAACCACAGCAATATTTGATTGTTTTATAGCTGTTCGATTTTCTTGCTATTGGGTGGGTTTCCAGTTTCTAGTTGATGCGACCAAGTTGCAGTTGAGATATCATAATTTTGTTGTATGACATAGGCTGTGGACCAAATGCTGAAAACCAATCCTTCGGTCCTACAACCATTGCGACTAAGAAGTCTGATAACAACAGGATTAGAACTATTAAAGAAACCTGCAGCATATATATAGTATGTCAAGATTATGGTGTACGCGGAATGTGAAAGGAAATCAAGTTTGCATAACAAATGTGATTACAAAGAGACAAATAGATGTTGGACAGGGCAGAACACGACACGGGTGGAAATATATTTCTCAGGCCCAAACCATTGTAAACTTCAGAAGTCAACGGTCAGACTTAGAATACTAACTGATATGAGCACATAGCAGAACAAGATATACCGTGTTTACAGTTTTTTAACAAAAAAAAGTGCGATGAAAAGAAAACAAAATACTAACTGGTTTACAAGGAGTTGCTGTTCATTTAGAGTAGAAGATTTTTGCAACCATACAAGCATGTCAACTGTCGAGACCAAGGAATTCTGTGAAGCTTGGATACTTGGGCTCCCAACCAATCTCAGACCGAGTTCTCGAATTCTCCATCTTCTTACCCAGTGGACCATCTGTACCTGCAGTTAAGGCAGAATGAATATTATGCAATAGATGCTAATGCTTGTGGACTAAATATAAGTATAAATGAACATGTAGAATACTAACCAGTAAAACCTTGGAACTTTGTGTCAAATTTTCCACTTCTGTTAACAGAGTCCATTATTTCTTGCCTGGAAAGGTTGAAGAAAATTTTGTTTCAGTTGACAGACCCGTTCAGCTATTGGTGAAATCATGATACACGGCTAAATGGACCTAGGAAACAAATAATTAGTCAAAACAAGTAGCTTAGTACTGACCTGGAAAGAGGCTTATTGTCACAGCCCAAAAAGATTCGACCCCTGTGTCCCTTTTTCATTATGGCAATTGCAAGGGAAGCAGCATCCTGAAAATAATTACCATATAGAATTATAGCAACACAAACAATGCTGATTAAACAGTCATCATAGCCACCCCATGCAATGAACATGAAAAAGCCCATGGGGAGACACGATGATATAAAGAAGACCATTGGTTAAACAGATCCCTAGGAATGTGCACATTTCTCCCTTTAGATATGCCATAAACATCAGACCTTCAAATTTTGAAATTTTATTTCTCCCAGAACAAGTGCAAAACTGTTGTTTCCTGCAGAGAAATATTGCTTACAGTTTTGCTTCATTCCATTTTTTAAAAAAAAAACTGCTATTAAAAAGATAACAAGTTGTGTCTTTAATTCAATGACCATGAGCTGGCAACTGTTTTGTAAAAATACATTTTGTTATTTTTCATGTTAACCCAAATGCTCAATAGATATTTCTAACTGAATTATATTGGACACATTGACATTTTGCTTGACATATAGCTGAAATGCCACACCAGCTCTGTCTTTTTGCTCCCTAGAATAAACTAACCTTCCTCCAAGTCACATGTGCGATCTAAAAAATGGACTATCAATATCACGATGTTCCGATTCATTTTATTAATGTGGGATTTCATGATTATTTCTGATTAATGTAGGACTTTTTGCCTAGCTTGTTTCTAGGACCAAGCAAGTGACTCTTGGGAGATATCCTATTACTATATATAATCTAAAATGTAATGTGAGAACGGTATTTCTTTTCTTCAATGTTTTGGGTAGTTTATAGCTATTTGTACCAGAATAATTTAGTGAGAACTACATATGTAGGAGTATTTATAAGCTCATGAAATCCCTCATTAGTTCATAAAACCAGAGATGGAAATATACAATAGAAAGCAACCAAAACATAAGATATAGAATAGTAGGTTGAAAAGTTGTTTCCTAGATTACAATAATAAAATATATTGCAACTTAATTTAGACTATGGAATGTATCTCAACACACTATAAATTACAAAATGGAATTGCATATGCTTTTATACAATCAAACAAGTTAGATCCAAATTATAAATAGTGCCAACTATGTATGTGGTAAGTCCGTAAGTAAACCCAAGTTCCACGGTTGTGATCACAATGCAAATGATACGACAGATAAAGAAAGAACAGCATAAACAAGACATATAACTGAGATAAACTCGCAGCTCATTACCTCATAATGAATCTGATTGATGATATGATCTGGTCGTGTGTCCAAAGTTCCTTTCCTCAACCAGAAAAAATGAGCACCTCTATCTATTTTGTGTGTCCAAGTCAAGGAAGTGTTGTACCAGTTTTCTTCATACAAATGTAAAAGAACTTGCGTCAATAATGCTTGCACTTTAAAACAACAAATAATCATCAATTGAGGATATATAGAGTCCTGCTAGCCTGAGGACACAGCCTCCTGCTTCAAGAACTACATTCTCTGCTTTTAGAAGGACATCAGTACGAGAGCTTCTGCCAGTTGGCACAGATGGGCAATCCTACACAATAAGAAGAATAATTATGATTAAAACAAAAACAATAAAGTTTTCCAACCATCAAGAAAACATATCTAGAGTTGCATATTATGGCTTGTGGATACTTTGTAATTTTTATGTCACTAGAACTTCTATCACTGAAAAGAGCCAAAAAAAAAAAAAGTAATAATCTGCAGGCTTGTGGAAATACCTCATTGCACAATTCATTGTCACTACAATCATACAGAGCAGTACTTGATGTAAAAATGAAAGAACCTTCACCAGTCCAATTTGAGGCAGCTACTCTGCACGCATTTTCTGAAATAAGGATACATCACATGTCCATGTATGTGTTTCGAGTAGTGCAAGATAGATGAATGGTTCATATCATTGGAATGGAACTATTATAACAGTGATTCAATAATATTTTGTTCTGGAATGGTTCTTTTGTTCTGGCCTTCAAGGAAAAGAATTCAAACCCCTCCTCTCCAAAAGAAACTGACACCCACAAGCAAATGTTGCCAGAGGCATATTCATTAGCAAAATACCGCTCTACACTATAAACACACAAATTAGGATAGTTTATGTGTTTAAAAGAAAATAAATGTGCAGGAGTAACCAATGGACCTTAGCCATTAGGTACTCACATGGTACCAGAAGGAAGGATGACACCGTTAACAGTAATACAATATAATCATGGATTCATCACTATAATCATACTCATTTACCTCACATCCCCAGGGTAATCATCTGAACGAGATGGGGGAGCACAGAAAATAACATATGGAACCTTCTGAGGAAAAGTGGATCCCTTCAAGGAGGGAACGATGCCAATATTTGACAATTCATCGTGGTGATCTGTGCTTGCGGTCTGGCCAAAAACTTTGCATCCTGGATGTTCCTACAGAATATGAACAGTGTACATTATTGTTGCACTCAATTAGACAAATTAACAGTGCGGAATCATTCTTTTATCTTAATCAGAAAATTAAATATTAAAATCCTAGTATTACAGAAGAAACAAAAGTATATACGCCATTTTCAACAAAAAAAAATATTATGCTCCAAACGATGAAAGGGGAATATGGTTTTCGAACATCGTTTTCGAAGTTTAAACCAATAGGGGGCACAAGGTAAATAACTGAGATTAGAGTATAACAATCAGGCAATCTGATAATAATACCTCCTGCCACTTCTCAGCTACCAGTCGACCAAGAACACCAGGGCCAATAATCAGCAAATCATTCTCGCCAACACTGTCGGTGCCAGCCATCTTGACCCCTGTATCATCAGACACCCCTGGATTGGAAGCACCAAAACCCCAAGTAACAAAGAGTCATCAAATTGCAAGCCTATCTCATTCCCATGCACCCTCGCCATGGTACATGGTACCGCAAACTTAGGAGAAGAAGATAATCCGAGGTGGAGAGAGAGAGCGAGAGAGATGTGGTTACCTAGAGCCGCGGCGGCGTGGGGGCGAGCGCCGCGCGAGAGGAGGAGGAGACGAGGTGCGCGGGCAGCTGCGGTGGAGAGGTTGACGGAGAAGGGGGCGGAGAGGGCGGTGGTTGGAGAGGTCGGTGCCGGGGTGGCAAGCAGGCTGGAGACGGCGACGGCGGCGCCCCACATCGCGCGGCGGGCGGTGGTCGCCGGGAGGTTTGTGGGGGGGTGTTGGGGGGGGGGGGGGGGGGGGGGGGAGTGGAATTGGATCAGGCGGCCGGAGGAGAGTGGATTGGAGGAGCAGAGACAGAAATGAAGGCCCGGCTTGCACAGTTGAGTGGGCCAAGAGCCCAACCCTGGCCCGGACCTGATAAGGAAGTGTTATTCCTCTTCTTTCCCAACTCACTTCTTTCGTTTTCCGAGCGTACATTTTATGGTTTTAGAATGTATTTAGATTCCTAGCTTACTAAAATTGGCAGTGCCAAAGTTTACTATGGTTGAAAATGATGGCATACTGAATAGCACCTTTATCCGTCCTCTGTCTCCAACGTTTCTTTTTCTTTTAAAGAATACGATCTTAAACATTTGCTTCATAAGCAATTCTTATTCATTGCACAGGAGTAGGTATTTCTTTCACAAGGTTATTCCAAGTAATTTGCTGCACTAGTTTTCATAATCTATTGGAGAAGAATATCCAATTTGTTCTATCTAGTTTAATTATTTTTTAAAGTACAAGTCGGATGCACAGGCACTCACAAAACACGTATAGACAATATTAAAATTATAGCCTTACACTATGGTCAACAGATTGCTTATACTACTTCCAATCTTAAATTTTTGAGTTTTTAAGTAAAAAATCAGCTCCCAACAGTATTGAAAGTACATCTAGGCCCCTAATGATTTTGGTGATTAATAACAATATGATTAGAGAGGACTAACAATTTTATTGAGTAATGTGTGAACGAATGTTAGTTCTTAACAAAGCATGGTTCAATGCAAAGCCCCGTGAAAGTAAGAAAACGATGTGATGCGGCATATGAGCAAATGGTATAATGTACATTTTCGTTTGTTTGAATCATTAGGAAAGCCGTACTGTAAAGGGGGTGATGCATTGGTGATGAGAAATTAGTTGGGTGCTCAAAAATCTATTTTTCGAAGTGGTTTCTTACTCATTGTGCCTTGTCTGTGATTTTGGACTTGTCATTTCGGAATTTCCGAAAAGGTATGAGAAGAAAACCAGCTTCGGGTTGTTTTCGGACTTGTCCAAAAAC
Source organism: Oryza punctata (assembly GCA_000573905.2). NCBI lineage: Eukaryota > Viridiplantae > Streptophyta > Magnoliopsida > Poales > Poaceae > Oryza > Oryza punctata. The sequence goes on from CM002488.2 coordinate 16,226,968, forward strand.
CACTTTCGGAATTTCCGAAAAAGTCCGCGCAGCCGCACCATCTCTCTGGACGTTTTCGGACTTGTCCGAAAGGCATTTTCGGAATTTCCGAAAATGGCCAATTCCAAACCATCCCTCGGGACAACTTCGGATTTGTCTGAAAATCATTTTCGGAATTTCCGAAAAAGTCAGCGAAGGAAACCATCCTTCGGGTTGATTTCGGATATGTCCGAACTTGATTTTTGGAATTTCTGAAAATGTGTTTGGTACTGTTCATTTTCGGATATGTCCGAAAAGTTTTCAGAAGTGCTGAAAATCCCAGTTGTTTTCTGTGATTTGTTGTTCTGGTGATTTTTGGATTTGTGCGAAAATTTATTTTGGAATTTCCGAAAAATGGAATCATTGCCTATAACGGACTGATATGTGAGTGGGAGTATAAAAAGCCCACTCCCCTTCCAAGTCAAGCTGCTGCTCTCATTGAAAAATTGGTGCCCTTAGTTTGCTACTCTTAAGATTCACTTTTGAGCCTTGCTTGCTTGATTCTCCTCTCCACCGGTCTTCGATTTGGATTTGATGTGTGTGTGAGAGTTGCGGTTTCGAGTTTGTGAGTGCTTGGTGTTGACTTCGTGATGATTTATGAGCACTTGCTTCATTCACCGAGATCTTTGCATCATTTATTACTCTTGAAGGTTGATGACTCCTAGACGGTTAGGTGTCACTCTTGAGCCATCGATCTACTTGTGGTTGGCCAGGATAAGTTTGTGAAGGTCGGATCTCACCTTCGAAAGGAAAAAGATATCACTAGTGGAAGGAGGAGTGTTTTGTGCAACCTCTTGAAGAAAGGGTTAGCAAAGACTCAGCTCTTTGTGAGCTCCTCAACGGATAGCAGAATCTCTTCATGGATTTGAACTTCGGGAATAACTCATCTTGTAAGAACCTCGGTAAAATCCCTTTCTCCCTCTTCTAGCTTTGCTTGCTTGTACCGCTATAATTTTAGTTGTTGTTTGAGCTAGTTATTTAGTTTTGCGGGTGGTTAAATCTAGTATTTCTTTAGTAGTGCGTATACTCTGTGATTTTCAGAATTTCCGAATAACACTGCTTCCGTATTTTCTTAAGTTTTTAAATTAGCCTATTCACCCCCTATCTAGGCCTAAGTGACCCTTTCAAGTATCCCCAAACAAATTCACATCCCCATCTCCAGAATCTTGCTCTTCACAAGTCGAGAGAGGGTGTAGTTCCTAGTCCCATCACCGAGCGAGTTCACCCACGCCAAGAAGAAGGGACGCTCTGCGGGAGTATGGAATAGGAGACTGAATTTGTTTGGAAATTTTGTACGTGACCCACATTTTCTTTCATGGTTGATTTGTTTGTTCACAACATTAGTTTTCTGTCATTTTGAGAGAATTAATTTTGTGCAGTTAGGGTTGGGAAAATAAACTTGTTAGCTTGCTCAGCTCGTAACCAACTCGGCTTATTGTATTTTCCTAATGAGACAAGTTGTTGTTTCAAATAGCAAGCTTAACAAGGAGCATATATGACAGCTATCAACAATTCAGAAACCCATGGGCAAACTTGCCAGCTCAAATACAACACTTTTATCTTCAATTACACATAAAACAGTCCAAAATACCAAAGCCCTAGTCAGGCACCCGATGATCCAAATACCTGATTGCAATTCTATTCTCCTCCCTGTCTCCCTCATCCCTCGAACGCTATTCTCCATGGAGGCAAAGACCATAACCCTAGCAGCCGGCCATTGCACCTCCGGCTCATGCTCATGTTCGTGCTCCTTCTATCTCGTGGCATCATTGTCTATCCAGCTCCCTGGTCCTAGGCTTCAAAGTCCTAGCCGACCCGTGCGGGTTCACGATAGTGTGGCTTGACACCCTCGTGGCGACGCAATCTCATCCTAGGCCGCCCATCGCCGTCAACCTCGTGAGGTTGAGCCCAATGCCCCATTCATGCCCGTGCAGCTGCACATCCTTGTTTACCATGGAGGAGGAATGTGCTGGCTCGCGAGCTAAACAAGCTGGCTCGAATAGTCAGTCGAGCCAAGCCAAGCTGAAAATCTAACTCGTTATCCTAACAAGCCGGGCCAGCTTGATATCTTAGCTACAGTGGGTCGTGCAATTTGTTGCAAGTACATGTCAGTCAAGCTCTATGGCTCATAAGATATTTGTCTACATTATCTTTATATCCTATATAGTTGTAACTAAAACCTCATGCATAATGTCACATCATCTAGAAAATAGTAAATCCCTCTCATGTTTTGATCTAAACCCTCCATTTGTAATATGCATTTACAACCCACTAAAGTTGCGTTTGTTGGTGGGGTTTGGGTGGTACTAATCCCTCCAACACGTAAAACAGAGCGACTCATTAGCACATGAATAGTTAAGTATTAGTCTTTTTTAAAAAATGGATTAATATGATTTTTTAAAGCAACTTTCGTAGAGAAATTTTAAAAGAAACACACTGTTAGCAGTTTGAAAAGTGTGCACCGAAAACGAAAGGGATGAGTTGGGAAAGGAGGGGAAAGAACGCAGCCTAAGTGTAGTTATTGCTATAAAACTTCATGTACATTAAACCATGACACCTAAAATAGTAATAGCCATGATATGCCTCTCATGTTTGATACAGAAGCATCAAATATCAAGTAGGATTGTAATTTTGCATCAACTATTATAGAGCAAGTCCATTTAGATATTTCAAGTATACGATTTATAGATTTTTTTTAATTATCTTTGAAGTATTTCTAAATTTCCCGCTGCAACATGCGAGGTATCCACTAGTTTATGTGGTTTATGTCCTACTATCAGGGACGGATCTAGAAAAATATTGGAAGGGAGACACATCTCCTTCTTCCTCCCCCCCCCCAACACCCTAATGTTCTTCATCTCACCCTTCTTCCCCCTCCCCTCTTCTTCTACCAGTGGTGATCCAGCGGGGTAGGGAGGACTCGAGTTCCCCCAACACCCACATACCGGATCCGCCCCTGCCCACTATAACTTATTTTCTTCTTAAACCAAAGATGGTTTTGGTACGAGTTTGTAAAAAAATATATATATACACGGAATACGTACGCTGCTAAGCATGCACATCATACTCACTTTCTAAATGTGTCTTCTAACGCACGCTTAAATAAACGGAGGCCATTCACTAAGTTGCTTCCTCATTTGCGGGAAGATACATGTTGAGATATGAGAGTATGATCTCACCTTACCTTATTTTTATTATTTTATGTTACATCGTTTGCGTGTAGCTCGTGTTCTTTCTGTTGCAACACGTAGGAGCCTTGCTGAGATGGCAAAATGAATGGAGTAATAAAAACTAAATTATAGGTAAAATATTTGTATTGTTCGTAGTTTAAAAGATAAAGGCTGTATGATGAAAAACTCAAAATGAACTATTTAAAATTAAAATTAAATTCCATAATTTAAATTTTTTACTATAGCGGATAACAAGCAAATGGGGTGTGTGTGAGAGAATGCATGACTTCCTAAAAAAAACAAGAGGTACGAGTTTAGACTTGTTTTCTTATGGAATAGAGAGATATAAGAAGTCAATCAATAAGAATTTCGACATCCTATTATTTTATTCCTAAGTGTGTCATAAGAAACATTTTCCAAGGGTTTGATTCCTTATGTAATTTCGCATAAAACGCACCGATATCTTAACCACGACCAAGTTTAAACTTGGTAGTGGCAAAACTAAACCAAGCTTTTCCATCAGAAATAAAACTAAATCAAATTTTAGCATAATAAAACTAAACCCAAAGTTGCAATGTCGTTGAAAACATGCGTCTAAGGCAATGAACAGATCACGTGGCGGCACCTGCCAAGCCATGATTCAACACCATTACCTAAACACCCAGCATGCGTTCAGGTCCCAAGCGTCAGGTGGCCAACGATGCCATGCCAGAAGAGAGCCCAGCAATTTTTTCGTGGTGACAGACAATAGACGCTAGCAGCGGAGCTAAAAAAGGTTGTCGAGCATAGATAGTTTTGAATTTAATGGAAGGTAACATACAGGATAACATAACGAGCAAAAAGAAAATACAAGTTGGCTATATCCATTATCAAGCACGGAGTAACTAGAATCCAAAACCACAAACTACAATGAAGAAAGAAAGATGTCATCTTTTACCTCACAAAGGTGCAAATATAAACATGATGATCGAAACCTACATTACTATAAATTATTGGAAGGTCAACTAGACGGTTTAGTATCAGAGCCTCACAGATCTGAATTCCATTCATGCCCCTTAATGCAGTCGAGCTTAACCACTTGGCCAGGTCAGCTGGTGACCATGAGGAAGAGGAACGCCTCGTCCCTCGTGCATATCTGGCAGGGCATAACATCTTGTGCGCAGAGGTTGCAGACATTAAAAGGTATTAATTCCCTCTTATCAGCAGCAGGGCCCTGAAACAAGCTAAGGTGTGACATAACATCTTATTCGTTGAAATTGTCAGCAAGGTAGCCATAGGAAGTGCATTATGACTCTTACTCCTAATATACCATCAATAGCTGGTGAGTTTGCCATATGTAATGATAATTTATGTTATAGTCAATAGGAAATCTTTGGTGCAATAAAAGCTGTGCAAGCTGAAGCAATGTTGTCGGCTCATGGTGTGCGGATCTCCAAGGTGTAAGATTCACCATGTAGGTGCCTTTGACTTCTCCACAAGAATGATCCTACCGTTCCACTCAGTCTCATCACAAGCACGAATCGCTGCATCAGCATCCTCATCCTTCTCCAAAGATAAGAATCCAAAGCCTCGAGAATCCCCAGATCTATAGAGAATATAAAATGGGTTTAAGTAATACTTCATATTGCAAAATGATCAAATAAAGTACAAATTAAAATTAGCTGCTTTCATATTGTTGACTAACTGGTTCTATCACATGTCTGGAACATATCAACAGTAAGTACTCAAGAGAACTGCCCAGCGAAAAGTACTCAAGAGAAGCTTTTATCATAGTAGAAAGTAAAATCCACGGAAGCCTCATCAATTCTAGAAGAGTTCTTCATGGTTAATCAGTAGAAAGGCATACTGTTCCAAAATTCAAAAATTGACTTCCATTCATCTTATTTAAAAACTTTTGTGCAAATATGCAAAAATATAAGTCATGCTTAAATTACCTTTAATGATAAAACAAATCACAACAAAGTAAATGCTAATTACATAATTATTTAAATAAGATGAATGGTCAAACGTATGTTTAAAAGTCAACAGCCAGATACATTAAAAACTGGACGGAGTAGTTAACTTGGCAGGATGAAATAGTTCTTTCATGCAAGCTTGAGTATGCATACGCTAGCCAAATTGCTCCTCGTGTTATAATTTCAAATTACATGAATATTGCATTCACACATATTATTCCTAAATATAGTACCATAAATATGATGTCAAGAACCGTGTGTTTAACTGTTAAGCTATATATTCAGAAAAATAAATTCGCTCCCATCAAGCTTCAAGTTGAAATGTTAACCAGCTGAATATTAAGCAAATGTCAACCAGTTGAACAACATAGACTCCTATGAATACAACATAGGCCGAACTAAAACCAGAGGAACATAATGTATAAGAAGAAACAATTAAAAAAAACATGGCCATAGCTTCCCAACTCGCACAGTATTCTTCTAGCATAGCGCTATGCCGCTATCCGACTATCCCTACTTGGCTTGAACAAGTTGCAAAAGAAAATTGATAAGAAACAGCATGCAATGTAGTTGCAACAGAGAAGTGTATCATCCAACAAACTACTATTGAATAAAAGTAATTTAATCTAACATCGTGTCATTTGTCAAATATATATATCTATATATTACCCCCACCAATTCCAAGTGTAGGTTGATTTAGCATTCTCAACTCATTCCTAGATGCAAGCCGTTTAGGAACTTCTAGCCACCTTTACATCTTTTATTTTCTGCCAAACAAATGCTGCCCCTTCCGCAAATAAATGATTATCTTTTGCAATGCAGTATAAATGAAGCACAACAAGGTCATTTGACCTATTTTATTAAGTCTTGTGCATAAGTAAAATGATTTATATTTGCAATCAGAGGGGGTATAAGATTCAAATTTAAATTAAACAATAACAACTACCCTCAAATTTAATAATTGCAAACATCTACATATGTCCAAGGATGGAAAACATTTTCAAAAAGATCTTGCAAACACATGTCAACATATATCTATGCACAAAAGATATTTTGGAGTTGGAGCATGGACTACCTTTAAAGAAAATAAAGATGCGCTGAAACCAAAAAAGTAGTGCCAAAAGATGTTTATATGCATTTGGGGTAAAAACAACTGAAGTATGAAGAACTGCATATGGAAGTAATTACCTTTTATCCCGAACAACACGTGCACTTGTCACACGCCCATACTTAGAGAATTTCTTTTCCAAATCTCGCTCAGTGGTGGCATAACTAAAACCTGCAACAAACAGATTCCGTCCAGGCTTACCCAATCCAGTCTTCCTGTTGGCAGGTGGTGACCACGGCCTTCTAGGTGAATGATGACGATGACTGGAAGGAGATGATCTGCGCCGTGGTGAATGCCTTCTACAATGTCAAAACAAACAAAAGCATAAAGTAACAGTGCATAGTTGAAATGAATATCCATGGAAGAAAAATAAGCCTATTGAAAGCTGCATCAGCAGACAAAATTACTACTAAACATCAATGCCTTCAAAATATGAAAACATGTCCTTTAAAAAGCTTGGTTTTGGAAGTTACTAATATTATGACAAAATTACCTTGGAGATCGCCTATGGTGACTCCTTGAGTGAGGAGACCTTGACCGAGATCTACCGTGTTCCCTTCTATGTCTAGAGCCATCAGTTTTCCTCAAAGGTGACCTTGATTTTGACCTGTGCCTCCTTCGTGGGGAGTCCCTTCTTGGTGAGTCCCTTCTCCTTGATGGGGAAGCCCTCCTTGGTGAGTCCCTTCTCCTTGATGGGGAGTCCCTCCTTGGTGAATCTCTTCTCCTTGATGGGGATGCCCTCCTTGGTGAGTCTCTTCTCCTTGATGGGGAGTCCTTTCTCCTTGATGGGGAGTCCCTTCTCCTTGATGGGGAGTCCCTCCTTGGTGAGTCTCTTCTCCTTGATGGAGAGTCCCTCCTTGGTGAGTCTCTTCTCCTTGATGGAGAGTCCCTCCTTGGTGAGTCTCTTCTCCTTGATGGGGAGTCCCTCCTTGGTGAGTCCCTTCTCCTTGATGGAGAGTCTCTCCTTGGTGAGTCTCTCCTCTTGGGCAAAGCCCTTCTTCTAGGGGACATAGATCTTCGTCGCGGTGACCCATCTCCATGTCGATGCTCCCTTCGTGCTTTCTTTTCTGGAGGAGATGGAGAATTCTGTCGACCATGCGGAGATAACTCACGTGAAGAAGCCCTTCTGCAGTTGGTCTCATGCTTTCCAGGAGACCGGGACCGGCGTCTAATAGGTGAGTTTTGAGAAGTGGCTAATTTACCAACCTCATTTTCAGCACGTGGTGACTCCAGTTCCTTAGGTGAATGAGTACGAGGAGACCTTCCAACTGGAAGCGAGACCATCCTGTCTGGTGATGGTGTCCCTTTTTCCAATCTTGCAGAACTTTCAGGAGGAGAATCCCATTGATTGCTTGGTGTCAACATGCCATTTTTGGTACCAGGATTTTCATGCTCCACTTCCAAATAAGATGGCTCAGTCACAGAGTTGCAGTTCTCCTCTTCATGTTCATCACAAGGACTGGAATTCCTACCGTTCATTTGATCATCCTCTGCCTCATACTTTTCATCGTGAGAACTCTCATGTAACACTCTGGTGTCCACATCTTCCATCTGAAGTGCAGGAGAGTTTGGAATTTCATCATCATCAGCACCACTATTGTTAAGTTGGTAATCCCTACTGCCATTTTCATTTAACATAGCATCGCCAAGATAGGTGTCAGATTGTGTAGTTTCTTGTTGAAAGTTCGATGTATCATTACCATTACTTTCATGAAGCTCCGTGGGCTGCACAGAATCAACCACTTGTGTTCTCCGATGTACGCCGTAACCCAGAGAAGTAGTCTGTGCTTCAGAATAACTATCGTGAAGATTTTGTTCAGCTGCATCATTTTCCATATCAGAATCTATATGCACATGATGGTCATCTGCTTCCTTCAGGGGAGACGCTGGACTAGTTGAGGCAGACTTCATTGTATTGCATGGGATTTGATCATTCATGAAGGGCGGAGAATCAGCAGCCAAATATGAAATTTGGTCAGTTGAATCAACTAAAAGCCCTTCATTTAGCTGTGGAGATACATGTTGTGGATCCCCGTGAAAATCCATGTGCTCTAACAAGCTCTCCTCATGACCTCCAAATAAAGGTCCAGGATCTCCACAAGCCCCTTCCAGACTTCTATCAGGGGATATGTAATCCATCTGAATAGTAAGAGAGAAATGGAATAGTATAAGAGCAGATAATAAATAAAAACTAATAGCACATGATAGAACAGAGAAATAGGTAATCTGTTTATACAGCTAAGACACTGATAAAACCATAATTAGCAAAACAAGGTAGTAGATGACAAAAAAGTTAAGACTTATGCAGAATAACCTCATATCCACAAAGATAACCAAACTAAGGATTGCTTTCTGAGTTTCTGTTGAAAAAATTAGAAATAAGAAATAGCAACTCAAGTAACCACAGCATTACATTATGCCAATAATAAAGGAGAGTGGTCAAGTCACTGAACCATTAGAAAGTGTTGAGCAGGAAACATCAATAGACTATCAGTTGGATATGTTTGTGATATCAATTCCATAAGGCACTCGCTGAAATCTACTGCCTCAAAGGAAGTTTCATTTCAGCTCCAGGAATACAGACTACTGACTTGCATTAAATTAGAAGAAAAGGGCAGGACTTAAATGAAATCCTAAAAAGGATGGTGGTCAGACCCGGCCTTTTGGGTGCATCATAAAGCATTGGAGGAAACATCACCAAGAGATAAGTAAACCATCTGATGAAATTACATCCAAAATGTGTGCCTAATACAGACAAGTGAACCTATTGTATTTTCAAGAAAATTTGCTAACTCAGTGAAAACAGAAAAACCATGAGTCACTCTGGCAGTGTCCATCACATTGATCACGCTAGAGGATGCATCATGTGATTAAGTTGAGTAGAGAGCTGGTGTTGGATGTACAGCCATAGGTTGCATGTTAAATTTAGATATCTAATATTCCCTTTGTTTTTTTTCTTTTCTTTAGTTTTAGCCCTTTGTTTTTTCTTGTTTAGTTAGTTTTCTATTGAGCTGCTAAGGCTGCATGGAACAATATACGATCCAAATGTTGGTACATTTGTCTATGTGAATAGTCATTATAAAAAGTTTGAATACACTTAATCCAAAGCGACATGCATCCTTAGTCCACACAAATGAAGTTGGAATATAAGTGATTCCATGAAGAACAGTTTCGAGCATTGCTAATCTTCGTATTGAAATCGCCAATTTTAGTACAGACACATTGTCATTTTTACTACAGCTTCATTAAACTGAACAGATTGTCGCGGGTAGATCTCTGGCAACTTTACGAACAAAATCATTGGCATTTTCCTCCCCTTTAATTGTGCATCTTGGACATTACCCAAAAAAAAAGGTGGATTCCACGCGCCCGCGCTTACTAGTGAATTGGGATTGCCGAGACGAGCAGATTGAATGCCATAGCAAACGTCCCCAAAATCAAGAGCAGCCGCATAAATAGAATTAACCCCAATTCCAGATCCAGAGAGGGAGGAAACACGTCACCGCGATTTTACCTTACTCACTCAGGCGCCCAGGTCGGGGTGGCCGCGGCAGCGTTCCTCCGGATCTGGGGCGGGTCCGGCGGCGTCCGGATCTGGGGCGGCGCCGTCCCTCCCTGCCGGCTGGCGGCTGGGGAGGAGTGAGGGGAGGGCAGCGGGAGGTGGAGGTGGAGGTGGAGGTGGGAGGCGGGGGGGGGGGGGGGGGGCGGAGGGGTGGAAACCCTAGTCGCCCATGGGTGCAAGGCAGGGTGTCGCCGCTGGGTGGGTGGCGCAGGAGCAGGAAGCCGGGAGCCCCGCAAAATCGAGAGAAGCGGCCGTGGGGATGACGGGTTCTTTCTTTCTGAGGCTCAGCTGTTCTCTTCTGTTCGGCACAAGATCCGGGGCATCAAAGGGGCGGAGCTTACCACTATTTCTTTTTCCTTTTTTTTCTTTTTTGTTATTATATCTATTAATATCATGAGAAATCCGACAAAAATATCTATCGGCCTTTCTCACGCCAATATTCATGCTACAAGGACCCATGTCATAGTAGGTATTTGATGTTGTGGTTAAAATTTGATCAAACTTTTTAAAACTTCGGTCATAAATTTTATGTTACTATTATGTTATGAAACGTAGTAATAATAAACTTATCATCATATATTATGATAATCCTTATTAAGCCATATATGGGCATACCTTTTTTTAAACCAAATATTTGAGAAATTCCAGGTGGTCAAAGTTCTTTTAAAAAAATTGACCAAACTTTTCTTTTCTTTTTTATTATTTATTATTATCATGAGAAATCCAAAAAAATATCTTTTGAAAATATCGGCCTTTCCTACGCCGATATTCATGTTGGAAGGACCCGTGTCATAGTATATACTTAAGGTATAGGTTAAAATTTTTAAATTTTGATCTTTAGCTAATTTAAAAAATGTATAAACTTTGATATATTTAAGATATGATAGCTCGATAATACTTATCAAGGCAAATCATACCTTGTTTTCGTTTTTAAACCTATATTTGAGACATTATAGGTGCTCGAAGTTTCAAAAGCCTTTACCAATCTTTGTCCTAAATGAGAGACCATTTAAGTCTTCTTTAAATGTACCGAAGGTGCTTGTCAGCATGTGGTTGATCAGATTAACTTGATAATTAGCACATCATTAATTAAGTATTAATGAAAAACGATTTGTTTGAATTTTTACGGAACTTTTGGTCTTTAAAAACCGCACCTTTTTAGTGGCATGAGGAGCACCTTCGCAATAATCCAGTAGCTACAATATAAAATTTAAAAGAGAAACAATGCCTTAGTACACAATCTGAGAGCTTTTCTGTTGGATTTTGTTCCATTTAATCCTTAGATAAAACAATTTCTTTTAGCATTCATCCGTTTGATATCCATTCATCATTTAGGGCGTGAGAAAAAGGCAACAACCCAGGCCAGCATTGTATTTTTTTTAAAGAAGATCCTCACTCTACAACCACAAATGATCAGTGCATTTCTTTGATAACTATATTTATTTTTATGCCTCTTTACACCACTAATGTTGGTTGACCTAGATTTATTAAATTCCATATAAAGGCATCTAGAAAACAAGTCCAATATACCCTGTTTAGATCCTTCAGAATGGTAAAACTTTTACCATTTTGAAGCACTTTTTGATAAAATAGATCTAAATAATAGGGTGGGAAAATGACAACTTTGTATTTGGCATTTGGTAGTCTGGATTAGCAAATTTCGCCAAAAAGTGCATAGGGACACGGACCACCTCTCATGGTGCATGGGAAAATGGTAACTTTTACATATCTCTAAACACCAACTTGCAAAAATACAATGCTAAAACTTTTATCACCAAAACTTTTGCCATTTGCCATTTGCCATTCCAAATACCTCTAAACATGGCCTAAATATAATAGTACACGTGTAAAATAATATACTTAGTTACCATGCATACATCAACTAGATAAGAACAACTAAGGTTTCAACTCCCAATGTACAGATATTGTACCTTCTAAGGTTGCACAAAATGTTTTTCTTAGTTTATTTTATCGAAGAGAATAACTATGGTACAGTTGACTTTTGTATAGGTACCAAAGGGATTACAACAGTGAGTTTATGTGGCATGTTGAGTGAGAATAATGGGAAAATTTTTCAGTTAATTCACCGATAAACACTAACATTTAAAAGAGTAAACGCAATAGAGCAAGTGAAAATACTATGGGCGAGTTTTTTAAGGGTTAATTTTGATCCATGCCACTCTAAATGCCAATTCAAAAAAGGTACTACTATTCATCATATCGACTGCGTGTCACTAGAATTTAAGAAAAATGGAATCGTGCAACTTCATCATGAAATCTATCAAAAATCTCCATTAACCCCAACTGCACGTGGGACCAAGCTAGATCTATCTTCTCACCTCCCTCCCCTCTTTGCACATTGAGCTTGGAGCCGCCGACGCCCAGCTCCTCCCCCGTCGGTCGTCGTCCACGCCCGCGCGGTCGCAGCCCGTGGAGAGGGGAGGAAAGAGAGGAGGGAGGCTGCCGACGCCCAGCTCCTCCCCGCCAGCTATCGTACGTGCCCGCTACACCGGCCTATCGTGCCCAGCCGCCGGTCACCGCCCGTGGAGAGGAGGAGGCCGTCGACACCCATCTCCTCCCCCGCCGGCCGCTGTCCACGCACGCCGCACCGCCCTGTCGTGCCTAGCCCGCCGATCGCCGCCCATGGAGCGGGGAGGAGAGAGAGAGAGGAGGGAGGCCGCCGACGCCTAGTTCCTCCCCAGCCGGCCGCCGTCCGCGCCCGCCGCACCGGCCTGTCGCGCCTAGTCCGTCGGTCGCTGCCCGTGGAGCGGGGAGGAGAGAGAGGAGGAAGGTGAAGAAGATAGATCTAACAGCTAGGTCCCACGTGCAGTTGGGGTTAACGGAGATTTTTGACAGATTTCGTGACGGAGTAGCATGGTCCCAATTTTCTCAAATTGCAGTGGCATATAGCCGATATGATAAATAATAGTGGTACTTTTTTGAATTGGTATATTTAGAGTGGCATGGATTAAATTAACCTTTTTTATATGATGTACCAGAAATTTGTCTGTCGCCTTAGCAGTTCAAATGGTAATGCTACCATGCATTCACCTCAACTCAAAAACATTGATATTCGGCCCACTGAAAGCGGAAAGCACATTGATGTATTTCTATTGGCAGTTAATGCATGTTACTAATGTGCATACCCTGGGAATCTTGCCAATTTGCCATACTTTATCAAAAGCCAGTGGAGTGTGTAGATAACAAAAGTGTAGAGCTGAAGGAGTTGCATGCCCATGCCTCTATATCCATCTAAATACTGCAACACCACTGCCCCTTTTCTTAAATGGCATGGTTGTCTTCCATGGCAATCACATATTATGCCACAAATTAATGGCATGTTAATACTCAATACTTTTTTTAAAAAAAAAATTGTACTCAGTTCTCATTCAACAATTAATACAAATGGTATGGCCAAAAGTTCCATATCTGAAAATAACTCAACATGATATATTAATAAAATATCATTTGAAAAGGATTAAATACTAAAAACACAATGATTAGGGTGTCCAGCTAAATAGACAACGCTACCAAAAAAGGTATAACATAAAAGTATCATGGCAAATAAAACACATTATTGGCCTAATGTTCTGTGCGGCTAGGAATGAAATCGGTTCAGATAGTTTGCGACATATGCAGGCCCAGCTCTAGGGGGTCGAGCTAGGCCTTCGCACAGGGCTCATGAAGTGAAGGGGCCCAACCCCATATATGATGTACATAATAGCCCATAGGAACTAGGAAGCCCACTAGCTCAGCTCAGGAGAGGAAAGGCGCACGTACTGGAAAAACATTGCGTCGATTTGGCTTCCTTCCATCCGACGCTTCGCCTTCGCTCGTAGCAAGCGCCGCTTCGCCTGTTCGGCTCTTCCTATTCGCCACCCTCCCGATCGTGTCTCTTTTTCCGATGATGCTCATGCCCTAACCTACGCGCAGCTACACTACGACGACGACTGCGCGGCTACGCGTCGACGGCGTCGTGCTCGGCGGCACGGCGGCACCGCAGCAGCCGGCAGCTATTTGCAAATCTCTTATCTCTCCGTTCAGTACTTCAGTTCTAGGAGACCAGGAGGTACCCAATTGCTCTCCTCTTTGATGTATGCTAAGTTTATATGTTTATGTTACTCCTCAATTGCTCCTCTTCTAATTTCTGAAATTTTGATTTAGATTTAGGGATCCTTGTGGTGCGGCTGTGCAACTAGGGCAGTGAATAGACAGAATAGTCATTCTCTAGTTCTCAACTTGGTAATTTACCAGCACTCATTTTTATTATAAATTGAATTGAATCTAGTATGATATAATTTTCATAAATTACTTACTTATTTCTAAATTTACAGTGAAATCCAGTCATTCAATGGAATATTCAGATTTCTAATGAATTCACCATCCTTGAAGTCATTGGATGCAGCTGATCTAAAAGACCAATGCACTAAATTTGCACAAACTTTCTCTTTGGATTGTTCCTCAGATGTTGATATAAATGACATAATTTCTGAGTTAGGTGTTTTACAGTTTACTTTGCCAGATAGGCCAATGTCTGCAATGGAGATTTTTGAATTTGTCACAGAAGCGGATTGTTATCCTAATATTTCCATTGCTTATCGAATCCTATTCACTATGCCTGTTACTGTGGCCTCAGCTGAAAGAACCTTTTCAAAGTTGAAATTGTTGAAGAATTATTTGAGGTCTGTAATGTCTCAAGAAAGATTAAATGGTTTGTCAACTTTATGCATCGAGAAGAAACTATTAGATGAAATTGATATTGATGCCATCATCGATGACTTCGCATCAGTACATGTTAGAAGAAATTTTTAAGGTAAGATATATAACTTGTTCGATAAGAATGTTTTTTATGCATTATATTTATAAGAAACATCGTTATATTATTATAGTTGTATTAAAGGGCCCATTTTTCTAGCTTCGCTCCAGGTCACTGAATTGACATGACCGGGTCTGGATATATGTATGCATTTTCGTAAATGATAGTCCCGGATGGATAATTTTCAGATAATACCATATATGGAAATGATTACGGACATTTCTTTTCTGAAACAGAAACAAATATGGTAAGATTAGTATCTAGCAAAAATCAGAAACAGTTAAAATAAATATTATTCAGAGTTTTTCCCGGATATCACCAGGTAGAGAGCAATTATAAAAAAAACATAACTTTATCATATAGAGTAGGATGAAGACAAACTTTATATCAAATTGTGGAGCTCGACTAGATCTATAACTTTATCATTTGAGATTATTTGGGGCTCTAAATATTTGTTACAAAATCTCAGGCATATGATTCAAATAACATCCTATGGATATGTGCTCCATATATCAAAATTGTAGAGCTTGGCAGGATCTACTACTTTGTAGTTTGAAAAAAATCTCCTATATACCCCTTAAATTTTACCCAATCCCTTCTGTACCCTCGAGTTTTGCTTATTCCTTTATGTACCCCTAAATTTTAGTTTGAATCTCTTCCATACCCTTTCATTAGTTGACCATGAGTTGACCATTAAATTCCTATAAAAAGTTCATTTTGTCCTTGGGTATAAAGAAACATATATATTTATGGAGTATATTGTTGGAGCATAGAAATTTATTATATGGGACTATTATATTTATGATTTTGTTATGTAAGATACTATTATTTATGAAAAGATTTGATTTTAGATATGACAAAAAAATTAATATGTATTTATTAAAAAATAATATCTAATAGATTTATCTTATGCAACAAATTGTTGTACTGCACTCAACAAAAATATGCTACTTATACAATTTTCAATAATCAAAATATAAAATTTCGAAATGTTTCAAGGCTTATTAAAATATAAAATTTGGAAATGTTTACCTATTATTTAAGAAAATAATAAGCCTTGGAAATCCGTATTAAATTTCCACCTAAAAATTAAAACTTTGGAATTGTTTACCAATTATTTCAGAAAAATAATAAGCCTTGAAACATTTACAAATTTTATATCTTCAATTTTCATAGGTGGAACATTTCATAGGTGGTTCCACAACTGTATGTGAAAATCGAGATTTTTATAATCGAGATTTTTATAGTGGTGGAACCGCCTATGGAAATTGATGATATAAAATTGCTTCATTGATTCAGGAAACTCAATTTGAGGGGGGGTTTATATTCCAGCAAATATTCATTAATTTATTTATTATATTTTGCGTTCACTCTGTATCTGTATTCAATAATATTTTTTGATTCATTTTATATCAGGGTTTTTTATTCCGACTCCAAAAAAAAAGGAATATGGTAAGTTAGTTTCCAATCCATTTTCATCCATGTGGATGGACCAAACACAACTCCATCCCTACGAATCTGAGGCTGCATATGTGAAGAGGTTATTTCAACATTTGTACAATTGCAGTGCATTAACGCAATCCTGTCCTCTCCTCCGAGGCAAGGCAGAGGAATGCATTCAAGAAAAAAAAAACAAAAAGAAACATCTGATGTGGCAAGATATCAGTTCACCAAACTTTCCTCTTCCGGTGCAACTCATGATTCACATTGCATAAGTGCACGGGTACGCATCCACCCTACCATTTCAGATGCATGCTTGCAGTTTATCTCATCACGCTGCTAGGAACCTAGGATACAATTGTTCTTCTTCCTGATCAAAAGGCACAATGCTCGTGGTTTCGTTGTTTGATTTATGTGGTGTTTGTGCTTTTTTAGGGACACTAAAGGTTCTGTCTTCTTGGTATGGTACTGCTGATTATGTAATAATGAATATCATACATTACAAATCAAATCAACACATGCTCTCACATACTGAGAATAACTAAAAGAAGAAACAACAGCAAGAGAAGTCATATTCACATCAATGTATTAATATGAATTGAAACCATAAAATATTGTGATACACATGGATACTAATTGCTCAAACCAAGGAATTCTGTGAAGCTTGCATACTTCGGTTGCCACCCAATCTCAGCACGAGTTTTGGAGTTCTCCATCCTCTTCCCTAAAGGACCATCAGTCCCTGCATTTACAGGCAGATGACGACCATTTAGGATAGGCAAATATTTTGCACAATAAATCATAACAGTAGCTGCAGAGACTACCTGTGAAGCCTTGAAACTTCGTATCAAATTTCCCACTTCTATTAACAAGGTCCATTATTTCTTGCCTGCAAAGCCCAACATCATATCAATATGCTACGAATAGCAAAATTGTCCTTGGATGAATAGAAGGTCGGCTCGACAAGATGAAGTTTGTAGTGACCTAGATAGAGGCTGATTGTCACAACCAACAAAAACACGAGCACGTAGTCTCCTTTTCATAATGGCAATTGCAAGAGAAGCAGCATCCTACAAATAATAACAATTGAAAAGCACATACTTACAAATACTTAGAATATGTAGGCCGCATGCAGCAATCTTTATGGCCTGCCTATGTAAGAACTATAATATGGATCTCTAAAAAAAATCCCTTGTTAATCCTCCCAGTTTTATTAAATTGAACCGCTCTTTATATTGCTTGGCGCTTCAATTTGTATTTATTGTTCAATCAAACTTCAGATTCTCAGTAATTTGTATCATATATTATCTGCATGGAGAGAAATACTGCAACAAGTGGCTTAGTTCTAACCAGATAGTGAAACCTTCTTTTGACTCCAAAAATTCTAAATCAATTCTAAACTACTCCCTCCGGTCACAAAGGTGGTCATTTTAGACTTTTCAAGTCAATAAACATAACTTTTACCACTTAATTCTTCCGCATAAATTTAAAAATAATTGCGCAAGTGTAATATTGTAAAAGCTTTGGCTATAACAAACTTTGCTATGTCATTTTTCATGTATCAAAAAACCTATATTAAGAACAAGTTAGCTTGTGTTGACTGCACAAATTACAAAATGACATTCTTTTGTGACTCATTCATGTTATTATTCAAACATAGATCAATATCAGGTCTTACTTCATAGTGTATCAGATTGAGTATGTGATCTGGACGTGAATCAAGAGTTCCCTTCGATAACCAAAAAATGTGAGGACCTTTATCACTCTTGTGTGGTATGTCAAGGAAATATAAGTCATGTCTATTCTATTACATAAGTGTATGGGGGCACAGGTATATTTAATAATTTTGTATTAAGTTTCGGAATAAAGCCGCCTCTTAGTAAGGATATATAAAGCCCTACAAGCCGGAGAACACTTCCTCCTGCCTCAAGGACGGCATTTTCAGCTTTTAGGAGCACATCAGTACGGGGGCTCCTACCAATAGGCGCACAAGGAGAATCCTACACAGCAGAAAAGGAATATTAAGGTTAAATAAAATCAAGAATGTTGGTTGTGAGACTGGAACACTGCCGCAAAGCAAGAGCTTTTTCGAACCACCAAAATTTTTTCTTACTGAACATTTTTTTTCTGCATATGCTGGTATATTTTCTTACAAAATAGAGAAGAATGAAGCGGTAGACACAACTTTGATCCTGTGTATTGTGCGGTTTAGGTTAACTATACCTCGCTACACAATCCATTGTCACTGCAGTCATACACAGCAGTGCTTGATGTAAACAGGAAAGAGCCTTCTCCATTCCAGTTTGATGCTGCCACTCTGCACATGTTTTATGAATAAGTTCATGTCCTTGATATGCTATACTTGCTTAGAGTATAAAATAGCTACATGAAAATTTTGATGGCAGAGGCAGACACTTGTGTCATTGGTATCGATATTTTCTTTTACGTATGCAAATAATCTACTTATTTGTCTATCAGTACTTCAGTATAAAGAGGCATTCTACCATTGACACCAAACAAAAAATAGCTTGGTTTCTGTATACCCCATCCGAGCCTAATCCTCTAAGTGCCGTTCAAATCGTTGCTGTCAGCACCTTAAAATGTTGATCCCCAAGTTATTTTTTTAATGAAACGGCAGGAGGATTGGCATTTGATTAAATTAGCGAGGAAGTAAAGATTCAAAAATTTCAAAGGAGCCAAGGGGCCAAGAAGACAGTTTACAGTACTGTTGCCATTCTACCATCCAGTCTCTAAACATGACGCTCCAGCTACCCAAGCTTGCACATTTGTCCTAAGTTATGTCTTCTGAGAAGGATTACACAAATGGAAAATTCCACACCAGTATCATATAAAATACCCAAATGTACACTATCACTAAATATGAAATACGTGCACGCATACATTTGAAATAAACAACGTACAAGGCATCTCTGATGGAATAAGTATTTATGCTGTTGGTCTTTGTGGTTTTTTTTAAGCATCTTAGACTAGCTTTTAGGATAGCATCTAGGATAAAGTATCTTAGACTAGCTTTTAGGACAGTATCTAGGACAGAGCATCTTAGACTAGCATCTTGGCATATGCTTGGCTGGCTTAGCTGGTTATAAATATGTATCTCCAACCCTTCAGGTTGGCATAACATTGTGTGAGAAATAAACCAGAAAATTATCCCAACTCCTAGTGTCATCCTCTCGATGAGAGTAAGAATTCTGCTACTAACATCTGGTATCAGAGCCGTTCTATCTTGTAGCTTAAACATCTCCTGCTCATCTCCTTCCTGAGCTTCCCCTTGTTCTCAACCGGCAACAGGAACACCGACTATTCCTGTTCATCCCTCTTCCCCCGCGCTAACGAGCAGCAGCTCGTTAGAGGCAGCCTCTTCCCTACGCAGCAGCCCCTCAGTGGTGCGCCATGTCCGCAGGACAGTCTCCGCGCTCGGTCGCCTCGAGCGCGCGGCATCAGCAGGAGGCCGAGCTCACCGCGGCAGAGGAACACGAGCGAGCGGTGGCAAAGATCGCTGTGATGGTAGCAAGGGCGTCAAGGCTGGCGGCGGCGGAATTGGCAGCAGCAAGGACGGAAGTGGAAGCAGCGGCGGCGGTGGATGCAGCGCGTGCGGCGACGGCGAAGCTCAAGGCTCTGCGCGGCAGTAGCACCAGCAGCTCTGTCTCTGCCTACGACAGGGAGGCGGCTCGTGAGCGGGTGGAGCAGTGGACGGCCGCAACCCCATGCGCACGGTGGCGGCAGCCCAAACGGGCGAGGACGCGTCGGCGGAGCCCCTGGCAGGGGCGCGCACGACGGCGGCGCTCGGTGGCGACGGCTGGGTCGATGGAGATCGCGATTTTTGCAGGCAGCGCGTCTCTCCCTCCTCGGACCGGTACCATAGTCAGCGCGGAATCCAAGCCATCGTCAGGGACATCGGTCCCGGTGGTGGGTGGCCTACCCTCACCAAGACCAACTATGCCGAGTGGACCGCGATGATGAGGATAAGGCTCCAGGTGCGGCACATGTGGGAGGCAGTTCGGTACGGCGACGTTGACTACGACGAGGATCGACGGGCGTTGGATGCCCTCATCGCTGCAGTCCCGCCCGAGATGCAGTTCTCGCTTTCCCAGAAGCAGACTGCCAAGGGGGCCTAGGACGCCATCGCTACGGCGCGCATCGGCAGCGACCGCGCCTGCAAGTCCACACTGCAGGCACTTCGCAAGGAGTGGGAGAACTTGGCTTTAAGCCAGGTGAGAACGTTGATGACTTTGCCCTCCCTGCTGCAGAAGATGGTGCAGTACGGCGACGACTACTACGACGAGGAGAGAGCTATCGAGAAGCTTTTCCGTTGCATCCCCAACAATTATAAGCAGATCACTCACTCGATCGAGTCTCTGCTGGACCTCTCCACGATGTCGATCGAGGAGGCGATAGGTCGCCTCAAGATCGTCGACAGCGATGAGCCACAGCCTCTCTCGGGGCCTATCACCATTGGCGGGAAGCTCCATCTCACTCGAGAACAGTGGGAGGCCTGTTAGGGTGACGGGAGGAAGGGGGAGTCCTCTTCCTCGACAGGCGGCCGCAGGCGCAGCAAGCCGCGCAAGGCGCGCGGAGGCGCCCAGGCCGGGACGCGAGGACGCATTGAGGGTGACGCCTGCGGAGGTGCCCAGGGCGGTGCCGCCGGCAACCACAAGCCGGCACAAGACGATGCTTGCCGCAACTGTAGCAAGCTTGGCCATTGGGCCAAAGACTATCGATAGCCACGACACAGCCAGGCCCACGTCGCACAGGTGGAGGAGGAAGAGTCGGCTCTGCTCCTGGCACACGCAAGCATCGAGTTACCTCCAGCGGCACCGGCCGCAGTGGCTCTCCTCCACCTTGATGAGCCGAAGGCACACGCCTTCCTCGGCGACGGCTCCAGCAATGACAAGACTAACGGGTGGTACCTCGACACCGACGCCACCCATCACATGATCGGTCGACGGGAGTTCTTCACCGAGCTTGACTCTAGCGTCCGAGGCTCCATAAAGTTTGGGGATGCCTCCGGTGTAGAGATCAAGGGCGTCGGCTCCATTATCTTCACCGAGCCGAGTCCGGTAAGCACAGGCTACTCACCGGAGTCTACTACATCCCCGCGTTGAGGAACTCTATCATCAGCATTGGACAGCTGGATGAGAATGGTTCGCGCGTGCATGTCGAGGACGGAGTCATGAGGATCTAGGATCGCTATCGTCGCCTTCTTGCCAAAGTAACCAGAGGCACCAATCGACTCTACGTCCTCAACGTGCAGGTGGCACAACCCGTGTGCCTCACCGCTCGTCAGGACGACGAGGAGTGGCGGTGGCACGAGCGCTTCGGGCACCTCCACTTCGAGGCTCTGAAGCGGCTCGGTGGCAAGGAGATGGTGCGAGGCCTACCGTGCCTCGACCACGTGGAGCAGATTTGCAACGCCTGCGTGTTGACGAAGCAGAGGCGGCTCCCCTTTCCCCAGCAGACGAGCTTCCGAGCCAAGGAGCGGCTCGAGCTCGTGCACGGGGACTTGTGTGGCCCAGTGACACCAGCCACACCGGGAGGACGAAGTTACTTCCTGTTGCTCATCGATGACCTCTCCCGCTACATGTGGGTGATGGTCCTCGGTAGCAAGGGATAGGCTGTGGACGCCATCAGGCGCACGCAGGCTGCTGCGGAGGCGGAATGCGGCCACAAGTTGTGTGTGCTACACACCGACAACCGCGACGAATTCAAAGCAGCTGAATTCGTGTCGTACTACGCTGATGAGGGCATTCAGACCACTACTCCGTGCCGTACAACCCGCAGCAGAACGGCGTCGTTGAGCGGTGCAACCAGACGGTTGTGGGAATGGCTCGAGCCCTCCTCAAGCAGAGGGGGATGCCGGTTGTCTTCTGGGGAGAGGCAGTGGTAACAGCTGTCTACATCCTCAACTGCTCGCCTACCAAGGTCCTCGACGATAGGACGTCGTACGAGGCTTGGCACGGGCACAAGCCGGCGGTTTCCCATTTGTGGGCCTTCGGCTGCCTCGCGTTCGCCAAGTCGGCCACATTGGCAAGCTCGACGACAGGAGCACTCTAGGGGTGCTCATCGGCTACGCGGAGGGCTCGAAGGCCTACCGCATTCTCGACCCGGAGACACAGCGTGTGCGCACGACACGCGACGTAGTGTTCAACGAAGGGCGAGGATGGGCATTGGACAAGACGGTGAACGACGGCTCGACTCCGACGTATGACTTCACTGTCGAGTACGTCCACTTCGAGGGAACTGGGGGAGTAAACAGCCCTTCTTCACCGAGCGTTCCCACCCCAGTCTTCAGCTGCGACGAGTTCTTCACCGACACCACCACAGCCGGCGACCCCACGCACTACAGCACCAACAGCCACCCCTCCGGGCACGTCCATTCCAACGCCAACTCGTGTCGAGCACAGCTCGGTGGAGTTCGCTACTCCGCTCTCCCATGACGAGGAGCGCATCGACGCGTACCATGACAGCGAGCTGCTGCGGTACCGTACCGTGCAATGGAGGACCTTCTCGGCGACCAGCCGGTGTCGGGACTGGTGCCTCACGACTCAGAGGCGCAGTTGCATCTTGCGTGCGACTGCGACGACGGTGAGCCTCGGTCCTTCACAGAGGCCGAGAGACACGCGACATGGCGCGCCGCGATGCAGTCGGAGATGGACGCAGTTGGAAGGACCCGTACCTGGGAGTTTGCTGACCTCCCTCGTGGTCACCGCACGATTACCCTTAAGTGGGTGTTCAAGCTAAAGAGGGATGAAGCCGGAGCCATCGTCAAGCACAAGGCTCGCTTGGTGGCAGACGGTTTCGTGCAGCAGGAGGGGATCGACTTCGACGATGCCTTCGCCCCCGTAGCACGGATGGAATCCGTGCAACTCCTTCTTGCATTGGCAGCTCAGGAAGGCTGGCGCGTCCATCATATGGACGTCAAGTCGGCGTTTCTTAACGACGACTTGAAGGAGGAGGTCTACGTGCATCAGCCGCCGGGATTTGCGATCCCAGGCAAGGAGGGCAAGGTGCTACGCCTGCACAAGGCCCTCTACGGTTTGCGGCAGGCACCAAGGGCATGGAATGCTATTCCACGCTCAAGGGGATGGGCTTCGAGCAAAGCCCGCACAAGGCGGCCATCTACCGGGGGGCAATGGAGGAAATGCCCTGCTGGTGGGTGTCTACGTCGACGACTTGGTAATCACCGGCACCAAGGATGCGGAGGTGGTAGCGTTCAAGGAAGAGATGAAGGCCACCTTCCAGATGAGTGACCTAGGGCCTCTCTTTCTACCTAGGGATAAAGGTACACCAGGACGACTCTAGGTTCACGCTTCGACAGACCGCCTACGCCAAGCGCGTTGTTGAGCTGGCTGGACTCACCGACTGCAACCTAGCTCTTACTCTGATGGAGGGGAGGCTGAAGCTGAGCCGCGACATCACGACGGAGGTGGATGCTACGCAGTACCGGAGCCTTGTGGGGAGCCTCCGCTACCTCTCCCACACACGGACGGACCTAGCATTCTCCATCGGCTACGTTAGTCGGTTCATGCATCGATCGACGACGGAGCACCAACAAGCTGTGAAGAGAATCATCCGCTACGTTACGGGGACTCTCGACCACGGTCACTACTACCCGAGGTGTCCTGGAAAGGCACGCTTCGTCGGGTACAACAACAGTGACCACGCCGGCGACATCGACACCAGCAAGAGCACGAGCGGGATTTGTTTCTTCCTCGGCAAGTGCCTTGTTAGCTAGCAGTCAATCAAGTAGCAGGTGGTGGCCCTATCCAGCTGCGAGGCCGAGTACATAGCGGCCTCCACCGCTTCAACTCAGGCGTTCTGGCTTGCTCGACTGCTTGGTGATCTCCTCGACAGAGACACTGGAGCGGTAGAGCTCAGGGTGGACAGCAAGTCCGCCCTGGCCCTGGCAAAGAACCCCATTTTCCACGAACGGAGCAAGCACATCCGGGTGAGATACCACTTCATCCGAGGTTGCTTGGAGGAAGGGAGCATCAAGGCGAGCTACATCAACACCAAGGACCAGCTTGCAGACCTGCTCACCAAGCCCCTTGGGAGGATCAAGTTCCTTGAGTTTTGCTCCAGGACTGGGATGGCTCAACTTTCCCACAAGACGACGCACAAGATTTAGGGGGTGAATGATGGAACAAGTATTTATACTGTTGGTCTTTGTGGTTCTTTTTTTTAGCATCTTAGACTAGCTTTTAGGACAGCATCTAAGACAAAGCATCTTAGACTAGCTTTTAGCACAGCATCTAGGACAAAGTATCTTAGACTAGCATCTTGGCATATGCTTGGCTGGCTTAGCTGGTTATAAATATGTATCTCCAACCTCTCAGGTTGGCATGGCATTGTGTGAGAAATAAAACAGAAAATTGCCCCAACTCCTAGTGTCATCCTCTCGATGAGAGTAAGAATTCTGCTACTAATAATCTCCATGCACTCAAACCACTAGTTTTGAGTTATGAGTTATGACCATTCATGTAGCATATTATACTCTCCCGAGTCAAAGCTCTCAATTTACAATATTGAGAAGATGGGGGGGCAGCATTTACCTGAGGTTTGGCAATAGGACAAATGGCATTACTGTTTTTTAATGGGAATATTTCTATGTGGTTCCCAAGCTTATCAAGAAACTGATGTGTCCACTCCCCAAACAGAAGCAGTCATCCGGTTCCATTATTAGCACAAGACCAAATTACAAGTATGTATCAGCTTTCAAACCGCTCAGCTACTTAACAAATATATGACTGCTACCAGTAAATATTAACATAGCATTCATTGATCTATTTCATTTTCACGACATGGTAGGTAGCATAATATCTCACTTTGTCTATTCTAGATGGTTCAGAGATAAAATTCTGAAAATCCCAGAAGTGATGACCTGCAATTCCTAGTTGTGTACTTTTGCATAATCACTGAAAGAACTTGTGAATTTTTTTCACAGAAGCAACGGAATGCTACATGCGAGGAATCATCGTTTGAGTACTACAGTTTTGTTACCTCAGATCTCCTGTATAATCATCTGTCCGATAAGGAGGAGCGCAGAAAATAACGTATGGAACTTTCTGAACAGCTGGTCCTTTCAAGGAGGGAATAATCCCAAGTTGAGTCAATTCACTGTGATGATCCGTGGTTGCAGTATGACCATAAATTTTGCAACCTGGATGCTCCTGTAAAATATGCAAAGCTATCAGACATATTTTACATCTTTTCTAGCAGAAAAGGAACGCAGAAAATACTATCAGCAATTCAGCATATATACCATCCCACACATTAGAAAAAAAAATGGAAATTCCATTCAGAAACCATCGTTAAGCAAGGAAAAGATAACCATAATCCTACTAGTTGGTGGTCCACTGCACCACTGAAGATTTCATTTCATTATCTTTATGTGTTTCAACCATGTTAATCATCAAGTCAGCAATGTAGAATGAAGTTCTTGATATTCAGAAACAGCAGAGAAGCAGGGTAAAGGGTACCAGCGCTTTAAAAAAAAGGTACAAAAAGCAATAATTAACCTGCTGCCATCTCACGGCCACAATCCGGCCAAGCACACCAGGCCCAACAATCAGCAGATCGTACTGGCCAACGACCTCCGACGCGGACACCGCCATCGCTGATGCCTCCTGAGATTCGCCTGCAATCCCGGAACGAAGAGGAAGCGAACAACCAGCAGTCAGTTTCAGTCGGATAAACCAAATTAAGCAATTAACCATCGCAGTCTTGCGCCCCCCATGGATTCCTATCCCTTACGGCCCTCGCCGATCGAGACCTGCCGGATCGATCGAACAACTGGCAAAAATCGAGGTATCCGAAGAGTAATCCGCGGCCAAACCGAGGAAGAATTCACTCTCAGTCAGATTGGGCACGTACGAACCGAGGGGAGAAGAGGCGGCGATGGCGGCGGGCCGGGAGGGCGGGGAGATGGAAAGGGTGGGTGAGAATGTGCGTGACGATGGCGGCCGGAGTCCGCGGGGGAGATGGAGGAGCTGTGCAGCTGCGGGTACGGCGGAGGAGTGGAAACGGAAGGAACAGGACATGAGGATAACGTGGTGGGGTGCCGTGCCCTGGGCATGCAATGCAAGGCTGAAGGCAGCGTGTCGCACTCGTACATTCCAAAGGCGACGTATTGGTATGGGCAAACTGAAAGGGCACACTTGGCTTGGGTCAACCGGCCTGTGCGTCTGGCGCTCTGGTTGGCGGCCAAGTCAAATGATCATCCTGTTGGCTTGCCGAATGCCAATATGCGTAATGGTCTAATGGAAAAAAGAAATAATTGGGCATGTGTACTCCTACAACAGTACCAGCAGCATCCCATTTTTGAAATGGCCATATAGTCATAAGGATTTAGATCATGTACAGTAACAACACGTTAGGACAAGTTTGGTTGCCCGCATGTAGGTTGGCTTGCATCGGACGAGTAAGAAGATGTGTTTTGTTGGTTGGTCCGTGTGCCTGCAAGTGTGGTTGCAAAATGTGCAACCACCGATCCAGGCTAAGGAGGAACGTGGAATTCAAACTTCGCTCTTCAGCTTGGCCTAGCTTATGCAAACGTGGATGCAAGCATTGCATAGGCTGATAGGTAGGTGCGGGCGTTGCACGTGCGACTGCAGGGAAGCACGGGTCGACTGACCTCCCTTTCTTATTGGTCTCGTATGACTAGGTGAGCCTCGAGCTCGATGAGAAGGGGCGATGAGCAACCAACACAGGCAAAACTGCTAGATCAAGCGATAAACCACCTTGACGCCTCAGCCACAACCATGCAGTGTCACCATTCTCCCATCCTCCAGGCACTGCCATTCTGTCTCTCTCTCTTAAGTCACGTGTCTTCCCTGAATCTGGAGCTCATATGAGTGTAGGGCTCAGGGATGAGAGATACCCGCCTCCACCCCCTTTCTTATCGGGTACTACATCTCCCTTTCACACTAGTTGTCGCTTCCACTCTTGTTCCTCGCCAACCATCGTCGTCGTCTTCCAACTCTCCCTCACCCTACTTTGACACGTAAGAAAGATGGATACAGTGGCTAGGAGATTGGCACGCAAGATCTGTCACGCCCCGATTTTACTTTCAGGATTAAAAATAATTAAATAATGTATTTCTAGAACTTATATTAAAATTTAAAGCTAAATATCAAGTGAATTTAATGTGGGAAATAAAATTTGTTTAAAAATCATGGCTTTAAATATTTATGTAATATTCTCCATGCCCTAAAATACTCTCTGGAATTTCATGTGAGTATTCAAAGCTCAATAAGTAATTTTAAAAACACAAAGTTTATTTAATTAATTAAATAAATTGAAAAACACATTAAAAACCTCCCCTTCTCCTTGGGCCGTTTTCGGCCCAAGTCTATTATTGTCCCCTCGGTTTCGGCCCATCCTCCCCTCTTAGGCCGGCTCCCCTTCCTCCCCTACCTCTCTGCCCGGTCTACTCCCTCTCCCATAGTCCGTTTCTCCTCCCCGGCCCGCTTGCCCCTAGCTTCCCATCCTCTCTCTCGGGCCGACATCCTTGCCTCCCCTCCGCTCGACCCGCTCGTCCCTCTCTCGCAAAGTCCGCTCTGCCTCCCACCTCTCTCCCGTGCCGCCGATATGTGGGGCTCACCTATCAGGGTCTTCCCCTACCTCTGGTCGGTCAGTTGCAACGGCCACTACCCCACATCATCGCCTCACCCGTGAGCTCCCGCGCTTCCCCTCATTCAAAACTGCGGAGACTACGATCCCCTCCACCTCCTCCCCCACTTTCCCCCAAAATCTGGTGACGAAACGTTCCCGTATTTCCTGCCCATGTTATGTTGCCCCTCACCACCAGCCATTGCCACCTCTTGCCCGCCTCGCTCGGCCACAATCTCCCCTCCCCGAGGCTATAAAACTCCTCATCATCTCCCATATTCTGTTTCCTCCATTTTTTCCAAGTTGTCGTGCCCCTTAGCTCACTCCTCGGTTAGCCCGAGGTCCGCCACTATCCTAGCCACCACCGCCGGTTTCGCCTCCTAAAATCGCCTCCAGAGCACTGTTGACGGCTGTTAACTACCAAATCTACGCCATCAATGCATGCATGAATTTGAACATATAAAACATCCAACGTAGTGGTAGGGTTTAATTCTAACAATTTCCACGGCGTTGGCATATATTTGGATGCAGGTGACAAATCAACAAAGTTGAGATAAAATATACATGAAGACGGAGGAGAATCAAACTCATATTTAAACCTATGGAGTTTTTATCACGCCCAAAAATTCGCTAACCCGAATTTCAAGCAGAATGTCTATTAAATCTCTGTTCAGGACCAGCCAGAGTACACAAACGATGAATTGATACACAGATCCACGTCTTACAAAATTAATAAAAACAAAAGTCTTACATACGCAGTGGAAATAAATTATCAAATAATCTAATCTTAGATCTTCATTAAAGCATAGCATTCTCCATAACCACAGGCATCCTCAACATCCAGAACAAGCCTAATCTTCAAAATATTCATCATCCGAACAATTCTCTGCCTCTGAGGTTGGAAAAATTAAGCAAGACTGAGTACCACCCACCATACTCAATAAGTCATACCAATAGAGAAGTATGATGCAAGATAATATCAAAGGAATGGCTATAGGGTATTTGCATAAAAGCAGCATTTATAAAACATAATTTGAATCTAGTAAAACAATTCATATAAATAATCAATATTAAACATCGTTGCCCAATGCTAAACCACGTTGCAACAGGCCCAACCATACCACCTAAACTACACTAGTTCATTAAGTCATATTAATAGAATGAGACTAATCACGGTAAGCTGGTTGATCGCCCAATAACCGCGGGCACGGCTATTCAAATAGTTTTACTCTGATCAGAGGTGTACAACTATACCCACAAGACACAGCCTCACAACACGTTATCATGCACCGACATGTCACCACGACATACCGAAAAGAGACTGTGTCAGAACCCTTTGCATAACCCTCCCTAACCAAGCATACCCACCTCAGGTTTCACCCCCGCTCCTTAAAATGACAGCGGGCAGCCCCCTCTCGTGCATAGGTAAATCCGGAAGCAGCATAGACCAAAGCCAGGTCCATCCATACTCCATCACGCTCACCTTTGCCTTAGTACGTTGGCTAGATTAAGTTACACTCCAAGTTCAGCCTGGAGCACATGTTGGCATGTGGTTTATATGGATATATCTTCCAGGGATTCCCGAGAACCGGTCCTTAATTGTCATTGGTACGACTATCAAAACCATGCACCCACATCCCTCCATTTAAACATATTTTAGTTTAATTAAATCAATACCATGACAGTACATCATTATATAATTAAGAACTGAATTAGAATGTATCCCATAGTGTGCTAATTGATCTAAGTATGGCTAAGCATTCCTAAACCAGTCATCTAGTCATTTTATAACACAAGTTATCAATGATACAAGGTAACAACGGACTGAGTACAATAGGCATCCATCCCACATGACATTTATAAAAGCAATGCAATTTAATAGAAAAGCAGGTATTTTGTAAAGCGGTTTAACATGATTAATGTTGTATGTATGACTTGCCTTGCTCTTGAACTGACGGAACTTCGGTGACGACTTCGTAATATACCGGAGCGTCGGAACTGCCGGATTCTATACGACAAACAAAACACACAAGCAATACATGCAATAAGTCTACTGAAACAACAAAAGAAACCAATTTTAATGAATTCTAAACATTTTAATGAATCCACAGAGACTTGAATGGATTAAAACGGAGCTCGGATGATTAAGATATGAATTTTAGAATATGAATTGTGTAATTACTATTAACCGAAAGTCCTTAGTTAATTAATATGTTTTAACGCCCGCAAACGGACTAGATTAACGGAAGACCAACTCCGGTTAGCGAGCCTCACGGGTCAGCGACTCGACGAGTAAACCTACCGTGACACGGGACCAAGCAAATGGTCAACCGAACCGGCGGTTCAGAACGGCCCTGGAATTAAGAACGACTCGATACGACCGAACGAACGAGATTTCACGCGCGAATGAACGGTTAGCGGCTAGCTAGCGACTGTGGCACGGCCGGCTAAGGCACGGCTAGCGGCGTCGGCTAGGTACGGCAAACGGAAGGCCGATAGTGACTTAGGTGAACGGCTGTGGCTCGCAAGGTGGGTACCGAGCGATGGCAAAGGCTCGGCCGAGCTGGCAACGCGGCAGTCGTGGTGGCTAGGCACGGCAGCGGCTAGCGCGCGGCAGCAGCGATGCAGCACAGTGGGTAGGCGGTGGCACGGCCCGGCTAGGGCACGGCGGTGGCGTATGGCACAAGCGGCAGCTGTGGCAGCGGCGGCACACGATGGCGGCACGCAGCCGTGACAGCAGCGGGGGAGCGACGGCTACAGTGCAGCGGCAGCTAGGCACGCGACGACGCACGGCTGCGGCGATAAGGAGGTGACAAC
The DNA here is from genome assembly GCA_000573905.2 of Oryza punctata. Classification (NCBI taxonomy): domain Eukaryota; kingdom Viridiplantae; phylum Streptophyta; class Magnoliopsida; order Poales; family Poaceae; genus Oryza; species Oryza punctata. The sequence goes on from CM002488.2 coordinate 16,257,482, forward strand.
GACGCTAGGGCTAAACGCTAGATGGAAATGATTAGATAAGGAAAGGGATGATTACAGCGGCGACCACGCCACCGGGGAAAAGGGAGCTCATCGGCGACACGACGACGATGCCGGCGAGGGGCAGCGCTCGGTGCGGCGGCTAGGGCGCAGGTGGCGGCTAGGGTAATGGCAAAATGAGAAAATAGGAGGAACAACAGGGGTTTGGGACTTATATAGGAGTGGTGGGTTTTAGGTGGGGCCGGCCCAGGGGAGGGGGAGGCGTGCACGGCAGAGGGGAGGGGAGGCAGCGCGCGGCGGGAGGGAGGGAAGGGTGCGGAGAGAGGGGGGAAACCCAAATAGGAAAGGATGGGGAAACAAAAGCGGTGTTGTCTTGGGAAAGGAAAAGGAAACAGAATAGGATTAGGAGAGGGACTCAGTTCGCCAACACAATGCGAAACAGAACGACAAAAGGGTTGGTGGATACGACAAACCGTGGACGGGGAGTGAACCGGGAACGGTTCACGACCAAAGGAGGGAGAGGAAAGAATTATTAATTTAACTCCTTTGGTCGTGAATTTTAATTTAACAGGGTTATTTCCTCTGCTCTGAATATTCAACTGAAAGTCATGTTAATGGTTTGAAACAAAGAGAATTCGAAAAATATTCTCCCTGACAATTCCGATTATAAGACACGTTGTTAATTAGGGTTTTCTCCTGGTTAAATAGAGTACTTTCTTTAGATGATTTATATATGAATTATGAACTGCGGAAAAGGGGAAAACTCCGGGTGTGTCAGTTTTGGGCCCACAAACTTAAAGAAACACATTCAAATAGGCCCATTCACCATACATATGGACTAATGAACTCTCCACCAGAGCCCAGGAGGAAGAGCTGGGCCGGAGGGGCCAGCGAGGGTTCGGCCGAACCAACTTCAGCTCCGTTCGCCATCTGCTCCCATGTGGACGCTCCAGGTGGTGTCTTAATGACGGTGGAGGGGTAGTTAGGATAATTCCAACTGCCATAACCGTTATATGAAGGCTATATAAGGAGCCCAAATGCTTCATTGCAATACACACCAAGTTTGAGCTGAATTATAAGAGGCTCTTTGTACACTTTATGTGTACTTAGAATAGGGAGAGAGTAAGGGAGAAGGATCGGAGGAATTCCGGAGTTGTCGGTATTTTCCTCTAAATCTTTTTGTACCTTGTTGATTACTTTGATATAATTTATATTATCTTATACAAGTAATTGGGATTTATTTGTGAAGTATATTTCTTAATTAGTTCATATTTAGCGTACTAAATCATTGTTCACTATTGTTCATTAATAGATAGTGATTGCTTTGTTGAGTTATAAACACTAAATTAGTAATTGATTGCATAGACGCAGTGTCTAGGTTGTTAATTACAGTGATTGTTGTGTATCCCACAGTTCGTTAGAGGTTGGTGTAGAGGTGGTGACAGCACTCGAGATCGCCAAAATCCTCCCTGTCCGGGTGCGTAGTAGAGCGAGTTCTGATAGTAGCGAGCAAGCCAGTGCCTAAAGTATTGTGATAGGATTAAATTTAAGCTTTGTAATAGACCCTGTTCTTCACTTGAAAATCCTCTCTACCCTCTACCTAAATTAACTTGTGTACTTGGATGAACTTGTCGAAGAGTTGAACACCTTTGTTCCCTGTGAAAATTCGATACCTTGGAATACTTCCGGGTGAAGTGCTACAGCGGTATATCCGTGCGCTTGCGGATTTTATATATGACCGTAAGAAATACCAACAAGCACCACCTCCCCGGCAACCCGAAGCCGATACCGCGTCCGCCTCTTCCAGTCAGCTCTCGCCGTCGCTCCAAGCCACCTCCATCCTCGCTCCTTCCCCGCCGGCTTCACAAAGGCATTAGGAAGCCCGATGTCCACTTCCTCGGTGACGGAAACGACCAGAGCTCTTCCCTAACTGTCGACCCGTGAGTCTGTTCTCCTCACCGGTCTTCGGTTGACATTTCCCAAAGCTCCGTGTCACGCTCCTCCTCCTTGTTCTCAGGTCGTGGTGGAGCTCGTTCGTCCCTCTGCCCTCGTGAACTGCCCCGGAGCGCCATCATTGTTGTCATCTCGTGTCGGCCGCCTCCAATTCCTCGTCGTCGACCACCTCTTTTGTAGGGGTCGTCTCCTCCCCTTGGTGTGCACTCCTCTATCGTTCCCTGTCCCTTCCATCACTTCCCGCGTCGCAGCCGGTGCCTCTTGGGCAATGTTCGGTCTTTGCCCAACTTATTGGGGTTCACTGAAAATTTTGGGCTTCACCGATCATGTTGGTTTTTGACAATATTCAGTCTTCACCCAACTTGTTAGGCTTCGCCGAACATTTTGGGCTTCGTCGATCTTGTCGGCTTCACCAATGTTTGGTCTTCACCCAACTTGTTGAGCTTCACCGAACAATCCGGATGGTCTCTTACTATCTAAGTCAAAGACTCTCTTTGTCTTCTCCATGTTGGAGAAGAGGCTTTTGAAGCTTCCGTCTTCATCGATAATGTCGGCCTTTGCCAATGTTTGGTCTTCGCCCAACTTGTCGGGCTTCGACGAACATTTTGGGCTTCTCTGATCATGTCAACCTTCACCCATGTCTGTTGTTCGTCGATCATGTCGCTTTGTCCAAGTCGTAGATGCCTTTGGCCTTCGCCGATCATGACGTGCTTCGACCTTCCACACATGCTTTGGCCGTCGACACAGACTTCGGCTTTCACCCATCATGATGGGCTTTGGCCTTCGACACTGACCTTCGACATAGACTTCAGCCTTCACCCATCATGACGGGCTTTTGTCTTCGAGACTAACCTTCGACATAGACTTTGGCCTTCGCCCATCGTGGCGGGCTTCGGCCTTGGACACTGACCTTCGACATAACTTTGGCCTTTGCCCATTGTGACGGGCTTCGGCCTTCGACACTAACCTTCAACATAGACTTCAGCCTTCTCCCATCGTGACGAGTTTAGGCCTTCGCCCAACACAACTTGGCGTCCTCCCCACGGATGGCACCAGCTGTTGTGGCACAAACAACAAGTGAAATCATTAAGCCAAGCCATGTGCAGAAGGAGAGGGGACAACCCCTTTCTTGGAGTTCACTCATGTATATATGCATGTTGACATAAGGGGAAATCTCCCTTTTGCCCCTTAATTACACAATACTAGCAAGGGTATATTTGTAAATTACAAGCATAAGATACAAGCCAAGTATATTCTTTGGGCATTGTCCCTGGGGCTTAAAGCTTTTTCTTGACAACCTTGGGGAATGTATTTTCCCAAGGGCTTATAGTCTATTCCCGACACCCTTGGGGATAAGGATGCCTATGCTCCAACATATCCAAACAATTATCTCATCAGCAACTAACATGCTTTCACTTTACATGAACAACAACATTTTTTTAGAACTACTTTACTTGTTGCTTACTCGTGCAGTGCTTAATGGGTGAACGGATAATCAGCAATGTCACCAATACTCAGGGGTTGTCTGTCTAACACAAAGTAGACTTCGGATTACACATATTGACACTAGCTATATACAAATCTCATATTGTCATGATTCACATCTCTAACTTTGATAAAAACAAATGAACCATCCAATCAGAAGTGACAACAAAATACTAAAAATTAACTAGGAATCATTCATCAGCACAGTTACAAATAACATTAAATGTATACCATGCTAAGAATCACACAATCATATGTAAGGACCCCTAAGAACAAAGGGAGGAGGAGATCTAGGTGATAGATCAATGGGGAAGAAGACCATATCAAGAAACGAGTGTTTGCAAGAGGAGTAGGAGACCGGATAGAGAAAGAAACAACCACACGCCGCTTCACTAGCTCATCGCCCACCACCACCACATGCCGCCACCATAGTAGCTAGCAGCAACATGCGTGCGAGAAACCCTAACCGTAGAAGGGGAGTAGAGAGGGGAAGAGGAGGAACTCACCAGAGGAGAGAGCGTGCAGTCGCTGTTGCGTCCGAGTCATGCCGCGTCACCACCCCCGTCGTAGCACCCCTCTCGTTGCACCGCCACTACGTCACACGCCCTCGAGGGTTTGCTTCCTCGCCACCAGAGAGGCTGATTCTTTCCCAGGCTATGACAAGGGGAAACCACCGGGTTGGGTCAAGATGAAATCTCACCTAGGCTTAACCAAACTCCTATTTTCGTGTGAGACGGTATTATTTTCTTGACGGGATGATACCCGGGGTTCTAGCTCAACCCCAGGAGTTTCCAGCCCAATCCAACAAAACCCAAAGGGTGAGCTCACAGTGTACACTATATTATAGCCGGGATAACCGGTAAATACGAGCATGGAAGAAATGCTACTCTCTGCTCCACGCCACGCTACCAACAGCACGCCTCGCCGTGCCTTCGGCGTGCAACCATTGAAGAAGCAGGCGTGCAACCAAGAACCAACGTGTGCAAGTGTGCAACCAAGAACCGATCCAGCTGGACGATTCGATTCCCATATCCCTGCGTTTCGCCGTACTACCGAAATTCCGTTCACTTCCCCGTGCGCACCGGTGGAGCGGATGGACCAAAGCCAAACGCCCAACAGACAGCAACAGCGGTGGCAGGCGGACTGGAGCGGCGGATACGGCTCGGCTCGCGAGCCCCCAATGCCAAACCGCAAGACGGCTAAAAACCACCTTTACCCACTGTGGTCCGCGCCCCATGACCGGTGGGCCCCCCGCCCCCGCCGAGCTGCTACGGGCCTACTGTACAGTATGCGTCGTGTTTCGCCAGCCAAGCTGTTGGCCCCCACCTGTCAGCCAGGCCCCACCCCCACCGCCACGTGATGACGAGGGGCGGTGAGGTATTCAATGCTCATCCGCCGCCGCCGCAGCCGATTCATTGATTGCTTTGCTCCCCCCTTCTCGCTCCGATTCCCTCGCCTCACTCCCTCTCGCCGCCGCCGCCGCCGACGAGCCACGGTTGGGAGCCCAGATGCTGCTTGTAGGGTTGCAGTAGTAGGTAGGCGTGTAGAGTAGTAGAGAGGAGGAGGGGAGGATATGGGGTGCGTCTTCGGGCGCCCGTCGTCGCCCCCGGCGGCGGCGGCGCCGCCGCGGAGGAAGGGGAGGAGGAAGGAGAGGTCGTCCCCGCAGCCGGCGCCCTCCACGGGCTCTCCCGTGGCGGAGCAGTCCCCGGGGAGGGGGAGGCCGCGCCGGAGGCTGGGACGCAAGCCGGGTCCCAGGCAGGGGTGCGTCCCCGCGCCGGCTGCCGCCGAGCAGCTCGCCGCCGGGTGGCCGCCGTGGCTCGTCGCCGTCGCCGGGGAGGCCCTCCGCGGGTGGACGCCCCGCCGCGCCGACACCTTCGAGAAGCTCAACAAGGTATTATGCGGAAAACAGCCCCGAAATCCGGGAAATTCGATCCGCTACACATACACTTAGTTACTTACCATACAAGTACTGATTTTGCCGTTTCGTGGTGGTGGCCTTCCCTGTCCGGCAATTGACTCTTAGATAGGCTCGGGCACCTATAGCAACGTGTACCGCGCGAGGGACACCGTCTCCGGCCGCATAGTGGCGCTGAAGAAGGTCCGGTTCGACAACCTCGAGCCCGAGAGCGTCAAGTTCATGGCCAGGGAGATCCTGATCCTGAGGAAGCTTGACCATCCCAATGTTGTCAAGTTGGAGGGCTTGGTCACGTCGAGGATGTCATGCAGCCTGTACCTGGTGTTCGAATATATGGAACATGATCTTGCTGGTCTGGCAGCGAGCCCGGACGTCAAGTTTACTCTGCCGCAGGTGTTTAAGGATCCCTTGCTATCTTGTTTTATAGACGAATACTTGCTGGAAATATGTTAAATTTGATGATGATGTACTTCTCGCAGATTAAATGCTATGTGCAGCAGCTATTGTCAGGGCTTGAGCATTGCCACAATAATAATGTATTGCATCGGGATATCAAGGGATCAAACTTGTTGTTGGATAACAATGGGATTCTTAAGATCGCCGACTTTGGCCTGGCAACATTCTTTGACCCACGACATAAGCGACCAATGACGAGCCGCGTGGTCACGTTGTGGTACCGGCCACCTGAATTGTTATTGGGGGCGACGGACTATGGTGTTGGTGTGGATTTGTGGAGTGCCGGGTGCATTCTGGCAGAGCTCTTGCATGGGAAGCCCATCATGCCTGGGCGTACTGAGGTGAGTCATAGGACAATTTCTGACTCTTCATTATATGATATTCCTTTGGTAATACTGGGGACCATACTTGTTCTATCAATCCAATATCAAAATCTCATTTGGTACCAAAATTCAACTTGTACTATTTATATAAAAAAAACTCCATGGTGGCTGTTGTGTATTGAAAATGTTGACCTTTTATACTAGGTTTGCTCCAATGGATTTTAGTATCTATAGGTTGATTAATCTTACATTTGTTCTTTTTTTAATGTTTTGGTGATAGTGATTGATGACCACGCCGTTGTCATTTATTGAAAGGGTTGAATGATATGTTGACTTCATTGCATATGTCATGACTATTATTTTTGTATAGGGTACTGCCATCGGTGGTTAACTGATTGGCTTCAGTTGAAGCTTCCTTTCAAAGCATACATGTCTTCTGGAATTAAAATATGTTGCCCATGCAATTATTCCTGCTATTTAAAGTTCGTCAGTGTAGTACTCTCAACTGTTACATGTTGTTTTGGTCCTTTGGACCTCAATGCAGGCCCCAAAACAAATCTTTGGCACTTAATTTTTGTATTCCAATTAATTTCTTAAACATGAAAAAAATCCTTTATTATGGAAGTAGTTTTCCTAGGCAAATCTGCACGTATGATTTTTCATGTATTCAATGTAAACATTTACAAATATGTTGAAGTTTGGCTGCATGGATATCCAAAACAGCATGTGTTTGTGAACTGAGGTAGTAGATGTTTTAAGTATTGAGTCACGTAAGTAGCACTTTCTCCATTTCCAAATTTTTTTTCTTGAAAATGCAAGAGAACTTCATTTCTTTAAGAAGAGAGAAATATTTAGGAGTACAAAGAAAGGGTCAATGAACCCCTCCCACCAAGAACACGTCCCAACAAGCCTCGCACATAAGTGAGGCCCAACAATAAACCCACTGAGACTAACTCACTGCTGGGGTAAGCAGCTTACAAAGAAACTCATGGAGCTCATGGGCTCCCGCTAAATACCATACACTTCCCTTATTAGCCACAGCTTGCAGTACCACCACCATAGTAGGATTAGCACCATTGAAAACACAATTGCTTCTGTGTTTCCAAATCACCCAGGCTTCTAAAATAATCAAAGAATCCAATCCCTTCTGTAGCTCTTTGGGAACACCCTTAACAACTTTGCTCCACCAACCTGAAAAACGGTTGTAGAGGACTGAGGTGCAGCTGAAACCAAACCCAATTTCATGAAGGTTAAAGTCCATACTTGTCAGGAGAAAACACAAGACAAATATAAGCTTCCACTTTGACCAGTAAGCTCTGTTATATTGGTGGTTACATTATGTATAACAGTTTACATCTAAAATCATACTGCTATGTAAGTAATAAGTGGTTGATGTACCAATTTATATATAATTGGTGTAGATGGTTTTCATTTTCTGGAGGACATTTCAGTGAATTATTTTCCATAGGCATCATCATATATTAGTAAAATTGGAATTCCGCAAATGTAAAACATAATCATCAGTTGGGAGCTTGTTCTGGTTCTGTGAAAAGAGAAGTCCTGTATTTCAGATTGACGCTGCCACTGGCAATATAGAGTGATTAGCTGAATCTTAGTTAGCAATGATTCATAAGCTGATTGGTTCTGCTTATAGCTCATAAAACGCAAAAGCCAATTTATAAGGCCTTTCAAACATATAAATCCTACTACTATATAACTTGTCCTGCCATGAGATTTTCACTGGAAGGTACACATAGGCTTATTAAATATGTCCAGAAATTGAAATGATCGCTAAGCTAAATATTTGCGCATGGTCTATGATTAAAACTCCTATACTACCACAAATCACTCTATCCGAGCAAAACTCTGTTCTGTTTGCTAGCAATATATGCTATTAATGGGATAGACAAACCTGAATTTAATCATTTGATGTTTATTTAAGATAATATGAATATGGACCTGCTTGATGTATTGATGAGGATTATTTGGAATTCGTACATTTGTTAACTTCTTATATATGTTTTTGATCGTGACACAATGAGTAGAATTTTGTTTCTTCAGGTGATCAAACCACCATAAATTTTCTTTAGCGCCGTGCTTCTAATCTATCTGGTTGAATCCATGCATCTAGGGTGAACTCATGATGTTTATTAATTTATTGTTGTTATCTTGTGTTGCTATATATTCTTTAGTGCTTACATAAAATTGATTGCCATTTTTTAATTCTAATATTGGCAATATAAACTGATCAGGTAGAACAGTTGCACAAGATTTTCAAGCTATGTGGCTCCCCCTCAGAGGAGTATTGGAAAAAGTCCAAGCTGCCACATGCTACAATATTCAAACCTCAGCAGCCCTATAAGCGTTGTATCAGGGAAGCATTTAAAGATTTTCCTCCATCTTCCTTGCCGTTGGTTGAAACTCTGCTTGCAATTGATCCAGCTGAGCGTCAAACTGCTACATCTGCCTTGCAAAGTGAAGTATGTCCATATCTTTTCCTCCTTAGCATTGTAACAGAAAATGTTAGTGTGAAGTAACATAATTGACCTGTGATTTATGTGGTCCTTTGATATATATCACCCTCTATGTGGAATCACTTCTATACTCTTGAGAACAGAAGAAAAAATCCTGCAGTATGCTAATCTGTCATGAGCAAAAGTGTTCAAGAATCTTTTTACAACAACAATCCATCTTTGTTATTGTTTCAGTCATTCAGAGGCTTTTATAGATACTAAACTGCTGGTTTTGACAATGTGGCATCTTTAGATTAATCTAGTTCCTTTTCTCCTAATAATCTGAGCGTAGATATCCTACATGAGCAGTGCTATGACATAAAATGCAAGGAGCAACACCAATAAGATGATGTTTTGCACATGCAAATACCAAGAAATGGCTGGTATTCGGATGTGTAGTGTACTGCAACTATAAATGGAAAAAATCTGTTATGTTTTTAAATCTTTAGATTTGGTTTGTACTAAGGACCTCATCTTTATGAAGGTCCAAACGGCTACTTTGACTTCCAGTATAGGTTCCAAAAGGTTTTCTGTTTTAAAATTGTCGATTTAATATCTGCATTTCATGCACATGTGATATCTGGAGATCTAGGCCCACTTATTAGCACCATTGCATTTTTCTAGACACCTGATTTTAATGGGTTACATTATGTGTTCTGCTTCAATATTTATTGCTGCTCTTGGTACACCTCTCCCTAATGTTCAGTATGTAGGAAATCTCTTATTTATTTAATTAATAATATAGCTCTATCCTTGGTATACAGTCCCATATGTCTTTCAGTAATTTTGTATTTTGACAAGAGCTATCAGGCTATCACTATGTAGTAAGGTTTTATGCTGTGAGTATTGCAGTTCTTTGCAACTGAGCCTTATGCGTGTGATCCATCAAGCTTGCCGACATATCCACCAAGTAAGGAGATGGATGCTAAGATGAGAGATGAGGAAGCTAGAAGGTCTGTTGGGCTTACACGTTGCATGTTGTGATCCTTCTACTTCTGTTTTGCATTGATTATCAACGTGGGCCATTTAGACTTATCAACGTGGGCCATTTAGACTAAGTAATGAATGGTTCACTGTGCATTTGAACTCCACTTTAGTTTTTACATCATTTTCTCTCTAAACTAAGTAATGAATCGTTCTGTAGTTCTTTTATAAAAAAGGAAGGATCACTTTTAAGTCACAGTATTTTAAAGGCAAACTAATACCATATTAATATTCTCTACTGCCATTCTTTATTTGGGGCTATGTTCAGGGACGGTAATCTTCTTTTGCTAAGAATGCTAGCTAGAAAGTTTGGAATTCTTTTTCGCTACATCCATTGGCATATGTCCAACTGTCCATCCATTCTACCTCATGTGCACATTGTAGCTGATTTTCTTTCACTTTTCTAAGGTCCACTTAGGATGGCCAAAGCCCAACCCATCCAAATGAGCCCAAACTGTCTTTCACTCATCTGTCTAATTGTTTCTACTGTATCATACATGGTGTCACATGCCTTTGCTGTATATTCTTATTCCAGGCTACGAGCTGCTGCAAAGGCCAAAGGAGAGGGGGTAAAAAGGACTCGAACGCGGGATCGATCTCAAAGGGCAGGACCAGCTCCAGAGGCTAATGCAGAGCTTCAAGCAAACCTAGATGTAAGCCAGCTATTTATGTTTGAAGATTTCCTGTTTAATTATCTGCCTTATCCACTGTAGATTTGTTACACCTACACCAATTGGGTTGGCTATGAGTGATATTTAGTACTAACGATATATCCCAAACCATTTGTCTTTCTTTGGGAAGAAATATAAGTCCAATTAAAACAATCATTATTTTTCTGATGGTAATGTGCTAACGTGGTATCATGTGATACATCTAATAGTGTCAAGTTAGTTTCTGCAAAAACAAGATTACCCACTGGTCAGATTTTTGAATTTGGAGCCTTGGTTTGGTTCAGCTGGCGTACTAAGCTCCCAAACCCCTATTGTTAAATTCAATTTATCAGCCTTCGAAAATTACATATAATTTATACTGCTTTTAATTTGAAAATTATATAAAAAGAACTAGAAAACCTGGTTGACTTGTGGAAAGCTTGTTCCCCTCTGATTTTTGGGCCAGGATTGTAGCACCTCTTACCTCAATAGAATCAGTCACAATCCATAACCCTCATCAATTTCAAGTATATTTACTAAAATCCTTTGTATACAAAAATTCTTACAGAATATTTCTATGGGTGTGGAAATAAAAGGATACTTCACTGTAGAACTATTAATTTGCGTCCATGGAATTGGTAGGGATTGCAGAAGATAATGCAGTAGAAGTAAATTAGCGCTGTTCTCTCTGATCTCACTTCACTATATTTAAACCATTCAAGACAAACATGTACGTTGAACTTTTCAAATTCTCATTAACAGCAGAGGCGACGCATGATAACCCATGCCAATGCCAAGAGCAAAAGTGAGAAGTTTCCCCCACCTCATCAGGATGGAGCTATGGGTAACCCATTGGGATCCAGTCGTCATATGGAGCCTATGTATGAGCACCAGGATGCTTCCTTCAGCACAGTAGTCCCCATCCAGAAGGGGTCCTCACAAACATGGTCTGGACCATTGGTTGATCCAGCAGCTCTAGGGCAATCAAGGCGGAAGAAGCAAACTGCCCTTGATGCAAAGGCTGCAGCTTATTCAAAGCAGCTCCAGAAGGACAAGGGCGGGACAAGAGCACGATAAGAGGAACTCAATACAGTGTTTCTTTTACATGTTTTTCATCGAGTTTAAGTGGAAGTTTTTAGAATGGTCAGTCTGTAGATGAATTATTTCCTTCTGTTTTGTTCCTTTCGTGTGGAAAGAAAGCACTAGTGCTTCAGTAGGAAGAAATTCATCCAGCTTATGTATATGTGGTAGTGTTTTCTGTTCATCTCAGGTGCTTCTGAACAAATTGGTGTCCGGAACCAAAGGTATTTAAGCTCAACGTGACAATTCGGTTGCCCTTGTGTATATATGGAGTATTCTTTCTTCTGGAAATAAACGGATGGTGCATGCATCTCAGTGGAATTACTGTCCGTCTTTTTGGTCCATCGGACTGGTTCTGCATGTTGCGTGATATTGCTTATTTGAATGTCGCGGGTTAGATATGATTTGGGAGCTGCGATTAGTTACCGTTGTTATTGATATATACTAGAAAGGCAAGATTTAAATGGATTTGGTGAATTAAAAAAATTACTTCAATGAGAGTACTTTTTTTTACAAACAAGACATATACCAATGAATTACGTATTGTGTACTTACGTATTTAGCATAGCAGGTTAAGTGGGTTGTTTATTGATATGTGTATCTATATTTTGTATTATTAGAAATAAAATGATTGTATTTGTTTATATTGTGAGTGTGTGTGCGTTGTAAGCATATTTCTTTGTACTGTGTTTTTAAGAAAAAAAAAGGATCATTTAGTAGTATTTTATTTTCGTATATTTATATTTTGAAGTGTACTACGCAAAATAATTTAATGGAAAACAATATGGAATTAAGTTGTATTTTTTAATTTTTAGGTTGCAAGTATTAATATAAGTGAAACAGTTAAGATTTAAGTTTGCCTGTGGGTCGAAGGTGAGGTAAGCTAGCACATGGGTTGCGGGGACTGGGTCTGTTTGGCTTGGGATCAATATGTCTATCTTTTATGTTGCGATTTTTTTCGAATGTATATTTCTTAGATAGAAAAGTATTAGAGGTCAGGTCTTTTATGGAATGAAGTAATTAGTTTGTCTGCATGATCAGAGAGAAGAAGTACACGTATGGATGCATGTATGTGGGGAAAAACTCTTATGCCGCTTTATTAGGTTAAGAATAACAGTTTTGTGAGCAGATTAATTAGGAATACAACTAAATCATATGAGTTAGTATTTTAATATAGTGGAAGTTAGTATTTTAATATAGTGGGAGTATTGTGAAGTACGATACGGGTGCACATAGTTAGCATGTGATAAATGACGTCGTATGTAAAATGGTCGCAGGTGTCTTTAGTAGTAGTAAATCACAATTGCATGGTTTTCTAGACTCCGGTGCTACTAGTACGTTACTGTGTTTTGTAGATAGGAGTAGACTATTAGTGCATTATTGTGTTTTGTACTATCACCATAAAAATCTAATCTAAAAAGTGGTGAGATAAAATATAATACGATAAATCTGGATAGATTTTTATCTAGATTTATTATACAATATTTTTTGTCTCGTATCATTTTAGATTGATTTTTTATATTTTTGTCTCGTATAATTTTAGATTATATTTTTTAATAGGTGGAGTAGGTAGGAGTAGACTGTTAATAAATTGGATGGAACATGAAATAAGTACGGTCATAAAGTTAGTTCGTGCGGTCTACTCGATAACTTGCATGCAGGGGCTTGCGTATCATTATAGATGGTCAAATGGGCCGCCTGGCATGGCTCGGCCCAAGCACGGTCGTGCCTGGGCCGAGGTCAGTCGGGTCGGCACGGCACGATCTAGACTTCGTGCCGTGCCGTGCCAGCCCACGGGTTGCGCACACGGTCCAGGTACGGCCCAGTAAGACTCGGGACGTGTCGGGCCGGTCCGGTCTGAAGGCACGATAGCCTATCGTGCTTCTCCACATAATAAGTCTATTTTTCCTCCCTAAACTCTGTGGGCTGTGTCCATATGGCTGGAAATAAGTCTATTTTGTATTCCTTTTGTCTTTGGGCCTTGCTAATTAAGTCTATTTTACGTCCCTCTACTATTTATTTTTGATCGTGCCGTGCCGGGCCGGCCCACCGTGCCTAGGGAGCGACCCAAGCACGGCCCGGTTGTCGGGTCGGGCCGGCAAGAGCACGACCCTAGTCGGGCTGTGCCGTGCTTGGGTCGGGTCAAATTAGCGTGCCTTGGGCCGGGCTACGGGCCTCGGGCCATATGGCCATCTAGACGTATCATCCTTCCCTGCTAGTTCGGACTGCATGGATGCCATGTGCATCGTTAGTTGGACAAAAGCTAGCCACGCGCCCTAGTAGCATTGAAATGCTTATTTGCTACGAGCTGTATATATAGAGGCACTTGGTTGGACAAGTGTGTGGTATCCTTTTTCTGCTTTGCTTGCCCTTTTCACTTCCTTTGCTTGCGAAGCACTGGAGGAGGAGATGACGCACTCAGGGTAGCAGCGATCTAGTGTCCGGTTGGTTTCCGACCTGCTTTTTCTTCTTCCAATTTCCGATGGGTGTGTTTGCTCTTTTTTTTTTTTTTGGATACGAAGGAATAGGTAAGTATGTGTATTTCTACTTCCTCTGACAACATCATTCTTTTGTTTCTGAAGGTGTTCCAGCCGTGGTTCGGTTGTGCTGCAAGAGTATGGCTGCTGAAGGTTGCTCTCGCGGCCGAAAGGAGAAGACTCGAAGGAGGAAGAAGACGTACGATTCATAGCGACAACAGGTCAACACCCCTGATGTCGGCAAACAGTAACTGGATAGAGATGATAGCGGCAGGGTGAATGTGTTGGGCCTTAGTTTACGGTGGAAGGCCTACAGAGTTAATAAATTACAAATACATCCTTAGAAACGATTTTGCTCTTCTTCATCATGTATTAACGGAAACTGAAAGGGGCATACAGGAAAACCACAAAGATACATCCCTCGCGATAAGGACTGTCATATTATATAGAAACAAACAGGCCAGCAAAAGGAAAGTCGCATGCACACACGCGTCGCAAATTTGTGAGGGAACCGGGAATCGGCCGCAGCAGAAACTAGCACGAACGTAGATCACACGCCATGCACAGTCCGATTTAACCGGACAACCTCGTAACGGCGGTAGCAAGATCAAAATCGAGAAGCCGAAATAAGCCTACGCATACGTGTAAATCGGTGAGAGAGCGAAAAAAAATTCTAAAACGCTTAAAAAACAGAGCGGGTTCAACTCTTATTATCTGATTATTGACGTCACTAGTCATCTTCATTTTCCTTCCCTGGATTTTCGCACTCTTCATTTGGCCCATCAATTCCAATACTATTTCTTTTAAAAGGTTGCGTTTTAAATAATTTAAGACAGAACACTCCGATAACTCATGTGAAACCTTTTGCCACGCTATTGACGTGGCAAAATAGCAATGTTTCTTCAAGTTGACAATTTTGTTTCGCCCGTTTGGACGATACCATGTGTACAAGCTGGATAATTTGATTTTGTGTCAAACCATCAGGTGAACGAATTGTCTAACTAAAACATGTGTTAAGACAGTCCGGCTGTGTGTTGAACTATCCGGTGTTTGGTTAGACGAGAGTTGAGCGATGTGTTTGGTCTACTTCAAATCTTCCTTGGGACGGACATTCCGATCACAAATGGATAGTGTGGTGGGCTGAAAAGCCCGCCCCTTTATGGACATGTTTGGAGATCACAAATGCCTGATACATCTCCCTATTTCCTATGATCCACCGGTCACAGCGCTTCATCCTTCCCAAAATATAGAACACATATTACTTCATCCTTCCCAAACATGGTACCAAATAAAACACATTCTACTACTATACAAATCTAGATTAAAAAAATGTCCTATATTATAAAAAAGAGGGACTAATATATTTTCATGTGCCAAAAAAGAAAAATACTGGTATATTTTATACGATACTCGGTTTAAGAGCAGACTTTTGGCCAATGTAACATAAGCTTAGGGATTTAACGAAGTAGCTTCGATGAGTTTACCTCTACCGAAGTTGGATAATCGATAGTACATCTGATTTCTAATGCATAGGCTAGCCAGAGCGGTCATGAAATTACCGCAGAGAACATATAGTACTATATACCACTACACTATCATACTAAGTTGGGACTCAGCGATGAGTTTGAGTCAAGTGCGCCTAGAGGCTTTAAACATCACATAGCGCGCACATTTCTAAAAGCTCTCCCAGACTTCCGACAAGCTTGAAAGGGAGCAGCAGGCAACCGCCCGATCAACCTCGCTTACGCCTTCCCTGTAAAATATTAGTACAGCTGATTAGCATTGCAGTCCCGAGTACGGAGTACCATGTAAAATTCGTGCAAAACGTGCATGACTTGTTATTTGACGACGCCATACTAGATGATAGCTTAGCTTACCGAGCCCACGTAGTCATCCATAAGGGACTGGCGTCGCCTCTTGAAAGAATTCGATGGCGTAGTTTCACCTTCTGAAACCCTTAACGCGGATCGCTTTGTCGGTGTCATGTTCTGCAACAGAAGATGCATTAGGAGATTAGCAAGATAGATTGATACAACTGTATGCTACTCATATCATAAGGATAGCATAATATCACCCTATAAAAGCCCTATATCCATTTGCAGGAAATTAGGGGCTGTCTGGCTGGTGATGACTTGGTGCCACAAGTCACCACACGAGGTGGCCCTTTTTCAACTATATGTATTGGACTAGCGTTTTGTCCTTTGCCAAACTTGTGGCGTGCCATGCTTTCTTAGCACCACAATGTCACATTGTTTTGCTAAATGTTGCCATACTTGTGGTCAATTTGTTTAATGGCCACAGGTTGTATATGCCACACTTCAGGCATAACATTGTGGAAAAGCATGGCAACCACCAAAGCACATTGTCATAACTCTTAAGAAATACAAAATAGTACACAAAGTAATGCATGAAGCCTCAAACAATTAAACAAAGATCTTGGAGGGTGTAATGAACAGAGGTACCTTAGCCATCCTTTTGTCCTTCCTTGCCTGCCTTTCTTGCTCATCATATTCCTGATTCTCTTTCTCAACTAGACGGATAAGGGTATCACATCTCCTAGCCAACTCCTGGGTGGTTCTGGACTTGACAAACCAATCAAATCGGAACAAAGGCGACATGCGAAAGGCAGCTTTCAGTTCATCCCAGTTTCCATAACCAAGCTTATGCACCATGCAAAGCTGAAATGTGAGAACTAATTAGACATGTCATGTATTTGAAAACAAATTTGTGCGGAAAGTGAGATGGTATGATAGAGCATACCATAAAACGGTCGCATTCCTCATTATAGAACTTCCCTTTGTTCTGTCCATACTGAATTTTCAACTCTAACCATGGATTCTTATAGCGGTCTAACTTCTTCCCGATGGCTCTCATAATTTCATCCTTCCGCGATATCCTGGCCTCTCCCCTTTCAATGTTCTTGATAATTCTATCATAATCTGATTGGACATGGTCAATAAAAATGATCAGCCAATAATCTTCAGTTCTCAAGTCACCATTCACCACATAAGAAATTAACTGTTTAGTGAAGATTTATGTACATGTATACTCAATTGAAATACTTGCTTACCACTCAGTTCCTTGTATCTCTCCTTGAAAACTTTAGCATATCGTTGAACTTCCTCTTCTGTCTTCCCCTCCATTTCAGCAGCAATACTCCTAATATCATTTCGACCATACTTCTCACATGCACGAATGAATGTGTTGAAGTCTCTCCTCGTCCATGTTGCAAAACCCTATGATTTTGCAAACCGAATACAAAATCAGAGTTAAAAGACGTATGCACAAAAGAGGCAGTTAAGGAAATCCAGAGCAATGCATTGCCACCTAACCTCTTCTAACAACTGCTCTTTCTCTTCCTGCTCCTCCGCAGTCAAAGGTTCCAGCTGATCTGAGTATTGCATAAGTATTATATACATTAGCATGATTGAGCTGGACGATGTTATGTATAATTGTAACACTTGGAAAGCAAGAATCGGCAGTACCTTCATCTTCACCATCAATGGTATCTTTCTTCTGGTTTGCTTGCTGGAATAAATTCTCAAGTTAGCATTGGGATTATCAATAATAATTGGCAAAGAATTAACTGAATATGGGAACAATGCTATTTAATCAGACTGGCATATCAGGCACAACATGGAGTCCAAGAGCTAGTTTCTCAACATCTAGCAAAACATACAAAAGCATTTAGCTAGGAAATTACCATAAGGTACCGGACTTCCTTTTCATACAATTCATTGAGCCTTTGGTTGTTGAAGAACTGGAAATCATGCCTGACAAACAAAAGCAAGATGAGCTGACAGTAGTTCTAAAGAGAGCAAACAAGGAAATCATGATATTTTTTTTCACAAAATGAAAGAGGCAAGAGAAAACTTACAGGTGCGGCATTCTTGGAATTCGTGGTTCCCTAGGTTTGGCTGGTGCACCTTGGCGAAGTGCTTGCTTAAAGTATTCAGACTCAGAGTAGCTAGAGTGACAAACCAAATTATATCAGTGTGAGCACCAGACGTGTGCATGCCACACACACACACACAGAGAGAGAGACTTACTTTCTCTTCCTTTCTCTTCTAGGTGGCTCTATCCAGTTATCGCTGACCAGCTTCTTGAAATCAAGCTTGTTTTCCTCCTTCAAGAAATCAATAATGTAAATGGAATTAAGTAAACTTCCCAAACTGACAACAGCGAAATTAAGTAAGAGATTGTTACCTTATCATCATCAAAATCATACAATTCCGCAGCTGCATAAAAAGATTAAGTTAGACCTGAGTGATAGAAAGAAAGAGACTGCAGGAGAAGGGTACATACTGTCATCCATTTTAAATTTAATAGCATCCTCTGTGAACTTTTTCATTTTCGCATCAAGCTCAGCTGTTGTTTCCTCTCCTTTAGCTATAATACGGTCAATATCCTCATCTGTAATTGTGCTGTCCTTGGAACTGAACACCATTTCAGCACCAAATCTCACCATTTGTAACAGATCATCCTTATTGACAGCTGAAAGAAAAACAAGGTAAATCCATATCTTACTACTGCACGAATGCCTTCTTAAACATAAAATACAAGCAATAAAAACATACTCTTCTGCTCTGCCAGTCGGCCTTGTTGGATGACCAAAGCATCCAATGCAAGCTTCTTGTATGCCCTCTCAATCACTTTCTCCTCGATGGTATACTGAAATTTAGTTTTCATCATCCTATCTTAGATATCAGTACGAAAGATTGTTACGCAATATCCTAAAGAAAAGATGACAAACCTCAGTGCAAAATCGGAAAACTTGAACTTCTTTCTTTTGACCTATCCTATGTGCACGATCTTGAGCTTGCAGATCAGCTTGTGGATTCCTGAAGTCATCAACACATTAACACTAAATATTCAAGATTCAACATACATACTCATGGGTTCAGACGAAAATAATTGGCACATAACAGCATACCAATCACTATCATAAAGAACCACAACGTCAGCAGTAGCAAGGTTTATGCCAAGGCCACCAGCCCTGGTTGAAAGCAAAAAAACAAACTTTTCACTGTCTGGTTTGTTGAAAGCTTCAATGGATGCATCACGATCTTCTCCACCAGTATTTCCATCTATCCGGCAATACTGATAACCTCTGTACATAAGATAATCTTCCAATATATCCAAAAGCCTGGTCATCTGTAGAATGAACATAAATGTCAAAGTCAAACAAGATTTGAAGAAACCAAATTATGTGTGACGTTAACATGCTTAGGAACCCTAGTGAACTCAGATCATATCCACAAACATGAATTACGTACGAGTAGTAATCCTACACAGATAAGTATCATAAAATACAATGCACGTAGCATAAAAGCCATTTGAATCTGCATGAGGATGGAATATAATCACCTGTGAGAAAATGAGCACCCTAGAATCACGGTCCTTCAGTTTGGGCAGCAATTTATCTAACAGAACCATTTTTCCTACAGATATTGTCAGGAGGAAAGGTTAAATATTGAACTGTACCTTGGCAACAGTACAATGGAAATTGTGACATGAACATACCTGCATTCTCAACTAGATGTTCACCAGTTGTGTAAGGTGGACCAGGTTCTGCACCTTGGAATAAATATGGATGGTTGCAGCACTTGCGCAACTGCATGGCTATGTTAAGCAATCTTTTTCGTTCACCACCAGCATTAATAACCTCCAAATCTTTCTGAAGCAGAGCACGATAGTACTGCTTTTGCATCTGAGACATTCCAACCTTAAGGATAGTTTCCTTTTTGGGGGGTAAACCCTTTTCAACATCAGATTTAAGCCTCCGAAGAAGAAATGGGCGAAGAACCTTCATAGAAGAATCCACATTAATGAACTATGCAGGTAGTCCCAAATTAGCAAATAAAATGAGCCATTGAGCATGGGAGTTATATTACTCACCTTATGAAGCTGTTGAACAACCTCCTGCTGATCATTCTCACCAGAAATTTGAAACCATTCATCAAATGTCTCAGCAGAGCTAAATATTTCAGGCAACAAGAAATTGAGGAGAGACCAAAGCTCATGGAGATTATTCTGCAAATATCAATCATAGCATCAATGAGTTATCAGAATAAAAGCAAAAAAACATGCTTAGGAATGTAAAGCAACATAATTACTGACCATGGCTACAGTCCAAAATTATGAGGACAGCCAGGGGAAACCTACCTGGAGTGGTGTGCCCGTGATAAGGAGACGATAATTAGTATTATAAATCCTCATTGTCTTGGACAGAAGAGAATTCTCATTTTTTATGCGATGTGCTTCATCAATAATAATGTAACGCCAGCTGAAACGCTTCAGTGTAGTTTTTTCTTTGATTGCCATTTCAAAACTAGTGACACACACATCAAATTTTCCTGGCTGCAATAGGTTCTCCCTTATATGGTTCTGACCAAACAGAATGCAAATTGTTCAGTACAAAATCGGAAGTTGTTCATAAGAATGGTTGGAGAGCAGAGGCTAAGTAAACAAACCCTCTCTTCTGGATTCCCTAAGAATTTCACAGCACGTAGAATAGGGCAAAACCGTTGAATTTCCTTTATCCAGTTGCCAAGAGTAGACTTTGGTGCAACAACCATGTGTGGACCAGTTATTCCCCTGAATTCATGCAGATAGCCCAGCAGCGAAATAGTTTGAAGAGTTTTCCCGAGACCCTGAATAATGATTTTATAAGTATAAGCACAGTATCATTCAATAATATATTGGGGGCATTTTATTGACTTTGGCTTATCACGAGGGGTACTTAACATACCATTTCATCAGCCAATATACCATTAATACCATTCTCGTACAACCGTATGAGCCAATTAAGCCCAGCTAGTTGGTAGTCTCGCATCTTCCCCTTTATACCTGCAGAGCATAAAAAAATATATTACATTTAACAATTTATTATTCAACTTATGACTGGCTAGTATTGTTGCGAACAGTCTGTTCTATTTTCTTGAAGGGAATGGAGGTCAGCCTAGCTAGCAAGAAACAAAACAATAACCCCATCCACTAAGGGATAGCAGACATCAAGGTAAAAATAACAGAAAAAAGACACTGTAGATTGATGATAAGAGGAAAAAAAATCAAAACTTGCTCAGTCTAAGGTTATGTTCAGAAAACACAGTTGTTAGCAATTAACATTGGGAGAACAACTAATACTAATACTAGTCGTATGGCAATTGCTGCCATCCTTATGGGTAGAATACAACTAATACTAATGTAATAATAAAAACACCCACATGTAGCACAAAAGATTGTCATCACATCATCTTATATTAATAGAATGGTGGCAGCATACTCTTATGATACAGTTAGAAATAACTGTCAAGGGAAAGGGGCTCACATGATGGCTGTGAAAGCAAGCGTGTTCCCCCTGAACCAGCAAGGGCATCTTCCTCTTCTTTAAGGTATTCTTCATCTTCCTCCTCTTCTGTCATCTTTGAGGCATGGCGTCCCCTACAGTTTACCAATGTTAGACACGATCAAATCATGGAACATCAAACAAGACGCACAAGATTCCTAAAATCAATTACATATTATGACCCTGCACATAAATAGTAGGTGATGTCCCAAATGCCAATAAGAACTATTACTATGCAAGGTTAATTGTATGGATAAACAAATGTATTGAGAATTTCCTTAATCCAACAAATTGAAGTAATAATAATATCATTAAAATAAAACATTATGTGCATACTTAAAATCATTAATTCACAATTTTGTAATACTAACCAGATGAAGAGACCAACAATTACTGATATATACAAACATATCAAACAGAAATGTTTACCATGTGTGTTTGAAACACACCAGTCCTTCAGTATGGAATTAATTTAACATATTCCAGCATCAAAGTACGCATTCTAAATTATATCCCAGTTCCAGCAGCACGACGAACAACAGCAAAGATCTATGCAATTTCCAGGATGGTTGGACACACAAAAAAAGTACTATCTATACAAACAAAACCAGTTTTACCTTCCACGCGGTTTCTTCTCTTTTGATTGGTTCCCTTTAGCAAAATGCGCAAATATTTCAGTTTGCTGCAGTAAGTACTTCAATCGTCCTTTCCCTTTATTGTTCTGTTACAAAAATATTAATCAGGACAAAAGGCAACATACACAAAGGTATTCGAAGCAGGTGGAAATAAATTATGTGCACATGATATGGCATAGCATGTGCTGAAAGGCATTTGTATTGATGGATTCTTATAGGAGCATACCATGTCAGCATCAACTGCAGCATTCTGTGTATCCAATATTTCTTGTATTTTCTGCTTCTTCAATTTCTGCATTTCCTTGAGCCTGGCTTTCTCACGCTTCCCTACTACTGCACCTCCTGCATGGTCTTCAGCCTGCAATGGAAAAGTTAGACAGTACTCGACAATTGAGAAACTAAACCATACTTATTGTTACTAATAATTTTGCATAGAAATACACAGAACACTACTAAAATGACAGCTACATTGCAGCACATAATGCAAGGAACACTACCACTGTTACACCCACAAAAAACAGTAACACAAAACCAAAATTCACTGACAACAAAATAGAGGCAAAGCTAGGGAAAGAAAATGCAGACATAGGGAATGGCCCCCAAACTCGCACAATTTACAAAAGCAGCTCTCAATATATTACCAAAAGATTATGAATCTAATGGGCACCACCCAAATCCCGGTCCGACCACCCAAACCCTAGCCCCTCAGCTCACCTCATCTCCGTCGTCGTCCTCCCCCGCGACGGCCTCGTCGTCCTCGGTGGACTGCGACTCCTCATCGCCCTCCTCAGGGGCGGCGGCGGCGGCACCGCCGTCCTCCTCTTCCTCGTCGGCGCCGGCACCGGTGGTGACGGCTTCGATCTCCTCCTCATCCACCTCCTCCTCTTCCCCACCAGCCGCCTCGCCGGCCGCCGCCGCCGCAGGCGCCTCCTCCTCCTCCTCATCCTCCTCCCCGCCAGATCCGGACCCGGCGCCGTCCGACTGCTCTTCCTCCTCCTCGCCGGAGGACGAGACCTCCTCCTCCTCGTCGTACTTCACCGGCTTCGCCATTGGGGCGGCGGTGGCGGGCTAGGGTTTCGTAGATTCGATTCGAGCGCGGAATGTGCCTAGAGGGGCGGTGGGGGATTCGAAGGACCGAGCGATTTGGGGGAAAAGGGTGGAGAGAGCAGCTAATTTATACGAGTGGCCTTGTATGCGCAATTTTTTGGCAGATTGTATTTTGCCCCCTTTTCTATTGAAGTATTGCATATTTCTCTTTACATTTGTTCTAAAATTTGGAGTTTTTTTCCAGGACATGATGAAATTTATTTGGAAATTAAATGAAAACTACGTAAATTTCTGAAAAAACAGCTACTTATTTCATTCTAAATAATTCTAGTAGTGCAAATAAACTCAATCGCTAGTGGAATTCAACATATTTAAACCTCGTTGCTACCATTGAGTCATAAATTGAAAATAACTAATAGAGAAGGAGATTATTTTCAAATGGCAAAACTTTTGCCTTCCTTAAAAAAATGAAAACAACTCTGTAAATTAGTAGATAAAATATCAGAAATTTCAATTTAGCAAAAATATATATATACATTATTGATACCATTTTTCCAAAATATTTGGGCTTGGCTAAATAATCCTCGAGGACATAGTAGTAAAATATATATATGTTATGTCTCCAGAAAATACTACCAGCGGCACAAGTGGAAGTGCCTTCAAGGCCGATCGGAGGCTATGGAACGAAATACTGACACGTCAGGGATGCATGTGGAAAAATGCAGCACGAAATGAAATTCTCGGGAGCACGAGCGCGAGGGATTCACCCATGGACGTGGTCCATGGCGAGCCGTTCCTCAGTGGGTCCCAGCGTCAGTGTGAAGGTTCGGGTGGCTTACCGAAGACCACGCGTAGGAAGCGGATTTTGCAGCGGGAAGTGGGCGGGGCTCCGTTCCCGCCAACGAGGCGGGGGGATGGGTTTGAGGCCTCCCGCCCGCCGACTCTAGGTTTGGATCCGTCCGGACCGGACGAAGGCGGTTGCGTTCGACCAGGTTCTGCAACCGGTGCGACCGACGATTGCTAGTGGTAGCTAACGATGGAAAACGGTTCGGAAACGGATGAAAAATGGAGACCATGTTTACCATTTTCGTTTTCATATTTTTTAAAATCGGAATCAGAATTGAAAACCCCGGATACGAAAATGAAATCGAACATTACCAAATACGAAAACGGAGCGAATACGGTAACGGATATTTATCAGAATATAAAAAACCTTTAAACTAAACTTCTCAAATTAGCTAAATATTTTTTAGAAAAACAATAAATCAATATTTTTATATTTTATCAATTAATAATAATACAACTAGTTATACACGTTATTCTTCGAGAAAAATAACTTTATTTATCTATACATGGGCTAATAAAAATTAAAAAATAGTTGTTAGGTAAATAATATCTAAAGTAATGGGCTAAATAATATCTCTATTTAATTAAGCACCTCAATATATAGTATAAATCCAAACATTTAGAGCAGAGAAAGTTGAAGTTAATCAGTTGTATATGAGAAATTTTCCGTTTCCGATTCTGAGAAAAAAACTGAATTCGTTTCTGGAAAGTTTCCGAATTCGTTTCCAGAAAGTTTCCGACAGAATCCAGTTTCGATGGATAATAGCTTTATCATATTTGTTTCCGTTTCCGCGAAAAAAAATTCTGAATTCATTTCTGTTTCCGAAAAAATTCCGACCGACGCTTTCCGTTTCCGAAAATACATTTGGAATCTGGAAACTTTCCGAACCGTCCCATCCGTTTTCATCCCTAGTGGTAGCTGGGACTATCCTGTCTTGTTGTTAAGTCATACTGGGCCAGGCTTTTGGTATTGGTAGCCCGGTCCTGGACAAACCATTTTTTTTCTTCTTTTGGCAAAATTTGTTTAAAACCATCTAAATTCACGTTTTTTCGTTGATAGCATCAAAAGTTACCGACTCACTTTAATAATACGTAAAATTCCCTTTGTTCCTGTTTTGTAAACGAATAGGTTCTGCCGTATAAAATTTTTTACACCCTGTTTTGTAAATGTACGTAGTCTTCTCAACTGTTCACCAAGGATGATGATTCTTGATGTAAAGTTATCAATTTCCTTTCTTTCTTGTGTTTATCTTAATAAAAAAATGATGAACAGGTATTGAGGTAGGCCAAGAGGCACCCAATTGCATCTCTACCATCCATTCATCAAGGAGACAGATATTTTTGTTGCTTGGTGGGAAAAAGATGGGCGACCGTTAAATTTGGAGAGCTGTCGCCGCGTTGAATGCAATCAGGGAGCAAGATTTGGACAAGATGTCATCATCATCATCGGATTGGAGCTCCAAGAAGGTGTGCGTCATCGGCGCCGGGATGGCGGGGCTGGTGGCGGCGCGCGAGCTGCGGCGAGAGGGCCTCGACGTGACGGTGCTCGAGCAGAGCGCCGGCGTCGGCGGGCAGTGGCTGTACGACGCGGCGACCGACGGCGGCGACCCGCTCGGCATGGCCGGCGTACACAGCAGCTTATACGCCTCGCTCCGTCTCAACAGCCCGAGGGAGGTCGTCAGCTTCTCCGATTTCCCGTTCCACCCCATCGGCGGCGGCGACGTGCGGCGGTACCCCGTCCACGGCGAGCTCCTGAGGTTCATCAGGGAGTTCTGCGACGTGTTCGGCCTTATGGACGCCATCAGGCTCGACACGACGGTCGTGCGCGTCGCCGTGGCGCCGCCGCGGCGCGACGGTTCGTTGCGGTGGACGGTGAGGAGCAAGCACAACGGTGATGCGGAGACGGAGGAGGTGTTCGACGCCGTCGTCGTGGCCACCGGGCATTACTCCCAGCCAAGGCTTCCAAGCATCGACGGCATGGATAAGTGGAGGAGGAGGCAGCTGCATAGCCACTCGTACCGCGTCCCGGACTCCTTCGCCGGCGAGGTCGTCGTCATCGTTGGGTGCAACGTGAGCGGTAAGGAAGTCGCCCTGGAGCTCCGCCGCGTCGCCAAGGAGGTGCATCTGAGCGCCAAGTCGACGACGGAGGCCTTGACGCCGTCGATGTCCAAGATGCTCGCCAGGTACGACAATCTTCACCTGCGACCACTGGTCGAACACCTGTGCGAGGACGGCCGGGTGGTGTTCGACGACGGCTCGTTCGTCATCGCCGACGCCGTCATCTACTGCACCGGGTACAACTACTCGTTCCCGTTCCTGGAGACGGAGGGGAAGGTCACCGTCGACGACAACCGCGTCGGGCCGCTGTACGAGCACGTGTTCCCGCCGTCGCTCGCGCCGTCGCTCTCCTTCGTGGGCATCCCGGCCAAGTTGATCCTGCCGCGGTTCGCCGAGGTGCAGTCGAGGTGGGTGGCGCAGGTGCTGTCCGGGCGGAGGACGCTGCCGTCGCCGGAGGAAATGCTGCGCGCCGTCGAGGAGTACAACCGCGCCAAGGAGGCCGCCGGCTTGCCGAAGTGGCAGACGCACCACCTGTTCTTGGACCTGGAGTACTGCGACGAGTACGGCGAGCGCCACTGCGGCTTCCCGCGGATGGAGCAGTGGAAGAAGGAGCTCATTTGGTCGTCCATCTCCGACATGCGCGACGACATCGAGACCTACCGCGACGACTACCACGACAGCGACGTCATCCGCGACGGCCGGCGCCTGCACGGCTGGCCTCCCTCTCCTCCCCTCGCGCCGCGGCCGCAGGAGAAGGACGATGATGATGACAGAAGAAGAAAAGCATTTAGCCCCAGTAAATTTAGCTTAAGATAAACAAACGAAATGAACTCCTTATCTTGTTCAGTAGGCCTGTCTGATTTTTCATTGGGCTACAAACCAAACTCCTTATTTTGTTCACTTTATCCAATCTATCTATCTATCTATCCATCTCAAGCCGGTAGTTTTGCCGGCTTATCATTGTATCACTTGGCACCCTTAAAATTTAAGATAAATCTAGTCATTGCTGATGGTAAAAATAAAAAAATAAAAAAACACTTGTGCTGCACCAGAAACAAAGAGAAAAAAAATGAGAAGGGAGTAATCAAGAACTTTCTCAAACATGAACTAAAATAGAAATATCTAGATCCTTCTAAAGTATGAACAACTATTTTCCTTTTTATCATTCCAGTACAAAACTTTAAAAAAGATCAAAAACGAGTAAAGGGTGGGCAAGGATAAAAAATCACAGGAATCATAGATCAAGATAATAATTATAAAAATGTTACATCTAACCTCTCTGGAAGTAAGAGACGGGTAAATCCGAGCAAAAAAGGCAAGAGCACTGAGTGTGATGAACTTCTCCTAGCGCTTCCGCACGGAGAGCATGGTCCTAATTCTTTGGGATAAAGGTTAATGAACGCCGGTGCATCGATTGGGCACACGCAACTCTGAGTGAAAACACGCGAACACGGTGTGTCAGTCACCCACCACACACCACAACATAACATAATGGAGTATGTGAGAGAGTATGGGAGTTGGAAGATTGTAATTGTATGAGAGTGAGGCAGAAGAGAGATCCAGAGAACAAATGAAAGTCCAAACATGATGTAATATCTGCTGAACATATTTTCATGTATTTGCTATCTTACTCCTCCATTAATTTGGTCATTGATAGAAAAATAAGTAGATAAGGAAAAACAACATTAAAAAAAGAGAAAAATATATAATTACCTTTTTTCAAGATACAACTTATCTCACTACAACATCACAAGTTACCGATAACATTGAAAGCTAAAATCACATTAAGAGGTTTTTTGAAAAAATAATGCCCTTTAGCAAATTTATAAAAGTTTAGAAGCAACTTATTTCTCTAAAGCATATGTATATGCAATGGACTTACATATAAGGAAGACACATGATGGAACATATAGTGGGCGTGCTGATTTTCTAGTTATTACTATAGTATACTACCCCTCCAGTCGTAAAAAATATTTAACGTAGTTAACTTTCATATGAAGTTTGAACATTCTTATTATTAAAAAATAAATATTATTTACTATGTAATAACTTGTTTTTATTACTGAATGTACTTGACTTAACTTTTCCATGTTTGCATCAATTTTTTTTAGAGTATATTTCTCTTGATA
Source organism: Oryza punctata (assembly GCA_000573905.2). NCBI lineage: Eukaryota > Viridiplantae > Streptophyta > Magnoliopsida > Poales > Poaceae > Oryza > Oryza punctata. The sequence continues at coordinate 16,285,378 of CM002488.2, forward strand.
TTTCACTTTTAGAGTAAATTTCACCTTGAACCAAAGTTTTTACATTTGATCGGGTGAACGTATTTGTCTCATTTGGACCACACGACCCTCCTCTCAAGCATATGAATGATGTCGGCTCCTACTTGTCAGTAAACTCCCAACAACGGTATATAAGATTTTTTTATAGCATATGACAAGTTAGATATAGTCGCATAAAAGAGATGAGGATGATTCAAAGTGTCACAAAGGTAAAATAATACCCGGTTTAAAGTGAAACTATTGGTTAAAGGATGATCTAAAATGAAATATCGATAACAAAAATGAGCCAGAGTAAAATGTACTCATTAACTACATCATTTGATATGACCAAAGGGAGTACTTGGTCACAACAGTCAGATGTTCCATTTTATGACCAAAGGGAGTGTACCATAATTGTAACAGAGAACATGTGTTGATCACTTGATGCAAGCTATAAAGCCTTTATAAAACTAGAAAATGCTCCAACACGTTGCCATGGGACTTACACAAGATTACCAGACTCTAACGCTAGATTAAAGAAATGGTATATATTTATTTTATATGGTGATAGAATGCCTCTGATAGCAACTGGCAAGATCTGTGTGATTAGCACGTGGCAATCGTGAGACTTCATTCCAACCAGTTTTAGATCCTCCAATTTAACGTACTTACTGATCCTCGCTGGCCCGAAGGAACTTTAATATCTGCCAGGCATGATAGCTTGCGATCTTCTCATCCTTCAACAATGTGTGGCAAGCTGGTGGGAGGTACACTCTTCCTATCTCTTCATCCCTAACAGGCTGAAGTTCACTGCGAATGCTCATCTCCTGTAGATCTAAGTGCGCATTCAACCCGTCCTTTGTCTTCCTAGGCATATTCAGCAGTAGCCCAAGCAAACTATCGCCCACATTCTTCTTTACGTGCATTAGATCAATGCAATGACGAACCTCAATATCTTTCCAGTAAGGTAGCCACCAAAATATGGATTTTTTTCTTCCACATACCCTTATCATTTGCCTTGCTACGTTTTCTTTTCTTCCCAAACCCATTAGTAATGTCCTTCACCATGTCGTGGACCTGATCTCCAAACAAATCCTTCGGAGCAGACCCAAATTATCTCTTACTGTTGAAAATTTTCTTCTTTCTTCTAAAGGCGTGGCGTAGCGGGAGCCATCTCCTATGACCCATATAAACCATCTTTCTTGATTTCTTCAGCCACCTACTGCGTGTATGTTCCATGCAGTCAGAGCAAGCCTTCTTTCCTTTCACGGTTTGTCCAGAAAGATTTCCCAGTGCGGGATAATCATTAATGGTGCAGAACAATATAACTTGTAGCTTGAAGTTCTCCTGACCATATGCGTCCCAAGTTTCCACACCTTCTTTCTAGAGAATCTCAAGATCATCGATAACAGGCTCCAAGAACACATCGATATCATCGCCGGGTAGTTTTGGACCTTGGATTAACAAACACAACATAATTATTTCCTTCTGAAGCACAACCATGGCGGGAGGTTATAGTTTGCAATAAGAACTGACCAAGTGCTATGAGAACTGCTTATTTCTCTGAAAGGATTCATGCCATCCGTACACAAACATATCCTCATGTTTCTGGGGTCGGCAGCAAAGTCTTTGTGCTTTCGATCGATATTCCTTCATTGAATCGAATCCGTAGGGTGTCTTAGCAACCCGTCATTCCTTCTCTCTGTGGCATGCCAACGTACTAACTTTGCTTCCTTGGGGTTGGCAAATATTCTCTTGAAACGATCAATGACAGGTAGATACCACACAATCCCACCGGATCACTCCGCTTTGACTTCTTTCCCTCCCCCGCACTTTTCTTTCGCTTGTATCGAGAAGCCTTGCAGACAGGACAAGCATCTAAGTCTGCATATTGGTTGTGGTACAATGTGCAGTCTTTGGGACAAGCGTGAATTCTATGGACCTCTAACCCCAGGGGACACAGAACCTGTTTTGCTTCATATGTCGTCTCGGGCAATGTGTTCTCTTCAGGAAGCATGACCTTCAATATTCCCAAAAGATATGTGAAACTCTTGTCTGTCCATCCACTACTTGCCTTTCAATTCATTAGGTCCAAGGTAACTGATAATTTGGTATGTTTTGGCTTGCATCCGGCGTATAGAGGTGTCTCTGAGTCTCTGACCAACCTGCTGAACTTCATGGAATCTCTCTTCACTAGTGCAGATCCTCTCATCTGTGACGGGCTGCAACATAACTGGTTTTTATGGGCCGTCACAAAGAATACATCTCAAACGGGCCTAAAAAGAGACCAGTTGAGATAGGGTCAGAGAGACATGTTAAATTTGCATAGAACTGAAGCCCGTCACGGATGACATATATCTTTGACGGGTCTAAACTAGGGCCCGATTGAGATAACCTTAAATATCTCAAACGGGTCTCAAGTTGGGGCCGTCACAGATTATTGTCATCTATGACGGGCCACAAGTTGTGGCCCGTTTAAGATTTGAAGGTTATCTCAATCGGGCCCTAGTTGGAGCCCGTCACAGATAACAATCATCTGTGACAGGCTCTAGCTTGAGGCCCGTTTGAGATAACAACAAAGCCCGTCACAGATTGCACTCCTCTGTGATGGGCATTTTTTTAGGCCCGATAAAGATAACTGATATGCCCGATAAAGAAGATATTTTTTGGACCGTTACAGATAGTTATTGCACACTATAAATAGCCGCAACTACCGGTGTAACTGTATCCCACTATTCACAATTTTTGTGGGAGGTTGGAGGGGGCGAAATTTTAATTTTTTTCCAAAAGAAAACAGTAAATTCATAAAGGTACTTTAGACAAATAGTAATCAGTACTTTAGACAATTCATCAATTCTCATTAATTTAGAGTATTTATCTTATAAGATGTTTCTCTGATTCTTTTTTCATTTCTGCAGCGATGGATCGAAGTTGGATGTATGCGAAATCCGTGAAACGTCATAATCAGGAGTATAGAAATGGGGTATTAAATTTTATAAACACCACGGAGGAGGATAGGAAAAGAAGAAACAACGATTACATGTGTTGTCCATGTGCAGATTGCAAGAATGAGAATATGTTTGATAGCCAAGTGGACGTACACGCTCATCTAATACATCGAGGATTCATGGAGAACTACACATGTTGGGTCAAGCATGGAGAGCAAGAATCAGGAAGTGGTGCAGCTGTAGACAGTACTGGTGCGCAAAATCCGGAAGATGAAGATGAGCATGACATGTTTGTACCTTCTCCACTAGGCGGTGAAATGGTTGATGTTGATCATGATCTGCTGCAAGACATGTTACGTGACGTTGAGGATCCAGTCTACAACAAGAGAGATTTCATAAAGTTCAGCAGGTTGGTCAGTGACTCGCAGACGCCTCTGTACGCCGGATGCAAAGCAAAGCACACCAAATTATCAGCTATCTTGGACCTAATGAAGCTGAAGGCAAGTAGTGGATGGACAGACAAGAGTTTCACGAAGCTTTTGGGAATTTTGAAGTCCTTGCTGCCTGATGGGAACACATTGCCCGAGACGACATACGAAGCAAAGCAGGTTTTGTGTCCCCTGGGTTAGAGGTCCGTAGAATTCACGCTTGTCCAAACGACTGCATATTGTACCACAAGCAATATGCGGAGTTAGATGCTTGTCCTATCTGCAAGGCCTCTCGATACAAGTGAAAGAAAAGTCCTGACGAAGGGAAAAAATCAAAGCGGGGTGGTCCCGCGAAGGTTGTGTGGTATCTACCTATCATTGATCGTTTCAAAAGAATATTTGCAAACCCCAAGGAGGCGAAGTTAGTACATTGGCATGCCACGGAGAGAAGGAACGATGGTATGTTAAGACACCCAGCGGATTCAATTCAATGGAGAAATATCGATTGAAAACACAAAGACTTTGCTGCCGACCCCAGAAACATGAGGCTATGTCTGTGTACAGATGGCATGAATCCTTTCGGAGACATGAGTAGTACTCACAGCACCTGACCAGTTCTTATTTCAAACTTTAACCTACCGCCGTGGTTGTGCTTTAAAAGGAAATATATTATGCTGTGCTTGCTAATCCAAGGACCGAAACAACCGGACAATGATATCGACGTGTTCTTGGAGCCTGTTATGGATGATCTTAAGATGCTCTGGAAAGAAGGTGTGGAAACTTGGGATGCATATGGTTAGGAGAATTTCAAGCTACGAGTTCTATTGTTCTGCACCATTAATGACTATCCCGCTCTCGGTAATCTATCTGGCCAAACCGTGAAAGGAAAGAAGGCTTGCTCTAATTGCATGGAACATACACACAGCCGATGGTTGAAGAAATCACGAAAGATGGTTTATATGGGTCATAGGAGGTGGCTCCCGCTACGTCACGCATTTCAAAGGAAGAAGAATATTTTTAACGGTAAGAGAGAACTTCAGCAGACTCCCAAGGATTTGTCCGGAGATGAGGTGCACAACTTGATCAAAGACATAACCAAAGAGTTTGGGAAGAAAAGAAAACGTAGTCACGCAAAGAACAAGGGTATGTGGAAGAAAAAGTCCATATTTTGGTGATTACCTTACTGGAAAGATCTTGAGGTTCGTCATTGCATTGATCTCATGCATGTAGAAAAGAATGTGTGTGAGAGTTTGGTTAGCCTGCTGCTGAATATTCCCGGCAAAATAAAGGACGGGTTGAACACGCGCCTTGATCTACAGGAAATGAACATTCGCAGTGAACTCTAGCCCGTAACAGATGCAGAGACAGGTAGAGTGTACCTCCCTCCAGCTTGCCACACACTGTCGAAGAATAAGAACATCGCAATGTTGTCTTGCCTGAAAGATATCAAAGTTCCATCGGGCTATTCAGCGAGGATTAATAAGTACGTCAAATCGGAAGATCTAAAACTGGTTGGAATGAAGTCTCACGATTGCCACGTGCTAATCATACAAATCTTGCCAGTTACTATCAGAGGCATTCTTCCTCCCAAAGTCCGTTATACGATCCAACGTCTGTGCGCCTTTTTAAATGCAATTGGTCAGAAAGTTATAGATCCCGAAGATCTAGATGGGTTGCAGACCGATATTGTCAATACCCTCTGCCACATGGAGATGTTTTTTCCACTGTCTTTCTTTGATATCATGGTTCATCTCCCTGTTCATCTTGTGAAGCAAACAAAACTATGTGGCCTAGCTTTTCTAAGAGAAATGTACCCGTTCGAGAGGTAAATGGGAGTTTTGAAGGCATACGTTTGGAACAAGGCAAAACCGGAGGGGAGCATCATTGAAGGATACACGACTTGCTCCAACAAAGCTAGATTTGAGCAAGGCGCTGGTAGTACCTAGGAAGCCCGTACCTCCATCCTCCTTCCAACTAGGCATGCCATTGGTTGGACACGACATGCTAGCAACGATGGGCACCGCTTGCAAGGAGCTACACATGTACTACATGGAGAAATCTAACGTGAGGAGGAAGAATAGAGAAAATGATATAATAGGCGAACACGCAAGAGCGCCATTCCTGGGCCACCAAATTTTATCGTGGTAGACTTCAAGGATCTATTCGACCTCTTCAGGCTCCGCTCGGTGGACACAACCCTCCTCAAGTGCTTTTCCTTGTAAGTACTCTTGCTCACGAAAATTATTCATCTCAATCCGTGTAACATGCTTATAAGTTCGTTTGTCTTGCGTGTAGGTATAGTTGGAAGTGGTGTCTCAAGAATGCACCAGAAGTTGTCTTCCTTGATCCTCAGGTAGTCAATGTCACAAATCTTCAAGGGACCGTTAAGGAATGGTAAACTACTTGTTTGACACCTTTTGGGCCCGACAAGACAAGGAGTACATCATGTGCGCCTATAATCAATAGTAAATGTGTTCCCTAAATACATTGCATTACATGTCTAACTTTAGTATTAACTTTAACTATTTTAATGCTGCAGTGGACATTGGATCCTACTGGTAATAACGCCTAAGTGGAGTACGTGCCACTACTTAAACTCCAGGATTGATAAGAAAGCATACGATTGGACCCCGATTCAACTCGCGATAGATTAAGCGTGGGTCCAATATGTGCAAAAAGGAGGCCTTCGAAAGACAGGGCAGGATACACTTATCATCCACAAGAAGGACTTCCCAGTCAAACAACAAATAGGCGACCAGTGCGGATTCCATGTCTGCCACAACATGCGCCTCCTGTGCAAAGATAAGGTGAAGACTTTGGGTGAATTGGAGGTTTGTGGTCTCATTCGTGACATGTTCTAACTGAATTAAAGTACATACATATATCTAAAGATCGTTCAACTAATTTCGAATTTTGTACATGTAGGACAAATTTTCAAAGGATCCGGGTAGCAGCTTTGAGGATATTCGTGAGGAGATTGCCGAGTTCATCCTCCACGAAATTATTCACCCTAAAGGAATGTTTAGGGTTAAGATTAAGTGAAGAATATTTTTTAACATTCTATTTGAATTGTCAAACACATGTTATTGTGTAATATTATTGTTTATTATATTTGTGATCTCTATGTAAATTCTTCCTAGATAAATATTGCAGGTTATGATGCTTATCACTTGACCAATATGCATGTGTGAAAATGGATGTTATTTGTCTAAAATATATGTGAATGGCATATGTGAATGAGGATGCTGGGATGTATATATGTGAATGGGGATGCTGGGATGTATATATGTGAATGACATTTCTGTTTCTGTTATTTTGCAGCGGGCATGGCTAGCACAGACCCGATGCTAGCCAAAAAACAATATTTATTTTTTTTGTGGTCATACTCATCGGTGACGGGCTATAAGTTAAAGCCCGATTGATTTATAGTCATCCGTGATGGGCCCTAACTTAAGGCCCGATTGAGAATTCAGTAATCTGTGACGGGCTGTAGTTGGGGCCCGATTGCGAATAATAGTCATCTGTGACGGGCTTCTGTTTATGCCTGTTTGAGAGGACAGACATCCGTGACGGGCGCTAGTTGTAGCCCGATTGAGATAGGTCATCCGTGACGGGCTCTGTTTGACTGGTCGTCTGGGTCAATGCTATCGGTGACGGGCATTAGTTGATGCCTGATTGAGATAACTTCATCTGTAGCGGACTTATGCCCGTTTGAGATGATTCCTCACATCACTGACCTTTACGCTGTGTAGGGCTCCATACCCGACACAGATGTGGGTTGCAGCCCGACACAGATAAGGGTTACCGTTGTAGTGCTTGTTGTAAGTTGGGTCCTCAAAACGTCACGTAACATGTCTTACAGCAAATCAGGGTCCACATCAACCATTTCACCGCCCAATGGAGATGGTATAAACATGTCATGCTCATCTTCATCTCCTTCTTCATGATTGTCTGCACCACTTCTGTCTGCAACTTCACCACTTCCCGATTCTTGCTCTCCATGCTTCACCTAACATGTGTAGCCCTTCATGAATCCCCGTTGTATCAAGTGAGAGTGTACATCCACTCTGCTTTCAAACATATTCTCATTCTTGCAATCTCTATATGGGCAACACATGTATTTGCTGTTTCTTCTTTTCCTATCCTCCTCCGTGGCGTTCATAAAACTTAACACGCCATCTCTATACTCTTTGCAATGATGCTTGAAAGTAGTCGCATACATCCAACTTCGATACATCGCTGCAAAAATGGACAAAATATTAGCTAACATCTTATAAGATAAGTACTACTAAATTAATAAGAAATAATTAGTATCTTTTTACTTATTTTTATGATTTTCCTGTTTTTCTTTGGAAAAAAGACAAAAATTCACCCCTTCAACCTCCCACCAAAATAGTGAACAGTGGGATAACTTCAGACAACAGTCGAGTGGAGTATTTATAGTGTGCAAAATATATTTCAATCGGGTTAAAGAAACGATATCTCTAACGGGTGCACAGTTATCTCTAACGGGCGTAAATAAAAGCCCGACACCGATATGTATCATCGGTGACGGGCGTTAATATAATCTCAATCGGGCCTTATTTGGAGCCCGTCACCAATGTTATTCATCGCGGCTTGCTACTTGGACCCGATTGAGATAGTGGAGGTAATCTCAATCGGTCCAAACTGTGCGCCCGTCATAGATAAGTGTCATCGGTGATGGGCTATAGGTATATGCACCTCGATTAGTCTGTACGAGTACATTTTCAACGGTGTTAATTTAGGTTCGATTGAGATAACTTCGTTCTGATGGCCCACGAAGTTCAGGTATGTGAGGACCCGTCATATATGAGAGGATCTGTAGTAGTGCCGAGTATTTTTATGGAGCTCCGTCGTATATATGTAGCATGTTCCTGTACAATGAGAACGAAGGTCGAACTAAAGCCCCGCAGGGTATGCTAAGCAATTCTAGGCTAATTAAGCAAGCAAAGCATATGATGAAAAGATGATCGTGCGGCAGATATATGCTTAATTGCCGATGCTTTGCCTTGTACCCAAGCTACTTGAAGCCGAATGTTTGCCAGGCGCACATATGCACGCATGATGTCACTTTGGCCAGCCTTTGCCGCTTCTGGCATCTGGTTCCCGTACGTCTGGGAGGCGTTGCCTATAAATACGGGGTGTCGCATACATGCAGCCATGCAGAGACGTAGCTGTCGTACGTTGTTGCGAATTGTCTCTCGCATAGACACTCTAAGCGAGCTGAGCAGAGGCAACGCGCGCGCGGCCAAATTCAATGGCCACCGGCAAGGCGACCACGAACGTCCAAAGCTCTCAAGATGCGACCACTAAACGTGCAGGCGACAAAGCCACAAATGGTGACAAGACGAAGCCTGCTCCGGCCGGCGATGGCGATGGCGGTGGCAAGAACAGCAGCGACTACGTCGACAAGACGCTGTCGACGACGGCCAACCTGGTGAAGCTCCTCCCCACGGGCACCACGCTGGCGTTTCAGGCGCTGTCGCCGTCCTTCACCAACCACGGCAGGTGTCTGGCCATCAACCGCTACATCTCCGGCGGCCTCATCGCCTTCTGCTGCGCGATCTGCGCGCTGCTCTCCTTCACCGACAGCATCATCGACAGGAAGGGCCGGCCGTACTACGGGATAGCCGTCCCCGCCGATGAAGACGGCAACGGCGGCTTCATCCCGTTCAACTACGAGAAGCCGCGGCGTTCCAGCAGCAACGGCGACGACTACGACGACGATAGCTGGGAGTGTTACTTCGTGGACTTCGACCCAGAGGAGCTCTTCAAGCGGAGGGTGAACCTGCGCGACTTCCTGCACGCCACGCTCAAGGTGTTCGTCTTCCTCGCGCTCGCGTTCAGCGACGCCGGGATACAGAGCTGCCTCTTCCCCGCGGAGAGTGCGACGTGGAGGGAGGCGCTGGTCAACATGCCGCTCGGCATCGGCTTCATCGCCAGCTTCGTGTTCATGATCTTCCCCTCCACCAGGAAGGGCATTGGCTACGGCCCGGACTCTCCGATCGACGCCGACAAACATGGCAAGGGCGAGTCTCCCAAGACCACCAACGGCGGCTGCGGCGGTGTCGACGCGGACGGTAGCAAGAAGAACGACGACTGTCCCAAGACCACCAACAGAGGCGGCGGCGGCGCGGGCAGCAGCAATCAGGTTGCTCCCACTGATCATCCAATCCCCTTGGATCTCGAAAAGGGCCAGCCTTGATGAGAAGATATATAGCTAATGTACGTGTGGAAAGTGTGTGTATGCATGTGCACGTGCATATATGCTCGTATATTTTGTTTAAATAACGCCAGCCAGCCGGGATGAAAGGCAGCGATTACTTTAATTTGTTTGTCCGAATAAAGCAAGCAGCACGTGTAACACCCTGAAAATTCCTGATAATAAGAATCACTAAAAAATTAATTTTAAAACTTTTGCATCATGCTGGATATTATGGTTGCTATTATTTACCAAAATATAAATTGTCACAACGAGAAATTAAATTGATGATGCACATCTAAATGATAAATACAATTTACTTACTTATTAATCCTATAAATATTTGTGCACATGATAACAAGCCAAACGAAGTACAAGGTAATTGTTAATTCTTGAAAACAAATGACAAATCAAATATTAATCCTTGAACCCTGTTGATGAGTGTCATGTGCACATGAGATAATGGTCACCACTATAATGACCCTTTCTATAAGTGAGTGCTTCACTAGAATATTTAAACTAAGATTTAAAAGCACTTTATCAAGCCTCACATGGCATAAAAATCGACTCATATAAAACTATTGGTCACATAAGTAAATTCAGAAAATATATCACCAACTTTATAATGGATTCAATGGGACATTTAAAATTTACAAGATATGAGAGCCTCCAAAGTATCTAAGTTAATTTTTGGGACTAACCTCATTTAATTAATACATAAAAATATGTTTGTACCATCACCCCCTTTTTTGGGTAAAATCCAAATTAATCAAAAACAAATCATTGGAGGGAGAAATAAATAAATATTCATAATGAAATATGTCTAACAAGTTAATTAGGGGTGAGGAACAAATAATTATAAACTCCCTAAACATAGAAAGAATATTAAATATTGGACAATATTAAATTTTGCTCAAATTCACATTTGGATGCCGAAATTTGTGAATACAAATTTAAATTGCACTTTTTTTCTTAATTTTTAAATCAACTGAAATCCTAAAAATCTAATAAAACCTAAATTGGTACGGTTCATGGGCCGCCAGGTGCTCGACTTGGGTCCAACCCGGACGAACACCTAGCGACCCGCGCCTGCGCCATGCCCACGCCGAGCCCCGTGCGCACCGCAGCTGCGCCGCTGCCGCCTCGCGCACCGTCCCATCGCCATCGCCATCGCCCTGAGCCGCCGCTGCCGGCCGTTGCCATCGCGCCATGCCGCGCCTGCCGCCTCGGGCCATGCACCGTGTCCCGTCGCCGCTGCCGCGCCTGCCGCCTCGCGCCCCATACCACCCCGTGCCGTGCCATTGCCACTGCCGCGCGCCGTCAACATCACCGCGCCGTGCCGCGCGCACGCGCGCCTTGAGTCCATCGCCGCCGCGCATCCCTGTCCACCCCGCGCCGGCCGCCACACCTCCCCGCCCCTATAAAATCCCCTCCCCGTCCCCTTCTCCCACCCCACACCCTACCTCCCACTTCCCTTGTTCCCCACCCAAGCCGCTGCCGTCGCGCCGCGCCAGCCGCGTCGTCGCCTTCGCCGCCCTCACCACCACGCCGCCCCCACGTCGCCGCTGCCGATAAGTCCCCCTCCCTCCTTCACCGTCCGCCGCTCGGCTGGAGGAAGAGAGAGGAAGCAAAGAGGAGAGGAGGAAGAGAGAGGAAACAGAGGAGAGAGAGAAACAGAGAAAAGAAGCTGGGAAGAAGAAGAGAGGAGAAAAATAAAAGGGGAGAGAGAAAAGAAAAAGAAAGAAAGAAAAAAGAGGAGAAAAAGAAGGAGAAAATAGGAAAAACGTGTGGGGTAGTCTATGCCTTGTGGGCCCAATCAATTTAGGAATTATTAGTATAATGTTAAGATTTAAATTAATAGTGTAATATTAGGTTTAGGATGAGTTTATTGGAATTTAATTAACCTAAACCCTATGATTAGTGGGTCCGACAAAATTAGGAACAAATTAGAAATTAATAGTCATTCTATGGGGAATATTTTTGAATTGTCAAGCACAATATTTTTGAATTAAAATAAATTGATATCGAATAGTGCCATTTCATAATTAATTGAATCAATTCAAAATCCGAAGTTTCAACTATTGTAGCTCGCTCATTTCAACTCGGATTCTGATGAAACTTAAACCTAAAATTCATCTAAATTCATGTTCTTCCAATGGTATATATTATTTTTTAATAAGATATATTTATATTTATAAAATAATTAATATCAAAGTAATGAATAAATAGCTAACTTAAAAATGTGCTTATAAATAAAAGTGGTATTGTACTGTAAAGTAGATATAACAATATTTGTCTCTAACATGTTTATTCACTATGAAAACCATGTAAACTAATTGGATGTATTATTTCAAGAAAACTTGCTAGAGCATGTAGGAAAATACCAGTGCCATTTATTATCGCTGACCATATATATATATATATATATGTAACACTCTGATGTGTTATAGCTAAAACAAGCATGGGTAGTAAATTTTTTACAATGAGTATAATCATCATCAAATATCTCTATTAATTCTATTAGTAATTTTTTTACTATGAGATACATATGGAATTTATTAGTAAATTTTTTACTACAAGGTATTTTATCCATATTGAGCCTATTAGTATTTTTTAACTACGAGATATCTATGGTGTCTATTAGTAAAATTTTTACTACGAGGTATTTCATAATGATATTTAATAGTAAAAAATTAACTATGTGAGGGGTGTGTTTTACTTATAACAAGCACTGGGCTTGTTTTAGCGCATCCCTATATATATATATATAAACCCATGATTTATAGCTATTTAAATAAAGTTTAGCCTTGTAAGCTTCCAATTAAAATATGATTACTCCTAGATCAACCTAAGCTTCCTTGTGTGGAGGAATGACAGAGCTGGTTGTGTTTGGACCACTTAAGGATTAGTCAATGGAATGTGGAATAGTGTATGAATATGACTTGGTTAACATCCATTAACTAACCAAACAGAACCATCTAAAGCACATATACAGTACGACTTAAAAAGCAGTTGTACAGTATAGTAATGATCTAATTGTTGCATATAATAAATTTTAGGGACTATATGATAAACATGCATAATGGATAGGTACTAGTTATAAATCTTGACCTCATAATAGTAGCCCAACTGTGAATTAGGATTATTCATTGTAAAATTATATAATAGGATAATCTTCACATCTAATATTATCCACCTCACCCTCACAAATCTAAATTAATCTTTTATAATGTCGGGTAAAATCTATCTATAATTAAAATAATGGCTCTATTGATAAAAATAACCAAAATAATTCACTGAAATGATGCATTGATCCGACGTTCATAAACCAGACCATACTTAAGTTATTAGAGTGTGACCATTTTATTCAGATAGAAACCAATATAGCCATAATCCTTCCGTAGCCATTAGCTAGACTAAACCACATGTTAGCAAAAAGGTATATCTCGTATATTATGCTAGTTAGTACCATTGGAGTCACCATGACAATTGAGAGATTAAGAAGCCTTAGCCCCATAGTAAGCACGAGTAGAATGAGCAGCCCTAGATACGACCCCAACAATTATATTTCGTTTCTGCGTATTTGATTGTTAATGAGTGTTGGTCTCTCTCGCGTATTATAGAAATTGTGTATCGGTTAGTCTTGAGGCAATGTGTGAAACTTCAGGAGGTGAAGGTTGATCAAGAATTATATCAAGAATAAGGACTATCCTGAGTAGGCAAGTCATCACTAATTTTTGAGCATGTTGAACCTATTGCGAACTTATTTTGATTTAAAATAAAGTTTGCATGCTATATGAATATATGTGAGTGCCTTATTTTGCTATATGCCATGCCTTTGATATTGATTATCCATGCAATCCTTGTAATCCATGATATCGTGTACTTTACAAATGCTTAGCCATGCTACTTTAGAATCATGCATATTCATATTTATCAAAATGCTTTATGCTCGGGCAACTACCTTTGGGAAGGTAGTTGAGATGCGGCATGTGGGGACATGAGCACCAAATTTCCATGCCATTGATGACATGATTTGTGATAGGAAAAATAAAACTAAATAACTGTTTTCGACTGGGGCGACTGGAGGACTTGGGTGGTGTCCGGTAAAGGCTAGTGCCATCCCTGATCAGTTAAGGACCGAGCCATGAAGCTAAGCATGAAACGACCCCTGTACAACCGTACTTCTCAAATGGGTATAGACCTAGCGGAGTAAATAGCCGAGCAGAGGCAGTATCCATGCATAGTGGATTTCATTAAGTTTGTGAGAGGCGGGGGCCTATGGTGGGGATAGCCACTGGTAGGACCGCCATGTGTAAACCTAAACTTAATTATAAATTAATACATGTGTGAGTCTTCCCTCCCCGGGAGCGCCAGAACTCCTCTCATTGCTAGAAACTTGTGACGCCTAGAGTGCATGAGGACTTAAGTTCATGGAGCGGGTACTGCCAATGTGAGGTTATTGAAAGCCTTTGCCGTGACACGTCTCATGTGTTGGGGCGAGACTCATGTGTTGGGCAAGTCGCGGAGTGCGGGTAAAGTGTACATCCACTGCAGTGTGAGTAAATCAAATCTATTCGAATAAGCGTGCTCGCAGTTATTGAGCATTGGGACATGTATTACACTTAGCTAGACTCTAAATTCTTAAACTGATTGGGAGGGGATATTACATGATGATTTTTATGCTGGTGGATCCACTTCTCGGGAGGCGAGAAGGGGTAGACCTCAGAAAACCATGACGACACAATGGCGGGAAGCCATCCTTGGGATCACAATGGATGGTGGACAGAACCGTCGTTGATTAATGCACTATGGTATTATAATTTGATCAGTCTATGCTAGGTCTTAGGCTTGTGAAAATAATTGCAAAACTTGCTTTACGCAAAAGAAATTGAAGCCAAACCTTGAATACCCTCTATCATATGCATTGTTGTTGTGGTGGCTTGCTGAGTACTTTTGTACTCATTGTTGCTCTATATATATCTTTTAGCAGAGTGCTTGAAGAGAAGCCCTTGTTAGTGCGCTTGTGTGCCTAACAAGATGATCGGAGTGCGGTTGCATTCTAGGTCTCGTTTTCCCCAGTCGACTGCTTGTGGCATGTCAACTGGGCCCTTGTATTATTTTGTCTTCCACTGTTGTTCTCTGATAGTTGTTGGCCTGCCTGGCCCTAATGTAAGCATTAACTCTTTTATCCTGAATTCATCCGTGATATGTTGTAATTCGGCTATGCATGTGTGTACCAACTACTGATCCAGAGATTGGTACGGATAAACACATAAGTTTTCCGATTTCCAAAATCGGGGGTCGACAATACGACTCTAAACAATGATGAAGTTATAGATAAATCAATATATATGATACTCAACACTTGCACCAACTTGAAGAGAATATTGGACCTAACGAAGAAAGTTTTCAGCCAACCGATATAAGCGAAGTTGATGGAAATTAGTTCCTTGATGGAGATCAAACCTAACCGATGCAGCCCAACTCGATGGCAAGACCGCGAACTTGATTTCTCACCGGAGATTGAACTTAAACAATGCAACGCTGCTCGAAAAAAAGAACCGGTCAAAAGGTTGGCGATGCATCGACATTTTATTGAATTGATTTGTGAATGAAATTACAAAGACCCCGGGTGTACATATTTATACCCTCAGGTTTATAAAAGTCAAAATCAGACACGGGAGAAGATTCCTAACAAGAAAAGGAAAATAATTAATCCTTCCTATTTAAGAGATATACTAAAATATGAAACTGCCTTACCGTGGTCTTCACGATTTCTCCTTGAATTATGCCTTACCTATACACATTTCCATCTACCAATCGACTTCTTTCCTTAATCAAATCCAATAAATGGCCGCATCAATTTTTTGTGTTAACACCTCGTCACTGATGCGCTTGCCGATGATGTGCAACTTCGCGTCATTCCAAGTGGTGGTTGGTGATGAGAAGGGGCAGGTGCAATCCAAGCCCCTATCGCACTTCCACCCGCATCTCCTCCATGCTACTGCCACTAGCCCGTCCACCCACTCCTGCTCGCACTTCCCTTTGTCGTCTACCTAGTGTTTTTCCTACTCTATTTATCCCCCTCATCGGTCGATTTGGGGGTGACAGTCAGACTCGGGTGAGATGGTCAGCAAGCCTGGGATTCCGAATAGCCAGGATCTACCCTATAAAAAAGAACAGCCAGGATCTAGCAGCCTCAAATTGCCAGTCACCTCTTCCTCAACGTCCTGCATCGATCCAACAAGACAACTCCTTCGTCGCCATCTGAATTCTCTTGCAACTGTGGTGTTATGGTTATGGATAAGGCATACCTTCTATACTATGACTTACGGAATATATGAATATAGTATACCTTTGCATATACTGCTTGTTTCCGTATATAATAAGTGAATTGCCGAAAGATTGGGGAATTTACTCTCGCGGGCAAGTGATTAACGGAGTCCTACTCAAAGAGGATCAGGTTTGTACCATATCATGTGGGGTCCGTAGCCTTCGAGTCCTACTAGGAGACTAAGGTGATTCATGGTATAAAAGGTAATGCCCCCTGAGGGGTTTAGATGATCGAATTCTACTACCAACATATCCACCATAGTCTAGAAGCCGGAGGGCACGAAGCCTATTCGCCGGGAGATCTCGTTGAATCATCTCGACAAGGATCTCATCGGTAACTCGGAATCATCGGCTCTCATTTTACTACGTGGTTTTCCATATCAATCTCATATAAACTGGATTAGGGCTATTACCTTACGAGGGGCCTGAACTAGTATAATGTTTATCTCCTTGTTTGCTTGATGTCGTTTCTTATAGATTCTAGTATCAACGTACGCCAATACCCTACACATCCGTCTATGGGTATCACTCGTCGACAGTGGCGTGCCAGGTAGGGGGGCTGGGGCTCAAGGTTCTGCCGACATGACTTCGAGCTGCTCCGACGATCGCGTCTACACCAGCTTTGGCCCAGGGGATCCAACCCAGACATCGCTGATGTGGACTCAAGTCGGATCCATCGTCTTTCCGGTCTACTCTGTAATGCCGATCTTGTCTGGTCCAATCTCTGTCGGGAACGAGAACGGCGCAGTCATGACTTCGAGAAATGACATCCCCTGGCTGCTTCTCCCGTCCTGATGGAGAGGAGGGTGCCGATTCCAAGCAACCTCAAGCGGCCAGAAGTCATCTACCCGTTGGGAATCAAGTGCCGACGAGGACAGCTCCTCAGAGGTCTACCACTTGGTGCGTCATCCATAAAACAACTAGTCACTCCCTTGTGGATTGCAGGATGGTACAACACGCAAAAGCTGAACTTGAGGCTTGCAAGGAACAAGATATTCAACGCGCTTCACCAACAAATACCACCTGGTGTCCAATCCACAAGACAAGAGGAGACATGCTCTCGAGCTACAAGGTCGTTCTTACCGCCATCAAGACTCCGCGCTCTCAAAACTAACAACAACGAGTTCAGATTCGGAATGTTGCAGAGGAACGGAGCTCGGAGGAAACCCCTAACCGTTTCGTGGGATTCATTGGTATCGACCCCCACGAGCCCTCGGTTCTACACGGCCTGGAGGATCGAGAATCGTCATCATCTCACACTCCACGTGATGTGAATGTGATCGAGGAAGAGGGTGCCAGTCACACTGGTGCTTGGGCGACTACGGATACTACTCATACTCCTACCCAGCATCTGAACATCATCAATTCGATATTAAGAGAAAGCCCTTTTGACCCAGTTTGCACCCTCACAGCGATCAATGGGTCAAACAACTACGGGTAATGGTGGTGAACCTCAATAGCGCTTTTGCGGAGGTGGTGACGGGACCAAGTCTTCAAGACCCTCCTCGTCTTCTAGCTCGAGGAGAAGCAGTTCAACTCGACGGCCATGTCGAGGCCACCAGCGAACATCGAAGCCGTGATCCAGGTCGCAATCCCCGCAACGCCTCACCACGTGGTCTTCGCCAGCAGACCCCACCGCCTCAGGACAATCGCGATCTACACGACCACCTGAACGGGCGCCAACGGGAGCAGCGAGATCAGGACAACGCAAATCAACATTAGCATTGTTCTCCACCACGATGCAACAACAACGCTGGCCAAGGAGGCCATCCCAGCGAGGACAAACACCGATGGGATTGCCAAAGCCACCACGATGATGATCATCGCAGGCGGCGACTTCAGGGCGACACCGGTAAAGGTCAGCGACAAGGCGAGGACGATCGATGATGTCGGGATTCGCGTTCTCTAGACTTCTGATGGGATCGTCAACGGGGACGTCGATCCAAGGATGACACGCCCAACCCAAGCAATCCCTCGTCGTCATCATCATCTTCCTTATCGTCCGCTAGGCCGCCTGATGCGGACATCATTCCGTCGGATATACACAACAAGCCTCCATTGGTCATTCAAGGTCCAATCACAAGAGCTCGCGCACGACAATTGAATTTAGAGGTGAGTTCGTTCCTAAGTTCTTCTTTATATGATTTTGAGAATAGATTGCTACCTAATGATTATATTATGATTAGGAACAATGGAGAGGATAAGGAAATACTTAGAGAAGGACTTAGAGTCATGGAAGGTCAGCGAGGACGTTCAAATCAAGGTGGAGGCTTAAACCAAGTCGACTTCGAGTCTGTTTCGGAGTCCAGGACCAGTCTGCATTAAAACGGGCGCCCAGGTTGCATACGTGCTTGGATTGGGGCGTTCTTTATATGGATGGAAAGCTAAGAAGATAATCTTTCCAATGGTTCTGGTTCCATGTCCAAATTCATTACGAGTCATCGGGAATTGACCGAACAATTTGACCTTCAGAATCTGTTCCGACGCTGCGACGCCGTATTTGGGCCTTTGGGCCGTGTATCGTGTTGGAGCCCATTAGGGTTGCGTCAAGGGGTGTTTGCATGACCCTAAACTCCATATATCAGTAGCCGTCACTATCTTTAGTTTTTGGGTATTGCTTAGATTAATCTGTCAAGAACAGTTTCGCCGCTAGATTGGTTTGTAAGACCCCAATTTGTGAGCTAAATCATTCATCTGCAATTTTGGTTGCAATCTTCTTTGTTCTTGTTTGTGTTCTTCGATTTGTAAGCAGGGATTAGCCTTCTTGGCGAGGTCAACCGGGTTTCGGCACGGTTGATAACCAGAGGAGACGTGGTGCTGCGATTGCGGGGTTCTGGAACGTGCTCGTTCAAGAAGCCGGATCGATTTGTGTTGCGCCTCCACCAAAATCGTTGATTATCATAACCTTTCGGAAGATTGGGAACCCTAGTCTACATCAAGTGGTATCAGAGCTCTAGGTTCACCGTCAGGTTCGCTCAGTTTCTTTACCCTAGTTTAGTTTTTGATTTCGCCGTTATCCTAGAGTCTACAGAAAAGCCAAAAAAAATTATAGTCTATAGTCTCTCCTTAACCTAGAACGTGTTTAGCCTTTGCATGATCCTTTTCAGAGTCCTTAGTGTTGAGTTTGAGTCCTAGTTTAAGTTCTTGTTGCTGGTTTAGTTCGTGTTTTAGTCTAGTCGTGTGTTTTACTTTGTAACCCTAGTCACCACCATCTTCACCCTGTTTGTTAGGGTTCATCCTTTGAGAAACCGTTTCCACCATCATAAACACTTACCAAGATCACCACGCAACACCAGAACACCTTCCCAAACTCCGCTGCCACCATATCCATCTCCACTGCCAAAACCGATTAGGTTATATCCCCTGTGGAAAACCTAGTCGGAAGCCATAACTTTTGCATACGGACTCAGAATCAGGCAAAATTTAACTTTTCGGATAAGAGAAAAAAATTTTACATCCGTTTTCCCCCCTTTGGCGGGTTTGGTGAAATCAGAATTCCGAAATTTGGCTTGCAAAATTGTCTGTTTGAGCTCTCAAGATTCCGCACTCTCTTAATAGTGGTTTCAGAAAATTCCATAGGCCACATATCAACTCCGATTGAGCTGTAACTTTGTGGTATCCCTATTTTCGTTCTCCTGGAAAAGAAAAAAATAAAAGAAAAATAAAAGAAAAAAGAAAGAAAAGTTGATTTCCACTAGTGCCTCGAGCTCATGACGTGCTCCGTTGAGCTTATCTGCCTTACGGTTTTGCTGTTTTTGCTGAAACTCGCCGAAACTTGCCTGTCCATTTTTCCGAGCTGTTTACCAGTGATATATTCCTTGACGCCATCATTTGGTACCACTACTGTCTAGGACACGAGTAGACCAACAACTGAGGGCAAGTGACTTGGGATTTCTTATTCAGCATTACTATCTGTCATTGGATTGTGTACCACTCATATATATTTGACCTTCCTAGCTCTACATATTACTTCTGGACAGCACAGATTCTTGAGCCTTGCAATCGCTAACTACGCCTTCCTGGTATCCTTTGCTTTGCTGGTAAGAACCTTATAAGGGCTTGGTAAGGTGCTCCATATTGCTGAGTTGTTGAGAGGCACTACTATACCTGTGTAGTAGATTATTAGGGATAACCTTCACCTTTGGTTGCTGTTTTGGTGTTTCAATGGCAGGAGACGATGAGGAGACGACTCCCAAGGAATTTGCTGACTGTGTCAGTCAAGAGCAACTACGAACTGTTGTAGGAAATGCTCATAAAGAGATAATGGAGGCAGTCACAACAGCTGTCCACGAAGCCATCATTAAACTCGACCTCGGCAGGCACATGGAGAGGTTGGAAAAGCGGGTGTCTACACTAACTGATCGGGTTGCTGCGTTGGAGACTCGACAACCAACCAATGAGGAAGTGAACGACAGCAACGCCGGAGGATGTCCAGAAGACACGGTATACGATTCCAATGGTAATGTAGATGAACAAGCTACACGACAAGCACGGTTACGACGTCGTCTTCGCTTCAACATGATAGGTATGGGTGGCGCTCAACACCACCACCAACAAGGTAATAATAATAATCATAATAATCGTGTGCCCGATGATCCTTATGCTAAGGTTAAATTTAAAATACCTTCCTTTTCGGGTCATTATGATGCTGAGAAATACCTTGATTGGGAGATGACAGTAGAGCAAAAATTTAGTGCCCACCTTGTGCCTGAGCAGCATAGAGTTCGACAAGCCAGTAGTGAGTTTAAAGATTTTGCTATCATTTGGTGGACTGGGTTAGCTGCTGAGGGTGTTTTACCTACTACTTGGGAAGAACTTAAAGTAGCTATGCACGATAGGTTTGTTCCTCCATCCTATCATAGGGAGTTACGCAAGAAACTGATGCGTTTAGAACAAGGGGATAAATCTGTACAGGATTACTATGGTGAGCTACAAAAGGGATTAATGCGCTGTAGCATTGTAAAGGGGACCGAGGATGCCATTTGTCATTTTTATTTGGGTTTAAGGGTTGAAATCCAGAACATAGTTGATTATAAGGAATTTAACACTGTCAAACAGTTGTTTCAGTTTGTTATGCTTGCAGAGAAGGAATTGCAGGGGTGTGATCAACAGGGCAAGACCAAGGCAAGTACGTACACTCCGCGCACGACGCCACCTCCGGGGCCGACCAAGGCTACCTCTTTCCGGACACCCCCTCCAGCGAACAAGCGACCAGCTGCATCCGGAGTTTCTGCGGTGCCAAAACCACCTCCACCACGACCATCAGATTCAGGTAAAAGTCCTTCGCAGGTACCCGCTAAGAGCGCTTCATCCGTTGCTTCGACGGGACGCACTGCAAACATTCAGTGCCACCGCTGCCAAGGATTTGGCCATGTACAGAAAGATTGTCCTAGTCAACGGGCATACATTGCCACAGAAGATGGTTATATCAGCACCTCCGATGTTGAGGATGATGAAGAAGACGAGGAGGAAGGAGTTGATGCTGAGGATGGTGAATTTTTTGGGCGTGAGGACACAGCGACCTACATGAACATTATTGTACAGCGGGTGCTTAGCACGCAGGTACAACAATCTGAAAGGTTGCAACGCCACAATTTGTTCCAGATTTTCTTCGTCATCAACAATCGTCGTGCACGTGTGATCATTGATGGAGGTAGCTGCAATAATTTGGTGAGTTCTGACTTGGTTAAGAAGCTTGGCTTGACCACACGCCCACACCCACATCCATACCATATTCAGTGGTTAAATGATTCTGGAAAGGCAAAGGTAACACGATCTTGCAGAGTTTCGTTTTCCATTGGTTCATATGTTGATTCTGTTGATTGTGATGTGGTTCCTATGCAAGCTTGTTCACTTTTGTTGGGGCGTCCTTGGGAACATGATAATGATGCTACACACCATGATAGAAGTAATAGATACAGTTTTGTGCATAAAGGAAAGAAAATTACTTTGGTTCCATTAACCCCTGCTGAAATTGTAGAGGCTGATAAAGAACGAGCTGCTAGTTTGAAACTTAATGAATCTGAAAATCAGCAAATTGCTAAATCTATTTTTTCACCTAAAAAGCCTAGTTCTAAGGCCGAGGGAATTAAATTGAAGGGTGGTGTTATGCTTGCAACAAAATGTGAAACTGCTGAAATTTCTGCTAATGACATTTGCTATTCCTTGATATGCAAACAAGTTTTGTTTTCTCTTGATGATATTGCTAGCTCGATACCTCCTGCTGTCACTAACCTTTTGCAGGAGTATGAGGATGTTTTTCCAGCTGAGATACCCCCGGGATTGCCACCTATGAGAGGGATCGAGCACCAAATTGATTTGATCCCGGGAGCAACATTACCAAACCGTGCTGCTTATCGAACCAATCCCGAGGAGACTAAGGAAATTCAGCGACAAGTCCAAGATCTTTTGGACCGCGGGTATGTACGTGAAAGCCTTAGTCCTTGTGCAGTGCCTGTAATTTTGGTTCCTAAGAAAGATGGGTCTTGGTGAATGTGTGTTGATTGTAGAGCCATTAATAATTTTACTATTTGGTATCGTCATCCTATTCCTCGGTTAGACGATATGCTTGATGAGTTGTGTGGTTCAATAATTTTCACAAAGATTGACTTGCGTAGTGGATACCACCAAATTAGAATGAAACTTGGAGATGAATGGAAAACAGCTTTCAAAACCAAATTTGGATTGTATGAGTGGTTAGTAATGCCTTTTGGTTTGACTAATGCCCCTAGTACTTTCATGCGCTTAATGAATGAGGTTTTACGGTCTTTTATTGGACGATTTGTGGTAGTCTACTTTGATGACATCTTGATTTACAGCAAGTATTTGGATGAACACTTGGATCATTTACGTGCTGTTTTTCATATCTTACGTGATGCACGTTTGTTTGCTAACCTTGATAAGTGCATGTTTTGCACGGAACGGGTCTCTTTTCTTGGCTATGTTGTTACTCCACAGGGAATTGAGGTGGATGAGACAAAAATTGAAGCCATTAAGAGTTGGCCGGTTCCCCAAACCATCACACAGGTGAGAAGTTTTCTTGGTCTTGCAGGATTCTATCGCCGTTTCGTCAAAGATTTTAGCACCTTTGCTGCACCCTTGAATGAGTTGACGAAGAAAGGGGCGGTCTTTCGTTGGGGAAAAACACAGGAGGAGTCTTTTGTCACTTTGAAGGACAAGCTTACACACGCACCTTTGCTCCAACTTCCAAACTTTGGTAAGACTTTTCAGTTAGAATGTGATGCTAGTGGAGTTGGTATAGGAGGTGTTTTGATGCAAGATGATAAACCTGTTGCATACTTTAGCGAGAAGTTGCATGGCCCTCTTTTGAATTATTCCACGTATGATAAGGAATTGTATGCTCTTGTACGTTCTTTAGAGACGTGGCATCATTATTTGTGGCCTAAAGAATTTGTTATTCATTCTGATCATGAATTGCTTAAGTATCTTCGCTCTCAAAATAATTTGAATCGTAGACATGCTAAATGGGTTGAGTTTATTGAATCTTTTCCTTATGTCATCAAGCACAAGAAAGGAAAAGATAATGTGATTGCTGATGCTTTGTCCAGACGTTATACTTTGTTGTCCCAACTTGATTGTCGGATTTTTGGTCTTGAATCAATTAAAGAACAATATGCACTTGATCCTGAATTTAAAGACGTGATGTTGAATTGTAAAGAGGGACGCACTTGGAATAAATTTGTGATCAATGATGGATTTGTGTTTCGAGCTAACCGTCTATGCGTTCCAGTTGGGTCCGTTCGTCTTTTGTTGATACAGGAAGCGCATGGAGGAGGATTGATGAGACATTTTGGAGCTAAGAAGACGGAGGATGTTTTGGCTTCACATTTCTTTTGGCCAAAGATGAGGAGAGATGTTGAGAGGTTTGTGGCACGCTGCACCACTTGTCAAAAAGCTAAGTCTCGTTTGAATCCACATGGTTTGTATATGCCTCTTCCTGTTCCTTCTACTCCTTGGGCAGATATTTCTATGGACTTTGTTTTGGGATTGCCTAGGATTAAGAGGGGGAGGGATAGTATTTTTGTTGTGGTCGATCGATTTTCTAAGATGGCACACTTCATACCATGTCATAAAAGTGATGATGCTATTCATATTGTTGACCTCTTTTTCCATGAGATTGTTCATTTGCATGGTATGCCTTCTACTATTGTTTCAGATCGTGATGCAAAATTCCTTAGTCATTTTTGGCGCACGCTATGGAACAAGTTGGGTACAAAGTTATTGTTTTCTACTACATGTCACCCACAAACAGATGGACAAACGGAGGTAGTTAACCGCACTTTGGGTACAATGTTGAGGGCTATTTTGAAGAAAAATTTGAAGATGTGGGAGGAATGTTTGCCACATGTGGAATTTGCATATAATCGGTCAACACATTCTACTACCAAGGTAAGTCCTTTTCAGGTAGTGTATGGTTTCAACCCCCGTGCTCCTATTGATATTTTGCCTTTACCTACTAGTGAGAGGGTTCACAGTGATGCTAACGCACGTGCTGATTTTATTTTGAAAATGCATGAAACAACTAAGCACAACATTAAAAAGATGAATGAAAAGATGAATGAAAAGTATAGAATTGCTGGTAGCAAAGGTAGGCAAGAAGTGAAGCTTGAACCGGGTGATTTAGTTTGGTTGCACTTGTGAAAGGGTAGATTTCCAGAATTGCGAAAGTCTAAATTGATGCCTAGAGCTGATGGTCCTTTTAAAATTGTTGAGAAGATTAATGATAATGCATATAAACTTGAGTTGCCTTCTGAGTTTGGGGTTAGTCCCACGTTTAACATTTCAGATTTGAAGCCATACTTGGGAGAGGAAGATGAGCTTGAGTCGAGGACGACTTCAATTCAAGAGGGGGAGGATGATGCGGACATCATTCCGTCGGATATACACAACAAGCCTCCATTGGTCATTCAAGGTCCAATCACAAGAGCTCGCGCACGACAATTGAATTTAGAGGTGAGTTCGTTCCTAAGTTCTTCTTTATATGATTTTGAGAATAGATTGCTACCTAATGATTATATTATGATTAGGAACAATGGAGAGGATAAGGAAATACTTAGAGAAGGACTTAGAGTCGTGGAAGGTCAGCGAGGACGTTCAAATCAAGGTGGAGGCTTAAACCAAGTCGACTTCGAGTCTGTTTCGGAGTCCAGGACCAGTCTGCATTAAAACGGGCGCCCAGGTTGCATACATGCTTGGATTGGGGTGTTCTTTATATGGATGGAAATCTAAGAAGATAATCTTTCCAATGGTTCTGGTCCCATGTCCAAATTCATTACGAGTCATCGGGAATTGACCGAACAAGTTGACCTTCAGAATCTGTTCCGATGCTGCGACGCCGTATTTGGGCCTTTGGACCGTGTATCGTGTTGGAGCCCATTAGGGTTGCGTCAAGGGGTGTTTGCACGACCCTAAACTCCATATATCAGTAGCCGTCGCTATCTTTAGTTTTTGGGTATTGCTTAGATTAATCTGTCAAGAACAGTTTCACCGCTAGATCGGTTTGTAAGACCCCAATTTGTGAGCTAAATCATTCATCTGCAATATTGGTTGCAATCTTCTTTGTTCTTGTTTGTGTTCTTCAATTTGCAAACAGGGATTAGCCTTCTTGGCGAGGTCAACCGGGTTTCGGCACGGTTGATAACCAGAGGAGACGTGGTGCTGCGATTGCGGGGTTCAGGAACGTGCTCGTTCAAGAAGCCGGATCGATTTGTGTTGCGCCTCCACCAAAATCGTTGATTATCAGAACCTTTCGGAAGATTAGGAACCCTAGTCTACATCACCGCCTCGATGACAACACGGGCACCAACCACCTCTCGTAACAGGAGGCGGATACAAAGCGTTCACGCCAACTTTACGAGAAGTACGGTGGCCCGAGAAATTCTGGCCAGGAGCAGTAGAGAAGTATGATGGAAGTACTGATCTTGAAGAGTTCCTTCATGTCTATTCCACGGTTCTCTACGTTGTAGGGTAGACGACAACGCACTCGCAAATTTCTTGCCAGCTGCGTTGAAGGGATCTGCTCGATCATGGCTAGTTCATCTCCCGCCCCGCTCGATTACTTCATGGAAAGACTTGTGGTAATAATTCGTCGCCAATTTCCAAGGAACTTACAAGCGCACGCGATTGAGGACGATCTCCACGCCTTAACTTGGAACCCAGGTGAATCTTTGAGGGTCTATATTCGGTGTTTTAACGAATGCTGAAATACAATTCCTGAAATCACTGATGCTTCTGTAATTCGTGCGTTCAAGTCGGGCATCCGAGATCGCTACACTACCCAGGAGTTGGCAACAAGACGGATTACTTCCGTATGCAAGCTGTTCGAGATCGTGGACAGGTGTGCCCATGCAGATGATGCCCTGAGGCTAAAGGATGGAAAGAGCAAGACGGGCGATGAGAGGAAAACAGTCCACAAGGATGCACCAGAGTCTAGCATAAAGAAAAACAAGAAAAGTAGGAAGCGCAAAGCGGCAACAGAGGTTCTCGCCACAGAATAGGCAGACCCACCCAAAAGCCCAGACCCCCAAGGTGACGACTCACGATGACAATGGTGCCCAATTCACGAATCCAACGCCCACTCCTTGGAAGAATGCCACATCTTCAAGAAGGCGTTAGCGAGACAGATGGCAGTGGAAAAAGGAAAACAGATGGCAGATACCGATGTACACGTGTTGGACAACGAACTCGTCTTCCTAGATTTCAACTTTCATGTCAGATATATCTTCGGTGGCTCTACAACATACTCCTCGAAGAGAGAGTACAAGAAGATAGAGCGCGAAGTCTGTTCTACGTCACAAGGAGTTGCTGCTAAGATGAAGTGGTCCCAGCAGAAGATTGAGTTCTCCGAGGTGGACCACCCGACGACTATGACCATCCCAGAGAGATACCCGATAGTGGTCGAACCCACTATTTGGAACATTAAAGTCGCATGGGTTCTTGTCGATGGCGGTAGCTCAATTAACCTCCTCTTCACTGGCACTTTGGACGCAATGGGAATTCCACGAAGCGAGCTAGTCCCTTCGGACCAGCCTTTCACGGAACCACACCAGAGTCATCGTCCAAGCCATTGGGCAAGATTACGCTAGCTATCACCTTTGGATAGGCTGAGAACTTCCGAACGGAGCAGATCACCTTCAATGTGGCCGAATTTAACACGGCATACAACGCCATCTTAGGGAGGACCGCACTTGCAAAGTTCATGGCGGCATCCCATTCTGCGTACCAATTGCTCAAGATGCCAAGACCAAAAGGGACAATCACTATCTAGGGAAATGCGAAGTTGGCGGTGCATTGCGATAAGCGGAGCCTCGACATGGTCGAGTATACTCCCACACCACCCACCACAATTGAGCCACCTGTGAAAGTGAGCAAGCCCAACAAGGTGCCAAGACCGGATGGCGCGAGCAAAATCGTCCTGCTGACCAGCAATAACCCCGATAAGACTGTCAAGATCAAGGCGACGCTCGGCAACAAATAGGAAATCGAGCTCATCACCTTCCTCCACGACAATGCAGACGTGTTCGCTTGGCAGCCGTTAGACATGCCCGGAGTCCCCAGGGAGGTGATCGAGCACAAACTCATGGTGCGACCCGATGCCAAGCTAGTTAAACAAAAACGGCGGTGATTTGCACGTGACCGAAAGCAAGCCATACGAGAAGAGTTGGACAAACTCCTGAAAGCTAGCTTCATCAGAGAAGTTCTCCATCCTGAGTGCCTCGGCAACCCAGTCATGGTTTGCAAGGCCAACGGGAAGTGGAGAATATGCGTGGACTTCACCGACCTCAACAAGGCGTGCTCACTACCCCTTCCTCAAATAGACCGATTGGTGGACTCAACGACCGGTTGCGAGTTGCTGAGTTATCTCGACGCTTACTCCGGCTACCATCAAATCAGCATGGCCAAAGAGGACGAGGAAAATACAACATTAATCGCGATCAGCGTAGGCAACATGTTCCAACGCGAGATCCAGGGAGCCCTTCGGGTTGATCAGCGTAGGCAACATGTTCCAACGCGAGATCCAGGGAGCCCTTGGTGATCAAATCGGACGAAACATCGAGGCTTACATTGACGATGTTATCGTCAAGACAAAGATGGGCGATACATTGATCGATGACCTCAGGGAAACGTTCAACAATCTTCGACGACATAGGCTGAAGCTGAACTCGGAGAAGTGCACGTTAGGAGTTCCATCGTGCAAACTACTCGGTTTTCTCGTCTTCGGACGAGGCATCGAGGCAAATCCCAAGAAGATCAAGGCCATCGAGAAATGAAGTCACCCACGAGACTTAAGGAAGTCCAGGGACTAACAGGGATGCATGGCAGCATTAAGCCGCTTCGTAGCCAGGATGGGAGAAAGAGGACAACCTCTATTTGCTTTACTCAAAAAGCAAGACAAGTTCGAGTGGACTCAATAGGCTGAGAACGCGTTCATCACGCTCAAGCGCTACTTGTCAAATCCCCCTGTACTCGTTGCCCCACAACCTAATGAAGAGCTTTTTCTCTATATTGCTGCCACACCCTATTCTGTGAGTACGGTTATCGTCGTCGAGAGGGAAAAAGTACAACACCCGGTGTAAAATGTCAGCGAGGCCCTCCATGACGCCAAGACCAGATACCCACTGATTCAAAAGTTGCTCTACGCTGTGATCATGACATCAAGAAAGCTGCGTCACTACTTCCAAGCCCACAAAGTCACAGTTGTCTACTCTTTTCCCTTGGGAGAAGTTGTCAGGAACAAGGACATTGTCAGCCGCATTACCAAATGGATAGTCGAGCTCAGCTAGTTTGATGTTCACTGTGTACCAAGAAAAGCCATCAAATCCCAAGTTCTTACTGACTTCGTAGCAGATTGGACTATTCCTGAGAATAGCACAGCCAACCAGACGGATAATGAGACATGGACTATAGCATTCGACGGTGCACTCAACAACCAAGGAGCAGGAGCAGGATTCATTTTGTCATTCCTGACTAGGAATCAATTAAAACATGCAATCCACCTCAATTTTCGGGCAACAAACAACATAGTCGAGTACGAAGGAGTCCTCGTAGGAATTTGAGTAGCCGCAGCACTTGGAGTCAAGCGATTGATTGTGAAAGGGGACTCAGTCGCGAACCAAGTGCACAAGGACTACAAATAGTCCAATCTCGAGTTGGCCAAGTACCTCGCTGAAGTCAGGAAGCTGGAGTGGAAATTTGATGGTATCGAAGTGCGACATGTTTACCGCAAGGATAACATCGCGCCCAATGACCTGGCACAGCGCGCTTCTAGAAGAGAACCCCTCGAACGAGGAACCTTCCTACATGTCCTAACAAAACTATCCATAAATGAGTCGCACGACGAAGGCACCACAGCCAATACCGACATCAACTCGGGGGCTACAGAGGTCCAGAACGTTGTTGCCGACATCGAGATGAAAGAAGACTGGCGAACTCCGCTTATCAATTTCTTGGGTGCCGACAAGTTGCCAGAGGACGATGCAGAGGCAGAAAAACTTTCCCGTCAAGCCAAAATCTATTGTTTGGTCAACAACGATCTTTAAAAAAAGGCCCCGAACGGAATTCTTCTCAAATGTGTTCCAACCGACGACGGCAAGTCTTTGCTTCTCGACATCCATGAAGCCATCTGCGGATCACATGCCAGCGGATGTTCCCTGGTAGGAAAAGCCTTTTGATAAGGATTTTTCTGGCCAACCGCCCCCAAAGATGCTTGCGACGTGGTACAATGGTGCGAAGCTTGTCAATTTCATAGCAAACAGACCAAGATGCTAGCACAAGCACCCTAGACTATCCTTCTTATTTTCTCGTTCTCATGCTGGGGGCTCGATATACTCGGACCATTCCCACGAGGACAAGGCAGCTACAAGTTCTTGTTCGTGGCAATAGACAAATTCACCAAGTGGATTGAAGCGGAACCCACGCGAGAAATCAAAGCTGACAACGCTATCAAGTTTATCAAAGGGATATTCTGCAGGTACAGATTGTCTCACCGCATCGTTACAGACAATGGCTCGCAATTCACAAGCGGTGATTTCCAAGATTACTGCATCGAGTTTGGAGTCAAGTTTTGTTTCGCTTCAGTTTCCCATACCAGAGTAATGGACAAGTAGAACGGGCTAATGATATTATGCTCCAAGGGATCAAAACTCGCGTATACGGCATGGTCATGGCCTATGATACATGCTGGGTTGAAGAACTCCCGTCTGTCTTGTGGGCCGTATGCACTACACCGACTTCGTCCAACAAAGAGACACCATTCTTTCTCGTGTACGGATTTGAGGCCATGCTCCCTTCGGAGATACGACATCGGTCGACACGAGTTCAAAATACTCGACGAGGAGCAAGAGGAAAGGCAAAATGACGATGTGAATCTTGTAGAGGAACATCTTGAGCAAGCTGTTGTTCGAGCAGCTGCGTATCAGCAGGCCCTGCGCCGACATCATGAAAAGCACATACGTGCCCACACACTTTCCATCGGTGATTACATCCTGCGACGAGTTCAAAATCAAGTAGGGCAAAACAAGCTCACACCAAAGTGGAAGGGACCGTACACGGTGGTTCAAGTCTTGAGGCCAGGCGCATTCAAAATAGCAGATGGCGAAGGCCGCGAGTTACCAAATTCCTGGAACATTGACCAATTACGTAAATTCTTTGTATAGCATCAATGTATCCAAGTCTGTAAGTTTTTCTTACAGCTCAATAAATAAATACAAATATTTAGAGTTATCTAAATATTTCCGACTTTATTTTTCCAGTGTTTTACCCAGAGATCCCTTACCACAATAACACCTCGGGTTGCAGACGAACCTAACATCCCTTTACGCTATTCTGATAATGCCTCTGAGAAACCTATGGGGATTTCGGCTGGGGATGCCCAGAGCTGATAAGGCCTTCTCAGATGATTCAGAGCCAAACGATCATGTCATAACTGGTCATGTAAGAGTGCTCCCTTGATGCGTATTAACCGAGTCGTGTAATCGAAAATTGGTTTTTCCAACTTCACGGTTGGTCGCTAGATAAACCACAGCCTCAAGTAGGCAGGTTATAGGTTTTCAAGCCTCCTTCTCTGAGAACGACTTCTCCGAGAACAGGGCTGGGGGCTAGGGGGAGTACCTAACTCGAAAAAGGCTAAGGACAGCCTGAAACGAGAATACTTTCAATTGTTCTGAAAAAATTAAAGTAAATAGTGTTATATCACAAAATCTTCTCAGATACTTTCAGGTACAAACTCTACCACGACAACCATTGCAAGTCCATTGAGAGGAAAACTTTCTCTGCTAAAGGAGCTAGCGACAGGGCTAGGCAATCTATATCGTATGCCGACATCTGCGTGTGCCTAAACCCTTCTCTATGGAAGTCGAGGTTCATCTGCGGGCGGTGATCTCGGATGCAGGCAAGGACGTGACCGCTGGCATACTGGCTCTCTCGACGGCACTTCTGTTAAAGGCTGTTGTCGATCCGCTTGCCAATCCCTTCCAACTAGTCGCATGACCTTTTCATCCACGAGATATACCCCGCTGTGGACTCCTCGGGTGCAGGGCGCGTGACTCGCAACTCCTTAGAGAGATCCGACATCGGGTCGCAGCTACTCTTGAGATATGAGTTCAACCAGACCTCACGTCTTCGGAGCGTCTTGACATCACGATCTTTCTTGGCACTCTCGATGGACCACTCAGGTTCCGTCACTTCAAACTTTGTCCTCCAATATTGTATTTGGTGTTCTCGCTCCTCGAGTGCATCTTCAAGATATAGAGAAGGGACCAACTCTAAGAATCCGACTTCACAACATCAGTGAAGAAAGTGATCTGAGGGCCGACAACCCAACCTAGATTTTGTTGGAGGAGGGAGATCAAGTTCGAACTGGATGGAGCGAGGACATTGTCGATATTCACAGAGACCATGGCGTTCTTGCTAGCATCTGGAACGGGTGGCTGGACAAAAGGGGTGGGCGCGACATCGAGAATATCGGGACGTCCCCATTGCTGGACGTCCTCATCTTCCAGATATCTACAGAAAATGGGATGCTGCGAATAAACTTAAAGTGTACCAAATGGGGGGTTGTTCTACAATAGGACAACACGAACCCAGTACATTACACTTAATGTTAAAATAGCAGGACACAGATAAATTACTCTTCATAAAGGGGGAGAATAGTCTCCCCCAACTCCGCAACCTCCCACATCACGTCCTCGCGTGTGTCATCGGCACCACCCTTGGTAAGGACCTCATCGAGGTTGATCTCCGGGTGCGTGAGCCTGAGGCACGCAAGAACGTGACACGTACCTGTGCGTAGACCAGTGCAGGTGTCTTCTGCAACCTTGGCGGCGTGCTTACCAGGAACTTTCTCCAGTTCCTTGATAAGGTCCACTAGGGTGGCCACCAGCGGTGGTCTCGTCAGAGTACGGGGGATCTCAACATTCGCGCCGAAATTCCGCCAGCTAGTCGAGGCGCATGTAGTTCTAGCAGAGAGCATCTTGGATCGACTCCAAGTGGCTGGTGGTTTCTACCATCTGTGCTTCCAGTCCCTGCTATTGTCGGTCGTGCCCGACGATGAGTTCCCTCATTTTCTTAAGGTCCTCGCGCACCTCCTCGAGTTCATTCTCAAGTTCCGCTACTCGCTCGTCTGATTACAAGGTGATTGCACCCACGCGAGCCATCTCGGCTAGTACCTCCTAGTGTTGATGAAAAAATTTGGTAAGCCTCGAAGTCATCATTGGCCTAGAGTCAGTATCGACTTCAGAGTTCTGGAATCAGCCGATGGAAGCTATGAATCGCCAACAGTCGGATTCTTACCAAATTCGGTTAAGGAAATTAATCTATTAAATCAAGATTATCCAAAAGAGACTGAGTTCAAGGAAGATGAGGCATAGCAGTTTATCTATTAATTAGGAAGAGTCTGTTAGTTTCCTTTTATCTTTAGGAACGTTTGTTTAGTGTCTGATAAAGTCTTTATGTTTTTCCTTTTATCTTTAGGAAAGTTTGAGTCGTGTCCGATATGGACTGGTGTCAACCCATGGGTATAAATATGTACACCTGGGGTCGATGTGAATTATCTCTCGATCAATACAACTACTCTCCGCGCATCGCCACACTCTTTCTGAGGTTTTTACTTATCAACCGGTGGAATTTGGCACCTGACACGGGGCTACATCGGCTTTCGATCTCTGACGAAGGGTAAGCCCTACATTCCATCGGGCCCTGGTGAATATATTGGCTACATTGGTGTTGTTCAAGACTGCATCGCTTCGATCTCTTGGATCGCTCTGGTTTGGTTGATATATTTGCCTACCTGATATCTCAATTTTATTTTAATTGCATTGTGTTTAGAGATGCATCGATTTAGTTGGGACTGTCTCGGTGAGGTCCGATCTTCTATCTTAGCCGTTATATCTCTACAATCACAATGTTGTTTTAAATGGATTTGTTATATCCATCAGATTAGACAGATCTATCGGATCATCAAGTATTAGATTATCATATACAATCTCGTGCTGCATTGGTTAGGTTCAACCTACTAGATTGTTATTAATAATATAAATCTTGTTAAGCCGGTAGGTTCATGCTAATGTTTTATCAGAGTGCTAGCCGATGAGTTATCATAGACGTTGTATAATCTAGATTGACAATGTTTTCTACTTGCATCAGCTGATGTCCATCTAGGGTTTTGTCGATATAGGCTAGATTACGTTGTTGGTTTAGATTATATAATGTATCCATCACCTTGAAAATCAGTCAAAAGCTTATTGTCTAGATGCTGGTGTCGGCATCGGCTGGAATTACTATATCGGCTTGTCAGCAGATCGACTCTTTGATATTCAATTTATATATCTTGTCAGTTGCAGGATCACCCTGACCGGCGTGCCCGCATCTAATCATTATTCTGGACTTGCACTGGAGCTAAGCGGATCTCCCAGGCCATTGTGTTTTTATGCCAACACCTGGGTACCAGCTTCGAGAAGACGACAGCCTTGACGAGCTTCACGGTGCTCGACATAGACACCAAAGCCTGTGTCAGCGGAGGAGCAGGGGCAACAACCGGATCAGCCACGCGAGTTGTAACCATCGGCAAAGGAGGGCTTGTCGCCACACGGTCCTCGCTGTGTGCCGAGGACGCTGGTAACACCCTATTGACGTTAATGGGATTAACTATAGGTCCCAGAATCATATCGTTATACAAATGCGGTGTTAAAGTGTAAGATTTCACTTACTTGGCCCTGCCCCCCTTCAGAAGTCTTCTCCTTGAGGCTGGAAGTGCACCAACAGTGGCCCGAGTAAGAAGGCAAGTAAGAACTCGTTGTCGTGCAATATGCAGTTGTTACCGAAAACGTGATGCTAACCTCAGAGCCACTCGACTGGGCATGCAAGCTGGCTCCGGGATTAAGACCGGCCCATTTCCTCTTGGAGGTTTTGGACCCACTGCCGTTTGGTGCAATGGCGACCCCGGTCATCTCCGACGAGACCTTCTCCTTAAGTGAGGAGAAGCCTGATGGTCGGCGAGTGGTCCGATGGCATCCGTGAGCGGGAGCGCCTGCGAAATATGACATCACTTTGTCTTCAAAATCATGAAGGATTGAGGAGAGAGTACCGCAAAATCACTTAAGTTGATGGCCATATTCTTGTCGGCTGCAGCCAGTTCGCAGATCGGAGCTAGGGGATTGTCGACTCCTGACGGAACATTGACAATGATCTGACCCACCCTGGTGGCCACGGTATTGTCCCCAAGACCTGCGAATGAAACATGAGATTAAAAATTGAGAACAAGTGCCCTAAGGAGGATCGCTGACAAGAGGATTGCGAGAACGAGTACCCCGATCAGAGATCCGCGTCTCATCGTCAATCCCAGCGTAATCATACGTAGCATGAACATGAGCTTGAAGGGCTGAAGACGGTGACGTATGAAGTCAGCAGCGACTTCATACCCCGACAATCCCTGATCTCGGAGGTTGCAGATTTTTTCGATAAAGGCCAAGAGGGGTTGGTGGGACTTTAGAAGTCCAATTGGAAGAGCGTTCTAGCTTCTCGTCAGCAACTACGAGAACGGAAGAAAGCTCGTCCACATGGAGGTAGAACCATCTCGACCTCCAACCACTTCGAGAAGAAGGGCACTCGAAGGGGATGTATTCCACCTTCATCCCGTCTCGAAGACGGAACCCACAAGACCCTAAGATTCTGCGGGACTCCATCCACCGGAGTTTCATGGAAGTAGCGGAAAAGATCAAGAAATGGCACTATGCCGATGTAGGCCTCACAAAGATGAGCAAAGATGGTCAGAAAAGCAATGGAGTTGGGGTTCAAATGGAGAAGGTGAAGGCCGTAGAAGTTCAAAATCAAGAGAAGGAATTCGGAGGGGGAGGAAAGAATCCGCACCGAACAAAATCCTCTACAACGACAATTTGTCCTAAAGCGGGTTATGGTTCAGTACCTCCCGCCGAACGTTTCATGGTGCTGCGTCTAGGGATGGAGCCCTCCACCTGCAGTTTCTTCATCTCAGCGGTGTTGACGGTGGATTTTCCCAAATCGAAAAAGTTGATTTTGAGATGATTGGAAGGGGATTACGGTTTTTTGTTTCTCTAGGAGCAAAAGGAAGAGGAAGGCAGTGCGCAAGGAAGACGAAGGGAATTCTGGGCAAGTGGACTTGAAATGAATTCCAAAATCAGGTTTTATAGACGCACTACTTGACGGTTCGCTTTTTGAGGAAAGGAGAGAGATTGCCGCTGAAATTTTCTGAGGCCCGTTGTTGACGGTTGCTTAGACTTCAATTCAAATTCACTTGTCGACCGTTGATCATCTTTCAATGATGTCGAATACTTCATGACTTCTCGATTTTCATCGAGAATGGCCAAGTGAGAACGATGACGTTGACAAAGAAGTCGTGGATGACAACGCGAGTTCATTTGAGTTGAAGTCGGGTGCTACTATCATGGTTACGGATAAGGCATACTTCCTATACTACGACTTACGGAATATACGAATATAGTATATCTTTGTGTATACGGCTTGTTTCCGAATATAATAAGTGAATTGCCGAAATATTGGGGAATTTACACTCACGAGCAAGGGACCAACGGAGTCCTAGTCGGAGAGGATCATTTTTGTACCATATCTTGCGGGGTCCGTAGTCTCTGAGTTCTACTAGGAGACTAAGGTGATTCACGATATAAAAGGTACGCCCCTTGAGGGGTTTATATGATCGAATTCTATTACCAACATATCCACCATAGTCTACAAGCCGGAGGACACGAAGCCTACTCGCCGAAAGATCTCGTCGAATCATCTCGACAAGGATCTCGCCGGTAACGTTGGAATCATCGGCTCTCATTGTACTATGTGGTTTTTCATGTTAATCTCATATAAACTGGATTAGGGCTATTACCTTACGAGGGACCTGAACCAGTATAATCTTTATCTCATTGTTTGCTTGATACCGTTTCGTGTACGTAGATCCTAGTATCAACGTACCCTAATATCCTATACATTCGGTCTACGGGTATTACCCGTCGACACATGGTTATCTAGATTTTGGATTCATCTTTCTATTTGTCCCCTACGTAACCATACATGATTCACTATTCGGGTAGAGCATGAACCGCTTGTACTGCAACCCCGGTTGACAGGCTTGTATTTTAAGCTCTTTAGATTCAACGGTAAACTCTGTTGAAATCTTTTGTCGAGTCTGGTAAAGTTTACACCAAAATATACGGCTCAACTATAAACCTCCGCTTTGAGTCGTTTCCGTGAAGACAACCAGTGGGGATTATCGGTCTGTCAAGTGGTGTGCATATCGAATCAGGATTATGGATGTAGTTGTCATGGCAAAGCCATATCTCTTTATCGACCTGCTACTCTACTATTGTTTGTTGGTTTCATTAGGTACAGATTGCTTCCTTAATTCGATTAACCGAGCCTTCCATAAAGATGCATGGTTCAATAAGTATGGCGACGTATAGGGGTTTCATTTACTCCCTGAAACTGTCTTGTGTAATAAAATGTTAGTATGAGTTTTAAAAATAAGAAAAAAAGAATGCAGTGCGCAGCCAATCTTCCCTTGGCAAGTGGACATGTCCATATGGCCTAAGTGACTAAAAGGCAGATTTACTTTTTTTTTTTCTTAATTGGTCATGTACATGAAGGGTTTAGGGAAAGATAGTTAAATCACTTTAATGATCATATCATCGAGCTACTTTTCACGAGATTGCACTCTGCATGACAAGGCACCGCATGCTTTGTCACTGTCGTCACATGTCTCAACTCCTGCAACCAACTAGCCATAAATATATACTACGTACCTACTAACATGGAACAGCAGCCTCTCGTGCTGACAACTGCCGAGTGCAACAATAATCGTTTATATAGGTAAAAAGACAAGAAGCCTCACTCTCCTCGTACGTACAAGTACAACATGATCGGCGGCGGCGCCAGGCCAACGACACCGCCGGCGGTCGTCGACAAGACGATGTGCGCCGCGTGCGATATCCTGAAGCTCCTACCGACGGGCACCGTGCTGGCCTTCCACGAGCTGGCGCCGTCCTTCACAAACCACGGCGGTGCGTGCGGCGAGGCCAGCCGGTACATCACCGCGGCGCTCATCGTCGCCTGCGCCGCGTCGTGCGTGCTCCTCTCCTTCACCGACAGCCTCGTCAGCCATGTCGACGGCCGGCTCTACTACGGCGTGGCCACCTTCCGGGGATTCCACCCGTTCAACTTCGAAGGGACGCGCGAGGAGATGGAGGAGAGGTTCGGCGACCTCCCAAGGATGAAGGTCAGGGCGCTGGACTTCGTGCACGCGCTCGTCTCGGCGGTCGTGTTCATCGTCGTCGCGCTCGGCAACGCCGACGTGCAGGGCTGCCTCTTCCCCGACGCCGGCCCTGGCTTCACGCAGATGTTTCGGAACCTGCCGATGGGATTAGGGTTGCTGTCCAGCATGGTGTTCATGATCTTTCCTACTACCAGGAAGAGCATCGGCTACACGGACATGATGCCGCACAACGAAGACTACGGGAAAGGAGGCAATACTCCTGGCCAGACCACGCCGTCAGTGTGATGCAGTAAATATAAATGATATTCCGTTTATCGGAAGGTATAAATGAGTGTAAAGTGTAAATCCGCAATGGTGTGTATTATGTATAAGGTTAAGAAGTTGGTATATATATTGGACATATATCCAAGCATGGAACAGTAGAAACTATTTTGCATAATACAATAGTTACGATTATAAACAATTTGATGAAAGATATTTAAAACAACATTTATAAATAACGGGTGTTATCAACCAACCATCCATATAGGACCACACAACTATATTTATTAATCTACACACAACTTATTCATATTCCATGTTTTCGCAAACTATTCTTCATGAGATATCACCTAGCATGATCAATTAAAAATCATTAAATAATGAATTTCTTGAAATTTTGTTATAATTAAAACCAATTTAATCAAGTGAATTAATGATGGAATTAAAAATTTCCTTTAAAAATCATAGCCAGGAATAATTTTTTAATAATCTTCGTGCCCTAATATACTGTCCGAAATTTCCTCTGAATTTTCAGAGCTCAATATATAATTTTAAAAAGCACAAAGTTCATCAAATCAATTAAATAAAATGAAAAACAAATAAAATCCCCTCCTCTGTACTTCGGCCGTTTCTGGCCCAAGTCTGCCTTCCCTCGCTTGTGGCCGGCTGGCCCTCTTCCCCCTCTCTTCCTCCCTCCCTGGCACAACGCTCGGCTCGGCCCGCTCACCTTCTCCCCGCTGAAATCCATCCCGCCTCCCTCCTCCCTTGCGACGCCGACAGGTGGGGCGCACATGTCGGGGTCTTCCCCTACCTCTAGCCGCCCAACCGCCGGTAGCATCTTCCGCCCACGCCGCCACCCTCTGCGCTCTCCCGTCGCGGCCCTCGTCAAATCCGCGTGGGACCGGTTCCCCTCCACCTATGCAACCAAATCCCCTACTCGCCCCACGAAAAATGGCGTCGGTGGAGACCCACTCACCGACATCATCGGAGCCCCTCTCCACCAACATCTTCCAGCCCCTCCCCGGGCTCCCCATTGCACCGAACCCCTGTAAAAATGCTCCCCATCCTCCTCTCTCTCATTTTCCCTCTTTCCCCAAGCCACCGCGCCCTCTAAAACCCCCTCCCCGGCACGAGCCCCAGATCCGTCGCCTTCCCGCCACCTCCAGTCGCACGCCACCGCCGCCCTAGCCACCTCCGAGCTGCTCCGCTTGCACCTGCGGCATCGCCGCACTGAGCTCCACCCTGGCCTCCACTCCATTTCCCTCTTCCACCACTGAAACCACCACCTCACCGCGCTCCTCAGGCACCGCCTCTTCCTCCACCTCCAGTCGCTCACCGCTAGCGCTTGACGCTACGCCAAGCCATGTCGCTTCCACCATTCGCTTCGCCACCGCGCGGACAAGCCCGGCCACCCCTCCACCCTCCCGCTCCACTGTTAGAGTATCATCCGCGCCAGCCATCGACCTCGCCACCGAGCTCCTCCGCCACCGCCCTTTGTCGTGGCAGCCCGGTTAGCATCCCCTCTCCCTTCCCTTCTTCCTCCAGTGCGCCGCTGCTCCTCGCGTCGCCACTGGTGGCCACGCCGCCGCTTCGCCATGTCCGGCCAGGCCGGCTTGAGTCGTGCCCGGGCACCGGCTGCCACCTCCTACACCGTTGATTCACTCGAGGGTGAATCCAAGCCGTCCGCGTGGTCATCTTGGTGGCGCCCCGTGTGGGTGCCACTGTGGTGCCACATCGGCGCCACCTCACCCTCCCGATCCGCCGTGGCCGCCACGTGTGCACCAAGTGGTGCGCCCGTGGATGGTACGCGCGTGGACTCGGTCCACCGTGCACCCGACCCCCTTCGAGTCACCGACAGGTGGGGCCCACTTGCCGGTGCCACCTATCCGCTCGGCTGACGTCATAATTGGTATTAATTGCGCAATAAATCATAATTAATTCTAGAAAATCCATTTAAATGGCTTAAAACTTCTAAAATTCATAACTGATTGATACGAACTCAAAATTGAGTCATTAAACTTGCAAAATTCATCTATTATTGAGATCTGCATGTTTGTTTACTTTTCATGTACTGTTTTTATTAGAGTTTATCCTCGTTTTGCGTGCCAGTGTGTAGTTTCCGCTGTCTCGGAAGATCGCGTTCGCGAGGAAAGAGTTCGGAAGATCATTTGAAGAAGTAAGGCAAGTCACACATTCTCCTTGAGCATGTGGAACCCAATTTATAAAATGTTTTACTGTTTGCAAATAAATTGCATGTTTTGCTAATTACAAGGGAATAGAGTTTACCTATCTGCTCGCTTGTGTCATGCTTACTTGATATCCGTCCTTTGTTAAACTTGGGTGATAATTCGGCTAGCTTGTGTCACTTCTGTTGATCTTTCTAGAATTATGTTATGCTTAGTCATGCTTAATTACCATTAGCTCATAAATATGGGATAATCACACTATATTTGTATAGTATCTTAACGAGCTGCAAGCTCGTGACATCTGGCCATGTTTTATTGGTCATAATTATTCAACTAAAATATGGCTTAATGGTGGGTCGTGCATGCATTGTTTTGCTAGTTGCACCCATGGAAATTAAGGACCAGTTCACATGAAACCATGGAAGACTTACCGTGCTAACCACAAGTAAGAATTGGCAACTGCGGGACTTGTAGCATAGCTCTTCCCTTTTCGATGTTCCGAGGCGACGGTGGCGTGATGGGGTTGGGTTGGCCGGGGCTAACCGGTTGATCGGCTTCCGGATTCACTGCGAGACGAGGGGGGCTGCCCCTGTTAAGGAGTGGGGGCGAAACTCGAGGTGTGTTGCACTTGGTCCGGGGGAGTTATGCGAAGGGTCTTGTCACAAGCACTCAGCATGGTAATGTGTTATGCCTGACACAGTGACATGCCAGTGGATTGTGTCTTGTGGGTAGAGTTGTGCATCTCTGGTCAGAGTAAAACTATTCGAATAGCCGTGCCCGCTGTTATGGGCGATCAACTAGCTTCGTCGTGATTAGTCCCACTTTATTAATTAACTTGACTTAACGAACTGGTTTAGTTCATGTGGAATGGTTGGGCATGTTCAATGTGGTGTAGTGTTGTTCAACGGAGATATAATCTTGACTTAATTAACCAACTATTTTATTGTTTTAAACTATAAATTTTTACAACTGCCTTTATGCAAATAGCCACAAACCTTCCCTTTATCTGCCCAAGCACGTATGCATCATTGGTGTGGTTTACTGAGTACAGTGGTTTTACTCAGCATTGCTATTGTTCTCCTTTTCAGATGTGTAGTGCTTCTGAGCCGAAGACGATATTAGAGGACCAAGGCTTATACCCTAGTTGAGTTTTGCCTATCGAGTGGAGCTGAAGCCCCGCTAGGATCGCCTTTTTCCGCTGTTGCTATTTTCTTTCGGTGTGAGGACTAAGTGCCTCTTCTGTAAGTATTTACGCTTTATTTACATTTGGATCTGTATATTAATTTGTTATTTTGTGTACCTTGGCTTGATTCCTGGATAGGGATTTATACACAAAATAGTTAGGAAATTTGGGCTAAATTTTTGGACGTGATAGTTTATTGGATATTTTTATTACATTATCATCAGCCGATTGCTTTTATATCGTTATTTGTCCAAGTGTTTGAATCTACACCGGATATATGGCCGATTATTCAAAACCGTATCGACATCGGCTGGTATCTGTTTATATTTCTTAACGTTCACAGATAAAATCCACAAGCGAATGGATATACCGCTGTAGTACTTCACCCGGAAGTATTCCAAGGTATCGAATCTCATGGAATGAAGGCGTTCATCTCTCCAACAGGCTCATCCAAGGACACAAGTCAATGTAGGCAAAGGGTAGATAGGATTTTCTAGTGAAGCACAGGGTCTTTTAGAAAACTTAATTTAATACTATTGCGGTACTTCAAGCACTGGCTTGCTCGCTGCTACCAGAATTCGCTCTACTACACACTTGGACAGGGAGGACTTAAGTGATCTCGAGGGTTATCACCATCTCTACACCCACCTGGGGTACGCAACAAATACTTGTATTAACAATATAGACACCAAGTATACACTGTTAAAATACTACTTTAATGTTGATCAAACACTAAATTAATAACTATTTCTAGTGAACAATATTCCAGTATGCTTAATAAAAACGAACTAAGAAATATACTTCACAGATAAATCTCAATTACTCATAAATGATAATATCGATTATATCAGAGTAATTGATAAAGTACAAAGATAAATTAGAGGAAGATTACCGAAGACTCCGGAATTCCTCCGATCCTTCTACCCTACTCTCTGCCTATTCTAAGTATACAATAAAATGTCAAAGAGCCTCTTATAATTTAGCTCAAAATTGTTGTGTCTTGAATGGGAGAAAGTGAAGTCCTTTTATAGCCTCCAAATGATGGTTATGGCAGTTGGAATTATCTGAAGCGCCCCTCCACCATCTTTGGGAAGCCATATAGGACATCCACGTGGAAGGTTTGGATAATTGGGCTTGATGGCACTTCGGCCGGACCCTCGCCAGCCCATTTCGTCCTCTCCTTTCTCCTGGGTCTCCTCTTGTGGTTCCTTAGCCCAGTGGTATGGTGAGCCCATTTGTACGTATTTCATGAGGTTTTGTGGGTCCACAACTACATAGGCTTAGGTATGAGTCTGAATCCCTTCTTTACGTATACTTTCTCTCAACTTTGTTGTTTTGTCACCTGCAGCCAAATATACACCAACGCTTTGGAAATTTTTAGAATTAAACCCTACCACTACATTGGATGTTTTATATGTTCAATTAAATGCAGGTATTGACGATGTATGATTTGCAATTAATTGCTATCAACAAAACCCCAACACTTAGCTCTTTACTCGTCCCAAGTAAAGATTAAAGTTTATCGTGGAGTATAATTTGCCAAATGGTATATAAATGCATACAGTATATTCTACCATACCTGTACTTGTGAACTTTAGTTGTGTCTAACTTACCATCTTGAGCAATTGAGGAATGGAATGGTTCACGACGCAAGTCACCCTTTTTCCTCCTGCCATGTACTTGGGTTTTTCATTTATTTTCACAAACTAGCCATACTCCTCAAATAACTTTCTCTTGTATCGCTCATTTCAATTTTTGTATCCTCACCAAGGCATCTTGTGCTGAATTGTCCCTATTCTACAAGGCTAGAATATGTGGAGCTTGGTAGGGATCAATCAGGCTTACCTGCATTACATGTGTTGCCAAGCCAAAATTCGGACTCAAAGAGATAGCAAGTCGTACTTCATGATCAAGAATATGCATGTGTGGTTTGATAATGGATAAGGTAATGTGACAACTCCTTTGGTGTACCTCTTTCTCCATTTCTTTTTGGAACTTTTGGAGAGAGCATGGCTATCTTTTCTTTTGATTCCTTTTCTTTCCTTTTTTTTACGTGCTCCATACTTGTATGAGCAAGACCTTTCTTT
Source organism: Oryza punctata (assembly GCA_000573905.2). Lineage (NCBI taxonomy): Eukaryota > Viridiplantae > Streptophyta > Magnoliopsida > Poales > Poaceae > Oryza > Oryza punctata. Next base: position 16,328,799 of record CM002488.2, read on the forward strand.
TCTCGTTCTTTTGCATAGCCATGCCTCTCTTTTTCCTTTGAAATGATTTTTGGAGAAAGAGGCACAATTAACATGGAGCATTTATTTTGTGGATAATGACATAACTAAATGATGATATACATATATGCTAACTTCCAGTGTAGAAGTGCAGCATTTGCGTATGTATGTGGAGTGTATGTGATCTTGATCATGAAAGCATGAAAAGAATCTCACACGAGTCACAAAATTTTGACAAGACTCAATGTAATTTCAGGTAGCCAAAGTATATAGTTTTTGCAATATGAATAATATTTGGCCTTGGTAGGTAATCATATTGTAATTGAGGAGTATTGCTTTGAAAAGATTTTTGATTTTAGCAATTATAAATTCCCAAGTTACAAGACATTTGGATAGGAGTTTCCCTTGTCATGACCATATCACAAACATCAATTACTTAGATAAGCAAGGATCCCTATGATGGATATATGTTCACAAGTAACATGTATCAGAAAAGAATAAAAAGTATATACAAGTTTACCAAAGGAAAACTTTATTTGTTGAGAATTAATTATTTTTATTTTAATGAGAGTTAAATTTTATAATTCGAAATATATTTAGATTTAACTCGCATTAAGGGGAGAATGAGGAATGGAACGCGCATACCAGTCCACCAATAAAAATTCAGAGGGATTGGGGCAAAACCTGGTTCGGCTCGGTTCCAACTCTTCTGCATTGTTTTTGCTTAGTCGTGGAGTTCAGAGGTTCGAATTCATGCATTTGTTCACATCTGTTGTGCGTCAGAAATCCGAAGTACTCCCCCACACTTATTTTGTACCTATGCTTTATTTACAAAACAATATAAACCAAAATATGGCTTCCATTGGGGTAAACACCGGTGGGCCAACTTTATTAAATTGCAATAATAACCTAGCGCTTACATTAAAACAATATAGAAAAACAAACATTGTAAATAAACTAGAAAAATGTCTCTAAACTTATTATTTTGATGGGGAAGCATCTAATTCGCATAGTAACGATCTTTCTTCCCCATCTCGCCGAATGCGCCCTTGATCTTAGCACACATTCCATGACTAAAAATGTTGAAATCTTGCCTAAGCCCAACAAGCTCAACACTTAACACCGCGTTGCGGTCATGTAACTCCTTGTTCTCCTTGCAGAGTTTCTTCACATGACTAGCGAGTTTTGTGACCGATGGATATGGTGAAGAGCGTGCCCACATACCTCTCGACGGGAGATGGATTGGTCTTCAACTGCTCAGGGAACAGTTTTTTGCGCCGTCTTCTTTGGGCCTAAATCTCCCATTGTTGGCCTCTTGACTGGGAAATCACCCTGGACCATGGTCCTATGGACATGCCTTGGCGAGAGGGACCTTGCGACCGAGCGCGGCACCAATTGGGGCCGCGACTGGTTCGGCCGAACCCCTGGTGTGTTTCTTTCGATCGGCCCCAAATCAGCCGAGAGCTGGGGATTGACGATATGGGATGAATCCACCCCGCATTTACCCCCTCAACAATGAAATCTTGAGTAGGAATTGATTGATTTGCTGGAATGGGATCCCCGTCAAGGTTGTAGGTGGAGTTGGAGGTGGAAGGAATGAATGGAATGAGTGATTTTCCAGCCATGGATGAGGTTAGCAAGACTCCGTGGAGAATTTAGGAGCGTAGAGGAGGAAGAATGGTGTGAAGAAAAGAGAAGAAAGGGGATCAAGATTTAAAGAGAATTCTGATCGATCTGCCCTCTAAACGCATCACATACCGGTTGGATAAACTAGGCATGAGCGGGATAAGCTACAGTTGAAATTGGGAGGATTTGGGCTTGGCCATGGTTTGGCTGAATGCATGTGGGCCCAACAAACCTCCAATTTTTCTCAAGAAATCTAACTATGGGAAAAAGGATAATCTCCAGGGTTTTTGATTGAATTTGGACAATTTCATTGTAGTCTACCTAACTCTAACTCTATAACGTCCACTTCTTCATGCGTAATTTCTTTCAGTTCTAGGAAAACTTTTAAGCGTTGGCCATTTACCTTGAAAATATTACCTGCATCATCTCAAAGTGTGACGGCCCCGTGTGACGAAGTGTCGATGATATCAAATGACCCTTCCCATTTACTAGGCTATTTTCCATGCCCGGACAACTTTACCCAGCAGTTGAACATCAGTACTTTATCCCCTGGCTTGAATTCCTTGATTTTTATCCTTTTGTCTTGCCATCGTTTTGTTTTCTCCTTGTATAGCTTTGAGTTGTGATATGCTTTGATAGTTGCATCTTCCTCCATTCTCCAGCTCCCTCAAAATTCATATTCCATTTTTTGATTGCCCAGTATGCTCTATGCTCAAGTTCTAGGGAAGTCAACATGACTTTTCTGTTACCCATATTACAACCCTCTGGGTAGAAGTCCTTAGTTTCCGATAGAAAAATAACAAATCATTTGGTATAGCTTGGGCCAGATTTACCTCTTTGGTACGGTTTGGACCAAACTTATCTATACCCGAGTATACCTTGTTGCAGCACTTCCATACGGGTCTAGACAAGGATTCTGCATTCTACCTCGACATAACTGTCAAAGGGTCGTTCATACATAAGACCCCATTAGAAGGAAAGGAAATTCTGGATCGCTTTTCAGAAAATACCTCCTTCATTGGGCGATGCACTGAACGCCCTCCTGAGGCATCTGTGTCAGGTCAGGACGAGTCATCTTTAGCCGAACTTGAGGCTGAACCTCCACATTATCCAATTCAACAAAAGAATCCTCCTTGGAGCCCTCTCCGGATACCAAAGAAATTCAAGCTCCGGGTTGTGCTCCTGTGGGATCGTTTTCCATGAAGATTATGGAAACACCCTAAATTATTTCAGCAGGAAAAAGCCGCCTATTCCTACTCCACCTCCCGATCCAATCCAAGACGAGTTTCTTCAAGAAACCGTTCGGGAGCTAACCACTATTATGAGTAATGAATGGTTGAGGAAAATAGAGTTTTCCCCCGAAGTAATTCGGATCAACTCTTCTATTTGCACCATTCCTTGCCAGCTTGGAGGGAATACGGTGGACATTTTGTTTTGTCCAACGGTCGGTGTTAACCTCATCTCTGAGTCTTTCGCTTTCGCTTACCTGAGCTATAGATCGCTAGCACCCCTCAAGGAACTTAATTGAAGGATTTGGGATAATGCAGAATATCCCTGTCAAATATGACAACACTGAGGCTATCTTGGATTTCCATATCTTTGAAATCCAAGACTTCGACATCCTTATTGGGCATCCTATCGAGAAATTTCTCGTTGACGCCCCCACTTTAGGAAGCCTCAAAATATCCTTAGGAGGGGAAGAGTTTACTGACCCATTCACTCGGTCAAGAAATGCCTTGACCGACTCCCCCCTGATGAAGAACCAGCGAAGGAAGTGATGGTTGCGTTCCCTTTTGACCCACTGGAGTCCTTTCTCGAAGATGTTATTCCCGACTTCATCCAGGAAGAAGAGGAGTCCGGACAAACCGTCGATTTGCCATCCTTTGAACCACCTCCGCGGCCTCCAATCGAGCTAAAATCCCTTCCCTATGGTCTACGTTATGCTTTTCTACATGGCAACAAGGAAGCTAATGTCATCATAAGTGACATGCTTTCAGAAGATGAAACCTCTCGCCTTCGTGCCGTGCTAGAAAAGAATAAATCTGTTCTGGGCTACTTTCTTCAAGATCTTAAGGGAATTAGTCCCGTTCTATGCACCCATCGAACACCTATCGAATCGGAGAGCAATCCATCTAGGGAACCCTAGAGATGGCTCAACAATGCGATGAGGGAAGCCGTTCAGAAAGAGGTCTTGAAAATCCTGCACGCCAGGATCATTTATCCCGTTCCGTACAGTGAGTGGGTTATCCCTGTTCACATGGTGCCTTAGAAGGGAGGAATGACGGTCGTTGAAAATGCAAAAAATGAGCTTATCCCTCAACGAACCGTCAGGGATGGAGGATGTGTATTGATTATAGGTAACTCAACAAGGCGACAAAGAAGGACCACTTTCTACTACCCTTCATTGATGAGATGATGGAATGACTGGCAAATCATTCCTTCTTCTATTTCCTCAATCGTAGTCTGGTTATCATCAAATTCCCATCCATCCAGATGATCAGAGCAAGACTACGTTCACTTGCCCTTATGATACCTACGCATACCGTAGGATATCCTTTGGGCTGCGCAACACACCTGGTTCATTCCAGAGGTGTATGATATCTATCTTTTCTGACATGATCGAGGATATCATGGAAGTTTTCATGGACAATTTCTCCGTCTATGGTAAGACTTTCGGTCATTGTCTTCAGAATCTAGACAAGGTCTTGCAAAGGTGCCAAGAAAAGGACTTAGTACTCAATTAGGAGAAATACCATTTTATGGTCCGCGAGGGCATAGTCCTTGGGCACCGAGTATCTGAAAGGGGAATAGAGGTGGATAGAGCTAAGATAAAAGTAATTGAATAGCTTCCACCTCCGGTGAATATCAAGGGAATTCGAAGCTTCCTAGGGCATGCGAGCTTTTATAGGCGTTTTATCAAAGATTTTTCTATGATCGCAAGGCCCCTGACTAACTTGTTATCTAAGGATGCACCCTTTGGGTTTGATGATGAGTGTCTAAAATCCTTTGAAATTCTCAAAAAGGAACTCGTCTCTGCTCCAATCATTCAACCCCCGATTGGACACTACCGTTAAAAATTACATGTGATACTAATGATTATGCAGTTGGTGCAATCCTTGGACAAAACAAAGATAGAAAGCATCATGCAATTTGCTATGCTAGCAAGACTTTGACAGGAGCTCAACTAAATTATGCAAACAATGAGAAGGAGCTCCTGGCTGTCGTTTTTGCTATTGATAAATTTAGATCTTACTTGGTAGGAGCAAAAGTGATAGTCTATACAGACCATGCTGCTCTTAAATATTTGCTCACCAAGAAAGATGCTAAATCCCATCTGCTATGATCGATACTTCTACTCCAAGAATTTGACTTAGATATCAAAGATAAAAAGGGAGTAGAAAACTCGGTAGCATATCATTTGTCGCGCTTGCAACTAACATGCAGGAATCGCCGATAAATGATTTTCTAAGAGATGACATGCTGATGGCGGTGACGGACTCCAACCCGTAGTATGCAAATATTGTTAACTTCATGGTTTCAGGATTTGTACCATCAGGGTAAAACAAAAGGAAGTTGAAATATGAAAGTCGCCGTCATATATGGGATGAGACATACCTGTGTAGAGTATGTTCTGATGGACTGCTAAGAAGGTGCATGCCAACAGAGGAAGGCTTTAAAATCATTGAGAGATGCCACGCTACACCGTATGGCAGGCACTTTGGTGCATTCTGCACGCAAGCCAAGATTTGGCAAAGCGGATTCTACTAGCCAACAATGTATTACCATCCAAGACATAGGCATTCCATAATAACATTCTGTTGATGCGAAAAACACGAAGGCCTGGGAATTCTTCTTAGCTCTAGTGCAGGTCCTAAAATTGATAAGATGCGGACATGCTAGTCAGTTTGATCCTGCACATGACAAGATATATAAATTGAAGATCAAAGAGCCGATCGGCTGACAAGATGATGCAACGCTGTTAGCCGATGTCAATAGGGTTTTGAACAATCAACTATATGTCCAATATAGATTTTAACACTTAGATAAATGTTGATATAAATACGATGGAAGAACTTGAGCAATCAATCCAATCGGCCAATGATAATATGATGAAGTAAATGTCCAACGAACCAATCGGCCGATATTGAAATAAAATATTGAATGTAGGCTCGATGATTAAAATATACACCGGCTGGACATTCGATGTAAAAGTTACTTATCGGCTAGCACTTCAATAAAACATTAGTATGAATCTCTCAGCTTAACAAGATTTATATTATCAACAGCAATCTAGTAGGTCGAACCTAACTGATGCAGCACGAGATTATATATGTTAATCTAATACTCAATGGGCCGATGGATATGTCTAATGTGATGGATAAAGCAAATCTATTTAAAACAACATTGTGATTGTAGAGATATATCGGCTAAGAAAGAAGATCAATACCTAACCGAGACAGTCCCAACTAAACCGATACGTCTCTAAACATAATGCAACTTAAAATAGAATTGAAATATCAGGTAGCCAGATATATCAACCGAACCATAGTGATCCAGGAGATCAAAGCGATGCAGCCTTGAACAACACCAATGTAGCCGATATATTCACCAGGGCTGGCAGAATGTAGGACTTACCCCTTTGCTAGAGATTGAAAGCCGATGCAGCCCCGCGTCAGGTGCCAAGTTCTTCCGGTTCATAAGTAAAACCTTAGAAAAGAGGGTGATGATGCGCCAAGAGTAGTTGTATTGGTCTAGAGATAAATTACAAAGACCCCGGGTGAACATATTTATATCCATGGGTAGATACTAGTCCATATCAAACATGACACAAGTTTCCTAAAGATAAAAGGAAAACTACTAAACTCTAACTAATTAATAGATAGATTTAAACTGCCATGTCGTGGTCTCCATGATTCCTTATTGATAAACTCTGAGCTCCACTCGATGCGCTCAAGGCTATGATTGGCCTGATTTTTTCGGCGAGTTGAGATAACTACGATCTGGAAGGCACGTTGACGATCCGACTAAAACCATACAAGACGTGTGTTGCACCTTAGCGATCGATACACCTCTCCGTGGGTTGTTGATCTTGCGGTGTAGATCAACCTTATTCCTGTAAGCAAATCAAAGAAACAAGCAAGAACAAGATAAAAGCAATCTAATATTGCAAATAGGAATTGAATACATACGATAGGTTGGGGTTCCGAAGAACAAGCAGACGGGTGGTCTAGCTGACACGCGCGCTGCAAGCAAGTAGCAATAGCTAAACTTTAATCTAACAAAAACCCAAGAAATCCTAAAGGGGTACCTAGCTATTTAAAGGGGTGGGAGGACGACCAAGGGGTCCCTAGGGTCGTGATCCACCTGGTTGAGGCGCACTGCACATGGGCCCCACTTAGACCGGGGCCCCAAATGAAGTTACAAGCCCATAGGTCCATTATAGGTGACGCAACACCTTGTTTCAATAATTGCGGCCAACTAAGATGAAATTTGGAGATGAGACTGGATCCATTGGAAAGAGAACTCCGAGATCTTTCGATTAAACACTCACGGGCCGAAACGGAGCTCGTATGCAGATTTGGTGGCCGTTTGAAATCAGAACTGTAGCAGGTGGCCGAATTGGATTGCAGCACTTGGACAACTTGATCTTGATGTGACCAATGGTTGTATCAATGGTAGTCATGGTCACATCACTTATTGAACTTGGTCTTTTCTAGACAAATTTCCATCGGTTGATTGACCTCTTTCCTTGACCGAATCCACTAAGAATCTTAACAAATTTTGGCGCACAATCACAGTCGCAAAATATAATTGAAATTGAAAACAAGAAGATAGGATGGAGGGATGATAACGAAACCAAGGTGGGTGGATCAAAGCTTACCGAGGATATGCCTATTGGGCGCTGAATCAAAGGGTGAAGCTATCAAGATACGCCTCACTTCATCCTCATCCAGCGTAGACAACGGTGCATCGCTGGAGTTGGTGTTCACCGGCGGCAAGTTGTGCTCCAGTGTGGACAAGCCAAAGCCGTACTCCTCATCCATGACGGCACACTGTCAACGGTGCGGTCAGAAGTGGGAGAATTTGAAAACTACAATTGACATATGCGTGCGAGTATCCTAACCTCAATAATATGTGCCCCAATCTTTGATCTCCCTCTACTCCATCAACCTGCCTGCTTTGTTCCTCACATATTTAGTACATAGACACGAAAAAGAAATCCTACGAAGATTGCACTCTAATAACAAGGAGATGAGCTCCATAGCAAGCTCTGTCAACTTTTTGAAGAACTGCGAAGATTGCACTCTAATAACTCGGCAACAACCTGATGATGTGAAAGGTAAAGGACCAATGTTTGTTGAGACATACATACAACAACAGCTGAACGAAAAGCAAGTGGCCAAGTGGCAAACTCCACCAGAAGGTGTAGCCAAGTTGAATGTTGATGCAGGTTTCAAGAAGGACACAGGTGAAGCGGGCGCTGGGATAATAATTAGGGATTGCCGAGGGCTCGTGCTACTGGCATCCTGTAAGAAACTACCGCGGTGCAGCTCGGCAATGCAAGCTGAAGCCCTGGCATGTCTGGAAGGTATCCGGCTAGCTACTGAATGGGTGAATATGCCACTTATCTTAGAATCAGACAATGCAAGTGTTGTCGCTGAGTTAAACGCGACCAATGTCTCAAGGGCAAACTGGAGTGGCATAATTTCAGATACTAAAGCGGCAATGTTGTGTTTAGCTCAGGTGCAAGTGCACAAGATAAAGAGAGATTCTAATAAGATAGCTCATGTTTAGCACAACTGGTAATGGGATCAGGAACTAATGCGGTTTGGAGATTATGTTCCCCTGCAGAAATACTTGATCTCCTGAACCAGGAATGTAACCCTCTGTTTACTCATTAATGAAATCTCTCTTTACCTTCAAAAAAAAGAAAAAGAAATCCTACTCGTACAGTCCTACTACGATTATACTTCTACTATTCGGACTGAGCTAGATAAAACAATATGCTGATTTTTTCGTATGGCTACGTTTGCTGCTTATTTATCGTTTCCCTATCGGAAAAAATACAAAACAGAAGAATACAATCCAAGACATAGGCATTGCAGAATAACAATCACAGTCGCAAAATATTATTGAAAATGAAAACAACAAGATAGGAGGGAGGGATGATAACGAAACCAGGGCGGGTGAATCAAAGCTTACTGATGATATGACTATTCGACACTGTCACAATCACAATCAAGAGCGAAGCTGTCTAAGATACACCTCACTTCATTCTCGTCCAGCGTAGGTGCATCGCTAGAGTAGGAGTTCACCGGCGGCAAGCTGCGCTCCAGCGTGGCCAAGTTGAAGTCGTACTCCTCATCCTGATGGCGGCAACGGCACGCCGTCAATAGCGACAACGATGGCGTGGTCGGAAGCGGAATAATTTGACAACTACAACCGATGTATGCGTGCAAGTATCCTGACCTCAATAGTACGTGCTCCAATATTTGATCTCCCTCTATCTCTATTTTTCTCCATCAACCTGCTTTGCTCCTCACATATTTAGTACATAGACAGGAAGAAGAAGTCCTACTCGTACAGTCCTACTAACTGAGCTAGACACAACCTTTCCTAACAAGCGTAAACCATCTCAATTCATTCATTACAGGATAATTGCACATTAGCAAGCTGCTCCCATGGTTTCCTTTGTATCACATTAGTAGCGATTGAATACCTGTCCAAATTGGCCGATCAGTAAGGGCCGTAGAGCCACCCCTTGATGCTGTAGCGGTAGATGGCCTCCGTGTAGTGACCACCATCCCAATGCACGAACATTGATGGGTCCTCGCACGCGACAGCGCTGGCCGTGCCGCAGCTGGCATTGCCGTTCCAGTTGTATGGCCCACCATTGCCGCAGCAAGCCTTGATAATGCCACCAGCGGTGAATCCTGCACGTAGTGTTCAAACCACTTAATCCCATTGTATCCAGTCATTGCTATTTTTTTGAAAACATAAACGAACCAAATCTTGCAACGAGACAATACTCGACCAATAAGCTTGGGAATCAGATCCTCTAATATACAACCCTCTAACTTACAATGGCTGGCCTATGGGTCCGACAATCAACAGGTTCATATATCAATGACCTATGTCAGAGGGTAGTACGTTAAAAGAGACTCATTACTGTAAAATATACATACCAAAATAGAGGGGATCTTAGAGGACATGGATGATGGGTTGGTAGAAGTCGGCGAAGATTATCTTGGCATGGAGGTACTTGCCCTTGAGCCTCACGAGAGCCACACGGAGCAGCGCGTTGTGGCGCCTGGACACACGGTTGATGTCACGCAGGCAATCAAGGCCATTATTGTCCATCATGTTGGGGCTCATGAGGAGCATGAGGATGATCAGCAAGCACTCCCTCGGTTGATTCGCCGGCATGATCACGTAAACCGTGCCTTGGTTGATCAGCCTCTGCAATAACCAAAGTTGAAATGCAAACAAGAATGCAAGTGAATTAATATGGACATACTAACAAAATAAATTGATACTAATGCAGATCGAAGCTTATAATTACCCTCCACGGCCATGGTGGTTTTTTTCACGACTTGAGGCACCAAGGATTCAATTTAATGTCCGGTCTTCTTCGTCATCCACATGAGGTTGTAGTCATTTACCCCGAACTCTCCAACGATGAAGAGGGAATTACTGAAACAACTCTTAAACCCTGCAGAGACTGATCTATTTCTTGAAGTAAATATTACAAGAAGATATGATGTCGCATTGCCGCTGCGATTCAGAGAATTGTTACCAATGCCAACGGCCAAGCACACACCATTGGGTTCATGTGTTCTGTTGCAAATGGATGGCTTGAAATGCTCAAACCAACCAAGCAGCACATCCAGTGAATTGTTCAAAGCTTGTCTGCAATGTTATTCCTCTCGAAGAATTTAGCGTCGATCGCCGGGGCGGTGCCGACTGTGAAGTTCATGCCATGGGAGACACTCGAGCTATTCGCCAGGGAGGCCGGAAGGAAAGAGAGACCAAACTTCTCAGCTACTGACAAGCCAATCATTCGTGTTTTCATGGTAGAATTCTGAATCCTAACCATGTAATTTGAGGAAATTAAACGATCTGTATTGTGCTTTGAATCCAAATATTGTTAAACTTACCGATGAAATCAACGATGACTCTCGTTGCTGACACGACCCGTGGGGTGGCCAAAGAATGTCATGCCGTAAGGAGGCTTGTCAATCCACACAGGCATAACCGGAGTTGCCATGATAGTGAAGTTGCCGGTGTCTTTGCAGGAGTCTCCAAAGGAAAACATCAAGGTGAAATAGTGCGAGCTAGAGCTCACACCATAGAGACAGAAGAGGAAGGCAATGGAGAATACAAGCTTGAGCTCCATGATGCTCCCTACCTGCTAGAAGTTTGAAAGAACAGAGTTGATTACCACTACCTGCTTATAATGATATGGAGGCAAACATATTGTTTACCATATGGCCAAATTTGAAGACTTTATTTTCAAAAGAAAAAAATGAAGACTTTAAGTATGTTCTAAAAAGTGAGGAGATAAACAGTTGCAGTCAAGGATTGAAATATAGGTTGGTATTGATAAAGAATATAATGGTTATCTTCTCTTTTGAAAGGTTATTGCAAGACAGAAGAAATGTGATAACAAATACAAGTTGCAGTCAAAGTCAATATTTAGTCCGTAATCCACCATTGCTGCCCACAGAGACGACGTGGATCGAAGCTTACATGTTTTATTTGGACAGCAATTTGATAGATGACGTTTTAGGAAAAAAAACTGTACTACGAGTTGATCTTAATCATAGTAACATGTGAAGATTACAGCTTCATGGTTCTATAGATGACAATAATTTATTAAAACAACTCGCTTGTTAATGATATTGTATAGGGTTACAGATAGGATATAGCTTCTTGGAATTCTAAGCTACCAAATCACCCGAAGGAGTTGAAAGTGTAAAGTGAAACTTTTTAGAAGCATGGGTTGGTAGAAGTCGGCGAAGATGATCTTGGCATGGGGGTACTTGCGCCTGAGCCTGCAGAGAGCAGAACAGAGTAGCGTGTTGTGGCTCTAGGCCATGTTATTGATGGCACGCGGGCATCCGAAGCCATCGTAGTCTGTCCTGTTAGGGATCATGCGTTGCGTGAGAAGTGCTGGTGCACACCCTGTTAGTGGGTTCCCCGGCACGACCACATAAATTGCGACTTGGTTGATGAGCCTCTACGATGTGCAAAGCAGCAAATTAAGAATGTGGCTTGACAAATATTGCTCAGTTTCTTATATTCAGAAGCAACTTTGCAACTGTGACAAGGAGATCAAACTTTTTTCTTGAAAATATATTAAGATCAAACTTGATCATGCTTGTCTGAGTAAAGGGAGAACGGGGTGGTGGCTCAGTTTTATGTAGTCACGTCCCCCTACCTCTCTCTCTCTCAATCTCCATACTCTCCCCCTTGATCGCCTCCCATTTTCGTACCCTCTCACATAGCACCTCCCCTTGCTCGCTGCTTCCTCCTCACGCCACCTCCACTATGCCTCATCTCGACATGGATGTGGTGCAAAGAAGAGAGTGGAGAAAGCAGAGTTGAGGGAGAACTAGAGAAGAAAGCGTGGAGGAGAAAGAAGTGAAGTGGAGCAATAGGAAGAGGTTCACAAGTCGCGACCCTAGCGTCAATTGCGATGATGACCCATGGTGAACCCTACCCACCAATTGGGATGGCGACCCCAGGTCGAGGGTCACAATATCGAACCCTAATTACGTGACCTTGGGAAGGAGAGCGTTCTACTTGGGTGCATATGCTGATGAGATGGAGATGGAGGTGCCACCGCTCTCCTACGCAGCCTCTATTGGAGCTTCGGGAGGTATGTCAGAGAAGTTAGAGGGGAGATGGCCATGCCAGCATTCGCGGTAGCATGCCAGGCTCCTTTTGCCCCAACAGTTGACAATGACGGTGGAGTTAGTGTGTGGCTCAGATCTGGCACCACAGCACCGCTACCAGCTTTCAATTGTCGGTGGCGATGGCAGGGGCATCGTTGTATTGCTCAATATGGTCACCGCCACCGGTGGACTCTTCTCTGTCTTCCTCCTTTCACAAGAACATCATGCCCCTGCTGCCATGGTGACGGCCATCCCACTGCTCCCGACGCCTCCCATATCGACAGTGACACAAAGCCCGACACCCCCTGACAGCGTCTCCGAGCTCACCCTATCTCCTACTGCTGATGAAGGCTGCCTCCCCGAGTGCGCCCGACGCACAGTCCCCAGCAGTTGATTAGGATTGCCAAGAGTTCACAACAACGAGAAGATAGATGAGAGAGCAAAATTGAGGGTTTTGAGGTCATTTCTCACCTGGATTACTGAGTTGTCAACTAAGTCTGCATTCGGAACTCAATTTTCCCAACTTCTAATCACTCGTATCCCATGGGAGCGCTCCACAAACTACTAAACGGTGTGGTTTTGCGAAAAAGTTAAAGAAAGTTTGTGTAAAAGGTTAAATTAATCATCAAGTTTTTAAGCTAATATTTAATTAATCATATGCTGATGAACCATCTCATTTTTCATGAAGGGAAAAAGTTCCCAACCACCACTATCGAACACAGTCTAAAAATGACAAAATTGAAACAATTTAGTGGGCAACGGCAAATAATCAAAGTCACCAGAGTGAATGGTATGGAATACGACATTGAAGAGGGTGGCAAAACTTTCAATGCCATCAACACCGTTTCTCCTCTAGTTCTATGTGTTGAACACGTAATCATAAATCTTTCATATTGCAATTCACGATAAATGGTATCTCTCTCCAGCTGAAGAGTTCTACAAACTGCAGATTCAGATAGTGAGATTGTTCTTGATAAGATCCCTGCAACCAGCATATATGCATTCCAAAATGGTCCTGTCTATGCAGCACAGGCCACCAAGTGTCCCTTAGCTCTTCACTCGCTGAAAGGACACTAGCTCTAGCCACGTAGCTGATATATGCAAAGAGAACAGGGTAAAAGTCGTAATATACATAAACTAAAATAGGACATATATATTCCCTTTTCTAGTGTTTGACTATTTTTAGATCCTTCGCAACAAAAAGTGGTCAATTCATAGCGTATTCTTTTTCCAGAAATTTGGTGCAATTCACATTTGTCAATGGCTCCGATCAACAGCTACTCATCAACAAGCTATGAACAATTTTCAACCTTACAATGTTAATTATTTCATTGATGCGATATCGAACGAGAAGTATAGGATGACATGTAAGAATCTGGTAAAAAGAATATAACAGCAATATATGTTATTCTTGTTGGGAGATTGATATTACTACGGAGGGGCCACGATATCACAAGAGGCTTAAACTGTACAAGCATTGCATATTTTCTAAACAGGCAGAAGTTATTTTTTTTAATCTCAAAGAGAATATAAGTTAAATGGAAGGTACAAGAGAAAAATATTGTTATATTCTGCTAATTTACCAGCTGCCGGACCAGTTTTTATGAATGAAAGACATACCAACAAAATAAAATTTTGTTTTACTTTGTTTTGCTTTGGAACTTTTTAACAGTCTCTTCGGCTGATCACTACTGTTGCTGTCATAATTTCAATGTAAATTATTGAAAAGTTGTTGTCATTTTTGGTACAGTACAAGCTCATATTTGTTGCTTTTGTTTTCTCTTCACAAGCTGATTTTATACGTAAGATCATTTAGATTTGCTTGTTTTCTAATAATAAGAAGAACAAGGGCTAATTTGTAAAATTGATAATGGGAGTACGTAGGGTAGCAGATTTACTGCTACCATCATTAGCTTCTTTAATTTCTTTCAAAAAGGAGTATAGATGTTTTATGTGTTTGTCTTAACCAACCTTACACGTGCGTTGCAATGGAGAACGTTTTAAGTTTCTACCTTATTAAGTTAACTAAGCACATATTGAATCAAACAATACTTTTATTGAATAAGTAGATGATTTGAAATTTGGGAGAGCCAACAGTGAAATAGGAGAGAAGTCGTTAGAGGATGATGTAATAGTAAAAATTGTGAGACCCAAATAGTGTTAAGAGCGTGTGGCCGACTCGGGCACCACGATTACTAACATTTTAAGTACTATAGATGTTCTATGTGCTTGTCTTAACCAACTTTACATTTTTTATATCATTTAATTTGAATTGAAATTATGAGTGAAGTTTGCAGTGAAACAATAAATTAACTTTCCAAAAACCAACATAAATATTATTAACTGAAGTTTTTCTAAAAAAAATAAGTTACCTACGGTTTGAACTTGCACAAGCATTGTTCAAAAGTTACCTTCATCTCTATATATGAACATCCATTCTACAATGTCTGTCATCACTTCATCTTGAGTATGCTAGTAATTGGAGAATATTGTTTCTAACCGACGATCTATAGATGCTTACATGCTTTGTAGGAGCGATTTGACCAAAGTTACGAATACTTTTCCATTCAAGATTCCCAGAATTTCTCTGGGATACAATCGATCTGCCATTTGCAGCAGCCCCTCTTGCCTGTAAGTATCACACCCATGTGTAACATTGTTCCTCTCTTTTCACTAGCAAGTTACAAGCTGCCACATAGCAGATCTCTTGATACCCACTTTGCCTGGAATCCCTACCCTCTTTCAGATGCTCCTTATCCATACAAAATGCTGCCTTTCTGGCCAGTACTGAAAGAACAAGAGAGAGAAAAACTCATATTACAATAGGCGACTTCGGAACGCGGCATCGCATACCTCTAACCTCTCCATATCTGATGAGGTGTGAGGGCCTTGCTTTTGGTGAGATTCTAGACATACAGGATAAGAGCTCCTGTTGAGAGGCCATTGCTGTTCATGAGAGCCTCTGAATGGAACCAAAGCTTCTCTCAACGTTGACTTGGCTCACGATGATATGATTCCTTGGGGATGACCACAACACATACATTCGGTGGTTCTGGCCTAATGTCAGTGTTGTTGATCAATTGGTGATGTTGTAAACCAAGAGGGTGATATTGTCTGAATTTGAATAAATTGATTTTCAGTTGACCGGTGAATCGGGGATGACAGGAGACAATATTTGCTGAATTTCCAAGCACAGGTATAGATTATCAGAAGTGATGAAATTTCCACAGTTCAGTTTCTTAATAAAACACTTTGGATACTTCCATTGGATACTGGACAGCAAAAGCAATTATACAAAAAGACAAAGAAAAAAATTCGAAATGAATTCTGTACTCAGATCTTAGGCTTTGTTCTTCCCTCCCTTTTCTCAACTCACCTCTCCCTTTTTCACGCGCACGCTTTTCAAACTGCTAAACGGTGTGTTTTTTAAAAAGTTTCTATACAAAAGTTGCTTAAAAAATAAAATTAATCTATTTTTTAAAAAAATTAGATAATACTTTAATCACGCGCTAATGGATCGCTCCGTTTTCCGTATTCCCTGTTCACACTGGGAACCAGCCCAGGCGAACGCAGCCTTAGTAGGAAAGAAAAAACAACTCATATTCTGATTTTGGCGTTGATTTGCATTCCTCATACCTGACCTGTGCAGTTCTACATCATCAAGTTTGTTATTCTCACGCAAAGGTCTAAGCCGTACAATCTTACGCAGACATTATCCATCCACACCTAAAGGCTGAAAGGCAAAATTCTCTTTCTCCTCAAAATTTATCTCCCTAAGCATGGTACTTTCTATGCCTTGACCCTGGTAATTTTGTTGGGATTTAAGAGATTATATATCAGCAAGCTCTGCTATCTTGAATAATAAAGAAATAATTTGAATTAATTGGTCAGTCCATGCTATTTATAAGATACTCCCTCCGGGGTTAATAATAATTATCGTTTTGGACAATGGCACAGTCTTTAAAAAATAATTTTGACCACTATTTTTTATTATAATATGTATAGAAGTGTTAACAAATATATGATTTTACTGTAGTATTTTTAAAGACTAATCTGTACATATAGTCACCATATAACCATATTTCAAAGATAAATACTTTAGAAATTATTCATAATCAAAGATTTTATAGTTTGACCTCACCTTCGTTCAAAACGATAAGTATTATCAGTCCGGAGGGAGTAACATTTTTCATTCGTATCATTCTCGTTGTTATTGATAAAAGTGAAAACTAGTAAAAGCAGATTTATCAGCAAATTCTAGCAAGTTGCTTTGTTCTGATTCCCTCACAGTTATTTGATATTTTCCTTGGATTTTCTACAGAATTCCACAGTATTTCATACTCCTATCTAAGACTACATGTACATGACCATGGCACCACCACCAGCATCTCTCTCTCTCTCTCTCTTCTGACTTAGCTTGTCAAATAGGATAGAATGGAACTACTAAAAGTAAGAGGAGGGTCAAGGCCTTATCAACACCTCCAAGGCTCCAAGGACCATCTCGGCATCAGTTTTCTGCATCACCATTGTCATCCATATATTCCATATTCCACACTAAATCCGTCGATCCGTGGTGTCGCAAGAAGCAAGCTTGCTTGGCCATACATTATCCGAACCTTCTTGTTATCGTCTTTTTCCCGATCGAATTGCCGCAAAATCTCATGTCGTGCACGCACATTTTCCATGGCTATATAAGCAGGCAGGAGGCTCCTCACCTATGCACAACTCAAAGCAAGCAAAACACAACACAATCAGAAAGCCCCGTACAAGAAGCTCAGCTAGTACTCAAGCTGATCACTAGCACTAGCAGGGCCTGCATTTTCAGAGGAAAATCTGTGAGCTAGCTCTTGGTGAGAAGAAGAAGGAGACGAGGCCATTAGCTAGGTGGAGCAAATGGACAGGGTGAACAGGCTGGCGGCGCAGCGGGCGGTGGTGATCTTCAGCATGAGCTCCTGCTGCATGTGCCACACGGTGACGCGCCTCTTCTGCGAGCTCGGGGTGAACCCGACGGTGGTGGAGCTCGACGAGGACCCGAGGGGGAAGGAGATGGAGAAGGCGCTGGCGAGGCTCCTCGGCCGCAGCCCCGCCGTGCCGGCGGTGTTCATCGGCGGGAGGCTCGTCGGCTCCACCGACAAGGTCATGTCGCTGCACCTCAGCGGCAACCTTGTCCCGCTGCTTCGCAATGCGGGTGCCCTCTGGGTGTAGCACCAACGACGCAACTGTGGTTCTTGATTTGGACTGACAGTAGTGCAGAATAATTTTATACAGGTACTTTTGTATCAGGCGGTCGAGTATATCTAAGGGAAAATAAAATAGTACATGCAGGCCTTTTTTGCACTGCAATAGCAGTAAATCTATAGAGAGTGGGGAATTATGTGTGTCATGTCAGCCGCCTGTAAGGCTCTTTTGAGATGTAATAATGACACATATATAATGCTTAATATCTCTTTTGTCGATCGTTGGTCTTTTCGTCTATGTGAATTTTCTAAAAAGCTATCTGGCCAGGGTTTTCACTTTCGGTTTGCACCAGAATTTTGGAGTTTAGGTGCAACCAAAATTTTCAGGAAATTTTGAACTTTTTTGTCCAAAATTATTTGAAAATTTTAACAATTTTCAACTAAATTTGAATACATTTTGACCAAATTCACAAAAGTTTGGAAAAACACAAAAATTTCGGGCGAGAATTTTGCTTGCAGGAGGGGAGCGAATTTACTGAAATTTCAGAAATTTTAAATCGAAATTGGAATCCCTGATCTACTCTAGCACAAACACATATATGCTTAATTAGGAAAACCATCTCCAAACTGGTAGGACGGTTGGTTGGTGTATACCTCTTCCGATTGCTAGTTAGGGAAATGCGTGGAGAACCTATAACACATCTGTCTTCAAACTCGCATTAGTTCACTCTACACGTTGAGTGGACCCACATTCAAATAATCACGTAGCATCTCGTTTATATTTTCGTTCTCGCTTTGTGGAAAAGGGTTAATCCAGTGATATTATATTGTGTTTGGAGTGAAAAGGTGCAAACCTACGAAGAGTCTCCATATAGGACTATTGTCACCAACCAACACTTGGACATTACAGGTCTAAACCAAAATAAGAACACTCATGAGCTGAAACAGACTAAACGGGTTGGGACATGATAGAACAATATATTCTTGGGATGGTGGTTTGGCACGAGAGGAGATTGAAAAGGCTAGGTGTAACGCAGTGCTGGATAGGGGTGGGCATAAAAACCGAGGACCGAAGACCGAACCCGAAAAGACCAAGACCGAACCCAAAATAACCGAATCTCCGGTCTTCGGTCGTTAGTTCGGTCATATGACCTGAAAGACTGAACTAATTTTGGGTCGTTCAGTCGTCCCGGCCTGCTAACCGAAATGACCGAATAAACAAAGGAGGCTAATTCCAATGCAAGGCCAACCCTCCCACGCAGCCCAACTTATTGTTTCTCCCAATTCCTATGCAGCCCAACACTCTCCACCCTCCACGCGACTCCCGAAATAGCAGCCCATCTCCACGACTTTGCCTCTTCAGAGAGATGGAGATATTTGCTCATCGTCTTCCTCAATACTCCTCCTCATGTCACTGGGATCTCTCGCTGTCACCTAGAGCTATCTCCTCCGTCCGGTCCTCCACCCTCCGTTCCTGCACGCAGATCTGGCGCCCCACCTTTTAACACTGAAATTTTAAACACATAAAAACAAAACCCAAACGCGAGTACTTTCAAAAACTTTTAAATAAATTGCATCATGCCGAGGTTATTGGTCCTTTATTATTTGCAATATGCCAACTAAATGAAAAAAAATGATCAAAGAATAAATTTTGAGTGAAAGCAAATATAAATCGAAATCCCTAAATATAGGAAATTATGAAAAGAAACTAGGATAAATATTAAATATTGGCCAATATTAAATTTAGGGCAAGTTCACAGTTGGACACTTAAATTGTCGCTCAAATACTTAGGTGAAAGTATAAAATTAAAATTAAATTTTTTCTCAAATTTTCTTTAGTCAGAAAAACCCTAAAACACAAAAAAAACCTAGCCGACACTATGCTCTATGCGCTAGGTGTTCGGCTCGGGCCTAGCCGGCCGAACACAAAGCACCGCACGCACCTAGCCGCTGCCCCGCGCCCCGCACCGCCGCCCTGCCGCGTCGCGTCCCATCGCCGCCTGCACACCACGCCCCTCGCGCCGCGCGCCGTCGCCGTCCGTCGCACCCCGCGCCGGGTCACGTTGCCCCCGCGCCGGCCACCTCTCCTCCGCTCTCCTATCAAAACCCCAGCGCCCCTCCTTCCTCTCCACATCTCTTCCACCCCCTCCCCTTTCCACCCTGTCGCTGCACCGTGCGCCCGCCGCCGCGCCACCCTTCACCGCCGCATCACCCTTCACCGCCGCGTCGCCGCTCGCCCGTCGCCGGTCCGGGTAGGTACCTCTCCCCCCCTCGCCGTCCGTATCCACGCCACTAGGGGCCGGCTCGGCTGAGAGAGAGAGGAGGAAGAAGTAGAAAGAAGGGAGAGAGAAAAAGAGAAGAGAGAGGTGTAACATGTGGGCCCCACCGTCATTAGCGCACAGTAATCCCCGCGCTAATGACAATAATTAGGGACTATGACATGTGGGCCCGTGTATTTAAAAATCTAATTAAAGGGGGTTTAAGTGACTCTCTCTATGACATGCGGATCCCACCAGGATTAAAGGGCCGGTTTAACCCTAGGTCAACAAGGCCGGGTCCACTTGTCAGTGACACTCATTTTCTTCAGAAAAATAAAACCGAGAGAAAGAAAAGAGAGAATGGCCCCAACTGTCAGCCACGGTAACTTATGGATAATGTTCGGATTAAAAATAAATCAATTAGGAACAGTAACATTTCACAATTATTGGAATTAATTCAAATTTGAATCTTCAAACTAGCATAACTCACTCGTTTTAACTCGGATTTGAGTGAAACTTGAACCTAAATTCATCTAAAATCAAGTCCTGGCTATTGTTTCCACTTTTGCAATTTATTTTTTACTACATGAATTTTGGGTGATTTAATTTGAATTCTAACCGAATTCAAATCAAATCTTTTGCACGTAAATATAGATTCCGAGGGAGTTCCTGAGTTGATCGAGGATCCAAGTCAGTAGGGCTGTGAGCAAGGCAAGTCATCACTAATGTTTGAGCATGTTGAACCCAATTGCGAAATTAGTTTGTTTATAAATAAATTAGCATGCAATGATGAATATCCTACTTATTGTTATGCCATGTCTTTGATAGTTGTTTATCTTATTCCCTTGTACCTATAATTATGTATGAGTCTCTAGTCACTTGTGATAAATGCTTAGCAATGCTAATTTAGATTCTTGCACTCTCATATTTATTAAATGCTATATGCTTAGACAATTACCTTAGGGTAGGTAATTGACATACGACATGTGGAGACATGAGCGCCACATGGCCATGACATTGATGAGATGATTTGTGAAGGAAACTAAACTAAACAAATGTTTTTGACTGGGGCGGCTAAATAACTTGGGTGGATTCCGGTTAAGACTAGTGCTGTCCCTGGTCAATTAAGGACCGAGCCATGAAGCTATGCATGAAACGACCCTAGTACAACCATACTTCTCGCATTGGGCATAGACCTAGCGGAGTAGATAGCCAAGCGGAGGCGGTACCCAAGATGTGGCGGATTCACTTAGGTGTGTGAATAGGTGGGAAGCCTACAGGTGCATAACCATCGATGGGTAACCTAAAATGAAACTTGATTTAATCACAACTTAATGCATGTGTGAGTTCTTCCCTACCGGGAACGCCAGAACTCCTCTCACTACTAGAAACCGTGTACGCCTAGAGTGCATGAGGGCTCAAGTTCATGGAGTGGGTACTGCCAAAGTAAGGTTATTGAAAGGCTTTGCCGTGACGCGTCTCATTCATTGGGACTTTAGTTGGGCAAGTCACGGAGTGTGGGTTAAAGCGTACATCCACTGCAGTGTGAGTAAACCAATCTATTCGAATAGCCATACTCGCGGATATTGAGCTCCGAGACATGTATTACACTTGGCTAGACTCTAAACTTTTAAAGTGAAGGGTGGGATATGCATGATGATTTTATACTAGTGGATCAACTTCTCAAGAAGCGAGAAGGGGTAGACCCCAGAAACCATGACGACTCAGTGGCGGGAAGCTATCCTTGGGAACACAATGGATGGTGGAGAGAACCGTCGCTGATTAAAGAACAATGGAGTTAAAACTTGATCAGTTATATCAGGTCTTAGGCTTGTGAAAAATAATTATAAAATTGGCTTTACGCAGAAGAAACCTTAGTCAGCAATGTAGCAGGTGGCCGAATTGGATTCCGGAACTTCTGCGGCTTGAACTCGATGTCTTCCAGTTGACCTATGATATGAATAATATGGTTGTATCTATGGTATCCATGGTCACATCATTGTATTTTTCTGTGAAATTTGGAATTTGAAGGGGATTGAATTTGGTATAACATTTGTATTTGAAAATTTTAATTGGATTGTAATTGGACATTGGACTCTAATGATACGTTTAGGAATTTGTTGGTAGATAGGAATTCGAACAAACGGATTTTGAGATCTATTAATGACAACCCAAAATTTGAATAAGAACCAAATTTTGAAAATAGGTTTGTATTTAAATTAGGTTTTTTTAAAAAAATAAGTAACAAAAATCGGGATGTTACAGGAAAGCAACAAATATGATCGAATAATCAATTCAATAATGGCCGAATTTAGCCTGAAAGCTCAGTGAAGCTAATATTTGTATTTGCATCCAAAAACATTACCCAACCATCGTATTAGTCAATATTAATTGTACATACCATATGTTAGAGGATGTCACTATGTCAGTCAAGGACCAAACCTAGCATAGAGTATGATAAACATTCGAGCGATCGTCAAAAAGAGGTGCACCAAAAAACATCACACCATCCAATCCAAAAATGAAAACTAATGTGTAAGGATAGGTCAAACATATTTGCCAATTTATCTCAAGAAGTACGAAGGACAGATCAATTACATTTGCAAAATATCTCGATCAACACTAAATGCAAAATAGAAATCTATGAAGCATGCATCATATTTCCTTTAAGCTAAAATGTTTTGCAGATTATTGATTTTTCTTTTAGATAATGGAATAACACCCCGGTCTTTACGCAAGGAGCTACAACCAATTATTACAAAGTCCACAAATAAACAAACTCAGCACACACTATCATAACATAAAGCAAACACAAACTAATAGACATCGACACACGATAAAAGACCCGCAATTACTAAATTCTATTTGAGAATCTCCATCCGAAATTGGCGAAAAGATGCATAATCACCGACTCAAGTTTTCAACACGCATTAATTATTAGCTTGATATCATCATCATGCCTTTATAGTTGAGTCCAGCCCCGGAGCCAATATGTTGCCATGAAAGTACATGTAAATAAGATTTTGATGGTGTTTTATAAAAACCATATCATTTCTACTAAGCCATTGCAGATTATTGATACAAATATCATGATAATCTAACATGATTAGAGTTGAAGCAAGCATGGCATGCATATATATAGCTTTCATGATGCCATGAGGCCATATGAACATTTAACATATTGCCAAGTAAAAACAACACATGTACTCATACAGTGAAACATTAACTTAACATGGAAATCAAATGAAAGGAAATATGTTGATATAAGTACATGGTATATGTTGGGTTGAACTTGAACATTGAATACTTGAATAGAGTGTTTTACTTAGAAGACCATAATGGTACTATCTCCAATAGATTAAATTTAATGGTAAAGGAGTGTTGGAGGTATGACATGAGGACCTTCGGCCAAACCTGCCGAAACACTTCATTAGGGACCAGGCGAAGCCAGGGATATAGAAATGCCACATGCAAACCTTGGTCAAAGCTTCATCAGAACACAAGGTTGGGACGTCTGAACGTCGAGCTAGGCGATTGACCAAGGAAGAAGGTGAAGATGAAGGCCTTCGATATCCCGCCAGCGCGAACCGCCTTCCAAGTGGGCCAACCCATCAAAGGGAGGCCCACTCAAGGAAACAAGAATAGGATTTAGGGCCCATAGCGGGCCTTAGAGGGCCAGTTGTATGTAATTATCCTCATAAATATCGCTATCGTAAGAGTAGTCATGTAAAATCCTCTATAATAGAAACCCTGTATTAGGGTTAGCAAACGTGTACTGTATCTATAAATAGACCCCAAGGGACATGTAATGGAGGATCCAAAAAATTCAATAATTAATATATTTCATTTACTATCCACTAAAACTAGAGTGAAGCATGTTCGTTCAACAAACAGGTGTTGTTGCCTTTCGATAACAAGGAGTAACTAGCATATCAAATGTCCCATGAATTAATTGAATCAGAAGAACAGAATGAATCCAATGGGTAAGGTCTAATCTGGTTGGGGACTGCTAACGTGGATTGAAAACATTTCGAAAGCGCATGAATCGACTTACCTGAACAATTGCCAAAGCAATAGATGACAGGTGACAGGTCACACAAGCCTCATTATATAACCATTGCTAGCTCTTGATTCCAAAGAGCACCTGCACATCAAGAAGAGTTAGTTAGATCCATTCACGAAGAACCAAATAATCCAGTTTTGTATAAAACATAAAAGCAAGCAACAACACCCACGTTTTGTCTTCCGCATCCAAACTGTAATTGATCCATAACAATATGGACCTGCTGCCAGTCATGCGATGATCACTCTGATGCCTAAAATGTACCGAGAGCAATTGTGCAGATGATTGTACAACTGAAATAAAGCAAAAAAGGATGGATATCATATATAGTACACAAGGGAATCTATTATATAGAAGCAATTGTACAGATGTTCTTTTTTTCATCTAGAGATGCAAGAAACAACTATAGACTGGTTGATAACAAAAGAGGCAAAAGAATTGTGCATGCACTAAAATGCAATTTGAGAGTATAATAAGCATTTACAAATTCAAAGTCTTAATGTTGTTGATTAAATAACCAAGCCATGTAGGTTAAGTAAAACTTTATCCTTTTTACTGGTGCATCAATTAAACAGCTTGGTCAGGTAGATGCATGGCTTAAGCGAAGTAGGGGAATTAAACATGACAATATTGATATTTACCTTTGTTAGGTGGCCACGTTGAGCAATTGAAGGCAATATGCCTAATAGTTTGTCCTGCTGCAACAACAACTAATCAAATATAGATAAGCGAGTAATGGTCTGCACGGAAAGAAAGGAGGACGAATAGACATCACGCAAAGAGATCATAAATACACACATCAACTGTTAGTTAAGTTTACTCATTGCAGTACTGTAAAGACGCCAAAATCCCCAAACCTGGAACAAAACTGTTGGTGGCCTGGTCCAGTCCTAAAATCTGGATACAATATTGCATGGACGCCGGTGAGCTCCCTAACGGGACTACGCAACGGCATTGTCCATACCCCCAATATTTGGGGGGTGCTACGGAGGGAGTGCGACAGCATACCTGTCGTCCTTAGCGGCATGACAAGAGACACGCATAGCTGTCACTGGCGCCATGGCTACGCAAGAGAACCTGAGGGAAAACGCACCGATGTGAGAAGAGGAGGGGAAGTGAAGGTGTAGCTGCGTGATGTGGAGAAGAGGAGTTGGGCCGCTGTTAGGGTTCATGGCTATGGAGTGGCTGAGCGGGGTGCCGAGGAACGTACTACATGGCCATGTCCATGGGCAGCGGCATTGTTTTTCCGAACATATCCATGCAATTTTAAAGTTTATCTGAAATAGAAATAAAATGATTTATTTAAAAATTTATTTTGCAAAGGGTATATAAATTTATTGAAAAATAAATTCAAAAAAATCAGCTCCAAATCGAGAAAGATACCGATTCTTTCTACCGAGGGGGTAAGCAGCGGCGCGCCGGGGCCTATTTTCAGGAACCGAAGTCTGAATATCTGAAGATCTCTGAACATTCGGCAAACTCTGACGAGAACAGGGGAAGTTGCGGAAATGGAGGGCTCAGATGAAGTGATACCGTTTCACTAATGGAAATTCAACGGCTCAGAGAGAGTCTAGTAATCAATGTTTATGTAAAACCGTTGTCTTAATTCATAGTTAGCTTTAAGTGGTGTTTTGTTTGTACTCGTGACGGCGCATCCATATAAGTCAGCTAAATCGCGCAGTTGAAACCATGGTGGAGAAATATAAACCCTAGCTAAATTTCTGTCTTGTGGCGACCTTGTTCTTCGATTTTCTTCCAATATTCCTCGTTAATTGCCTTTCAGTTTTTCCATAGGTTCCCAGTAGTTAGCTATCAGCCCTAATTTTCTGAAATTCTACAGGATTCCGGGAATTTTGGCCCCTGGAACTGACAATGGTATCAGAGCTCAGTCGAAAATCGGCCAAGTCCACCAAAATCGAAGAGTCCTAGGCTGGTGAGGGTTTGAGGACCACTTCCTCTGTAAAATTCCGCAACCAGGCCATAGAATTCGGTTGGGTAGACGCAAAAATTAAGTAGTTGTAGAGAGGGTTGGGAGAGGTTGCGGCTCTCTTCTGTAAAATCTCCGGATCTGCGCTATTCACCAATGGCAAGAGAGGGACGTCAAGTCGAACCCGCTGATGGGGTAGCTCCTGCTTGGGAAGCAGCTGTGGAAGAAGTTCGAGCGAGTCTGGAGGAGTTTCAAAGGAAGGTGGAAGTGGAGAACAAGGCCTTACAAGAACAAATCCAAAATCAAGCCTTGCAAGCGAAGAATCATAAAGATGAGCTCATGCATAATTTGAAAATGATTCAAGAGATATTGGGGGCTTCTATGAGTTGTCAAAGGGCAAGATGAAATAACTAACACCTGGAAACGCTCAGTCGATGGCTCAAATTCCTAAGAGATCTGAAGGTAACACTATCACTACCACAAATCCTCCAGCTTTTGATTTCAGAGGTATATGTTACCCCATGCCAAATTTTGAATTGGGAGAAAATTCAACTGCTTGAGTATTTAAACCCACTCCCACTCAATAGTATTTAAACCCACTCCTACTCAGTATCAGACACCAACAATTACTTCTCTGTTACCTCCCTTTACTACACCAAGTTCTGAGTGGAATACATCAGTGTACTTTGGAACCACACCCATTCCACCACCAGTAAATCACAGGATCAATCAGATAACCAGTAATGGGTATAATCCAGCAGGTCCAACCTATTTTTACCCACCCTACCCTCCCTATCAACCTCCATGGGGTTATCAATCCAGTCCTGCACCACCACCACTACTGCAGATATTCAGACTTCGGTTCCTGACACTTGTGCTTCTTCTCCGCTCACCTCGGGTCTCGCCTTCCTCGCGCAAACCGCTCTCGGTCACCTTGGGTCTCTCTTCCTCGCGCAAAACGATGGTATGGATCCCGAATTGCTCGACCAGTGTTTTTACTATATCTAGTTGATATTACCGCATTTGCTGGTGGACCTGAGTTGTTACGAACGAATATTGCGGGGGAATTTTGGATCAAATCCCCGTTTGCTGGTTCTATTTGGGATATTCCCTGTTCATCATACTCGTGTTCGTGGTACTTGTTTGGGCCGGGCGCCGTGTCTCTGTATTTTGCCGTGGAGCATCATCTGTGCTGCAAGATCTGAGTTTATTGGGGCTCAGGTGCTCACTTTCACTAAAGTATCTACTTTATGCACACAAGATGATATTTACCAGAAGAAATAATATGCTCTGCTGCTATATAGGATAAGTTAAGGAAGAGAAAACCTATTGTTGTCCCAGTTGAGTAGGGCCAGAAAGGGATTGACTATCTAAACAAAGAATTCTTACAGGATAACATAATCTCCAGAAACTTAATATAACCCCTTTTATTTAGGTTGTCAGGTTTTTGAGGGAACAATCTTTGCTCCACATTGTAGTGTATGTGTTAATGAGATAGTTCTTGACTTGGTGGTACCAATTAGAGTAGTTGGACAGAGCTTTAGGAATAAACCTGGTGATATTACAAGAAGTCAGAGAAAACAACCAGCCGTTATTTTGATCATGACATCTATGAGTTAGGTGATCCAGGAAATGATCTAATTAGGCCTCTTCCACTGGAGGAGAGTCCCAACCAAACTAGTGGAGAACTCAAGACGGGATCCATGTCAAAAATTTTGTACTTAACTCATTGTTTCTGGAGAACTAGCTCCTTGAAAGACAGGATAGGGGAGAAGAAGCCAAGAGGAAGCATGAACACGAGGATGGGATGCCTAGGAACCTGTCCAGTAGGTATTAGGGGAGAGATGGGCATATTTAAGTTTTAATATTTAAGAGTTCTTTTTCTCTTGGATCTGGTCTGCAAATTGCTTCTTGCTGTGGAGTTATTGGTTTAATAGATGCCTTTCGCTGATAAAATTATTCATTGTTCTCAGGCTGACCCAGAGTTGGAAGCTATCAAGTAGAGGAGAATGCAAGAGCTAATGGCCCAACGTGGTGGGGCAAGCTACTGAGCTGCATGGTTAAAAGTTGAAGCTACGATAAGGATGATCAAATTCCTTGCTGGTGTAAGATGTCCTTGATGCCTATCAGCTCACTGACTGACTATGATGTGATTTTACTTTTAATTAGGCAAATCAACAAAATGCAGGGCAACAAAAAGCTCAAGAAGATGCAAAACGGTACGGTTCTTTCCTATACCATCTTTCCCGGAATGTTTTCAGTTATCACTTCATGTTATGTATAACTATCTGGGAAATACTGAATTGCATTTGTTATTTCAATTTTAAATCAGGGAAGCTGAGGAATGCCGACAGATGATGCTTGCTCAGATATTATCTTCTGAAGCTAGAGAAAGGCGTAAGTTTTTGCTGTTGATGCCATGCATTTAGTGTCTTTTTTAGATCATTCATTCATGATTAGGGGTAGTGGAAGTTGTGTGTTATGCCATATGTGTTACTTTTTTTTTGATAAATGTGTTACTTTTAAGTTTTAACAAGTTGAATGATATGTCGCTATACCATAGAAAATATTGTGCCATTCAGCAGTTGTAGACTGGTCCAATGCACATCTTTCGGGTGGGCACCACTCTGATCAAGAATATTGCCTCCCCACACTTCAGAGTTAGCAATCATTGATATCGTTGATGAATCATATTTTGTTTCCTCATTTTTAACCTTTCACACACAATAAAACTTATTGGGGTGCGTTGGATCTAAAGAAAAAAATCTGCCTTGTCTAGGCAGGATTCGTGTTTGTTAGAAGCAAAAAAATCTTTCCTATGATGGCAATCTAGCCTAACTACTCGGAAATGTATTTTTCTGGCATTAAGAGGCGATTTAGATCTCCAACAACTCCAAGCATGTGGTACACAGGAAGAAACACAGGCGACCTTTATTACATGCTATGCTATGCTTCAAGTCAGAATTGACAAAACCTAAAAATTGGACTTGCTTATGTGTATCCATGATGGGCTAGCTCAACCTTGCTAGCTAGACAATGCGAGCAAAAGATTGAAGATACACCAGGCTGTCACGAAAGCGTAGCCTATGCTGTGCATTGGCGTTGAGGTGCTTTCTGAAGCTCGCCACAGCAACCGCTTCGTCCTACAAGAGAAAGATTGGATATGAAGCTAGAGAAAGGGGGATCAAAGATGGTGGACACTGATCCAGGGTGGTGTGGAGAGTAGCAGATCTGGTACTGGGGAAACCTCTTTGCAGCTGTAGAGGTAGAGCTCATGCCACTGCCACTGGATGTTAGCCTGTTGCCATCAGATCTGGCTTCAAATTGCTATTGCCAGTGCTACTCATAACCCTTGCATCTCTGGTGGTGATGACTGGTGAATAGAGGTTGACATCTGTGATGAATGGCATGCTGTGAACTTCAGCAGCCATGCCTTTTTTGTCTATTTCTCTCCTCCTCTGGCAGTCTACGGGCCTAACTGCCCTCTTTAGGTCACACAAAGCACAGATGAGACATATTATGTGGTTGGGCTTTCATGGAATTGGTGGTCGGGCTTGTTTTTTTCTAAAGTTTCCCTTCCCCTGGTTGCAGTCTCATCCTGTAATCACTGCTAGATGCTGGTTCATATGGCAATGGAGTGCTTGCATGTTTTCAATTAGGTTGAGGAGTGGTATGGCACCTTCCCTATTGTGTTAACTGTTAACCATGTTAGGGATTTAATTAGGGAGCACCCCTGTTGATTATTGGAAAAGATGGCTCATGCAAGAGTATTTCTATTTTCAACCTTGTATGGAATGTTGTAAATTCAACAAGCTCTGAGTGAGAGGAAAACCAGTGCATTCATATAGTTGGTGCTAACTATTGCTTTTCTTAAAGGCGTGCGGTCATAAATATGCTTTGTATTTACACATTTAAGATTCATATCATATCTTTATTTGCACTCATCCCTCTTCATGCAGCATTTATTATATGCTGTAGATCTGTAGAATTGTGTCCATCTTTCAAAACTTGGCATAGATGACCATATATAGTTACATGAATTATGAATCTATATTCCAGAAAAGGTTTGTAAAAGGTCTTGCTCTCCTAGTATGCCTGTTGTGATGAGTGAATTATACAGTCATTAAATCAATCATAAATCTTCTCAATTAAGAGGTGCAATTGAAGGTCGTATGGAACTATAATACAACTTTTACTTTCTGTGAAATTGGTAGTCTCCCTCATAGCTTTGGTCAAACCTGATAAAGCAAGAGGAGTGGAGGATGTTCTTCTCAGAGCTGCTCAAACTGGCAGAATATCTGAAAAGATAATTGATATGTGACGCAATACATGTTGTACTCTATGCACACCTAGTAACTCCATAGAGCTGGTGTATAATCTTGTTTTATTTTCTTGTTTGCAGGTGCCTGAAGAAAGGCTTATTGCACTATTGGAGCAAATCAACACTCACACAAGCTAAGAAATCGAAGTTACGGTATGTAAAATGTGCTGACTTATGTTGACATATAGCATAATATACCTGCGTTTCAATTACCATCAATAAATAATTCTGATTTGCTTTCAACAATGATTTGCTTTCAACAATGGGTATAGACCTGGTTTGCACTAGAAAGTTTATTACGATGTGATTCGTTTAACATATTGGTAAGGTTATGCACTGAAGCGAAAACATCTAATAAAAATAGAATCAACCAGATCACCAGCTCATTGGTTAGCATCATGAAAACTTTGATTTTCTTTTAATAGATTCAGAGGCGCCGGAGTGTCCTTGATGATGATGATTAACTCCACGAGCTGGCTACACTACTGTAGAATGCGGTCATGATGGATTAAAATTTCGAAGGTCCTCAACCCTTCGAGCTCTTCTTCCTTAAAACAAAAGGTGCAAAAACGGTGATTGATCTGATGTAAAGCATTTGAAAAAATCGTTGGAGGTTATATGATCGAAGATTATTTGGGGATATCATTGGTTGTGAAACTATTATTAGATTTATACTTAGGTGATTGTGCCCAACTATTCCCCATACGGGTTGATGGGGCTGATCGTTTGTGATTGTTGCTGCAGCAGCCAGCTCGCAGCAGCTACAGCGGCTGTAGCAGCAACCAACAAGCAGCAGCTCTCTGCAGCAGCGTGCACATTCAAAACATTAGGTTTTGGTTTTTTTATCGTTTTCCACCGCTAGTTGTACCATTTTGGGTTGCAGCCGATTGGCTGGGCTAGGCAGCTACAGCCAAAAACACCGCAACAATCAGAACCGATCAGTCTCGATGTCAAGGAGGTAAAAAACCGAGCAGCCTCGATGTCAAGGAGGTACAATGATTACTTTAGAGAGAATGATGATAAAACAAGAACTTACTAAATTAAGCATGGCGATCCAGGAAATTTTTCACACGCAATATGATTCAATTATTTATATTACAGTGAGAAATCACATCCACAGTAGCATTGACCGCATTTCTTGATGAAAGGTCCGGACCAAGGCGTGCCAGCCTGGGCATGGTGCACTGTAGCTGGCCAGCACAACAAGCTTTCCTGTGGGCCCCGTTTAGCAGTGTCGTGCTTGAGTTGACGCCTTAGCCCATGGGCTGGCACGGAACGGTATGGTTATCGGCTGTCCAGCACGAAGCGGCACAGGCACAAGCACGAGTACGCTTAAGTCGACCCAATCAACTCTTCCACGTTATCGGATTTGCTATTTCTGTCAAATGTTTTTCCTCCTCCATATCATTCATTTTCCTGGTCGTTCGATTACACTTGATGATTCGTGCAACAAAACAACTATCCACCCAATTTTGATTTTTTATAATTCGAACTCATCTTATCGCGCCTATCTCTTTCCCATTTCACAGGATGTACGAGAGAGAGAGGTGTAGCTACATGAGGTGATTTGTCGGTGCCATTTCCGCTCATAGATCTTGCGAGCTCTCCTCGTTGGTGAGATGTCGTTTGTGCTGCTGGGTTTTATCTAGGATGAGAGCTATCCAACGGCAGTGAGATACAAAGCTACAGGGGTTGGAGGTTTGGTGGTGATTTCGTTGACGACATCATCACCGGTAGAGTCTCCGGCAGTGAGCTTCTTCCGTCCAGATGTGATCCTAATTACAACTTGGAATTTTTTTCCCTACTTCTTGTCTTTCTCATTGATCTGATCCCCGGACTTGCCAAGTATGGGCACTGCAGCAAATGGTAAGGTTGCGTTCTACTATTTGCCACTTCTACGGTTCTGCCATTTAGATTGCAATGCTCTGCACCAACTTGATGGCACAAGGCGAGGGTTGAGGGCTTCAGGCCAAGCATCAAGAAAAAGAAAATTAAAAATTTAAGTAACAATGCAATTTAAAAATAACTGAAATCCAAAATTAAAAAAAAATATTGGTAGAAGAGTCCATCTAAAACATAATACGAGATTAATTAAAAACCAGAATAAAAATAAAAGAGTTCAAGTACAAATACAATTTAGAAATAACTAAAAATTAAAGTTTAAAAATACTCCCTCTATCCTAGAATACAAGTTTTTGGTTAGATGAGACATATCCTATTACTATAAATAAGCAGAGAGCATATCCAGATTCGTAGAAATATGATATGTCTCATCCAACCAAAACTCCTTATATTTTGGGACAGATGGAGTAAGAAATATTAAAATAAGAGTACATTTAGAACACAAACCGAGATTATCAAATTCAGAATAAAAAATAAAATAAACTCCAACATTAGATTTTCAATAGAAATAACCTTCAAAAGATCATGAAAATTCAAAACAAAAATACACTAAAAAATCAAATAAGTAAAGACTACATGCTACGAAGAGTCCATAGTAAACATACAACTAATGGTTGTGGACTTACTTGATGAGGCACTTTTCAAGTGGTGAAGAGGAGGGGCACTTTTCAAGTGGTGAAGAGGAGGAGCTGTTAGAGGTTGAGCCGATGAGCTGCAAATGAGTAGAGCCACGGAACCAAAGAACTACTATAATAACATAATCCAACAACAATAAAATCAATTTTTAATGTCATAATAATAACAAGGAGTAGAGACAACCGACGGGTGAGCAAAGGTGGCAAATGAATAGGGTGGTGATAGACTAAAAGTTGATATAAGATTCAATTTTTGAACACCCTAAAGACAAATTTTTAAACACCCTGAAGACAACTGTCGGAGGGAAAACTCCGCAGCGGGAGACTATAGAGACCCCCTTTTCGAGTTCGGCCCATGGCGCAAAAGAGAGGCACTCCCGTTCCCGATTTCTGGTGCACCGGTGATGTGGAGAAGTAGAGAGAGAGGGCAGTGACACGCAAACGAGTATACAGGTTCGGGCCGCCGGCGAGGCGTAATACCCTACTCCTGTGAGATGGACTATTTGTGTGATTTTCGCTCTCAAGAGTCGAATCCAAAAGAGCCAACCCCTTTCCTCTAGGCCTAGGCCTCCTTTTATACTCCAAGGGGACACCACATGGACCGGACAGGCTACAATCTAGAGAAAAGGAAAAAAACTGTTTTACAATTAAGGGCCACACCGTGGCTTGCGGGCGAAGTCTACCATACTGTAGCGCCGGCACGACTCCTGTCAGACCGCCCATCATCTAAGAATGACGCTGCATGTCATTCTCCATTAAACGGCCGGAGACTTGCTCATCCTTGCTCATCCGG
This sequence comes from Oryza punctata, assembly GCA_000573905.2. NCBI lineage: Eukaryota > Viridiplantae > Streptophyta > Magnoliopsida > Poales > Poaceae > Oryza > Oryza punctata. The sequence continues at coordinate 16,362,396 of CM002488.2, forward strand.
CCGTACACGGTGAGGTGTGCTAGGTGATTAGACCTGGCGCATCAACTCTGGCGAGGTATATGAGCCGAAACGGCTCACATAATCTTGATGTGACCTGACGGGATGCGCAGCATACCTATCAAGCATGCGGCGGTATGCCCGGTACTGAGCCTGCGTCCCATCAGTCATTCGCACCGGTCACAGGCCGGTCGGCTCACTGTAGGCGCGTGCATGCGCGTCATTCAGCATTTAATGCGGCACGTGAGCGCGCGCAGGCGCACTCCGGCTGCCCCGCCATTAATGGGGGTAGTTGAGCGCGGGGAGCGCACACCTACCCCGTCACATGTGGCGGCGCCCCGAGGGGGTCGGGGGAGCCCGACCCCTGGGCGGTATTTACCGGGAGACGCGGGACTTTGGACGGGTGGCCGCCACGTCACCCCCGGGCTCGATCCCCCTCGGGGGATGGCCACGTGGGCGTACGGGACCGCCCAAGTCCAAAGTTGATATACCTCTGGGCCCATCTCACCGATAACAACGAATAGGGATAGTAGGCAAGTAAGTGGAGGAGCGTCACAAGGTAGATCGACGAGTGGTTCGGTGGATTTTTGAAAACGATGGAATTGAATATTTAACGATGATAAGACCGATTATTTTTAAGGTGTTAACGCAACAAAATCAACTATTCAATAAATTTTAAACATAACTATATGCAGAAAAAATATAGATCATGATACATATTTTTATTGGTTCTAGCCGCACAATTACGTGGCCAATTTCCCTAAAATAGCACCACTAATTTACCAATTATTTAATTTTGTGAATAATAATTATATTGTAGATAAAAAAAAATCTGGTTCCTTTTCCTCGGAGTGTTTCCGACACGATCGCCCCAACAGCAAAACTACCTCCCCCACCCTATCAGCAAAAAGAGAGCCAAAGAACAAAATGAAAAAGAAAAGAAAAAGGCCCTTCCACTTTTCCCATTTCGTCATCCCCCCCTCCTCCTCCTCCCTTCGCCTCCGTCCACCTCGCGTGCGGCGGGAGGGAACCCACCGACCCCGCTCCCCTCCCCTCCCCTCCCCCCACGTACACGACAGCGAAGAGCCCCCACATCTAGGGCTCCGGCTCCCCGGCGGATCCTTGGCGGGGTGGGTCGCGCCGCCCTCCCCCTGAATCGGCGGCGGCGGCGGCGGCGATGGCGACCCACGAGCGGAAGACGATCGATCTGGAGCAGGGGTGGGAGTTCATGCAGAAGGGCATCACCAAGCTGAAGAACATCCTCGAGGGGAAGCCCGAGCCCCAGTTCAGCTCCGAGGACTACATGATGCTCTACACGTGCGTGTGCCCGCCCGCCTCGATTTTTTTCTCCAATTTATTGGATTCTCCCCCCCCCCCCCCTCCTGTTCCCCGCGCGCTGATCTGATTTAGGATTCGTCTCCGTTCTCCAGGACGATCTACAACATGTGCACGCAGAAGCCGCCGCACGACTACTCACAGCAGCTCTACGAGAAGTACCGCGAGTCCTTCGAGGAGTACATCACGTCCATGGTGAGCGGCTGTTTGGGTTCCTCCCTCCATTGACCAGCTCGATTAATGCGCTCCTGTGTTGAATTTGCTACTGCAGATGGGTTAGGGGTAGCGTTGAAATTGTGCCCATCATGTGGTATGTACCAATGGAATAGCAAACGCATTAAGAGTGTATGGCTGTTTACATAGAGAAGATAGATTCAATGCCGAAAGATAGTGCTCTAATTTTGATCATTGTCGATACTTTGGAGCAGTTGAGATATTTTTTGTTGGCTGCTTCTGATAGGTAGATAATTGTATTTTCTTAACTGAGGAGGATTGCACTAAGTGCTGCAGTATTACTTGATGTTTTTGTGAATATAGCTTACTATGTTGTTCTTATTATTTGCTTACTGTGCTATTAGATGCTGTCTGCTAAAAGTACTCTAGTGTTAGACTGCCTGTGTCCACTGTACAATTTTTTTGATTTGGTTGGAGAGCATGGATTGCTCAATTTAGCATGATTCTCTTCAGTGCATTTGGATTTGATGTTACTGGAAGTAGGCTACTAACATCATCATATGATGCTGTTTACTACAGATGTACTCCAATGACTGCCTGTGCATTTATATAAACTTTGCGATTTACTTAGAGAGCATGGATTATTCAATTTGGGATGATTTTCTTCAGCTCATTTGGATTTGTTGTTACCCAGAGCAGACTAGCATCATTTTATTGAAAAGGCTCATGCCCTGCTTTACTGAAAGCTTAAAAGGTTCAGCAGAATAGCATCATATTGAGTATTGTTTTCTGAATTGGAATCCCTTTAATTGTTGAAATGATTGTTCTTTCATGATTTCGTCCCTTTTCATCATGGCAGCATCTACTGTGCAACCACACTTTATTGTGTAATCACTTTCTGTTTGGGCACCAAATCGACATGAGAAGTTTTGAGAAATACTGAATTTGCAAGGCATATGTTCCTTTCCACCATGAATTGTGATTGTAGGATCAAGTGAGCAACCACTGTGGGTAGAATGCTAGATGCCTGGATGCATATTACTGTTGTTTCTTTGTCCTCCCTTGTATTGACCTTTACTTTTTTCCCAATAAATTATTATCCACAAAAGGATCATTTTCTTTAGTAAATGTACCTTGCACCAGGTTGCATCATGAAATCGGAGGAAAACCTCATGAAATATGAGTGAAGCCTTACGAAACTTGATGAATCTTGATCATGTTGAACAAAGTTTTATTTAGGACTTATGGCATTTCTTGGGATATATTTTAGTTCAACAATGTAATCCAGTGCAAAGTGTGTGCCACACCTCATGCAAAGTGAAATATGGTGCTTACCGTGCTTTACCTGGTGCAAAGTGCAGTTTATTCCTTTTTTGTTCAAAGCTAATCTTTGATTTTGTTATCTGTTGATTGCATGATGTGTCATAAACACTATGAAGTAAGAGAACCTTGATATTGTTATTTGAACTGTTTATGGTTTAATGTCGCATCTTTCATTTCTGAGAGAATTTAAATAATGACCAAATGCATATCTGTTATACGTTCCCTCACTCATTTTGCATTGGATCATTTTAATGCCGGGCAAAGTGCTCCTCAAGTCCTCATGTAATTCACCAGAAAAAAACGCTTTTCAATATTCTGAATTGTGCCGTGTCTATTCTCTACTATGTTAACTTTGTTTTTCGAGGTGTAAGTTTTCTAGGTCAGAGTTTGCTTGCTAAGCATCGATTACTTGATTTGGGAGGACATTTGTTTTTAAGTAGTAGTATTTAGTGATGCTGGAACAGTTGCTGCTGCCGAAATCTGTCCATACCACATCCATTCCATTTGAAATATCGGTTTCCTTTTCCCTTTGCATCAACAGGACCTTTATAGCATCATCCTGGCATGTAGATATGCATATGTTTCTCTAGGATTTATGTGTTCATTGCTATTTAATGTGCAGCGACTTGTATTAAATATGTAAATATGCTAATTGCTATTTGTTGTTGATAAGTTAGGTGTATCTCAAATATATGGTTGATCATATAATTGATACTACATTTTCTATAACTAGATATTGCAATGCATACAATTCTATGCTGGGGACCCTGGTTCCCCACCATATGGAGGATCTGTATATGAAGTTCTGAGCTTAGTTGCTTCCTGTCCTGTTTCCCTTCCTATTTGGTGAAAGTCTATTTCTCATCCCTCAATTTTTGACTCAGTTTAGTTTCGTACCTCAATTGCAAAACAGGGTAAAAAAGAACTGGGTAAAAGTTGCCCCTCCACCATGTTTGGTGATGGTTTGGACCCAAATAGATAGTGGGGCCCATTTGTCATAGAGTATCATGGTTGATTGTGTAAGATTCACCATTCTCCAATCCATCTCTCTACGACAGGTGGGCCCCACCTGCTGAGTCAAAATCACTATTGGATAGGACAGTGGGATAAGTTTTGTTTGGTTTTGAGAATTGATGGGCAGCTTTTATCTGGTTTTGTAGTTGAGGGATGAAATTAAAACATGTGAAGTGTTGAGAGATGTAAATAGACTTTTTCCATCCTTTTATGATATAGTTCATTAGTAGTTTTAGCTAATTATCATGCACTACAGATTCAATTAAGTTTAATTACTCTTCATCATCTGCATGTTGCCTATCTCAGATCTTTTGTATTTGCATGTTCACTTTTTTTGGAAGATAAGTCCGTTATTTGGTTTCAATCTTTTGTAGGTCTTACCTTCATTAAGAGAGAAGCATGATGAGTTTATGCTGAGAGAGCTAGTAAAACGGTGGTCAAACCATAAAGTGATGGTTCGGTGGCTATCACGCTTCTTCCATTACCTCGATCGGTACTTTATTTCAAGGAGGTCCCTACCACAACTAAGTGAAGTTGGGCTTAGTTGTTTCCGGGATTTGGTAACACTACTTTGCATGATGACTCATGTTTCTCGTTTTTTATGCAATACAACTTGCATTTCTTTGCTTAATGATTAATGACTATATCTAGAATTTAATCAGTTTAATTTATTGTAACAGGTATATCAAGAGATCAAAGGAAAAGTAAAAAGTGCAGTGATATCCTTGGTGAGTTATTATATCTTGTGATGCTATGCTATCTTTTGTTATTGTGTATGGCTGGTGATAGAAATGCTTTCTCGTACAGATAGATCAAGAACGTGAGGGTGAACAAATTGATAGGGCCCTGTTAAAGAATGTTCTAGATATATTTGTTGAGATTGGCTTGACTAGCATGGACTACTATGAAAATGATTTTGAAGATTTCTTGCTCAAAGATACTGCAGACTATTACTCTATAAAAGCCCAGACCTGGATTCTTGAGGACTCTTGTCCAGATTACATGTTAAAGGTATCCTCAAGAATGTTTCATGAACATTTCTATCTGTAGGTAAGCATAATATTTTTTTTTCTAATGGTGGTTTGTTTCATAGGCAGAGGAGTGTCTGAAAAGGGAGAAAGAGCGAGTTGCTCATTATTTGCACTCCAGTAGTGAACAGAAGTTGTTGGAGGTTAGTGAATTGTCTGCTGTTGCTTCTACTCGACAGTCCACATTTAGAGCGTATTCTTTTACATTTAATCTATGTTTGCTAAGTGCATACACACCACATGGCCATATACACAATTTATAGTTGTATGTTCACAAATCAGAATATTTTTTTCCTGATAGAGCATTATGTATAATTCACTTTCCCCCATATGACATGATTTTCACAGAAAGTGCAACATGAATTGCTAACTCAATACGCAAGTCAGCTCTTGGAGAAGGAGCATTCTGGATGCCACGCATTGCTTCGTGATGACAAGGTTTCTTGGAGAAGCTCCATCTCTCTCAACAGTTTACCAGGAACGAATGAAGTCCGCTAACATAGCATCTTCTGTTTTACTCCAGGTTGATGATCTCTCTAGAATGTACAGGCTCTTTTCCAGAATAACTCGTGGTTTAGAACCTGTTTCTCAAATATTTAAGCAGGTATTTTGTTTTTCAGAAGAGTGCTTTATTTCTGAAATCTATTTTGATGATGTAATGAAATGTTGCTTCTGTGTAGCATGTTACTAATGAGGGCACAGCCTTAGTGAAGCAAGCTGAAGATGCTGCTAGTAATAAGAAGGTGCACAGTCTACTAACTTTTGTTTGTATTAATGTTTTCTTAGTACATTCATCTTATCGTGTAATTGGGGTGGTATCAATTGGTTAGGATATTTAATCAATTAGCTAGACTTTGTACTCAACTCTTGCTGGTAACATATGTAGTGATATTTACTCTGCTGATCTGTACATATAGCTCCGCACTCTGCTAACCACTTCGGATTTGCCTTTGAAGTAATTTTGCTTTTTCTTTGTTATACTGCAGCCAGAGAAGAAGGAGATAGTTGGTTTACAGGAACAGGTTTTGTCTCGATAACTTTTTATATATTCTTTCGTGGCTCTACACTTGTGTCGATTACTCACTGTTTTTTATCTTAGGTTTTTGTCCGGAAAATCATCGAGCTTCACGACAAGTATGTAGCTTATGTTACGGATTGTTTCCAGGGGCACACTCTCTTCCATAAGGTTTGCTATTTGATATGCTCAAATGCTAGCTCACACCATTATTTTCATAATGATATCAAAATATTGGATCATGTTCTGTATCCTATTTATGCAGGCACTTAAGGAGGCTTTCGAAGTGTTTTGCAACAAAGGTGTTTCTGGCAGTTCAAGTGCTGAATTACTAGCTACCTTCTGTGACAATATCTTAAAGAAAGGTGGCAGTGAAAAGCTTAGTGATGAAGCAATTGAAGATACTCTTGAGAAGGTACAACCATCAATTTATTATGTTTGATCTATTAGTGTCATTAGTAAATCCTAATCTGGAATGGGTGATTACCAGGTTGTAAGGTTACTTGCCTACATCAGTGACAAAGACTTGTTTGCTGAGTTCTATAGGTAAGTTGTTATTATCTTGCATACTTATTCTTTTTGTCTTTAAATTCTTGCACGTGGATTCATGCAGTTGATAACCTCTCGGGCTAAATTTGCAGAAAGAAGCTTGCAAGGAGATTGCTTTTTGACAAGAGTGCTAATGATGAACATGAGAGAAGCATCCTTACCAAGCTAAAGCAACAGTGTGGAGGGCAGTTCACTTCCAAAATGGAGGGCATGGTTACTGATCTCACTGTTGCAAGAGATCACCAGGCTAAATTTGAAGAGTTCATAAGCACACACTCAGAGTTGAATCCTGGAATAGACTTGGCTGTTACTGTCCTGACAACAGGATTTTGGCCAAGTTACAAATCTTTTGATATAAATCTACCTGCAGAAATGGTAAGTTCGCCTTGAGGCTTTTAAAAGGTCGGAGATTGTTAATCTTGATATATAACATAAATATTTTATCTTGTGAGCTTGCCTTGTTTTGCATAAAATTTGTGGCTGGTATTCTCCTCTACACACAGTGATTGTTTTAATTTTTTTTAGGTGAAATGTGTAGAGGTTTTCAAGGAGTTTTACCAAACAAGAACAAAACACAGGAAGCTTACCTGGATTTATTCATTGGGATTCTGTAATATCAATGCTAAATTTGAGGCCAAAACTATTGAGCTCATTGTTACAACTTATCAGGTAGTTCTAAAACACATTATCACTTCCCTCTTGTATTATGACTTCTGAAATGTCTTTCACTTATGTTGTTAGGCTGCATTGCTGCTGCTGTTCAATGGAGTTGATAGACTCAGCTATTCTGAGATTGTGACGCAGTTAAATCTCTCAGATGATGATGTTGTTCGATTGCTCCATTCTCTCTCTTGTGCAAAGTACAAGATTCTTAACAAAGAACCAAATAATAAATCTATATCACCAAGTGATGTCTTCGAGTTCAATTCAAAGTTTACTGACAAGATGCGAAGAATAAAGGTATCTTCAATTTATTTGTTTTCTAGGTTTGATAATTTACTTCTGGCAGAATTGGTTATGTAGCTTCGGAAGTTCGTATTTTTAGTTTTATACCCGTCAAATTTTTGGGTTCACTTTATTACCAAGGTCACACCGTTCCATCTTTTAACCAATTCAATGATGTTGAGACTTGAGACCACCTGTTGTTATCTGTGATCATGTGGCCTCATCCGAGCAGACAGCAAGGTTGGCTACCCAACCAAGAAGCCAACGCACAGACTTGAATTAGTCTCCATATGCTCAGCCATTAAATTGTACACAAGCAAGCTGCACACCAACAAAAGAGAATGGAAACTATGGCAATGCAAGATGTAGAAGGTGGCAGTGCTGGCAAAGGCATCATCTGTAGGTCCCAGTAAGCGGTCGCCAGCCAATGTGGGTGCATGCTAAGGATGCTGGGTTTTGCGTCCTCAGTTCTGGATAAAGTTAAAGAAAAATAAAAAAAATACTAAGGAATATGGATTGAGTGGTAAGAAAATGCAACGGTGAGATCTTCTGATGGCAATAAAGTGAACTCATATCAGTGGTATAATATTGAAGTGTGAACTTCTGATGTTGCATAATCAATTATGCTTGTACTTTTCTGATTTCTCTGGTCCAATGTATTATCTTTGTGTTTGTGCTGTTTTTAGATACCTCTTCCTCCAGTTGATGAGAAGAAAAAAGTAGTTGAAGATGTTGATAAGGATCGCAGATATGCAATTGATGCATCAATTGTGCGTATTATGAAGAGTCGCAAAGTATTGGGTCATCAGCAACTTGTGATGGAATGTGTGGAGCAGCTTGGCCGCATGTTTAAGGTATGAGTCACTTCTTCAAGAAAGTGCTTGCACTTGTTAGCGGAAGTATTTTAAACACACCATTTATATAAGTGCTGGGCTCAGTCCTTTATGTTCTTTAAGGTCATGGTGTTCCTACAAAATTATTGGTACAACTCATTAGTTGTACTTTCTTGATGTAGAGTTTGTTGATTGCCTTGATGGGCTAGCACCGTTTTGTTCAGTTAGACTTGGACCACCATCTTTTTGGTGTTTCCCTATTCTGAAATATACTGTAATTATTTAATATAGTGAATCTGACATTCGGGAAATGTGTAAAGCACTTGTTTGATTGAAACTCCTTTGATGTCTTCACTATCACAAGTTTTTTTTTCTCTTTTCCGTTGCAGCCTGACTTCAAGGCAATAAAGAAGCGGATTGAGGATCTTATCACAAGGGATTACTTGGAGAGGGATAAAGACAACCCAAATGTGTACAGATACTTGGCTTGATGGGTTTTCTACTGGTGGACGGATACTTGCCGGAGCCTGACTTCTGTGCCCTGCGGTGCTGCATTTACGAATGGGAAAATGATATAAGTTGTCTTGTGGTACAACACCATTGGCTGCTTTGAGTTTTCAAGCACGGCAGGTAATTGTGATGTGTGCAGCATGGACATATCACCCTGTATATGCAGCTTAACCAATGGTTGGTCTGTCAAAAACTCAGCAGAGTCCGCCAGGACAAAGATTTGCTGCTGGGACTTGGCAAGGTTCTCCTAAATGTTGTAATCTTATACTAGGTGATGTCCTATTTGTTATTTTTCTGCATACCATATAGTTTTGTTGATTTTCAATATATTGTCTAGAATCTAGATAAATGGAGGGATACTATGAGTTGGCTATTCAACCGTGTCCTACTCTCAAGTCACAACGCAGTAAGATGGGTATGATGTCGTAGATATGCCGGAAGCACTAGTGATAATGGTGCCTTGCGTCGCACCACATGTCGTGGTTTATTGTAAAAGTTGAGTTACTTTGTTAAGTACTAGTTGTGCATGTAATTTGGCAAATTTGCGGTACTTCTTTTTGGCATAAAATGTTGATTAACCGTGACCCCCAATAAAGTGTTGTTAGATCCAGTATTTTTTAAATACATCCCTATTATAAATGCATTTCTTATTCCTGAATGCAAGCAGAGCAACAATGCTATTTAATGTGAAATATGTGATGCAACATGACCCGAGCAATACAACAGGGTTAATAGCGACTGCGGTATGCCGGTATTTCCGTGGGATACATCAGTGCCCTAGGGGTTCTAGATTGGGCTGAATATCGGAATGATCTGTGATAATTATTCAACGGTACTTACTCCATTCTCCATTCTCATTCCCAGACTATAACCCTTATCCTAAAAACCAAAAACCAAGAAATAATTATCTATAATACATACACCCAATAGAAGAATTAAAGATCTTGAGAATGGAGGATTTAAAAAATAATAATAATTTAATCAGAAAGAAGTACTAGTTAATAACATGCATTCATGCATGTCTTATATTATGAAATATATTATGTCTTATATTATGAAAGGAGGGAGTACATATGAATTAATTAAATAATATAAATAATATCGGATTAATATGAATGGATTAAATAATATAAATAATATCAGGTTAATTGGATCTATGGTATGGTAGTGTAAATTTGCATGTTTTAAAAAATAACATTATATTCACAAGTCGTTATAAATTTGTTAAAACTCTGGTTTTTAGTAGATAACAATTTTGTCTTTTGGACCTACTCCCTCCGTTAAGTTGTTTTTGACTTTTTCTCAATCTATTTTTTTAGTTTGACTAAATATACAGAAAAATTTAACAACATCTGTAACACACAACTAGTTTTATTATTAGATATAATGTTGAATATATATTCATAATATGTTTATTTTGTGTTGAAAATTTTATTATATTTTTCTATAAACTTGCTCAAACGTAAAAAAAGTTCGACTAGGAAAAAAGTCGAAGCAACTTATAATATGAAACGGAGGTAGTATTTAACTTATTTAAGAAAATACACAAATATCATTTATTTTGTTGTGATTTAGTTTATCACTAAAGGTATAAGTATGAGCTATATTTTTTTATATTTGCACATTTTTTTAATTTGATGAATAGGCAAACATATGCTAAAAATTCAATGGTGTTAGGTATTAAAACCGAAGAGAGTATGTGTTGATGGTTGTTATAGATCAATTTCGAATGTCAACACTTTCAAACATAATAGAGAATTAGCAATGCTTGCATGCATATTTATTTAGAAATAATCTAGTTTCACATGTACTTGGTAAATATTTGAATACAAGAGATTACCTTGTAAATGAAGGAGAAATGGTGGAAAATACACGTTCAACCAATCAGAGGTCGACACGTGACGCACACATGGATGTAAGGGCCCACAAACCCAATAAAACACCTACAAATGGGTCCAACCACCATGCCACTGGACCAAGGACCCACCAAGAAGAGCCCTGGATGAAGGACTGGGCCAGGGAGGCTAGCTAGGGGTTAGCAGACTCCTGGGGTCGGCCGACCCAGGCTCAGCCCAGCCTAGCCACAACCTCCTTTGGCAGTTACTACCAACCTTCCTATGACGGTTGTGGCCGGTTCCCACGCTCCCACCGACTTCATAAAACTATAAAAGGTCTCCTCCTCCTTCATTTCAACATACACCAAGAAGGAATAAAAAAGACGAAGCTCTCCTTAGTGATTTATATTTTGTTCTAGTGCTAGTGGAGTTAGAAATAGAATAACTCTTGAGTTCTTCAAGTCTTCCGGGAAAATCCGGGCATGGTTCTAGTAGTTTATATCCCTCTCTTGTAAGACTTGATTCATAATGAAATATTCTTCTTTATATAGTTTTGGTCCTTTACTTTATTCGCATAATTATTTGAGTACCAACTTTAGTGTAGACTTATTTTGTATTAAGTATATGGCTAGCTTATTGGAGATATGCAGTGGTATTGACTTAGTGTTCATTTGTATGATTGCTCTATGTCATCTGCAAAGATGTAGAGTAATATTTAGTAATGTAAGCGTGGTGCTTAGATTATTAAATATCATTAAGTGGTGCAATATGCCACGGAATTGTAGAGGTAGGCCGCTGGTGGTGATAGCCCAGTACGGGTATTCCTCCACGTGCGTATATAGGGCTAAGAAAGGTTCCTGGTGCGGGTACTCCTCTATATTCATAACCGGTTAGATGGCCATGACTATTCCTTTACGTGCGTATATAGGGCTAAGAAAGGTTCCTGGTGCGGGTACTCCTCCGTATCCATAACCGGTTGGATAGCTATAACGGATTGTCATAAGGAATTCGGCAATCAGGATGGTTTCTTGATATACCAGGAGGACATAGTTAGGGGATTGTAGGCATATAGTTGTACATTAGTAAGTGTATACTAGAATAACTATATACTATAAGTACAGAAATGATGCTTTTTTTATTCTTCTCCACTTAGGCCAGATTTATTATTTAGAGAGAGTTTTCTATAATTTTCCTTCTGTGTGTCGACCTACCATTTACCTTATGATTGATTAACCCCTGCATAGACTTTGATCTACATAAGTATGATATGAATTAGTAACATGGTATTTTCTTGACCATATCTTCCCTTGGGATTAAATAAATACGATACCTTGGAATACTTCCGGTGAAATGCTACATCGGTATATCTGCGCGCTTGCGGATTTATATATGTAATTGTAAGAAATACCGACTAATGTTTCGGGCATCACTGCTGGAAATTATATTCCTAGCGATGTCGTTAAGAAATATCAACAGTATGAAGTCGGAAAATGGATTTAAAACGATTTTTCTAAGAAATTCATATGTACAAAGTTTAGTAAAAAAAATGCACCATTTAAAAACTTAAGAAGCTTGCGTATTCATCTACCATTCCATTTCTTTAAAAAGGGTTAGAGTGGAACCTTCACAAATTACCAAAGCTTGGTGTGGTTGTGATGTGTGGATTTAAACATGCTCTTGGTCTAGTTTTCTTCTAAGTATACCTTTTTTGCCTTTTGCTCCTTGCTCCGTCTATCCCACCAAAACACATTAAAAAAACCTATATTTTGGGATTGAAGGAGCAATAGAGATGAAGTGTATCTGACGTGGCACTATTAATTCACAAGACTTTTAAAATAATATCAGATGTATTTTTCACGCAGGGCTCTTGGAAGTCTATTTTGGATCTAGTCTAGTGTAAAGTACTGGTATTTTGAGTAGGGCTTGAAATGAACAACTTGGATAGCCAAAATTTATATTGAAGTCTTATAAAACAGCCTGTTACAAACCAAAAAAATAACTCCTCTAGATTCCACATAGCAAAAATGACCTAAGGCTTTGGTTTCCAAATCTAGCTTAAAATTCACACAGTTGTCCTTTGTTCCCCTACAATTGCTGCCTTTGGACCCACCACCGCACCACCAATGGCAGCTTGGCCTCAATCCACAACACCCCAACACCACTGCCATTAGGTTTGCCTCACTCCCTATGATTGTAGCTAGGCTAGACTTGTTTCACTTCAGCCGCCACCACCTCTATTTGGTTAGCCATCGCCTCAAACGTTACCATGCCATCCTATTCACTATGCCCACATTGACGTCAGGACCTACCATGTGTCCTCTATCTTCAGCCACCACGTGGGGATCTCTTCAACCACTTCACACACGTAGGTGCGACAACAACGTACATTTTGAATATTATCAGTCCGTGTTATCATCCTTGGAACAACCTGTAGACCCCCGATTTTGCAAATCGGAAATCTCATGTGTTTATCCGTACCAATCCCTGGATCAGTAGTTGGTACACACATACATAGCCGAATCACAACATATCACGAATGAATTCAGGCTAAAGAGGTTAAATGCTTACTTTAGGGCCAGGCAGGCCAACAACTATCAGAGAACAACAGCGGAAGACGAAACAATACAAGGGCCCGGTTGATATGCCACAAGCAGTCGACTGGGGAACGAGACCTAGAACGGGACCGCACTCCGATCATCCTGTTAAGTACACAAGCGTACCAACAAGGGCTTCTCTTCAGGCACTCTGCTAAAAAATATATATAGAGCAATAATGAGTACAAGAGTACTCAACAAGCCACCACACAGGAATGCATATGATAGAGGGTATTTCAAGGAATGGCTTCCGGTTCTTTTGCGTAAAGCAAATTTTGTAAATCCTTTCACAAGCCTAAGACCTAGCTTATACTGATCAAATTTTAATACCATAGTTCATTAATCAATGACGGTTCTGTCCACCATCCATTGTCATCCAAGGATAGCTTCCCGCTATTGAGTCGTCATGGTTTTCTGGGGTCTACCCCTTCTCGCTTCTCGAGAAGTTGAACCACCAGCACATAAAAGTCATTACGCATACCCATCCCATTCAGTTTAAGAATTTAGAGTCTAGCCAAGTGTAATACATGTCCCGGTGCTCAATATCCGCGAGCACGGCTATTCGAATAGATTTAGTTACTCACACTGCAGTGGATGTACACTTTACCCGCACTCCGTGACTTGCCCAACAAATGAGCCGAAGTCCCAACGAATGAGACGCGTCACGGCAAAGCCTTTCAATAACCTCACATTGGCAGTACCCGCTCCATGAACTTACATCCTCATGCACTCTAGGCGTACACGGTTTCTAGAAGTGAGAGGAGTTCTGGCGCTCCCGGGAAGGGAAAAACTCACACATGCATTAAGTTATATTAAAATTTAGGTTCACACGTGGCGGTCCTACCGGTGGCTACCCCACCGTAGGCCCCGCCCCTCATACACACTAAGAATACCACTGCGCAGGGATACTGCCTCCGCTCGGTTACTTACTCCGCTAGGTCTATACCCATCCTAGAAGTACGGTTGTACGAGGGTCGTTTCATGCTTAGCTTCATGGCTCGGTCCTTAATTGACCGGGGACGGTGCTAGCCTTTTTCAGATACCACCCAAATCCACCGTCCGCCCCAGTCGAAAACAATTGTTTAATTTTTATTTTCCTTTCACAAATCATGTCATCAATGTCATGGCAATGTGGCGCTCATGTCTCCACATGCCGCATCTCAATTACCTTCCCAAGGTAATTGCCCAAGCATATAGCATTTTGATAAATATGAGTATGCAAAGTTCTAAGTTAGCATTACTAAGCATCTGTCATAATTGACTAGGGACTCATACGTAACATGGTTACAAGGGGATATGGGGTAAACAACATTCAAGGCATGGCATAACAACAAGTAGGATGTTTATCATTGCATGCATCTTTATTTGTAAACAAAGTAATTTCGCAATTGGGATCAACATGTTCAAGGGATAGTGATGACTTGCCTGCTCAGGATAGTCCTTACTCTATAATCTTGATCAACCTTCTCCTCCTGGAAGCTGTGCACGTTGCCTCACGACTAATCGATACACCAATACTATAATACGCGAGAAAAACCAATATTCACCCAATCAATCAATCATGAGCAAACAAATATAAATGTTGAAGTCGCAACTAGGGCCGCTCATATTACTCGCTTCTATCTAAATATAATGGTCATAGTATCAAGGTCGGATTAATGAATTACTTCGGCGAATTATTTGATTAGTTTACCAATCGAGCCATTATTTTAATTATGGATAGATTTTACCCGACGCTGTAACAGGTTAATAATTATCCAAGTTTTATTTGTTAGATTTGTGAGGTTGTTAATATTAGATGTGCGGATTATCTTATTACATAATTCTATAATGGATAATCCTAATTCGCAGTTGGGCCACTATTATATGAGGTCAAGAATTATAACCAGTATTTTCTCTATCTTAGATATTTTATCGTATAATCTATAGTTTAATAGGTGCAACCATAAGTGACCGTGTTACCGTATGTGTAAATACGGATGTACCGCACATGCGAGTCAAGGATGTATTAATATTGGATTATTTTCTAAACACTTGCCTCCTATTAGAACTGTACAGTATATGTGTGCAAGAATATCCATGGGTTCGATTGCCTATTGTCCATGAGCTTTTCAATACAACTTATACCGCATATGCAATTAGGATGGCTCTGTTTAGTTAATTAATGGATGACAACCAAATTATATATACACTACCCCATACAATATGAGATTTATTAATTTCGTGTAGGTGATTTAATCACATTAGCGCTGTTATTATTTCTCGTAAATAAGCTATGAACTGACCTAAGTGTACTCATATTTTATCTACAAAATTACAAGGCTAGACTTTATTTAAATAATTTATAAGTCATGGGTTTAATTATATTTGGACAGATTAATATATGGCACTAGTATCTTCTATGCTTCAATTAATTTAAAAAAAAATTATTTCTAAATAGTTTACATGGTTTCTACAGTGATAAAACATGTTAAAGATAATTATTCTCCTACCTAGTTTACTGTACAATATCAATTTGTATTTATTAGCACACTATTTCGGTTAACTTTTATTTTATTGATTGATATTATAAAATAAATATATTTTATTAAATAGTGAATCATATACCATTGGAAAGAGCATGAATTTAGGTTCAAGTCTCACCCAAATCGGAGCTAAAATGAATAAGTTACGCTCGTTAAAAGGTTTCGATTCGAATTAAACCCAAAAATTGTGAAAATATACTGTGCACAAAACAGAGGTGGGGCACACCTGAGACTCTCTCTCTCTCCCTTTTTCTTTTCTTTCTCTTTTTTTCTTTCCTTCTTCTTCCTTTCCTCTCCTGCTTCTTTCTTCTCTCTCTTTCACTTCTTCTCTGCTTTCTTCTTCCCTGCTCTCTCGGCTCGTCTCTCCTCTACTCGCCCGGCCGAGCGGCAGCGGAGGGCGGCGACACTGCGGCGGGCAGGCAACGCGGCGGCCAAGTGGAGGCGGCCGGCGGCGAGGCGGGCGCACGGCGGCGGGCGTGGCGCGGTGGCGAGGTCGGCGTCGGCGACGCGGCGGCTAAGCGGCGGCGGACGAGGGAAGTGGTGGGGGGGTGTGGAGGAGGGGATGAGGTGGGGGCGCGGGGGTTTTTATAGGGGCAAGGAGGGAAGGGGTGCCCCGGTGTGAGGCGCCGACAGTGGGCGGCAGTGCGGCAGGGCTCGGCGCGGATGGGCGCGGGGCTTGGCGCGGACGGCCGGGCGCGGGGCTCGGCGCGGACTGGCGGGTGGATGGGATGGCGCGGCGTGGCAGGGACGCGGGGCGCGAGGCCGCAGGCGGCAGTGGGCCGACGGCGATGCGGGCGCGGCGCGCGCAGGGGGAGCGACGGCGACGGACGTACGGCGGCGTGGGGCGCGAGGCGCGGTGAGGTGACGCCGATGGCGACGCGCGCGGGCACGGGGCGCGAGGGCGCGGCGCATGGCAGCGGCAAGGGGATAGCTGGGCTCGGATCGAACACCTATAGGGCGATGAATAGTGCATTTTCTGTTTTATTAGGTTTTCAGTGTTTTGGTTGATTTAAAATTTGAACAAAAATGCAATTTGAACTTGTGTTTCCTCCTAGGCATTAGAGTGACAATTTTAAGTGTTCCAATGTAATTTTGACCAAAATTTAATATTGTGCATTATTTAATATTTATTATAGATTATTTCATGTTTGTCATTTAAAACCTCCTATGTTTTGGAATTTATTTACATTCACCCACATATAAATTCGTGTTATATTAATCTGGATGTTACCCTAAAAGTTGTGATGGTGCAAATGTATTTTTATTGTATTAATCAAATGATTTTAGCCCCAAAAATTTGTCTAGGTAATTCGGAGGCTTTCGATATTTCTAAAATTAATTAAAATATTCTAAGGTGGCTTTTGTCAATATGATAGCACATTTGTCTCAATTTATTTATGGGTTAGTTTATTTTATGTGGGTTTGATATATTTAATTACAATCTCCCAATGCAATTTGGAATTTGGCGTAGCATTGATCTACATATCGGATTAAATATTCCCGTAATTCTATTTATATATAGGGCTTAGTTTATTTGAACGATTATCATTTCATGTGTATTTATATTTCATGGGATATTCTGAGACTCGGTACAATATTGATCTCAATATTGAATCAAATACACCCATGAGCCTATTTTACACATAGAGGTCAATTTAGTTATATGACCTATTATTTTATATGAGCGAATTTTATGCAACGGAAGACTTGATAAATTGTTTTAAATATTAATTTAAATATTCCAACAAAACATTCATATATAATAGGGTCATTGTAGTAGTGACCATTATTTCATGCGTACTTATATTTTATTGACACTCATCACATGATTAAAGTATTTATTATTTGATTTGTACTTTATATTACAGAAGTTAATAATTATATTGCACTTTATTTGGCTTGCTTTCTTGTGCAAAAATATTTGTAGGGTTAATGGTAAATTATGTATTCTGGTAGATTATATTTATTACTCAAATATAGATCTTTACCTTACTTTCATTGTGACCATTTATACTTTGGCAAACAACAGCAACTATAACATCCAGCATGATGCAAAAGTTTTAAAAAGTTCGAAATTTTAGTGGTTTTTATTGCCGGAATTTTCAGGGTGTTACACAACCTCGGTCCATCTTCTGCTACCACTGCTGACACCATCGGAGTAACCTCATCGAAGTACATGTCAAAAGAGGTGAAATAGACTTGGATTTTCCAAAATAGATAAATTTTTCTCTAAGTTGTACCAAACTTCCCGTATTTTATCCATCAATCTAACATTTTCTTGGGTGAAAACCTTTTTCCTTTCTTTTTATAAAAGAAAATCTAAACAGGCCCATAGGTTGCAGTGTTGTACATACTCTTTTGGTATTCTCTATTCTACTAAAGGAACCCTCTACATATTAAATGGTTTTACTAATTTCATGCGATATATTTTTGATACTATTATAAATATGACGCCCGATTTTTCTCCAAAAACAGATCCCCTCCTCCTCAGAGCAAGTTTAATAGTAGAGCTATCTACTTATTATAAATCAATATTAGAGCTAATATGTATAATAGGTTAGCTACAAGGTTAGTTTTATGTTCATCCTCTCTCTTTCTCTCACTATGAATTTAATACATACTTCTTGGAGCTTGTGTTAAGCTAGCTCTTGCATGAGAGCCAACACTTATCACTTTTCTTTACCTCTTTCTTCCACATAAGTATATAGCTTGCTTATAGCACACTATTATCCTTGCTCTCATGCTGCAAGCAAGGGCCCACTTCTAATGCATTGCTACTTGCCCTACATGCTACAACCAAACCAAGGGCCCACGTTCCGTCCTCTTCTCTCTCCCCATATAAAACTAACTTTTTAACAAACTTCAAACAATTTATTATCCTAAATTACTTATTCAATCTGCAATATGATTATGCCGTTATATTAATTCCGATTAAATCTTTACAATAAGGTCTCACTCGATTTTATTTTGATAAAAAAATAAATGTCTAAAAATCAACGTTGTTTCATTACTTATAGAAAATTGTTTCAATTTACTGTATAAAATGTTTCAGAGAGATACAACATTAAAAATTCTGACTAAAACACCAACAACCAATATATGAAAGATTGAGTCCCAACGAGTGAAACATAAAATCATATGAGAAATACAGTATATTTCCTAAAACTTGATATCGTTGAAACATTTTCATATATTATCATTAAATTGCTATCATTGAAACATTATAAAATAATTGTTGTAACATTGCAAGAACACCACGTGCAACATTTATAAATTAACTAGTGAAACATCATATAAATACCAGTTCAAACATTTAATAAAATCAGGTCCAAATTTTTAAAAATTCCATTAGAAAAGCTCAATATAACCATGTGTGGTCTTATTGTAAAGATTTCATTGCAACAAATTTAATATTGTAATCAAATCATAGATTGGAGAAGTAATTTAAGAGAAAAATAGTTTGAAGTTTAATAATAAGGTTGCCTGATCATTTAGGTTTGGATCGGATGTCCGACCCAAAACATTAACCATAGATTTTTGGTGTGTCAATCTTTCATTTTTCTAATTGTTAGATATGTTTCAAATTAGTGTTTGTAAGGGATTAGGAAACACGTCAAGGCGAGGTGGGCTTGATAATCACATCTCCAAGCTGATGTGGGCTCTAGCGCGGCCTGTGCTGGCACAACACACTGTCCAAGGTTAGGGTCTAATTACGTCACTTTCTTTAGGAAAGACAGACAGCAATAGTTTAGACAAATAGAAAAGTTAATTGTAATTCTAGTATAATTACATTTATAACTACTATAAAAAATATTTTTAGTATAGTTGAATTTAAATTTTGTTTTCCTATTTCTTTTGATAAAAATTAATTTATGTTGTGTATTTCAAGCTATATACATATGTTATGACTTACTAGCATTATGCCCTTGCATTGCAATGGGGAGACAATTATGAAATTTTTTGATATGTTTAGGAATTATTTTGATATTTTCTTGTAGACATTTTAACGTGTATGGATTTTGAGGAAACTAAAATATTTTGACTGAAAGTCTATAAAATCTTTTAGGGCTCCTTTGGATGCATGGGGAGCAAACCCTTGGGAAAAAAACCCTATACAGGGATTTCCCTGCACCAAGTGAATCCCCCTAAATATCTAGGGAAGCACTTCCCGGTAGGGAAGATTTCTCGCTACCATTTGGAAGCAGCTCACGGGAGTGGGGGATGATTAGGGTTTTTTTAGTTTTGAGCCTACTCTACCAAAGAATGGCCAGTAGGAGCACACACAACATGCACCAAAAATAGGATAATTCAGAACAAAATGCAGGAAAAAAAAATCTGAAAAATCATATGAACTCCAATCGGATCAATAAATTCTAGGTAAAATAGAGAACATTATAGATACAAGTATCAACCTAATTCATGTGATGATCAAATTGAAGTACCATCTACAATATTTATCCAAGTACTATATGAGCATCCAACAAATATCACTTTCAGCAAATACAAGATGTAATTCATGCAAGTGA
Organism: Oryza punctata; assembly: GCA_000573905.2. Classification (NCBI taxonomy): domain Eukaryota; kingdom Viridiplantae; phylum Streptophyta; class Magnoliopsida; order Poales; family Poaceae; genus Oryza; species Oryza punctata. Next base: position 16,382,599 of record CM002488.2, read on the forward strand.
TACAGATATCTTGGAACTGTTTTCCTCCTGCATTCATGAGCATCAACTATATCCATCACTGCTCCAATTTGAGAATAAGGCTGAATATCCGAGGGCAAGGTCTGTTGCCTACAACCGAGAATTAAAAACACTAGTAAGATCACAATCTGCAGTGTTGGTAGAAAAAAAACATTCCAATACTTCTTGTACAGAAAATGCAGATTAGTGTATAACTTTGTGTGGGACAGTCCATGTTTGTCAATCTAGAGATTCAAATTTTAAAGCTACTCCCAATGTTTTGCAATTCTGTCAAATTATTAGTGAAGTACAAGTTTTTTTTGGAGATTGCAATCTAGTTTTTGGTCACAACAATTACTAAATAACTGCTCTTAATAGTTTAATATACAAGGCAATAAATTACCATTACTGAGAAATACAAGGCAAATTTTTATTGTCCTTAGCATATGCAGATTTACAAGACAATGGAATAATGAAGCACCTGCTAGGGCCAATAGATATTAATTCACATCCTTAGTTCTAAGTTTGATCACATATTCTTTGTTATTGGCAACTGGATCATTACCCTTTCCCTACATTACAGAAACAACACAATTGCAAACTGTCTCAGTTTGATGGCCCTGAAGCCTAAACTAGTGAAATTAACATAAAAGTGCTCTACTAGCTACAGTACAATTGCAAAAAGAGTTTTTAATTGGTTTATCTAGCAAGAAGGAAGGTGGTTGCAGAAGCTAAAAGCAGCTAGTGATTTAGTGGTAGTACTAGTACTAGAGAGAACGCTGGTATTAGTTTGGTTCGGTAAAGTGACCACACATGATCTAAATTAAATATAAAACCATAACTGAAGGTCATGATCATACACAGAAGTGAGAGGGCTTACGTATATACATGCATTTTATTAGTCAATAATAAGAAAAAAAATAGTAGTAGCATCAGCTGGTCTAATGGAAGAACAATACAATGTTCAACTTTGAAGGGTTGCTGTCAGTCTAATAATAAATTTCATGAAGAATATCATAACATATACTATTGCTAAACATAAAATGTTCCAAATTACTCCAACAAAAAATGATTCTCTGTTAGCTCTAAATATTCATTTCACAGAATCATGGTAAAACTAGAGCTAGAGATAAGAAAAGGGAAACCAAAAGGAGCAGAGAAAAAAGAGCTTTCCGAATTAATTGCAGGGGCCATCGGATATACCTATGCAACAATTTGGCTCCTCAGCCATATCAGGCGCACGGTAGGGCTGGTTGTATTCGTGAAGATTTCCCTATTGAGTGGGCATCGAAAGAGTCCTAAAGCCTTTGCTTTTTCCTCATCTGTTAGCTCTTGAATCAGTTCTACAACTGCGATACACTTGGGAATTGAACAATTAGTTTCCTGCTTTGATGCTTGCGCTATTTTCTCGACCACCTTTTGTGTTTGATCCTTTTTGAATTCTAAATAGCTCTCGAGAACCAATGCTACTTGATTTTGCTTGCGCTTCTTCCCAGGAGCACCTTCTTCTCCTGATTTGTTAGGTGTTGAGCTCTCTTGTGCCTTTTCCATACTTGTGCTTGAAGCCTCTGGCCCATCTAAATTTGAAAATGGGTTTGGCCGTCCATCCAGATTTGAAGATGGGTCTATCAACCTATTCAGGCTTGAAGCCTCTTGTGCTTTTTCCATGTACTGACTGCTTGAAGGTGCCGATTCCTCAGTCGACGAGAAACACAAATCTCCGGTTGCTATACTTCCGATCAAAATAAAAAGGTAGGGAAGTTATAACAGCAGAGATATAAATAAAAAAATGTTCAACAAGAAATTAAATTGTAAAGTTCAATCACCTTCGTACAATGATGCCAAAGAATTGAAAAGTGGGAATGGTTTAGTGCGAAACTTGCTAACCTTTGGGTGAGCCTATTGAATACAACATAAAATGATAGTTAGTATGAAAGATGTAATTTTATTCTACAATATTAGTTGAAGTGAGTGGAAAAAAAATCTTACAAGAAGTATTCTATCCCAAACTAGTTCTTCAGCAACAATCATACCGAGAGAATCATTCCAGCCTAAACCACTGTCTTTCCGTGCATTTTTGATAATTTTGTAATTCCATTTAAGCTCTTTTTCTTTCTCTTGGATCTGTTGTTTGCTGAAATAAGCATATGAAAACTTTTCATTGAACTTGTTGACGATACTTCTCCATCCTTCAGGTATCCAAGCATTTTGCACCCTAAATCTTGGTTGGTTGTGATCATGTAGTATGTCAACAAGTCCTTTCTCTAACGCAGAGTTCCAAGATGCCCTTACACGTTCCGTCGATATTGCTACAATTTCAATGAATATTTATATACAAATTAATTGTACACAAAGTACAAAGATATAGATTAGATAGAAACTAACTTCAATCAAAATGGCAAAAAAAAGATGATGGATAGTAAAAATACATTATTTTCATTACCAAGTAGAAAGGGACAGCAAAAAGAAAACTACATCAATTGTCCAAGACATGCACATTGTTTACAAGATGCGTGATTAACTAACTAATATGGGCAGCCTACATCTGCATTGCTATTTGATCCCTAAGATTGTTTCCATCGATGGACTCATCATCATTGGGATATATCTCTTCATCCAGAAGATCAACATAACTCTCTTCTGGAATATAATTTGGTTGTCGATCCAGCCAACCCTCCTAACCATTTAGCGCTCTAATAATGTTATGTAATACAACTGCAACAGCTGGAATCTTAACTTGATTCTCTATAGTATGATGTATGCCGACTTTTAGAATTGGAAATCTCTTCTTAAGAACCCCAATTGCCCTTTCAATATGGTTGCGAAGGATTGCATGGCGATGGTTGAATAACTCCTTGTAATCTGCGTATACAACTCTTCGAGATGAGCGCCGCCTCCTATATTCATTGAGGTGGTACCGGACTCCTCGATATGGGGCAATACAAGACCGGGTATTGGCATATCCACCATCCACAAGATAAAACTTCCCCTCCGGAACATGAAAGCCCTTAGCAAGAGCGGACTGAAACACTCCTGCATCAGATGCAGATCCTTCCCATCCGCATGAGATATATGTAAAGTTTAGGTCAAAGTCACAAGCCAACATCACATTTTGTGATAAGGTGCCCTTCCTATTCCTGTAAGGGGGGGGGCAGATCCTCTGCTATAGTGATAGGAACATGCGTACCATCGATTGCGCCAATGCAGTTCTGCATATAAACAAGGGAAATTTAAGATAGGAAAGATGGGATAAATCTAGGTTTCTAGTGTGTAAGGCTGACCTGAAAATTGGGCCAGAATCTAGGATCTGACGCAATCTTCATGGGAGTCTCGGTTGAATTCGGAAGCTTGACAAATCGGTTAGTTAGGGTGTGGACTACATCAAAATCTTCATTTACTTTCCTACTTATTGTTTCACCACTATGTTGAAATCCATTTTGTAGATCTTCATTGCTAGCATTGTGAGAAATCATGTACATGAATATTCCTAGCTGTTCCTCAACGTTAACACCCATCGTATCACATAGAAGACGCTCTCTATTAAGATAACTTGTTGTAGCTCTAAATATTTCTACCTCCATTCGAAACTCAACCTGAGACCAATGCTCATGTCCTTCTAGAATTTCACTAACTTTTACAGCACCAGAAAGGGAAGAGGTGTGTAAAGGTCTTTTTTCATCCTAAAAGGCTGCAAGTATAGCAGGGACCAATACGAAAAATAGTTAATCATCCTCTTCTTCTTCTTCTAGCAAAACCTTTCTTATTTGCTCGTTTGTAGAGCCCATCACTTTTCTGTTAGAAAATCAGACTAAAATTACAACAAAAAAAGAACTGATAACTATAAAACAAATGAGCAAGAGGGGAATCATGGCAAACACAAAAGAGACAAGAAAGAATTGGCATGTCACACAACCTAGGTCATATTGTAGCAAATTTAGTATTTCAGTTAATGAAGTGCGCCCACTTTATCTATTTGTTGGTTCTAAAGATAATTTTGCAAGTAACTGGGTGGCAACATTGCACAGTTATCCTTAAACTTGAGTCACAGTACATGGGGAACGACAATACATCATCATGCTAAACTGGGGACAGTTATCCAAAGGCGTCATCCCAGACCCCAGTACTAGAAGCCTGCAATATGTAAGTCCCACAACTAATTTAGAGAACAAGTTACTCCATGGTAGTGCCGCTTGGGATGAAGCAAAATTATTATGAAATGCAGGTGAAAACTGTAGTAGGCACATGTAGATAAAGAAAAAGGGAGTCACCTGTTTGTCCTTGCAAGAGTTGCTGGAGATGGGCAGCTTGCTGTTACGGCAGGAAATGGTGCCTCATCGTTGGTTCTCCTCTTCTGGGTGATGTTGTGCCTTGTATACACGATGGACATAGCCGATTTTACGAAGCTCCGCTCCTCAGCAGCTGCAATACTACAATACAAAGAATAGCAGTACAGATTACAACCCTCCAAAACCAAATCAAGAAACATGAAAGAACCCCCCAAAATCAAGCAGCAGTAGCTACAAGTGATTTGGTGAGCATGCACAAACCTGGCCGGGCAGCCGCCGACAAGGGGCAGGCGGCGAAGAGGAGAAGGCGGCCCTAGGAGGAAACCCTAGAGGAGGAGAAGTGCAGAAACCCTAGGAGGAGGAGGAGGAGAGGAGGGGAAAGAGGACAAAAGGGCTTACCCTGGTACGGTCGGCAGCCTCTCGCCGGAGGAGGTTCGCGCGAGAGAGAAGCAGTAGTAGATCGCGCGAGAAAGAAGCGGCTGCGGATCGCACGAGGAAAAAATGCCGACCTCCGGAGGTCGGGGTCCTTTCCCTAGGGTTCCCCCGTGGATTGGGCCGGGAAATCCCTACCTCGTGGGCTTCCAAATGGACAAGAAATTTCCCCCGCGGGCCTTTCTCCCAGGGAATGGGCTGGGATCCTCCCGGGATCCCGGGCTGCCAAAGGAGGCCTTAGTATGAATTTGGATGTTTCCATCCATCCCATGTCCTCCCTCAGGCCCACCTGACGCCCTCTTCCCCTCTTGTGCACCAAGCCCAAAGGATAGTTGGGCCAGATAGAATGCCTCTCTTGTTTAGCCCACCAGGCTACCTTCTTCTTTGTTATATAGCCCAATTCATTAGTCCACGAGCAACAGTGCACCATCGTCATTCTCAAGAAGTTCCCACACCAACGCATGGATTTAATCTGAGCTCAGGTGTAACATACCCAAATTTTGAAATTTGAAATTTGATTTCAATAAAATAATAAAAGCTTTTTTCTAAGTTATTAACCTAAAATTCTTCCACATAAAACCTATATAAGGTTGAACTAGCTAGTGCACACGTGAAAATTTGAAAAAATATTAAAACATTTTCTTTATCATTCTAAAATAAAAGAAAACATAAGGTGGGCTTGCATTTGCATGATTTCTTTGGTAAGACTTGAGTACTTTAGTGTGTTTTTGGATTTTAAATGCATTTCATAATAGGTTTCACATGCATCATAATAAATAGAAGCAAATAACTAGAGTAAAAATATATTGAGAATCATTTCCTAAAGATTTATATAACTCACCTATTCTAAATAATATTGATTAATGTTTCATCAATCAATTTGGCAACCCATGTAAAAGTATGTCGTGAGCACTGAAATATATAATTACATTAACTCACATATAATTCACATTTCACTTTAATTATCACTTTAACCTTTCCTTAATATAACACAAAAGCACAAATATAAAGTATCTTATGGAATTGTGTATGGGAAAGTGGAAATCTAGCATAATAACATCATCTCAAGTCATGCATGGGCTCATTATAATTTTCATACTCCCTCCGATTCATATTATAAGTTATTTAACTTTTTTAGTCAAACTTCTCTAAGTTTGATCAAGTTTATAGAAAAATATATTAGTATTTTCAACTGAAAACAAACATATTATCAAAATATATTGAATGTTAGATTAAATGAAACTAATTTGATATTTTAGATGCCGCTAACTTTTTCTATAAATTTAATCAAACTTTATTGATTAGGAAAAAAGTCAAACAACTTATAATAGGAAACAGAGAGAATAGTTACTTAGTTGCATTTTCATAATGAGAACACATATATAATGTCAATCTATGAAAAATTCCAAAAATAATTGGTGTAACATTAAATCAAAGGAAATTCATAAAAATACTAATTAACATGTACAACTCACTGGAATTTTGGCCTAGTTTTATCACTCATATTAGTACCCCAAATAAATCACTTAAAACAGCAAAATCTGGAAAAATTACAGATTTCACTTAGCCTAATTTGCAACCTGCTCAAAATTCAACCATAAATTTTTTTGTAATGTAACCTTATCTAACCTGTGCATCAAACATCCTCTACCACTTCCCAGTTAGCCACCACAGTTTAAACCATTGCAAGGCAAAAGAAAATGGAGTCAAAGATAGAATAGTGACACAGCCCACAGCTTAGAATTTTCAGTGGTTTTCTCCATCTCCTCCACTCCTCTCTCTGCCATGTGGAACCCACACCTCTTGGACCCCACCTGGTCGACCTATGTATATCTATAATCTGAATTTATTCTATGTCTATGTCATATTACTGTATATCATTGCTGTAGATGAAAGAGAACTAGTCGAACATGAGTATGAGTTTTGAGCAATTGAGATAATTGATGGACGTAGCACTTGAGTCAGGTTCCCTAGGATATGTAACACCTCTTATCACCGTCTTCCTGTGATTTGACGAGCATATCTCATGTTGAAGTTGACTGGCATGCTACTTTCATTGAAGATCTCCCTTGCTCACTATTCGGTGTTTTGGGTTTTGTATTATGCTTACTATTTGGCATGCTAGGACAGCGATGAGATTGGATGATTACTTTTTTATTTGGGTTCTATTGAGATCTCATCCACCCAAATATTTCACGCTATCACGCTAAATAGCCTACATAATATCTAAGCCCGAGTGTCCCACATCAGGAGATGCATATCCTTCACAATTTGCTCTCTTTCCAAGTGAACAATAAATTTCCCTTTGTCAAAACACACTCACTTGACTACTCAACATTAGTAATTTTGTTACTAACAGTGCAATCATGATAAATCCCTTAATTAAGTCTAATAGTAAAATTATTACCATCAGGTATTTGACAATATACAACACGCAGTAAACCATTTACTATATGAGGGGTGTGTTTTAGTTATTACGCACACAGGGTACGTTTTAGCGCATCCCTATATATATATATTATATTTCCGTTTTGCACCTTGCCAATAATGACAAATTACCCTCAGATGGAGTGTTGTCAATTTTCAGAGGGGGTGCTGGTGTTAGCAGGAAGGAGCATCACGTGTTCCCTAATGTCGAGGTTCCATTTTTTTGTGGTTATTAGAAAGAGGATGTGCAAGACGTGCTAGAGAGCATGCACATCATGGTTCACTAACAACGTCAGTTGTGCAATGACGACTCTCTAGTTTGTTACAGAGGTACTAAGGTAGCTGGTTTCCCGCGATGCTAAGGTAGCTGGTTTCCCGCGATGGAAGGTGGAAGAGTCATCATCCTAGGTGTGAGGTTAGGTGAAGAATCCCAATTCAATCAAAACATGAACTGAGGTAAGTGATGAATCGCAGAGGGAAACGGGACACCGGTTTCTCAACGCTCACGCGACAGACGGAGACCGAGCGGGCAACTTTGTTGTATATTTGATACGGTTATAATGTAAGTTATCTTTTTTAATCGTGCGGTCTAGAATGTAACATATCATTCTCCTTATTTTCTGTTGTATTCCGTCGAGGCATAGTCCGTACACTAAAACAACAAACACTGCGATCGAGAAATTATTTTGATTCCTCGAGGATATCCTCTCATATGCTTAAAAATCATCCAAACGATTATGAAAAATTTCAAAAAAATTAACAACACTCATACAACATATTTATACAACTTCATAAAATCTTAGGTCCAAACTCAAATCACACATCGAGATATAAAAAATATAAATTCAACGTATAAGTAATAACGTACTATTCATATCTGAATTTATTGTTTTTGTTTTTTGATGTGTAAGTCGAATTTGAACTTTATTTTTGGTGGATAGATAGATATTACAATACTCAACATTGTCATTTTTTCATAATTTTTTACAGCTATTTGTATCGAATTTAAAAGAAAAAGATATACCAGGGGACATCCTATTGAGGGATTAGAATTCAAGGATTTCTATAGCACGGAATTCCGTTCCAACGAGATACTTTATGAATATAATCCCCACCTCCCGTCTTCCCCAAGGTCAAAGTTCCAAAGTTGAAGCAACGGCAACCCCTAGCTCCTTGCACCACCGACCATAGCAACAATAGAGGGAGGAGGAAGGTGTCGATGAGAGGAAGGGAGAAGAGAAGATGAGACAACAACAGGTGACTTGCTGGTCAGCCAGACAGCGACAACGCACTCTCCCTCTCCATGCCTTGATTCTACTTAATAACACAAATACTGGACCTAATACCTATGGGTACTGGCTGGCACCTGAGGTATCAGGTATGATATCTCGAGATATCAAACCCTGGTACTAGGTACAGGCATGATACCCGAGGTACCAAACCCTGGTACCTGAGTATCAGGTGCGATACCTGAGGTACTAGACCTTGGTACCGATCCCCTGATATCTAAGATATCAGTTGCAACGTACCTGTACACAACACTGGTGAGTAGAAATGATGGGCTGGCAAGGAGCATGAAAAAAATCGACGACCTCTCATCCATTTCATCAACTCCAAGGTCACCATCTACGTGTAGACCGGTCACGTCCACCTTCCTGTCGGTGCACAGGATCTTTCCTTCTCCTCACACATAACAACCCCCAAACCTCACAGCCATAGTTGGCTCCCTTGCATGCCCTCTCCAACCTCCACTCTCTCAAATGCTCTGCATCCAATGTAGGAAGGAAGAAATGAGGATAGGGGATGTTGTCGGTATTGGAGACGATAGTTTTGGAGTCGAGGAGGAAGAGGAGGATGGCCACTAGGACGGAAGAGTGGATGGAGGGAGGAGGAAGATAAAGCACTGCTGCTCGGTGGGGGAGAAAAACGAGTTGGTAGGAGAAACAAATATGAGAGAAACGAATCTGGAACATAACGTTAACATTTGTTTTATCCCGTGCTCTCGTGCATCCGACGGGATTCCGTGTATTAGTTTTTCCGAAATTGCTAGATTTATATCGCCATAATTTTTGACTACTTACAGTTAGATCAGTCACCGTTCAAACCACACTGAGATTTGGTGCTGTCGCACGCCCGTGAGTCTGTTTCCAGTGTTATCTATTCGATCTTTGATCAAATCCTGTGACTGAGAGCGTGAGACCTAGACCTGGTAAGGGTGTGAGATGTTATGTAGCTACTGCCCTATCTTTCTCCGTGTAACTCTACTTACATATATAATTTTAAGACTTACATATGTAATTTTAGGATTTACATTGTAAATACACTAAATTACATATAAAATTACATACGTAATTTAGGAGCGTACTAATTATTTTTATTTGAAAAATATGGCTTACACCTAGTTTTTCTGTTAAAATTCACTACCCACTGCGATCTTATTGCAACCCAACAGGCCGTGGCCCGTGGGTGGATTTGGTATAATGATACTCTTAAAAAAGATCTTATTGTAACCCAACAGACCGTGACCCGTGGATGGATTTGGTATAATGATACTCTTAAAAAAAAACAGGCCATGGATTTCCCCAATTCAATCGAAGCAGACGATCCGAACTGCCTCCGCGCATTCTAGAAACACGATGGCCCCACGCGAACCCCGTTTCCTCCCCTATTTATTTCCGCCGTCTCCCCCGCGAGATCGAGAAGTCGAATCGAAGAAAGACTGCAACCCCAAACCCCACCAAAACCCTCGCCCCCCGCCTCCTTCGTCCACAAGCCTCGCGCGGCGGCGGCGGCGTCGGCGGCGTGATGGAGACGACGACGCGCATTCCGGTGGTGGACCTGGAGGACGGGTGGCGCGACGTGCTCGCCGGCGTCGCCAAGCTCAAGTGCATCCTCGATGGCTCCAACGTCGTGCGCTTCATCCCCGACGAGTACATGCACCTCTACACGTACGTTCCCAATCTGCTCGCTCGTCTTCTCCGCTTGGGTTCTCTCGGATTTTCGGGGGGGGGGGGGGGGGGGGATTTGTTCGTTCGTTGGGGTTCCAATCTGATTTGATCTGATCTGGTACGCTTGATCCCTGGCTCGGTCTTGGCAGGACGGTTTACAACATGTGCACGCAGAAGCCGCCGAATGACTACTCGCAGGAGCTCTACGACCGCTACAAGCAGGCCCTGGACGATCACATCGAATCCATCGTACGTGTGCTGTTGTTAATCTCTCATCCTTTTTGTTTCGGGTGTTTTTTCGCGACCTGGCTCCTCGATTTCTCCGCTCCACGTTTAGGTTCTTAGTGCGATTATGAGTTATTGATGAACAGGTTCTCGGTTTGTCTGATTTATCAGCGATTTTTGGGGCGAATTTTGCACCAGGGGTTGCCGCTGGTCCGTACAGTTTAACATGTTGCACTTGTACCCCGTGTTTTGGACCCATGATTGAGGCATTATGTGGACGATTCTTATTTCTTAATTCTGTCTAGTTATTATTTTCAAACTTTTTTATCGATCCACTGTTTGGTATTTGCGTGATTCCGCTCTTTTTCATTGTCGTTGCAACGCAAAAAAAAAAAAACTGAAGGAAATCATGGAAAATAGAATTGAACGTGATCTTGTAATGGAAACATAATAGGACTTGTGTTTGTGCAGCATTTGAAAAAGCCAAGCCGTTTCGTATGATCTGTATTCTAATTGGACCATAGTAGCAATTACATAGACGGCATTTTGACGCTTATTTAATTTGGTTCATTTTAGAAGCTCCTGTGTTGCAACTTGCGAGTTGTGGGTCTCCCCCTGTTTATTTCCTGAATGAGTTTTTGGAGCTGGATACGTATGCCTTATTTATGATAATTGTTTGCAGTGAAGCATGTTAATTAGATTTATTCTGTACTTTCAGTGCGAGGCACATTTGTTGGGATCGATGATTGCATCTTAAGAATGATAGTATGAGATCGTTCATGTGCTTTTTTCCTAATTTATATCTTTGAGCTTGAAGGTGTTCCCCTCCTTGAATGAGAAGCACGGCGAGTTCCTTTTGAGGGAAATAGTGCAGAGGTGGGAGAAACACAAGCTAATGGTAAGGTGGCTGAGGAGGTTCTTTGACTACCTCGATCGTTACTATGTTACACGGAGGTCCCTTGATTCACTCAAAGATCTGGGCTGGAGTAGCTTCCGTGATCTGGTAAGCCTCAGTTAGTTTTCAGAGAATCTTTACACGAGTGTAACTTAGAAGCACTACAGTTACTTATTATTACTGCATGATTTGACACATGCCTTTGTTGATTCTTCTGTTGTGATAGGTTTTCGATAAGCTCAAAAGTACCGTGGCAACCATTGTGATTGGCATGGTGAGCATGCCCTCCACTTCTTAATCTCGTGTGCATTCTACAGAGCTAACTTGATCACTACTAATTAACTTTTATTTAACAGATCGATGATGAGAGGGAAGGCAATCTAATAGACCGTGCACTCCTGAAGAATGCCCTTGATATCTATGTTGAAATTGGGGATAGTCAACTAAATTATTACAGTGATGATTTTGAACAATCATTTCTCAACGGTACAACAGATTACTATTCTAAGAAGGCACAAACATGGATTCTTGAGAATTCTTGCCCTGAATACATGCTCAAGGTATTTGTGGAGTTCTGAAATTTACATTACTGCTAAGTTTGACGATACCCTCTTACTAGTTATGTGCTTAATAGGCTGAGGAATGCTTACAAAAAGAGAAAGACCGGGTCGCGAATTACTTGCATTCTACTACAGAACCGAAGCTATTTGCGGTTTGTCTCAGTTATATGTTTGATCTTTCTTGGCAGCTTTTTAATGATGCATGTAAAACATGCAATGCCTTTCGGTGCTTCTGAAATTGTATGCTTCAACCTAAATGCTTTCAGGCTGCACTCTTCCAGTTGATAGATAGGCGTGGAGAAGAAATTCTGAACAAGGAGAACTCCGGATGCAAAGTGTTGCTTTGTGATGAAAAGGTTGCACTGAACTGAAATAAACTCTGTTTTGTGAAGTTGGTAAATGAGGAAATCGTTGGCAATCAATTTACTGACTTTTTTTTGCTTTCTGACTGTAGACTGAGGATCTAGCAAGGATGTTTAGGCTCTTCTCTAGGATAACCGACGGGCTGCTTCCAGTATCGAAAATATTTAAGGAGGTATTGAATTGTCTCATATTATGCTCCACATGCTGCACTGCTGAAATATTCCAATCTCCTTGAAATGTTACTTCTGTGCAGCATGTCATTGATGAGGGTATGTCTCTGCTGAAACATGCAACAGATGCTGCCAACAGTAGAAAGGTGATTAATCCTATGTCTTTGCTCTGTTCCTTGGCCTGGCGATTTGCTCTGTTCCTTCATATTGTGCTTTGCAAGTTTCCGCATCCTTGGGATGACATTCTTAATTTGTATTTCATATGTTTGTCAAATCAGTCTCCTGTGGGTGCATAATGGCATCCAACATCTTAATTGTGCTGACTAGCCCACGAGTTTATTTGTTTTGCAAATTCTATAATATCAAGAGTAACTATTGCTAAATAGGTGCATGCACTAAAAAATAGTAAGGTGTTCTAAGTATTCTTGAATCTGGTTTTCGAATGGACCATTTGCTCCTAGATCTCACCTTGCTGTGAATCTTTACTATGTGGTCGATGTAGTCTGTCCAACAAACTGGTTACAATAAGACCCACGGAAACATGGTATGGGTTCGAAAAAGGGATCCCCGAATATTGGGTAGCCCATAGCCGTTGGTAAACCAGGTTGAAATATTTTATGAAAAGGGCGGAGTATCCGAAAAGGATTTTGCTTAACTGACAACTTTACAGTCAATTGTTATTAGAAGGATTTACTAGTTAACTCGTTTCCATGCTTTCTACTGCAATGTTTTTTCGTGTTATTTGTCCAGAAGTGAATGCATCGCAAACGTTGAAAATGTATTGTATACAACTTGTGCTAATCAGATCACTTCTATTATTGCATTCTGCACGGATACAGGATGAGAAGAAGGGAGTGGTGGTGGGATTGCCGGAGCAGGTCTGAATTAGACATAACTTTGCTTTTAACTAAGGTTGTACTGCTGCTTTTTTGTCTAATGGGTTACCACCGATTTTTAGGATTTTGTGAGGAATGTCATAGAGCTCCATGACAAATATATGGCATATGTCACCAACTGTTTTCAGAGCAACTCAGTATTTCACAAGGTTTGCTACTTGTAAAGTTACCGACCCTAATTTTGTCTTGCAGCATTTGGTTGCTCAAACCATGGATAATGCTGATTGACCTACTTTATTTACTTCTCTCAGGCACTTAAGGAGGCCTTCGAAGTTATTTGCAACAAAGATGTTGTTGGTTGCACTAGTGCTGAACTGTTCGCGGCATACTGTGATAGTATCTTAAAAAGAGGCGGAAGTGAAAAGCTAAGTGATGAAGCTATAGATGAAAGTCTTGAGAAGGTATATAGTTATTGCAATACTGTTTGTACAAACTAGTTACAAAATCTTTCGTTCAACAATGATTTTAATTTGTACCAGGTTGTCAAGCTTCTCACATATCTCAGCGACAAGGACCTCTTTGTAGAGTTTCATAGGTTCGTGGTTCTCTATTTTCTAGAATGGTAATTTTATGACTTTTCCAAATTAAATAGGAATCTCACATTTTGGAAGCCTTTGTTATTTTCTGGAATAATCTATTACAGGAAGAAACTTGGAAGGAGATTGCTGTTTGATAAGAATACAAATGACGAACATGAGAGAATCCTACTCTCCAAGTTGAAGCAATTCTTCGGGGGGCAGTTTACATCAAAAATGGAGGGGATGCTCAAAGATATTACATTGGCAAAAGAATATCAGTCAAGTTTCGAGGAGTACGTAAGCAACAATCCAGAGTCAAATCCTCGGATAGACTTGAATGTGACTGTCTTGACAACAGGATACTGGCCAACATACAAGAACTCAGATATAAATCTTCCATTGGAAATGGTACGTCTATGGATTTCCTGATTAACTTGCACACTTAACTATCACAGATTAACTTTATAACCGTCCGATTCACAGTTGTTTGAGACATTCTCATTACCTTATTTGAGTTTGTCTTGTAACTCATCAATGGCCACAAAATGAGACCTGAATATTGCAGTGTAAGCCATAATGCCATCTATTGTTCTGGAACTCCATGTTTTCAGGTTAAATGCGTGGAGATTTTCAAGGAATATTATCGGTCCTACAAGCAACACAGAAAGCTTACCTGGATCTTTTCCTTGGGAAACTGCGTCGTCACTGGAAATTTTGATGCTAAACCTGTTGAGTTCGTTCTCAACACTTATCAGGTTATTTCGAAAACTTTGAACAAAGTGAATTGCTCACACACTTAAATACTTAATGCGTGGAACAAACTTCTCACTTAATTCTATCTTACCTTTTCCGTCTTTGGCCAGGCTGCATTGTTGCTGCTATTCAATGAAGCTGATAAACTTAGTTACTCTGATATTGTGTCACAATTAAAACTGTCTGATGATGATGCTGTGCGTTTGCTTCATTCGCTTTCTTGTGCAAAGTATAAGATTCTCAACAAAGAGCCTAGCAACAGAGTGATTTCTCCAGAGGACGCCTTTGAGTTCAATTCCAAGTTTACCGATAGGATGCGAAGGATTAAGGTGCCTTTTCTAACTATTTCCCTCTTTTCCCCCTGGTTTTTCGCACTAACTAACCGTATTGGGCTTTTTTGCAGGTACCACTTCCTCCAATCGATGAGAAGAAAAAGATTGTCGAAGATGTCAACAAGGACAGGAGGTTCGCAATTGATGCATCTCTTGTGCGCATCATGAAGAGCCGCAAAGTTCTGGGCCATCAGCAACTTGTAGCGGAATGTGCGGAGCAGCTCAGCCGCATGTTCAAGGTACCCGGCAGAAAACATACATGTCGATTCTGCTAACCTACTTTCTGAACATTCTGCCAATTTGTGCAAAGCTTTCAGTCATCTGTGGCGAGAAGGGAGAGAAAATCCATGTTTTTTTTAAGACTTTTGTGTTCTCACTCTTGTGCAGCCTGACATCAAGATCATCAAGAGGAGGATCGAGGATCTTATCAACAGGGAGTACTTGGAGCGTGATTCGGAGAATGCCCAGACCTACAAATACTTGGCTTGATGATTGATCCTGAGGCAACTTGCTGACCGTTTGTTTGTTTACTCACCCTCTGGATTCCTAGGGCTTGACCTACAAATACTTGGCTTGATGTTGCCACCAGTACTGACATCCACGCATCAGGGTTGTACATTCTTTTCCTGCACAAGTGAATGACTAGTCTAGAGGAAAAACAGATTAGGAGAAGCAGCTATGGCCCGGCTGTGACTGTGAGCCACATTTACATGTTTAGCTTTGACGCCCTTTGCTCTGCCTATTAAGTTTCTATAATTTTTTATTACTTTCTTCTTGCCGATCATTGTGTTAAATCGTAACTCATCATGGAGAAAGATCTTTCTTGCAGTCACTGGCATTTTACCTGCCTAGTGCCTAGCAGTAGCGCATGTGGTTTATTAAGCTCGTTATGATTAAAACCTAAATACATATCGATGAAACGCCCTGCATTAATTGTTCTGCAGGCCTAATAAACAAAACTAGTACTGTATAAAAAATGTGGGGGTAATAATTAAGCAGTTTATATATAAACTAGACGTAGTAGATCATGCCGACTTCGATAAGGCTGATGTGCGGGATGTTGATCGCGACGCCGGGGCCTCTGCAGTTCTTGCGGAGGAAGGCGTAGGCGACGTTGATGGCGAACTTCTTGAACAGCGACGAGCTCTTCCTCGCCTTGATGTACGAGTGACCCATGATGTAGGCCACGCCGGCGTGCTTGGCCTCCACCAGCGCGCTCAGCTCCTCCTTCACCCTCGGGTCCGTGTGTTCGTTCGCCACCTCGAAGCGCACGCGCCGCCTGGTCGCGAACCCCGGCGACTCCGCCTCGTGCATCGTTTGCATCGAGTTGAGGAGCAAATCCGGCTTGCCGGCCGCAGCGGCGCGCGCCACCACGCTCTCCTCCTCGCCGGGCTCCCGCATGAGGAGCCCCGTCCTGGCAAGGTCGCTGGGCCGCGGGACCACGGCCATGCGGCCCTCCACCTCCACGATCCCGATGGCTCCATCGTCGCTGATGCTACACCGCTGGTCGCAGCCGGCCTCCATCTGCACGAACTCGGCGATCCGCAGCACGAGGTCGTTCTCGAAGTCGGTGTCCTCGGCGAGCACGTCCTTGTAACCGTGTCGCACGACGCAGCGGTACATGCGGAACTCCCGCGGGCCGATGCGGCCGACGAGGTGGCGCTCCTCGTCGCGGACGTGCGGCACCGGCACGGCCTTGACGCAGATGAAGACGAGCACCTGGTGGAACGCCGGCAGGTTGGTGACGAAGTGCGAGAAGATGGCCGGCACGCCGGTGGCCAGCTCGGAGTAGATGATGCCGATCCCCGGGACGCGCACGATGCCCAGGCTGGGACCGAGCGCGTGGATCCACTTGAGCGACACCTTATTCTGCACGTCGAACTGGTGCTTCCGCCGCGTGCCGTAGTGCCACACGTACATGACGGCGACGAACACCAGCGACAGAACCAGCGGCAGCCACCCGCCCTGCGGCACCTTCATCAGCGCCGCCGACAGGTAAACCGCCTCGACGACGCCGAACACCACCAGGAAGAGCGCCGCCACCAGGCAGCTGTACTGCCAGACGAAGACGATGACGAGCGCCATGAGCAGCGTGGTGACCAGCATCACCCCCGCGCACGCCATCCCGTAGGCGTTGCCGATGAGGGTGGTGTCGCGGAGTCCGATGGTGACGGCGATGCAGGTCAGCATCAGGATCCAGTTGATCTCCGGGCTGTAGATCTGCCCGTGGATCCGCCTCGACGTGTGCACGATCTTCACGCGCGGGAAGCAGCCCAGCGCCGTGCACTGCCGCACGATGGAGAAGGTCGCCGAGATCACCGCCTGGCTGCCCACGATCGCCGCCAGCGTCGCGATCACCAGCACCGGCCAGAAGATGCCCGCTGCAATGCGACGCGACATTTCATTCGTATCGTGGTATCACGATTCACGTCATGATGTCGCCACTAATTAATTAACTTAACCAACCAGTGATTAGTAGTAGTAGATTAAGTAGTACTTACTGGGAATGGACTCGAAGAATACGAAGTGGATGTCGCAGTGCGGGGATTTGGACAGGAAGGCCGCCTGCCCCATGTACTGCAGCACCAAGCACGGGTAGATGAGCCCCACGAACGCAACCTGTCAACAAGTGTATGTACGTGTCAAACAAATGTCAAGATATTTAAGCAAGCCTGGTCTTAAAATCAGTCTGAATCAAACGAGACGCACGATCAGTACGTGTGCTCTGACAGCAAGCACATACAAACAGACATATATATACCCTTATGGATGTTGCTGTGAAGTGGCCAAGATCCGCATACATGGCCTCGGTCCCTGCACATACATATTATTATATACGTGTAGTTGATGAGTTGAGTAGAATAATGTAGCAGTGCAGCGTGCCTGTCATGGAGAGGAGAATTCCGCCGAGGGAGATCCAGCCGTCCTTGCCGGTGTGGTGGAAGAACCTGACGAGGTAGTACGGGGAGAGGGCGCGCAGCACCCTGGGGTTCCACACCACGATGTTGTAGACGCCGAGCGCCCCGAGGAGGAGGAGCCAGATGATGACCACCGGCGCGAACAGGAACGCCACCCTGTGCGTCCCCCAGTGCTGCAGCATGAACAGGCACACCAGCACCGTGCACGACAGGATCTCCACCTCCCCGCTCGTCAGCGCGGTCGAGTGCACTTGCAGCCCAGAGAAGGACGACAGCACTGATCGATCGATCAGCAACAACCAACCACAGTTAAATTAATCAACAGCACCAAATTAACAAGTAGTAGTACGCTCACCGGACATGGCCGGCGTGAGGACGCCGTCGCCGATGACGAGGGAGGCGCCGAAGAGGACGGTGACGAGGAGGAAGGTGCGGGACTTGCGGTGATTCTCGAGGAAATGACGGAGCGCGGTGAGGATGGGGGTCTCCTGGGGGGCGTACCCGGGGCGGTAGTAGGAGGTGAGCTCCTCGTCGGCGGCCTCCTGGTTGGGCATGAGGCTGAACTTGGCGTGGCGCACCAGCAGCGAGTAGAGCGCGAATGTGCCGCCCTCGCCGTTGTCGTCGGCGGCGAGCACGATGAAGACGTACTTGAGGAGCGGGATGAGGGTCAGCGTCCAGAACACGAGGGAGAAGACGCCGAACACGATCTCCTCGTCCTGGAACCGCCGGAGCGACCCGATGATGAAGGTGCTCTTGTACACGTACAGCGGCGACGTGCTCAGGTCGCCGTACACCACGCCGCAGCTCTGGTACGCCAGCAGCAGCATATGCCTGTAGTAGCTCCTCCAGTGACCCTGTACACGTAATTAATTCTACTGATTATTTATTTCTTCAGATTAGCTTCATGTAAAAACAATTTGTTGCAAATGCCCCTTTGAACTCATATTGTTTTGATATTCTTCTCCAATTATAGTTGTCCTGTGTTTTTTTTTACTTTTCCACATGTCATACATAACTTAGCACATCTTTTGATGAACATGACCCCAAATACATCTTTTCAAAACGTTAGGGTCGTATCGAGCTCATCTTTCTCCTCTTAAATTTGTAGAAGAAACCAGCCGCTATCGAGCCTCATGAGACAAGCGCAACAACCCATCTTCCAGCAACCCAAATGCCCAGGAGCGAAAACTCTAACCACTCTTACCCTACCCAAAGATGTGCCGGCTACTACGAGTGAGGATACCACAGTCATGTCATCGAGCCTACTTGATATGAGTAATGACCACAACTCCTCGCTTTAGTATTCATAGGAGCATGTGCATGGTTTATGGCTACGAGAATGGACAGCAATTAGTGGGATTCTCAAATCAAGGTGAATTAGGAGGGTGGTATTTGCAACGAAACGTTTTATACGGGAATCTTGAACTCATGGTGAATTTAGGGTTTTTTTTGCCATTTGTCATTTAATTTAGTACCTTCTCCTCATTCTTTTCATATTATCACCGGATTTATGAGCCACAAGGGATATCTGGGAAGGGAAAGGCAGAGGTAATAACTTGTTACAAGCACAGAACTGATTCTCAGGCTCTCATCACAATGCAAGGGCACGTTTGATTCAATGACAAACTTACCATACCAAATAATTGGCATTGCCAAAAAAATTGTCATCCATTTGGTTCGTAACCAAATAATTTGGCATGACAGGTTTGGCTAGGTTTGGCATACTTCATAGGTAGCAAATAAAACACAACATTACCAAGACATTAGCATCCCTTTGGTAAAAAACCAAATACAAGCCTAGCCAATCTTGCCAAAAATATTTGAAGCACTATGCAAAGAAAAAAAAGGCAATGACCAAATCTTGCCATGACAAATAAATTGTCAAGGACCACAATGGCCAAGAACCAAACATGCCCTAACTTTTTTCTTTTTTCTTTTTTGCTATTTTAATTTTCTGGTTCGGCTAAGGAGAGAGCAAAATCGGTAAAAAAAATGGAACTGCTACAAAACTTGCGACAATTTTCCTCTCAGATTCGTGCGTGCAAGATAGAAGAGAAAAGCAGAAAATAGTGCAGTCCACAAGAGTCGATCCAGCACCCTTCAGTTAAATAGGAAAGCGTCCAAACCACTAAACCAGCTCAAGTGTTGATGTTGAATTGAATGGTTACATACAGTTTAATTAGCTGCACAGCTAGACTCATGTTTTCCCCTAATTTTTCGGATAATCTTGTTATATTTCACTCTCTTGGCTTGGTAGCAATGACGTTTGTGTTGGATACAGAGGCTAAAAAAATCGAATATTTTGATACCTCGTTTCCGTTGAACGTCCGATAGGTATTTCTGTGCTTTAATTTACTTATATAGCAATTATACTCTAGTTACATAGTTGTTACATAGCACTTATACCTTAGTTACAGAGTAGTTACATAGCACTTACACCCTAGTTACATAGTAGTTATGTGATAATTAAAAGGTAGTTATATTGTATAAAATTAGGATTTGCAAATTTTTCGAAAAAATGCGTATTACTTTTGAATTTGAAAGTTATTTTTCCCTTATACAAGTTGGTCAATTTCTTATCATTCAATCAGCTTGGGTGCTAAGATTAGTGATTTGATGACAAATCCTGTGGTTGACAATTTTGAAAGTTTTGTGCCTCAAAAACTATCGACAACTCGCAAGCTAGTCCCAAAAAAAAAGCTGTCCTTTTTTCTTCATGGATTGGTAATACTGTATACTACTGATGCTCTCTGTGTGCTCGATCATAGTGTCTGACTCGGTCAGGAGCTATTTTTAGGAGGGTGTTAGTAACTAGTGGTGTAAAATAGCAATCAGCTACTCCTACTGCATGCCACTCTTAATGTAAATGTTCTCCTTGCATGATCCACTCTCGGGGAAAAAAATCACTCTGTTATCGTCAAAAAAATTCAGTCAAGAATAACATTTTCATTGGGATCATTCCTCCCGATTAGCAATTAATTATTCCGTAGATATTGGCAGAGATAAGATGCAGGGTAACATTAATCAACATTTTCCTACTACACCTAAGTAACATAAAGGAGGATCTTCCATTATAAAAAAAAAAGGAAAAGAAAGGACGGATTCCATTGATAGACCAGCACCTGTGTTGGTTTAGGTAACAGAAATGCAAAAAATTGCAAACGGCAGGGGGGCAAACCAACATGTCTGGATGCTTGCACAATATCACAAATTCATCACAAAGAGACAAACAAATAAACTCTTTGGAAAATGCAATTTCAATGCAAGGCAGAGAAAGGGGAAAGGTAGCTTACCGGGTTCCCGTTTGTGGCACCGGCGCCAGTGACATCTGCCGGCGAGAGACCGCTTTCGCAGTCGGCCGCCGGCATTGAATTCTATTGGAAGATGAACGGAGTGGGAGGATGATGGCTGGGATGGACGCACCAACCGCGGGCGAGCGCGCGCTCTCACTGCGTGTTTCTTCTTCGATTCGACGTCCCCTAATAAATCTGTTCTTTTATTTGGGTTGATGAGCACTTGGTATTCTGGGGGCTATGTGGATCAGTTTGTATTTGTGGAGACAAATGTAGAGGAGAGAGAGGGGAAGAGCCCCCGGTTTATACTGAGGATGTTAATAGTTAAGACCATGGAATCATGCAGAGATGAAGAATTAAAGTAGTAGCGTAGTACTCCAGTTTTGTAGCTGTGCCGCTTTTTAAATGAGAAATTTTATGCTCCTTGAAAAAGTACCACTACGTATCAAAACTTTACACTAAAAATTGACACAAAAATTGACACATTGAGATATATAGTACCCAGAGCTTTTTGCACTAGTACCTTCCAGTATCTTTTAAAGAACTATAAAATTACCCTTGTCAAACACATACAACACATATGAAGGACGTCCGTACAATTTGAAATTGAGCATAAAGTTTTAAAAAAATACCGAACAATATTCATGTTCAAGTTGAATGGCATGTTAACTAATGTCAATTCAAGTTAAAAACACTAATGACCCTCTTGGCCAAATTGAAATTTGTAGTTTCATCGAAGAATTCCTCGTTTATCGGCTCTACAATTGGTTGTCTGCTCAGACATCTCATAGAAGAGATCTCCAATTGGACGGTGCCATGCAACATTAATTTTACTAAAAAAGAGGATACAAATCTCATGAAAAAATGAGAAAAAAATTGCAGGATCTCCTGCGAAAATGTTATATTCTTATATATGCAAAATTGCACCTATATATTGACGTTCAGAACTATTTTGCTTATAACAAACCATGATGTTTTGCAAAGAAAAAAATGTAGATATAGCAACTCATGTTCACATGTGCAATGCAACCAGTGCAACAATTGAAAGATACTAGAAATAACTGCGCGCTTCGCGCCCGTCCTATATTAGAAGATAAATAAATTTAACAATATATAAGCATTTTGATATACCACGTTTTTGGATCATTTGCATATTAGAATGAACAAAGAGAAATAGTAATTGATGAAATAGAATTGTCCTGCAAATTTCACAAATCATTCGGTGCACATGATAAATATCACCAAATGTTAAATTGTTAACAAATAGTGCTGGTCCTAATATGGGAGCCAAGAGAACAGTGAGGAGTTGACAGCTAGTATTATGAGCACAAGATAGAACTGAGAATCACACAGCAGAGCATGTTAGTGCAGAATTCTTACAAAATGTGTTGACATTAAGAATAAAAACTAAGAAAAAAATATCATCCGGATTATTTGTTATTTCACATATGAGGCTCCCCAACTGTTCGTACTTGCATGTGTTCATGAGCTCACCCATCTACAAATTGCAAAGCTAAAGGTGGATAGTTGCAACATAAGAAATAATAGATATTAATAATTACGCTATGAAAAGATAAACAATAGGTGTGGTATGAAATGTTACTATTTATTTTACTGACATATACATATATAGAAAAGATGTGGATTATCACCTTCAGTACAAAACATACGTGACCAAATATTATCATACATTTGGGCAAACTGTTGCCTATATATGTATAGGATGCATATACCCATCCTGTTATAGCTTATAAGGCAATGTACACGCTAGACCCAAATATCATGGCTTGTAGCCAGCAGTCCGATAAAAAAAAAACTCATAGCAGTATAGCACAGTAGGACTGAATGCCCTGATAACAGCAAGAGTAAACTGTTGGCAAGACATTTAGATTCATGTCCCTCATGACCTCAATTCAGAAAATGGAAAGAAAAGCTGTCGACTGAAACAATGAAGTCACCTAACTAAGCTTTACTTTTTGTATATCTACAAATATCATCTTTTGCCAAAATATAATCGTGCACGTGCAATGCACGTTAGAAAATACAACTTAAACCAAACATATCGCACGTATGCAGCAGCCTGATTTGTTTTTTAATTGGATAGTATGATCTATATGTTAGTGATATACCCTAGAGGTAATCATAGAGATGATTGTATCACATACTATGTTTACATATTTATCTGATATTATTCCTTGAAATAGATGACTCATTATTGGCTAATGAATATGTGATTCATTTATGAGACTCTTTATGTTATATGTTGCTATTTCTAAAGGATCCCTGATCAAATATCATATGTGGAACAAATTGTAGAAGTGAGTGAATAAATGAGGAAGCGTGATACCCCCGTGAGGGCCGCGTGTACGTGTTAATATAGAGCCATCAACCGGCTAGGAGATTACAGGGTTGTTGAGTTTAGTTGCTACTAAGGAGGAGATGGAAATCTAGATAAGATACAACAACCAATGATTAGTTACAGCTAACTACTCCTCCTCAGCCGCACTAAACCAACTCAGGATTACATGATAAGATTACACACGCACACTACATTATCTAACATCCTCCCTCAATCTCAACCTTTCTAGGTTTAGATTGTATCTGAATTTTTCAAGCAATTGTAACGGCAGTGGTTTTGTCAGACCATCTGCTACTTGATCTTGCGTAAGAACAAATGCAATCTCTAGCAATTTTCGAGATACCCGTTCCTGTACAAAATGGAAATCTATTTCAATGTGCTTGGTTCTTGCATGAAATACTGGATTCGACGATAGATACGTCGCTCCAAGATTGTCACACCATAGTCGGGCAACCTTGGGTGCTTAGAGTCCAAGTTCCTGTAAAACAGACTGTACCCACATAATTTCAGCAGTTGCATTAGCTAAAGCCTTATATTCAGATTCTGTACTTGAGTGAGACACTGTGGCTTGTTTGCGAGCACTCCATGATATCAGATTTGTTCCCAAAAACACAGCAAAGCCACCAGTGGAACGCCTGTCATCTAAGCATCCTGCCTAATCAACATCTGGATATCCACTGACCAACAGTGAAGAGGATCTACTTATCTTGAGACCAAGATCAACCGTATGTTTCAAATATCTAAGAATTCTTTTTACCGCTGCCCAATGAACTGTAGTTGGTGTATGCAAGAACTGACACACTTTGTTAACAGAGAAGGAAATGTCTGGTCTAGTCAATGTAAGATATTGTAAAGCACCAACAATACTTCTAGAATGCGTTGCATCATTTTCTCCAAGAACTGTACCTTCATTGATAGACAATTTCTCACTAGTAGACAAAGGAGTACTTACAGGTTTGCAGTCTTCCATTCCCACTCTTTTCAACACATCAGAAGCATACTTCTCCTGTGTTAACAGAATTCCATTCTTGCTCTTGTGAACTTCTATTCCCAAGAAATAATGTAAGTCTCCTAAGTCTTTCAAGGCAAAATCCTTCTTAAGATCATTTAGCAAAGCTGAAGTAGCATCTGGGTTGAGCTAGCAACTATAATATCATCAACATAAATAAGCACGAATACTGTGACAGACTCCTTGTTATAGAAGAACAATGATGTATCTGCCTTTGAAGCTGTAAATCCAAGCTCACATAACTTAGCACTAAGACGAGAATACCAAGCTCTAGGTGCTTGCTTCAACCCATATAGTGCCTTATCTAGCTTGCATACATGATTAGGCATAGCCTTATTTTCATATCCAGGTGGCTGTCTCATATAGACTTCTTCCTCTAAGAGCCCATGCAAGAAAGCATTCTGCACATCTAACTGACGAAGAGACCACCCTCTAGACACTGCCAGGGATAAGACTATTCTTATAGTGGCTGCCTTGACCACCGGACTAAAAGTATCCTTATAGTCTATGCCATATCTCTGTTTAAATCCCTTTGCTACTAATCTAGCCTTGTATCTATCTAGACTTCCATCGGCTTTCCTTTTAATCTTATAGACCCATTTACAATCTATAATGTTTTGGCCTTTAGATGAAGGAACTAGGTGCCATGTCTCATTTTTCATTAGTGCCATATATTCTGCATCCATTGCAAGCTTCCAATTTTGATTTCTTAAGGCTTCTTCTAAATTTTGTGGTTCTCCACAAGCAGTAAGACCAGCGTACTTGTATCTAACAGTGCCATCAGTATATACCTTTTCTTTTCGAATCCCACTCTATAAGCGGGTTCTAGGTCTGATCACATCTTCTACCGCAGGAGGCGCCGGCACCGTGGACCGCGTGCTATGCCCATCTGCCGCCGAGGACGGACCCATGGGCCCGGGCGACTGCTGCGCACTGGCAGACGCACCCGCGCCTCGTGTTGGCGATGACTGTACGTGGTTGGGTCGGCAAAGAAGATGGAGTCCCATCACCATCCTCCTGCACCTCCATTCTGACGCTGCTAGGGCTGACAGCACCTGCATCATCAGGATCAGTGTCGCCGGAGGCCGTGCCATTCCTGCCAATCTCCAGCTCGTCATGCCCATCATTGCTTGCATTTGCACTAGATCCTGCATCATCGCTTCCATTGGCACCAGAAAAATCATTAGTGGCATTAGCGGTATCAGCTAAATTAGTCTGTTGATCAGTCACATTGTCACCCCCATGATCAGCAGGATGAAAATTCCAAAGGTGAGATGGAAGGAGTAGGATTTCAGAACGGAGTTTTGCACCGGCATTAGGATTAAGATTGGCAAAGGGAAACACCGTTTCATCAAAGATGACATCTCGTGAGATGTAGACACGGCCGACAGCCACATCAAGACACTTAAACCCCTTATGAAAGTTGCTATAGCCAAGAAAAACACATCGTTTGGACCGAAACTGGAGCTTGTGAGCATTGTAAGGTCTAAGGTTTGGCCAACATGCACACCCGAAAATGCGCATAGAGGAATAGTCTTGTTTTTGTTGGAGTAACTTTTCTAAGGGGGTAGCAAAGTCGATAACTTTACTAGGTATACAGTTTATAAGATATGTGGCTGCCAAAAAGGCTTCATCCCAGAACTTTAATGGCATACTTGCAAAAGCTAGTAGGGCAAGTCCTACTTCCACTATGTGGCGATGTTTACGTTCGGCTGAACCATTTTGTTGGTGTGTATGAGGACATGAGATGTGATGTGTGATGCCGGCTTGGGCAAAAAATTTGTGGAGCTTTTGGTACTCGCCACCCCAGCCGGTTTGCATAGTAATAATCTTCCTATTAAATAAGCGTTCAACAAGAGCTTGAAACTCAAGAAATTTATTGAAAACTTCAGACTTGAACATTAATAAATAAATCCAAGTGAATTTACTAAAATCATCAATAAAACTAACATAATACTTGTATCTCCCTGAAGATTTTGGGGCAGCACCCCATACATCAGAAAACACCAATTGCAAGGGATACTCCGACGTATGAATGGACTCAAAATAAGATAATTGATGACTCTTAGCCTTTTGACAGGCATCACAGACAGACTCTTTGTTTGACTGACTTAAACATGGAAGATTATTACTAGCAACGACTCTTGCAACGACTGCGGGTGACGGGTGACCAAGCCGGTTATGCCATCGCTCATAGGAAGGTTTCACAGCACCACAGACATGCTTTATTCTGGATGAAGACTTGGAAGGTGGAACAGGATAAAGGCCCTGGTGGCATCTTCCTCTTAGTAGAGGTATCGTCGTGGCTTGGTCCTTTACAGAAAAGAATTTTGGATGAAGTTCAACATAAGCTAGATTATCATGAGCAAGTTTATGAGCAGAAATCAAATCTTTTGTGGTTTCAGGAACATGTAGGACATTATTCAAGTAAAGATTTCGAACATGTGTTTTAATAATGGACTAACCAACATGACTAATAGCCATACCTGCACCACTTGCAGTGTGAACTTGATCATTGCCCTTGTATTTCTCCCTAATGGTGAGCTTGTTTAGATCACTTGTGATGTGATCTGTTGCACCGGTATCAATGTACCAGTTTGAGTCCACACCGTAGGAACTCGTCGCTGCTGCCACGAACTTCTCATCAGGCACGAAGTCCTCCTCGTACCTGTGCCAGCAGTCGGCCACCACATGGCCGACTTTGAAGCACAGCTGACAGCGCGGCTTGTTGCCGCGTCCTCCCCCAGAGTTTTGTGACGCATTGCCGCGTCCCTTTCCGCGGCCGCGGTTTGCACCACCACGACCATGATTGAAGCCGCCACCACGGCCCTCTTTGCTCACCGCATTAACAGATGAGTAGGAGCCCTTGCGTTGGAGTTCCAATCTACTTTCAAAGTTTAAAAGCTGGGCATACAACTCAGAAACAGTAATTGGTTCTACCCTAGTAACAAGAGCAGAAACAACTGAATTGTAATCTTCATCTAACCCATTTACTATGTAGGCGACCATATCATCATTGTCCAATGGTTTTCCAGAGGCAGCAAATTCATCTCCTAAGCTTTTCATCTTCCCAAAGTATTCCGCAATGGAAGACGTACCTTTCTGCGTCGTGGTAAGCGCGAGTCGCACGTTGATGGCGCGCGCTCGTGTTTGGGAGGAAAACATATCCTCAATGGCCCTCCAGGCCTGCGCTGCATTCCTTGATGCAGCAACCTGTGTCATCACCTCCTTGGATAAGGAGGAGAACAGGTACCCGAGAACCTGCTGGTCCGTGGCCAGCCAGGTTTCATACGCAGGGTTTGCCGTCGTCTTCGTCTTGCAATCTTGGTCAGTGGTGACGAGTTCGGCAACCGGCGGAGCAGCTTCGCCGGTGATGTAGCGCTCAAGCCGCGCACCTCGGAGGGTGGTGAGAACTTGCACTTGCCAGATCGCGTGGTTCTGCTTGTTCAGCCTTTCAGGGACCTGAAGGCCGATCAGCGGATTTGCGGCTATAGTCGAGGATCAGCTCGCCATAGCAGATCGATCTAAGAGCCTATTGCTCTGATACCATGTAGAAGTGAGTGAATAAATGAGGAAGCGTGATACCCCCGTGAGGGCCGCGTGTACGTGTTAATATAGAGCCATCAACCGGCTAGGAGATTACAGGGTTGTTGAGTTTAGTTGCTACTAAGGAGGAGATGGAAATCTAGATAAGATACAACAACCAATAATTAGTTACAGCTAACTACTCCTCCTCACCCGCACTAAACCAACTCAGGATTACATGATAATATTACACACGCACACTAAATTATCTAACACAAATATGGTTAAATGATCAACACATGTATTGATTGATCATCATATCTCATGGATCATGGTATGGAGATACCAAATTGATAATGTAGACACATGTTGGGGAACATGTTGTTGTATAGACCCGACATGAGACACTGCAAGAACTATTTGTGTAGTGCCATCGGTGGTCTCGATTAGTGTTGGTATAGAATTCTTAGACCTGAGATTATCATGGTTTCCAACATGTGTAGTGACTTACTTAGGGACTGCTAAATGCTATTCCGTAACTGGATAGTTATAAAAGTAGTCTTCGGGTGTGTTATAAAACATGTAGTGGGATATGAATAATCAAGATGGGATTTGTCCCTCCTACGGAGAGATATCTCTGGGCCCCTCGATATTATAGATTATAGAAGTGCATGGCCATGCCAAAAGTAATTGAGGAGTCAATCGCAGGTTATATAATCTATCACAGGATCGAGTGAATGATTGAGCTATTAGAGGATGGCACATATCTAGCCTTGAGCTTAATCGATATCGTGAGGCAAAGGGGTGCATACAAGTAAACATTAAAGGTTCAGCCGATATGATCTTTATGTATGCTCGGTGGGTCAATACGTTCTGCTAGGGGACGCTATTGACATGTGGACCGACAAGGAGTTTTCGGGTTGCACCCGAGTGTGCATGAACCTATAGGGTCGCACGCTTAAAGGGTAGGAATAAAGGGATTGGATGGAGATCCAATATGCACTCAATTCGGATAGGGATCCGAGTAGGACTCCTATGGGCCTTGGAGGCCCGGATGTGGTTCCTATATATACGTGAGGGGGTGTGGCCGACGGTATTAACACATCACGCCACGTGAAACCCTAGCCGCCACTCCCCTCCACGAGCAAACCATAGCCGCGCGCAGGTGCTAGCACATCTGCGCGTGGTGTTCCTTCCTGGACGTGTGGATACCGATGGAGGCACCGCTGTCTTGTGGTGCTGATCAGCCTGGGAGCACGGCGAGGAGAACGCACGAGGAGGAGAAGGTCGAGCCGCTGCAATCAACTACTTCCTCTACATCGGCGCGCGCTACATCGCGAGGATTTCTTCGGCTCCTTAGCGCATACTTCCGCTGCGCAGCGCGTCGAGTGGTAACGATCTATGATCTCATACTTGCATGGTTCCTGGTTTACGCGGTAGAAAAATTTTGTTTTATGCTATCGTAGCCTACGCGTATCCCAACAGTGGTATCAGAGCCATCTTGTATAGTTTGTGATCTGGATCCATGCATATAGTTGATATGCGGGGGGACCGCCGTGTGCGTCACCCCTTATATTTCGTTTGGGGTTTTATATCAATGAATAGAATTTGATTCTATGTCAAATATGTACCAAGTGAGTTACATGAGGATAGAGATCATCATCACTCCTTGGATTATAGTGCAACGAAGTTTAACGTACTAGCATATGATGTTTATCTATCTTACATTATTGCCGTTGTATATTTGATATGATGACATAGCATGATAGATCCCCTCAGAAAAATTAAGTGTAATATGCTCTTCCAATAATTGTGATCATAAGTGATGGGTCTGCCAAAGTAGAGTGTCACTTTTCATCATAATAAGATAGGATAGATGTCGGACATCTATATGCGGAGATTGTTGGTTTACTTGACAAGGTTATCAAAACGGTTTTAGACCTTGGAGTATAGGTTGGGTTAGTACATGGAGATGTCACCTAACAGTACGAGAGTCACATGGGATGTGATTAGGAAGGTGTTGCTTACCTATTTTATTAGTTATCTAGCCGTGATGCCAAAGCTCACTAGATACTATTAAAATTAGGATCTCGACTCACTATGTTATTAGAGGGAATTTTGTTGCACAACACATAGTGGGAGCATCTTTTGTTAAATTGTTTAATGAAAGATTAAATGTAAACATAGTGCTGATTTCGCATATATATTTCTATTGTAGATCATGGCAGTTCCTGCACCATCCAGTTTTAACTTACGGTCTATTCTTGAGAAAGATAAGTTGAATGAAAACAACTTTATGGATTGGTATCGCAACCTGAGAATTGTTCTCAGACAGGAGCACAAAGAGTTTGTGCTTGAATAGCCTTTTCCAGCTGATTTACCTACCAATGCTACTGCTGCTCAACGCAGGGATCATGAAATCCGGCGGAATGACTATCTGGATGTGAGCTGTCTCATGCTTGCCACCATGTCCCCTGAACTTCAGAGGCAATATGAGGCATTGGATGCCCATAGCATAATCACGGGACTGCGTAATATGTTTGAGGACCGAGCAAGGGCCGAGACGTTTAATACCTCAAAGTTTTTGTTTGCGTGTAGGCTTGCAGAAGGTAATCCAGTTAGTCCACATGTGATCAAAATGATTGGTTACATCGAGAGTCTGGAAAAACTTGGTTTTCCCCTTAGCCAAGAGTTGGCTACTGATTTGATTCTCCAGTCGCTCCCTCCCAGCTTTGAACTGTTCATATTGAACTTCAACATGAACAACATGAGCAAGACCTTGGTCGAACTGCATGGGATGCTAAAGGGTGCTGAGGAAAGCATTAAGAAAAACTCCAACCATGTGATGGTAATGCATAAGCGTAAGCCCAATAACAAGAAAGGTGGTCAAAAAAGAAAGCTAAACTCCGATGAGATCGGGAGCACTAGCAACTCTAAGACCAAGGTTCAAAAGACTGGGCCCGCTAAGGATGTGAAGTGTTACTTTTGCAAGGAGACAGGTCATTGGAAGAGAAACTGTAAGAAATACCTAGAGCAGCTCAAGCAGAAGCAGTAGGATGGAAAGAGTTCCACCTTAGGTATTAATGTTATAGAAATTAATCTTGCTACTTCCTCTACTGATTATTGGGTATTTGATATCGGGTCAGTTGCTCACATATGCAAATCATTGCAGGGGCTGAAAAGAAGTAGGAATTTGGCAAGAGGCGAAGTGGACATTCGCGTGGGCAATGGAGCAAGAGTTGCTGCTGTTGCGGTCGGCACTGCCATTATTTTTACCATCAGGATTAGTTTTGGAATTAAATAATTGTTATTGCATTCCAGCTTTGTGTAAAAACGTTATCTCTGCTTCCTGTTTGCAAGCAAAGGGTTATGATTTTAGATCTGTGGACAATGGTTGTTCAGTCTATTATAAGGACATTTTCTATTTCCATGCACCCTTGATGAATGGTTTGTACACTGTGAATCTTGATGGATGTTCAGTCTATAAAATTAATGCGAAAAGGCAACGTCCTAATGATTTGAATCCCACTTTTATTTGGCATTGTCGCTTGGGCCATATAAATGAGAAACGCATGGAGAAGCTCCATAGAGATGGAATTCTACACTCGTTTGATTTTGAATCATTTGAGACATGTGAATCTTGTTTACTTGGCAAAATGACAAAGACACCTTTCACGGGTCAAAGTGAGAGGGCAAGTGAACCATTGGCACTGGTACATACTGATGTATATGGACCAATGAGCTCAACAGCCAGAGGTGGTTTTGGGTACTTCATTACCTTCACCGATGACTTTAGTAGATATGGTTATATCTACTTAATGAGGCATAAGTCTGAATCCTTTGAAAAGTTCAAGGAATTTCAGAATGAGGTACATAATCATTTGGGCAAGTCAATCAAGTATCTACGATCGGATCGTGGAGGAGAATACTTGAGCCTTGAATTTGGCAATCATCTAAAGGACTGTGGAATTGTTCCACAGCTTACTCCGCCAGGAACACCTCAATGGAATGGGGTGTCCGAACAGAGGAATCGTACATTGTTGGACATGATGCGATCAATGATGAGCCAAACTGATCTCCCGTTAAGCTTTTGGGGTTACGCTCTAGAGACAGCAGCGTTCACACTAAACAGGGTTCCATCAAAATCAGTGGATAAGACACTATATGAGATATGGACAGGGAAACGTCCCAGTTTGTCTTTCCTAAAGATTTGGGGTTGCGAGGCTTATGTAAAACGTTTACAATCAAACAAACTTGCGCCTAAATCAGATAAATGCTTCTTTGTGGGGTATCCTAAGGAAACGAAAGGATATTATTTCTATAATCGGGAAGAAGACAAAGTGTTTGTCGCCCGACACGGTGTTTTCTTGGAGAAAGAGTTCCTCTCAAGAAAGGATAGTGGGAGCACGGTGCAACTTGAAGAAATTCAGGAACCATCAGAAAATGCTTCAACATCCACACAACAAGTTGAGCAAGATGTTGTTCAACAGGTTGAACAAGTTGTTGTTGAACCAATTATAGAACCACAGGTTTCACGAAGGTCCGAAAGGATACGGCGTATACCAGCAAGGTATGCGTTGGTAACCACAGGACAACGTGAAATATTGTTGTTAGACAATGATGAACCTACAACCTATAAGGAAGCGATGGTGGGACCAGACTCTGAGAAATGGCTTGGAGCCATGAAATCCGAAATAGAATCCATGCATCACAATCAAGTTTGGAACTTGGTTGATCCACCTGATGGTGTAAAAGCTATTGAGTGCAAATGGGTCTTTAAGAAAAAGACAGATGTAGATGGAAATATTCACATCTAAAAAGCACGATTGGTGGCGAAAGGTTTTAGACAAATTCAAGGTGTTGATTATGATGAAACTTTCTCACCAGCTGCCATGCTGAAATCTATTCAGATAGTTTTAGCGATTGCTGCCTATTTCGATTATGAGATATGGCAAATGGATGTCAAAACAGCTTTCCTCAATGGAAATCTGGATGAGGATGTGTACATGACACAACCCAAGGGATTTGTCGATCCACAATCAGCTAAAAAGATATGCAAGTTACAGAAATCCATTTATGGGTTGAAACAAGCATCTCGAAGTTGGAATATTCGTTTTGATGACGTGGTCAAGGCGTTGGGCTTTGTCAAAAACGAAGAAGAGCCTTGTGTATACAAGAAGACTAGTGGGAGCGCGCTGGTGTTTCTGATCCTATATGTAGATGACATATTGTTGAT
This sequence comes from Oryza punctata, assembly GCA_000573905.2. Taxonomy (NCBI): domain Eukaryota; kingdom Viridiplantae; phylum Streptophyta; class Magnoliopsida; order Poales; family Poaceae; genus Oryza; species Oryza punctata. The sequence continues at coordinate 16,415,741 of CM002488.2, forward strand.
TGGGAATGATATTCCTATGCTTGAATCCGTTAAGACATCATTGAAAAATAGTTTTTCAATGAAGGACTTAGGGGAAGCAGCATACATTCTGGGCATAAGGATCTATAGAGATAGATCAAAGGCTAATTGGATTAAGCCAGAGTACATACATTGACAAAGTGTTGAAAAGGTTCAACATGCAAGACTCCAAGAAAGGTTTCTTGCCAATGTCACATGGCATTAATCTTGGCAAGAATCAGTGTCCTCAAACAACTGATGAGCGGAACAAGATGAGTGTGATTCCATATGCTTCGGCAATTGGATCTATAATGTATGGTATGCTATGTACACGTCCAGATGTTTCATATGCACTTAGTGCAACAAGCCGATACCAATCAGATCCAAGTGAGAGTCACTGGATTACTGTAAAGAATATCCTAAAGTACTTGAGAAGAACTAAGGATATGTTCCTAGTCTATGGAGGAGAGGAAGAGCTTGTTGTAAATGGTTACACCGATGCTAGCTTCCAAACCGACAAAGATGATTTTAGATCGCAGTCTGGATTTGTGTTCTGCCTGAATGGCGGCGCTGTGAGTTGGAAGAGTTCCAAGCAAGATACAGTTGCTGACTCTACAACAGAAGCCGAGTACATTGCCGCTTCTGAAGCAGCAAAGGAGGCTATTTTGATAAAGAAATTTGTTTCTCAATTGGGTGTGGTGTCTAGTGCTCTCAGTCCTATGGACCTCTATTGCGATAATAGTGGGGCCATTGCGCAAGCCAAGGAGCCTAGATCGTATCAAAAGTCTAAGTACATTTTACGGTGGTATCACCTCATTCGTGAGATAGTGGATAGAGGAGATGTGAAGATATGCAAAATACACACGGATTTGAACATTGCAGTTCCGTTGACGAAGCCACTCCCTCAGCCTAAGCATGAGACACACACTAGTGCAATGGGTATTAGATACGTGCATGATTGACTCTAGTGCAAGTCGGAGACTGTTAGTGATATGCCCTAGAGGCAATCATAGAGATGATTGTATCACATACTATGTTTACATATTTATCTGATATTGTTTCTTGAAATAGATAACTCATTATTGGCTAATGAATATGTGATTTATTTATGAGACTCTTTATGTTATATGTTGCTATTTCTAAAGGATCCCTGATCAAATATCATATGTGGAACAAATACGGTTAAATGCTCAGCACATGTATTGATTGATGATCATGTCTCATGGATCATGGTATGGAGATAACAAATTGATAACGTGGACACATGTTGGGGAACATGTTGTTGGATAGACCCGACATGAGACACTGCAAGAACTATTTGTGTAGTGCCATCGGTGGTCTCGATTAGTGTTGGTATATAATTCTTGGACCTGAGATTATCATGGTTTCCAACATGTGTAGTGACTTACTTAGGGACTACTAAACGCTATTCCGTAACTGGATAGTTATAAAAGTAGTCTTCGGGTGTGTTATGAAATATGTAGTGGGATATGAATAATCAAGATGGGATTTGTCCCTCCTATGGAGAGATATCTCTGGGCCCCTCGATATTATATTTTATGGAAGTGCATGGCCATGCCAAAAGTGATTGAGGAGTCAATCGCAGGTTATATAATCTATCACAGGATCGAGTGAATGATTGAGCTATTAGAGGATGGCACATATCTAGTCTTGAGTTTAATCGATATCGTGAGGCAAAGGGGTTCATACAAGTAAACACTAAAGGTTCAGCCGATATGATCTTTATGTATGCTCGGTGGGTCAATACGTTCTGCTAGGGGCCGCTGTTGACATGTGGACCGAAAATGAGTTTTCGGGTTGCACCCGAGTGTGCATGAACCTACAGTAGAAAAATTTTGTTTTATGCTATCGTAGCCTACGCGTATTCCATATAGTATTATATTTACTTGGACCACATCAATAAACAATCACAATCCACTGTTGGGGTCAACAGAAAATGAACATGGTAAGATTGTGCTAAATAACTTTTTTTTGGTACAACTCTGAACAAACGTAATTGTACATCTGACATATTTTTGTGGTAATAGAGAGCCACATCACAATTCACAATAATGCCGAGGCTAAGATTTTTCCCAAGAGAGAACAGAATATGAAAAAATGATGAAACATTGGAGGACTTAACCACTTGCTTTGTTGTTAGTATCATCCATCTTGAGCATCTATTTTAATGCTATCAATAGGGTTAACTTGTCTAAAACAGTTATCTGCTTATCTGTCCTGTATTTCCTGAAACAAAGCATCAACTTGCTTGGTGACGAGGAAACATGGCTTGGAACAAATAATAAGAAATATTTTGGTTTTACACTACTACATCTTACTTGAACAAAATGATAAAGGAAATAGGCAACTCAGGGCTGCAAATCACAGAAATTCGAGGAAAACTGTAAGGAAAGGATACATACTACAAATCATAAAGACACAGGTAAAGATGTTGGCGGCATAATCCCTGGTTGAAAAAAAGCAGCTCTAATATTTCTAAATGCAACATCTAGCATAAGTACGCATTGATCGATGCCATAAGCCAGTATAATTAAATCGGCAAACATAGGCAGAAGGCGCGTATTTCTAGAAAAAAATATAAGTTGAAATTTATATATCTTTTTATATAATTTTAAAAATAACATGGTGAGACTTCAGAGGGAACAACCGATGGTAGCAGCCCTAATTGGCATTCTCAGTAGCACACCAAAGTCAGGAAGTTCAAAAGGCTGTTGAAATATACTTCCAAAGAGCAATCTATACTATTCAAGTGAGACTACCTTCACACTGCTGTAGCCAACAATTTCAGATGGTGAATTTTGCAAGTCGGTACCAAGGTCCTTAACCACTGTGAAGATTGCCTCCTCTCAATCATCATTGGCTGCACATAGCAGTGAAAAGAGTAATTCAAAATTGCATATATACCTTGAAGCAGCCATCGAATGTTTCTGACACCTCCGAAAGGCATAAACTTGATACTGTGACATGCTAATATGGACAGGAGCACCAGTATGAAAGATAATCAACACAACAAAAGAACAACCACAAATGATCAATGCAAATGAGGTTCAATTTTTTGTACGTATTTATTTACCTGTTATTACAGACAATTGTGGTCTAGAGCTTCGTGCATTGCCCATTGAATTAGCCTGGGGAAAGTAATTAACTGAGAAGTAATGTATAAATGTGTTATCTATTATCATCAGATATTTTACTTCCATATATATATATATGTATGTATATATATATATATATATAGAACTACTATATAGCACCCTACGTACCATTTAGTTAATGCCTCGTCTCACAACACCTATCAGTAATTTTTTTACTATCTCAGGAAGCCCACGCTTCCTCCTATATGGGTTGATTGATCAAGACGTAATTAGTAATTTTTTTTACTTTGCATCGTGAAGAACAGAAGCTCTTGGGTTAGTAAAAAAATTACCCAACTAGGTGACGGTCGGATGTTGCATTATCCTAACAGAGTTGCACATAATTTTTTTTCTGAGGTGTAATATTTTTAACCCTTATATAGAGGCTTGTACAATTTTTTGAACGATTGAAGTTAATATACAAACGATAGAAAATTAGCTATACGTAATTTGTGAAATAAAATATTACTATTAGTAATTTGCTAATAAAAAATAATAAATTGATATAGGAGGGAGCGTGGGCTATATTCTTGTGATCAAGAATATGGACAAGAATACCGGTCAATAAAATGCTTAGTTCCAGATCTATGGCTACCTGGGAAGAGATCGATAAAGTGGATACGACACGTAGTAAGTTTTTTACTTTCAGAAGTTGGTTGAGGGCTATTTTTTACTGAACAAATCTGTTGAACCTACTAAACTGGATAGATACGTGGTAATTTTTTAATTTAAGGAACAAGTCAGGTGAAGAACCTTGTGGGCATAACCTAGTAAATTTTTTACTTAAGGACTATTTTTTTACTAAATAAACCAACCAGGACCCAAATGATTTTTTTACTCCTTGGAATGGAAAGGGGAGATATTCTTGGAATCAGGAAACCACGTCAGGGGAGAGATCAATGAAAAAACGAAAAATCAGGAAGTTAGCCGACGGTAACGCATGAAAAAACGTAAAACACAGACGAGGCGCTCCTGTGAGTCGCGCCACAAAGCAACGTAGCACGCAGCGAGAACTACTACCCAACACCTTACGTGTTGTTTAACTAAATAGCTCACCTCACAACACCCACTCATCTATTAGGGTAATTTTTTTACTATCGCATAGAGTCCCACTTCCCACCTATATAGATCAAACAACCAACACTTGAGAAGCAAATTTTTTACTATCACAGCAAATTTTTGTCCAGCATAGAGATGGTTCTGTTCAATTACCGTATAACTACCATTCAGTAAAAAAAATTATACAATGATATATACTGTTCAGTAAATTTTATTTTTACTGAACTACTCCCGGATGAATGTGGAGAAAAGAATACAAAATATTAATAATTTGTTGGGAGTAAAACTTTTACTCCATGGCCGTTCTTTTCTTAATTGATGGTCTAACCGTGATTTTGATCAGGAATTTTTTTACTGATCCAGAAAAAGGAATTGGGGAGACCACGTGGAGACGTGTGTTGAAGCGCTCTGGTGCTGGGGATGGCAGATGCGGGGAAAGACAAAAAAAAAAACGTGGTCGGTGGAAGAAAAACGAAAAATTCGGAGATGCTCTGCGCTGTGAGTCGCGCCACCGTGTTACGTAGAGCGCTGCGCTTCATGTAGTGCTACATATATATATACATATATATACATATATACACATATATATATCAAGACTATTCTAGATCCGGGGTATAGAATATACCCCCTCCCTCCAACCCACCTCCCCTCTCTTCTTTGGGTCCAAATCCCACCTCCCACCCTAGTAAAAGCGTGATCAAAGGGCTCCCACCTCGGTCAAACCCATCTGCTAACTCCCCCCATATCCACCTATTTGATGTCCTCATCTCGTATGAACGGTACGGTAATAAGACGATATACAGTAACGCCGAAGCTTACGTGCAGTAACAATGATGAAATATAGTTAAAATATAGTCATCACGGATCTAGTTTTGTAAAGCTTTTTCTATAGCATTATGGTGTAAATGGTTCAAAAATATAATATATGGTGTGAGAGATATGATTGTTTAAAGATGAGAATTCTAAATATATCACATGCACTTAGCTTTGCTAGTTCAAGGAGGGTGGTTGGTCTTGTACCTGTGTTCAGTTGTCACCATGTGTTATTGCAGTAACAATATTAAGAAATTGCAGTAACACGCTATGTTACTATAAAAATTATAGTTATTACTGCACACTTACAGTAACATTACAATGGAATGGTAGTAACGCACAACAAAAAGTGGTAACAATAATGGTTTAGTATTACTACTTATGGAAAGATAAATTTCAAAAGATCAATATTTTGAGAAGCAATATCTCTTAGATGATGTACTACTTGTTAAAATTGTTTGTACCATCACACTAGAAAAATGTGTTTATCAAAAGTAGATCTATCATGACTATATTTCAATTATATTTTAGCGCGATTTGTTCTAGCACATAAGACACAATGTTACTGCATGTTGACCGTTGTGTTACTACACCGTTTCTGTGAGACGAGAGGTGAGAAGAGGTGGGTGGTGGGGGAATTCAACATGATGGAATTATAGTAAAGTCATTATGGAATTGCAGTAATGTGCAACACAATAGTAATAGTAACTCCTTCGAGCTGTATACAAGATTTCTTCCACGCATTATAAAAGAAACTGATCTCTCTATAAAAACTAATCGTCTGAGTAAAATCATGTTTTATAGTGAGGATAATGCAACAACCCTCCCCTAATGATGCTACAACATTACTACTTGTGGAGAGTTAGATTTTAAAAAAATCAATCCTAGAAAAACAATATCTCTCGCATCATGTACTACTTTTAAGAACCATTTGCACCATTATGTTAAAAAAAGAGTACTTATCAAAAGTAGATCCGTCATGACTATATTATGGTTACATTTCAGTCTGGTTACTGCAAGTAAGACATGGTGTTACTGCACAATGAATATGACATTACTACGTCGTTATGAGACGAGAGCTAAGAAGAGTGGAGGTGGTGGAGAAAGTCCCATGCGGGTTTGACCGAGGTTTAACCGACGTGGGAGACTTTTGATCGGCCTTTGACCGATGTGGGAGGTGGGTTTTGGGCCCTTGAGGGGAGGGGGTATAGAATAGTTATTCCATACCCCAGGTGTAGAATGGTTTTGCTATATATATATATATATAGATATATATATATATGATACCATGCTATGGAGGACACTCAGACTTTACATTATAATTGCCAATTGAGATTAATAAATCAAATCAAGTAGCAAGCATAATATAAAATCCGAAGCATCGAGTAAAGGACATAGGGGATGAAATTGAGCCTTTAGCTTGCTAGTCAACTGCAGCCTAAGATGTGCTCGTCAAACCACACGAAGGTGACGACCAGATGTGTTACACATTCAGGAGACTTGACATATTAGCTAAAGATCTACCGCATTCCAAATGTTCTCAACTCATACTCATGTGAAGCAAGTTCCCAGGATGTGCACTAGCTCCACACTTTCATCTTAAGCAATGATACATACATATATGTATATGTCTACATGTGTACGTATGTATATATGTGTACGTGTGTGTATGTGTATATATATATATATATAGTATCAGCGCCCATATGGAGCTCCATGGTGTGAATAGTGCTTAAAATTAAGTTTGCTTAATATAGGACACCCATATATATAGGAAGAGTTTTCTCTTACTCTTAAGTTTGCTTAAAATTAACCTTGGTAAAGGTTAGGTTTATTTAAATATTTCACTATTCCAAGTGCTAATCACTATTCACTACTATTCCTAGTGCTTAATTACTGCTCACAACCGCTTTTTCGGTTACTGTTCACTTAATTTATTACTTAAATTCTCTTAAAATTTCAGGATCTTTACAAGGTGGTGAAACCTAAACAGTCGGTGCTTGGTTCCGAAGTTTTTAAAGTCCTACTCGGTACTCCAAGTGCTGAATCACTATTCACTATTCCAAGTGCTGAATCACTATTCACTACTATTCCTAGTGCTTAATTATTGCTCACAACCGCTTTTTCGGTTACTGTTCACTTAATTCATTACTTAAATTCTCTTAAAATTTCAGAATCTTTGCAAGGTGGTGAAACCTAAACAGTTGGTGCTTGGTTCCGAAGTTTTTAAAGTCCTACTCGGTACTCGCCATATGCCTCACTTATCAGTTTTTAGAAGTGATTTAATTAGATATTCCTAGTCACGATTGATCCAGCTGAGAGTTTATCATCTCCCCAGGCAGTTTCACCCGAAGGAAACACTTCTCTACGGGCACGGAGTTCTCCTGACGCCTATGCGAGATGCAGGTTAAGAACGAGAACAACCGAAAATATTTCTCCTATAGGGTCCTTAACATAAGTACTCACCTAGAACAAACAGATATGGATACTTAAAGAAAATTACTTCATATTAAACAGATAAGATAAGCTTAGATATGGGTTTCCCTTTTGGGAACCCCGAAGGAAAGTACTAACAAGTTTTCCTTACCTTACACTACTTATATTACATTCCTTGCTTACAATATACTTGCAAGATGGCTTCTTAACACTAGTACTAAGACTAACTGGAGACTCTTGAAGACTATGTTGGAGGCTCTTGCTTCTCCTTGTGTGTTCTTCAGCTAGCCAGACTCCTCCTTTTATAGGCGCTGGAGAAGGAGGTTCCTCTGTGCTTCATGCTTATTTTCTCACCACTGTGTCGTCACGAGCTAGCCTCCACCAGAGAGTAGCACTTGCTAGGCTTCCTTTATTTTTCTAGAGTGAAGATACCTTTGTACATGTGCCTCTACTTTCCATCGAAAGTTACATTCTCCACAGTATTTTTAGCAATAAAAGGTCGTTCGCAACAGCGAAATATCACTCACCGAAAGCATTTTTGGAGTGATTAAGATGATTCTGAACCATTCTTCACTTTACCTTAGGTATCTAATTGAGGTATATTAATTATTGGGTTTACCACGCTCGAAAGATTGATAATTTCTTATCAATTTAACCTTTCTTATATTTCATACTTTAGCTATATTGCTTATTGATCTGGCTGCCCATGACCATCCATATCCATAGCATCAACATCATACATCAAACTTCTCATCATATGCTTTTTTCATTTCTTCAAATTTATTATTCATCTCTTGCTTTAATTCTTTAGATATTTCTTCCTTTAATTCCTTTTTCCATTGAGGAGATACTTCAAATTTTTCAAGTATTTTCCAATCAATACATTCACCATCTAAGGGATCCATTTCTTTGAGTAAGAATTCTTTATATGTAGGTTTTCTAGATGACTCCTCTTCCTTTATATTGGCATAGTATGGGGATTCTAGAGCCTTTTTGTTACGGGCCTTTTTACATTTCTGTATATATTCCTTCGCAGCCGGCTCCAATTAGTAATTTATTCCCAATATTTTTCTAGCCTGACTTAAAGCTTCATCAATATCTTTATATTTCTTCCATGATAACCCTCCCATTAACTTTGCATCTATCTTTTGGGATATTATTTCTTCAAAGGATATATATGCTCCTAGGAGCTTTCCGTCAAATACCACATATATAAAGCCCATATATGTGGTATTTGACGGAAAGCTCCTAGGAGTATATATAAGCATGAAGATAAGCACAATGCTGAGAAGATAAGCACGAAGCAAAGATGAGCCTCCTTCTCCAGCCCCTATAAAAGGAGCTTGACCAGCTGAAGAACATACACAAGGAGAAGCAAGAGCCTCCAGCATAACCTTCAATAGCCACCAGTCTCTTAGTCTTAGTACTAGTGTTAAGAAGTCACCTTGCAAGTATATTGTAAGCAAGGAGTGTAATATAAGCAGCGTAAGGTAAGGAAAACTTGTTAGTACCTTCCTTCGGGGTTCCCGAAAGGGAAATCCGTATCTAAGCTTATCTGTTTAATATGAAGTAATTTTCTTTAAGTATCCCTATCTTTAAGTATCCGTATCTGTTTGTTCTAGGCGAGTGCTTATGGTAAGGACCCTATAAGAGAAACCTCTCCGGTTGTTCTCGTTCTTAGCCTACATCTCGCATAGGCATCAAGAGAAATCTGTGTCCGTAGAGAAGTGTTTCCTTCGGGTGGAACTGCCTGGCGAGACGATAAACTCTCAGTTAGATCAATCGTGACTAGGAATATCTAATTAAATCACTTCTAAAAACTGATAGGTGAGGCATACGGCGAGTACCGAGTAGGACTACTTTAAAAACTTCGCAACCAAGCACTGATTGTTTAGGTTTCGCCACCCTGCAAAGATCCTGAAATATTAAGAGAATTAAGTAATAAATTAAGTGAACAGTAACCAAAAAAGCGGTTATGAGCAGTAATTAAGCACTAGGAATAGTAGGGAATAGTAAATCAACACTAGGGATAGTAGTGAATAGTGATTCAGCACTTGGAATAGTGAAATATTTAAATAAACCTAACCTTTACCAAGGTTAATTTCAAGCAAACTTAAAAGTAAGAAACAATAAGTGGCATCAGGTTATATATATAGTAAATTTGTTTGGTGCTCCATGGTGCCCAGACTCCATGGTTCAAATTAAGTATATACCCAATTTGAATGAGTATGAATTTTTTTAAATGTTTAGGTATTAGCATTAGCTACTTTACTAATTAGTTCAAAATAAGTTTGAACTGAATTTGGACTTGTTTTGGTTAGATTTTGATCCTAGGTATATAACATCCAAACATATAATTAGTTAGGTATGTAATAATGTATAATCAAATAAAGTTGAATTTAAGTTACTTTATTGCTAGGTATAGGTATGAATCAAATTCTTATATCTAGGTATATACTCATAATTTGAAAGTTTTAAAAAATTTGAATGAACTTGTGCATTTTACACCATGGTGCTCATGGTGTCCGAGCACCATGGTACCCCATATGGGTGTCCTATGTATATATATTTATTTATGTATTTGAATGAACTTGTGCATTTCACACCATGGTACCCGGGCACCATGGTGCCCTATATGGGTGTCATATATATATATTTATATATATAGTAAATTTGAGTGAACTTGTGTATTTCACACCATGGTGCTAAGGGTGTCCTATATATATATATATATATATATATAAATTTGTTTGGTGTTGCGTGGTGCCCGGACTCCATGATTCAAATTGAGTCTATACCTAATTCAAATGAGTATGAAATTTTTTAAACGTTTAGGTATTAACATTAACTAATTTACTAACTAGTTCATAACAAGTTTGAACTGAATTTAAACATGTTTTGGTTAGATTTTGATCCTATGTATATAACATCCAAACATATAATTAGTTAGGTATGCAATAATGTACTATGAAATAAAATTGAATTTGAGTTGTTTTGTTGCTAGGTGTAGATATGAATCAAATTCTTATATCTAGGTATATACTCACAATTTGAAAATTTTGAAAAATTTAAGTGAACTTGTGTATTTCACAACATGGTGCCCCATATAGGTATCCTATATATATACACACACAAGTAAACTTCAAATGTACATGTTGTCGTACATGATTGGTTCATAAGTAAAACAACTTTGCAAATGAGGCTAAATTTGGTGTCTAAGCTATCGTTATAGAGAATTGTGATGTAGAGCTTCCTGCGTTGTCCACTGAAGTAGCCCGAAGTAAGTTATTCTTTGAAAAGTAAGATACAAATATACAATTGGCGCACACCATTGAAATAATTAACTGAGAAGTAACATATAATCAATGTTGGGTTAGAAGCATGATTTAGGAATGATCTAACCTAATTTGCAATTGGTAATCGGAAAGCACCTCATTGCGAGCCTGCATGATAACTACACCAATTTCACCATTTCAGTGATGAGAAAAAAAAATCAATTGGCAAGTCGAGCAAAGCACTGTAATTATGTAAAGCAACGAAGAAATCATCACCCGTGACATTGCCCGAGCTCCATGCAGCAGTATATGGCAGGCGTGCTGCACAAAGTACTTCCTTGGGTTTGTCGGTTTCACCTGTGGATTGTAAGTTTTTCAAAATAAAATCAGTCACCCTGCCTCCAAACGCATCATAGCAGCAGCAACCTTAGAGCGAGAAGAATGAAAAAGGAAAATCAGTTGGTTTTGTTCATCAGTTGCATGGAGCAACACATGGTTCTCTTGGTATCGTCTCATCAGCCAGGACATTAAGAAATGAAAAAAGGAAGATCAGGCCAGAGAAGAATGAATAAAACGCAGCCAAAATAAAAGACTTGTTATTGGCAAGGCACTTACAAGGATTTTAAGCTGGGGGAGGGTGCACACGAAGGAGCGTATTACTCATGGATCTGATCAGATGCAAGCAAGAAAGGAGCAACAACAGCAGAAAACATTCAGCCTTTTGCTCCCCTTTTCCACCAGTGACCTGGATCGCAGGCTACCTCTATCCTCACGCGAATCCCTGAGCAGCCCTGCCCCCTGGGATCTACGCTCCGCACCGGAGCCCTGCAGGCAAAGCGGCGAAGGCTGAAGGCGCAGATGGCGGGTGGAGTTTCCGATGGAGCTGTTCGTGGTGATGGCTAGGAGGTACGGCTTGCAGTGAGGATATGGCAGCACACGGCAAGGAGGTTCAGCCCCTCGGGGGTGCGGAGAGGACAGGGCTTGTGCCTTGTGGTGCCGTTACAGGCCGCTGGCAGGTTGTGGCACGGTGTGAGAGAGGTGGAAGTGTATTAGGCGGCTGGAGCCTGGAGGTTGGGGTTTTGGAACCGTGAGCAGGTGAGGCGAGGAGGGCCGGCGGAAAGGATGGAACACCAGGCGGGGACTGCGCTGGTGGCGGAGGCAGAGTAGCCCCGCCAGCGCCAGCAAAAGGGCGCACCACTGCGGCACCGACGAATGAAGGATGCGCAGTCGCATGGAGGAAGCGACCTGCGGAGGCACGACGGAGTGGCGCAGCCGCAAACCAGCAGGGCGTGTGCCCGTGTGGGATAGCTCCCCGCGGTGGGAGGATATGTTCGCAGCGGCATCCGAAATGCTAGGATTGGGAGGAAAACTCCTCCTTTTTATATTAGTATTGATATATATTTCATAGTAGCATAGGACGATGTATACTTGCATACATGCTAATATGTCTTAAAATATGATGGTCTGCAATGTTTTTTTTGTTAGATTCAGATATTACTATCCGACTCAACACATCTGTAACTGTAATAGCAGTGCTAAGGCTCCTTACATGCTGCTGAACCTCACCTAGATAAAAAATGGCAAAACCGAAGCTAGAAACAATGGATTGTCAAATGGGCCAGCAGCAATTGCAAATTATTAATGCTTTCTAAAAGATTAGGCTTGTGGATTGCTAATTTTGTGTACCAATCATTCCTCTACTAATTTATTTGGCCGGCATGTACATTTGCTTGTATGTACATCATCAGAATAGTCTTGACAACAATCAACCAAGAAATTTGAAAGCCATAATAATATACCAGAACATGTATGTTACATCTTTTTGTGAGAGGAAGCTGGCAGATACGCCATACCATAGCTAAAGCATGCCTTCTCCAGACATTGCAAAACACATGGATATGCAGTTAAGATTAAAAGGTCAATTGCCATGGATAAGCGGATCTGTAAAAACCAAACCATAGATTAACCGACCGAGGGAGGATGGTATTATAGTTCCGTGGCTTGTGAAAAACGGTTAGTATAGAATCATGTGATGATTAATCTTGGTAATGAACGATTGTTAAAGGTAAGTGTTTGTGAAAATACGGCGTGATATGTTTTCGGTTGTTGGCTTAGGTGGCCAGTTAGACCGGGCGGGTGCCGCCGGTAAGACTGGTGGTGTTGGGTGTGGTCTGACCGGGTAGCCCGACGGTCAGACCGGTAGACTCTGGGAAGGAGTCGGTTTCGGGTTGTTTTCGTGGAATTTTTAATTTGCTTCATGGATATGACTTCTAGATGATTTCTATTCGTATGTGATACTATTGTGTGCCGATGTGAGTCAAGTTGGTGCGAACTTGTACTCGGATATGGAGTTTCTTTGTTGTTCATGTGCAGGTGTTGCCTGAGGCCATGGGAGTATAGCTGGTGATGGATCGGGACTAGGTTTGGGAGAAGTTGAGGTCCAAACGATCAAGGATATCATGCGGGATGCTCAGGTTAGAGAACAATGCACGTGAAGGTTAAGGTCTCCATATGGCATACACGTGGTGTTGTGAGCGTATAGAAAGTGGAGTCAAATTTGGATTGGAGTCCAAGTTTGAGAAGATTGGAGTTTGTAAAGTTTGTTTCTTGTAAATGAAGGTTTGCTAGGGGATTAGGACTTTTTGTATGAGATGGATTCATGGCTAGGAACAGCCACGTAATGGGTATAAATAGAGGGAGGGTGTAGCCTTCCGATATCGATTGTTATAGAGTTGATTTGAGAGATAAGTTAGGGTTTTGAATTTAGTTCGAGATTTTGGTGAGGAGCGTTGTTGGTGCACTTTGTAAACACTAAGTTGATGCAATAAAGTTGAGATAAATTAATCTACATCTTCGAGTGCTCATCTACCGGTGTTTCAGGATCCCGACGGTTTGGCCGGTGGCACAGGGACGGTCTAACCGGCGGAGTAGCAGCAGTCTAACTGGCAGCGTGGAACCGATCAGACCGACGGCGGCGAGCAGTAGCAGGTGACAAGGTGGTGGTCATACCGGTACCGTGTGGGCGGTCAGATCGGCAACGGCACTGCGGTCAAACCGGAGTTGATTTGACGGTCAGACTGAGTACTTTGAGATCTCCATTAATTTGAGGGTAACTTTTATTTCCGCTAAATGTTTTTGGGTTTTTGGTTTTCCCTATCATTCAGCCTCTCTAGTAGGTTGGTTTGGTCTGGTTCGATCCTCAGGCTGATGGGGTGGATGGCCGAGCAGATCCAGGCAGCAAACGCCTTGTTAAGCCATGAAGGTTCACTAGAAAGATAAAGCTAATAAACCGTTGTTCAAACAACTGATCGAAAATAGGGCAAGGGGAAAGGAGAAAAAATGGGGTGGAGAAAGGAGGGCATAGCTGCTGACCTTGGGAAGGAGGGGACAGAGGCAGAGGAGCACATCGGAGCTGGTGAAGATACTTTGGTTGCGCTGGAGATAGAGATTTGGGTTTCAGGAGGCCCAAATCTACGGCAGCGCATCGTTTAGGCGAAACCCCCACCTCCAGCTCCAGCAGCGCCATCATCGATGATGCTTTAGGCAAACCTAACCACCGAGGCAAGTAGCTCCGGGGGAAGCCAACGTGCAACCAGACGGTGAAGAAAACCCTGGGGAAGAAGAGAAACGGAAGAAATCGCTGGACAGGAAGAAAGAGGAGAAAGCAAGAATGGCTACTCCCTGGCGAACTCACCGAAAAAATCGAAGAGGAGAGAATGGGGAGAGGAGGGATGCGTGGAGCAGCCGAAAGGGATTTCAGCAAGCAACCTCCACTACCGCGTACGGTGGCAGGGGACGCCGCCAATCCGGCACGCCCCCAAATGGATGCCGTGCCGCTTCGTCTGGGCGGAGAATGCAGGGGACGCCTCTAATAATATGGGCCTACAGCGGCGAGTGGCCTAGCACTGCCCTTTTGCTTGTCACTCATCGTTTTCTCGACATGGCAACACAACGCTCTCCCACAAAAGCCGGAGACGGAGTAGGAGACCTTGCCTTACCGAGACCTCCGCCGCTGCCGATAGTGCTTTTCCCACCTCAAACGCACGTCCGCGGAGCATGGTCAGCTAGAACTGATACCTCTGTGAAGAAATAGATGCTAGTTACATAGAAAAAACGACAATATTTAATAATATATCTGTCAATATTTTTGAAAAACTAACCTCTTTAATTTATTATACGTGCCAGTTTTTTTTTAAAAATACCTATGACCCACCTACAAGTAAAGTAGACAAGTAGGGAGAGGCTGGTCACTTGCAACCCGTTATCCACTCGCCTCCCCTCCCCTCTCTCTCCCCACTTGCCTCCCAGCAACGGTGGCTTTCCGCGACGGATCCGGTGGATCCTCGGGTCACACTATCGCTGACAGATCCCTCAAGTCCCCCAATTTGGCGGTGCCATCTCACCGGGTGGCATCCGGTGCCATGACCCCACTATCCCGATATCGTCTGCTCTTGCAGAGACCAATGGTGCTTCCTTCAGCTCTGTTTCCGAGTCGTTTGAGAGGATGAAGGGGAAGGCCCAAACTGTTCCCGAACTTTTTGCTTCTCCGACCAACGGCTGTCAGTTGGGTCGATGGAGCCAGCAACCGGAAAGGATATTTTTTGAATGTTTGTCCGGCCTGTCCTTTTAGTTTTTTTGGATGTTTGTTCGGTCTGTTCACGTGTTCTAGTATATTCTTGGATACCGATTAATATTGATGGAATCTAGTCGGGATGAACGAGAGCTGCTCTATTCGAGCTGATGCATCGTGTCACTTTTTTTAATTCATGTAACCTTAAAGGTGTCGGTTCCTAAACCGGTACCTTTAACATCACCTCAAAAGTACCGGCTACTTGGTGCCGGTTGAAAAATCCGGCACCCATAGGTTTTCTAACCGGCACCTATGGTTGTTTATGTACTAGTGATTGAAAGAAGTTTGATTTTTTAAATAAAAAGATAAAGTGTATCATAATATAAAACAAAACGAGTGCTTTATTTAATTACCGGCTCCATGTTGGCAGGCTTGGTTTGATCAAATGATGTTAAATCATTTCAACGCAGACGGCAATTAATGATAGGCATGCATTATTTGCAGTTGCCTCTGGGAAAAAGAATGGGCCTATTTATATTTTCTTGATGAATTTATCAAATATAAATAGACTTAATCATATAATCATAATCGTAATTACATTGTGCATGAAACTTTTAAAAGTCCCACGGTAACAAGTAACATGTTATTTTCGTGAAGCCAAATCTCGTCACCTGTGTGTGCGCTACGAATTTTTTCCTCCTCTGCTTACACGAATCTTAATGTAAGTTTAATGGTTCAGTGTGAAAGTTACATATAAAAAGTTACATATAAATTACAATATAATTACACCGTATTTATGTTTGACAGTTTTTCGACAAATGTATACTAAAATCGAAAAATAAAATAGAAAAAACCATTTTATTTTTGAGTGCCCGAGCTGAACGTCCCACCGCACTGTTGAGGACCTTCGACCGAGCTGCTCAAACCCATTCGCAGTCGCATGGGTGAACCACAAGCAGCAGAGGCCCAATGACTGCGAAGGTGAACTCCTCAGGACGAACTACATGGCGAAGCCCAGGACCTTCGACCTGGAGGCAAAAACCGAGACTTGGTGGTTGTGAAGATGGTTGTCGGGGTGAAGCAGTGGGCGAAGCCAACAGCCTTCGCATCAGGGCCGGTGGTCTTCGCCCTCAGGACATCAAGGTCGAACCTCAAGCATGTCCTATGGCCCATGGAGGCCCACTCGGGTGCTCGCGGAGAGGCCCAAGGCTATACTGTCTGTAATTACACTTATAAATGTCACTATCATGAGGGTAGTTATATAAATTTCTATGTACTTAGTAACCCTAGGGTGCATGAGTCTGTACTAGGACTATAAATAGGCCTCACAGGGCATGTATAGGGGGATCCCCAAGAATTTAAAAACAAATACTAACATATTGTTTTACCTTTCACAAAAGTTTTCCTTTCTTTTGGTAGACGCAGTTGGTCTTTCGACAACAGCTAGCACCGACCGTGAGGAACCCAGGTTGAAACCACTAAATGCCACCCAAAAAGTTGGTGCATGAGAGAGTGGTGATGAAGAGGATGGAAGACAAAGTAGAGGTCGAAGGAGCGAGCGAAGCTGAAGACCCACCAAGGAGAGAAGCTGGGATGGAGTCATTAAGAGCCGGTGCCGACACCTCTGCACCCGTATGGGGCGAAGCGGTGCACCAAGATGGAGCCACAACTCAAGTTCAAGCTTCGACCGATGCCGCAGCAGCAGCGGGCATGGAGGTCAGTGCTTCGTCAGAGTAGAGGGTGGAGATGGAAACTATGCTACAGGACATGACAAGGTTGCAGGACACGCTTCGCCAAATGCAAGAGCAACATCAAGCGTATGAAGCTGCCATGCAGGCCAAGTCATCGGCTTCGGCCAAGCAAGCTGTCGCTTCGGTAGCAGTGACAACGACCGCACAAGCTATGCCAACCGTGCAAGTTTCGACTCAACTAGTAAAATCGTCCTCGGCAGCCCAAGCATGACCCGCACCTTAGGAAACTGTTACCCAAGTAGTAACAACTACTGTGTGTGCTGCTCCAACCCTACCAGTGGGGTCAATCCACGCACCCGTCATCCAGCTTTCGACGGACGATGCTTCAGCTCTTCAAGCGCAGTTCCAAGCCTTTCTCCAGCAACGGAACCAACCCTACACTATACCAAGTACAACCCCTTTGGCCCAGGTGGTCGGAGGGTGAAGCCAAGGCGTGGTGGCGTGGTAGCTGCCGAACTAGCATGACCTGCGTTCGCCGGATCAAACGCCCTTGCCACCCCCTCAGGGTGCCGTGATTGGACCGGGGGAAGCCATATAGGTGCCTCAGCCAAACGCGTCGTTCAATCTCAATCCCCTCAAGCTCCAGGGATGGTTTCCCCCTTCTCACCACCGTACCCAGGATTTTCGCCTCAGTACCAGCAAGGTTCGGTGTTAAGAGCAAGCGGCGAAAAGAAACTACCTCTAAGCTAGGGTTTGGGGAATCATCCAATCCCCAGTTCAAGTATCCGGTAGTCACAAGATATTCGAGCGAAACTGACCCAAGTGAATTCCTGTCAATTTACGAGTCAGCGATCGAAGTAGCTGATGATGATGAAAATACCAAGGCCAAGGTGATACATCTCGCCCTCGATGGCTTCGCTAGGTCATGGTACTTCAATCCTCCACCAAGCAGCATATATTCATTGGAGCAACTGCGCAACGTCTTCATCATGAATTTCTGAGGCACTTATGAAGAGCTAAAGACCCAACAAGATCTTTTCGGGATTTGGCAGAAGCTAGGTGAATCCACAAGGGAATATGCAAGGCGGTTCTCCCAAGCAAGATGCTAAGTGCAAGACATAACCGATGCACCAGTCATCAACACCGCTTCAACAGGCCTCCTTATAAGCGACTTAATGAGATAGATCGCAAGAAAAGAACCGCAAACGGTTGATCATCTCTTTCGCATCATCGATGGCTACGCTCGAGGCGAAGAAGACACCAAGCGGCGTCTCGAAATCCAAGCTAATTACGACAAGGCGGTCACTCAAGCAAGCTTGCAAGAGCCAATCGCCCCACCCATGGTGAACCAAGCCCCTAGCCCATCTCCCAAGGCAAGGACCAGCTCCCATAACATGGAAAAAATTCAGAACCGAAAGGGGCAAAGCAGCTATGGTGGTCGAAGATGTTCAGAACCTTCGCAAGGACTTCGACATGGCTCAAAGGGGTGGCCAAGGGCAACCGCTGAAAAAGAAGTACAAGAAAGATAGGTATTGCGTGTACCATGGCAAGTCATTGCATACAACTGAAGAATACCGAAACATCCAACATCAAGGCCATCATCAACCCTGTTAATGTCGAAGAAGCAGCATAAGGGGCGGAACAAGAAAGGCTACCGCAAGGCGATCCACACCACGATGGACCGAGAAGGCTGATCCAAGTTATCACAAGAACAGATCCAGTGCCACGCTTGTCGAAGCGCCACAAAAAGCACAAGCCCGCACAGTGCAGAACCTCATGGTGGCTTTGGTAGGTGAAATGACACCGCAATATCGGGCCGCCGAAATCTCTTTTGGCCCGGCAGACGTGGAAGGAGTACTTTTTCCTCATCAAGATCCCCTTGTGGTTTCAGCGGTAATCTCCGGATGTGAAGTTCGGCGCATCCTAATCGAAGGAGGGAATTCGACAGATGTCATCTTCGTCTCTAGCTCCTTGTCACGCAACGATTTTCTATCGGGATTAAAAATCATTAAATAAAGCATTTCTAGAATTTATTCTAAATTTAAAGTAATTTAATCAAGTGAAATAATGAGGGAATTGAAAATTGTCCTTTAAAAATCATGGTCGGAAATATTTTTGTAATATTCTCCGCCCGTAAAATACTCTCTGAAATTTTCTGTGAAATTTCGAAACTTGAGACCTAATTTTTATAGCACAAAGTTCATTTAATCAATTAAATAAATTTAAAAAAACTAAATCTTCCTCCTTCACTTTGGGCCGCTTTCGGCCCAAGGTTCACCTCTGCTCCCCGGGCAAGCAACTCTCTCCCTCTCCCCCTCCCCCTTCTCCCCCGGGCCGACCTCTCTCTCCTTCCTCCCCACTCGGCCCACTTGGCCCCGTCTCCCTTGAAGTCTGCTTCACCTCCCCGCACCGGCCTCCTCTCTCTCCCTCTTTGACAGGTGGGGCCCGTGGGCCCCACCTGTCATTCCCAACCTCTGAACACCGCCGGCCACGCCGTCACTCCTCCCCACGTCGCCACACCTCTCCCGCGCGGTCCCTCTCTTTCCTCGCCTCATCCGTGCGTGGGTAGGACTCGGTCGCCTCCCCCACATCCTCCACCTCGCGTCGTGCCCTACCTCCCCTTGGAAGCCGGCGCCACCACCCCACATTGCCGCCCCACTTCGCCGGCGCCTCCTGCCACTTCCGGGCTCGCGCCGCCCTCTAGACCTATAAAAACTCGACTCGGAGCCCCCTACCTCCTTTTCCCCTCTCCCCTAGCTTGCCGCACTCTCTCCCGTCCTCTCCATGCTGTGCGCATCGCCGCTGCTCGCCGGTGTGCTCCGGTCGCCTCTTCCCGCCGCTAGAGCAGTTGCCGCGCACCGCCTCTTGCACCGTCGGCTTCGCCGTGTTGTGCCGCCCCTTGGCCGCCACTCGGCCGCCGCTACACCGCCCATGCTGCCACCCGCGTGCCGCTGTTCGGCCGCCGCCGTCCACGCCGCTGGTCGCAACCGTCGCAGCCACGCCACCGCCCGCGCGCCGCCGGTCGACCGACGTCGGGCTGCCCATGCCACCGCCCGCGAGTGTCACCACCGCGCTGCCCGCGTGCTGCCCACTTGCGTCGCTGCCCTGCGCTCTGCCGCGCTGCCGCCGCCACGCCACCACGCCGCTGCCCCGGGCGCGCCACTGCGGCCCGCGCCTTGGTCGCTGCCCGCGCCCGCCTCACGCCACGCCGCTGCTCGCCGCCTCTCCTCGCCGGCGGCGACCTTCGCGCCGTGAGCCGCCACCTCCCGGCGGGCGCCGCCCTATCCATACCCGTGGGCCGCCCGTGGACTTGGTCCACGGCGCCATCTCGGCCGCGGTGGACCAAGTCCACCGTGCCCCGCCCCCTTGACCAGCTAACTTGTGGGGCTCGCTCGTCAGCGCCATCCTCCTCCTTGTTGACATCAGTGCCTCCTTTTCCCTTTGGAAAAATAATTAATAATTGCGTCATAAATTTGGTAAATTTCCAGAAATTCATTTAAATGGCTCAAAACTTCTAAAATTCATAACTAATTCATACGAACTCCAAATTGGGCCATTCAACTTGCAAAATTCATATAAAATTAAGATCTGTATGTTTGTTTACTTTTCATGTACTGTTTACTATGTTTTTATTAGTGTTTGTCCCCGTTTTGTGTGGCAACGTGTAGGTCCCGCTGTTTCAGACGATCACGTTCGCAGGGAAAAGAGTTTGGAAGACCAATCGAAGAAGTAAGGCAAGTCACACATTCCCCTTGAGAATTTTGAGACCAATTTATAAAATGTTTTACCGTTTACAAATAAAGTGCATGTTTTGCTAATTACATGGGAATAGGGTTTACCTATCTGCTCGCTTATGCCATATTTACTTGATGTCCTTTCTTTGTCAAACTTGGGTGATAATTGGACTAGCCTGTGTCTCACGTGGACCTCGCTAGAATTATATTATACTTAGCCATGCTTAATACTACTAGTTCACATAATGGGATAATCACGTTATCTATTTCTAGTCTCTTGATGAGTTGCGAGCTCGAGACATGTCGACCATGTTTCGTTGGTCGTAATTATCCGACTAAAATATGGCTTAAAGGTGGGTTGTGGGTGAGGTTTTGCTAGTCGTACCCATGGCAATTAAGGACCGGTTCTCAGAAAACCCTGGAAGACTCACGGTGCTTACCACAAGCAGACATGGGCAACTGCTCGACTTGTAGTATAGCTTCTCCCCTAGTTGACGCATCCAGGCAAGGGTGGGCGTGATGAGGTTGGGTCGGCGGGATTTTACTCGTTGATCGGCTTCCGGATTCACCTAGACACAAGAGGGGGCTATCTACCTTAGCTTAAAGGTGGGGGCGAAACCTGTGGTGTGTTGCGCTTGGCTATGGGAAGTTATGCAAACGGTCTTGTCACGATTTCCCCCTTTGCAGTACCGTGGTGGTATTTCGGGGCATGGCGACATGTGTGGAATTGTGTCTTGTGGGGACAGTTGCGTACCTCTGGTTAGAGTAAAACTATTCGAATAGCCGTGCCCGTGGTTACGGGCGATCGACCGGATTCACCGTGATTAGTCCCACTTTATTAATTAACATGACTTAATGAACTGGTTTAGTTCAGGTGGAATGGTTGAGCTTGTTCAACGTGGTGTAGCGTTGTTCAGTGGAGATATTTAATCTTGCCTTAATTAACCAACTGTTTTACTTCTTTCAACTATAAATGTTTATAACCGCCTTTATGCAAATAGCCACAAACCCTCCTTGTCTCCCCTTGCACAAATGCATCGTTGGTGTGGCTTGCTGAGTACGATGGTTGTACTCTGTCTTGCTATTATTCCCCTTTTCAGAAGTATAGTACTTCTGAGCTGAAGACGAAGTTAGAAGACCAAGGCTTATACCCCAGTTGAGTTTTGCCTGTGGAGTGGAGCTGAAGCCCCGCTAGGATCATCGTCTTTTTCCGTTGTTGCTTTCTTTTCGGTGTGAGGACTAAGTGCCTCTTCTGTAAGTATTTATGCTTGATTTATGTTTGGATATGTATATTAATTTGTCACTTTGTGTACCCTGGCTTGATTTCTGGACAGGGATTTGTACACAAAATACTCTGGAAATCTGGGATAAATTTCTGGGCGTGACACTCTTGCTTCGCTCCAGGGCTTCAGAGGAAATGCAGTGCAAGTCCTAGGGCAGGTCCAGCTTTGAGTGTCATTCGGCCCCGAAGGAAACAGGCAGCAAGAACCAATCTTGTTCGACATCGTTGACATCCCATATCATTACAATGCCATCGCTGGTCGTGCCACGCTGAACAAGTTTTAAGCAATAGCACACCGCAACTACCTCAAGTTGAAGATACCACGACTAGCTAGCGTGATTGTGGTGAGGGGATCACAACCTTTGCCTGCCGAATCATCTGTCGATGGCTGCGAAGCCAGTATCCTACAAACTGAAGCTAGCGAAAAGGACCGAGTGGTGCTGAAGACATCCCTGCACGGCAAGGTGGACAAGATTCAAGTGGATATGTTTGACCCAAGCAAGACGATTTCGGTTGGGAGCGACTTGGGCGAAGTAGAGAAGCAAGAAATGTTGAAAGTAATTACAAGAAACCTTGACATTTTCGTCTGGGGACCTGACGAGGTCGATGGTGTTTCGGCAGATCTCATCAATGCACCACTTGGCGGTCAAGCCAGACGCAAGGCCAAGAAAGTGGAAACTTCGCAAGATGTCTGCAAATCGCTAAGAAGCAGCCAAAGACGAAGTGTAGAAGTTGCTCAAGGCCGGTATAATCGAGGAAATCGATCATCCTAAGTGGTTGGCGAACCCAATGCTGGTGACAAATTCGAATGGCAAGTGGCGCATGTGCATTGACTTCACCGATCCAAACAAGGCTTATCCTAAGGACAACTTTCCGCTTCCAAGGATCAACTAGTTGGTTGATTCGACGGTGGGCTGTGAGCTGCTTAGTTTTCTAAACGCCTACTCTGGATACCACCAGATTTTCATGAATCCGGTAGATTGGGCGAAGACAACATTCATAACCCCTTTCAACACCTTTTGCCACCGCAGAATGCCATTCGGCCTCAGGAATGTGGGAGCCACCTTCGCCATGCTGATTTACAATGTCCTTGGTAGGCAAATCGGGAGGAATGTCGAGGCGTATGTCAATGACATTGTCATCAAGAGCCGAAAGATATCCGATCATGCTGTAGATTTACTAGAAACCTTCGACAACCTATGGGGTTCGGTGTCCGTGCTGGGAAACTATTGGGGTTCCTCATCTCTAAAAGAGGCATAGAGGTGAATTCAGAAAAAAATGATGCAATACAGCAGATGCAGCCGCCGAAGAGTGTACGAGAAGTACAAAAGCTCACAGGGTGCATCACGGCTCTAAGCTGTTTCTTGTCAAGAGTAGCGGAAAGGGGTTTAATTTTCTTCAAAACCTTGTGAGGGGCTGAGAAGTTCAGCTGGACCCTTGAACACCAGGCTGCTTTCGACGAACTGAAGTAATATCTCTAGAGCCCTCCAGTGTTGGTCAGCACAGTGGCTGGGGGTGAACTATCATTGTATCTGGTAGGTTCGCCGGTCGTGGTCAGCGCGGCACTGGTGAAAGAAACAGAGTCTGACCAAAAGCCTATGTACTTCATCTCTGAAGCATTGCAAGGGGCGAAGACACGTTATATGGAAATAGAAAAATTGGCATATGCTTTGGTAATGGCTTCACGAAAGCTAAAGCATTATTGTCAAGCCCATAGAATTACCGTGCCTTCGAAGTACCCCATTGGCGAAATACTGCATGGCAAAGAGATCACTAGGCGATTGAGCAAATGGGTGGCTGAGTTATCCCCTTTCGACCTCAATTTTGTGGCTAGAACGGCCATTAAATCTCACGTCCTAGTTGATTTTGTGGCCGAATGGACTCCAACCTTCGCCCCGAAGTCCGAACCAGTCGAACAACCGTGGATTATTTATTTAGATGGTTCATGGTCTCACAAAGAGGCGGGTGCTGCAGCGGTTCTCATTTCGACAAAAGGAACAGCGATCCGCTATGCTGCTAGACTCCAATTCGATACAACGAACAATACCTTAGAGTATGAAGCTGTTTTGATGGGGTTGAGAAAGGTGCGAGCTCTATGTGTCCAAATGTTGCTAATCCTAACGGATTCCAAACTTGTTGCCTGACAAGTTGACAAGTCCTTTGAGGCGAAATACGAAGGAATGAGAAAATATCTGAAGGTCGTTCGATCGATGGAAAAGTGCTTCCCCGGCATCACGGTAGAACACTTGCCTAGAGGGAAAAATGAGGAAGCAGTCGCCCTGGCGAAGGCTACAACTTCGGGGTGTCCCATTCACCAGGTGTCTTTTTCGAGGTCATTTACATTCCAAGTGTGCAAGTCGCTGTGGAAGAAGTAATGAGCATCGACCCGGAAAGCCTGGCGAAGATCCTGATGATTGGCGAACACCTTTCATAAAACACTTAGACACTGGCTGGTTACCAGAGGGCGAACCTGCAGCTCGTCACTTGCAGTTGAGAGTCGCCAAGTACAAGTTGATTTCTGGTCAGCTGTATAGAGCGAGGGTGCTACAGCCTTTGCTTCAGTGCATCTCGTTTGCCGAAGGGGAAGAAGTTGTAAAAGAAATCCACCAGGGGCTGTGAGAAGCTCACCAAACTGCAAGGACTGTGGCGGCGAAAGTCTTTCGGCAGGGTGTATACTGGCCAACTGTTTTGTGCACTTGTGTTGAACATGTGAAGAAATGCGAAGGCTGTCAGCACCACTGCCAAAGCTAGGTAGCTCGACAGTATTAGTTACAACCGATCACCCCAGTATGGCCATTTGCCCTAGTATGGCCGATCGCCCTAGTATGGCCGAAGGAGCAAACGGAAAAATTCTGTAGTCTTTGAAAAAGAGGCTGGAAGGAGCGCCGAAAGGCAAATGGCCAGACGAAATGCTTTCGATACTTTGGGCCCTTCGAACCACGCCAACAAGACCAACCAAATTTAGTTCGTTTATGTTCTTGTATGGTGACGAAGCCATGACTCCAAGCGAGCTGGGGATGAACGTGCCGAGGGTAGTTTTTACCGGAGGTGAAGATGATCGAGAAATCTCGCTTGAACTCCTAGAAGGGGTGAGAGTCGAAGCACTCGAACATATGATGAAGTACGCAAAAGACACCTCACTTTCTTACAACAAAAAAGTCTAACCAAAGGAGATATTGCCTGGTTAGCTAGTGCTAAAGAAGAAGGCGAACCACGTGACGGTAGGCAAGCTGGAATCGAAGTGGGAAGGACCATACTTGGTCAAGCAAAGGTCTGGGGTAGGATCATTTCACTGGCAACTTGGGAGGGCAAAGAGCTAAACCACTCCTGGAACGCAGCTTCGCTCAAGTGCTAATTCGTCAAAAGGGTGGCACCCGTTCGCCATGTGTAAATATGTAAATATGGCTATGTAAGCTTTCGGCAATGAAAAAAAGAAAAAGGAAAAAATAAAAAAAAGATACTGAAGTAGGGCTATTATCCATAATGGAGGCTAGAACCAGTATAAAAATTTCTTGTGTCTTGCATATGTGTGATACCGTGAAAAAATCCCAAGGCAAAAGCTTGATTAGTGAAAAAGGAAAGTGAGCGAAGCGAATCGGTCTAAGCACCACTCACCGAACGCCGAAATCGCGATAACCTTATTTTCGATTCATTTTGATCGTCGCAACATTTGACTTAAACCAAACTTAACAAAAATTTTGGCGTATAAAGTACAAGCGAACACTAAAGGTTGCAAAGCACATATCACATGCTGAAAAAAGAAACCAAAAGCCGAAATTGGCTAAGGCGGTCGAAAGCAGCCTAAAGCCGAAACTTGCGAGCAAGCAGTTTAGGCAATGTAGAATATGTATTTCATAAGCCAATTAAAGTACACAAGATATGCTTCAAGTATAACTCATTTACAAAACATTTGTAAAAAAATTCGGCACAGGCCATTAGCTAAATCTTTACAAAAGACGGAATCGCCATAAGCGAAAACCTTAAAAGACCAGAAGAGGGGGGCAACACTAAAAATGCTAAGGCTAAAAAGCAAGAACACTTGGTGAAGGGCGAAGAAGCCTCACACCTTAGGGTGATGCTCGACACTTTCTTTGCCCTCCACGATAGGATGTTTGGCTTCTTCTGCATCCTTCAGGCCCCCAATAATGATGGCGAAAGGCTTTGAGCTCATCCTTAACGCTGCTAGCATTCTCGGACAAAGGATCCTTGAGCATCTGACGGAAGTTGGTGACATGCTCGCATCCATGCTACCGAAGCACGGACTGAACCACACCGGCAGCGATCCGAGCGCAGCAATCACCATAGATGCCAGCCGCATCGGCGACTACGCCGCTAGCCTGCTGGCTCCGTTCGGTGAAATCCACCACCGAAGCACCATCGCCAGGGAGGCCGTCGGTGTTAGCGCCCAAGTCCGAGAGGGCCAAGCGAAGTATGTAACTCACCTCCTTGGACGAATCCGTGATCTGAGCGAGCGAGGCAGACGCTGAATCGGCTTTGCCTTAGCTTGAGCCGCCATTAGCTTCGCCTGGTCGGCTTTCTCGCGAAGGGCCTTGGTCGTTGCCTCAGAATGGTTGTACTAGTCGACCAAGGAGTCAGTTTGTGCCTTGAGTTTTTCATTTTCGCTCTTGAGGGCCTTTGCCTCAGCCTTCGCCTTCTTAAGGGCATCGGCAATCACCCCTCGCTTCAAATCTTTGCGCTTCGCATCCTCCTCCACCGCTCGAAGACATTTTTTATAATCGTCGAGTCGGGAGCAAGTGGCTTGCTCCGTGCTGTTGCAGGTTGACAAGACCTGAGGAAAAAAATAAGGGGGAGATTTGTTAGCTTCGACGTCCTGAAAGGGAACCAAAATAACAAGGATGCTAAAACATCGAAAAAGAGGGACGAAGCTTACCCGGACGAGTAAGCCCTTAACCTCCATCCCTCCCTCATCAAACGCGTTGAATTCCGAGAAAGGGCGAAGGCCAGTCGGGGGCGAAACGAGCTGTGCCAGTCCCCCAACAAAAGGGATGAGTTCGTCCCGCGTCTCGAAGTCCCTCGGTTCGAACCACGGAGCAGCAAGGGTGTTGTCTGAGATCGAAGTATCGGTCATCGGCTGCTTGCCATCTCGCTGGCAGAACGACGAAAGCATCACCTCAACTCCTGTGAGGGTGAATGTCTTCGCCGCCGCCTTCTCGATCTCGCTAACGCTAGCCGAAGGGCGTGCCTCAAGGGAAGGTTGTTCGGCTGTACTGCTGGGTGAAGGGGCATTTACAATAGTTGGCGGTGAGCGTCGCGTAGGAGTGGTGGGCGTACTGGGCGAAGAAGATTCACTATCACTGAAGGCGCTGCCCATCTTAACACCGTCCTTGACAGTGATCTTGGCTGGCTTCTTGCGGGTAGCAGCAGCATGAGTCAGCCTCTTCACGGCCGATCTTGAGGCAGTCTGGCGGACGATCGTCACCAAAATCTCCGTCCCGTCTAGATCTTGAGGGTGAAGGAGCGAATAGGCAAACGTGGACGCAACCGAAGCAGTGCGAGGGCAGTCGGTACTCGGAGTGTAACCCTGAGATTGCTCAGGGCAGTCATGGCCGTCTTCCGCCTCATTGTCCGTCCCGTCCTCAGAAGCACTATCCTCGTCTTTTGTGTTCGAACCCACGGAGGAAGGATCTGCGGATTTAGCAGACTTCCGGGTCTTCGCCCAGCTAATCAAAGCACCCTTGGCAACGGCTCTCTTGCGTTTCTTGGATGGCTCGGCGTCATCACCGATGAAACCATCTTGACCGGATTCGCTCGAGGAGGGAGTTCACCGGCATACTCGGTTCGCTCGGCCCTCAAGTTGTCGTGCAAGCAGCGAACCGTATTCCCGAGGAATGAGGTCCCCGAGCATTTTCTTCGCCTCCTCTTCGGGTTCTTCTAGCGAAAGGACTAGAAAGCATAGAAATCTTGTAAGTCCAAAGGAAGAGCAATTGAGGTAAACAAAAGGTGGAAAGAAATAAAAAGGCGAAGTAACTTAGGGTCGGCGAGGAAGCCCATAAACTTTTTGTTTCGAATCCAAGCCGATCCTCCAGTCCCACGAAAGTGGAAAGATCTGAAGCATGCAAAACTCTTTAACTAGATCCCGACAGCTAAGCTTCAGAGCAACCTTCCAAAGAAGGCTGAAGCACGCCTCTATTGTCCCGTCTATCCGAACATTCGGCTTGAAGTTTGGGGCGATAGCACAGTAGCGTGTCCGGATGGCCTTCGCCCTATCTGTTCCGCCTTCATAAGGAATGGCATGATAGAACCCAGAGATTGACCAGTGGTAATCACACTTCGGCATAGAAGCAGAGATCAGCCACAAATCTGATCGTTCGAGGCGAAGGTAAAAATCACGCTCACGAAAACTGTCTTCTTCGGCCCCGCTGGAATACCCACCGTCTTGGAGTGAATGATGATGATGTGCAGAGCACCAAATTGCGCTGGGTTGAAGCCAGTGGTTCGACACTAGGGTGGAAGGGCTTAGTTGAGAGAGTTCCAGTTGGAAAGTCGAAGGATGTCGGGAAGGAGGTCATCGCAAGGAAAGCGAAGCCCTGTGTCGAAGAAGACGGCGAAGACCAAAGTTTGGCCATCTTCGGGTCGCGGAATGATCACTTCACCCGGAAGAAAGGCCTAATCTTCGATCACCGCCCCTGAGGCAACAACCAAAAGTATAGTTCAAATTTATGTGAAAGTTACATATAAATTATATATTGTAGTTACATATAAATTACATTGTATTTATGTTTAACAGTTTTTCGATAAATGTATAGCAAAATCGAAAAATAAAATGAAAAACCATTTTATTTTTGAGTGCCCGAGTGGAACGCCCCACCGCACAAAGATAAGCATGCGAGATTCAGGAGCCCTGAGCGGCTGAGCCCCTGACCTGATCTATTCTTGGTGCCACAATGCAGCACCGGCACCTACCAAGCCTAACCGTGAATCCCTTCTTAACTCCCGCCATGGCGCTCCTCTCCAACTCGAGGAGGACACACGCACGTCGCCGCCACAGGCTACGCAAAACTCTCTCCCTGCCTCCTCCACCAATACCTCCGACGATCCTACTCCTCCTCCTGCGCCGGCCGGCAATGGCGTACCGGGTGCTGGAGCTCACGCTAGTCTCCGCGAGCGACCTCAAGAAGGTGACTCTCTTCTCCCGCATGCGCGTCTTCGCCATCGCCTCCATCTCCGGAAGCAACGTCCCCATGCCCATGCACGGCACCCACGCCGACAGCAACGGCGGCAGCAACCCCGCGTGGAACACCGTGCTCCACTTCCCCGTTCCCGCCCGCCTCGACACCCGCGGCCTCGCCCTCCACGTGCAGCTCCGCGCCCGGCGCTCCTTCGGCGGGCACCGTGACGTCGGCGACGTGTTCGTGCCCCTCGACGACCTCCTCGCCGGCGCGCACGACGGCGGCGAGCCCAAGCCCGCGAGCTACCAGGTGCGCCGGCCCATGTCCGGCCGCTCGCACGGCACGCTCTACTTCTGCTACAGGTTCACCGACGTCAAGCATCCGGCCCTCGAAGCCATCGAGGCCGCGAGCGCCACGAGCACCACCAAACAAGAGCAGTACGTACCCATGTACGTGCAGAACTCTGATGAGAAGGCGACGGAGAAGAGCATGTCGCCGGTCACCGCCTACCCGCCGCCGTCGAACGCCGCTGTAGCGTATCCGCCGGTCGTGCCATACGGCGCGCCGTACGGAGGAGGGTACCCACCGCAGCAGAAGCAGCCGTATGGTTACGCGGCTCCGCCACCGTACGCGTACAACGCCGTCGTCCCACCACCGCCGGCGTCGTACGGCTACGCGTCGGCACAACAACCGGCGCCGAGGAGAGGTGGACGCATGGGCATGGGCCTCGGGCTCGGGCTCCTCGGCGGCGCAGTCGGCGGGATGATGCTCGGGGAAATGGTCGGCGACATGGAGGCTGACGCCGCCTACGACGCCGGGTTCAACGACGCACTGGAATTTTAGGTCTTGTCGTGTTTTCCTTTGTACATGGCAATGCACCTGTATAAATTTGTCACGTGCATAAGAAATTTCACGATCCAACAATGGGAAACGCGATATCAGGCCACAAGCGTAAGCAGATCCTAAACCAACGATACATATATCAACCAGTACAACCACACATATTACATATATAGCTTAAACAATTAATATCAACTTGGTATATATTTATAAACTCATATGTTGGAAGTTTTAAATCATGAAAAATGTTATAATCAAGATTCCAATCTAAACACAAATTGGTAGTTAACATTTCACAAAGGTAGATCTCAGTTTCATTGAGGAGAGGACTGATTTATGAGCAGAGAAAATAGAAGAACAAAAATAGTAGATTACTTTTGACGACTGATTGCCCTCAGAATTTTCTCTCAAATCTATCCTAAAACCAGCTTAAATCATTTGCAAAAGTCATAAACCAACATGGATTGGAAGATCTGGTCTCTAAATCGAAAGTTCCGATATGACAACAATGTCCAAATTCCTCGAATCTCAAGCTCTCTGTTTAATTAAAATATTTTGACCGAAAGGTCATATTTTCACCAAGAGTCGTGTGAAAATGCTTAGGAATGGACACCTGGATGAGTACAAAATATAGGACACCTCATCCTTATCCAAAACTACGAGTTATCTCCTCCACCACACGTTCCCTTCTTTCATCTTTTTCTTCTCTCTTGCGCTCTCTCTTTTCTCAAAGACTTTAAACTGCCACATTACCGGGAGTTAGGGTAGATGGTGAAGCCATTCTCACCGGCAGCCACATGGTGGGGCAGGGAGACGTAGGATAGGGAGGAGGTGTTGGACCTCTCTGGCAGCCACACAGCAAACGTGGCAGTGGCCAGGCAGCGTCGATGGCAACGCTTGACTTGGCAGCTGGAGGGACCAGATGCTAACATGGTTGGTCCTGGCCGAGGTTGCCAACCTCGCCCCGCTACTCATCCGTATCCTTACCTAGCCGTCTCCTCCCACCATCGCATCGGTCATTAATTGCTTTCGACGGGTGGAGTAGAATAAGAAGACGGAGGTGGGTTCATTTTGTTGGAGTTTAGTGATGCTTCAGCTATTGTTTATCTTGTTGCACTTTATTGTTTTAATGTGTTTCTATTGACGAAAAATCAGTGCCTGGCTGATAGTGCCAAATCTGTGTTGAAGCGAATTATGTCGACGAACATGAAGGCCTGGGAGATCTGCTTGGCTCCAGTGCAGATCCTAAAAGTTGGATTCGAATGCGGGTGTACCAGTAAAGTTGATCGTACAACTAGATAGATAAATTGATGATCATAGAGCCGATCCGTCAATAAGCTTGTATAACAATACCAGCCGATGTCGATAGGTTTTTGAACAATCGGTTATATGTTTGATGGACATCATGACACTTGGATAAATAATGATATAAAGGCAACCGATTGATGATAATGTATTGAAATAAATATCCAATAGAAACCAATCAGCCAATAATAGTATGATAGAATAAATATTGGTTTGATGGTTAAAGCATACATCGACTAGGAATTTGATGTCATTAAATCCAAATGATTAGATAAGCAATAAAACCTTTGCTGCAATCGACTAAAACCAACCTGTATATAATCCTTATAAAGCGATGCAACATTTAGATAACTCATCGGCTGCATCCCGATAAATGATGAATGTCCACTGACTCAAATAAATCTAACTTAGAACCACAACCTTATAGGTCGAACCCAACTGATACATAATAAGGTTGATAATTGCCTAATAGATTTAAGCAAACCCATATGACACTGATCAATGTGGTCATGCATTAAATTTGACTAAGACATTAAAACCATCAAAGAGAAATTTAACACATGAGATAAGATCGGATAATCCTCCAATGAAACATTAGCATGAACCTATCAACTTAGCAAGACTTAGATTATCAACAACAATCTAGTAGGTCGAACCTAACCGCTGCAAACACAAGATTTTATTTGATAATCTAATACTCAATGAGTCGATAAATCTATCTAATGTGATGGATATAACAAATCTATCTAGAGCATCATTGTGATTGTATAGATATATTGGCTAATACAGAAGATCAAACCTGATCGAGACAGTCTCAACTAAACCGATGCGTCTCTAAACACAATGCTATTGAAGATAGAATTGAAATATCAAGTAAGCAAATATACCAACCGAACCAGAGTGATCCAAGAGATCAAAACGATACATCCTTGAACAAAACTAATATAGCCAATACAATTAACAGGGCCGATGGAACTTAGGCTTATGTAACACCCCGAAAATTTCGACTTTTAAAATCTGGAAACGAAATCTTTTTCAAACTTTGCTCATGCTGGAGTTTATTGATTTTCTTTTCTTTTCTTGTTGTTCCAGTGCCTTAATCAAACTAATTTGAAGGATTAAATTCAAATTCTAAATTCATCTATGAATTTATAATAACATTTATTAAAGAACCATGATTATGAAATAATATGATTTAAGAAAGTGTTTGCAAATAAAAGCAAGTACTAAGTATTTTCTAAAACCCCTTTTTACAAATTAATATCCCTTTAAGGAAATATTTTAAAAATGTAAGGAAACTAATATCTTATTTTCTAAAAACCTCTTTGTGGAACTAAAGTTCTGTTTACAAAAGCTTTTTCTTAAAGAGTCTAGTTTGCATCCCTAAGGGTCTAGCCCAGCCCAAGAGCCTTAAAATCCTAAGTCTGTTGAAGGTCCCTCAGTCTTCCCTTTCTCCTACTCCTTTTTCGTCCTTATGGCCCAGTCAGTCAGGCCGACCCACCTGGCCAGACACATTTCAGCCCAGTTAGCATGCTTTCCCCAGCTGGCCGACCGTGTGCACTAAAGGTGCTCGACACGGTGCCGCATTGTCACACACCTGGAGTTCCCCTTTTTAGCCTTAAATTCATCAAATAAATCACTGAAGAAATTATTTAATTAACTTAGAGTAAAACCCCAATTAAAAAATACATTTAATTAAGTGGAATCGGCATGGTGGAATTTTTTTGTGTTCTTCATACCAAAATACACTAACGGGATTTTTAGTGGAATTTTCATAGCTCTAAAAATAATTTTAAAACCAACTAAGCTAAGCCTTTTTCTCTAGTGCAATAATCCCACAAAATCCTTTTTCCTATTTCCCTTTCCCTTTCTTTTTCCTTCCTCCCTCCTCCCTTCACTGGGCCGGCGGCTCAGTCCGGCCCTCCCCTCTCCCCGCCATCCCCCTCCCTCCTCGCGGGCTGGCACACGGCCATGGCCCACGCCTCTCTCCGTCGCCCCCAAGTCCACTCCACCTCCCTGCACTGCCCAGGCCACCGACAGGTGGGGCCTACCTATCGGGCCCGTCCCCCACCTCCAGCTGGTCGCGCCGCCACCCGCCCACCTCCCTGCGCCACCCGCGCCCACTCCCCCACTCCGCGTCGCCCGCGCCGCGCTATGCCACGACAAAGCACGGACGCCACACCGATCACCTCTCTCCTGCCGCGTCAACTCTCTGCCCGGGTTTCGCGCACACAAGTACGTTGACCATCAAGTCACGGGGCCCACGACTTGATGGTCGACGTACTTGGGCACGCGAAACCTGGGCAGAGAGTTGACGCGGTGGGAGAGAGGCGAGCGGCACGGCGTCCATGCTTTGTCATGGCACGGCGCGGTGCACAGGAGCACCCGCACCCATGCCTGCCTATGCTAGGCCCTTGCCCATGCTGTGCCCGCTGCTGCCCGTCACTTGGCCCTAACACCCATACCCACGCGCGACCACCACAACAACACAACACCATGGCCACAACGCCCGACCACCTCGCAGCAGCGACCTCCTCGCGGCCGATAGATACCGCCTCGCCACCAGCCATTCTATTCGTCCTGCCTCCAACCACTCCGTTGCCACCATGATGGAAAGTCGTCGCACCCATCCTCGATGCGCTGAACTTGGGGAGAGCACGGACGGTGCCATTAATGGCCACAGGGTGACCGACCCCACCCAGCGTGGACGGACGCGCGACGGCGAGGGCTATAAGGCGGACCACGCCCGCTGCGCCTCTCCTCAACCTCTCGCGCCGCCCTTCCTCGCCTCTCCTTCCTTCTTCCCCTCCATCCTCCCTGGCCCTCACATCGAACACCTTCACCTCCACTACCACAACCCTCCTCCTTGCCTTGCATCGGTCGCGCGCACGCTCTCGCTGCTCGCCGTGCCTGGACATTGCCAAGGACCGCGGATGAACACCATGTCTCGGATGAACACTTTGCGCGCGGGCGAACCACGAGCGAACCGCGTGCGATCTTCACCGCTGGGCTGCCTCCGTGGACGAACCGTGAGCGAACCCTGTTGTCGTTTGGCCACTTGGAGCACGAGGACGAACAGCGTGCTAGACTGTCCCCAACCCGTTCCTCCACGCCTGTCGTTTGCACCATCACCACTTCGGTGTGCCACTTCCCGGCTACCGCTCGGTGAGAAATCAAGCCATCGTCCATCTCTCGTCCCTCGCACGCCACCGTTCATAGTTGCCCAGCCGCATGACCGTCGGCGCCGCCACATTTGGCATGCCGCCGAACACGCCCTCGCCCCGTGCGCGCGTCCGTGCCGCGATCTGTTCTGGCAAGTCCCGACCCCAGCGAGCCATTTGCCGCTGCCATGGCTTTCCCGATCAAGTTCTCTCGCAATAGAACCCACTAAGACCCCGTATCCATCCCTAACCTATGCCCCACCAATTAAGACTCGACACCGGCATCCGGCTTATGCCGCCGTGCCAACGATGAACCCGGCGATGCTCGCGCTGCGTTGCGCCGCCTCCACCCGCGATAGGTTGGATAAACCATCCTTCTAACAGTATAGAAGCTCACCTGAGCGATGGAGCGGTCTATTGGGTTGCTAAGGCGATGAATTTCGATGGATTTTGGAGCTCAATATTAGAGTATACGGTAGTTAGAAGGTATATTAGGATAGGATTGATTTGTAGCGTAGTATTCCTTATCTCTAGAACCTCTTTCTTATTTGTTGTACTCTATATATATACCACCCATGAGACTCAATACAATCATCCACGTTACGCAGTATTCCTCTCTCCTATACTATTCAACATGTTACGCAGTATTTCTCTCTGCTATACTATTCAACATGTTACGCAGTATTCCTCTCTCCTATACCATTCAACATATTACGCAATATTCCTCTCTCCTATACTATTGTATTAGAGCAAGCGACCTAGGGCCACTGCCGCACACGCTTCCGCTCGTCGCCCCCGGGGGTTTCGATCTCCCTTTTTTTCCTTTCCTTCGAGTCGTTGTGCTTCGCCACCGGGATCGATCTTGATCTCCTTCGGCGGGCCGCCTTCGTCGAGTGTAAGTCGCTGTCGTCATCATCGTGTCGTCAGGTAGCAGTCAGCAGATCATCATCCATCTCCTCATCGTGGTGATGGGCGGCCCACCACACCGCGTGTGCCCTGGACTCCTCGCAGAGGCCGCGAGCACCCCGTTGAGGCTGGCGGCGCCCCACGGCTGAGCCCCGGCCTGCGCCAGCTTCGTCGTCGACACCGCCCCACCACGAAGGGATCTAGGCACCGTCATCACATTCTTCAGGATACCCTCCTTGTTGCCGGGGGACGGCCCTCCACGCGCGCCACCCTAGAGCTGCCTTGTCCCGATGGCCTCCACCACCATCGAGATCTGGAGGCCGCCGGGACGCTTGATGCCCGCCGCTCGGGCTCGCCAGACATGTCGGCCCCGCTAGGTTCCGAGGCAGCCACCGCCGCTTCACCACCTCTTCCCTAGCATCCCCATCTGCCCCTACTGTCGTCGGGGGATGAGGTCCTCTCTGCCGCCCGACGACCCCAATGACCTACCCCGCCAGCCACCGCACCTCCTCCGCGCCGTCCTCGCCCCTCCGTCACGGCGCGTCGCTAGCTAGGCCGGACTCCGCCGCCACTCGGACCTTCGCTACCGGCATCGCCTCGGTCCTCCTGTGTCTCCCTCTCCGTGTGCTCTCTGCTCACGGTTGGGAGGAGAGATATGGGCTAGCTAGTGGAGTGGTGGACTTGGGCCATCTGGTGGTGGATTGGGCCCTTCTTTGAGGTGCTGCTATTACTGCTACTTGTTTGTATCCTTTTTTTCCGTTCAGAGAGCAGGTTTGTGTTGCTCACCGCCTCGTCGACATCTTCGCGTCTCCGATATCGGCATTGATTCTGCTTCGACTTCGTCGTTCCACCCCGCGCATCTTCGGCTTGATCACCTGTTCAAGCGCTCAGCTATGACTTCTCCAACCGATCGTCATCGAGTACGCGTCTATGCCATCGTGTGTCACCCCCTTGGGCTGCAGTGTCGCCGCCCGTGGTCCACCTCCACTGGTTGTTGTAATGTTGAGAGACGCCCTCCTCAGCATAGCTTCATCATCCGTGGACTCTCGCCCCTGCATCGACATGGAGCTGCAGCTGTTTCTTCCATTTGGACCGCAGCTTCACCACTTTCATCGTTTTCATCACCATTCGTGCATCGACACCCTCGTCACCCGCACTGGTCATACCAGTCATCGGGTTATTCATCTACTTCGAGCATCGCCGCTGCATCTCCAAGCTGCCACCGCCACCGGTCTAGGCCGGTGGTCTGGCTACCTCTACATGGCTACCGACGTCGTCGTCCAGGCCATTGCTCCCATTACTTCACCTTCGTCTTCCTCCAGCATGCCTCATCGCTAGCGTCGCTGTATCTTCCTCGACTATACTTCACTCTTCTCCGGTAACTGCGTGCTGCTCCGACAATTCTCCCTCTACGTCGTTCTAACGCCGCCATCATCTCGGAGGCCTTCTCTGCTAGTCTCCTCCGACATTGGTGTATGATTCATGGTGGTCTCCTACCTCGCGCGCACGGTATTGGCAACACCGTTGCGCGCGTTCGTCCTGAGTTGTCCCCAGGTCTGGCAAACCCGGCGTGACGTCTCGTCCTCCACGGTTCGACATCATTATCTTTTGGGCATCATCTTCCTCAACGACTACCATGATCGTGTCACCGTCTTCGTCTTTAGCGCGTCCTTACGTGCGTCCATGACTACTCCTTGAGGCACATTGCATCCTGCAGCTCGGCTACCTCGATATCACCTTCCCGACTTCAGCTACATCTATCACGGCTACTCTACGCACGGCTTCATCGACCATGGGTCCCTCACATCCTTCGCTTTGGCTACATTGACTATGGCACAAAGGTCTATAATTGTTGAGTCCTCTTATCGGTGTCTCTCCAATCTAAGCGTTCGCACTGCTCACGCTTGGACTGCGGGGATGTTAGAGTATATGGTAGTTAGAGGGATGTTAGGATAGGATTGGTTTGTATCGCAGTATTCCTTATCTCTAGATCCCCTTCCTAATCTGTTGTACTTTATATATACACCTCCCATGAGTTTCAATACAATCATCCACATTACGCAATATTCATCTCTCCTATCTATTCAACACTCAACCGTTGTTGCCATGGTCGCGGCGAGCACCCATCTCCCCCACTCCTCCCAGCCACTGGCCACATTCGTGAGATCCTCGGAGAGCCCCACTGGTGCCCCTAAACCTCTTTGCCAGCTCTAGCTTCCTAGCTCCGCCACCACTTCGCTGGCGTGCCGCTCGGCCCGAAGACCGCCACCGCCGCAACCAAGCTCCCCCACCACCTCAACCCTCCCGAGCCCGCGCGACGCCCACCATGGGTGGCTTAGGCCTCCTGGAAGCTGCCTCCGCCGGCTGCGCCCACCTCTAGCCTGCCCAGCTGCTACGTGCTGCAGCCCTGGCTGCGGCGACGTCTCGTGCCCGTGCGCGCGAGAGAAACCAGAGCGAGGCAGACAGAAAAGAAAGGGAGAAGGAAGAGATAGAGTGACTGACAGCTGGACCCACTCAAAAAACAATTTTGATTAAAAACTAATGCAGATAATTAAGTTAATAATGTTTTAATATACTAGTATGGCATATGGGCCATACTTACTAATAAAATGTGTTCTTTGTCACTAGCATGTGGGCCACATATGTTCTTAAAATCTAATTAAAATCATGTTTAAAACCGGTGTCACTGACATGCGGGCCCTCAGGCCATTTTAATTGGTCAAATTGACCAGGTCAAAGATTGACCCTGGTCCCACCTGTCTATGACCTAGAGTGTTTACCTTTGTAAAAATATTTGTTTTTATAAAAGAAAGGGTTGTGGGTCCCATCTATCAGTGTACAAGCTATTTTATTATAAAAAAGAATTCCGAAAAGTGAGTAAGTGGATGGACAGAAGGTTTTGCATATATT
Organism: Oryza punctata; assembly: GCA_000573905.2. NCBI lineage: Eukaryota > Viridiplantae > Streptophyta > Magnoliopsida > Poales > Poaceae > Oryza > Oryza punctata. The sequence goes on from CM002488.2 coordinate 16,454,005, forward strand.
TTGATTTAATTCAAATTTGAATCTTTGAAAGGCCATAACTCACTCGTTTTAAATCGGATTTCAATGAAACTTTCACCAAAATTCTTCTAAAATCAAGACCTATCAAATGGAACTGGTTTCGCATTTTTGTTACTTTTTCTAAGATTTAGCCCTTTGTGTTAGGTGAGAAAGGCCAATCGTTAACCCATCGTTCGTTGAACAGGGTACGTTTGTGAAGACGAAGCTGCAGGGTACGTTTGTGAAGATGAAGCTGCAGCTGTCGACGAGGAGCTGTTGACTAAGCAAGGCAAGTCACTGTGCCCCCATCCTTGAGCGTGTTGATCCTATTTAATAAAATCTATTGATTGCAAATAAAATTGCATGCTAATTATAAAATCCATACCCAAACTTGTTGATGAGCCATCCTTGAAACTTTTATCTATATTCATTGTTGCCTGAGTCTATTATTTATGCGTGGCCAATTACTGACATTGCTTAGCATTGCTTGTATAGATGAATATACACTCCATGCTTATTATATGGATGTGGTTGTGGCGATCACTCAGTGGGAGTGGTTGTCAGAAGATGGGCGGAGACATGAGCACCACCCACAACTAAAAACATTTTGCAAAACCAAAAAAACTTAATGATGACCAAATGATTTTGACTGGGGCGGCACTGATAGAATATGGGTGGTTCTACGAAACGGCTAGCCACCGACCCTGGTCAATTAAGGACCGAGTCAAGAAGCACTGGATATGGGTGGTTCACCAGCACTGGATCCTTGGGGTGGCGTGGTCATCACCATCGTCACCGAGACACATCACCGATGCCAGCCACTGCCAGATTTGGCAGTCCTGAGGCCTGTTGCTGCTAGATCTAGCAGTCTCGAGGCTGACCCACCACCGTCCTGGGCGAGATAGAACTTCCAAGACAAGGGCACGATGGATCCACCCACTGCCATCACACCCGCGCCCATGCCAAGAGGGAGCATGGGGGGAGCCACTTCCGAGCCCATGCCAAGAAGGGGGCAGGGAGGAGGTAGCCACCACTAGTGCTCACCGCTGCTGCACCGGCACCAGCCACCACACCCATGCGATGGGGGGATAGGTGGGAGGGAGGAGGGAGCCGGGGAGATGGGGAAGAATATGAGGAGGGAGGGAGAGGAAAATGTGAGAACTGAGATGGGAGATGGGAGGGAATTTTTTTTATTCAGCTTGGGTTCAATAGATCTAAAAGTCATCAGTAATGGCTCTTGATGTGGAGCCGTTGTAGATGAGGGACACATCTATAACGACTCCTGAAATGGAGCCATTACAGATGTGGGGCATACATCTGTAATGGCTCCTAATAGAGCCGTTACAGTTGAGGGGCACATTTATAACAGCTTCACAACTGGAGTTGTTATAGATGAGGTGGCTACCACCTATTAGAGCTTCTCGACTGGAGTCATTATAGGATAGTGCTAATCCCTAATGGCTCCAACATTGATTGTTACACATGAGTAATCTGTGATGGCCCACTTGGAATGTCACAGATGCCCCATTATATATATATACATACATACATACATATATATATATATATATATGAGAATCTATGCTACTGGGCACTGGAGATGCCCCAACTCTGGTAGAGGACATGCAGGTTAGGGTTTTGTGTACGAGTGAGTTAAGGGAAGGGGAAGAGAGAGGTTTACTTAGGGCTTAGAGAGATTGCCATGGATGGTGGTGGACAATGGCAGTGGCGTTGGAGCCGCTGGGTCAGTGGTGGGCGATGGGCCGGTGTTGATGGCGATCCACTGAGTGGTTGGTGGTGGATCTAGCTACGGGAAGCCATTAGAGACTGGGAAGACGATGGGGCGAGGTCATCTTGTTGTCCCTACCCTTGAGGAGGATGTGGTGGTGTCGGTGGGGGTGGAGGGTGTAGGATAGAACACAAGAACCAAGCCACCAAAATGGGGTGAATGGTTGTAACACCAAAAACAAAAAAACATTTAGCGGAAATAAAAGGTTATCCTCAAACTTAACGAAGTCATCGGCGTAGCCGGTCTGACCACCATGTGCGCACCGGTCTGGCCGCTTCTACGCCACCGGTCTGACCGGTGTTGTCCGATCGGTCGGACCGCCACCTCCTCGCTTCCGCTGCTCACCGCCACTGTCGCTCTGACCGGTTGATCACCTCCGGTTAGACCACTGCCCCTCCCTCGCTTATACCGCCCCTGTGCCACTGGTCAAACCATCGGGATCTAGAAAACACCGGTAGATGAAGACACGAAGATGTAGATTAATCTATCTTAACTTCATTGCATCAACTGGTGTTTACAAAGTGTACCAACAACACTCTCACAAAAATCTCAAACTAAACTCAAAACCCTAACTTTTCTCTCAACTCAACTCTCTAACAATCGATACCAAAAGGCTACAACCTCCCTCTCTATTTATACCTATAACGTGGCTTCCCCTAGCCACGAATCCAACTCATACAAGAAGTCCTAATCCCCTAAGAAACCTTCCCGTACAAGAAACAAACTTTACAAACTCCAATCTTTTCAAACTTGCACTCCAATCCAAATTTGACTCCGCTTTTCATACACAAACAAGACCACGTGTATGCCATTGGAAACCTTCACCTCCCCATGCATTATTCTCTAGCCTAAGCATCCCATGTGACATACTTGATCGTCTGGGCCTCAACTTCTCCCAAGCCTAGTCCCGATCCATCACTGGCTATACTCCCATGGTCTCAAGCAACACCTGCACATGAACAACAAAGAAACTCCATATCCGAGTACAAGTTCGCACCAACTTGACTCACATCGGCACACAATAGTATCACATACAAATAGAAACTATCTAGAAGTCATAGCCATGAAGCAATCTAGAAATTCCACTAAAACAACCCAAAACCAACTCCTTCCCAGAGTCCGCCGGTCTGACCGTCGGTCTACCTGGTCAGACCGCCCGAACACCTCCAGTCTAACTGTCGTACTCCACCCGATCTGACCGGTCACGCATTGTGCACCGACCGAAAAACACGATCCACCATATTTCAACAAACACTCACCTTTGACAATTGTTCATCACCATGATTAAATCATCACATGATTCTACAGAGGGGGATGGGGTCCTCGCAAGCACCGTTCACGCTTTCTGGTCAGCTAGCGAGGCTCGGGGCTACGCGTTGGGCAGGGAGGTGCTACTGCTGGAGGACGAGCACGAGTGCGTGCATGATACAACAGTGCAGGGAAGAAGGGCTAACGGACAGTCAAAAGAGAATCTTCTTCTATGCTTGGAAATAATTACAACCGGGGATCACTAATGATCCAATGCAATAAGAGAGAAGGTACCAGGAAAAAGGTATTAACAGGGTGGGCCAGGTATGGGAGGTGGAAGGTAAAAATGGTAATTGTGTTCCATCGTTGATTTGTGTGGTTGAGGGCAAATGATTGTAATTGTGTTTCATAGTTAATTTGTGCGGTTAAGGGCAAATGCGTCTTCTTTTCAATATCTAATCTCTATGTACGATCCGTTCTGAACTCTCGATCGGTTCCGATCCGTTCCAGGCGTCGGTGCAGGTGGCTAAGGCGGAAGGGGAGAGGCGGAGGCGTACAGGCTCCCCTTCCATCGGATTGTAGTGTTGACGACCGCGAGCTCGGCGCCTAGGACCACGAGCTCGTGGCAGGCACCCCCGCCATCGCTGCTTTTGAGTGGCCTCCCTGATCCGTTCCAGGCGGAGGCACATGGATCTCCCTTCCTTCGCAATGTGCCGTCGATGACTGTGAGGTCGCGGCGCCCGCGGCAACTGCCATCGCTGATTTCCAGCGTGCCTCCCGGCTCTGCGTAGATGTTAGTTCACCTGATCTGATCCCCTCCCTCCACCCTTCATATTCTAGTGAGGAGACTGTATCAGGTTAACTTCTTTTTTGCTGCAATGTTGTATCTAGGATCGATTTAGGATTGCTACTGCTTTCTAGGGCTCGCTTGATTGATATAGGATTACCGTTTTGTTGGGCTTGCTTGATAGTCATTGGTGGTTACTTTGTTTTTTTACACTTGATAGAATGCTAAAAATTTGGTCTTTTTATTACGTAACAAATGATTGGTTGATTTACGGTTGGCGAAATACAAGCTTGCTTATGTACTGAAGTAAAAGTTTTAATAAAGTAGTTTCCATCACACATTGGTGGGGAAAAATTGCTGAATAATCAGTTTTCTATGGCAGCAGTTTTCAGAAGCTTTTACTTCAATTCAATTTGATATTTGGCATGCTTTCTAATGCAGTTTGTTTAAATGTGCATGTAGGAAGCTGATTTAATCATCTGAATCAAGTTCAGAATTCCTCTGTATCGCCATTGATGTTTACATTGTGGGATGGATAGGTAAGATGAGGCTATATCAACTTTTTTGCTCAGTCAATATATTTTTGTTTTGATTCATTGACCCTGTCTGATAAACCAAGAGACACATTTTTTTCCTTTTATCTTGTAATGACTGCGTGCATCTTGTCCCTGAATAACCTTGAATAACTTTGTCTTTTTGAACTGTCCCACTACTTTGCGCTGCATTAGAATCTTCCAGTATGTTATTTAAAATTGGTATCTTTGTTTTGATTTAATCAATGATAGTGTGGAACAGGAGTGAGAGTGCTATTACAGTTTAACACTGATCAGTGTACTCATGGTTCCCAATATTTTGTAGGTGATCTAATGAAGCAGCAACAAACTTCTATTCTTGTTAACAAGGACCAATAGTTAAGAGGTGCATGAAATGAATGGAATGTCATGCCAGATGGATATTATTGTCGATAGGTTGTATGAAATGATTGGCACGGGGGAGTTACAAGGTGCATTCATCTAGTAGTTAATTTGGGGTATAAGCTTGATTTTGCTGTATGTGATTTTGTGTTATATTTGGGAGAACGGTTTAAATTAGATTCAACTTGTTTTGGATGCTTTTGTCAGATGTCCTTTCACTTGAGTTATTAAGAGTTGGACAGAATAATTTTTTCAGTGAATTGCACTTTGTGCCTCTTTTAGAGCGAATTGCAGTAGAGAATATGGTTTGGTTATGGGTATGTTATAATTGGCGTTTATTCTTCCATTCACTAGAGTTGAAGGTTACTGGTTTGCTAGAGTAGTAGAATTCTACCATGGTTGGTTTATTTTGGTAAGATCGGTTGTTTTTTGTGACTTGCAAAACTAGGCTGCAACGTTGCTGATTTCAGCTGAGAAATTGCTGATTAGAATGACCACGACATCAAGCCGGCAGCTGAAACATTTCTATGGTCCAAACCACAACCTTTTGGAAAGTTTAGAAGGTGTGAAATGCAAAGTTTAGGAAACCCTGGTCCAATATGCAGACATGGTAAGAAAAATGGGTGCAAAGTGGAATTCACTCTATATTTCAAGAACCAACCATGCCTGAGTTCGATAAGATTACCAGTTTTAGAATCAAAGTTAGCTTGGCTGACTTAGCTAAGTGGACTGACGTTGAATAAATGGAATGTCAGATACACAAAAAGTGATCCATAATAAATACCATAATAAACATTATAGAATATGATCTGAAACAGTAAACAAAGATTTCGTTAAGTCTAACTTTGTTGGTAGGGGCTCAATCGATACTGACTAGGAGTGTGCAACCTTTGATTTACAGAACACACTCTTTGTGCAAATGTTGTACTTTCTAGACTTACTTCCTGGGTGCTAGACTTTGCAATACTTTCTTCTTTAGTTTGCATTCGTGCACACTTTTTTGTACCTTGACTTACTATATGCAGGTCTCTTGTGTTACCATCTTGTAGCACACTGCCATGTGTTGTTTTTTTTTGAAACCATCCTTACCCTCATTCTTTTTGCATTCCCTATTATTGTGACATCATCATCCATATAGCATGCTCTTCTCTGTCAATGTCTCTCTGAAACTCAGAGAGAAATTCAGCTGCTGAATAACATAGAAGATTAAATAGTGGTACTGAAAGTGCCAATGACACAAAGGATAAATAATCACCATATCAATTCCACAAAATTGTGATAGGATGTTTGTAGGATCATCTCCGAACTTTGTTACATTTTGAGAACAACAATCTGCAACATATCATCTTTCTAAAAATATCTATTTGTTTCTGCATGTTATACCATACATACAATTAGTTAACATAAAAATATCATATTATGTTATAAGATCGATGAAGCTGTGTGTTTGATAAAGCTTCTTATCCCCATCCCGTTCCAGGATATATTTAATCATGTAGACACCACATGATTGACTGTAAGTTATAGGAAATATATCAATCCGTTATTAGGTACGAATGTTAGCAAGTATTAAGAATTTTTCTTACCAGTCCATTTGTTGTGGTATATCGGTGTAGTATTGTTTCTTCCACCCAGTAATGTATATAGGCTTGATAAGTGTGACCAAACCAGCATCAACTGCACACTCTATGCATAATTTCAAGTTTATTATCTACCAGACAACAAATTTCCAAAACTCATCAATAGCAAAAACATTTCCTATATTATTTGCCAAGTTTACATGGTAAAAATATAATTATTGTTCTTTTTTTCCTTTTCCTTGTCACACAACCTCGTCATTGAGACAACAGAGTTACGAATTTGGATCTCCTTCTTGAAAGAATTCACCACTAATAAACTTCAATGGCTTCCCGTTACATTGACATAGTTGTTTAGAATATGTACTAGTGTCTGACATGTCTTTGCAATTGTAGACATACTAGTTAATTCATAAGGAGTGTGAAATGTACCATGTGTTGTGTAACACAAATATTGCCAACTTGTGAAACCCAATGATGATGAAATCTCGAATTGAAGTCTCCAAATACGTCAAATACCAAGTAACTTTGGAGGGTTGTGATGACTGCTACTGTATTATTTGCTATGTTGGTGATGTAACCATACGCATCAATCACCTGCAATAAAATTAGTAAGACACAAATATCAGTATTATTTATACGAATGTAAAATTGCCTAACTCATTATGTCATGTCACCATCCTCCATTCACATTGGGGAGTATGAATTTAATCGTGAGTGGAATACTAGCTATGTCAGCAACTGTGGCCCAAATGTAGCTATTCCTCACAAAATTTAGGATCTCTTCATCCTCTTTTGTTAGAATATAATCATCTGTATAGTCTAGAAAAAAAAATTGTGCATACAGTCTAAAATAACACAAGGCAAAAACTCAAGCGTAAGAAGGAAAAATGAATGGAATTTCTCACCAAGATACTGTGTTGAGGCATTATGGCATTTGTCATCCTCATACAAATATTCCACAGGGTCAATAGCATATATGTCTCAACCACCTATCCTTTTCAGTAATTGTTTTGTAGCTAAAATTGAATGCTCAGAATCCATAGTGCCATTATTTTCTAGAGTTGCAGTGAATTTGTGAAATGTTTGTATGCAGTGTTCATTGCAAGGGATTTTTTGGGGATGATTCTTGTATCTTTTCAACATGGTTGACTGATAATTTATTGGAACAATTAGTTTGAAAACATTTTGGATTGACGTTGGTACACCCACCAAGTGTTTCCTCCTTTTCTCCAAGAGTGTTATTCCAATCATCCTGGGCATATTAAAATTAGCATATAATGAAATCGTCATATACATGTTATACCTTATAGTCTGGTTCGCTTAATGGAAAATAATTGTATGTGTGAACTGCCTTGTGAATTTCCTAGAAAAGATATCAATTTTAATACCGGTAAACAAGATAGCCATTTTAGTGATAGACAATCCATACCTTCAAATCGTTTGTACACTCAAACAAACTTGCTTCTAGATTGCAGACCCTAGTTGCTAGGGTGTCATGCATTTTAATCACGGTTAATTCCTCTTGTATGGTGAGAATCATTGAAAGGAATTTATGTTCCATATCATGGATCACTCTTTGAAGTGAGAGGTGGTCCTTCGCCATAGCTTAAAGTATTAGGTTAACCTTGAAACACTAAAGAAAACCTTTTTATTCCTTCATTTGAAAAAATATTACATAAACAGTATAGCTAGACAGTATAATTATCATGAGATTAAACTATATCAACCTAGTAGCTTATGATAGAATGATGGGCCGAGTAAGAAGGCTGTTCTGCCGAGTTACATATTTGGCTTGTTTCTTTTTGCACATGGTCTCCATGTACTCCGTGAGTAGCTTGGCGTGTTTGTGTTTGCAGGCTCTCCATGTGGCTGATGAGGTAGCTTTTTATTGGTAATATTGGGAATACTGTGATCAGGTAAAGTCATGATCACCTACATAAAATGGCTCAGCTAGATATAAAAGGGTTCCACATAGAAACTAAAATTAAAGCTCATTTGAGGTACCATGCCTCCCTGTATGCTTTCTTTCTCATAGGCATTGGTTCTTAGTTTAGCATTTTTCTCGTCCCGATGCGCCATCGGCGAATGAATAGGAGAATAGGAAACACCATACTTATTGTAAGCTTGAATCCTTTCCCAGTACAAAAACTGCAATAGGTGATTTTTGTGAGATTTGATGCCAGTAAAAACAATTGACGACTCCCACCAAAAAAAATTAATTTAACAGTTAGTGTGAAACAATTTATAACATAGTTATATATATGGCAATTACTTGGAGCAGAGCCAAATTTCCTTGAAGATTTACTTGGTCTTCTTCAACAAAAGTATGGATGCGACCCAGTAGGTGAGACAGAGTGAAAGTTCTCGACTTGAGCTTCAGACGTAATTTTCAAGCAGAGACAAATACTTTGAATCAACATGGTAATATGTTGTGGGAGCTAAAATAACTCCAATAGTATACAAAACTATCTTACTGATGAAGTCTTCATCAGCCTTCTTACATCTTAAAATATTGCCCATCAACCCTTGCAAAAAAATGTAACATTTTCCTGGTGTTTTGTATCGATTGAACAACTCACTGTTGATTTTTGCTCTGCTGTCTCTACATATATCTCTACCCTTTTGATTAGCAGACCCATTACTTTTTAGACATCAGTTTTAAGCATTGCAATTTCATTACCACCTATTGCAAAACATTGTGATTCTCGGTTGTATGTCTTGGCAATCTTAATTAGTATGTTACGGCAGAGAGTTAACACCTCCATAATTAACAAGCCACCTAGCCTAGTAACTTCATTGCTTGTTGTTGTTCTTTCGCCAATTGTTGTATTGTCTCAGAACATTGCTTTGGTGAGAAAATAATGGTCATATCTCCATGCCTCATAGAAATTTGCTAGAAATTGTGGTAATCAAACATGATTTTCTAATGAATAATTTGATAGATGATCGTACATGCAACATATGGTATAGCAAATGTACATAGTGCTATACTAATTAACTGACCTCGTCCTCGGTGAGTTCTTGATCTGTGGATTGACTTTGCGGAAGTGGCCCCTTGTGCAAATGGTTGCTGCTTGGATGCAGTGCCACCACTGAAGCTGGGAGGTCTCCCTCCCATCTTTGACATCATCTATGCACAGATTTAAGAAAATGGTTTGATCTAACGAGCTGGCAGTACCGACGTAGATTGAACATGATAAATGGCAGTAGACTTATCGTCCCAGCGTCCTAACTTGATAATTTCGTATCAGCTGAAACCATGCAAGGAACGCATCACCTCTGATTATGCACAGCAAACCAAACATTTAGAAATACTAGTATATGATTGACATGGCCTAGCAAGTAAATCTACCTAATTAAGTTTTTCGCTCTGGACATGTATGTCTTGTATGGTTAGGTTTTCGGCAAAAGTCACATGTGATCTTCCTATTTTTATCAGGAAAGGCCTTGATCCTTGATCCTCTTGTATGGTTTCTAGGCAAAACTCTAGTAACAAGTTTTAACGGATCTTGAACCTTTGCTTCCATGCATGGTTCAGCTTCCAAGCTTTGCAGTATTATAAATCAATGCCTATTAGCCTTCTTTTTAACAGATGCACTGTTTTCCTTAATTACTTTCTGCAATGCATGCTTCATCTCGTCATACGAATTATTTGATTCACATGCTTTGAAACATGCCGCATTACTCAATTTGCGTAACTCACGGTACCTCCCTAGGCTTTTTTACCAATCATACATGATGCTCTTTCTTATTGATGGGAAAACATACTTCACACTCCACTGTTTAGCGATGCAACTACAACCCTTCGGTAGTTTTTCTATTTGTAATATAGAAAACACATAATAGATGCGACTACATGGTATGGCTTCACATTCCAGTTTACTACAGGAGCAAGAAACTCTTTCCAATGAGGTCTGTGAAAATGAACAATCTGCATGAAAGTTCCGCTCTTTTTTCTCTCAAAAATGACATATGTCGTCAAATCTCCTCCATCTAGTATTTCATTGAGCATAAGCTTCCTCACACCACATATCTCTTCCTTCACAAATACAAAAACAATAGGTGTATACACATATGCCACATCTTTCTCAATGTTATGAGCATTCAACTCCATGAATGGCACAGATTGGGATGCCTCACTAGATAGTGATAATAGGTCTCCATAAGTGATAACAGATATGAGATATTTCCGAGCCATATAAGTCAAAAAGGTGGATAACAACCATTCATATGCTTCACCTCGTTTTGTCGTAAATGGATAAGCATTCCTCATAATGATGCATCATAGTAAATAATATCATCTGACCATCAAGATGTGTATGCAATGTTGAGTTCAAACTCTCACTTCGTTGATTACTCTTCAAGCCCAAAAACCATAGTCCTTCTTAATATGATGAAGCCCATAACATCCTCATCTCATACATTTGATGCAACCAACTATCAGCACCGGTAATTTCATGCTTTTCCCTAAAAATGGATCCATTTGCTCTCAAAATCATGTATTGAATCCATCATATAAAATTTTTCAAAAATCATGTTTGACTTCATAATCGTGCAAATGTCGTATTATATTTTGCTCAATGTGCCATGTTCATTGTCTATGGTTACAAAGAAAATATTGTTTTATAGCTCTTTGCATTGCAAGGTCTCCATCAGTGATACTATATATGAGATATTTCTGAGCCATACAAGTCAAAAAGGTGGACAACAACCATTCATATGCTTCGTCTAATTCATCTTAAACACTACCGCATCCAAATATGATAGTCCTTCTATGGTGGTTTAATCTAACAAACGGTACAAATGGTATGTTATATTTGTTTGTCCTGTATGTACTATTGAATACTACAACTTAGCCAAACGCTTTATAGTCGAGACGAGACTGTGAATCTGACCAGAACAAATGTTTCAATTGGCCTTGATGTAACAACCCTCCCTCCAGAACGTTTATCCAGCTCATCCAATGAATGGGCCCACTTACATATACCATCCCACCTACATTTTGTCCTTACTTCGTGTAAAAGGGTCAAACCGAGGGTGATATGGTTGGAGGGAAGGTACCTTATAAGTTGGTTCTACCCTTGCTAAGCTAGCAAGGTGGTACTAAATATGCATACACAACTCTCATAGGCCACACAGGCCAAATCCCAAGTTAGGCCAGGATGTCACATACACCCCCCTCAAAGGACCCGACGTCCCCGTCGGTCTAACTTACCCAGCCACACAGGCATATAGGCAAATGTTGAGGAACACACCCCCTCTTAGCGCACGTCCATACGTCCGGTGTCGGTACCATATACCATGTCATGTGCCTCACACAAAGCCCACATGCGCCATGCACCATACACCTGCATACTAACCCGTATGCACAACCGCGAGGGTCGGCTCTGATACCATTTCTAACAGCCCTTCCTCCAGAATTGCGTAGCCAGCTCATCGGATGAGTGCGCCCACTTACACATACCACCCCACTTACACTTTTGATCCCGTTTCGTGTAAAAGGGTCAATCCAAGAGTGAAATGATTGGAGAGAAGATGCCTTATAATTTTATTCCACCCTTGCTAAACTAGCAAGGTGATACTAAACATGCGCATATAACTCTTATGGGCCACACAAGCCAAATCCTGATTGGGCCAGGATGTCACACTTGCTTATCAATGTCATATTTCAAAAAGAAATCAAGATCTCTCTCTTGTTGTGCCCTTAGATGACTCAACATCGTTTGAGCATCACTAACAACTATGGTTTCTTGCTTATATCGATAGTAATAATATTTCCATAGATACAAATCCAACATTGTTATAGCCACCAAATTGTTTTCCATTATATTCATAATTTGGTGTTTTCGCATTTCTGCTATTTCCAATTCAATAATGTATGTCTTCTGTGCATCACTGATTTGATGGTGTGAACTAGAAAACAAACTTGATCTACAGGTGCTAAACGATGGTTATCCATAAAATCTTTCACCAACCACCTCCATGTTTCCTGGTTAAGCATAACGACTAGTTGTGCTTCACACCCACAACGAGTCAGGTTCCAAACCTTTCTTTTTCTACCCATTCTCTTTATATGGCTGCCTTCACGAAAACCTTACTGATTGTACACCAACTTTCTTAGCACAACTGCTTTATGCCTTTAATTCTTTCCAAGTAGCATTTTTTTATGCTAAAACCTTTTGCAAGAGCATAATTATTGTAAAAGTCAACGCCATCTTCCTCGCTACTAAATGTTTAGGTGATAACATATTCATAAGCTGATAGAGCCTCCGCACTATACCTCACAGCAATCATGTTATTCTACAAAACAACATGTAATTAATTTATGAAATACACCATATGAACATACATTTATTTACAAGGTAAATTTATAAGCTACCTCAACTGATTTGCATCTAGATCTCACAGTACTACCTAAATGATGTATTTCACAATTATTTTCATACGTTCCAAATTACCAGACACAAGTAAAATTGTATTACTGTCAGTCTGACAGAGGGGGCTAAGTTTAGGCCATGTTTGTTTCAGGTTAGGATTATTATAATCTGGATTATTAGTAATAATCATCGAGAGTTGATGGTTGACGGCCGAAAAAGGTAGATTATTATGATAGATTATTATAATCTATAAGCTAGATTAGTATAATTTGGTAATCTCCTCTAAACGTGTTTTTTTAGATTATTAGGTGGCTAAAGACTCACTACTCTTATTCTACCATAATCCAGAGAAACAAACAACTCATAGTTTATTTTACTATAGTTTATTATAATCCAGCTTATAGTAATCTGACTCAATCATCTGGATTACAATAATCTTAAGTTGAAACGAACAGGACCTTAGTCAACTGGTTCTAAAATAAAGTTGACAATTAAGCAAGTATTTAATAGAGAGCTGATATTATTATAAAATACAACTAAGCTGACATAATTATCAGTCACAACTAAATAATTGATATATAACAGATTAGTCACAACGGAGTTAATCAATTGTCTTCAATCAGTTCCAACCAGTGTGTAGACTTTACGGGCACCTATGCTAGATATCATAGGATACTTCATTGCATTAGTACAGATACTTTTTAATAGAGATTTATAACTCTTGAACCATTATTTGAGGACTAAACATGCAATCATTAAATCCGAACTTGTGGATATCATAACAAACTACACGAAGTACCTGCCTCAGTGCTCCCAAACATTTCAGGACAAACTATACAATGATGAAGAATTGGGCTGTCTACTCTAAAAAAAATATGATATTTTCACAGAAACTACAAATGATTTCATGAGAAGCTAAATTCGTGCACATTGGAGGAAGAAAGCTGTAAGTGCCCTGAGGTAGTTGTCACCGTACGCGCCTGCCAATCGCAGCCGCCGCCCTACGCGCCCACCGCTCGCCGCCGCCGCATGGGCCCACCGGTCACAGCAGCCGTACACGCCCTGGTATCGCTGCCGCCGTACGCATCCGCCGGTCACAGGCGACGAACAAGGCAGCCGGCCGCCGCCGTCACACGCGCCACCCTTGCTCCGAGCCTCCGAGCTCATTCACTTGGGATTTTGGATTAGGGTTAAACACTGATTGAGACTGAGGGTCATGCTGGGATTGTGCAAAAGAAGACACTCGCGAATCGGTATGATGCCGCAAGGCAGCGGATGGGGAATGGCCGGGGATTAAGCAATGACTAAGCTACCCTTGTTAATGTTATTTCCTATTCCTAAATTACCTTTTATGAATGATCAGTTAATACAATTGGTTGAGGTACCTCAGGTACCTTCTAAGCACCATAAAAGATACTCAGGTAGAAAATAAGGCTATTCTGTGTACGGATGTTAAAGTTTTCTAGTATGATATGGTGTGGGACTTTTTTTTTGTCACAACTTGTGTTGGCAGTCTGTTTTTTTCTACGAGAGCTATCCCATTTATTGGAAAAGCAAACATACGAATACTTTGCTGCAAAGCTAGACAACAGCAATCACACTATGGTATGTTCCCACTTCCGAACCCGAAATCCGGAGGCATGCCGGCCATCACCTTCTGCACCGTCGGCCTGGCCAGCAGCGCCTCCCACCACGCCTTCACATGCGGGTACGCGTCGACCACGCCGGCGTACTCCGTCGCCATGAAGTAGCGCATGAAGGAGAAGTGGCTGAGATCGGCGAGGCTGATGCGGTCGCCGGCGAGGTACCTCGAGCCCGACAGCCTCGTCTCGTACACCTCGAGCAGCTTCTCCAGCTTCTCCACGCTCTCGTCCACGACGCCCTGGTCGCGGTCGCGGCCCACGAACTTATTGATGATGCAGTGCCACATGATGGGCCTCACGGCGGCCTCGTGCTGGTGGGCTTCCACGTCGAGCCACACGTCCACCATTGCCGACTCCTTCAGGCTACCACCTTCTCCGAGTCCCAGGAGCTCTGGTTTGTACTTGCGAGAGATGTACCTAGCGATTGCTCGTGATTCTGATAAGAAAATACAACGATTTTAGTTTCTTCGTTTCGGCATAGTGTATCACTGTATCAGTGATCTTGAAGAAAGAATTACTAAATTACTATTAATTGAACTGTTATTCAGAAAACAGCAAGTATTAAATTTAATTTAAAGAATTCAGAGAAGCAAATAGAATTCAATCAACAAAAATAGGAATACAAGTCAAGTTTGCTTACGATAGAGCGTCAGGTCGCCGTCCTCCAGTACTGGAATCTCACCGAATGGCTGCACAATTAATATACAGAAAACAACTTTAATAAGCAGGAATTGAAATGTTCTTAGCAGGGAAAATTATGTTTGGAAACAACAACTCGTGCGGAAGAAATGCATCCAAAATAACAGAGTATTCATGACAATTCGGATCCTAACTTCTGCTGCCAACATGATCTATTATTGGTCAATCGAAGTGGAGGGATTCCATGAATCGGCCTGCACTGTAGATCGCTGTGACCCTTTCCCTTTGTACTAATTTGCATAACATGCTAAGAAAAAGATATAGTACTAGGCTGCTATCTAGAATTAAACACATTTATCATGGGAAGTGAAAGGCGAGCTACACGTACGTTCCTGGCGAGGTGCTCCGGCCGGCGGTGGTCGCCGCCGGACCTGCTCATCGGAACGACCTCGTACTCGGCGCCGGCCTCCTCCAGGCACACCAGCACCCGCGCCATCCATGGCGATACCACCCACCCATACACTTTCATCGGCGCCATTTGTCCTTGTTGTTACTGATGATCGAACTTGCCTGCAGTTTATTGGTTTATATATAGTTCCTTATCAGTTATCACCTGCCCATTTTGTTGCTATCATGTGCGTTTATTATTGTCCAATGCTGACCCAGTCAGCGTAGTGTGGTGGATTAGGTGATGAGCGTTGTTTTTTTGTGATTTATTGGCTGCGGAACTGACTAGGAAACCAGCTGAAGGGCACTGTGGCTGCTTGCCTCTCGTCATTGCTTGCGCAAGGGTCTTTTTTTTTTTTGTTCTTTCCACACGGAGGTGCTCGTACCTATTCTATGATCAAAGGAGTGAATTCACCATCCTTGAGAGCAACAGGAGCTACTTTTTTTATAAATAAAAATGGTATATCTCGGCACCTCTTTACGGCCCGTAAAATTTCTCTCGTCAAAGATGACATAAGCCATAGTTTACAATGTTTGAATCTAGGACATTATATTTATGTGTTTCTTCTTACATTTTTATCCATGTGGATTGTTTTTCTTAGCGAGTGAAGTCGACAGAAGGCTAACAGTAATAGCATAAAGGACGAAATATAGTTGCGCGATGCCATTATGTAGAACTCATATAATCGATGGCAAGTTTTTGAATAAATCGTTGGTCCTTGGCGAAACATAGAATTCCTGTGAGAATGTTATTGTTGATTTGACCGGTTTGACTAATTTAATTGACGTAATCTAGTATTTTCGAGAAATTTTGTAGAAAAGCATTTGACATAAGTGATTTCTCTCTTTTTTTTATTATACGCATGCAAATACATTTATGCAATGCATTAAAAAAATCCAAGAACAAGCCAAAAAAGAATCAAATTAGCAAAAGATCTGTGTGTTATATGAGTGTGAGTGGTTTTCACAAATTTGCTCCTACAATGTCACATTGGTTACAAAACAATTTGGCCAAATTAGCTCTTTCAGATCAATTTTGGAGTTGGGAAACTTTTTAGTACATGCAAACACTACTGCAGAACCGACTTCTTCCTCATACTCATACTGTGACATATGTACTATCTCACGCAATTTGCAGATTCCACTGGGTCCTTCTCCTCTTCGACCTTTCACTTTGCAAAGTCCATGTCTATGACTCAATGGATAAACCGGAGTTTACTTTCGACATGATAGACAGGTAATGCTATCTATTCAACTGACAGTAATTACGAACACTGCTATTGCTTCTACGCAGATATCCGATATTTAATCGTAGCTTCCAACTATACATAGGGCATGAACAAAGTTCCGTACGTTGGTCCGCGGGGTTTGGAAAGAAAAACTTGGTAGAAGATTTAATTTTCCGGTGAGTACATACTCCAAAAACATATTGAATCGTTAATTTGTTCTAGAACAAACTAATACATTAAATCTCTCGTCGTTTCTCTTTAAGTGTGCAAAACAAGAGCAGGGGAATAACTTGTGCGGCTACTACGTCTGCGAATATATTCACTGCATTGTACACCAAATCAACAGTGACAAGGATCTGAAAGTACGTAAAAATCTTTCATACATTATGTCTCGATTTCTTATTGGCTTCATATAGTTATATCTTAATTTTTTCAAATTTCAAATGATAGATTATTTACATGAGGGAAAAGCTATCCAACGAAGAATTTGTAAAGGTTGTTCAAGAACAATTGATGGGATTTATCAATGAACAAATAATTGATCCCGCGGGAGAATTCCACTACGATGGAAGCCCTATTGATCATGATCCCCATGTATAACTTGTCTTAAGTTTCTTTGTCATATACAATAGAAATTAGGATTAACGAAGAATTGTTACAAATGTATGTATTTAGATGTGTATACATGTGTGTCAGTATATTTCGGTAATATGAGTATATATTTAGTTGAGTGCATATATTTAAGGAACATATATATGTGACAAATATGTATTTATCACATATATATATGCGCAATATAATATAAATTATATTCAGATATATTATGCATATACATGTATTATGCATATACATATATTTATACATAAATATGCATAATACATGAACAAGCAGCTAGCAGAACCAGCAACCTTTTTAAAAAAATGTCTTTAGTCCCGGTGGGTAACAAGATGGTTGCGCCAGCCACGTGGCGCTACCATCTTTAGTCCCGGTTGATGTTACCAACCGGGACTAAAGATAACTCTTTAGTCCCGGTTATTTCACCCGGGACTAAAGATGGACATCTTTAGTCCCGGATTCGTGGTCCCGGTTGCATAACCGGGACTATAGGGGGTTATTGTCACGCCCAGAAATTCACGAACCCGAATCTCTGAACTGAATGTGCATTAAACCCCCTGTCCAGGACCGGCCAGGGTACACAAACGACAAAGCTGACATACAGATCCACGTCTTACAAAACATTCAAATGCCTTACATAAATGCAGCGGAAAAAGGTAAACAAGCTTTTTCTAGGCTTGACGCTTGCAGCGCGGCAAAACCACTCCACAGGCATCCTTGACGGCAGGACGGAGATCACTCTGAGAAACCATCGTCTGAAGCACACTCCAACTCAGGTGTGGGGGAAAACAGAGCAAGACTGGGTACTACCCACTGGACTCAGCAAGTCATACCGGAAGAGGGGGTATGATGCAAGTGTTTCCAAGGGAAGGCTAAGGTTCATTTGCATAAAGCTAGCATTTAAAGATGGTAGTTGAAAGTAGTAAAACTGTTGTGTTAATTAAGCAATATTATATCACCACTGTCCAACGCTTCCCCACGTTGTGACAGGCCCAACCCAACCACCTGAACTACACCAGTTCCATTAAGTCAGATTATTTTAGAGTGAGACTAATCACGGTGAGCTGGTCGATCGCCCAAAACCGCGGGCACGGCTATTCGAATAGTTTTACTCTGGCTAGAGGTGTACATCTGTACCCACAAGACACAGCCCCACGACACGTTGTCGTGTGCCGGTATACCACCACAGTACCCCGGAAAAGGACTGTGACAGGACCCTTCGCATAACCCCCTCTAACCAATCGTACCACCGTAGGTTTCGCCCCCGCTCCTCAACAGGCAACGAGCAGCCCCCTCTCGTGCCACAGTGAATCCAGAAATCGCATAGACCGTCGCAGGGCCCATCCAAACTCTATCACGCTCACCTAGCCAGTGTACGTCAGCTAGAGGAAAGCTACACTACAAGTCCAACCGTTGCCCACGCTAGCTTGTGGTACGCACGGTGTTTCTTCCAGGGATTCCCGCGAACCGGTCCTTAATCGCCATGGGTGCGACTAGCAAAACCAAGCACCCACAGCCCACCATTTAGCATGTTTTAAGTTCATAATAATACCATGGTGGCATTTCCATAAAGTCACCATGTAGAGAAACTATACCAAAGTAATTAAATGAATCCCATTTAGTGAGCTATTTGAGCTAAGCAGGCTAAGCATACCCTAAACCACAAAGCTACACATTTAATTACCCAAGCTATCAAAGGTACAAGGTAAACAATGTATAAGGCCGAGTACAATAGGACAATAATACCCATATAGATGACATTATAAAATAATGCAGTGTTTAAAGGAAAGTAGAGCATTGTGCAAATTGGTACAATATGATCAACAATAAAGCATGACTTGCCTTGCACGAGTGTTGGATCAACCTCGGTGACTACCTCGAAGTAGACGGGCGCGTCCGAACTGCCGGATTCTACACGACATACAAAGCACACGAGCAATACAGGCTATAAGTCTACTGAAACAGAGAAAAAAGTATTTTTAATAGATTCTAGACACTTCTATAAATTTTCTGAGACTTGAACGGACTCAAACGGAGTTCGGATGAATTAGTTATGAATTTTAGAAGTTTAACTGTGTTTTTTTACTAAAACAGAAAAGTCCTAAATGCTTTATTGCGCAATAATCCCCTAGAGCTGACATCATCAAGGGGCGGGGTGGCGCCGGCCAGCGGGCCCCGCTTGTCAGCGGCTCAAAGGCGCCGGTCCACGGTGGACTGGGTCCACGGGACCGGGGAACGGGTGCACCACGTGGCGCACACGTGGCACCAACGTGGCGGCCACGTGGCTACCACGTGGGCGTGGAGCGAACGGCCCCGATCTACAGGGTAGATCGGACGGCAGCGGCGGCGTGGCGGCTCGGGCACGGCTCCAAGTCGGCCCAGCCGGCCATGGCGTGCGGCGGCGCGGGCGCAGCCCCCGGCAGCAGCGACAGATGGCGCGACGCGGGCGGCGCGGTGGCTAGCGGTGCGGGCGGCGCGCGGCGGCACGGCCGAGAGGCGCGCGCGGCGGGGGCGGCGGGTAGTGGCGTGGGCGACAGCGGCGGCTAGCGGCGTGGGTAGAGAGGAGGAAGAGAGGGAGAGGGCGAGCTCGCCGGAGAGGTGGCCAACTGTCACACCCCGATCTGGCACCGACGTACAACGGCACCTGACAGGAGCGTGTCGTAGGAAAAACGGCGTGAACCGCTTCCTACGAAACCGCGATATCGGTACCAGTCCCAGGACTTAGCGCTGGTACCACGGTGACAATTATGAATCATTGCAATCCTTAATTTAAATAGGGAACTTATTTACCTTAACTTAAGTTGCAGCTCTCGAGGGAACCCGAGATTGCAACAGACGACGCGGAAGCAGCAACATCAGAGACTACAGCAGCGGAAATCAACGAACTAACACCCAACACCACAGGCGATGGCTGGGAACCGGGACGAAACCCTAATCTTCACTTCGGCTTCACCTTCAGAGTTGGCAGAACTATATATATATAGAGCAAGGGTGAGTACTTACGTACTCAGCAAGTCACAGGAACTTAGGCGTTTAGTGCAAGCTTGAAAGAGGGGAAAGGTTGTTTTGCAAATCCTTTATTTGAAACCATTTTGAAACCACTAAGTGACTTTCCTCTTTTTAAAATTAGGTCGAAAAGAGACTTGCGTCTCAATTCGACTTAAGAGATGCTTTTCAACAACTCAACTGGTAATGCCCCGACTTCCCAGGTCGGTTCATTAATTCTCGGCTCACACAGCCATTTCACTTGATTAAGCGGCTCCCTGAGCCATTTTCATTTTTCTCGGACTCCAAGAGTCCTGCTGCCCTGCAGCACAACATTCTGCTTCCACCCGGGAAGCCTAGTCTATGATGCCCGCAGACATCCCGGGTCACACAGACCCGTTTCTGACCACCCAGGTCATCCATCTGCCACATAGGCTGATTCTGGTAACGATTTCCAACCCACAACACTTTTCACAAAGCACAGGCAAACAAATCTACGCAACGGGAATCACCTTGCATCCGCCCATGACCGTGGGCACGGCTGTTCGAACAGTTTATTAACCTCTGCAGAGGGGTACACTTTACCCACATAACACGAACTTACTCCAGACACTGGCCGGTGTCGGAGGTTCATGACAAAGCCTTTCCAAAGCTAATCCTAGGTCACCTCATGCCACATAGAGGGTCTCCCTGACAAACATCAGGCCAACTCCGGCTTTCCATACAGGACTCCCGGTTGCCTTCCTCTGTTTAGGACTCCCAGGATGTCTCTCCCACCACATCCCGGCTTTCCACCCCTATTGGCATACAAGATTTCCCAGAAGCAGCTAATTACTTAGCTAGGGTGTCCCATTCCACCATGTGGTTGCACTTGCTATGCTCGGGAACAGCACCACGCAGGCGCAACACCCGCATCGCGAGATTTCACAAACATTTTTATTTTCAAACTCACCGACACCACGTGTCGGGTTTTCAAGGTTTCTCAAACCCATTTCCCAAGTTTTCGACAATCAACGGTGTATGTGGATTAATTGGTACTCGTGCTCAGAGAGCACGGATACCGAGGTACCACAAAGGTGGAGCGACAAGGATTCAGGGTATATCGGCCTACAGGAAGTAGTGCGACTACTAGGTAGGTCCGTCGGTTTGGCACACAAACCGAGACCAAGCAAGTTAAGTGTGTGCTCCTAATAATGCACGTTGCAAACAAAATAATAATGACTTTTCAATTATAGGGGCAATATGATCAAGGGTGACTTGCCTTGCTCAAGGTCTCCACGAAGCTTCTTGAAATCCGCACTCGGACGAAAATCCGCAATCCGCAACTATACGCAAACAATGAAAACCTATAAAAGGACCAAAAGAAGGACCCTATTTAGACTATATAATAGTGCCATTAGATAGATCTCAATTTTACGGAAATACTGGAAGTGGAACAGAGTCAATCGGAGTTACCGATCCAGAGATATGAATTTCCTAAGATTTATTGATTTTCTGTCTAAAGAAAAAGGAATTATAAATTCCCTAGAAAAGGAAAAAGGAAGGAGGGGTGGATTCTGGACTTCTTCGGCCGGCGTGAGGCGCGGCCCAAATGCTTCACGCGGCGCGGCCTGAGCTAATGGGCCGCGCGCGCGGGGGCAACCCAACCGGCGCGGGGCGGTGGGAGCAGGCCGAGGGAAGCGGCGAACGGGCTGGGCGAGCAGGCCAAGCGGCCAGGCCACGGCCCAGCGTGCGCGGGGGGGGGGGGGGGGGGGGGGGGTAGGCCGGCCGGGGCGAGCAGGCCGGGAGGGGAGCGGCGAGTGGGCCGGCCATGCGGCGGCCCAAGGCGGCACCGAAGGGGGCGGACCGGCGAGTGGGCCGGCCATGCGGCCCAGCTGCGCGTGTGAGAGAGAGGCTGAGGGTAGGGGCGCCGGGTCAAGGTCGTGGGCCCACGGTGGGTCCCACCGGGTTCCCTTTCTTCCTCCTCCTTCTTCTTTCTTCATTCTTCTTCTCCTCTCCTTCTTCTTTCTTGTTTTCTTCTCCTCTCTCCCGTTCTTCTCTTCTTCTTCCGGTGGCCGACCAAAGGGAGAGGGAGAGGGGATGCGGCGACCGGTGGTGGGGCGGCGCCGAGCCGGGCCGGGCAAGGTCGGTAGCGGCGCGGGAGGGAGAGGCGCGGTCGACGGCCACACAGCGCGACCGGCCAGCGGGAGCGGGTTTCGCGGCGGCGGCGACTACACGGCGGCGGCGGCGGCTACAGGCGGCGGAGAAGAGAGGAGGAGGAGGGGGAGAAGGGCGGCAAGGGTTACCGCGAGGAGGAGAGGCCGAGCCGGGGAGGAGGAGGGCGCGGCCGGCCGGCGAGCTCCGCGGCGCGCACGGCGGCGGAGATCGGTGGAGGGCGGTGGCGACGATGCGGCGGCACGAAGGTGAGTGGTGTTGGTGGAGTGCTGCTCGGTGGGAGGGGGTATGTGGGTTCTTGTAGAGGAGTGTGAGGTCGGTTTGGAGGTGGATGGAGGTTGGTCGGTTTCCAAACCGACATGGCAAGGGGGCATGGGCGACGCCGGCGGGGAGACAGGGAAAAAGGAGGAGAGGAGGATGTCCCGCCGTTTTTGGAAAAGAGAGGGGAGAGGGCGGCGGCAGTAGAGTATGCACAGGAGAGAGAGAGAGCTCTCTCTCGGCAAGGGAGAGAGAGAAAACTGAGAGAAACAAGAGAGAGATGACGGAGAAAAGGACAGAGGGAGGCAAAGTAGACTTTAGCTGAGAATATTTGTTTAAGGGGGTTTGAAGGGTAATCGATGCCGGAAATTAATTCAAATTACATATTTGAACTCGGAAAATAGGAATTTGAATATTTTTGTATTTGAGGGAAATATTTGGCGAGAATTCAAAGGAGAGGATGGATTTAATTTCGGGGATTTATTTGGAACAGTAATTTCGAGGAGAAGATTTTTCGTGACGAGGAGAGGGAACAAGGGTAGATTTAAATTGAGATCCATGGCACGACTTAGACTCTCACACAAAGAACGAAAATTTTCGCGAATAGGATTTTATTAATTAGTTTTTAACGTCTCGCGGAAAGCGGGGCGTTACACCAACGGCGGGGAAGAAGGTGGCGGCGACGGTGCTAGGGGCACGGGAGCGAATGGCGAAAGAGAGGAAAAGGGATAGGAGGATGCAGGGGTGGTTTTTGTAGGCGCGGGGCGGGTGAATGTGGCCGGGAACGGCCCGAATTTCTCGCTGGAGTGGGAGGAGAGGGAGGAGAGAGAGGCAGGATTCAGTTGCGAATCCCGGGCTCTACGCCGCGGAGAGGGGGTGCGGAGTGGGAGAGAAAGGGCGCGGGCTGCGCGCGCTTCCCGGGGAGGTGGGCGGCGACGGTTGCGGGCGGCGTGAGAGGGTGGCCGACGTGGGAAGGGGCAGCCCGATAGGTGGGCCCCACCTGTCGGCGGCCCAAAAACAGGAGGGGTGCGGTAGACTTGGGCGCAGGCGGCCATGGGCCGGCCCGAGAGGGAGTGAGGGAGAGAGAGAAGGCCGGCCTGAGAGAGAGAGGGAGTGGGCCGGGGAGGCCGGCGGCGGGATGAAGGGAGAGTGGGCCGGGGAGGCCAGCCCAAGGGTAAAAGAAAGGGGAAAAAAGAAAGGAAAAAGGAAAGGAAAGATTTTCGAGGGATTTAATTATTGTTGTGAGGGTTTTTAATTAGCTAAAATTATTTCCAGTGCTCTGAAAAATCCACTAAAATTCCGGGGAAACTCCAGAGAAACTCCACCTTGCCGATTCCAATTAATTAAATACACTTATTAATTAGGGTTCGCTCTAGGTTAACTGAACAATTTCTTTTAGGCAATTTATTTTATGAATTTAAAGCTAGAAGGGGAAACTCCAGGGTGTGACAAACCTACCCCCTTAAGCGGAATCTCGACCCCTACATTATATTATAGGGGCCAATCAGGCCGATGTTCTATATATCTTATGCCCAGCCGATACCAATAGGGTTAGGGTAAACGGCTATCCAACCGATTGATTATTAAATAATTAGATAAAATGAGATACGCATCATTGGCTAAACCAAATAAGATATTGTTAACAACAAAATTTGACAATTTCCACTACCGAGTCAAAGATAGAATTCACGTCGTGATTTTAGTTGATTCGGTTGGCAAGTTTATCCGGGTTCTTGTAATTTACTTTCGTGATAAGGAAGGTTTTTCTGTTTCTATTTCTGTAGATAGAGTCCTGGGCCGATGATATCATGTTAGAATAGTTTCTTTTGCTACATGCTAGCCGATCAGAGTTGTGTCTGAATCGAAGTTGTATCAGTAGTTTTCTTGTTTACGATAGAGTCCTGAGTTGATTCGATCATAGTAGAATCAGACTTAGTTTAGCCTATGAGTATAAATATTTACACCCTAGATCTTTATAATTTAACAACAATTCAGTACACAATTTTCGGTGCATCACCAAGCCAAGATTTAGTTTGGACGAATTCTTTGTTTTCGAGTTTGGGTTGCATTAGTTTTGATCTCCGGTGAGAAAGTAAGTTTCGTCAACTTCGCTTGTATCAGCGGAATTAGTACTTTCTCGATTAAGTCCGATATACTAGTTAAGCTTTTACTCGCGCTGCCTATTAGATATATCGGCTCTAGTTTTCACTATCTTAGTTAGAGTCCATATATCAATCATTCTGAAAAGTACTAATCGGCTAGTTTAAATTTATCAGGCTCTATTATTAATCTTGAACTGTCTTTGTTAAGTCCAGTTTCTTGGTTATAGTTTGTTGGTTAAATTTGTTCAAGTTGATAGGTACTTGTCATAGTTTTATCGTAGTTTTAGCTGATGAGGTATATGTATCATAAATTAAGTTGCTTCGTTAGTTAATTCACAGAATCTAGTATGATTGGCTAGTTGCTGATTTTATTAACTTCAATCTTATATTGTCTTATATTATCTTGGTTAGATCCGATCTATCAAAATTGCTAATAAATTTAGATTGCTAACGAAGTATTCATCGATAGACAGTTTTGTAAAATAAACATATTGAGATGATTAATTGACTTATATGTGACGGAAATAATATGGTGGATAAAGCGTGCTAGATACGATGATCGACGGTGGCATGTTACGGTTCCTTACATAGCGACTATATATATCTAGATTAATCACAGTCTCTCTCATATCAAGGAACAGTATAAAACCGTATCGAAAGTGGATTCATCTCAAAGTAAGCTGAACCCAGTTTTCTAATCAAATTTGTTACGCTCCATGT
The DNA here is from genome assembly GCA_000573905.2 of Oryza punctata. NCBI lineage: Eukaryota > Viridiplantae > Streptophyta > Magnoliopsida > Poales > Poaceae > Oryza > Oryza punctata. Next base: position 16,479,489 of record CM002488.2, read on the forward strand.
TGGTACATACTAGAAGAATCGGAGATGGCATATGCCCCATTGAATGCTGATGAAGTGCATTTGTTGATTATGTATTAGCACATGTGGGTCGAAGGGTTCCAAACAGGGCTAACTCTCCCAATAAAACCAACCAAAAACCGCAGAGAGGTTTCGAAGTTGGACGAAAGCAGATTCTCAGTGAAATTTTGAAAATTTTCAGGAATCAAATTTCAAAAGTAAATTCAATCATGATCTGATTTAAATTTGTCAAAATTTGGTGAAAACCGCACTACTACAAAAACCTTCATAGGGACCTACCTTATAGGTTCCGGTTCATTTAAAACCAACACCTATGAGCTTTTTCCCACCTCCGCACGATGAAAAATAAAAAACCGACACCTTTAAGCACTATAGGTACCGGTTCCATAGGAAAAACCGGCCCCATACTATATGTGTCGGATTTTTAAAATAACCGACACATATAATATATTATAGGTGCCGGTTGTTTAGAAAACCGGCACCTATAATATATTATAGGTGTCGATTTTTTAAAAAACCGGCACACATCGAAACTGACAGAGCCGATTCGATCGATCAGCACGGGCCCCCACCGAATAAAAATCACGTCCGCGTCCTTATCTTCTCATCGAGTCAACCTTATCTTCCTCTCCTCCTCTGTACCCTCCCCCTCCTCCTCTCCTCCTCCGTCCGTCCTCCTCCTCTCCTCCATCGACCGGGAGCAGCGGGCGGCGGCGAGCGACGGTGGCACCCTCCCCTCCGGGAGGGGAGGCGGCAGGCGGCGGCGAGCGTTGGTGGCGCCCTCCCCTCCGCCAGATCCGGTGGGAGGGGAGGTGGTGGGCGACGGCAGCGCCCTCCCCTCCGCCGGATTCGGTGGGAGGGGAGATGGCAGGTGGCAGCGGGCGGCGGTGGCACCCTCCCCTCTACCGGATTCGGCGGGAGGGGAGGTGGTGGGCGGTGGCTGCTCGATGGGTAGCTGCTCGATGCATCGGCTCGAAGCGAGCCGATGCATCGAGCCGCCTTTTTTTTATTCCTAGAACCTCAAAGGTGCCGGTTCCTAAACTGGCACCTTTAGCTCTTTCTATACTAGTGCTGGCATACCATCGAAGGTCGGGATCCAATGCTTAACCGGAAATATGAACCAGTGGATAGTTATTGAGTACTATCTGGGTGGACTGTCGTGAATGGAAACTAGGGAGTTTCGTTGCGGCCCATCATCGATGACCTTAACGGGCAGCAACAAAACCCCATCACTGATGAGGGTCGGTGACAGGCCTAAACTTCAGGACTAAGATTCTTCCTCTCTGGCCCCATCTTTGATGGGCCTTTTTGCGGTCCGATAAAGATGACTTGCTTTGTAACGGCTCGATTGCCTCCGTCACGAATAGGCCGTTTGCGATGCCCGGTTCTGTACTAGTGAGTTTACTGGATGGCCAGGATATTATGAAGCCTATGTTCCAATCATAGTACAAATTTTAGTTCATCTTAGTCCAGGCGCAGCGGTGGATGGTTATGAGTTGCCCAATATCATTCACTAGATAATTGGTTGCTAAATTTGATCTAATCATGTATCCCAATCTGTAGTGAGATTAAGAACTAAGCATTTTTGCGGTTTAATCCAGGCATTAATTCTTTACCTAGATAATAATTTTTAATAAAAAATAACACATATGTTATTTTAAATACAAACTAAAGCATGCATATCACTATATCAGGACACAATAAAGGGAAGATATGGATTTAGAATGAGAGAAAGCTTCTAATTATTTGTCTAATAGCATTGTGGTAGATCTAGCAACATATACTATGCCATGAGTGATGTCCAATTTGAGCATCCAATTATAGTGCATTGTTTGATTAGTTTGTATTGCTAAGTATAAATTACTGGATAGTGGTTGGTGTCTAACATGTGCATACATATCTAAATTGTATGTGTAATAATAGCAGTCAATTCGACCTTATCTTCTTCTCTTACTAGTTGCCATATTTATCTTGAATTCATAATTACAATTCATCACCCTAGTTAGCTATAAATTAGGCATCTCCCTGTCCTTACTCCCCATAGCAAGCAAATACAAAATTAGCCACCCTACTTTTTCTCCCATCTATGATTCACTAGCTGTGGTGTTTGGAAAAAATCATTGTAGTGCCTATAACAAATGATGCCAATCGGAGGTGCACACATAAGAGGCGGTCTACCGGGCTACTCAAAAAGGTAGAAGAGCTCTTCACTCTCTGTAACATTCCAGCATGCGTCATCATATATATATGGCATAGGAGATGACTTTGAGCCAGTGGCATGGCCTTCCTTGCGAGAAGCCACCAACATGATGAAGGCTGCCATGGACAAGGCAGGGTTTTCCAAGAGCAATAGAGTGTTGGACAACGAGAGCTTCCTCCGGCAGAATATTGCTAAGGCTGAGAAGAAACTATCTCAGGTGAGGGCCAAAAACCGCTAGCTTGAGATCAATTTGATCATGAATGAAATTGTTGCTAGGCACCGGAAGGACTAGGATAGGTGATTGAGGAAAAAGAATGATCATCGGGGAAGCGCCATGAGGCAATCCTCAACCGCATTGCTAGCTTTGCTGAGGGACTCCACAAGTGTTGCCTCAGCCAAACCCACAACCTGCACCATTGGAGGCATCAGAACCACTCCCAACGGCATAGGAGATATTCAGCTCAGATGAAGATGGTCAACTGAGTCTTTTGTTTTAGGATGCCCTTCTTTTCATCTGATATTAAGGGTTCTATATAGTTCCATTGCATGAATGGATGCATGGCAAGGGACATATATGCCATATCAATATTTATAAGATACTCCAATTTATTGTTTTCATAGGTATTAGTGATTCAAATACGATGGTTAGGGTTATGTACTTCTGTCAAGTCGACATTTCAAGTCATGCAACTTAATAGCAAGGAGTGGTGTTTTTCCTTTGAAATTGATTTCGTTTGGCTTTGTTCGATAGTTATATGTTTGTATCATGTCAGATGTTAATCTACTTATTTCATGTCAGTATGTGATCTGCTTTAGTTTCGACGTGCTCAACAAAATACATATTTGTTCTCCACCTAAATTATCTTCTTCCAACTGTTACCTATTTCTTGAGTTATATTCATACTTATGGCAAAGAAATACATAGCTAACTACTCACACTTTTTATAATACATTACAATATATGGGAAATATGCATTTGTTAACTAATAAAATATTATTAAGAATCTACCAATGTCAAAGCGCCAAAATATTTATTAGAGTGAGCTTTGGGAATCAAAAGGTCAATGCTAGAGAGAAATACAAATCAAATCAAATATATACACCACATGGATGTTCTAGTTGGCCTGGTTGAGGATAGATTTGGATGAACAGATACAAAGCAACAGATATACTAGACAAGCTCTACACATCCATCATTCATAATTTTCAATACACGTCTTCAAATACAGTTTCAATTTTGCCCCCCTTCTTTTTAATTATGGAACTTGGGTTTACTCCAAAGCACCTATTCTCATCAGGTGCTTGATATTTGAGTTCCGATTCTTTTTGTTAAGTGAGTTTGGATAACCTGTAGCGGAGACAATCATGTTATATTTGTTGTGCAATCATATCATTTTCTCTTAGCTTTTATCTACATGTGCACTTTAGTTTTCTTATTCCTAACCAATGGTCATGTTTGCATTCAATGTACAACATTTTTTTTATACGATGAGCTTGTAAAACAAAATCATTATTGGTATAGCTTCCCATTCTAATTGATCTACCAGAAGACAAAAAACAAACAATCTAATCAAGCACTCGTTTACAAGGTAGAGTAGCAAGCGCTAAACTTCAATCTAACAAAACTCTAACATACTATGTGCTTTAATTATTCCTATTTGTAATTCAATTGCTCGAAGGAATAAGAAGGCCCGAGAGATTTGCTTTATACTAGATAATGCAGCAGTTCCAAAGCAGTGCCCAATTCCTAAATAAAGCCAAGGAAATATATAAGTCTCAAGCACCTCTTGAATCTAGATGAATAACTCTTTGAATTCAAGTAAAAAAACTACTCTTTGAATTAGCTGTTGATTTTACTGAGCTAATGTATCTTAATCTGCAGCATAGGATAAAACACCTGCCATTTACGGTGTTTAATGCATGTATTCTGTATCGGGATCATTAATGAAATTACAGTATTTTAATCAGTGTCGGTTCAAGTCATAAACTTCGAACAGAGAATTGGACTTTTTTGGACATGAGAAAATTCTAAAATAAAAATAATATTTCGAGGTACCTGCACTTTCAGCTTAAGTTAGCATTTATTAATATTTCATTTACCAAGTTGTCATTGATCATGAGAGGATGCAATGTGAGTACCAAACGCAAAGGTACATGTATAGTAAAAATACTACAGTCAGATAGTAGTATTCAACCTCGCTGAGGAGAGGGTATAGGGCAGGCAAGAAGGGAGGGGAAAAGTAGCGACGGTGACGACGACGAAGATCTCCTCATCAATCCCTTCATCTTCCTGTCGCTGGTGACAGCCGACTTCAGTAGAGGACCTGAGTAGTAGTGTTAGGGTTTTAGCGTGAGGGTTGGGAGAGAGGAACGGGGGTGTTTAAGCAATCCCAATCAAGTACTCCAACTACTCAATTACTTTTTATACGAGTGCAATGCATACGACACAAGCTGAGGTTCACACCGCAAACGTCCAAGATGCGTGCAAGTGGGCAGCACAGTAGCACGAGCATCTGGTCGATCTTTGGGATGTAAGAACTCAAGGAGTTGCTAGTTCTGATAATCCAGAAATGGGTAGTCCGTGTAACCCACCACAGGATCAGAGGTATAGAACGTGCTCCTGTCGTACTTGTTCAGACCCGCCTTCCTCCTAAACCTCTCCGGCAGGTCAGGGTTGGCCAGGAACAACCGCCCATACGCCACTAGGTCAGCGTAGCTGTTGGCGACCGCCTTGTCGCCTTCCTCCCGATTGTACCCACCATTCACTATGAACGTGCCTCGGAACGCCTTCCTGAACGGAAGCAGGCGGCCGTGCGGGATTACTGTCTTGCTGCCCTCCTCACCAGCAACGCACATCCTTGGCTCGATCATGTGGCAGTAGAGGACGCCGAGGTCGTTCATGAGGCCAACCACACGCAGCGTGAGGGCCTCTGTGTCGGAGTCATAGCAGTCCATGTAGTCCGCGAATGGGGAGAGGCGCACACCTAGGCGGTGCGCGCCGATCTCGTCGGCCACCGCCGAGATGACCTCCGCGGCGAAGCGGCACCGGTTCTCTAAGCCGCCACCGTACACGTCGGTCCGGTCGTTGACGCTATCCTTCATGAACTGGTCAATCAGGTACCCATTGGCACCGTGGATCTCAACTCCGTCGAAACCTGAGGTAGGAAATGGGTAGCATTATCAAACAAAGGACAACATGATACCGCAAACGAAAACAGTCCAAATAAGTCCGTCTAACACATTGAACTCCCCAAAAACTTTACAATACCGTTTATATATACAACCTTCTCTGGTGGTTTTGTATAGTGGTTTTAATACAATCTGTATATAAGTTGGATGAGTTTGATCATGTCACATACATATTAGACATATATATTAAAATCTCCACCTAAATTTTTATTTGTACCCCTTGTTAGCTTACTTAAAAACAAGTACCAATATAACAATAGTAAAGTATCAATTGTATAAGTACAAATTGATTTCTTACAACTGACGATATATAAATATATTATATTAGTTATTCAAAAGTTGTTCGTTAAAGTTTCAAAATATTCAAAACCATCATCTACAACCACCTTAAGAGTAATACGAACGGTATTACAAAGTCTAGGAGGTTGAATGTTCAGTTTTAAAGTTCAGGTACTCGACGGACTTCCATTCAAAGTTTACGAGGGTATTTGAACTATTTCCTACTCTTTTTGTTTCATATTATAAGTTATTTGACTTTTTTCTTAGTTAAAATTCTTTAAGTTTGACTAAGTTTATAGAAAAAATTAGCAACTTCTACGGTACCAAGCTAGTTTTATTAAATTTAACATTAAATATATTTTAATATAATATTTGTTTTGTATTGAAAATATTACTATATTTAGCTACAAACTTAATCAAAGTTAAAGAAATTCGACTAAGAAAAAAATCAAACGATTATAATATGAGAGAAAATAGTAACTAATACTGATAGATGAGGACGTATCAGGTTAATGTTGACTTTAAGTGTTAAAAATATTTTTAAAATCAGTAACATCGTTAAGCAATATGCCATATGCGGACAGCATCATACAAAAAAACGTGGATATGCTGCCGGTTAATCCATTTCCACACACTTTAGTCGTTGCAACAAATAAATCAGCAGACAGCAGCTGCAACAAAATTTTCACATGTTCAATAGATAACATATTTATGCCGGATATGTCCGATTCGTATTTACCGGCTTCGATGGCATTTCTGGCGGCAATACGAAAGTCGTCCACGATGTATGGGATCTCCTCTGTTTTCAGCCTTCGAGGAGGAGCGAATTCCAGAACTTGGCCATCATGGCTGACCTGTGGGGTCACTTGCTTGTCCGTGCTAGAGATGGGTGCTTGCCCATTAGGCTGGAACTCTGCAAAAATAATTGTATAAGAATTATGTCATTGTACATCCTGAAAATCACTAGTGGACTGATACCCGTGTTGCGGCGAACTGGACATATTTAAGTGTAAGTGAGCAAATTCCCATGGGATACGAAATGGTACTCAGCTGATTTGGAATTTGACTTTAGGATTAACTTAAGGGGTTAACTTTAGTCACTTTCTTTTTAGGGATCTCTTCACAATAATCATAAGAAGGTAGGTAAAAGTATCTTCTAAAACTATTATTAAAATAACTCACTAAAATTAAAAAGATCGCTTTGATTGCAACGTAAAGTAGTACAAACTATTCCAAACCCTCTCGAGGGTACGTTCCCTCGTTGTTTATGTGTCACTTAAATATTTATAAAAAAATAAAAAACAAATAAGATATGTTAATACGTAATAGATTACTCTACAAATATGCATGGTCAAGTTTAACTTCTACATATTGCAACGAAAAGAATAAATTTAACTATGAATATAAGTTACCTAGCTACAGTTTAATTTGTTTTCTACAACATATAAAAGTTAAATTTTAACTTACATATTTATAGGGTGATATATCACATGTTAATATATCATATGTCTATCCAAATTCATAGCGTTACGATGTATCCTATCCAATAAAAACTCATTATATTTTGGGACGGAGGAGAGCATTTAAAAAAAATAGTTATTTGAGTAATATGTAAACAATGAGGGAACATCACTTCGAAAGTTTAAATTCCACTCTCAACAAAGTAGAGCCAAGCATAACTGAGAGGAGAGGAGGAAAAAGGGCAGCAGATGACACTCAATTGTAAAATCGATTCCGAACCACACCAGTTTCACCCACACCAGTGTAGTAAAATTTCTGGAACGAAACTCCTGAGATGTTATTGGACCAAACTACTTAAACAAAATATACGCAACGCAGACATACTTTGAGATCAACTTGAACTAAATATACATAACGCAAACATATATACTTTGAGATCAACTTGTTGCACATGGTACTATATGATAGCAAACTGCAGAAAGATGAATCTAACCAGCAGAAAAGAAAGAGTTGGAGAACGGATCGACGGAGCAATTCACTGGCCTGTGGGGGAGACGCGGCCCGTGTGCCATATCTGGCAGAAGAAGACGGCGCCCTTGGCGTGCACGGCGTCCACGACGTGCCTCCATGCCTCCACCTGCTCCGCGCTCCAAATCCCGGGCACGTCCGGGTACCCTCTCGCCGTCTCCGACACCGCGCTGGCCTCCGCCACCAGCAGCGCGCCCCGCGCAGCCCGCTGCGCGTAGTACGCCGCGTTGTGCGGCCCCGGCACGTTCCCGTAGGACCGGCACCGCGTCATCGGCGCAAGGACGACCCTGCATATATCAGTACGTACACACACAGGCAGAAGCATATTGAAGGGATTTGCATGAAACGCAGGGGAACCGATCGATCGACAAGAACAGTAGGATGCACGCGAACCTGTGTGCGAGATCGAACTGGCCCATCTTGTAACAGGTCAGGAGAGGGGTCGACGCGCCCATTATTGTGACAACCGGTTAAAATTTGTGCCTCTTTGTGAATTGTGATGGATTGTTTGTGCAAGATATGATGCGAGGAGATGGCTTTGAGGCGCTGAGCTGAGCCTGTTCTGCTGCTGATCCTTTATAGGTAGCGGGAAGTCGCGCCACAGTAGTAGTGTGTTCTGTTTTTGCACGCGCGGCAGAGTAGTGGTGTCCTAGTTGACTTTGTCCAGCCGAAATAGTTCACTAGCTGGGATATTATAGGGGGTGTTTAGATACAGGGATAAAAAAATTTAGCGGGTCACATCGGATATACGGACACACATTTAAAGTATTAAACGTAGACTAATACCAAAACAAATTACAAAATCCGCCTGTAAACTGCGGGACGAATTTATTAAGCCTAATTAATCCGTCATTAGTAAATGTTTACTGTAGCACCATATTATCAGATCATGATGAAATTAGGCTCAAAAGATTCATCTCGTGATTTACACGCAAACTGTACAATTGGTTCTTTTTTTCATCCACATTTAATGCTCCATGCATGTATTCAAACGTTCGATGTGACGGGGCAAAAAAATTTAGCGATGGATCTAAACAGGCCCATAGTCTTCTTTGGCAATTGCGTGTGCTCATCTGCCATTGTGGAATTGTGCCAATCAGCGATCGGTCTAATCTTCTTTGAAGTACGAAACAATAATGAACACATGGAGGTAGACGCGAGTTTCGTAGTGTAGATCGTCGCATCTCTGTGGGCCACAGCATATAAATTGATGAATTGGGATGAAAGCGACTTCTATTCTTATATTATATCACATCAAATGGAACGAAAGCGATGGTTTGTGAGGAAAAAAGGTGTGATGAGATTGTTGAGGCCTTCAGGGTAATGTGTTATACTGGCTGTGTTCGTTCACGGAGTTGGGAACAAACCCTCACCACACGTAAAATGAAAATGAAGCAGTCCATTGACACATCGTAGTATTAACTAATTTTTTAAAAAAATGAATCGATATGATTTTTTAAGCAATTTTCGTATAGAAATTTTTTTAAAAAAACTTACTGTTTAGCCGTTTGAAAAACGTGCGTACAGAAAAAGAGAGGAGTGAGTTGGGACCTACAGGTACCGAACTCGGCCTTAATTGCCAACACTGATGGAGCGCACACCATAGTTTTGTTTTTTCAGCTCATTGTTTTCTTCAGTTCAGACCATATGTTATCAAAACCTAGCTATATAGACATGTGTATATCTTGAGGAGCAAACTTCAAACAAAAAAAAAAACAAGCTATATAGACATGTGTATATCGTGAGGAGCAAATTTCAAATAAAAAAGAATCCTAGCTATATAGACATGTGTATATCTTGAGGAGCAAATTTCAAACAAGAACATAGACTTGACATACTTTTTTTCACAAAACAGTATATTGTAGCTGTTTGGATGGCACAATCTACACTTGCCATACATTTTCATTGCAAACGACTTGGGTGGCCACAAACGGTGGCAAAATTTAGCAAGAAAATATTATGAACCAAGTATTTGGCTTAATTGGTCAAATTTGGCTTCAACGGGGGGTGGTGAAGTTTGGCAGCCAAACTAGTTAAGGTCCGTGCATTACAACAGATTTTCTGAAAGATTATAAAAGTATCTTTATTTAGGTTTCGCTGCTGTGAGTTTAGCTCACTTGTCATGCATGGTTGGCTTATAATCAATTGCTTGTAGTTACCAATGTGCTGTTCCCTGTGCTGTGTTTTGGCAAGCTGGAGTCCCCAGCATCCCCTGTCAAATTTCTCTATGTATTCGAGCATATATGCTTTCTATAAAAAGCAGGGCCTGCAAAGTTCTTTTCTTTAGAAAAACTTAACGGATATAACGAAAAAAATAATTTAAAAACTTAATTTTGCATTTGACTTTAGAGTATTCTTCTTATTATGGTCCCGAGTAGCTTAGGCACATGCGCATATTCCTAAAGGCCACAGCAAAATTAAAGCCCACTTAAAGGCCCAACTGGTAGATCCATATACATACTCCATCCATCACAAAATATAAGGCATAATCACTTTTTCCATATGTCTAATAATATAAGACGTGCATGCATGCATACATTAACTATCATCTCTTGGTTCTTTAAATTTGCTTTCTCCCAATCACATTGCTTGCATGTACGGATGTGATTTAATTAAGGAGGTGATTAAATTTTTTCTTTGCTATTTGTGTTATGAGTAATTGAGTTTTTAGGATGTAGGGAGTATAAAAGAAGAAAACCCTAACTTTCACACTCAGTTCCTCTGCACGCCACCATTTTTGCGCCTCTTTCTTTCCAGCACCGCGACTCCGCAAGACACCTCCGCTCATCCGCGCCGTCTCTTCCTTCACCCTCGCGCCGCCTCTACTTTGACGATGCAGCGTCGGCTTCAGTTCTGCACCCATGCCGCCGTGTCACGGCGGGAAGCTGTGGACTGGTGACAGGCGTGGACTTCTGGATGCTGTAGCGGGCACCCTTCTGCTCTCCCTCATGGCAGCTACTACATCGGCAAAGACCAATACACAAAAGTGGCAAGCCAGTAAAAGCATGTGAGCACGTACGTTTGTTGCTTAACTTGCTTTGTGTGATTCTTTGTTGCTGGAGAATGGAACCAAATAACCTCTGTTTGATTGATCTATGTGTGTCTTTTCATTATCTCCCAAATTGCTCAAATTGGGAATGCAGTATTTTATTTTTCTTCCCCCCAAATAATGATGCTTGTTCTTTTGAGGGGCTGTGCTCCTGTGCCATGGCAGCTCCTTCGGGGGTGGGTCACCCGGCGGATGTGCCTCACCCGCTTGGGGAAGAGGACGGGTGAAAACTTCATCCAAGTGCGGGTGAAGGAAGAGACGGCGGGGACATGCTAAACCTTGTTACCATCCCTCGTAGTCTCTGTGCATGTGCTCCTGGCTGGTGGACCCTAATATCAGGTCAATGGGCTAGCTGGCAGAACGGACATCACCAGTATCAACATTTTAAGGACTATAGATAGCATTGGCACATGACACTACTACAGAACATCACATAAATACACCATCGTCATTGTCGCTTCAACAAAACCTAACAGTGATGATGGTTTCCTGCCCCACAAAACATTCTCGCGCTATGTAGAGGCAAGACCCTGCACTAATAAGAAGAATCAGTTCGGGTTGTATTAACAATTGGCATTGATTGTTTGATGTACAATCGGTGACGGTTTACGAGACTACTCGACACTGATGATTAACCAATCCGTGTCGATTTAAGCCAATTGGAGCGGGATGTGTTGGCCCGTTGGTGGGAAATGTCATCAGTGCCAGGTAACTAGAATACCTGGCACTGATAGCACTCATATCAGTGCCAGGTATTCTTATAATCCGGTACTAATGACACTGTTCATATTAGTATTGATTTCAGATATATGAATCTAACATTTTCAAACGACTCTAATTGCAACAAAGTTTATAAGAAAATTGTATATCTCGATAAGACCTATGATTATTTTTATACTTGATATATTTTTCATTTGAATTCTTTTAGATACTCAATTACATAATTTAAATCTTGGTTAGAAAGGCTGAAATGATAAAATATCCATTTGCTAAAAGGATTGATGTAGGTAAGTTGGTAAAGATAGGTGCACGTGAGAGAGAGGGTCTCGGTTTCAAATACCTGCCATGACATGAATTATATTTGACATAAAAAACAGGTACTAGTGGTTAGAGCTTTGTATATGTATATATATATATGGCTAAGGATTATCAGTGCTAGGTTTAGCCCATGCCTGGCACATATGAGCCCTTATCTTTACCATTCAAGACCCGAGGAAACGGAACGGGTATTTCCCACCCAGTGCTATTTTGTGGTAGTGTGAATATGAGGTGGCGAAGGAAATGGAATGGGTATTTCCCGCCCAATGCCATTGTTTGTTGTAGTGTGAATATGAGGTAGCGAAGGAAACGGATAGGGTATTTCCCGCCCGCCCACCTGATCCGTAACTCATGGAATGGTGTGCGGTAGAAAAATGGATAGCCGGTACTACCTGAGTTCCATTCCAAATCCGCACACAAAAATATAAATTAGGATATATAAGCCGAGTTTTATTCGACCATATGTCATATATTATGAACCATATTCGAAAATCTATGATGGATCCACCTATAAACATGAAACATTGGTTAATCATAAATTTTACTACATGTTTTTTAACACTATAATTATCTCCCAGATTTAATACCTATGAATTAGAGATACAAATAGAATGCTATTCCGAGTGAAAAATATGAGAGAATATATATGATGAGTGATATGTCATCGGGCACTATCCGTACCTGATTACTTATTTGCAGGAAAATATAAGTAAGAATACGAAAATAGGTGATCCGACGATCATACCCAACCTGATTTCATCCCTAGGTGCACGTAGTTGGGACAAATGGGGTGCACACATAGTAAAAAAGGATATCAAATTATGGGTCTGTTTGGCACAGCTCTAACTCCAGCTCCACCTCTCCTGCAGCTGGAGCTCAGGCAAACAGTTTCAACTCCACCTAAAATGGAAGTGGAGCTGGGTGGAGCTCTCTCACAAAATAAACTAGAGAAGTGGAGCTGAGTTTAGGCAGCTCCACAACTCCACTTCTGAAGCTAAATTTAGAAGTTGAAACTCTACCAAACGGACCCTATAAACAGAAAAAAAGAGGTTCCTTGTACCACCCTCATTCGTTGTAACTTTGCCCATCATATATAGGCTTCTTGCAAAATGCTATATGTAAAACGTAGTGATAACATGTCCACACCATTTTATTCATAAGGATCATCCACCCATTTTTTTATTGCCGACTTGCATCAAGCCATCAACCTTAATCGTAGAAGCAACGGATGGATCAGTTGGATCTCGGTCAAACAGCTAGAGGCTGCTCAAGAAACGGGTAGTCCGTGTAGCCAACCACAGGATCAGGCGTGTAGAAGGTGCTCCTGTTATACGTGTTCAGAGCCGCCTTCTGCCTGAACCTCTCCGGCAGGTCAGGGTTGGCCAGGAACAATCTCCCGTACGACACCAGGTCGGCGTAGCCATCGCTGACTGCCTTGTTCCCTTCCTCCCGGTCGTACCCTCCGTTCACAATGAGCGTGCCGTGGAACGCTCTTCTGAACGGGAGCAGCTGGTGTGGGATGCTGCGGCTGTGCTCCTCGCTGCGGCTGACACACCTTGGCTCGATCATATGGCAGTAGAGGACGCCGAGGTCGTTCATGGCGCTGATTAGGTGCAGCGCGACCTCCTCCGGGTCGGAGCCTTCCTCGCGGCAGTGGTCCGCGAATGGGGAGAGGCGCACGCCGATGCGATCCGCGCCGATCTCCTCCGCGACAGCGGACATGACATCCACGGTGATGCGACATCGATTCTCCACGCTGCCACCATACGCGTCGGTGCGGTCGTTTACGCTGGCCTTCATGAACTGGTGAAGCAGGTACCCGTTGGCCGCATGGATTTCCACACCGTCGAAACCTTCATGAAAGCGTAAGACTAACGGTATCAATAACTTGGCAAGAGTGTCAGCAACTCACGATATCAATAGCGTGCGTTGTTGAATCTATAGTAGTTGGTGAAATATTACCAGCTTTGATGGCATTTCTAGCGGCCACACGGAAGTCCTCGACGATCTGGACTATCTCCCCTGTTTCCAGCCTTTGAGGTGCCGCCGGTGCCAGGTCATCGGTATTTTCAAAATGGCTGACTTGAAGTGTTACTGGATTATCTGTGTTTGAATTCGGGCCATGATGGCGAGTTGGTTGAAGCTCTGCAATTGTGAATAGATGTGAAACAGTAAGTATAATCCTCTACAAGTATAATGTATCATAAATGTTAACATGTTAGTGAAGAATTAACATGTTAAGTATACCCGTTGAAGAAACACGACCAGTGTGCCAGATTTGGCAGAAGAAGAGTGCACCCTTGGCGTGCACGGCATCAACGATTGGCCGCCAGGCCTCGACTTGCTCCTGGCTCCATAGTCCAGGTGCATCTAGGGACGACGGAGGCGTGTAGTGGCTTTCTTGAGCACTATCAGCATTCGCGCTTTCATTTAGACGTGACAGGAACAACCATTTTGACAGGTTATTCCTGTTTGTTGCCCCTGGTTCAGTTGCTTTGACACCATCTTTAGCTGAATTATAGTCTGTTAGGTTGGTGGCGAAAAATAAGGCAGGTGGACCTGGCCGCTGGCGATTGATCAGACTATTCGCAGCATCATCCTTGGATTGCCCTAATGCAGTGTAGGAAACTGCGCTGGCCTCTGCAATGAGGAGGGTGCCCGGCGCCGCCCTCTGCGCGTAGTAGAGGAGATTGTGTGACTGGGGCACATTCCCGTAGGATCTGAACCTCGATACCGGCGCATGCACAACCCTGAAGCCACCGTCAATTTCGGTAGATATTTTAATAGTTCAGAGCTTGTAAGAATACTTTTCTTAAAAGAAAAACTGTGCAAAAGAACAATCACCTGTCCCATATATATATATACATATATATATATATATATATTATCTTAACTACTTAAAAAATTCTTAACTTTCCAATCGTCACACCGCGTTTTCGTCAGTACGGCACTAATTTTTCGTCCGTACGAGTGCATCACAAGGCAGATAAAAAAACAAAAATAGATAGAAAATCCAATCGGACAATCCAGCGATTGAGAAAAAGAACAGGAAGAAAAATAAAAAAACATCATAGGAAGCCGCCAACGCCGTCGTCGCCACCGGATCCGTCCACGGGAAGCTATCGGCGACGTCTACGTCGCCGTTGGATCCGCGGCAGGAAGTCGCCCGCACCGGATCCGCCCGCGGGAACACCACCGACGCCGCCGTTGGGAGGGCGCCGCTGGATCTTGATGGTGGAGAGGGCGCCGTCGCTGACAGAAACAAAGAGGCCTAGAGGGAGGGATGGCCGTCGAGGCCGACGGAGAGAGAGAGGGGGAGGGACGACCGTCGCTACCGTCTCCGCCGCACCCCGCCGTCACCGCGCCGTGCCGAGAGGGGAGGGGAGGCATGGGGAGGGGGGAAGAAGGAGCGGCGCCGTCGGAGAGGGGAGGGGAGGCATGGGGAGGCGACCGGCGGTGGGGGGATTGGAGCGAAGAATGGATCTAGGGTTAGGGTTTTTTTGGCACCGGGGCTTTGATTGATTTGGAACTGATCAGAGCTGTCCATCAAAACGGATGGCTCAGATTGATCGAGCGTCGGGCTGGCCTCCATCACCAGACTGCAGCACTTAGGCCGCACGTGGGCCGGCAGTCCAACACAAACGTGGTTAGATTTTCGGTTACGGCCCGCACGGCAAGTGAAAGGAGGAGTGTGGGAATGTTAATTAGACTTTGGTCTCTTGCAGCCTGAGAAAAGTGGGTTGGCTCGGTTGCGGGCTAAAGAAGAAAATGGGCTAAAAATGGCCCATAGAGAAAGGAGGATTTTTATTTAAATAAATACTGAAATGATGTTTGTATTATCAAAATTAGCAATTAAGCTCTGTAAATTGCAAGAAAATTTCAAAGAGTGTAACTAATATGGAGAATTTAATAAAAATTAAATCCAACCATATCATTTATTGGGCTAAAAATGGCCCATAGAGAAAGAAGGATTTTTATTTAAATCAATACTGAAATGATGTTTATATTATCAAAATTAGCAATTAAGCTCTGTAAATTGCAAGAAAATTTCAAAGAGTGTAACTAATATGGAGAATTTAATAAAAATTAAATCCAATCATATCATTTATTTCTCACACTTAATTTACATGTAAATTAATTTAATTATATACCTACCTACTTAAAGAATACCTAAATATTCCAGAAAATTTGTATTTCAATTAATTAAAATAAGATCGAGCGAAGGAAGGGAAAGGGGATCAATCTGATCCCGACCCAATTGACTGGTTTTTACCGAGAAAAAACTAACCGGTTATTTTGAGAAAAGAAAAACAACCGGTTCTTTTCAAAACATGGAAACCGACCGTATGACCATATCCTATTTGGCTATCTCTACTCTTTTCCTATATCTATTCTATTATTTTTTCCATGGCACAGAAGGTTGGACACGGAAAAGGTTAAAAACTACTGAAAAGACTGTAACTAATAAGTTATTAGGAAAAAATGGACTATGGCACTATATAGAGTGAGAGGAAAGGAACATGATACTAAAAATATAGTAAAATAAATTAGATCAGAATATGACAATAAAATGAAGTGATCAAATCTGAATATATTTTGAAACCACCATATTATATTGATCGGAAGAACACAAAGATTAGTATAGAAGAAATTATAAGCTAAATATTAGTTTTGAAACCCTTAAGCTTTTTATGAAAGATCTCCAATGATGAAAATTAATCCTTGATTATCAAAATATTTATGTAACATTTGTAATGTTACTTTTTCCGTTGCAACACACGGACCATTTTTCTAATATTATATGATAGAGAGGGTAATGCTTATCGACACCTTAATCTTATAACTTGGGATAAATATCTAACTCTTGCATATCCCTATATATTCTTGTAAGAAATACGCTCTCCCTTATATTTAATATACTCTTCCTGGTTTTTAATATACAACATGGTTAACTTTAGACATATCATTCATCTTATTTAAAATCCTTTATAAACATAAAATATATAAAAGTAATTGAAGAACCATTAATGATAAATCAATTTATATAACAAAATAAATTATTATTTTTAATAAGATAAATTGTTAAACGTATAATCCTTTATAAACATAAAATATATAAAGTAATTGAAGAACCCTTAATGATAAATCAATTTATATAACAAAATAAATTATTATTTTTAATAAGATAAATTGTTAAATGTATATAAAAATATAACGATATCATAAATTAAAAACAAGAGAGAGTATCTACTTATAAAACCCATATTTTTTCAATGTCACTCTTTCCGTCTTGGTCATCCGTGCACGTTTTATTTTTGATAGGCTAATTGCTTTTCTTGGTATGTAGTTCGATTCACACATCTAATCTGAGTACTGCTCGTTTGGCTTTTACTTGCTGTCTCACTACTCACACTATTGCCTCACTCGGCTTTTACTGAGCACGCTCTCTCTCTTTCATCAACCTTTTTCTCGATGCAACACACAGGTATTTTTTATAAAATAATAATAGTAATTTATAAAGTTTATGATATATTCTGTAATCCAATTTGAAGATGATATGGCTTGAAAGGTGAAATAGTAGAGATATAGCACATCTATACCTATTTAAAAAATACGCAATGCTTCTGAAAAAAAACTTTTGTCCATCGTCTCGGCGTAATTGCATACAGTGAGTTTAATTCTGAGCTTGATAAGACGCAGTTTAGGTTCGATTTTTGAAAAAAACGGAAAGAGGAGGAGATAAGAATCGAAACCCCTAAATCAATTTTGGATTATATCCAAATATGCTGCCGGATTTCACGGAGGAGGTGGCGTCGGGTGGCTGCCGGACTCCGAAGGGAGGTAGGGGACGATAGTGTAGTGTTGGGCCCACGCGGCAGTGAGAGAGAAGGACTCCATTTTTTATTGCATATTTATTATTCCCTCCTTTTTTAAGATATCTTAATTTATTTTTTCCAAAAAGATTAATATATTTGTAGTCTTCATGTGTTAAATTAATCGTTGACCGAAACCTAAGCAACATCTTAATCATTGATTGCATGCGTGCATATAGTTTTTTAGTTTCTCACGTAGGGGATAAGTTAATTCCTCCTTGATCATGGTCACAAAAGAAATATACCTTGCATTTTTGGATGGAGGGAGTAATATTTTTCAACTACGTATTTTCTTTACATATCAACACACAAGTATATCCCCATAATTAAATTACATATAGTACAAGAAAAATTCACTTATTTTTTCACTCATGTCGTGATACGGATTTGCCCTCAGCTAAATTCCACTTATTTTTTTTTAGTCTTATCTACTTAAAAATATATCAATATTTTTGTTCGTCACACAAATTTCTATCCGTTGTTTCGCCATCCGCTCATCTCATGCTATAACTATCGGATCCACACGTCAGAAGTGTCATCCACGACCCGTAAATATAAAGATTAATTATCAAAAACAACACAACTTTTTGTTACTGTACACATCGTTGATGCTTATGATCATGCCTGGTGCTTTGATAAATTAAGATCAAATTTCAACCACCCTATCATTACCCGATGCAACACACGGGTATTATGCTAGTATATATATATATATATGAAAGTAACACGTAGTTCGCACCAAAGAAAGATATCTCAACTTTCAGGAAAATGAATTTATAGGTGGGTGGACGAACTAATCAAGTTCTTTACATGAGAGTAACTAGATCATAACTGACCTGTGTGCCAGGTTAAGCTGGCCCATCTTGTAGGGTGTCAGGAGAGGAGTGTCCTCCATGTTTGTATGTATGCTTTTGACAGCCCGATATAACGCACTTCTGTTCCTTTCAAAGCTATTTCGGCTAGCTTCTGCTTCTTCTACCTTGGCATCTTTAGTACTTATAGTGGAAGAGGTGGTTCGTGTTGTAGTCATATCAAATTACGAACATATATTTATATATATATATATAATATATATATATATATGTTAATATGGCTCTGTGCTTTTCTGGTAGCACTCAACACTGCTTAACAACCCGAGCGCGCGAGCCGCGAGGATTCGTATTGATACGGCAGTTAACTTGGAGTGAGAGGATTCGTGTTGATCTGGCAGTTGACTTCGGAGTTGGGGGGGATTTGCACGCTATACATCGGTAGTAGCTAGACGCTAGATGCATGGAGTACGCTAGGTAGCCCACCGCAGCACCGGCGATTACACGAACCCTTTTGTTTCTGTATCGAATATCGACCGCTTCTAATTAATTTGATCGGCCGATCGTAGCCGATAGTAGTTTAATTATCAGATACATACTGTATATGATTAAGTATACTACGATAATGTGACATGCTGTACGTACAATTAATTGAGTAAAACGAGAATAATTTAGTGATCGGGGCAGTTCACTGGTGGAGAATGAGTTTTAAATCTCGGTTCGTAATCCACTCTAGTCCCGGTTATGCAACCAGGACTACAAATTCAGAACTAAAGATAACCATCTTTAATTCCGGGTGAAATAACCGGGACTAAAGAACCATCTTTAGTCCTGGTTAGTAACACCACACGGGACAACGGTACTAAAAATGGTTGGGCCACGTGGCTAGAGCAACCATCTTTAGTTTCGGTTGGTGTTACCAATCGGGATTAAAGATATTTTTTTAATTTTTTTTAAAAAAATTGTTGGTTCTGCTAGCTACTTGTATATATATTATGCATATATATGTATAAATACATGTATATGAATAATATATGTATATATAATATGTGTACATATGTAATATATGTATTTATACATATATATATATGCAATATGCATATATATATATATGTACAAATACATATTTTACACATATATATTCCCTAAATATATGCACTCAAGTAAATATATATTTATATTACCGAAACGTACTCACACACATAAGTACATGTATACACATCTAGATACATACATATATTACAATCCTTCGTTAATTCTAATGTTCTATTGTATATTACGAAGAAACCTAAGACATGTTATACATAGGGATGATAATCAATAGGAATTCCACCATAGTGGAATTCTCCCGTGGATCAATTATTTGTTCATTGATAAATCCAATCAATTGTTCTGGAACAACCTTTATAAATTCTTCGTTGGATAGTTTTTCCCTCATGTAAATAATCTATCATTTGAAAAAAAAAGAGATATAAGTACATGAAGTCAATAAGAAATCCAGACATAATGTACGAATGATTTTTAAGTACTTCCAGATCCTTGTCACTATTGATTTGGTGTACAATGCAGTGAGTATATTCGCAGACGTAGTAGCCGTACAAGTTATTCCCCGCCTCCTGTTTTGCACACTTAAGGACAAACGACGAGAGATTTAATGCGCTAATTTTTTCAAGAACAAATTAATGATTCAATATGTTTTTGAGCATATACTCACCGAAAAATTAAACCTCCTACCAAGTTTTCCTTTCCAAACCTCATGGACCACTGTACGGAACTTTGTCTATGCCCTATGTATAGTTGGAAACTATGATTAAATATCGGAGATCTGCATAGTAGCAATAGCAATGTTTGTAATTAATGACAGTTGAATAGATGTTATTACCTGTCTATCACTTCAAAAATCTTAGCAAAAGTAGACTCCGGTTTATCCATTGAGTCATAGATATGGACTTTGCATAGTGAAAGGTTAAGAGGAAAAGGACCCAGTGAAATCCGCAAATTGCTTGAGATGATATATATGTCACGGTATGAGTACGAGGAGGAAGTTGGTACGAATTCGAAAGACATTTAAAACTTACTCTGTGTTGTAGGGCAATAGTATGTAGGTCTTGTAATGTTGCTCCACCAGGAAATGAACAATATTGTTCTCTGTAGCTTCCTCAAAGTCCCGTATCATTTCGACATTGACTTTGCGAGCGTCCATGAGTCCAATATTGTGAATCCCCTACCTACGGCATGATTGAATCTCCATTTGCATCAACTATCCGCATAGTGTAACCATTGAATGGTACATAGAAGGAGCTAAGGAACAAATTAAA
Organism: Oryza punctata; assembly: GCA_000573905.2. Classification (NCBI taxonomy): domain Eukaryota; kingdom Viridiplantae; phylum Streptophyta; class Magnoliopsida; order Poales; family Poaceae; genus Oryza; species Oryza punctata. The sequence continues at coordinate 16,500,251 of CM002488.2, forward strand.
TTTTGCTTAAATGATACTTACAAAACCCAGCAGCTAAGAATGGAGACGTCGAGGGTGTCTAGTTGGTATACATCGAATACATCCTCGAAGTTGATCCACAGGACATCATCTCCTTGATAGTAATCTGTGTTTCTTATCCTTGCTCCAACCATCATTCTACCTTTGTATGAACGTTCCATGTACCATTGATGGAATCGGTACATTTGTGTAGAGATGGTGTTCACCCTAATAGCCTTGACAAGCGGTTCACCGAGTTTAAATTTTTATTTCAAATCAGCTTCGGTCGCTACGGTTATTGGTGTGTTTCCCACCAGTTGGTCCCTGTACAGACCCGTCTCTTTCATCCACTGCCTAAGTTCCGCCTCATCGGGTGGTAGCAACGGCTCAGCCGATTGTTTTGGTTGTTGCTTTCCGAGCTGATGCACTTCTTTGGTCCTTCCTCTTTGCTTCTTAAACGACTTCATCATCGACCGGTCATAATCCGTAAGTAAAGCCGTCTTGACCGGTTCGCTCATCTTCTGAAAAAACTTCTTTAGCAGCCGGATCTATAGGAATCTTCTTTTGTGGGCTCCGTGGCTTGAAGAACTCCTTCACTTCCGCTCGTACGACCTCGTCATTCTCCTTGGGAGTTAAGTCGTACGCCCTTTTATTGAGAGCGGGGAGTTTTGGCTCGTCAAGTCTTGGCTTCTTCGTTTGTTCTGTGGACTTTGACGGCACGGGACGAAGTGGGCACGACTTTTTAGCTCGTGAAGGCAGAGCAGACAATGACGGTGCAGGCGGAGGTGGTGGAGGAGGTGGAGGAGAAGATGTCGCTGCTCGCCCGGGAAACACGATGTACCGCTTGCACCATAGTATAATGGCGTGGGATGTGTCTCCTAGTTTCGTCTCCCCGTCTCCTCCGGGGATGTCCAGCTCGAGATCCTCGAACCCTCGTTCCACCAATTCAACTTCGACCCTTGAGTACGCAGGTGGAATCGGCCTGCAATGGTATATCCCTGAAGGGTCCACTGATATGACCATGCCCGATGTCACCTTCACGAAAATCGAGGTTACTTAGTGCTGATGAAAAAAAAACACACACCGGCCTGAGAGGTTTGCTTTACTCTAGTGCAGGTCCAAATTTAGGGTTTTAGGTTCAAGGGCGTGCCAGTTGATTTGATCCTGCAATCAACAAGAAAATATGCAAAGAATATCAGTAGACGATAGACAATCGGCCATAGGGCCGATTTCATATCGTATGTGACCTAGCGGATGCAATAAAGCATGAATCGGCTGTAAGGTATAGTCAATGATAAAACTAACCCTAAAACTAGTATATCGGCTGTAAAGATCAATACTACATAATCAATAAACCAATATTATTTTAGAAATAAGCAATTGGGATAGATCGGACTGAACCGAGACAGTATAAATTGCCCAAGTCTAAAGATAACGTGAAATAATGATTATGTAGATTAATGTCATAGCCGAAATCTAGGTTTAGGTATGTATCGGCTATAGCTCCGATACATCCTTATACCAGGATATTCTCTAGTAATAAATATATTAAACTATAACCAATTAGCTTTGTATGAAGCTTAATATATTTATATTAGATTAGATCCTGATATAAGGGGCAGATATAGAACATTAAACAATGTAAAACATCTATACCAGGTAAGATCGGCTGAAACCCCGATACTATCCTTATTAACAACCATAAAGCAGGTTAGATATCATGATTCTAAATACGACTTAATAGGTTGGACTTAACCAATGCAGCATGAAGTACAAATAGAAGCATGAGATCTAAAGAATCAAGCCGATAGTTGCCTTTTCGGGATGGTGGATACGTCATATAATCTAAACCAACAAAGTAATCTAGCCGATACCGGCAAAACCCTAAAAAGGATCTAGCCGATGCAAGTAGATTGCATTGTCAATCTAAATTACATAATGTATATGATAACTCGGAGAATCACAACAAAGAACTAGAGTGTCATGAAGATGTAAGCACTAGTCCTAATGATGTAACTCGCCATGACAAGATATACATTTTTGTCGAAGATCAAATTGATGCAGCAAGATTCGAGAGCACAAACTTGTCGAAAAGTAGAAAACAAAGGTGGCGATGCGCCGAGACTGATTGAACGTGTGTTGTTATTATTTACAAGACCTCGGGATTATATTTATACCCAAAAATACAAACATTATCCATCACTGACACGACTCACATTATCCTAATACAAATCCAACTAGCGAACAAGTCCCTTAGGCGGACTCTTACCGAGAATATCTATAAGGAAATTACATAAAATATCCTAATTAATAGATACAATTGCCTCCTCAGGACTCTATCCGTACATGGCAATCCATATAGAACTCGTTAACACAACCCGATGACGTGTACCAAATCACATTACCTAAATCGGCTTCATCGGCTAACCTCGTCCGACTCTGACTCTGCCGATCCAGTCCACAGCCGATTCGGGCTCCAGCCGATGCGCACTCTGTTTCCGATATCCCTGCATATTTTCAATTCCACTTCGGACTAGGTTGTGTTTCCGATCTTTGCAGATAGATTTGCTTACCAAATTTCATCGTCAACACATGCCCCCCAATTCCGAAGTATTTATAATATAACGGAATTATCTCTTTTCGATCGCAAAATTCTAGGGTTACCCTGTGACCGTTACGCACCTAATTCTTTAAATACCAACCGCTCTCCCGGATATTTCACGGCGTTAGCTCCGTTTTCACCGCTTAAACCACCAAATCTCCCCTTGAACTCCGGCAAACATCTTCTCCCTTCACTCCGGCGACCTCACCGGCGACCACCTTCTTCAGCGGCGAAAACAGCTCTATGCTCCAATGGCAACCACCTCGAGCACTCCCCAGGTACTCCATTCTCCTCGATCCCCGCTTATATCGACCATCATCTTTTCAATCCAATCTTTGAATTTAAATCATCTTTTACCTTAATCTCCTTTCTCCCTTTCGCCCCCTTTCTCAGCACCTGAGGGACTTGATCGCAATCCCCATTGAAAAAGAACCAGGCCATTATTTCCTCGGGCCGATGGGCGATGAAGACCCTACTGCGTTCATCAACTCCGAGACCAACCGTATCCCTTTCAAGGAATCCAAGCCCAGCTCCACACATTGGCCCAACATCTTCAGATCTTGGCCGTCGGCCGTGGACGGATGGAAAGCCTGGTACAAGAGGATGTCAGCCAGCAAGCAATCTCATTGGGACGAGATAGGTATTTCTCAATGCCTTTCACTCTCTCTAGCCGATACAAAGAAAGATGAACCCATGTTATCGGCTGCTTCCTATTTTTGGTCCGATACCTTGAATGCCTTCTTGTTCAGCCATGGTCCTGTGACCCCCACACTATTAGACATCCAAATGCTGGCAGGTCTAGATATTTCCTCATCAGCCAACCCCTTTAGTTTCAAAGTCAAATGTGACCACAAATTTCAAACCAAAAATATTGGAGGATGGTCTGGATTTATAACTGAAAACATGGGCACAGGATCTGTTGCACCCAGAGAGCACACAACTTTTCTAATGATGTGGCTAGAAAAGTTCTTGTTCTGTGGCTCAACTTGTGGACCAACAGCCAACTGGCAACATTTAGCAGAAGTCCTGGTATCCAAAAAATCCATCCCTTTAGGCAAATATCTTCTAGGGGCAGTATATCAGACCTTGAGCCACACATCGGCCAAACTCCTCATGGATACTTCCACCAACTACGGAGGCCCCTGGTGGGTTGTCCAAATATGGCTCAACATGTACACCATCAAGGTTGCAGATAGAACCCCTCTGGACGACCTATCCTTCCCATCTCTAGCCGATGATGATTCAACACGCCGATGCCTATCTTTTGGAGAAGCGGCATCATCTTACCCTGGCATGGGTACATCGGCTGATCAGTTCTGTGAGTGGTTTAAGAGATTTTATGATGGATTCCCACATGAGTCTCGAGTTTGGTTCCCTTATGAAGACTACAGCAACTGTGAATTACCAACCAACCTCAGACTTGATGAACTGAATAATGAAGATTTCCCTGGCTATAGAGATACCTTTGTCTCGGCCATTACTCCTTGCATACTGCCAACTGGTGTATCCCAAGGCCGACACATATAGTCCTCATATGAGTTCTATCATCCAATGGTTGCTGCCAGGCAACTTGGCATGGGACAACTGCCCATTGGTCTATATTTCTCAGACAAAATCCAAACAAGGGGCATTGTTCCATCGGCTCTAGTAATGGACAGACTCTTAAGCCTTGAAGTTCCCCCTCTAGGACCCATCAACCGGATATCCTTGATTATACAAAGAAGTCAAATTTTTGACAGATGGTGTGGTGAATGGAAAACACATCTGTTCTTGTCCTTGCCAGCCGGCTTCTATCTGACAATTATGAATCCATCTATCAGCCCACAGGTAAATCCTTATACCCCTTATTACATTCCTCATTATTATTTCTCTTTATCTTTTAACTACCCTGTTTTGCATTTTTCAGAGTCTTGGCACCCCTCCTCCAACCAAAAGCAATAGTGGCAAAGACATTAGCTATGCTGCTGTCAAGATGTCATCTGGCAAGGATCTGATTCCTTCTTCAATCGGCTTCAATGCCCCAGCCATCAAAGATCTACTCCAAGGTCAAACTAGGCAGCCGATTGTTACAGCTGGCAAAAGGAAAAGAACCAAGAAACCTGCCGTCAAGCCAACTGCACCAAAGAAAAAGATGCTAACCAAGAAGCAAAAACCCTCAACCGATGATACTCCCCTTGACCCATCCGTAGAGGAATTCCTTGATGAAGCAATTATTGAGGAAGAGGTAGATGAAGCCGCAGCTGAGCTTAGTGAATCCGGCCATATCTCCAGTCCAACCTCTCGAGCCAATTCACCCCAAGTCAACCCATCAAGTCCAGCTAAAACCCCAACTCCCAGACGTCGACCTCGAAAAACTCAGGTACACAAACTCTCTTCAACTTTGTATATCTTCAACTTTTATCCATTGTCTATAATACTTGTAAAATTCTTAGCCTACCCGAGCAATATCACCTCCTCAACAAGTCTCAAGTGAGCACACAGCATCGGCTGCAGGAAGTCATCACTTAGAAGATACAACTGCTATAATCCCTTATCTTCCAATCCCTGTAAGATCACTATCAACTATAACTTATATCGGCCAACTTTATAAATCTTACTCACATTTCTTTTCTTTAGGCTTTAGCCGATATGTTCTCCTTTGATATAAGGCAATTCATGGATGAAGAAGAAGAAGAAACAGCAAGCAAAGCAAAATCTCCAGCAAAATCTCCAACTTTCATCCTTCATGCCCCCAAGTTCGTAGCAGGGAACACAATGCTGCAAACTTATAGGTCTAAGGGCGATAAAAAATATCGGTCATCTGAAGGCGATGTAAACACATTGGCTATCAACCACAAACCGGCAAACCATAGCCGATCATGAGCCAATCCAAACAGTTGGATAGTATTTCTTCAAGTATTTTCCGTTAAGTGCTCTTCCAAATACCTCTCCATCAAGCCCTTTTAACATATAAGCCCCTTTAGAAACACATTTATGAATCTGAAAAGGTCCCTCCCAATTCGGTGACCACTTGCCGAATTTATTATCTCTGGCCCCTATTGGCAGCACCAATTTCCAAACCAACTCGCCTTCTTCAAAAGATTTGGGTACAACCTTCTTGTTATAATACCTTGCAACTATTTCCTTATCTTTTCTAACCTTCTCAAGAGCTCGCAATCTTGCTTGAACCAAATCTTCTGACTCATCAACCATCAAATTATGATAATCATCGGCTGTTAAGTCATCTTGTAAAGAAATCTCCTAGAACCGATGTTGGTTTCCCATGGTAATACAGCCTCATGCCCATAAACCAGTTGATAAGGAGGTACCTGAATTGCACCATGGCAAGCCATCCGATAGGACCATAATGACTCAGCCAGAATAGTATGTCATTTCTTGGGATATTCGGCGATCTTTCTCTTAACCAACTTAATCAAGCTCTTGTTAGATGCTTCAGCTTGTCCATTGGCTTGTGCATAATATGGTGATGAATTCAACAACTTAATTCCCATGCTATCAGCAAACTGAACAAACTCATCAGACACAAATATAGAACCTTGATCAGTCGTTATCGTCTGTGGCAAACCAAATCTATATATAATATGCTCTTTGACAAAATTAATTGCATCTTGACTGTCAACCTTCTTCAAAGGAATTGTTTCAATCCACTTAGTGAAATAATCAGTTGCAACCAATATGAACTTATCCTTTGCTTAATGGTGGATTGATCTGGCCGATCATATCAATACCCCAATCTCTGAACAGCCATGGCTTGATAATAGGGTTCATAGCCGATGCTGGCGCTCTCTGAATTGCTCCAAATTTCTGACAATCTTGACAACCCTTGTAATATCTGAAACAATCCTCCAGCATTGTCGGCCAAAAATATCCAACTCTTCGAAGTAACCACTTCATTTTATGAGCCGATTGATGTGTCCCACAAATACCTTCATGAACCTCAAACATGACAACTTTAGCCTCTTCCATACTCAAGCATTTCAAAAGAACTCCATCAATCGTCCGATAGTACAATGTATCATCCAACAAGAGCTTTATAACGCAATTTCCTGGAAACTGGTCTTGAAGGATTCTTTAGATACTCAAAAACATCAAACCTCCAATCATCGGCTGGAATACAGGCCACTTCTACTTCAATCCCTTGTAACATCGGCCTATATCCTGAGGCACCTTGAGCTAAATCATTGGCTTCAACGTTTTGCTCCCTAGGAATATGTTTCAAAGTAACCATCTTGAATGTCTTTATCAGCTCTTGGCATTTCTCATTATAGATCATCAAGGTGTCATTTTTACATTCATATTCCCCAGATAACTGACTTATTACTAATAATGAATCACCCATGATTTCAACAGCATCGGCTTCAACTTCCCTTAATAACTGCAGTCCCTTGAGAACAGCTTCATATTCTGCTTGATTATTTGTAGAGTATGGTTTAATAGTAAAAGCAAACTGAAAACTTACCCCCTAGGTGATATGATTACCAAGCCGATACCACAACCATGAGTACAAATAGACCCATCGAAGAATAAAGTCTATGGCATAATATCAATGTTATCAACGCTGATATCCCTGTGTTCAACTATGAAGTCGGCTATCGCTTGCCCTTTAACCACCTTAGCTGATTCATATCTGAGATCAAATTCTGACAAAGCAAAGATCCACTTCTCAATTCGTCCTTTCAAAACTGGAGCCGATAGCATATATTGCACCACATCGGCTTTGCATACTATAACACATTCATTGGATAGTAGATAAGGTCTCAACTTTGTGCAGGAAAAATACAAACACAGGCATAATTTCTCCACTGGTGAATACCTTGTTTCTGCATCCAACAGGCGTCTACTGAGATAGAATATAACTCTCTCTTTCCCCTCAACCTCCTGGATCAAGACTGAGCCGATAGAGTTTTGATCGGCTGATAAATATAACTTAAATGGAATCCCTTTCTGTGGTGGTATAAGAACTGGAGGAGTACTCAAATATTCCTTGATATTATCCAGAGCCTGCTGCTGCTTTCCTCCCCAAACAAATTCTTGATCGGCTTTCAATCTTAATAAAGGAGTAAATGGTTCTATTCGGCCGGACAAATTTGATATGAAACGCTGAAGAAAATTTATCTTGCCGATCAATGATTGTAACTTGGTTTTGCCTTCTGGGGGTTTGATATCCTTAATTGCTTCAATACTCCTCGGAGGAATTTCAATCCCTCTCTCATGGACCAGAAACTCAAGAAATTGACCAGCCGATACACCAAAAGCACACTTGGTAGGATTCATCTTCAACCCATATTTTCTTGCTCTTTCTAAGACCTGTTTCAAATTGGCTATATGATCATCAACTTCCTTGGATTTGACCACCACATCATCTATATATCTCCACCAATGCACCGATAAGGTCATGGAAAATATAGTTCATGGCTCTCTGATATGTAGCACCAGCGCTCCTCAAGCCGAAAGTCATAACTACCCACTCATATAAGCCGATAGCACCAGGACACCTAAAAGCAGTCTTGTGAATGTCTTCCTCAGCCATAAAAATTTGATTATAACCAACATTGCCATCCATGAAGCTAATAATCTTATGTCCAGATGCTGCATCTACGAGTTGATCGGCTACCGGCATTGGGTATTCATCTTTTGGTGTAGCTTTGTCTAAGTCCCTGAAATCGATACAAACCCTGAGCTTGCCGTTTTTCTTGATGACTGGTACTATATTGGAAATCCACTCAGCATATCGGCATGGTCTGATGAAGCCAGCATCATAGAGTCTTGTAATTTCGGCCTTAATAGCATCATACATTGCAGCCTTACATCGTCTTGGGGGTTGCTTGTATAGCCGATAGCCTGGTTTTATAGGGAGCTGATGTTCAACTATCGATCGGCTAAGTCCTGGCATCTCATAGTATTCCCAAGCAAAACAATCTCTATACTCCTTCAAGAGTGCAATTAATTTACATTTGAATTCTTTTGGTAAACACTTACTAATATATGTCGGCCTAGGCCTATCACCTGGTCCAATATCGATTTCCTCTAGTTTATTGGCCGACATAAAACCTTGCCCAAGCTTGCCGTCGAGATCATCAATAGTATCTTCTGTGTATAAGTTGGAACCCTCCACGGCGCCCTCAAAACAAGAATTGGGGCTCTCCATCTCCTGTTGTCTGTATGGCATCATCAGAAATCTTTAAGTAATCCCCTTGCCAAACTTTACCGGACAAACAATCAATTCCTTCCATCTCCCAAATAGATAAATCGGCACAAGCTACATTGACTGACCTGTCGGCTGGCACAATTTCAATTTGGTCTCCTTGCCATTGAATCAGACTTTGGTGCATTGTTGAAGGGATGCAACAATTAGCATGGATCCAATCTCTTCCCAACAACAGACTGTAGGAACCCTTCCCGTCAATAACAAAGAACGTGGTTGGAATTGTTTTACTGCCGATGGTTAACTTTACATTCAAAACTCCCTTGGTCTCGGATGGATTCCTGCCAAAATCTTTCAGAACCATGTTAGTCTTGATCAAGTCCTCTGAATTCTTCCCAAGCTTTCTGAATGTTGTGTAAGGCATTAAATTAACAGCTGCTCCTCCATCGACTAACATCTTTGACATCGGCTTACCATTGATAAATCCCTTAATATAAAGTGGCTTGAGGTGCCGATGATCAGTTCCATCGGGCTTCTCAAAAACGGCTTGCTGCGGAGATAACATCAATTTGGCCGATGGCAGATCTTCTTCTTGCTCGACGACTTGCTCTACTGCGTATTCGGCTGGCAGCATGAAAACCATGTTTATTTCAGATGACATCACTTCCTTGCCTTTGTTCTGTTGTTTTTTGTTATGATCGGCTCTGACTTCATCCGCTGGCACCACTTTGCTCTTCACGCGCCAGACTTTCTTTGTTCTCTGCCTCAGCCGATGCTCGATTTCCCCTTCAGCCTCCTGGAACTGTTCCCTGTTTCTCATCCTTTGGACTCTTCTCTTTTGATTTTTGGTGAATATTCTAGAAGGGCACCATTGAGGATACATTGGCTTGGATTCTCTAAGTGAGTCATCTTCACCGTTGTCTTGTTGCATCGGCCCAAGTCTCTCATGAACTGGCAACCTTGATTGACTCGGCCGATGTATGGTTGCACCTTGACGGCTTGAGCTTCTGATGAACTGTGCATCGGGATTGCTGCACCCAGGACAGTCTTGGATAGATGGCAATCTCATACCCTCATTCCAACAGAATCTGAAAAACTCGTAACTCCAATGAGGATCAAAATATCTTTCACTTTCCTGAGAATATAACTCCTCTTCCCTCTGCGCCTGTTTTGATATTTGTTGATCATGCCAGCCGATCTGATACTCCTAGTGTAGTTTTTGTCTCCATCGGCTGTATTCCGATTATACCCAGGGTGCACCATGTTGACTGGAAAAGGGTATCCATCTATCTTCATCGGCCTCTTGGATTCATCAATCTTAATCTTTCCTTGTTCGATAGCCGACTGGATCTGCTGCCTAAAAATCTTGCAATCATTGATACTATGGAATCCTGTGTTATGCCACTTGCAATACTTCCTCTTTTTCAACTCCTAAGCCGATGGGATGATATGTCCTGCTGGTAGTTGAATCTGTCTTTCTTGGAGAAGAAGATCAAAAATCTTGTCGGCTTTAGTAATGTCAAAATCAAATCTCTCCTCCATTCCTGAGTTCTTGGCCCATTGGCAGACAACCGTCTTCTTGTTCCTGGCCCATTCGGTTGCATTGATCTCAGGATCATCTTCTTCAGAATCAGAGTCATAGCTATAGACGTTGTTGACATTGTTTGCCTTTTTTATGAACTTCCTTGCTTCTTGGAATCTTGTCTCATGAGCTGATACCTTCTGAGCTAGGTGAGCCAAGCTCTCAAAGTCCTGAGCCGAAAACCTTTCCCTTATCGGCGCCAGCAAATCTTGGAAGGCTAAATCGGCCAACTGAGAATCTGTCAGAGATAGGCTATAGCATCTATTCCTCACATCTCTAAACCGTTGAATATAATCTGGAACCGATTCATCTGACTTTTGCTTGATAGCTGTGAGGTCCGATAGCTTCATCTCTTGAACTCCACTGAAAAAGTATTTGTGAAATTGTTTCTCCAGATCGGCCCAACTCCTGATTGAATTGTATGGCAGGGATGAAAACCAAGTAAATGCCGACCCAGATAATGAAAGTGGAAACAAGCGAACTCTGAGCGCCTCTGTAGCCGATGCCTCACCACACTGAGCTAGAAATCGGCTAATATGCTCATAAGTTGATACACTGTCTTGTCCTGAAAACTGGGAGAAGTCTGGCACCTTGTATCGGTTTGGCAGTGGAACTCGATCGAAGTATTCTGGATATGGATGCCGATACATGTTGCCATTGTCTTTTGGTTTAAGTCCGAATTGTTCCCTCATGACGTCAGCGATCATATCGGCCCAGGGTTGATGAGGTGTTGCTCCACCATACTGCTGCTGTAGTGGATCCATCTGGCCGTATTAGATCGGCTGAGGTCGTGGTGAGTGAGGCTAATAAAGATTATTGAAGCCAGCCGATATGCCTGGAGGTGGTACGTATGGAAGTTGCACTGTACTGTATTGCTGGCTTATCGGCTGAGGAATTCCAGTCGGCTGTTGTGGAACTGAAGGAATTTGGTATGATGTGTCGACAGCTGGCGGTCTTGGGTGAAGGATACTCATCAATTGTTCTGGTGTTAATTGAGTTGATGCTTGCCTCCCAGTGGTCGGCTGTGATCTGGTTAGAATTGATGGAATGTTTGAATTTGAGCAAGGAGCCGATGGAGCCTGGGTTTGAAGCAATTGCTGACTTGCCTGGTTCCCGCCAATCTCTGTCTTCACGGTTCTATATCCTGGAAACGTGCCGTCTGGCAAATATATGGGTCCTTTAGCCTTTTCTTCGGCTATCGTCCCATCAACTACCGACTTGATCATATTTGTCAAAGTGTTCACAAGCACTCCGGATTGGTTGACCAAGGCGTGATGAACAGCCGAATCAATGTGATCTTGTAATGTGTGGAGTTCCTGACCACTTGATTCGACTTTGGCTTGTTTATCTTTTTCTTCTTCTGATCCGGAAGTACTTGGGTCTTGCTTCACGATCGTCGGCACTTGGACTTTAGCTCTTTGAATAACCGAGCCTTGCCGCGTCACCGTGAACGAGTGAAGGTATTGGTTCTGGAGTTGGTTCAGCATTTATTGCATCTCTTCTCTCTGTTCTTCACTCAGTTGCTCAAGCATGACCGGCACGATATTGTCTTCAGAGACTTCAGTAATGTTTGAGGACATGATGACACGTGGTCCCACTGGGCGTGCCAAAAGCGTGTTGATGCAAAACAAAACACACACCGGCCTGAGAGGTTTGCTTTACTCTAGTGCAGGTCCAAAATTAGGGTTTTAGGTTTAAGGGCGTGCCAGTTGATTTGATCCTGCAATCAACAAGAAAATATGCAAAGAATATCAGTAGACGATAGACAATCGGCCATAGGGTCGATTTCATATCGTATGTGACCTAGCCGATGCAATAAAGCATGAATCGGCTGTAAGGTATAGTCAATGATAAAACTAACCCTAAAACTAGTATATCGGCTGTAAAGATCAATGCTACATAATCAATAAACCAATATTATTTTAGAAATAAGCAATTGGGATAGATCGGACTGAACCGAGACAGTATAAATTGCCCAAGTCTAAAGATAACGTGAAATAATGATTATGTAGATTAATGTTATAGCCGAAATCTAGGTTTAGGTATGTATCGGCTATAGCTCCGATACATCCTTATACCAGGATATTCTCTAGTAATAAATATATTAAACTATAACCAATTAGCTTGGTATGAAGCTTAATATATTTATATTAGATTAGATCCTGATATAAGGGGCAGATATAGAACATTAAACAATGTAAAACATCTATATCAGGTAAGATCGGCTGAAACCCCGATACTATCCTTATTAACAACCATAAAGCAGGTTAGATATCATGATTCTAAATACGACTTAATAGGTTGGACTTAACCAATGCAGCATTAAGTACAAATAGAAGCATGAGATCTAAAGAATCAAGCCGATAGTTGCCTTTTCGGGATGGTGGATACGTCATATAATCTAAACCAACAAAGTAATCTAGCCGATACCGGCAAAACCCTAAAAAGGATCTAGCCGATTCAAGTAGATTGCATTGTCAATCTAAATTACATAATGTATATGATAACTCGGAGAATCACAACAAAGAACTAGAGTGTCATGAAGATGTAAGCACTAGTCCTAATGATGTAACTCGCCATGACAAGATATACCTTTTTGTCGAAGATCAAATTGATGCAGCAAGATTCGAGAGCACAAACTTGTCGAAAAGTAGAAAACAAAGGTGGCGATGCACCGAGGCTGATTGAACGTGTGTTGTTATTATTTACAAGACCTCGGGATTATATTTATACCCGAAAATACAAACATTGTCCATCACTGACACGACTCACATTATCCTAATACAAATCCAACTAGCGAACAAGTCCCTTAGGCGGACTCTTACCGAGAATATCTATAAGGAAATTACATAAAATATCCTAATTAATAGATACAATTGCCTCCTCAGGACTCTATCCGTACATGGCAATCCATATAGAACTCGTTAACACAACCCGATGACGTGTACCAAATCACATTACCTAAATCGGCTTCATCGGCTAACCTCGTCCGACTCTGACTCTGCCGATCCAGTCCACAGCCGATTCGGGCTCCAGCCGATGCGCACTCTGTTTCCGATATCCCTGCATATTTTCAATTCCACTTCGGACTAGGTTGTGTTTCCGATCTTTGCAGATAGATTTGCTTACCAAATTTCATCGTCAACACTTAGAAATTAAAAGATGCATGCACCACCTTTATCAATTTACAAGACATATATCATAAAACTACGAGCATACCTTGAGTAATATGTTTTTGAAGGGACTGTGCAACTCACAAGGTGTCCGCCACGTGATTTCATCTACGAGGTACGATGGGTCGTCATGAGCTGGCCTTGTTGCACGTTCTATGCCCTGTAGAAGTACTACTGCTGCGATTGCCTGAGGGGCTCACCATGACTAGAGGGACATATGGCTGCACCGTCTACTGGCTCTATCGTTCCGCGAGGCGTTGGTCCATCCGTCGTTCCACCTCCTCTTGCATCTTTATGTCCTGTAGGGCGACCTTCTCCTCGAGATGTCTTAATTTCGCCTCGGTATCCCTCTTGCTCCTAATGCGGCTCTTCTAAGTTTGGTTGTCCTCTTGAAATCCGTATTTCCAAGCAACCACACATTTTCCTCATGTTCGTCCTGGATGCTCGGGATTTTGTAGCGCGAGCGTAAGCTCGTCCTTCGCTCTGTCAGGCTTGAATGTTACCTGAGCAGGTGCCTCCACTACTTCCGTAAGTCGGCTAGCTGCATCACGAATCGCATCGCCGAATACAAGAGAGCCATCAGTAGGATCGAGCGTTCCACCATAAGCATAGTATCAATTTCTGGAACGTTCAGGCCAGTTCGTTGTGGCTGGCTCAATACCATTTTCTATCAACCCAGCTTCCAGTTTATCCCATTTGGGGAGTGCCTTCTTATAGTCACCTAATCCTAGCCAGTGATGGTACCGCTTCTTAGCGGCATTGGTTTTATTATTTTCTATCAGCGCTTGCCGTGATGGGAGGTCTTGTATGCGACAAACGCATCCAAATGATCCCTCAGCTTGGTTAATTTGTCAAAATCGGGTGTCAGATCCTTCACGACATATTTCTTGTATAGATCTGACTTGTACTTCTGGAACTGTTCAGCCATTTTCTTCAGCATCCATTCTTTCAATCTTGGCTGATTTGCCTCAGGGACCGTGAAGGTCTCGAGCATGGTGGTCCACAACATGTCTTTATCCGTATCTGGAAGATAACTTTGGTCATCCCCGCCTGACCTTAATTGACACAAGTGCACTGTGCTAATGGGCACGTAATCCGTCATGACCCATTCACTGTGTCCCACAAACTTCCGTAGTATATCGGCTGGGGCTACTAGTTCGCCATTTGGGGCCACTACACTAATAATGTGCTTGCCCTCTAGCTTTCTCGCGGTACCTCGTTGTCCACGTGCCCTCTTCTCTCCAACGGCCGGTTGCCTTTCACTTTCCTCTTGGTTTGTGCCCTCGTTTTCCTCCTCGTTTAGGTATTGGTTGGGGTCCTCTTGCTCCTCATCCACCCAATATTGGCTGCTGCCCTCTGTGATCTCGTCCATGAGGATCTGTTCATCATCGCGATCATCTGTTCGTAACATTAAGTAGTACACATCAACTAAGAGTATATTATTATATATATATTGACATTATTGAGAAATACGTACGATGACCAGTTAATTAATTGTTATACATGCAACCTACGTGCATAGGAGAGATATATATTTATATAGCCACACCAGGGAATTAAAATAACTTGCCTTAGTTTTGCTTGGAGTTATTGGTACTACTTGAGCTTAAGCGACGGCGGCGGTCAGCAGCTGCACCACGTACGATAAAGAAATAAAAATTTAGTCACAAGATGTACAACAGTCGTAAGTGAAAACATTTGATTGGAGATGATGGAATTAGTATAATTCAGCCCTTTCTTTAAGATGGAACATAGAAAAAAAAAGTGAATCACTATTGAAAAAACAAAAAAAGATGTGCAATATAATATTCAGTGTATCCACGTGAAAACTTGAAAACTATTGCAAACAAAATGGAGGATAGGTTATATCATCTGTTCGTTCGTTCTCCATTGTTGTATCGTTCGTTTGGTCACGTTCGTTCTATCATTCTATTGCAAATAGTATAATATTCGCTCGTTCGGTCACGTTCGTTCCATAGTCTGTTCGTTCGTTCTATTGTTCGGTCATGTTCTATCGTTCGTTCGGTCAGGTTCGTTCTATCGTTTTATTGAATGCAATATAATATTATTCGTTCGTTCTATCGTTCGGTCATGTTCTATCGCTCGTGGTCACGTTCGTTCTATCGTTCTATTGCAAACAATATAATATTCGTTCGTTCGTTTTATCGTTCGGTCACGTTCTATCATTCGTTCGGTCACGTTCGTTCACGTTCATTCGTTCACGTTCTAACGTTCGTGGTCACGTTCGTTCGTGTTTGTTCGCGTTCATTCGTTATATCGTTCACGCTCATTCACGTTTGTTCGTTCTATCGTTCACGTTCCTTCTCTTTCGTTCCACGTCCGGCGTGGCGGCGGTTGCACGGCGGGGTGCGGGTGGTGCCACGGGGTGGCGCGGGGTGGCGGCTGTGCGACAGGGTGCGGCTGGCGCCGCGGGGTGCTAGCGGCACCGTGGGCAGGTGCCGGGTGTTGGCTGCGTCGTGGGGTTACGGTGGAATGGCGGCAGCGATGGCGGCATGGTTGCGGCGGCGGTGAGAGAGATCGAAGGATAGAGAGGAGAGAGGACGGCGGCCAACCTTAAGGGCGGTGCGGTGGTGAGTTCGACGACGATGTACGGTGGCGGAGACGACGAAGATGACGGCGGCAGCAGAGGCGGATGATCGGTGTGAGAGAACACGGCTAAGTGTGGACTGGGGAAAAGATGATGCACACTCATATTTATTGTCGGGATTGTTAGTCCCGGTTAGTGGTATCAACCGGGACTAAAGATATCTTTTGTCCCGGTTGGTGGATACAACAGGGACTAAAGTTTAGATCTTTAGTCCCGGTTGGTGCCACCAACCGGGACTAAAGATATCTTTACTCCCGGTTGATGGCACCAACCAGGAGTAAAGATAATATCCCGTTGTTCCCGGTTGGTGCCACCAACCGGGACTAAAGATATCTTTACTCCCGGTTGATGGCACCAACCGGGAGTAAAGATAATATCCCGTTGTTTCCAAAATTTCTTTTTGTCCCGGCTGTGGTTAACAACCAGGACTAAAGACTAAAGTTTAAAATTTTTATTAAATATAAATAATAACATATAATTAACATATGATCTATTAAATAGTTTAAAATTGCTATTAAATTTAAAATATAAACATAATTAACATATGACCAATTTTGATAGTTTTGCTATTACAATTCAATAATGATATATAATTAAAATATGACCAATTTAAATACTATTTAAATAGTAATAATCATATGCATATAACATATGACCTATTTAAATAGTTCAAAATTGCTATTACATTTAAAATATATATATATAATTAACATATGACCTATTTAAATAGTTTAAATCTCCTATTACATTTCAATAATGATATATAATTCAAATATGACCAATTTAAATACTATTTAAATAGTAATAATCATATGTACATAACATCTGACCTATATAAATACTATTTAAATAGTAATAATCACATATAATAAACACAAACATTGCATGACTTTCAATACATTATAAATAATTTGCATCGTCCATACAACAACCTACGCCACTGTTTTCCTTCCGTACTTTCTCCTTACTAATGTTCCTTCGCTATGATCGTTGCGTGAGTAAGGGTTGTCCTCCTTTGCTAGGAGGATGCTCGGGTCAATCGTCACCGCAAACGGAGGTTGCCCGTCAAACTGATCGTAATCTTCGTCAGTTTTATCCTCGACTTCGACGATTTTCCTTTTGCCTGGGAGAACCACATGGCGCTTTAGCTCGACGGGTCCTTTACCCTTCTTTGGTTTGCTAGACATGTCCTTCACGTAGAAAACTTGCGTTACATCATTGGCTAGGACGAATGGTTCGTCTGAGTATCCAACCTTGGTTAGTTCAATCATTGTCATCCCACTGTCATCAATCATTACGCCTCCACCAGTCAGCCTAACCTATTGCACCGAAACAGAGGGACCTTCAGGGGTCCATAGTTTAGTTCCAATATGTCCTCGATGATACCATAATACATGCTAGTTGCACCATCGTATCTCATGGCATCTATACGAATAGCACAGTTCTGGTTTGTGCTCTTTCTGTCTTGGACTCTTGTCTAAAATGTATACCCATTGATTTCATATCCTTGGAATGTCGATATCGAGCAAGAAGGCCCCCTCGCCAAGAAGGCTAGTTGTCGATCAATGGTTCTGTTACCCATTAGATGCTGTCGTAGCCAAGCAGGGAAAGTATCAATGTGATGGTGTGTAATCCATGCATCGGAATTGCTGATGTTTTTTGAGCGAACAATCGTCAGGTGCTCCTCGATGTAAGGAGCCACCAATGAAGATTGTTGCAAAACCGTAAAATGTGCTTTACGGAATAAATCGTTGTCCACAGTCGTTATTGCTTTCCTTCCAAGAGTCCCCTTTCCCCGTAGTCTCCCCTCATGGGTTGATTCGGGTACCCCGATTGGACGAAGGTCTTCAATAAATTCTACGCAGAACTCAATGACCTCCTCTGTTCCA
The DNA here is from genome assembly GCA_000573905.2 of Oryza punctata. Classification (NCBI taxonomy): domain Eukaryota; kingdom Viridiplantae; phylum Streptophyta; class Magnoliopsida; order Poales; family Poaceae; genus Oryza; species Oryza punctata. Next base: position 16,518,247 of record CM002488.2, read on the forward strand.
TAACCCTTGGCGATGCTTGCTTCCGGACGAGAAAGGTTACGAACGTATTTATTCAGAACACCCATGTACCTCTTGAAAGGAAACATGTTGTGTAGGTACACAAGACTGAGAATACCGATCTCTTTCACAAGGTGACATAGAAGATGCGTCATTATATTGAAGAATAACGGTGGAAAGATCATCTCAAAGCTGACAAGACATTGGACCACGTCATCTTGAAGGGTTGTTAAACAGTCTGGATCGATGATCTTTTGCGAAATCGCGTTCATGAAAGCACATAGCTTCGTTATTGTTCCCCGGACATTATCAGGAAGGATACCACGAATTATAACAGGAAGTAGTTGTGTCATCAACACGTGACAGTCATGAGACTTTAGGTTTGTGAACTTCTTCTCCTTCATGCTTAATATTCTCTTTATATTCGAGGAGTATCCAGACGGTACCTTGATGCTCTCTAGGCATTTAGACATACTTTCCTTCTCTTCCTTGCTCAGGGTGTAGCTTGTAGGACTTAAGTAATGGCTTCCTTTATCCTTCGGTTCCGGGTGAAGGTCCTCGCTTTGTTGCATATGCTTGAGATCATTACGTGCTTCAAGTGTATCTTTTGACTTCCCATATACACCTAGGAAGCCCAATAAGTTGACGCAAAGGTTCTTACTGAGGTGCATCACGTTGATTGCGTGCCGGACATCTAAGACTTCCCAATACGGTAACTCCCAAAAAATAGACTTCTTCTTCCACATCGCCGCGTGACCATCTCCGCTCTCTATAGGCTGGCTCCCAAGTCCCTTTCCAAATACTACTTTCGGATCTTTCACCATAGCAAACATGGTTTTTTCGTTGCGATGTTTAAGCTTAGTACAATGGTCTGCCTTCTGTTCGAAATGCTTGCCTTTCTTCCGTACAGGATGGGTTGCAATAAGGAATCGACGATGCCGATGTACACAACCTTCCTGCAGTGTTTCAGATACGTACTTTCAGTTTTATCCATACAATGGGTGCAAGCTTTGTACCCCTAGTTTGACTGTCCGGATAGATTGCTTAGTGTAGGAAAATCGTTAATGGTCACGAAAGGCAATGCTCGTACTTAAAATTGCTCCTGTTTGTCCTCATCCCACACGGGGACACCTTCTTTGTTCCATAGCAGAACCAGATCCTCAACCAATGGTCTTAGGTACACATCAATGTCGTTACCAGGTTGCTTTGGGCCTTGAATGATAATTGGCATCATGATATACTTCCGCTTCATGCATAGCCAAGGGGGGAGGTTGTATATATACATGGTCACAGGCCAAGTGCTATGGCCGCTGCTCATCTCTCAAAATGGATTCATGCCATTCGTACTTAAACCGAACCTTACGTTCGGGCATCCTCTCCAAAGTCTGGAAATGTTCTATCGATGTTTCACTACTACGACCCGTCGGTGGGGTGTCTCAGTATCCCATCTTGTTGACGTTCTTTTGCGTGCCACTGCATCATGCTAGCATGCTCTTTGTTCCAGAACAAACGCCTAAGCCGTGGTATTATAGGGAAATACCACATCACCTTAGCAGGAACTCTCTTCTTCAAATGTTGTCCATCCACATCACCTGGATCATCTCGTCTAATCTTGTATCGTAGTGCTTTACAAACCGGGCATGCTTCTAGGTTCTCGTACTCCTCACCGTGATAGAGGATACAATCGTTCGAACATGCGTGTATCTTATGTACTTCTAATCCTAGAGGGCATACCACCTTCTTAGCTTCGTATGTTGTTTCCAGCAATTCGTTTCCCTCCGGAAGAATTTTTTGACGAGTTTCAATAACTTGCCAAATGCCTTGTCACTCACTCCATTTTTAGCCTTCCATTGCAAGAATTCTAGCGTCGTACCCAACTTTTTGTGCCCCTGTTCGCAACCTGGGTACAACGAAGTTTTGTGGTCCGCTAACATACGGTCCAATTTCTGGAACTCCTTCTCACTTTCACAGCCGTCCTTTACGTCCCGCAACATCTGACCAAGATCATCTATAGCGTCGTTATCTTCAACAGCTTCGTTCGCCTCGCCTCCTGGATTTTCTTCAAATCCCCCGTATTGATGAGCCCAGTCCAGAATGTTCTCGTTTTCTACTTCATCTTCTTCCATTGTAACCCCTATCTCTCCGTGCGAGGTCCAACAATTATATACAGGCATGAATCCAGACTCAAACAAGTGCGCATGAATAGTTCTTGATGTAGAATACTCCTTTTGGTTACTGCACTTTTTGCATGGATAACACATGAAACCCTTATGCTTGTTAGCATTGGCCACATTCAAAAAATAATGCACGCCTTCAATAAACTCTTTCGACCGTCGGTCCACGGTGTACATCCAATGCTGATCCATCTATACATCAAATAGTCTAATGTTACTAACAAAATCCACACAATTGAAACTAATTAAATAATCATATAATAATTTAAATATCATAATTCAAAGTGAAACTAATTTCTACCAAAGAGCTACAAAGATGGCGACGAGAAGGAAGAGAAGTTTACAATTATTTTTAAATTTTTTTAAAAGTACTAAACATATTTTTTATTGTACTTAATTATTTCTCGCTATATTACATATTTTTTAATTACCTTAGTTTTCTACTATTTTTTTACAAATAATCATTCAATAATTTTACAATAGTCCCACATATTATTCTTTTTTATTGTTTGCAAAGTTGTAAATATCTTGAATGAATTATACTTTTTTCTAACTATTTTATTAGACTAACTTAGATTTCTATTCTTTTATCTTAGTTTTCTATATTTTCCCTCTGTCATCTCTTTTATAACATATTTATTCAAATTTTCTAATTTCAGAATCAACCTAATTTTGCCTACACATATTTTCTCTCTCGTTATTTTGCATAAACCTTATTGGAGACAATATTTCATAGAAACAAATCTATAAATGTAATATGCTAAGCATATATTATTAGAGAATGGAGTTGCTTACTTTCTCGATCTCTCCGATTTGTATATTATCACCAGAATAATTTTATCAAAAATTTCAGCAGCACCTCCCTTCTTCCTCCTCCTCTTGGCAGCAATGGCTCGGGCTGGAGGAGGAAGAAGATGTATAAAAATGTCGATCACTTTAGTCCCGATTAATAACACCAACCGGGACTAAAGATCTAAATTATTATTAGTCCCTAAAGTGAGCATCTATAGTACTGGTTGGTGTCACCAACAGGATTAAAGATCCCCTGCCCCTGACATGCGTCTGACACAGTCGGGGTAGTTATGAACCGAGACTAAAGATCATGGGACCTGTTACACTTTTTAACTGGGACTAAAGATCTGGTTCCTATTTGAACCGGAACTATTCCGGTTTTTTTGAACCCGAGCAAATATCGGTTCTCTAGTAGTGGTCGGTATATATATATTCAGCATATATATTGAGAAACTATAATTTAAGACTTCCAAAGCGCATCATCTTTTCCATGCAGTACTGGTGTTACCCCTCTTGGTGGATACGAGCAAGTTCAATAATAGAGCTTGATAGCTTCAAAAACCTGCCAAGTCACGTAGAGTTTGAGTTAAAATTACTTTGCACAATAATAAATTGTACTAGTATCATTTGGTCAGCTTTTACTTGCAGATGTAATCCAATTGCTGCTGCTGCATGTTGTCTTGGGAAGCTCACCTTCCAATCACAGCTCACATGTATATATGGAGAAGTTAAATACAGCAGCTTTGGCTTGTCTTGCAGGGGGCGTGCAGCCCACATTCTCTCTTCTCGCCATTTCACCATTTTTGTTAACGTGGACATGCTACAACCGGCGTAAATTCGTTATTGTACCTGCTCAACAGGATTTCACGTATGGGGAGACCCCACATTAACAGCAACAATTTTAGGACATCAGTAACAAACGAAGTGACTCCCGTGTAGCTTGCTCTCGCGTCCCGGGAGGCGATTCCTGTGGCCACTGCACCGCCGCCGTCAGCTTGTCAGCGACGGCACCATCCACCACCTTCTTCCCAACTATTTCCTTTCTCCACACCCTTCCCTTTTCACACTCTCTTTCTGCTTCAGATCTGTTTCTTAGCATTTTGGCTGTCGTCGTGCTAGTATTTCTTGGCGGCACAGTGGTCATCGGGTCGACGAGGGACAAATCCATCGGCAGCGTCCCCGGAGAACTCCGAATCTGACGGCGGCTATTCAGGGAGGTGTGGTGGCGCATGGCGGTAGAGAGGCTCCAGCGAGGTGGCTCGACGCGTTGGCTGTGCTGGCCAATGGTCGCTAGCTGTGGCTCTTGCTAGAGCGTGATATGGGGTGGTGGCCAAGTTTTTGGCAGCAAATATGGTGGTCGTCATGCCGGTGAGGGCCGGATCCACCGGTGATGTCCCTGGAGAGCACTGGATTTGATGGTGGTTGTTCACAGAGGTGCAGTGGTGCTCGGGCGAGGCGGCCCGGGCCAGCTCTTGGCGACTGGGCGGTGGCAAGATGGTGGTTGCACGAGGAGGCAGCAGCAGCGGCAGACCTTAGGGCTAGTGGTGTGAATTGAAAGCGGTTGACAGCGACGATGATTCGTCTTTCTAACTACCCGGCTGAGCAACATCCTTTCCGTGGAGCTCCCTCCCTCCCCCCAAACCCACCCACCCACCTAGTTAGTTTCCTCTTCTGGCTGTGGGGATATCTATGGGAAGGATGGAGGCGGTAGTTTTGTGCAGTAGTGGATGGCGGCAGTGGCGATAGGAGCAACTCTATGAGCCCGCTCCGAGATATGGGGTGGTGGGCTAGGTTTGGTGGGTGGAGGGACGATGTAGTGGTTCGGCAATGGTCATTGTGCGAATTGGTTGTGTAGTATTGGATAGGAATCGTTGGGGAAAGCCTTGGCCAGCATGGCGGCGGTGACGTCCTTAGGCGTCGTTATGGCGTTTTCTCCCTTTCCACCAATCTTCATGTGCCCTTGTTCCAATTTCCAGATGAGCGATGGCGGCGTTTCATCTCGTGTCCTTCATGGGGCACTGCTTTGGAGAACCTTCCCCATGCAATGATGACTCTACGTCAGCTCTATAGAATTGCATGCCCAGCTGTTTGGCAAGACCTTTGTCTTCTTCGTTCCATTTTCGTTTGTGGCGGTTGTCCAACGCTTTTTTCGTTTGTTTCTACTAGGTGGAGTTGGAGCTACTCTGTTATTGGGGTGTGACGGGCTTGACAACGATAACATGTTGCATGTTGCAATCTTTCTTGGGGTGTTGGTGTTAGCCGTGCGCAAGAGGCAGCGCTTGGGTGGCTTGGACTGATGTCCATCGTGGGAAGTCGGTGTTGTTCTATTCGTTTATCTAGCAAGCTGTATGTAGATGTCTGCATTGAGTCTGTTGATTTGTAGTCGGTAGTTGGCTAGAGTTGAGTGGTGTTCCATGTGTTGTGTCTTGGCACCGATCGTGGTTGAGGTGCTTGGCGAGTACGTCTCTCTGTTTTTTTCTTTTTTTAATCATATCTATGTTTTTACTCTTGCTTAATTGAAATACAATTGGTAGGTCTCATGCCGGTATGATTTTAAAAAAAGATTTCACAAAATATTATTCAATGCAACATACTACAAATTTAGAACGCCATATACCAAAATACAAATCATACAGACAAATGAAACATATTAGATACATAAAAAGTGTTTAGCAAGTTACAATATAACAAATCAACACTTTTGGTCTGGCTGTGCTGTGGAAGCGAGAAATGATGTCATTGCCATTAACATTCAAAAAAATATCATGTAGAAAGAAATGTAACTAAGCAATCATTTTATTCTCACAATTGTAAACTTCCTCGGCTCTTAGTCAAATGAACGAGAATAAGGTTGATATTCTTCGGGAGATCAAACCTGATCTGTAAATCAACTGCGTTTCCGAGCTTTCGACGGTTAGGCCATGTAAGGTCACAGCTCTAGTATTCACCCGGGTACAAGTGTACAAACAATTATCATCTTCATTTTACTTTTTATTTGATTTTGCTATATATTTATTGATAGATTTTCTTAAAAAAATTGTCAAATATAAATATAGTATATTTATAGTATAACTACATTGTAACTTGTATGTAATTATAATATAACTTGTATTTAACTTTCGTATAATTTTGAACCATTATATTTGTTTCTAGATTCGTGCAACATGGAAAAAAAATCATCCCGTGCATATGAATAAGGGGATTTTGTTCGAGACGTCAGTTTCGTGTAAAGAGTGTGTTACCGCGGGGTTTTTTAAATCATATACATATTATATTGTAGTTACATACATATCATTAATGGTAGATACATAGAGAATGTTTGGTTGGATACCACAATTTACGGAACTTGTGGCTACCACTTTGATCAAATTAGACTAAGTGTTTCATTATCACACTTTTCTAGCTCGTGTACCGGAAAGTCATACACACAAACTTTTGTCATAACTTACCATCCTTGTGGCCAATGAATTTCGTTCCATAAAATTATAACATGCCATAAAATGTTTGGTAAAATAGAGCATCCAACCTCCATAATATTCTGGCAAATTTTGTTACAGTACTAGGAAAATGCGACTTTGCTTGAGACTCCCTCTTTTGATACGAGACACCTGAATTATTTTATTATTTTCATCCATTTCGTAGAGAATCTTTCTGCAAGGGCAAAAATGCCCCAGCCAACCGTCACATAGCCACCTTGGCACAAAACAAACCTAAAACTTGGTAGGCATATTTGCGCTAATCTTCTTGATAGATGGCCTCGACATCAGGCTCTCCCACCAAGCCTTCACATGAGGGTACGCGTCAAACAGCGATGCGTACGGCGTCGCCATGAAGTAGTATGTGAAGGGGAAGTGGTTCAGGTCCGCGAAGCTGACGAAATCCCCGGCCAGGTACCTGTTCTCCGACAGCCGGGCCTCGTACGTCTCGAGCACCTTCTTCAGCTTCTCCAGGCTCTCGTCGACCACCTGCTGGTTGGCCGGGACCCCGCGCATGATGGGGAAGATGATGCACTCGAACACGATGGGCGACAGTGCAGGGTAGTACTGGTGCGCCTCGACCTCCGTCCACACGTCCACCAACGCGGCCTCCTTGATGTTGCTCTCCCGGAGGAGATCGACTTCGCTCGACTTGTACTTGCGAAGAATGTACTTTGCGATTGCGCGTGACTCTGAAGAAAAAAAACTGGTAAGTTTGCGTATGCTGCAGGAGAAACTGATAAGAGTGCTTCAAGAATCAAGAATTTAACATGGTCGCTAGCTATTTGGGTTTTGGTAGAGAGAGCTGCTGGTTGGCCATGGTGGCCACTCACCGAACAAGACGAGGTCCCCGTCCTGCAGAGCAGGGATCTTCCCAAATGGCTGCACAAAAGGAGAGGTGGCATCCACCGTGTATCATGGTGGAAGCTGATACATATACATGAAAAATTACTGAAAGCAGTTGGAGAATTTCAGTTACGTTTCGCTCGACGTGCTCGGGGCTGTTCTGCTCACCGGCGAGGAAGTCGACGGTCACCAGCTCGTAGTCGGCGCCGACCTCCTCCAGGCAGACCAGCACCCGCGACACGTTCGTCGAGATGGCCCGGCCAAACACCTTCACCGGCGACATATGCCTTCTTTTTTTTTTTCCTCGCTGCAGCTTGAAGATGACACTGCAAGTGCAGCGAAGACGATGACCCACTGTAGCGTGTTGGATGCAAGGCTGTGGCAAAGTGCCCTTCACTTATAAAGCGTAGCGCCAGAAGAAGCCCAAGTAGGCTGAAGCGATGCTGCTGCCGAGGACCAGCCTCTCTGCCAAGGTCAAGTACTAGAAAACTATTGTATTTCGGAGTTAGTGACACTGAAACAATGTTTAACCTCTGTTCATGTGGAGAATAATAAGATTGACGAATCCAAAGACTTGCAGTTAGTTGTTGGAGGAAACATATTTGTATTGACGTTAGACTCGGTCAGGTCGTAAAATATTACAGGCAACCGCTGAAGTATCCATCTTGCATTATTCATCACAATAGCAAATCTATAGTGCTATAATATATTATAATATATTGATAAACAGTTTAACCATAGGTTTTATTAAAAATAGTTAATATCGCATGACACCGATGCTAATTTTGTAGATCTGTCCCTGATTCATCATAATGAAAGCAGCTTAAATATGTGACTTAGTTCTGAATCAATAGATTTTATTTTAAAAAAATACTCAAGAAATACATAGAATTACTATCTAGAGCCTAGCGCTCGTATTAGTAAACAAAGCGTGATACATCCAATAGACTTGATCCTATCGCGTTTCCCACCCCCTCACCGAGTGGGATAAATTTTTTATATCAAAATCATGACTAGGTAACTAGATCCCCCAACCCCATGTCCACCGTTCAGGCGCTCCCTCGTCATCCCAGTATCTATCTAAATCTAAATCTAAAGTAGTGAAAAAACTAATTTTTTTCACCACCTTGTTGTGCCACATCATCAATTAAATACAGACCATCCGATGGAAGAAAGGTTCATTCCAAACCGTTGGATCTGGAATGAGTGAATAAAGGAGGCTCAGTAAAATACTACTGTCGCTCCCATCTCACGGTTAAGCAAAGAAGAAGGCAGGTAGCCAGTCTCATCCTTCTGAGTGACCTTCTCCTTTTCAGCGCAAATCCATGCAAGGGTGGATAAGGATGAGGACAGGGCGGTGAAATTCTCTGGCTGTAGTAAAACGTGTACTGCATGCTTCATCAGCGTGTTAAGCAGATTTGATCGGTTGGTTAAGCAGAGAAACAGGCTACACACAGGATGTGTGTTAATATGCATATGTAAATAGTGTAGTAAGTCTTCTTTTAAGCATTTTTACTAAGTACTCCATCCTATATTTATTTTGATTCATCCCATTTATCTCAAAATAAAATTAATTATTAGTAATCATTGCATCGAAATTTGTAAAAGTAGAGAATAATTGCATTGAGAGCAAATAAAGTGAACAATAGTTACATTTGGATTGGATAAAGTAGAGGTATTCTAATTTGTTGTTGTTTGTACTGTTATATGTAGGATGAGTAAAATATAAACTTATTTTAGAATATCGGTAGTACTAATAATAATCTGAACTAATTATTCCCTTTATTCTAAAATGTACTAACATATATATAATATTACCTTTTTACACGATCTTTTCAACGTTCTACTTTAATTAATTACTACTGATTTCTTTCGTTTATTATCAATAACTACATAATTGAAGCCATATAAAAATACTCAAATAATAATAATATTCCGTTATCATATAATGATATAAAAATCAAATAAAAAGTCGACATACATAACATTAATCACATATCCATTTCGATACTTTTAGTCCATTCATTGGTCAAGTTTTTAAGTTTTGATTTTTCTCAAAATAAGAATGCCTTATATATATTTTAGAATAGATGGAGAAACAAGTTAGTATTCCTTTTTATCATACAATAATACTCTCTCTTTTGTCATAAATATATATTGTTTGTTCTTTTTTCATGATCACACTTTCAAAATTTTGCCCATCAACAAGATCTCAACAGCAGGGCACCATTGGCCTGACCCATATATACATATTTTTTAAACGGGTCTTAAAAGTCACGCAACGTGTGGCTTATGTGGCTTAGTTTTTTTCGAATCTAGCGAGGAACCGACAACAAGTCTACCGGCGAGAGCAGCAGCAAGGCGGCCTGGCAGGAGATGATGCCCCGAGCGGTGCTGGTGGAGACTGTGGCTGAAAGGGCATTCCCCGATAAGGTGTGCTCCCTGCAGGAGATGGGCGGTGGGTGGTGGAAGGCGCTAGATCTGGCTGCCCATGGTGGAGGCGACGGGCACTAGGATCCGCGTGTTTCCCTTCTCGGTGCCATCACCACTCCATCCTAAGCTCTTTGGACCAGCTGCTTTCATGGGGGCATCCATGGCGCCCGAATCTAGAGGTCTACCGTTAAGCTAGGGTTAGCGACGATGGTTACCGACGACAATGAAGGAGGCATCCCCCATGTGGCTGATGTGCACCGGAGAGGCTGGATCTGGAATGCATGACGGCGGCATCAACTGACAAGATGGGACTACAGCAACATCGACCGGGGAGGGCTACATCTATTCCTGGAAGGCGAGGACTCATTCTATTTTTTTTTAATCTAAGCACATGCAACCTCCCAACTCCAAATGTGAGGACGTATTGTCTGAATTTTGTTTCTAATCAAACTAGCTAGCAGGCACAAAGCAAATGATCCATTGACATGTTTCACTAGTATTACAATTACCCTTTGCTGATGTTGCTTCTATGTGAAACAAATCAAGATTTTTAGCACATATTATGATTTTGATGATCCAGGCAGATGGATTGTATTTGACCTGACCTCTACAGTTGCAATTTCCAAAACGAAAACATCTAAGTCAAGCAATATTTTTTGGTCGATTAGGACAGGAGAAAGGCGAATAAAGCTCGAAACTGACGACATGACTGCACGGTGCCCTATCTCAGACATCTCGTAATGGTTTATCTAACAAATTGCAAATGGTAATAAGGTTCTCTTTTCCGACAACAAACAGTCAATTAGGCCTAAACAAGTCGCTACAAACTAGTGATTCGTCCTAATGACCAGCAGCCATTAGCTTGTTATATTTCATTGGACATCAAGTCCGATGGAAGGACCACTACTACAAAAATCCTCATAGGGACCAGCCTTATAGGTGCCGGTTTTAACCGGCACCTATGGACTTTTTCCCACCTCCGCACGATGAAAAAATATGGAACCGGCACCTTTAAACACTATAGTTGTCGCTTCTATTAAAAACCCGACACCTATTTAATAAAACCGGGTCAGATCGACCACCTACAGCACCGGCCGGCCTTATCCATCCATACCCCCCACACACCGGCCTTATCCATCCATCCATCTCTCTCTCTCTCCTGTCCTCTCCCTTTGCGCGGCGACAGCGACGGAGTAGCGGTGGAAGCCGATGGAGAAGGATGGGCGGCGGTCCTCTCCCTGCCTGGGGCCCTCCCCCCTTCTCTCCTTCTCCAGGGCGGCGCAGCGGTGGAGAAGGCCAGCCGACGCGGCCGAGGTAGTGGCGCGGCGGTGGAGAAGACCGGCCGGCACGGGCGAAGTGGCGGCGCGGCGGTGGAGAAGACCGACCGGCGCGGGCGTGGGCGCGGCTAGCACAGTGGCTGACGGCTGGAGGAGGCTCGCCCCCCTCTCGCCTTCCTTTCCTCGCGGCGGCGCGGGTGAGGTGGAGGCGACAGTGGTGGTGGTGGAGTGGGTCTGGATCTCACCGGCCTCCTCTCTCCCAGGGGACCTCCCCCCTTCCCTTCTCCTCCTCTAGCACGGCGTGGGGTGATGACTGGCGCGGCGAGCTGGCGGCACGGCCACTGGATCTCGCCGGCACCCTCTCTCCTGGGGGACCTCCCCCCTCTTCCGGCGCGGCGTTGGGTGGCGGCTGACAGTGTGGAGACAGGCACGTCTAGGTGGCGGCTTGGAGGCCGAGCGAGGTGGTGGTGGTGGCGGTGGAGAAGTCTAGCGGCAGTGTAGGGGGCCATCCCTTTTTCTATTTTTTTAATAGTATATGTGCCGGTTTTAGAACCGGCACCAATAAGATTGAGGCAAAGGTGCCGATGAATAGGTGCCGACTGGGAAACCAGCACTTATAGCCAGTTCCCAACCGGCACCTATAGGGGTTTCTGTACGAGTGGACCACTGCACACACAAATGAGCTTCTTGATTAGAAACATAATTTCATCCATTACCTGCTCACATTTGGAATTAGAGGGTTGCATGCTTCGATGTGAAAATTTTGGCTCATTCTTCCATCCCCTTCCTTTTTGTTTCTAGATCTGAGGCAACCGGCGATGGCAGCAGGCGACTAACGGGCTAGACAGATGCGTGGTGGTTACTGATGGCGGGCTTCCCAGACTAGCCCTCACCGTATGCTCCTCCATGCTGCACGCATAGTGAAAACAGGAGAACCAGCCATAGGTGTCGTATTCATTAGCGAGAAGGGACATGCGTCCCTCTTCCCCTCCCTCTCTTGGTTGTAGTGGCAAACCTGCGGTCTCTGGGCAGTGAGTCGAGGTAGTGGCCCCATTCAATGGCGGCGAGAGGGGATGATCTCTGGGCCGCGGAGGTTGCTACTCCTCTCCACTGCAGCTGCAGGTTAGTCCATTAACCGACTGATTCCTTTCCAGCAATTCAGTGTGTCCGTTGTTGGTTTGTCGCTGTAATTTCTTGGATGGATTGCAGTGCTGCAACCTGAGCCAGTGAGGTTGAGCCAGAGCGCGAACGCCGCGGCCAAGATCCGGGTCGCACAGGCGGTCATGGACACCTCCTTCACCAGCAAGGATGAGGCATTTGGCCAAGAGCGACAACCGGCGGCTGCTTCATGTCGTCTATGAATGGGTGACATTGATAGAACAATCAAGTAAAGGAATGTTACTCCAGTTTGCATTAGATTTGCATCTACATAATCTGCTTCACATTCATGTATGAAACCCCAATTTCTTTTTAAAAATTAAATTAACGCGCAATCTAATATTACTTGGTATGAACTGATATGTTGCATAGATTCTACACGGAGTGCCTCGCAATGAAACTGCTACGGAAGTGCGACATCCCAGAGGAGAAGTACACAACCAACGCCTTCCTTGTCTACGCCTGGAGGACAACCACTTCGTCGTCGAGTTAACCTACAGTTCACCTCCAATCTTTACATTGTATTGCGTATTTTGTCAAAAAGGACTGATCTGTTCCTCCTGTGGTCATCGTCAGTACTGACGTTTTTTTTCCCAAATGCATAGACTATGGCATCGACAAGAAAGGGTGGAGGTAGAGTATGGGAGGGAGGTGCCCAGGAACCCGGTCAAGAAATTTTTTTAGCTATATCTTACTTATTTTCACCATGTGTGCACTCCCTTAATATACACTTAGACACCTGCATCAGCTTAAACTTGATTTAAAGTAGAGTAAATTAAGCAAGAGGCACCCTCCATTTCGTTCTAGCTCCGCCCCTACGACAAGTGTGATATCAGAGCTGGCTTCGGGCACTTTGGCACCGATGTGGACGATGCACTTTAAGTTTTTGATAATTGTGATCAATCAGAAGTGTGATTGATCATCGCTTGCTTTGTCTGATGAGTTTGGCTCAATTGTGTTTGGGGTTCTTAGAACTGACCATTGGCAGGTGGTAAAGATGGTGTGCTGACAAGGGCGAAAGGAGGGAGGATGACCAGGGACAGGGAGCCTGGCCCTGTTAAGGGTGGCAAGATGGTGATCGCCTTCGTCGAGGACCCAGATGGCCACAAGTTTGAGATCCTTTAGAGACCGGGGAGTCCAGAGCCCCTGTGCACCGGCATGAAGGACTGTTGCTCCGATGGCTCTGGGCTTCCTACTCCACCGCCAGAGTCTTTTTCAATCTTTTCTTCTTCATGTTGTTTTATTTTTCTGCTACCGTGTAATTTTTTATTGAGAGTTATTGTTATGCCAGATCTGTGAACATCCTACATTTTGTGAGGATCATTTGATCGATAAATCTTTTACGGCCATATATAACGGCTCGTCGTATCAACGTCACATATATAATTATTTTACTAATTATTTTACTACAACGGAGGTCACAGGAGGGTGTGGGGCTGGGAAAAAACAAGAGAGAAAAGAGCGGTGTAATTCTTATACGGTGGCGAAGAAGGGTGTAATTCTTTGAAGTAAATATTTTAACTGTGGCATATTATCGTTAATGCCAGATCCGTGGTGATCCCTGCTTTCGGCTAGATATAAAATTTTTAATCTTACTATATTTTGTGTGGATCATTATCATCGATAAAATTTATACTGCCATTCGTAACAAATAGTCAGATCAACATCATAAATGTAAATATTCAGTATTTTTTACTACCGTGTACGGGTGACATGAGGGTGTTGGTTCGGAAAAAAAGAGAAAAATGGAGTGGTGTAATATTTTTACGGTGGTGAAGAGGGAAGTAATTCTTTTACTGTGTGTAGATGGAAGCATCAATGATAAGTTTGCAAGGTTGAGCACCGGATATTGTACAATGCATAATGATGTGAGGGAGTTAAGGACCGATGTTGGGCACTTGAATACCACGGTTGGAAGATTGACAAATCAAGTGGGCACATTGGATAGAAGGGTGCAACTCTTGGAGAGTTCACAAGCCTTTGTCTTTCATTGTCGCCGGGGCGCTCCTCATCCATCTTCCTCAACTCGTCCTCCCTCTCCTCCATGTCGATGACTCACGGTCTGACCGAGCTGACGACGGTCTGACCAGAGCCGACCTAGCGTGACTGGCCAACCCAGGTCGGTCTGATCGACTGACAGTTGTTAGTGCATTAAATGCATTATAATGACTAGTTTTCTAGCCATTACAATAGTGCGTGGTCTGTCTGCCACCCTATGGCGCTCTCACTAGCAGCCCATAGAGGTATGGGATCTCGACCCCAACTGCTAATTTTTGTGGGTGCGGGTATATAAACTCCTCGACCAACAACATGGGGTTTCTCTTGGCACTTGCTTCATTTGCATATACCCCTTGCACCTACTCTCACACGCGTTTGAGCTTTAGTTCATCCTTTATGTGTTAGAGAGTGGTTTGAGCCAAGAATCAAGTGCATTATCTCATTTTAGAGCTAGTGTGACACTTGATCATCTACGAGTTGGGTCATCACTTGTTACTCTTAGTGTTTGCCGACACCTAGACGGCTTGCGGAGGTGTTTGCCCGGTGACCTCTCCAAGAAGATTATGAAGAAGGCCCAGTGCCGGTTGTGAGTGGTTTGGAGTTCACCACCTTCGGAGTGAAGGAAGAACTACCCCAGTGATTGAGGCTTGGGAGGCCACTTCGTGGGCCGGCTCCCACCTTGCTCACCCCTTGACGAAGGGGCTTGCGGTGGCTTTGTGGTTTTGAGCGGTGAAGTTGGGCTCACTTCAATGAGGATTAGGAAACCGACTAGTTTCCGAACCTCGGGTGAAAAATTCCTTGTCTCTTGTCTCATTTAATTATTGCATTTACTTTTGTGCAATTTACATTCATAAAAACATACATGAGCCCTTATAACTCTAGGAATGCAAAACTTAAGTTAGTTGCTTAGTTAGAATTGTTCCGAACCAAATCTAGCAATTTAGGTTAGTGTTGATTAAGTATGGTTTAATTTTATATCGTCTATTCACCTCCTCTAGTCGACATCGTGATCCTACAGCGCTAGATAATGTATTGGGATGTATTAGCTTTAAATAGTGATTTATAACTCTATCGGGGTGCACTCCCTGAAATCCTAGTTATTAGCAGCCAATATTCACCAAAGTTTTTAGAAGGTAATAAACCATCAGTACTACAACCACTCTTAGACAATAAGGGAACGAATGGCACCCTAACTCCGGTTAGAGTGTCACGCCAGGACACAAACCGCTTGTCTAATCAATACCGTGTGCATGTATTGTGAGCAACTCATTTTGCTAGATAATTGGCGGAAGGGATTTACCATCTCGAAAAGGGAAAAGATATTGGGGTCACCAAAAATTCGAAATATTTTGGAACAAAATTATATGAAATTTTAACAAATTTGGCTGATAAAAGAATAAGAAAATCAGACGAGATAGTTGCGTTTTTTTATGGGATGTGATATAATCTAAAGTAATAAATCTGGATAGAAGGTTTTTTTTTGAAGGGACTAATGATTAGCAGCATCCCACCAATTTCCCACATCCATTGCATGGCTCTGTCTGTGTGGTTGGTTAAATTGCCCTTTCTTACAACGTGTAACATGCGCAAGCAGCGCGAATGATTACCTTTATCCCCGTTCCGAATCACACTCACAATAACTCATGCAAATGCATCACATTCGGATGGCGCTGACGTCTGCAAACACCAACACCATCACCTTCAGAATCATCCAAATCCAAAAGGATAATATTGCTTGTAGAAGGCACTGTGCATTACCAACACTCACCTCACCTGGACGAGCCATCAAAGTATCAAGCGATAACATAACATTATTGGTCTTTCCCTATTTTTCGCTTTCCTTTTTGCTTCTTTTGTCCCACAAGAACAGTATACGGTATTGTGTCCAACAGACCGCAACAACACACACCACACCAACTAGTCCAACCAATCCGGCTATTTCTCTCCAGAAATCGCACGCTAATGCTACCACCAGGTAGGTAGTCAGGCACCAGCTAGCTCCAAAGACTGAGGCCGCCGAGGCTATTTCTTGTTTGCGCATGCTCGCTCGCTGAGAAGATGGCACCGGTGAAGGTGTTCGGGCCGGCGCAGTCGACGAACGTGGCGAGGGTGCTGGTGTGTCTGGAGGAGGTCGGCGCCGAGTACGAGGTCGTCAACGTCGACTTCAAGGTCAAGGAACACAAGAGCCCCGAACACCTCAAGCGCAACGTACGTGTACCCACACGGCACCTCTGCTCTGCTCTGCTCCTCAATCCCTGAATTTCAATTTGGTGATGCATGAATGGTGCTTTCTTTCTTCTTGCAGCCGTTCGGGCAAATCCCAGCTTTCCAAGACGGGGATCTGTATCTCTTTGGTTAGTCTGCCTGATCTGAATTTCAATTTGGTTAGTCTGCCTGGTTAATTCGTGCTCTTAACTCTCAACGGCCCTATCGGCTTTGACTCCGAAATGAGAACATATCAACTTTTTTTTCTGATTACAATGAATAGGCATACGAACAAGAGATAAACATCACATCACATGTCATATCGTTAAAGAGACGGAGGCTTACGATTTCTTAAAAAAATGAGAGGTTGATGGCAATCTCTGATGTTTAATCTAAGTAAATAATATACATCCATGTGTGTAATATTATGGACAATAGGATTGAAATTAAATATCACCCACAAGATATATTATATCAACTTTTTTCAAACACAATATGCAAGCAGATGCTGATATAAACTCGCGCACAATCACCTAATAAATGCACACACGCACACCTCTACTCTTAGGAGTTCTTTTGAAGTTAGATTAAGTCGACATCTACTCGGTGCTGAGAAATGGGTGTTCTGTATCAGCACCATTTTTAATGCTTTTTGGTTACTGTGTTTTGTACCTCTAACTTTAATGAGTGGGGAGCTGTCGGTGGCTACTATTAATTGCTCATGATTAATTCTTGGTGAAATGTTTCTGTCATCATGATTACTAACACAGACCTAACCACATGATTGGCCTATCCAACAGCCAAAAGAGATTTCTTCGGCTTAGGCCCTGTTTAGAGGTATTTGGAATGGCAAATGGTAAATGGCAAAAGTTTTGGTGGCAAAAGTTTTGGCATTGTATTTTTGCAAGTTGGTGTTTAGAGGCATGCAAAAGTTGCCATTTTCCCATGCACCATGAGAGGTGGTCCGCGTCCCTATGCACTTTTTGGTGAAATTTGCTACTCTAGATTGCCAAATGCCAAATACCAAGTTGCCATTTTTTCACCTTATTGTTTAGATCCATTTTGCCAAAAAGTGCTTCAAAATAGCAAAAGTTTTACCATTTTGAAGGATCTAAGCAGGCCCTTAGTAAAAAAAATATAACTACTTATCAGCATTTCAAGAAAAGAGAGATTCCAGCACGAGGTGTGCAAACTATTTTCGTAACTATTTTACTATAGAATAAACTTTCACATTTAAACATGATAAAAACAAAGAAATCTCACCACATCATCTGTTTCAGAGTCCCGCGCAATCGGAAAGTACATCCTCCGCAAGTACAAGACGAGCGAGGTCGACCTACTCCGTGAAGGTAACCTGGAGGAGGCAGCCATGGTGGATGTCTGGACCGAGGTGGAAACTCACCAGTTCAACCCAGCACTATCGCCAATCGTGTTCCAGTGCATCATTAACCCTGCCTTGCACGGCATCCCAACCAACCAGAAGGTCGTGGATGAGACTGTGGAGAAGTTGAAGAAGGTGCTAGAGGTGTACGAGGCACGTTTATCGGAGAGCATGTATCTCGCTGGGAACTTCGTTAGCTTTGCCGACCTTAGCCACTTCTCCTACACCTTCTACTTCATGGTGACGCCGTACGCGTCGTTATTCGACTCATACCCTCATGTGAAGGCGTGGTGGGAGAGACTGGTGGCGAGGCCATCTATCAAGAAGCTTGGTGCGGGAATGGCTCCTCCTACTCCGAAGGCATGAAGAGCTCCTGAACTCACTGTTGGATTGCTGCCCTGGATGATGATCCTGAATCTTGCTGCAGCTTGCTCAATATGTATGAATATGTGCATTTTGATTCAACAAGATTCATAGAAGTCGAATTGCCTTACTGGAATAATTTGCTTGGAGGTTCAGTATGTTTGATGTATCCGTTTGCATGTATTTATGAACATATTGCTTGTCCAAATCCTAACGGAAAAATAACAACAAATTGTCAAAGTTAAGTGATTGTGTTGATTTGGGAAAAATGGTGTTGCTTTTTGCATGGGTTTGGTCGGACCAGTTTTGTGATGGTGGTTGGACCGATGAGGCGGACAGTCTAAGGCCGATCGGTTCAGGGTAACGATGAATAGGGTTTCACCAGTCGGTCTGGAGGTGTGCATCTGGTTGGTCCGTTGGTGTGCACACTGGAACGGTTTCGGGGTGAAACCGAGTTTTACATTTGGTACTTGACATCTGTGACTTCTAGATGTTTCATATACGTATTATGGACTGTTTTTATGTTAATCAGTTAAACTGGTGCGAACTTGTAGTCGGATATGGTTTCTTAGTTCTCCATGTGTAGGTGTTGCTTGAGGCCATAGTAGTATAGCCTATGATGGATTAAGACTAGGCTTAAAAGAAGTTGGTTTGGTGGTGAAGTTTCCATATGTTAAATTTATATTGGAGTCCAAGTTTGAGAAGTTTGAGATTAGAATTGTAAAGGGATATCGTTTCCCTATTTTGAGGTTTCCTAGAATTCTTAGTTCTAGTTAGATTTATGGCTATACACAGCTATAACCATGGATATATAAATAGAGAGGTAGATAATACCTTAAAGGTAAATCAAGATTGAGAGATTAGAGAATTATTTTTAAGAAAGCACCGTGGGCAGACCCCCATGGTATATTAATATCAAAGTTTAAGCACATAACTAAAAGAAAAGAACAGGAAAGAAAAAAAAAACTAGAGGTCTGTGATGCCTAGGGCCCAAAAAGATTTAACTCGTCTACTTGCTTTACGCAGAAAGGTTCAAACAGGTATTACTAGTGCTCAGGCTTTCATTATAAGAGCTTCCCTTCTCCTCAATTTACCAGGTGGTACTAAGTTTGCTACAGCGCTGCCAGCTGCCTTTGCATGCTCGCTAGCCGCTGCTTGACACTGCTGCTAGCGACTAAGGGCCCGTTTGGTTGGTGCCCTAATCACCGTGCCTGATAAATTTGCATGTCTGTGTGGCATGTAAGAAGAGAATAAATGTTTGGTTGTTCGCCGCTGCCTGAGGAACAAAATCGTGGTTATGCATTTCATCATCTCCTGCTAACTTAGGCGTCATTCCCGTCTGGAGCTCAGGCGATCAAATTCGGTCGCCTGACTCAAGCTAATTGCACGCAGGGAATCATCAGGCCAGGCAGGACAAAGATGGTGTCAGGGTAGCAACCAAACATAACCTATGTTAGACTCAGGCTGCTCTCAGGCCAGGCTACTTCTTCTCAGGGTAGCAACCAAATAGACCCTAAATGGCCCAAGGCCAAGTCCTAGTTTTCCCTGCACTACTACTACTACATGCTTGCACGATAGCCCAAGTAGACAAGCAGCCCAATTGATCATTTTCTCTCATCATGTTATTTATTTATATTTTTTTCTTAATTATTTTCCAAGGCATCACAAGGTTTTTGAATCCCTGTGCCTAGGTAAATATAGACTCATGACTTTAAATTTCTCCTCCACGAAAGAACAGAAGGTTGGACACCATTAAAAATGAGATTTGTGCTTCTTTCAAATATTTCAAGCAGCCAAGAGAAATAGTTCCATGAAGCAAAGGTAGGGAAAAGAGGCTAGCTGAGCTTGAATCAAATTATGAAAATCTTGTGCAGTTGTCCAAACTCCATCCCAACTGATTCCAACAAAGAGAGCTAAAATCACAGGAGAAGAAGAGGTGCAATCGAGTTTTCCTAACACTGGCTAGATAGCTAGAACAAAGAACTGTTGCATGGACAGGGACACAATGTTTTTCGTTGAGAAAATCCCTTGTATTGACTCTGTACATAAATAATAACTAGCCAAAAACCTTGATCTTCATATTATCTTTACTTTTCTAGATCCAACCAAGAGTTATTGGAGGTGTCAAGGACCAAAAATTAAGCAGAAAGAACAATTGCGAAGTATACTTTGCAGATCCCCAAATATAGAACCATGAATCATTACTGTCTGACAAGTGTACTGCTTGTAGATTTTGTAGCAGTGTCTCATACTCTTCAAAAGCTTGTGCAGACATTGGCAAGAAAAATTGATCCTGTGGCTCTCTCTGAAAGTGTTGCGCAATTGAATCACCCTTTGGGCCTTGCAAATGAGAAGAGTCTAGGGAATTCCATGGATCGTACTTTCCCTTCCCAAAGATCATCCTAGAAAAGAATACTTTCCCCTGAACCTAGAACATGTTTTGCAATTCCTCTGAATAAAATGTCATACTGAAATACATCTCTCTACCAAAAGGAACCACAACATCGAGCAGCTTGAGGGATAGAGAGATATAATAGGAGGACCAAATGAGATGAACCCATGGAATATCCAATTTGTTATAGAACAAGATGTTTCATGAGTAAGGCCTTATTCTGCACTTTGAGATTAGAGAGTTGAGAGCTCTTTGCATTAGAATTTCATGAGAAACTTGTAAGGGCTGTTGTGACAGTACCTTGTGAATAATACTTGAGTAAAAAAACCATAATGAATCATCAAGGTATCGACGATCTCTTCCGGTTTCGTATGTTTTACGTTTTTATTCGATTTTGGTATTGACTAGTGATTTTTTAATTTACTACAATTTTGTTCGAGTTAATCCATCCCAAACCTTTGTAATACTTCAGAGATCAGATCTAAAAAGTTTCATCAATTGATTCTTGCAAGATTTGAATTTTGATGAAATTTATGAGACAGTTGGCTTTCCAGGGTTTTTTCTCTTAAACTGTTTATTAGTGAAAGGGTCAGTTAGGCCCAGAGGGGGGGGGGGTGAATAGGCTAATTCAAAAACTTAAGCAAATGCGGAAGTAGGAGTTTTCGGAATTTCCAAAAATGATTTTCGGAATTTTCAAAAATATCAGAGTAAGCGCACTTCAAAGTAAACTCTAGATCTAGCAAACTACAACAAGAATATGCTAGCACAAATAGTAATTAGTTCTATAGCAGCACAAACAAGTAAGGCTAGAGGAGTGAGAAGAGGGATATCACCAAAGTTGTTGCAAGATGCGTTGTTCTCGGAGTTCAAATCATTGAGGGGATTCTACTCTCCGTTGAGAAGCTGACAAAGAGCCGGGTCTTTGCTAACCCTTTCCTCAAGAGGTTGCACAAAGCACTCCTCCTTCCACTAGTGGTATCTCTTCCCTTTTGGAGGTGAGATCCGACCTTCACAAACTTCTCCTGGCCAACCACACGTAGATCGGTGGCTCAGGAGTGACACCTAGCCGCCTAGGAGTCCTCAATCTCGAAGAGTAACAAATGATGCAAAGAACTCCCGGAGATGATGCAAGTGCTCACAAATCTTCACGAAGTCAACAACAAGCACTCACACAAACTTGAATCCCCAACTCTCACGCACACACCAAATCCGAATCGAGCATGGGTGAGAAGGGAAACAAGAAAAGGCTGAAAAGTGAATCAAGAGATGAACAAGCCAAGGGCACGAAAATATCCAATGTCTCTAGCAGCCCTCACAAGTGAGGAGAGTGGACTATATATAGTCACAGCTCTAGATCTGCCCGTTATGCACAATAATTACATTTTTCAGAAATTCCGAAAATTAATTTTGGAAATATCCGAAAATTTCCAGAACAGCGAAACGGAGAAGTCAACTGAATATTTTTCGGAAATTCCGAAAACTTTTCGGAAAAGTCTGAAAATTTTCAAAACGAAAACAACCTTCTGGATATTTTCGGAACTTCCGAAAATTCCTTTTGGACAAGTCCGAAAATTTCCAAAATGACTTCTGGCTCGCAGACATTTTCGGAAATTCCGAAAATTGATTTCGGAGAACTCCGGAAATTTACGGAACCAAATCGACTTCACTTGGCATTTATGGAAGTTCCGAAAAGTAGTTTCGGACAAGTCCGAAATTTACAGAAGCATATTTTGCTTCTCGGTCATTTTCAGAAATTCCAAAAATTCCTTTCGGATAACTCCAAAAATTTCGAGAAGCCAAATATCGCTCTGTCCTCTTTCGAAAATTCCGAAAATCTATTTCGGACAACTCCGAAAATTTCCAGAACACACAAATTGAAGAGAAACACCTTTTTAAAATTGATTTTGAGCACATTCATCCCTCCTCATATGTTAATGCATCATCCCTCTTAATAGTGCGGTTTTCCTAATGATCCAAAGAAATGAAAACGTACAATACAACCTTTGATCATTGCCGCAACTCATGATTTTGTCGCATTCGTTGAGCTATGCATTGCGCTACAAATCGTCATGGACTAACATTCCTTCACATTTACTTAAATAAAATTGTTAGTCCTCTCTAATCGCATTGTCATTAATCATCAAAACAATTAGGGGCCTAGATGCACTTTTAATTAGTTTGCAAATCTTTCCAGTAAACTTGTTTCATAGTTTGTTGTTGGTATTTGATACAGTCACAGGTAAATTCGCAAGCATGCGGATACCGCAGTAGCACTTCACATTAGAGTATTCCAATGGTATTGAATAATAGGGAACATGTGTGTATATCCAAGAACAGAATTCAATCAAGGACAACAACTAATGGTAGGCTTGCGCTAGATAGGATTTCTATGGATTAATTAACTAG
The DNA here is from genome assembly GCA_000573905.2 of Oryza punctata. Lineage (NCBI taxonomy): Eukaryota > Viridiplantae > Streptophyta > Magnoliopsida > Poales > Poaceae > Oryza > Oryza punctata. The sequence continues at coordinate 16,541,145 of CM002488.2, forward strand.
ACCTGAGTTAAAGGTAAAACCCTAGGATTGCTTTAGGCACCAGCTTTCCCTGGTTTGCTAAGTTGAGCCTGGCCTGTAGCTCTATGATGTACCTGAACGTGGAGGGATGAAAAGGACGAACAGGGCTGTCACCACCTCCTGCCTACCTCACTTTCCATGGAGCACACAAAAAAATGAGGATAACCGCTAACCTAGACACCACGCCTAAGTTTTGTCAACAGTTCGGCAATGCCCAATTGGTGCTCGCCGCCATTCCGAGGTTGGGCTTTGGATTTCATAGGTCAAAATTTATCCTTAGTCATCGAAAGGGCATCGGTTCGTGCTAGTTGTGACGGATTACTTCACCAAGTGGGTCAAAGCCATGCCGCTCAAAAATATGACTCACAAGGAGGCAATTGACTTTATTTTGATACATATTAATCATAGGTTCGACATTCCTCAAACTTTAACTACAGATCAAGGAGCTTTTTTTATGTCTAGGAGGTGAAAAACTTTGTCGAATCTTAAGGTATTAAATTGTTAAGTTCCTCCTCTTACTACGCTCAAGCTAATGAACAAGACAAGTCGAGAAATAAGGTTTTGTTGAAACTAGTTAAGAAAAAGATCGATGAAGACCCAAAGAGGTAGCATAAGGTGATCTCTGAAGTCCGCTATCAAAGTTACTCCTTTTGAGTTAGTATATGGACAAAAAGAGGTGAATCTTGGCTCTCTTAGTTATATCAAGCAAGATGATTTATCGGTTGAGAAGTACAAGACATTGATTGGAGATAATCTTGATGATGTGACCGATAAGTGTCTAATGGGTTTAGTAAGAGATAGAAAAGGAGAAAAAGAGAGTAGCCGAAGCATATAACAAGAGAGTGAGAGCGAAATCGTCTCAAGTGGGAGACTTAGTATGGAAGAAGATTTTGCCTTTGGGTTCTTGATCTAAGGAGTTTGGTAAGTGGTTACCTAGTTGGGAGGGTCCGTATCGAATATGTGGAATCATTCGAGGGAATGCGTAATTTCTTGAAACCTTGCAAGGAGAACAATTTCAGAGAGCTATCAATGGAAATACTTGAAGAAATACTTCCTGAGTGTCTGGAAAGATGCTTAGGAGGTGATATGGCCAGTAAATAGATTATCACCCTAAGACCACATGTTCTATGCTTTTCGGTTCTCAACGATAGACAAAAAGGCACAGGGCATGTGTTAAAACCCAAATTTAACACCTATATTAGAAATAGGAAAATATTACCAAAATTTGGAAATGACTAGTTTTTGCATGGAGCCGATTTGGCTGCCGCCTGTGGGCTAGTTTGACTGGCGATGTGGGGCCGATCTGACCAGTAGCATCTGGCCAGTCAGACCGGCTAAGCCTAAGTCTAGGTCGGATTTTGTCACGTCCCGGGTTTCTTCCTTGCTTGGGGAGGTGTTTTAAGAGTTCTAATTTATTCTCTACCCCGAGTTTGATATGGAGGAGTTCCTGTAGGAGGCAAGACCAACCCATTTATAAGAGATAAGGTAGTTTAATTCAACACGATCTACTTTCAACACAAATAGCCAATTGAATCGCTTTGTCAACATCGCATCTACTTTTTGCCTAGTTCTAAACTAGTTTCATCCATCTTTATCGATTTGCGTCGTAAATTGTCGCTACCAGAAAAAGAGTTTTTCATTGCGGCACCCTAACTTTTTCACTAGGGGTCAAAATCTAACTCAGCTTGCTAGTTTTTTCGCTGACGGTCACGTAATTGATCCGCTTGCGAATATAGAGTTATTTTTGCAGGCGGACCTCTTAAGTGACTGCTACCAAAAGTCAATTTTTGCTAGCTACCGGTAAAGAGGACCTCCAGGAAAAAAATCACCACATTTAAGGGGAGTCCGTGCCAGCCCCAACTAAGTCCCCTCTCTTCCCTTACCTTTTCTTCCTCCCTCTCCCTCCAGTCTCACTCTCCCTTGTTCCGCCTCCGTCCCCACCGGCATCGCTTGCAGCTTGCACGACTCCATTCCCCACAAGTGCACCCATCTCCTCCTTCCCCACGGGCAACGGCGGAGCTTGGGCGACTCCGTTCAGCGGTGGCGGATCCGGCGGCGACGACTCTGTTCAGCGGCGGTGGATCCAGATTGTGCGTGCGGGGAGCGGTGGACGTTGCAGCGGCAGCGGTGAGGCCGAGGCTGATCTAGCCTAGCCACCTCCCTCCCTCTTACACATCTAGCCATCACTAGTAACTGTGACGGGGACGGAACATCGAGATAATATTATTATGTTGCTCACTTCTTCAACTTGTCCAGCAAGCCAGCGGTAGTGCTACATAATGGTTGGATATCATGGGCTTAGTGGGAAGCAGGGGGTGCGAGTGACCCTAAGATGGGAGGTGGTGGTGGCAGCATGGCAAGGAAATAATAGTGCCATACGAATCATGGAGGCAAAGAAGGCTAGAAGGAACAGATGGAATCTAGTAGTGGTTGCAAGTGGAGACGGAGAAGCACACATGGGGTTCTCCATATGATTAAGAAGTGATGGAGAGGAAAAAGACGTGATAGTCGAAGATCAAAGATATTGGCATAGGGTGGTGTGACAGGCTTAAAAGTGACCAAAATGTTTATACATTTTTGCTATGGTTATAAAAAATTATTCTCACATTTGATTCTCGAAGGTAAAATAAAAGAACCAGCATTGATAATGCTTGCACAGAACAAAAAGGATAGCCAACAGCTGACCTATCTCCTGCTTCCTCCAACCTGAAGCCGACTTCCTTGTCAGCTCCTTGGGCCCTCGAATGCTCCTCGAGGTGCTGAAGCACCAACCACTCTCACCATCATGTCCTGTTTGTTATTATCGCCCACGATCATCGATCCTGCATATCACCGTTATCTATGCTAGTGGTTAGAGCATCAAAATGTGGTGATCTAAAGCTCGCTTGACCAGATCCAACAACCTTTTATCGAGATAGCCTGTCATCCCTCATGCCAGTTGCCATTCCTGAGAAGGGAGATGGAGTGACGTGATAGTGGATCCGGTAGCCCCAACCTCCTCATCAGTCGATCCAGTAGCCATGGTGACACTAGCATCATCACCATCGAATGTCCGCTCTAGTTCTCATGCTCATCTGGCACTCTGCGCACGCCTGTACCACCATCGCTCGTGCCAACTCACCATGCTTGGGGAGGCAGAGGAAGTGATTGTGGATCTAGCAGCCTTGGTACTACCACCACCATCAGAGGTCCACATACTCATGCTCCTTAGCAAGCTATCACACCACTGTTGTTTTGCCGCAGTGTCACTCTTTGACAATCCCCCGCTCCATCAGGTCAATTCAACCATTAAGGGCTGCTTTGGCAGCCCGGGATCCCGGAGGGATTCTGGCCCATTCCCAGGGTAAAAGCGCCGTGAGGAAATTATCCACGGGTCTTATTTCCTATCCTTTTGGAAGCCCACGAGGAAGGGATTTCCCAGTCCAAGCCACGGGGGAACCCTAGGGAAAGGACCCTGACCTCCGGAGGTTGGGAATATTTCCTCCCGTGCAATCCGCCGTCGCTTCTCTCTCGCGCGGCAGGAGCTACTTCTCTATCGCGTGACCAAGAGCGGACGCCGCCGCGCCTCCTCCTCCGGTGATACGCGCCACCGCTTCACCTTCTCCTCCGGCAAGACGCCACCACCGCTGCAACTGTACCAGGGTAAGCCCTTCTCCTCTTTCCCCTCCTCTCCTTTTCCTCCTAGGGTTTTTGCTCTCCTCCTCTAGGGTTTCTCCTCAGATCTTGGCTCAATTCGCTCTTCTCATCTCCCCCCAACAGCTTCTCCGGAACGACCACCGTCAATCTTGCTCCCACCCAAAGCAACGTGACGCTCTCTCTCCAATGGCAGTGCCCCATCCCCCAGGTCAACCTCGACAGTGACCTTGTCAGCCATCCCTCAGCATCACCAGCACCACGACTCGGTTCGACTGGTCCGTTTGCTTGATCCAAAATCTGTGCTGTTGTTGTTTATGGTTCAGTTTGGTTTTACTGGAAATTAATTTTTGTATCTTGTGTGAATCTAAAACTTATGAGAGAAATCATGGTGAATCTTGTGTGAATGATCTTTGCAAAGACTTGTTAAGTTCTTGTTTTTTGGTAGATATGTCCGGGCTCAGAAAAGAGTTGATCTAGTTATACATATATACACTAGAGTTGCTATGCTCAATTAAATTCAGAGAGGAGTTGGACTATATGCAGGATACTCAATTAAATTTGGAATGTACCTCTGCAGCAAGAGAACCAAGGAAAAGGGAAGACAGCACGTCCACTGCTTCGACAGATCAACTACAGGAATCGTCAGGTATGCCTCCTTGTATTTCCTCTCTTGCCATAATTTACTTTAAATTGAATGCACAGTTTGCAAAGGGTTATTTCAATGTTGGTGTTAGCAACGGGTTTCCACCTTAACTGGGTGGTAGCTAGCTCCCGAGCCAAGAAAAACAATAGAACATGTATGGCCTATTTCTTGATTTATTCGAACTTTAGAACATGCAGCAAAGCTTTTGTTTGTTGTCAGCTGGATTTTGTACCACAATAGCTTCTGATCCATTCTTATATATTAGTCCAAACTTTAGTTTCATGTCATGTATCACCAGCAGAAAATGAGCAAGCACTGAAACATTGCACATTAATTTGCATCTGAAACTGTAGTAGCACGAGGCTTTAATCTGTCTGATCAGTTTGCACCTAAACAGCCGCTCAACAGCACTGCAGTTTAGTTAAAAATGTTGCAAAATTTTCTTATTTTACAATTTAGTTTCTTGATTTGGTTTGGGAATATTGTAATATGTTCTGCTGTTCTTTCTAATACATTGTAGTATTGTATCCTATGGTAGCCATTGGGATTTCCTAACCCTCATGAATCATAGGTGGACACCATGTATTCTTATTTATTTTTTTGTAGTAATCAATTCTTTTATTTTTTTGTTGTAATTTTAGACTGATTTTCTAACAGAAAAGTTATGGGTTCTGCAAACGAGCAAATAAGAAAGTTTTTACTAGAGGAAGAAGAGGATGATGAACTATTTTTCGTATTGGTCCCTGCTATACTTGCAGCCTTTCAGGCTGAAAAAAGACCTTTAAACACCTCTTCCCTTTCTAGGGCTGTAAAAGTTAGGGAAATTCTAGAAGGACATGAGCATTGGTCTTGGGTTGAGTTTCGAATGGAGCCAGAAATATTTAGAGCTACAACAAATTATCTTAGTAGAGAGCGTCTTCTATGTGATACGAGAGGCGTTAACGTTGAGGAATAGCTAGGAATATTCATGTACATGATTTCTCACAATGCTAGCAATAAAGATCTACAAAATGGATTTCAACATCTACAAAATGGATTTCAACATAGTGGTGAAACAATAGGTAGGAAAGTAAATGAAGTTTTCGATGTAGTCTATACCCTAACTAACCGATTTGTCAAGCTTCCGAATTCAACCAAGACTCCCATGAATAATCTGAAAAGGGTGTATAGCTCTAAATGTTCATAGCTTAATACTGCTAGGCTACAAGTGGGACATATATTTCCGCATGTCTTGGAGCTAGTGGGACATATATATCTAGCTCTAATTTTACCATGATTATGTGAAATGAATATTTAGAGCTAACAGAGAATCATTTTTTGCTGGAGTTATTTGGAACATTTTATGTTTAGCAATAGTATATGTTACGATATTCTTCATGAAATTCATTATTAGACTAACAACAACCCTTCAAAGTTAAACATTGTATTGTTCGTCCATTAGACCAATTGATGCTACTACTATTTTTTTTCTTGTTATTAACTAATAAAATTCATGTATATACATAAGCCCTCTCACTTCTGTGAATGATCATGATCATCGGGTATGGCTTTATATTTAATTTAGATCCATGTGTGGTCACTTTACTGAACCAAACTAATACCAGCCTTCTCTCTAGTACTAGCTAGCAGGTGTTTCATTATTCCATTGTCTTATAAATCTGCATATGCATGCTAAGGAGAATAAAAATTTGCCTCGTATTTCTCAGTAATGGTAATTTATGGCCTTGTATATTAAACTATTAAGAGCAGCTATTTAGTAATTGTTGTGACCAAAAACTAGATTGCAATCTGCAAAAAAACTTGTACTTTACTAATAATTTGACAGAATTGCAAAACATTGGGAGTAGCTTTAAAATTTGAATCTCTGGATCGACAAACATGGACTGTCCCACACAAAGCTATACACTAATCTGCATTTTCTGTACAAGAAGTATTGGAATGTTTCTTTTCTACCAACACTGCAGATTGTGATCTTACTAGTGTTTTTAATTATTGGTTGTAGGCAATAGATCTTGCTCTCGGATATTCAACCTTATTGTCAAATTGGAGCAGTGATGGATATAGTTGATGCTCATGAATGCAGGAGAAAAACACTTCCAAGATATTTGCAAATGATAATTGCATGAATTACATCTTGTATTTGCTAAAAGTGATTTTTATTGGATGCTCATATAATACTTGGCTAAATATTGTAGATGGTACTTTAATTTGATCATCTCATGAATTAAGTTGATGCATGTATCTATAATGTTCTCTATATTACCTAGAATTTATTGATCCGCTTGGAGTTCATATGATTTTTTTAGATTTTTTCCTGCATTTTGTTCTGAATTATCCTTTTTTGGTGCATGTTGTGTGTGCTCCTCTTGGGTAGAGTAGGCTCAAAACTATAAAAAACCCTAATCATCTCCCACTCCCGTGAGCTCCTTCCAAATGGTAGCATGGAAATCTCCCCTACCAGGAAGTGAATCCCTAGAGATTTGGGGGATTCATTTGGTGCAGGGAAAATCTCTGTATAGGGCTTTTTCCTAGGGGTTTTCTCCCCCTGCATCCAAAGGAGCCCTAAGGGAGAGCGGTGGGGGAATGAGGTATCACTACAATAATCATGCCCTTTAGAGATATTTTCCTAATGCTATAGGGATATTTTTAAAATGTTTTTACAGTGTGTTAGAGACATTTCGAATGATATGTCATAAGTGTTTTTTTTGAAGTGTCTCTACGACCTAAGATGTATTTTATAAAATATCTTTATGCAAATGGAAACATTAAATTGTGGAAACATTAAATTGTGCAGCATCCATAGCAAATCAATATGAAAAAAGATAAAATATTATCTCTTACCAATCCTTGAACTCGTGATCTCTTAGTTAATGTTTTTTATCTTCAATGCACTAACCATCTCAACCTCATATAATTACTTGTAGATATGTGCTTTGTGTTAATTATATCTAGTTACTTAGTATATATTAATATTTGGAAAAGAGCCTCTACAGAAATTTAGATGCCTTAAGAAAATGCCTTTACATATGAGGCAAATTTTAAAACGCCAAAAAATACCTCTATAAGATAAATTTAACAAAATATGTTAAAAGTGTCTCTAAAGTATCTAGATTTAAAGTATTTTAGGCGATTTTAAAAGTGTGTCTAAAAAATATCTCTAGGCTATAGAGCTCCAGATTTTAGAGGTAATTTGAAAATCGCCTCTACAAAAGTATCTCCAGATTTTATAGGTTTTTGTTGTAGTGTATGCTTCGCAGAGTGAGAGGGAGAGGGAGAGGGAGGGCGAGATAGGAGATTGTGAGGGAGAGATAACAAGAAGGGGTAAGAGTTCACTGGAGTTCTTACACCACGATATTGGCTCAGTATATTTTTTTAGCCGGTTCAGGTGGCATATAACTGCCAATTTTTATTATAATTGACAATGATATTTCAATTTCACTGTCAGTTCACAACGATATTTCAGTTCACGGCCAAGCAATTCAGCGGCTACCTTATTGTATCAAAAATGCACATCTTCCTAAACTGTAAGGACCCCACAGCAAGACCATGATGGATCATCCTCCACAAGAACGATCCCGTCGCTGAACCATTAATTGAAGCTCCTACTTATGCCTTCGGGGGGAGAACAATGCCAGCGGTGACCTTCTTGATGGAGGGCCTCGCCGCGAGCCCATCCCACCATGCCTTCACATGAGGGTACTTGTCGAATAGCGATGCGTACGGTGTCACCATGAAATAAGTAGGTGAAGGGGAAGTAGCTGAGATCAGCAAAGCTGAGGAAATCGCCACCCAAATATGTGTTCTGCGATAGACGCGCCTCGTACACCTCCAGCACTTTCTTCAGCTTCTCCAGGCTATCGTCGACCACCTTCTGGTTGGTTGGGACACCGTCCAGAACCGGGTTGAAGAGGCACCCGTACACAATAGGCGAGATCACCCGATAGTACTGGTGTCTCTCCATCTCGATCCCGATGTCCACCATGGTAGCTTCACTCAGGTTGCCTTCCCGCGGTAAGTTGGCCTTGGTCTTGTACTTGCGAAGGATATACCTTCCTATCGCACGGGACTCTGAAACGGAAATGCATTTAGTCAGTTTTCTTTGCTTAAATCTGAATATTTTAGTTGGTAAATTTGTGAAAATTTATTTATTTGTACTGTAAACATATGAAAATCTATTATGCTCAAACTGAGCGATGCTACGGTGCTACGTACCTGTAGCATTATACTATTGGTATAAATGATAGTATAATTAGTAATTTACTCATCTAGTTATTAGGGGTAATTTTGAAATTTATGTTTTTTTCATATAGGTCAGTCAGTGCTCATCCATCTTACTATCGCTGGCATCGCTCAAATTCCATCGAAAAAAATGAAAAAGTGCTCTGGATTGCCAATCCTCCAACCAGCCTTTTTTTTAAATAATTACGCTCCACGTTTCTACTACTACTACCTTTAGTGTAAGTAAAACTCGATCTGAACACTTTGATCAAATGAGATCAACGGTTCAGATTATTTTCTACTATCGACGAGAGCATCGCGGTAGGACTCACTGCAAAAAGCTCTGTTTAGTTTGTAAAATCTCTTTTGGCTGCCGGATATGTATGCCAATCAATTGGTTTAGTTCTGTGTTCTCATGATGTCTAACAACAAACTATTCATGACTCATGACCAAGAATACAGAACTACAGACCGAGGAGAAGCAGATCACCGTCCTGGAAAGCTGGCATTTGACCGAACGGCTGCGAGAAGAAAGCACCGAGATCAAGCTGGGAGCACAGGAAACCAGAGCAGAGTAAGCAGAAGCGTTAGCGTGTGCTTACGTTGCGCTTGAGGTGTTCGGGGCTCTTATGCTCCAGGGCCTTGAAGTCGATGTTAACGACGCTACTACAGAAACGATTATTCTGTACGAGGGTAATATTTGGTTCCAGGCGGGCCGTAAGTGGCTCCGCCTGGAAAAACCGGTCCACCTGGGCCAGGTAACTGACCGCACGGGAAAATAGATTATCCCGTACGGTCGCCTTAAGTGAACCGCACGTGATAAGGTCCATCATCGCGTGCGGCTGACTTAACCCATCGCACGGGATAATCTATTATCCTGTGCGGTCGACTTAATCTAACCGCACGCGATGATGGATACTATATATTTAGCTCAGCCCGAGCTTGTCCCATTCAAGCTGGCGTTTTCTCTCTCATATATTTCACACAAATAAGGGGGGAGGTTTTCAACCTAAAATCTTTATGTAGGACCCATATAAAAGGTGACATGCTTGTTATCCTCCTTCATTTGCTTCCATTTTTTTCGTTTTTTATCGGTGGAATGCGAAGTAATTTGCTTATTTTCAAATGGGGTTGTGTAGGCACATTTTCAATTTACCAAACATTTATTATTTGCAAAATAGGTATTAAAATATTTGTAGTATGTCCATATACCTTTTGTATGGTTGCTTGGTTACATATGCCTCAATTTATTTCAATTTTTATCGGTTAAAAGCGAAGAATTTCTCTATTTATGAAAGTGGACCATTTGTTTGTCGATTAAATGTATTGTTCGAATGAATAAATTTAAATGGTATTCAAATTTGCATAGTACTTTACTTTACTCTTTATTTAGTTATCTTAGTTTATTTCAAACTTTGTTCGGTGCAATGCGTTTAATATATATATTAATTTTGCAAGTTTAGTAATTGCAGTTTATTTCTCATTATTAAATTAATGTTATTGAACTCAAAAGTGCACATTGAGTAATAAGATGGGCATTTTCGTCATATCGTTCTTACATGACTTAATGTAGTCCTATCCGACTCATCAAAAAATATTTTTAGGAGATGGATTGGGCATGGATGTATGATACCAGAAGAACTTCACCGATGTTTTTGAAGGAAGCATCGAAATTTGTTGATCAAGCAAAGGCACATGCTTTGAGAGAGAACAGGAGGGACATTTTATGTCCATGCGTCGATTGCAAGAACGAAAAGATGTTCCAAGATCCGAAGATAATTTTGGGGCACATTGTAGAGCGTGGATTTAAGGACGATTACAAGACATGGACCTGTCACGGGGAAGGCGCCGTTCGTAATGACGAGGCCGATGTTTTTGCTTTGATGCTGGAGAAAATTTTATAATCGAGGACATGTCACAGGGAACGATCCCTGAATTTGGTGCATCCGGTATAGATGATGTAGATATTGATTTCGATCTTGAGGATATGTTGCGACACATTGAACCAGAGGTTGTGATTGCGACAAAACAAGGGTTGGACAATTGGAAAGCGTTGGAAAAAGCAACAAAGGATCTTGTTTATGACGAATCGAAAGGGTGTGACAGGGAGTACACGGTGTTACGCTCTGTACTTGAACTACTCAGATTGAAGGCCAGACATGGATGGTCGGACACTAGCTTCAACGATTTGTTGGATCTGTTGAGAGTTATGCTTCCGAAGCTGAACCTGTTGCCGACCAACACATATCAAGCCAAGAAACTAATATGTCCGTTATCTTTAGGTGTTCAAAAGATTCATGCATACGTAAATCATTGCATTCTGTACCGTAAGGAATACGCGGATTTGGAGTGTTGCCCAACATGTGGGACGAGTCGCTACACGAAGGGGAAAGGATCCCCAGATGGAGAGGATGGCGACCAAGAGTCATCGGTGCCACCGAAGAAAAAAATTCCGTCCATGGTGATGTGGTACCTACCAGTGAAAGATCGTCTGAAGCGATTGTTTTCAAACCGTACCGATGCCGAGTTGTTGCGATGGCATCGAGAGGGTCGGAAGACGGATGGTATGATTCGACACCCCGCCGATGCTCGGCAGTGGAAAAACTTTGATGCACTACACCCGGATTTTGCACAGGATCCGCGAAATGTGAGGTTTGCATTGAGGACGGATGGAAAGAACCCGTTCGGTGACTTGAGCAGCTCACACAACACTTGGCCAGTGCTGCTCACCATGTATAACTTAGCCTACATGGATTTATCAGAAACGAAAGTACATTTTGTTGACTATCCTTATTCAAGGTCCAAAACAGCCAGGGATTGATATAGATGTTTTTCTTGAACCATTGATGGAGGACATGCAAGAAATGTGGAAAGAAGGGTTGCGAGTGTGGGATGAGTACTGCAGGGAATATTTTACTCTGCGTGCCATCATATTCGTTACCAAAAACGACCTACCGGCGAACTTTTCGCTTTCAGGTCAGCTCAAGGGGAAGTTTGGCTGTCTTGTATGTATCGACAACACGTCGTACAAGTACCTCACCGCCTTGAGCAAGGTAGTGTACATGCGTCATCGTCGCTTCTTACCACAGAGGCACAGGTGGCGTGCGTTGGCCAGATTTTTCGATAATACAGTAGAGAACGATCTTCCGCCCGAAACACGAACTGGTACGCAAGTATTTCACATGACAAAGAATATTAATGTCGTGTTCGGGAAGGGAAAGAAGAAAGCATGCAAGAGGAAGAAAGCCACGGATCAAGGTAATACAGATGCAACGGGTCAGGAAAATACGTTCCCTTTCAAGAAACATTCAATATTTTTCAGGTATCTTGAATACTGGAAAGACCTGGAGATTCGTCATGCGATTGACGTAATACATCTTGAGAAGAACGTGTTCGACAACACTATTGGCACTTTGCTCGACATCTCTTGCAAGACGAAAGATGGGCTGAAGTCACGTACAGACCTGGTAAACATGGACTTAAGGCATGAGCTTCACCCAAAAGAGTTGGCAAACGGGAAGATGGAAATTCCTCCGGCTTGCTACTCACTGACACTAGAAGAGAAAAAGGCTTTATGTAGAAGTTTGCATAGTATGAAAGTACCTACTGGTTTCTCATCGAACATCAGAAAGCTTGTATCCATGAAAGATTTGACTATCTCCGGTTACAACGCTCATGATTGTCACAAGATGTTAACTGTCTTCCTACCTATTGCTATAAGAGCAGTCAAGCCAATTCACACTAAGGTTGTGATAACCAAGTTGTGCTACTTTTTCAATTGAATATCGTAGAAGGTTTTTTATCCTGAAGAGTTAGGCCACCTTCAAACGTTCGCAATCGAGACAATGTACCAGCTTGAGATGTTTTTCCCCCCATCGTACTTCAATATGATGGAGCACCTGATTGTCCACATCGTTCCTCAGATTATCGAAATTGGTCCCTTATACCTGCATCAGTTGTGGGCGTATGAGAGGTACATGGCGGTTCTGAAAGGATATGTCCGTAACCGAGCTCATCCGGAGGGATCTATGATAGAGGGGTACACAACTGAGGAGGTCGTCGACTGCTGTATAGATTACATGAAGGACGCCAAACCAATTGGGATACCCGCCCCTATTCACGAGGGTCGGCTATCGGGGAAGGGGACCGTAGGCAAGAAAAGGTTCGACGATAACGATTATATTTCTGTAGCCGAAGCACATAGTAGTGTGCTACAACAGCTCGTGATCCTCGAGCCGTACGTTGAGAAACACATCACGGAGATAAGAGCCAACAATCCCAGAAGACCGGCTGCTTGGATCTCGAAGGAACAAAAGCGCAAATTTCCAGAATGGTTGAAGGATCAGAACCTCCCGTTTGGTGAATCGCCTGAGGAAAAAACATTACAGAGGCTGGCAACAGGCCCAAGTAGCCTCGTGACCTCATGGCAAGGGTACCATATCAGCGGTTATACACTGTACACAGTAGCCAAGGACAAGAAGAGCGCAGCTCAGAATAGTGGAGTGCGTGTGGAGGCGTTGGATGCAACAGGCCAGAAGAAATCATACTACGAAATCATAGAAGACATTTGGGAGCTTGACTACGGTCTAAACATACAGATCCCAGTGCTTCGATGCCAATGGGTGAAGGACACGACAGACATATGGATCGATGACTACGGCCTTACGGTTGTGGACCGCAGTAAATTAGGCCACAAGGATGATCCGTGGGTTCTCGCTGAGCGTGTCGCACAGGTATTCTACGTGAAGGACCCCTACGACGAGCGGATGGACGTAACTGTACCTGGAAAGCAACAAATCGTTGGGATTGATGAAATCGAAGATGCGTCAGATTACAACCAATATGAGGACGTACCGTTATTCGCAGATCTTCCAAGCAGGATCAAACACTTAGAGCGAAAGATTGATGAAGAGAACTTCAGCAAGAAGCGAACGGACGGTGTTGTAAAGAGTGTGAAACAATAGTTCGTTTTGTAATTATTTATCTCTGTGAAAATATGTGATCGAGGTGTTGTTTGGCGCGTGGAAATGCTTATATTCCGTAATGATCTATTTATGGAAAATTGAATATATGTTAAAGGTAGAGTATGTCGATCGTATGGTTTATTTATATGGTACAAAATTGTAACACAAATTTTCAAGTTGTTACTTATTTTAAAAAACAACAAGTGTGTAAATAGGTGTCTGTCTGTCTACATTTGTAATTGCAACAAAAATGTTTATGATGTAAAATGTGAAAATCATCATGGCATGTGGTCGTCTTAAAGCACCCGCACGGGATAAGTATTATTCCGTGCGGGCGTCTTAGAGGACCGCACGGGATAAGTATTATCCCGTGCAGTCGTCTAAGTCGCCCGCACGGAATAATGTTACTTATCCCGTGCGGTCCTCTAAGACGCCCGCACGGAATAATGCTTATCCCGTGCGGGTGTTTTAAGACGCCCGCACGAGATGACTGCCGCCTATATAAGCAATGGCGGGATCCTGAAAAATTCTAAGTCCCAGTGAATTTTTCCCTAACGCCGCCAGGCTACCCAAATCGCTCCCGCCTCCTCCACCCGAACCGCCGCCGGTCGACCAGCGCCGCCTCCTCCAGCCTGCCGCCGCCGCCTCCATCCCGGCCGGAAAACGACGCGGCCACCGCCTCCTCCAAACCCGGCCGCCCCAGCCCGCCACCGGCGCCTCCAGGCCGGACGTCGACGCGGCCGCCGCCTCCTCCAACCCGGCCGGCCGCCCCAGGGTGCCGCCGCCGCCTCCATCCGCCAGGACGTCGACGCGGCCACCGCCTCCTCCCCGGCCGCATCGCCTCCATCGCCGGCCACCCAGGCTGCCGCGGGCCACCTCCATCGCCTCCATCGCCGACCGCCGCCTCCTCCACGCCTCCACCCCGGCTCCTCTGCCCATACCTCCATCGTCTCCTTAGGGTTAATAGGTTTTTTTTGTCTTTTTTTAATTCAGTACTACATTAATTCAGTGCAACAATATATATTTTTTCATGAAAAAAGGGGAACACAGATGGAATGAAATGTAATGTCAATATGTTTTTGCAAATAGTTATGTGCACTATTCAAAGTTTATCGGTTAAAAGCGAAGAATTTAACCACTTTTGAAAATGGATGGTTTGTTTGTCGACCGAATGTATTTCTGAATGACATGTGTGCATATGAAGAAGATATGAAGAAGATTAAAATGACCGAATGTATTTTTGAATGACATGTGTGTATTTTTGAATGAATTTATTAAAATTTTGAAGACCATATGAAGAAGATTATGTGCAATTACATATGTGCATTATTAAAAATGTTCAGAACATATGAAGTCAATTATGTAATTGCACTTAATAACATCTCACATTAAGGTTCGAAACATATTCCCTACAAACTTAAGAAGATAAATAAATGGAAATTGCGCAAGTATGATTTGTGTTGTACGAATTTATTGTAATTACGCTCTATACGTAAATAACCAAATCATATTTCTGAATATTATGAATGTATTATTGCTATAAAAGTACCGTACGAGTTGAATAGAAGTACCGTACTTTCGCTATATAGGAAAAAAAATAAACAAATATTATATTTTGTCATTGTACATTTATAGGGATATATTGCTCAAGGAACTATCCATATGTGTCTAACTTTGCTATGTACGTGTTCAATTCGTACACTTTATGTCTCTAGAAGAAAATGTCGAACGACAAAGTTCCCTCCGAGACGGTGGTACTAACATCGGCCACAGCACCAATGGTGAATCAGCCGGAGCCGACTGCCTTAGCTGCGTTGGGCGCAGAGCTCACGCCCAATCCGCGCACAGATACAGCTGTTGGACAAGATGCAGCCTTAAGCGAGGAATCTTGGCGCACACCGAGCGATCCGTTCGAAATAGAAGTAGCGCAAATGGCCAATGAGCAACAGGAGAGTGATCCTGATTACATTCCGATCGAGCAAGCCGTAAGTTCACACCGTAAACTTGTTACACATTTGTTAGCGTTCCAGATCGTAGGCGTCTAATAATTTACTCGTGCAGATGGCTACTCGGTGTAGGTCCAAACGAAAGGCCAGCCAGATTACCGCCAGGGCTCAAGCAGAGGCCGACACCGCCACATCAGGACCAGAACCAACTGACACGTCCGCAAGTGGAGGTGGACGTGCGAAGAAACAACGTGGTAAGAGGAGCAGGAATCAGCTACCGAAGGAGTCATACTACATTACTGCTCTGAATGAAGATGGGAAGCCCGTCGAGCTGAAGCACGTGATGGCCAAGTTTAGCAACGCGTGCGGGACGGTGGCAAGACTCCATGGGCCGCTAAATGTGGATGAGTGGAAGGATGTTAACCAGAACATCAACAATTTAATGTGGGAGGAGTTGTAGAAGTACCTTGTGTATCCGCCTGGATCGGAGGTCCTCGGGAGCAGATTTGCGTTGAGTACAATGGCCCATCGGTGGCGCCAGTGGAAATCCGACATGAACACTTATTATGTTTAGCAGAACAAAACTCCATTTGAAAAATACGGTAATATCCCGCCAGCTGAATGGGACAAGTTTGTTGCTAAGATGACAACCCCTGAAGCCCTGGCAAGGAGGAAGAAGATGTCGGACCTGGCGAAGAAAAACAAATATCCACACCGATTGGGGTCCAGTGGATACGACGGTCACGTGGAGCAATGGCGAGCTACGGAGGAAAAATTCGCAGCTCAAGGGAAGCCGTTGTTAGTCCAGCCCCTAAATCCGCGGAGTAGAAACTGGGTTTGGGCACGCAGCACGGGGCAAGTGACGGATGAGGGTGAGATGCTTTTCGAGTCACCTGAAATAGAGAATGTGACCACATCTCTCCAACAGATCGCCGAGAAGGAGAGGTCAGGAGAGTTCATCGCCAGAAGGGAGCATGACGAACTAACGGCAGCGTTGGGGACTGCCGAACACTCCGGTAGGATACGGGGAAAATCTTCAAGAACGAGTTGGAAGGTAGGGTTTCCAACTGAATCCAAAAGTTACAAGAAGCGGGACACCTACAAGGCGAAGTTGCGCGAATAATTAACCGAACAAGTAACGCAACAAGTCACCCAACAATTCTACAGGCTAGCCGCACAACATCCCCAAGCATTTCCGGGCCTAGTCCCTCAGGCGGAGCAGACAGTACAGATCCCAAGCAGTGTCGGTTCCGTCGAAACAACACCCTACCCGGTCGATCTTATAACTGGGCCAACACCGTGTAGCCTGGTCGTCCCGATAGGCAGAGCCGGGAAAACGAAGGAGGTTGGGTCCGGACTAGCCATACCAGGGAGACAGTTCCATAACACGCCAATTCTGGAGGACTACGCAAGGGTGCAAGTATCGAGGGTCAATGCCGATCAAATGGATTTGGAGCTGGACATCCCAGCACCTGAGGGGATACAACTACTCGGAGATGCGGTGAACCAGTTCATCCTCTGGCATCGCCGATATATCATCCTCACGGGACAACCAACTACGACCACCTCAGCTAAAGAAGTGCGACAGACAGCTGCCCCTCCAGCACCGCCATCTCCACTGAATTCCCCAACGCCGCCAGGATCACCGATGCCAGCAAGATCTTCGTCCCCGACGAAAGTGCCTTCTCCACCGAAAGAGCATGCAGCACCAGCGTCCCCAACTCCGCTATCTAGGCAACCGTCTCCCGTTCACCACTCACCTCCTACATCGCAATCTGCTCCCGTACAACCTGTGCCACCTGCGCTTGAAGAAGCATCCGTAAAAAAGGCCAGTACTTCGCTAGCCCGCAAGCTCGTACCACAGATGGTTTCCACGTACAAACCTAAGGAAATAGCAGAGTACGAGGCAAGATTGGTATTCAAGTCATTCAGGGGACATGATCCGACAAAGTCAGGCCAATCTGAACCGCAATCGGATGCACAGAAAAGCATACTAGGTCATGCAGATACTATGCAAACTTGGGATTCTACAGAAGTGCCGAAGATGTATGAGTATGGCAAGCCATTCTTGCCGTACCACGTCATGCTCGAACTCCCATGGCCAATGAGGTTGCTGCATGACTGGTACCTAAGAGCAAGTGAGAAGGGGCTTGGGATGATAAGTGTTAAGGTCCCGGATAACGTTTTCATCGATGGACCAAACGGAAACTTCATCATCAGTTTCAATGACCTACACGCATTCTACAAGATGGAAAAAATGGATACCAATCTCGTCGGCGCGTGGTGCCTGTAAGTTTCATCACTTGTTTTTTGCTTATATGATGTGTGCCATATAACTAAAAGGCGTTTAACTTGTATAATTTGTTAGGTCACAATGGGTGGATGCCCAACGAACGGGGGCTTCAATAGGCTACGCCAACCTGACGAGGGTTTGCATGACGGCACACACCGTAAGGCTAAATTTGGATGGTCCGCAACTTAAGAATAAGACGCCGGAGGAACGGAAAGAATATGTGGACAGGTTGCATAAGAACAAGAGGGTCGAGGTGGCAACTTACCTCGGAAAAGCTATGCTCACACACGCCGACAAAAGAGTCTTGATGGTCCCATACCACCTAACGTAAGCAACATTCCCTTGGTTTCGTTCATATAATATCGTAGCACATTAAATTATGTACCGGATGCCTTATACAATTCATAACCCTTGTTTGCAGCGATCACTACATACTATTCCTCGTATATCCAAGGGACCACTTGGTCGTAGTTCTTGATCCGGCCCACTACGATGAGCAGAAGTTCATGGAGTTTCTTGTCTTGCTGAATTTGTAAGTTTAAACAAACCTCCAACACCCCATACTCCTGATATGTAAATCTCAAGTTAGCTCAAACATACATTTAATCTGTGTAGAGGACACGACTATTACAAAAGACATGGCGGGTTCGTGAAGGATCAACAGAGAACAAAGCTCCTCGTAAAGGCACGCTGGCCGGTATGTTATCATACATTCGTTAACTTTATGATACCATCGTGAGTTTTTACTACTAACATGTCTACTATTCTAACGCAGTGTTACAAGCAACCCCCGGAACGAGCCTCTGCGGATATCACGTGTGCGAGATGCTCAGAGTCTGCGGGAGATACAGAACTGATTTTACAGATGTAAGTTACCGTGTTGCTTTCATTTACGGTCTAGTTTGCATACATTGATTTTAACGAAAATACATTTTTCTTCTTGCTTTCAATAGCTTCCGAGCATTCCCAGTACCGCAAACCATTTCGACAAAAAGACGCTTCTCAACTTGTGCGGGGACTTGTGCCGGTTCATTCGCCGCGACATCTGCAACCATCTAGGGGAGTTCTACGACCCTGAGAGCGAACTTGCTTCTGACGACAAATTCAAACGCCTTAGGGAGTGGGAGAAAGAACATGCACCACGATAAAAACATTTGTTGGCGAGGGAGACCGAACTTGTAATATTTGTTAAACTAGCATTCTAGCAACTTCCATCGATATAAATATGCTAAATATACTTGTTCGTTACGATGTATTAGAAAGTTTAAATTGTGACACTTTCTTTGTAAAGTTCAATCGTGTCGTGTTTGTAATTCATCGTGATTAACTACGTCTCTATTTACCACTGCACAGTTCATAAACACATAAACAACAATTAAGAAAAAATAACAAGTCGATAGGGCTATTGGCCCTTCCCGTGCGGTCGGCTTAGCATGGCCGCACGGGATAATAGATCTATTATCCCGTGCGGTTGGTATAACGAAACCGCACGGGATAATAGAATATCCCATGCGGTATCTTAACCCGACCACACGGGAAGACCTAATTTTCCGTGCGGTTGAGCCGTCCGCACGTGAAATCTTTTATTTTCACAGACCCCTACGCGCAGATGGCACAAAACTCCGCACGGGAAAACGTATTTTGCCCGTACGGAAAAATCTAATCTGTAGTAGTGCGACCTCGTACTCGGCACCGACCTCCTCCAGGCACACCAGCACCCTCGCCACGTTCGTTGACATGGCCGGACCAAACACCTTCACCGGAGCCATCTTCGTGGAGCCTAGCTGCGCGCGAGCAATGAGAGCAATCTTGTGGAGTAGACGAGAGCGGCTGCGTGCGGTGCAGTGAGCACTACGCGAGTCCGATTTTATAGCGCAGAAATTTCCTGACGGAATACTAGCTAGCTGGCCGGGTAGCTAGGCTGCTTGGCACCCCGTGCTCGGAAATTTCCTGATCGGGTGTTGTACTGGTATTGGTATCCCTGCTTGGCACGGCAGAGGAGGACAAGTCTTGACGAAATCCAACGCTAGCTTAATGTTGAAGCCTGAAGGGCCGAGCAACCGGCAAGAAAGCTGTGGAGATTATGGGTACCTCATACCCATACGATATAAGTTATCCGATTAATTATAACGAATAATTTATATCTATGTAATATATAATAGATCATGACTTGGATATTACGTTTCCTTATGTATTACGAAATTGCCAAAAATCTTAATTTGATAATATTGTAAAGTAATATTATGAAACCGAAATCGTATTGGTTGAGATTTCTATCTTGTAATACTGCCCCCATCCTATATAAGGTGGCAGGAGACCCTCTAGGGGTATAATCACACAACTAGATCGTCAGATCAATACAACACCGGGCGGATTCCATCCCTAACCAGGAGTAGGGTATTACCTCTCATTGAGAGGGTCTGAACCTGTCTAAATTCTTGTCTCTGCATCCATCAACTTTTAGGTCTCATTCGCTATCTCCTTTTCATTGCCGAATTCTTGTTTCGAAAGTTAGCGCGTCAGGTAGGGGTTGTCGAGTTTTCCGACGAGAAGTACGATGAAATCAACCTCAGGAGAAGAGTTAGCATCAATATCAATGAGTGTGCTGGAACAAATCATCGGCATCAGCTTCGGCGCCGGTGCTACGCTCATCTCTGGAGAGACATGCAATCACGTGCCGCCATCGACCACATGGCATTCATGTACACGTGATCACTCGATCAACTAATCATATGTCTGCATACGCATCTGCTGCAAGCATAAGGAAGTTCCAGATTAAGATCAATCGGCTAGTTCGATGGCCTTTAATGTCTGACATCACCACGTACATGGAGCTACACAGCTGTCTTTCGGTTTGTTGTTCCCATTTTACTAGATTAATCTCTAATCATGTGTTACTCTATGGTGTGTTTTCTCCTTTATTCCACGCATACACTACCACGCGGCGAGGTCATCTGGCCATCGTGGTGGTGTTCACGTCGAGACCAAGGCGGCATGCATCCAGCTGCTTGTGCATGCATCGATGGATCTAGTGTCCCTGAGTGCATGAGATTAATAATAACATGCATATCACATTTACAAAGTTGATTTGTTTATTGGATGATGCTAAACAACAATTTTTTTTGTGACTATTTATCTTGCATGTACACTGCCGGCCGTATCCGTTGTCACCGACCGAATTCTTCGCCTCCACGGTTACTTTACTCCACCACTGTTACTAATGGCGATATCGTCTTCACCATCGGCTGCCATCATCGCCACCAATTGGTGACATCACTTTCATGACTAGCTTATTTCGTAGCATGGACGATCATGTTTCCACATCGGTCACCTCTACCATCACCGAGGGAAATACCAAAAAGCTAAGTTATCATCATTTTATTCTTCATATAATATTTTTCTTTTCCTTTGCCTCACTACACTAATCGGTTTTCCATTGAGTAGTGAGTTGGGGGCTACAGATGTTATATCATATTTTTTCAATAATTTTCATAATATTTATCTTGATTGCTTGCGAAATAATCCGAGTAAAAAGTGCCGATCGAGTTATGGAGCTTTATTCTCTAAACTTTCCGTTTGGTTTGTCGATAGACAGTAGCCTTTGGGCCATTTCCTAGCACCCGGGGGCTCGTTGGATGGAGTGTATAATGCAAGGTGCTAAGTATTACTCGGAAAAAATCAAAAGCATAGAGATAAGATAATTTGTTTTCTGTTCTTAACAATTGCAAAAGTACCCGAGTAGTAAATTCTGATCCGTGAAATTTCGTTCCATTAATGATGAACTCATGTCAATGACTAGTCGAGACAGAGTTTTTAAACGTGAGGAGTCATCTACTCGGGGAAATCAAAATCGACAGGAGGAGAAATACATATTTATAAATATTTTAAAATGCTTGATTTTTTCTCAAGTATTATATTTGCATCAGATGCTACTCATCCTATATGTTTATACTGCAAGATCCTAATCCAGATATGCATAGTGGGGATTCATGGCTTTAAGCTTATCTCCTACGCTTCGGGAATCGATTAGTCAGAACATCACCGCCGGCTCGCCTTCGCCACCACCGACTGGTGCCTTCGCTTCCACGGTTGGTTAGTCACACCACCGTTGTTGGGCGTCTACATCTTCACCACCAACTCACCTTCGCCGCCACCGACTGGTGCCTTCGCCTCCATGGTTGGTTGGTCACACCGCTGTTGTTGGGCGTCTACGTCTCCACCGCCGGCTCGACTTCGCCATCGCCGACTAGTGTCTCCGACTGTATAGTTGGTTGATCACACCACCGTTGTTGGGTGTCTACGTCTTCACCACCGGCTTGCCCTCGCCACCACCAACTGGTGACTTCGCCTCCACGGTTGGTTGGTCACACCACCGTTGTTGGCCTTCTACGTCTTCACCATAGGCTCACCTTCGTCATCGCCGACTAGTATCTCCGCCTACACGGTTGGTTGGTTAAACCGCTGTTGTTGGGCGTCTATGTCTTCACCGCCGGCTTACCTTCACCGCCGCCGACCGGTGTCTCCGCCTACACGGATGGTTAGTTACACCACCGTTGATGGGCGTCTACGACTTCACCGCCGGCTTGCCTTCGCCGCCGCCGACTGGTGTGTCTGCCTACACGGATGGTTGGTCACACCATCGTCGTTGGGCTTCCACGCCTTCATCGCCAGCTCGCCTTCGTCATCGCTGACTGGTGTCTCTGCCTACACAGTTGGTTGGTCACAACACCGTTGTTGGGCGTCTACGTCTTCACCGATGGCTCGCCTTCGCCGCCGCTAATTGGTGTCACTGCCTACACGGTTGGTTGGTCACACCATCGTTGTTGCGCGACTACGTCTTCACCATCGGCTCGCATTCGTTGTCGCCGACTAGTTTCTCCGCCTACACGGTTGGTTGGTCACAACACCGTTGTTGGGTGTCTACATCTTCACCACCGGCTCGCCTTCATCGTCGCCAACTGGTTTACTCGCCTACACAGTTAGTTGGTCACAACACATTTGTTGGGCGTCTACGTCTTCACCGCCGGCTCGCCTTCGTCGTTGCCGACTGGTTTCTCCGCCTACACGGTTGGTTGGTCACAACACCATTGTTGGGCGTCTACAACTTCACCACCGGCTCGCCTTTACCACCACCGACTGGTGTCCATGCCTACACGGTTGGTTGGTCACACCACCGTTGTTGGGCGTCTACGTCTTCCCCACCGACTGGCACCTCTACCTTCGCGGCTAGCTTATTATGTCGCCGTTGATGGACGTCTTCGTTTTATCCATCTTTTGTCGCTGACTGGTGTTTTTATCTTCACGACTACGTGCCTTTGCCACTGGTTTGCTTTTGTTGCCACTCACTCGTGTCCACGTCATCACGGCAGTGCAACTTTATTATCATTGTGGGGCAACTTCATCTCCATTATATTCGGCACCGGCAAACTCTATTGCCACTACTTTGGAAGATTTGCTACTTCACTAATCACGACGTCTCAAAGAGCCTCGACATCTTGGCATGTGCCACCAAATATGGTGCCGTGCTAATCTACTACAACAAGTGGCGTTTCAATCTTCAAGATTTCTACTCGGACATCCTCAATGCATATCTTCACTCAAGCAATGGCTACTTGATGACAAGCTACAGTTCTTGACTCTATGTTCAGTTGTTTCCCAACTAAGCATAGAGTCGGGGGCTACAGAAATTCAAGACTCAAAATTCAACAGACATTATGTTAAGATGAAGCAATCAATTAACCAGCCAATGAGTTAACTCCGGGAGTCGTTATCTTCGTCCTCGCTACAGAGCAGCCGTTTTACTTCAGCAACTCCAATTATTTCACTGACAGTTTTGGTTTATGGATGCTGCCATAATTTATTCCAAATTTCTGAAGTATCAAGTTCAATATTTAGTCTACATGATCGGGAGTTTGGAGTTATCAACCAATCAGCTCAGATTCGACGAGTTGGACAACAACATCGGCTTACCTCTAAGGAAAGCATTTGCAACAGTTACAAGACCAAGTTCTACTGCCTTCGTCATAAATCAACGGGCATTACATCAATCTTAGTTATGCAAGCGTTAGCATCAAGGAAACTACTCGAGCTTCAATATCTTCTCAACAATTTGATGGATTATTGTTACTAAAATCATGACCAGCACCTTCTCCATCGACATTATCGTGATCTCTGATCAATTACCGTCAGCCAAGGTGTTTGCTTCAGGGTCTATGCTCAGTCAACACTGAATATCTGATTGGATTATCTTCATCGACCTCATGTCATACTTCTTCGGCATCGCTCCTACTTCACCAGCCACGAAGTCTCCGCCGTCGCTGATAGGTGTGATGGAATCAATCTCAAGAGTCACCGGCACCGTCCTGGCTCCATGTTCAAATCCTGACAGGGGATTCAATCTCGGTGAATTCAATAAATCTATTCTTTGGCATCGCTGGGTTTTTCTCCCCTTCCAATCTATTATTATTTTTTAATAGATTAATCTCTAATCACAGCTTCATGTTGTTGTTCTCTTTTCCTGCCTCTACGTGTTACCGGTGATCAAGGTGTTTAATTAGGCATTGGTAATCCGCCGCTACGCAACATGAAGTCATCCACTTAGAGCGAGTCCGAGTCGTGGAATAGCTGGGCTTGCACGAAAGCTCTCACGAGAAAATCACTGGACACGTACAAGACGCGACGCATTGATTCAATAGCCATGCATGGATTAATTAATCCGGCCATACAACATTACTAATCCATATATGGAGGGTTTTTCTCTCTACTTGCTAATAGACTAACCGAACTTTGTTGCTTGTTTTAATTTGCATGTATTCCGGAGTCGTGGTTGTGTGCATATATGGGACAATGATCAAGATCAGGCCGTACTGCTGATTGAGCCAGCCATGCACACGTCCAACCATCTGCTGCCGAGAAACGGGCTTAGGCCGTGAAGCCGATGAAAGCCAGCCATGCACACGTTCAACTAGCAGCTATTCTTGCCGACAAGCAGCATACTGAATCGACGGTGCCAGTGTACTCCGACACCGTACTGATGGCGTTATCGTCTCCACCGCCGGCTGCCTGTATCGTTATTAATTAGTGATTTCACCTTCATATCGGTTACTTCACCGTCACCGACTAACAACCAGGAAGATAAAACTCATGAGTTTGACGGATTTAATCCCCGACTTCATTGGGTTTTTTCTTTCAAATTTATCAATGTTTATTATATTGACTTCTAATCACATATTAATCTCTTGATATTTTCTATTGTTCACATGTAATGACGCGGCACTACTACTGCCGACTGGTATCATCGCCTACACGATTGGTTGGTCACACCATCGTTGATGGACGTCTACATTTTCTCCACTGTTGGTATACTCTGTCGCTGTTGCTGATGACGACATCATCGTCACCGCTACCGACTGGTGTCTTCACCTTCATGACTAGCTTACTTCGTTGCCATAGATGGATGACGTTATTCCTACATTGGATCCAAATCCAGATATGCATAGCGGGGATTCATGGCTTTAAAGTTATCCCCTACTATTCGGGAATGGATCAGTCAGAATATTACCGCTGGCTTACATTCGCCGCCACCGACTGGTATCCTCGCCTACATGGTTGGTTGGTCACACTATCGTTGTTGGGCGTATACGTCTTCACCGCCGGCTCGCCTCCATCATCGCTGACTGGTGTCTCCGCCTACACGGTTGGTTGGTCACACCACCGTTGTTGGGTGTCTATGTCTTCACCACTGGCTCGCCTTCATCGTGGTGTCTCCACCTACACAGTTGGTTGGTCACACCACTGTTGTTGGGCGTCTACGTCTTCACCACCGGCTAGCCTTCACCACCGCCGACTAGTGTCTTTGCCTGCATGGTTGGTTGGTCACACCATCATTGCTGGGCATCTACGACTTCACCGTCGGCTCGCCTTCATCATTGCCGATTGATGTCCTCACCTACACGGTTGGTTGGTTACACCACCGATTGACGGGAGTCTACGACTTCACCACCAGTTCGCCTTTGCCGCTACAGACTGGTGTCCTTGTCTACATGATTGGTTGGTCACACCACCGTTGATGGGCGTCTATGTCTTCACCACCGGCTTGTCTCTGCTACCGCCGACTGGCATCTCCATCCTCGCGGCTGGTCTATTATGTCGCTGTTGATGGTCGTCTTCGTTTTCACCATCATTCAGCTTCTTCCGTCGTCGACTGGTTTTGCTGTCGCCGACCGGCGTTTTTATCTTCACGACTACGCATCTTTGCCACTGGTTTGCCTTTGTTTCCACCAACTCATGTCCACGTCATCACGGCAGTGCAACTCTATCACCATTGTGGGGCAACTTCATCTTCATTATTTTCATCACCGGCAAATTCTATTGCCACTATTTCGCAAGCTTCGCAACTTCATCAACTAAGAGGTCTCCAAGAGCCTTGACATCTTTGCATGTGCCACCAAATATGATATCATGCTAATCTACTACAACAAGTGGCGTTCCAATCTTCAAGATTTCTACTCGAACATCCTCAATGCGTATCTTCACTCAAGCGATGGTTACTCGATGACAAGCTACAGTTCTTAACCCTATGATCAGTTGTTTTCCAACTAAGCATAGAGTCGAGGGCTACACAAATAAAAGACTCAAAATTCGACAGACACTATGTTAAGATGAGGCAATCAGTTAACCAGTCAACGAGTCAACTCCAGGAAGTCATTATCTTCGTCTTCGACTTAGAGCAGGCGTTCTACTTCAGGAACACCAATTATTTTATCGGTAATTTTGGTTTCTGGATGCTGCCACAATTTATTTCCAAATCTCTCAAGTATCAAGTTCAAGATTTAATCTATATGTCCGGGAGTTTAGAGTTATCAACCAGTCAACTTAGATTCGGTGAGTTGGACAACAACATCTGCTTTCCTCCAAGTAAAAGCATATGCAACAGCTACAAGACCAAGTTCTACTGCCATCGTCATAAATCAACGGGCATTACATCAATTGTTGTCACGCAAGTGTTAGCGTCAAGGGAACTACTCGAGCTTCGACATCTTCTCAACAATTTAATGGACTATTGTTACTGAAATCGTCACCATCACCTTCTTCATGGACACTATCCTGATCTCCGGTCAATTACCGTCAACCAAGTTGTTTGCTTCAGGGGTTCAAGCTTAGTCAACGCTGAATATCCGACTGGATCATCTTCATCGACCTCATATCGTACCTATTCGGCAACGCTCTTATTTCACCGGCCACATAGTCTCCGCTGTTGCTAATGGGTGACGATATCTTCACCTTCGGTTGCCTCTGTCATCGTCAACTTTTTATTTTGCCTTCACGGTTGGCCTACTACGCTGCCGCTGATGGGTGACCTCGTGATTATCATCGGCTACTACACCGCTATTGACTGGATTACCGACATCACCATCTTCATCAATATCATGCTATGCCTCTTCTGCCATACCTATTTTGTTGCCGTGAATGAGCAACTTCGTCTTCATTACCGGTCGTGTCTGGCATTGCCGACTGGTTTCTTCGTCTCCAAATAGGTGGAATTCGCTATTGCTGCTAATGGACAACATCATCTCCACTGCATCAGCTACCGTCAATGGACAATTTCGACTACAACAGAAGGACAAGCTATACGCTCAGGGGCTTATCAGCTCAAGCATAAGGATCATACCTTCAATTTGGATTTGTTCCGGATACATTTTCATGGCCGTGAGCTATCCCCTATGCTCAAGGTCTGGATCAATCATTATTCCCTATGAGGACCATCAGCCGAGTACTTGTGCTAGTTGGGCTTTGATTATTACATCTACATTGGTATATCCCATGAGGGATAACCACCCGGATCAGAAGTTACTCAGATGAGATGTGCTTGATCTACATCGTCCGGGAAATTTATCATTCAGGAGCATATTAATTGGCGTGTTTTACACATCATATTTCGAGAGTATCATTGGGCATATTTTTGGGTCAAGGCTTAAATTTCCGCAACCCATATTATCAGGTGTGGCCAGTCATGTTTTTTTGGGACTTACGCATTTTTTGCTTAGGCAAAAGTGCATGTGATCAAGTGCCCAATACCTTAAAATCCTTTTATACTGTTGTTATTCAACTTCTTAGGAGTTGGTACAATGCACTTTAAAAGGTGGCAAGCAGTGAAGCTTTATATAGCTGCCCCGCTGACTTTTTTATATATGTATAAGTCAAGGCACTGTTTGGGTTTATAAAGCAATTGATTGGATATAATATCTTTGCTTTTTGCCATGTAAGTGTGCACTTTTATTGACCAATATTATGGCTTAGGCTGATTATATATTTTGGTCATTTTCCAGGCGGTTGGTAAATCCTATGAGTTTATTTACTCGGATTTTATACCACATATGCCTTATGTTTCCAAGTATGGTAAAGCCGTGCGTCTTTTAGGGACTTAAGCACATATGTTTGAGCAGTGTGTGCATGGTGTATGCCTAGTGCTTTGGAAATTTCTTTATTCACAACATAGAAGCTTTTTATAGTTGTTTTTGCTATGTGAATTTTAAAGATGTAGTAACTTTAGGTTGCATGAATCCTACTTCATAAAGTAGTCAGTATATCATTTGAGTCTTATTTATTCGGGGATTCATACCGTATGTGCTATCGTTATGCTACTTAGGTGACTTAAAACCACTTGGCTGGTTAATTTATTTATTACTTGACTATATGCTTAGTTTGTTCAACTAACCACATAGTTAGGGGCTACACCTATTAGATGCATTTAGTCGATGCACCTAAGTTTATATTTTATTATTTTTCAGCCCTTCTTCTGATTTGGTAAAAGTACTCGGGACATCATGGCGAAGATGATTGAAGCACTCGGCTTTGGAGTAATCTAGTTCGAGAGAAGATTATCTTTTCGACTGTGAAGGTCTCAGGGGCTACTGTGCAGATTATGGGTACCCCATACCCACACGACATGGTTATCCGACTAGTTATAGGGGATAGTTTATATCTGTGTAATATGTAACGGATCATGACTTGGGTATTACGTTTCCTTATGTATTACGGAACGGACTAAAGTCTTGGTTTGACAATATTGCAAAGTAGTATTAGGAAACCGATATCGTATTGGTTGAGGTTTCTATCTTGTAATACTGCCCCCATCCTATATAAGGTGAGCAGGAGGCCCTCTAGGGGGCATAATCACATAACTAGATCGTCAGATCAATACAACACCCGGTGGATATAATCCCCAAATAGGATTAGGGTATTACCTCTCATTGAGAGGGCATGAACCTATCTAAATCCTTGTCTCTGCATCCATCCACTTTTAGGTGTCGTGCGCTACCCTTTTTCATATTGCCGAATTCTTGTTTCGACATAAGTCCTCACGGATCCGACAGCATAGATAAAAGAAACGGGAGACAGCACTAGACGTCTACTCGCTCTGTTTTATACTACAAAGTTGTATTGAATTATTTTCACAGATAAACTTATCTATTTATTATATTATATTAAGATAGTTTTGAAACAAGGAACCACATTCACTGTGGAGGCTATAATTTTCACATTAATCGGAAAAAAAGAGTTCAAGTAGAAATAAAATTTAAAAATAACTGAAATTCGGAATTAAAAATAAGTAATATCAGAAGGGTCCATGTAAGAACCTACTACGATATTAATTAAAATTCAAATAAAACATAAATTAAATTCTGAAATTAGAAAATAAAATAGAGAGTTCAAGTAGGAATACAATTTTAAAATAACTGAAATTGGAAGTAAAATTTAACGAATATTGAAAGAACAGTCCATACGGAAAGATTAATGAAAATTCGAAATAAAAAATAAAAAGTCAAGGTCTCAAAGAGAACCAAGACTAGGTTTAGACCCGGTAAACCCGCTAGAGGAGATGGGACAGCACAACAACGCCCTCAAAAGGAGAAGTGACGCTCAAAACGCCATCGTTGCCGGCCCGGCCTAGACGGGCTAGGTTTTCACCCGTCGCTCACCACCTGTTTATCCACAACTGATACACCCTTGCTCCACGACCTTCTAAACCTCTATCGGTGTGTGGGCACTGCTGCACCAGCGACCCCCGCTAGCCAGCCTCCCTATGCCCCCAGGCCTCCAGCACGTATCCTCGCGTTACACTGACCTCCCGCCGCCGACCGCACAAACTCGCGCAACATCGGCCTCCTAGCGGCCAAGCGTCTCACGCTGCGTTGGCCTCATGGCACCTCCACACCGCACTCGCCAGCCACGAGCCTCCACCCGGCACTAGCGACGCCTCCACTACCGGCCTCCGGCACTGGAATGCCACTGACATCGACACCGTCCATGCACAGCCGCCGGCTCTGCCACACCTCTACTGCAGGCCGCCAACACCTCTGCGCCTGCCTTCCACCGCACCGCTCTGCGTCGGCCTCCATTCTACACCGTCGATGGCCTCCCCCCGCACCGTGCGGCGCCGTCAGCACCTCCCGCTGCGCTGCTCCGCTCCACAAGCTCCCACCACGCCTGCCACGTCGCGCGTCGTAGCCCACGTCGTGCGCTCCCTGGCCAGATCCGCTCGGGGGCACCGGGTTTGGCTGCGGGAGGCCAGCATTGGCCCTCGGCACCCTACGAATCCGTAAATTAGAGAGCGTGCCGCAGGGATCTGGACGACGCGGTATCGGATCCGCCACCTCACGCCGGAGAAGCCGCTGACCGCCGCGCCCTGCACCGCAGGTCACCACCTCCCGTCTGATGCGCTCCGCTCCGCCTCCCGCACTGAGGAGGAGCTTCGCCAGCTTGGTTGGCCACGCGGGCTCCGGCAACGATGACGCGTACAATTGATTTTCGCTAGTGGTCCTAAACCCTCCACCCCCTCATTGCAGTTTCGCAAGCGGATCTCTCATATAACCGCCAGCGGAAAAAAATAGGGTGCCGCCATAAAAAAACTTTTTTTCTAGTAATGCATCGAGAGAGGTGGGGAGCGTGGTGGCCCGGGCGGCTAGGGTTTCACCCCGAGCCACCACGCGAGAGTGACGCGGGGCGCAAATGTATTAAAATAGGATAGAGGGTATTTGTTTCAGATTATCCTCTTGTGAAAGATTGGATAACTGACATCACGAACATGTCACGAACTCGTACACTCACAATGCGAACTCACATGATAACGGTATAGTTCTGTCAATTTATTATAAACTTGTATATTCTTGTAAACCGGTGATAAATAAGTATTTGTTTGAAAAACATTTGTGGCCAAGCATGAGGGTGACAGCTTATGAAGATGCCTTTTGCTTGACTAAACCAGAAACTATACATTGGGGCATTGAAAAACTCAAATTCAGCATGATGTGAAATCAATGTAGTACAAAGTTGCAGCATCTATATTCATCTCAAAAACTTGTTTGCTGGATTGGCGGTGCGGTGCTAATATTAGAACAATGTTGCCTTCCATGTAGGCCCTTGGCCAATCTTGAATATCTTAACTACTTAAAAAATGATAACTTTCCATTCATCACCTAAATTTTTTGTCCGTTTTCGTTCGTCGGCGCTCGCACATACGTACAATCACCTCCAGATACCCATAAGATAACGAATGGAAAATTTCAATTCGGATCACATACCGGATTCATGGAGCCGCACGGGTGCATCCGGTCCTACGTCGGGAAGCGGCATCACCGCCGCCGTCACCTGCGGCCGTCATCGTACCGTCTCCGTGCCGTACCCCCACCATCGAGGCCGACAGGAAATGGCAGATGGGCAGGGACGGTTGTCGCTGCCGTCTCCTTGTCGTACCCCGCCATCGCCACCGTGCTCTCGCCGTTGCCGCACCCTGCGGGCAAGACGGGAGGAGAGGGGGAGAGGGAGCGGCACCGTCGGTTGGGAGAAGAGGGGAGGGCAGAGGCGCTGCAAGTGGGGGAAGGGGGAGCGGCGGAGATGGAGCGATAGTGGGGGAGAGGCCGCGCCGGTGGGGAGAGGCGGCTGGTGGTGGAGGAAGGGGAGAAATGAATTAGGGTTAGGGTTTTTTTGCCACCGGCGGTTTTGATTGATTTGGAACCGATCTGTGCTATCCATCAAATCGAAGGGCTCAGATCATTCCCGCGTCGGGCCAGCCTCCATCGCCAGGCCGCATCATTGATGGGCCACACACAAGCCTGCGGGTCCAATACAAAATAGTGATGGAAGGAGTTGGGGGAGGCTAATTAGACTTTAGTTGCAGGCTGAGGAAGAAAATGGGCGAAAAATGGCCCAGAGGGAAATGAGGATTTTTATTTAAATAAATACTGAAATGATGTTTGTATTATCATAATTAGCAATTAAGCTCTGGAAATTCCAAGAAAAGTTCAAATAGTGTTATTAATCATGGTTAATTCAATGAAAATTGAATTCAACGAAATTATTTTATTTCTCACACTTACTTTACTTATAAATTAATATAATTATACACCTAGCTACTTAAAAAATACCCAAATATTCCGGAAAATGTGTATTTCAATTAATTACATATTGTAAATCTTCCTCATCTTTTCCTCAATTTTCTCGTCTTTTCTTCCCATTACAATGCACGAGCAATTTTTCTAGTTATTTCATATTTCTTGTTACAAAATTTCAGAAATAATTAGTTAATCGCATGTTGTATATTCATAGTTATGACAAATCACAAGTTACAGTGTTTCATGAAACCTCAAGTTGTAGTCCACACAAGTTATGTATTTTAAATGATTAAAATCAACTTAATATTCATTAAATGATTATAGAATTATTAAATGATGAAAGATATTAAATTTGAGATTCAAAACTGAGCACAACTATCCATTGTTAATTTTAAATCTCAAAATACTAATTCTTAAATTTGATTAGCAACTTGGTATATAGTTTTAACTTTTTTATATTAGCAATTTCATGCTATTTTTATCTTCTGTTGTTAATATTGGCGGTCCTAAAAGAGCCACTTGAATGTGTGACCTATGGAGTGATATCATCAAAACGAATTATAAGTGACAAGCTTTCAGATGATGAAACCTCTCGTCTTCTTGGCGTGCTAGAAAAGCATAAATTGTTTTGGGCTACTCTCTTCAAGATCTTAAGGGAATTAGTCTCGTTCTTTGCACCCATCGCATCCCTATCGAACCTGAGAGCAATCCGTCTAGGGAACCCCAGAGACGGCTTAACAATGCAATGTGGGAAGTCGTTAAAAAGGAAGTCTTGAAACTCTTGTACGCCGGGATCATCTATCTCATCCCGTACAGCGAGTGGGTTAGCACTGTTTATGTGGTGCCTAAGAAGGGATGAATGACGGCCGTTGAAAAATGCAAGAAACGAGCTTATCCCTCAACGAACCATCAGGGGATGGAGGATGTGTATTGATTATAGGAAACTCAACAAGGCGACAAAGAAGGACCACTTTCCGCTACCCTTCATTGACGAAATATTGGAACAGTTAGCAAATCATTCCTTCTTCTTCTGTTTCCTTGATGGGTATTATAGTTATCACCAAATCCCCATCCATCCCGATGATCACAGCAAGACCACGTTCACGTGCCCATATGGCACCTATGCTTACCGTAGGATGTCATTTGGACTGTGCAGTGCACCCGCCTCGTTCCAGACGTGTATGATGTCTTTTTTTCTAACATGATCGAGGATATCATGAAAGTTTTTATGGACGATTTCTCCGTCTATGGTAAGACTTTCGGTAATTGTCTTTAAAATCTAGAAGAGGTCTTGCAAAGGTGCCAGGAAAGGTTCTTGTGCTTAATTGGGAGAAATGTCATTTTATGGTCTATGAGGGCATAGTCCTTGGGCACGTGTATCCGAAAGGGGAATAGAGCTAGATAGTGCTAAGATAGAGGTAACTGAAAAGCTTCCACCTCCGGTAAATATCAAGGGAATCCGTAGCTTCCGAGGTCATGCAGCGTTCTATAGGCATTTTATCAAGGATTTTTCTATGATTGCAAGACCCCTGACTAACCGGTTAGCTAAGGATGCACCCTTTGAGTTTGATGATGAGTACTTAAAATCTTTTGAAATTCCAAAAAGGCGCTTGTCTCCGCTCCAATCATTCAACCCCCTGATTGGAAGCTTCCTTTTGAATTAATGTGTGATACTAGTGGTTATGCTGTTGGTGCAGTCTTAGGACAAACCAAAGATAAAAAGCATCATACAATCTGCTATGCTAGCAAGACATTGATAGGAGCTCAATTAAATTATACAACCACTGAGAAGGAGCTCCTGGCCATAGTTTTTACTATAGATAAGTTTAGATCTTACTTCGTAGGAGCAAAAGTAATAGTCTATACGGACCATGCTGCTCTAAAATATTTACTCACCAAGAAAGATGCTAAACCCCATCTTTTAAGATGGATACTTCTACTTCAAGAATTTGAGTTAGAGATTAAAGATAAAAAAGGAGTAGAAAACTCAGTAACAGATCATTTGTCACGCTTACAATTAACTGACATGCAGGAACCGCCAATAAATGATTTCCTACGAGATGGCATGCTGATGGCGGTAATAGACTCCAACCCTTGGTACACAAATATTGTGAATTTTATGGTTTCAGACTTCGTACCAGTAGGGGAGAACAATAGAAAATTGAAATATGAGAGTCACCGATATCTCTTGGATGAGCCGTACCTGTATAGAGTATGTTCTGATGAATTGCTAAGAAGGTGCGTGCCAACAGAGGAAGGCCTGAAAATCATTGAGATGCCACGCATCGCCGTATGGTGGGTGGTTTGGTGCATTCCGCACTCAAGCCAAGATTTGGCAGAGTGGATTCTACTGGCCGACTATGTAGGAAGACTCCAAGGAGTTTGTTCGACGATGCCAGAGATGCTAGAGACATGGAGGGATAACTGCTCGGGATGCAATGCCCATCATTTACAACCTTTAAGTAGAAATATTTGATATGTGCGGTATTGACTTCATAGGACCATTCGCAAAGTCCGGAGACAATGAGTACATCCTGGTGGTAGTGGATTATGTATCAAAATGGGTGAAAGCAATGCCGTGCAGAGCAACAAATGCAAAACATGCCAAAAAGATGTTCACTGAAATTATCTTCCCGCGCTTTGGCACCCCAAGAATGGTAATAAGCGACGGAGGATCACACTTCATTAACAAAACCTTCAGAGGACTCTTGAGAAAAATGGGCATCAAGCACAACATTGCTACACCCTACCATCCTCAAATAAGCGGACAAGCCGAAACCTCGAAAAAGAAAATCAAAAACATCCTACAAAAAAATCAGTTCTCAAGGTGCGGACGGGATAGAAAGACAAGCTACCTGATGCTCTTTGGGCATACCGAACAGCGCATAAAACGCCTCTCAGTATGTCCCCATATCAGATAGTCTAGAAAAGTCATGCCGACTTCCCGTGGAACTAGAGCATAGAGCATACTGGGTAGTGACTTGAGTCGCGACCATTCCATTCATCAATTACCCTAGATGGTAAGTAGACAATACAAAAGTTCACAGGTACAGGTATGGGTCAGAATAGATTGTATAGATGTTTATACTATTGGAAAACTTTACTCCACGATAATATTTAATCTTTACTCGGGATGAGTAAAGAGCTAAGTGTGTGGGTTTGTTGATGGCTATTAATAGCAAATCAAAAGCCGTCAATACATGCATGACTCTGAACATATAAAACATCCAACGTAGTGGCAGGGTTTGATCTAACAATTTCCATAATGTTGGTGTTTATTTGGATGCAGGTGATAAATCAATAAAGTTGAGATAAAGTATACATAAAGAAGGAGGTGAATCAAACTCATATCCAAGCCTATGGAGTTTTGGGCCCACAAAGCTAACAAAACACATTCAAATGGGCCACTTCACTATACATATAGGTTGAGGATCCTCCACAAGAGCCCAAAGAAAAGGCTGGGCCAAATGGGCTAGCCAGGGTTCCGTCGAAGCCATTGTTCGGCTGAACCGTCATTGGCACCTATCACCATCTTCTTCCACGTGGACGATCCAGATAGCTTCCTAATGACGGTGAAGGCTATAAAAGAAGCTCACTTGCTTCATTCAAACACACACCAAGTTTGAGCTGAATTATAAGAGGCTCTTTGTACACTTTATTGTATATTTAGAATAGGGAGAGGGTAGGAAATAGTTTTTTCTTTGGTGTTTGATCAACATTAAGGTAGTATTTTAATAGCGTAGACGTGGTGTCTAAACTGTTAAATACCAGTATTTGCTGCGTACCCCACAGTACGTTAGATGCTGGTGTAGAGGTGGTGATAGCCCTCGAGATCACCACAATCCTCCCTATACGGGTGCGTAGTAGAGCGAGTCCTGGTAGCAGCAAGCAAGCCAGTGCCTGAAGTATTACGATGGATTAAATTAAGCTTTCTAAACGACCCTGTGCTTCACTAGAAAATCCTCTCTACCCTTTTCCTACATTAACTTATGTCCTTGGATAAACCTGTAAAGGAGTTGAACACTTTCGTTCTCTGTGAAAATTCGATACCTTGGAATACTTCTGGGTGAAGTGCTACAGCGGTATATCCTTACGCTTACGGATTTTATCTGTGACCGTAAGAAATACCAACAGAAATATAGTGCAATTTTAATCTCATAGGATTATTGTTGCGGCTCCTACAACAACAACTTAGATAAATAGTTGACCCATGAAAGTGATATCATGGGAATGTTTTATGTCGTTCAGTTTACTTAGATAAATAGTTGACCCATGAAAGTGATATCATGGGAATGTTTTATGTCCTTCAGTTTACTTCTTGTTTAGTTTGGCATGTTCAATCGTGTTGATAGCGTGTTGAGAATAAGCGAGAGCGAGAGAGAATTAAGCGAGAGGAGTGATTTCTCATTGATCATAAGGTTCAATTTATACATGGGGATAAGTGGGAACCGTTGAGGCGCGATGGTTAGGAACCATCGCGCCAGTTGTCGAGGAGCGCCGGGAGGAGAGAACAGGCGCGACAAACTATCACTATTACTTCTCTGTTGGTGAGGAGCGGGAAGACACGACAACCGCCATCACTTCTATGGAAACCTTAATTAGTGCAGGTTAGGAATCCCACGAAGGTGCCGGATTTCCCAACCAGCATCTAGAAAGCGGCACTGATGTGGAGGGTAAATAGGTATCGGTACTGGTGTTGGTTTAGAACTGACACCTTTGAGGTTCCATAAATAAAAAAAGTGAGCTCAATGCATTGGCTCGATTCGAGCCGATGCATCGAGCAGCTTCCCATCAGCCCGACCAATCTAAGAACATCCAAGAACAATATTCAAGCACACTAAGAATACAAAATAACACATCCAAGAACAACATTTAAGAACACTAAGAAAAAAAAGTAAGAATGGTCACCGCCGTCTGGTAGGCTGCCACCTCGATATGTGGGCCCTCCGATTTTTTTTACTTTTTTATGCTGATTGGATTACCATGCTGGACCAAAACCGATGTATATCGAGGTAGGAGGTTTATTTGTCTGGTTTAAAGAGTTTGAGGTGTTACATATCCGGTGCTGTAATTTAGGGGTGTAATTTCGATTGGCGTGCCACGATAGTCTAGGTGGTAATACATACTCTTTTATAAAAAAAGTCGAAATATTAAAGGTTTAAGTAAAACAGAACTCCATGCTTCCATGTGTTTGATGATGTACTGCAACAAGTGGCCGCTGCACTTATTTTCAAACTATGGCAAGCTTATATGTAGCTCGGTTTCTTGCTACTCGGAAGTTCACGAACTTGTTCAAGTTTTCCTTAGAACTTGCATTTGTAAAAAGAAAAAATTAGAACAACATTTTTATACTTTTATTCACTTCATCAAATCAAACCTTTTTAGTTGCCGGTTGGAAATTTTTTTAAAACCAAGGTTTAGGGAAATATAAATTCCCCAAAACAACGCCTTGGCTGAAACGAGTACAACTTAGAGCACTGACATGGAGCCATCCTTTTGAAAGGCAAAGATAACTGGATTAAGGAACCAATCTTCCTGAAACGACCATACAACAGTAATAGACCCAATCGATGGGAAGCTACGGTGATGCCGTGATGATTCCATTTACAGGCCTCTACGATGGTGCACACCGATTGATAAACTGGTGATCCCTTCAGCTGCCTCCACGGAATAAATGACACAATTCAAGGTTTGTTGTTGGACCGTAGATTTTGTATGAGCTTCACCGGACCAAACAAAAGGATTGCCATGGATTTATGCGTTGAATCTGAGGAGCGCTAGCTTCATTCATACTGACCGGAGTCGCACAGAAGGCTGGCACTCAACCCGAACGGAAAAATCAACATGGTTAGTGTTGCAATCGATTAAACCAAAAGATACCTCCGAAAAGCAGCACCCCTTGATCATGCTAGCTACGAAGGATGTGATTTTGTCTAACTGATATTAACTGCATTATTCTGGTGGCAAATGAGAAGAAGCAGACCTGCATGTGCTTCATTATTCCAATGAGATCGGCGCGTGTGTATTGGATCAGAAGGCATGCATGGACAGATCTACCCGCATGAAGCCACCAGCTGCTGCCATTGTGCCCACCACCGATCGACGGTGTCAGCTATCGGGCAAGCAAGTGTTAGTTGTGATCCCCGGAGGAATCGGGAAACCAATTCCCCACTCCACCCAACGCGCCCCGATTGGCGGCGCCGGCCGAACTACGGCTGTGGCCCCCTTACACGCAGCGCGAAATAAAAGGAAAAGTCACCGGGCACACAAACCAACGTTTGTCGTGCACTCGAACTCCTCACAAAACCCTAGAATCCTTCAATCCGGAATAGGCGCTGAAGTGGGGGGAAGAGCTCACCACCACCGATGCCATCCCTCTCGACGCCACCAAGTCCCACACCGTCACCATGGCCGCATCAAGCTCCAAGTTCGGCGAAGGTATGGGTCTGTCTCTCCCCGTTCCTCCTCCTGAAGAACTCTCTATCTCTTAAACCTATGAGCTAGCTAACCCCTAGATCAGCACCTAAGCAAACCCAAAACCTAACAATGGTATCATAGCCTACTTTAGGAGTAGATCTAGGAGCGAAGAAACAAGGAAATGGAAGAAAAGCCCAAAAGAAAACGAAAAACCCTCATCTTTGCCACCACCGCCAGCCGTCGCCGATGTCGCGCGGGAGGAACACCGCCAGTCGCCGCTGGCCATCACCGATATCGCGCAGGAAGACGAGGAGAGAACACCTCCTCGCGTGGCCCCGGGGCACCGCCGCAAGGCGTACTCACTCTCAGGCGAGTGCGCTCGCCAGCCGGGGGCATGCGACGGAGCCACCGCACATCGCCGTATGTTCGCGCGCCGGCGAGGGGAGGGGATTAGGGTTTCGGTGGGCGGCCGGGGAGGGATGGGGTCTTGTTTCCCCGATCTCAACGCCCAGCCGTTCGATCGAAACCCTAAAGATCAGACGGCCACAATCGGCTGGCCCGAATATGGCCCAAGTGGGTGCGCGGGTGGCGAGGCTCTCCCGGCCCAGGCCCAGGTTGTGGCCTGTGGAGCGCGAGACCACCCGCGCGTGAGCGAAAAGGCCGAGGGCCGAACGGGAAGTCCGTTTTAGGTCCCTCGCCGAAGAAAATAAGTCTAATTTAAGTCCCAATTTTTTTCAGAAGCACTTATATTTTATGTTTGATGAATGCATTCATTTGTAAGCAATTTTAATCCAACGAGAAAATTGTTTAGAGCGTAGATAAGTGTATGAAATGCTTCTGAACATGTATGTTATTTTTCCGCTGCTATAATGGTTGTTTAAATGAAGTAATGTTGTTATTAAGACCAACTTGTTAATAGCAATATAAAAATATTGTTTATTAGTTTTTCCATGGATGGATTCTATTTCTGCCCAACGGTGATGTAGAAGTAATACGGTAGTATATTGTATGTTTTAATTTTGACCAACGTTAAATTAAGACATGCAAGATTTTAATTTTAGATGTCTCTCGATTTACTATAATATGCTTTCAGGAACTACTAATCCATTAGTTTATATCTCGGTCGTTGAGTCCCTGAACGGGAACCACTATGGCTCATGGCGAGAGAAGATAGAGATAGCACTTGCGCTGTCTGACATAGATGGAGCTCTCACCGAGCCTCGCCCCACTGACCCTGCTAATCCAGTGAGGGCAGACGGTGAGAGCGAACAGGACTTCAAAAAGAGAGTGCTTGACCATGCACCAATAAGATTGAAGTACGATGTTGATCAAGCAGAGTAGGAGTCATCAAACCGCAAGTGCTTAATGGTAATTAAGAGCTCCATTGTGGAGGCAATAAGGGGAGCAATCCCAGCATGTACCACCACCAGTGAGTACCTTCAGAAAGTGGAGAATCAGTTTACTGGTTCTTCAAAGGTCTATGCCGGTATCCTTATTAAGAGCTTAGTAACCATGAAGTACACTAGCAGAGGGGTTAGAGAGCACATCTTGAAGATGAGCGGCATCACTTCAAAGCTCAAGAATATGAACTTGGTGCTCCCTGATGAGTTCCTAGTTCACCTTAATTTTGCCTCCATGCCCCAAGATTTTCAGGCTTTTGTTGTGAACTATAACTCACAAATAGAAAACTGGGACATTAAGAATCTCATTGCCATGTGTTTGCAAGAAGAGGATGGACTCAAGGCTCGTGGTGATTCCACCAACTATGTGAAACATAACAAGAAGAGGAACAACTACAGCCAGAACTCTGTCTCTCCTAAGGCACAAGGAAAGGCGCCACAAAGTGATCCACGACCAAGCAATGTAAGCTAGTGGACAGGGACACTTGTAAGTGGTGCAAGAAGAAGGGACACTATCAGAAGGATTGCCCTGGTATCCTAAAGCATCTCATGAAGAAAGGTGAGGACATTATCATATTTGTAGATGAATCCCTTTACGTAAGTTATGCAAAATCTACTTGGTGTATTGATTCAGGTGTGACTATTCGTGTCGCAAATTCATTACAGGGATTCCGTACGAGGAGGATGCTACAAAGAGGATAAAGATGCATTAGAGTGGCAAATAGAGTCGAGGCTGAAGTTGAAGCAATTGGAGAACATCCATTACAATTGAATAATGGCTTCACACTTCAAGAACTATGTTCAATTATATTCAATAATAAGTGTGTTGATCTTGCCATCCGACAAGACAAGCTTTATATGGTGTCTAAGCATGAGAATGTTAAAATGCTGTATGCAATGATGAGAATGATGCGTTCAATAGTGTGTGTTCCCCATCTACGTATGTAAGAAATAAGTGCAAACAATGAAACATCTGCAAAATTGTGGCCGTTTAGGCCACATGTCGAAGGGGAGAATCGAACGGTTAATTAAAAAAAAAATTATGCATCCTTTAGACATTAAGGATTCAGAATATTACATCATTTGCATTAAAGAAAAGTATGTTAAACAAATAAAGAAAGGAGCCATACGAAATCTAGAAAAATTGGAAATCATAAACACAGATATTTGTGGTCCTTTTCTAATTAATATTGTAGATGGTTATGATTCATTTATAGCATTCACAGATGATTATTCACGCTGTGGCTATAATTAAAATTAAATAACGATCGGAAGCATTGGATAAATTTAACATATTCAAGGCTGAAGTAAAAAATCAGCATGATCCAACCGTGGAGGAGAGTACTACAGTCGGCACACCCCTTATGGCCAAATACCTGGACCTTTTGCAAGGTTTCTACAGGAAAATGGCATAGTAGCCCAGTATTCCACACCGGGCGAGTCTCAGTAGAACGGAGTAGCTGAAAGACGTAACCATACTCTAATGGACATGGTTCGAAGTATATTAAGTCAATCCACTTTACTGATAAGTTTATGATGGAGGCATTAAAAACCACTGCCCATATTCTTAATTGAGTACCAAGTAAGTCGGTGCCCAAAACACCGTATGAGCTATGGACAGGAAGGAAAACCCACGCTAAATTATATACATGTGTGGGCTGTCCAGCTGAGGCAAAAACATTTAACCCAATTATTAGGAAACTAGATCCCAAGACAGTCAGTTGCCATTTCATTTGGCTACCTTGAGAAATCAAAAGGTTTTTCATTTCTACTGTTCTAACAGGCAAACCAAGTTCGTAGAAACAAGACACGCAGTGTTTCTGGAGGATGAGATAGTAAGGGGGAGCAATGTACCCTGAGAAATTAGTCTTGAAGAGAAGCGGGTATGCGTACCTACTCCGATGATTCAGGAACCTTTTTTCTCGATACCTGTTGATGCTACACCGACAGCACAGAACGCTGCGAGTCAGCACCTGTTGTTAGTTCTCCTGTGGCAACTATGAATGAACAGGAGGAACCTGTGGTACAGGATCCTACAGAACCAGTTGTCACACAAGCGGAGGAGCAACATCAGCCCCAAATAGAAGATGTCACACA
This sequence comes from Oryza punctata, assembly GCA_000573905.2. Taxonomy (NCBI): domain Eukaryota; kingdom Viridiplantae; phylum Streptophyta; class Magnoliopsida; order Poales; family Poaceae; genus Oryza; species Oryza punctata. Next base: position 16,583,170 of record CM002488.2, read on the forward strand.
ACTTAGAAGATCTCAAAGAGAGAGAAAGGTAGCTATTCCTAGTGACTACGAAGTCTATGCTAGTGAAGAAGTTCAAACAGAGGGTGATCCCACCTCGTTTAAAGAAGACATGAGAAGTGCTCATTAATCGAAGTGGCTTGAAGCCATGGAAGATGAAATGAGATCAATGAGTACCAACAAACTGTTTGGGACTTAGAAGAAATTCCTAAAGGAGCCATAACATTAGGCTACAAATGGGTCTACAAAACAAAATGTGGCTCCAAAGGAAATGTAGAAAGATATAAAGCACGACTTGTGGTAAAAGGTTTTACTCAAAGAGAAGGAATAGATTATAATGACACCTTTTCTCCAGTGTCATGCAAAGATTCCTTCAGAACCGTAATGGCATTGGTGGCACATTATGATCTAGAGTTACATCAAATGGATGTAAAGACGGCATTGCTTATTGGGGATTTATATGAGAATGTCTACATGGAACAACCCAAGGGTTTTGTTGTGGAAGGAAAAGAACGAATAGGATGTCATCTGAAGAAATCCATTTATGGATTAAAATAGGCCTTTGGATAGTGGTATTTGAAGTTTGATGAAACAATAAGAAAAGATTTGGGTTTAATGAAAATGAGGAGGATAATTGCGTTTATGCAGAGTTCAGAAATGGGCGATTCATTTTCCTAATCCTATATGTAGATGACATCCTACTTGCTAGTAGTGATGTTGATCTACTATTGGAGACGAAAAAGTTTTTGTCCTCGAATTTTGCTATGAAAGATCTCGGTGAAGCATCATTCGTTGTAGTAATAAAAATTCACCAAGATAGAAGAAAAGGGATCTTAGGGCTATCGCAAAAGGCATACCTGGAAAAGATGCTAAAGAAATATAGTATGCATGCGAGTAAGCCTACACTTGCTCCTATAGTCAAGGGCAATAGATTTGGCAAATTTCAATGTCCTAGGAACCAATATGAGATCGATCAAATGAAAGCGGTTCCATATGCTTCAGCTACCGGAAGCTTGCAATATGCTCAAGTATATACGCCCTGACTTAGCTTTTGCTGCTGGGATACTTGGCAGATATCAGGAAAATACATGAATAGATCACTGGAGAATGGTAAAGAAAGCTTTGCGTTATGTGCAAGGCACAAAATGCCTCTTGCTAACGTAGAGAAGATCTGATTCCCTAGAGATAGAAGAGTATTCAGATTCAGATTTTGCGGGAGATGTAGATGATAGAATGTCCACATCAGGTTATATATTCACTCTCGCAAAAGCAGCCATTTTGTGGAAAAGCTCCAAGCAAACCGTCATAGCATCATCCACGATGTTTGCCGAGTTTGTAGCTAGTTATGAGGCCATGGGGCAGGCAAAATGGTTAAAGAAATTTGTATCCGGGTTGAAAGTGATCGACAGCATTCAAAGGCCACTCAAGATGTACTGCAACATTGAGCTGCAGTGTTTTATCCTCACAACAATAAGTCAAGTGGTGCTGCCAAACACATTGATATAAAATTTTTATATTGTGAAAGAGAAAATCCAGGATCATGCCATTAGTCTTGAGCATGTAAGAACAAAGGAAATGTTGGAAGATCTGCTTACGAAAGGCTTACCGCCCCGTGTGTTCAGAGAACACTTAGCCTACATGGGTTTACGGGAAAGTCTATGATTCTTGAATTAAAAAAGGGCCTAGTGTTTATTTTGAAATGGAGAGGTGTAGTGTAGTCGTTGCGTCTGATTGTTCAGTGGTGACTGTTATGATGAAGCGTGCTCTATGCGTGAATCTATTTAGAAATAAATATTAAGTATGAAGTAGTAAGTAACGTGGAAGGGGAGAATGTTAGTTGTGATCTCCGGGGGAATCCCAATTCCCCACCCAACGCGCCCCGATCAGGGGCACCGACCGAACTATGGCCGTGGGCCTGCTCTCACGTAGCGCCAAAGAAAAAGGGAAGTCGCCGAGCACGCAAACCAACGTTTGCCGTGCACTCAGACTCCCCATAAAACCCTAGAATCCTCCGATCCGGGATAGGCGCTGAAGTGGGGGAAGAGCTCACCACCGCCAACGCCATCCCTCTCGACGCCGACAAGTCCCACACCGTCGCCATGGCCGCATCAAGCTCCAAGTATAGTGAAGGTATGGGTCTATCTCTTCGTTGCTCCTCCCGAAGAACTCTCTATCTCTTAAACCTATGGGCTAGCTAATCCCTAGATCAGCACCTAAGGAAACCCTAAACCTAACAGCAAGATCTACCGCTGCCAAGCTTCTTCCTGGCTAGATCCGCCCCTCCTGATGACTACCATCTCCTCGCCGGTGAAGACGACGGGTAGTGCAATCGCCAGCGTAGGAATCACCAAGAGGTAGCATAGGTGACCACTGACCCCGTCGATGCCATGGCTGGAGCTCGAAGCCGACTGATCCACTCCCTCCAGAACTTGCCACCATCAGATCCTTTATTAGAAAATCCGGATTTCATAGGAAAGACTCCAGCAACCTCGATCAAAACGGGACAGAGCCCGAAGATACGGGAAAAAGCCTGAAAATGGAAGCAATCCGATGCTCTACTGGCTAAACTACTAATGGTAAGAGGGGACTCTAAAAGAAAACACAATCTAGAGAAAACATCGTCGATGCGACGATACGCATTTACTTAGCACAGAATCGTGCGATTGTTTACAATATATATGTGTGACTGATAGAGAAAACCAAATCTCCTAAATACATGCAGTAGCAACCATATCAAGGTAACAAACTACCAGTGCACATACGATGGTTACATTATCTTTAACACTCCCCATCAATCTAAACTATCTATATTGAGATTGCTCTTGAATTCTTCAAATGGTCTAACAGTCAATGACTTGGTGAAGCCATCTGCTATTTGATCCTTGGATGAAATATATTCTATCTCGAACAACTTTCTAGATACCCTTTCCCGAACAAAGGGATAATCAACTTCTATATGTTTAGTACGAGCATGAAATACAGGATTTGCAGAGAGATACTTAGCTCCAATGTTGTCACACCATATCTTTGCAGCTTTTGGTGTTTCTATACCAATCTCACACAACAAAGTCTGTAGCCACATGATCTCTGCTGTTGCATCAGCTAATGCCTTATATTCGGCTTCAGTACTTGATCTTGATACTGTTGCTTATTTTCTTGCACTCCATGACATCAAGTTAGAGCCAAGAAAAACTGCAAATCCTCCAGTTGATCACCTGTCATCTAAGCATCCCAGCCCAATCTGCATCACAGTAACCACTAACAAGCAAGAGGATTTACTGATTCTCAGTCCACAGTTCACTGTATATTTGAGATACCTCAATATCCTCTTGACTGCTTTCCAGTGAACTATGGTTGGAGAATGTAAGAACTGGCATACTTTATTTACTGAGAAAGAACTATCTGGTCTAGTAAGAGTTAGATACTGTAAAGCTCCAACAATACTTCTATACTGTGTTGCATCTTTTTGTCCCAGCAGGGTTCCTTCATGAACTGATAATTTTTCTGATGTAAGTAAAGGAGTCTTACTGGTTTATAGTTCTGCAGTCCCACACGCCGAAGAATATCAGATGCATACCTTTCTTGAGTCAGCATTATCCCATCATTTATCTTGTTTACTTCTATACCTAAGAAATAGTGTAACTCTCCTAGGTCCTTCAAAGCAAACTCCTTGGTGAGATCCTGCAACAATGCTGCTGTGGCACTCGAGGTAGAACTAGCTACTATGATATCATCAACATAAATAAGCACAAAGACAGTAATAGCTCCTTTACTATAGAAGAATAGAGATGTATCTGCCTTTGAGGATACAAAACCAAGTTCATGCAGTTTTGTACTTAACCTTGAGTACCAAGCTCTGGGTGCCTGTTTTAAACCATGTAAAGCCTTATCTAACTTATACATGTAGTGTGGGAATTTGGAATCCTCGTACCCTGGGGGTTGTCTCATATATACTTCCTCTTCAAGCACTCCATGAAGGAAAGCATTCTGTACATCTAGTTGGCGTAGGCTCCATGGCGTAGGCTCCAACCTCTAGATACAGCAATAGACAAGATAGTTCGAATAGTAGTGGCTTTGACTACAGGACTGAAAGTGTCCTCATAGTCTATATCATACCTTTGCTTGAAGCCTTTTGGCTTTATACCTGTCCAAACTTCCATCATCCTTTCTCTTCACTTTGTATACCCACTTGCAGTTAATGACATTCCTCCCTGCCTGTGGAGATACTAAGTGCCATGTTTGATTTTTAATTAGTGCATGATATTCTGCGTCCGTAGTCTCTTTCCAATTTATATTAGTAAAAGCCTCATCTAGAGATTGTGGTTCACCACATGAAGTAAAACCTGACCATTTAACTGTACCGTCTGTATATACCTTCTCTTTTCTCGAATGCCACTCTGAAGATGGGTTTGTGGCCTCACTGGTCCTATCGGTTCCTTAGGCGCTGCTTCAATCTGATATAAAATGGTGTCAGTATCTGTTTGTATACCTGAATGACTGTGCACGGTCACATCAGTAGTCGTGTCCATATCATCGGTGGTACTGCCCGCACCCACGCTTGGCTCATTTGGCGTCGTGGAAGAGCCCAGCTGGCTGGAGGCTGTACCGCCGCGAGCGAGAGACGGTGATCCTGAAGCCGAAGGCGTCTGCTGCTGCTGATTTTCTTGCTGCTGCTGCTGTTCCTCATCAAATGCTTCATCCACCCGGTCATTTGTACCTGAGAAATTATTTTCTGCAGCAATATCTTCAGGGACAGTATTAGTATGCAAATGGAACATGTGATCATTGCTTTGTTCTCCCCCTGTGTGGCAAAGTGGAAGAAGGGACTGAGGTTACAGGGAGATTTCCGAGCGAAGACGAGCACCAGCATTGTCATGTAGAGTAGAGAAAGGAAAAATATTTTCATCAAAGATAATATCACGGGAAATATAGACACGACCAGTGGGCACATCAAGGCACTTAAAGCCTTTGTGTAGGTGGCTATAGCCAAGGAAGACACATTGCTTAGAGCGAAATTGAAACTTGTGTGTATTATAAGGGCGAAGATTTGGCTAACAAGCACAACTAAACACTCTAAGAAGAGAATAACTGGGTTGTTGTTTAAACAATCGTTCTAGAGGTGTCTCAAAATTAATGACTCTGCTAGGAGTTCTATTAATGAGATAAGCAGCAGTATAAAATGCTTCATCCCAGAATTTTAAAGGCATAGATGCATGAGCTAGGAGAGTTAATCCAACTTCAACAATATGCCTATGTTTGCGTTCAACGGAGCCATTTTGTTGATGAGCATGGGGGCAAGACACATGATGGGATATCCCAATTTTATCAAAAAAGGAGTGAAGTTTTTTGTACTCTCCACCCCAGTCTGTTTGCATTGTGATAATCTTGTGCCCAAGCAGACACTCAACAAGAGCTTGGAACTCATGAAATTTTTGGAATACATCGGATTTATGTTTAAGTGAATAAACCCATGTAAACTTACTGAAATCATCAATAAAACTGACATAGAATTTATTTCCTCCAACAGAACTAGGAGCATGGCCCCAAACATATGAATAAACAAGTTCCAAAGGACGAGTGGACACACTAGTAGAGTTAGAATATAGTAACTGATGGCTTTTAGCCTTTTGACAATCATCACACACAGACTCACTATGAGACTTTTGGCATGGTAATTTATTCTGATTAACTACTCTTGACACAATGGAGTAGCTGGATGACCAAGACGACTGTGCCATCTTTCAAAAGACGACGTAACACTGTAGACATATTTAGCATCTCCGGAAGGAAGAGGATAAAGGCCCTTGCGACACCGCCCTTTAAGAATTATGTTCCTCGTGGCCCGATCCTTAACAAAAAAAAATATTTAGAGTGAATCTTAAGAAAAGCATAATTATCTTCAGCAAGGCGAGATGCAGAGATTTTTAGTGGCTTGAGGAACATGGAGAACATTCTTTAGATGCAATGTGTGATTATTAGGGGTATGAACTAAAGCATGACCAATATGTTTAATTTGCATACCTGTACCGTTAGCGGTGTGGATCTTTTCAGCTCCCCTGTACTTTTCTCGAACAGTAAGCTTATCCAATTCACTTGTGATATGATCAGTCACCCCGAAGTCAATGTACCAGTTTGTGTCGACTGCATAGGTGGCTTGGGCTGCAGCTGCTACATGTCTTTCATCAGGTACATAAGCTTCATCAAAGCGATGCCAGCACTCGGCAGCGACATGCCCGTGCTTATAGCACACTTGACAGATGGGTCTTGTGTCGACGTGCTGCTGACTCCCTCGGTTGCGCGCCATATTGTAGCCACGGCTGCCGCAGCTGTTGCCGCCACTGCTGCCAGGAAAGGTGGTGCCCAGCAGCAGGAGCACCATGACCGCGCCCAGGGATGCCACCGGAGAAGCCGCTAGCGTGCGGGTTAAATCCCCCACGGCCACGACTTGCAGCATTAGCAGATGCAGTCCCCTCTTGTCGAAGTTTGAGCCTGTTCTCAAAATTTAACACTTGAGAGTATACTTCCATCATAGAGATGGGTTCAGTTTTCATACCAATAGCAGAAACAACTGAATCAAAATTACCATCTAGGCCATTCAGGATATAAGCAATCAAATCTTCCTCATCTAGAGGTTTGCTGGTCGCAGCTACTTCATCAGCTAGGGCTTTCATCTTCCAAAAAATACTCTGAAACAGACATGGTACCTTTCATCGTTGTTTGAAGAGCAAGCCGGATGTTGAGAGAGCGTGCGCGCGTCTGGGAGCCAAACATGCTCCCGATGGCACGCCACGCCTGAAGCGCTGATCTAGAGTCAGCGATCTAGCCAAGGATCTCCTGTGATAGGGAGGAGAAGATGTAGCCGAGTAGTTGCTGATCTGCAGCGAACCACTTTCATGTTCAGGATTCACAACCTTCACCATCTTGTCTCCTTGCTTCTCTTCAATTTCGGTGGGGGGAGCTGCGGTCTTGCCGTCGATATGCCCCTCAAGGCATGCGCCGTGGATGGCCGCGAGCATCTGAGCTGACCATATCGCATAGTTTTGCTTGGTCAGCTTTTCAGTGATGTTGAAGCCGAATATCGGATTTGTGGACGCAGTGGAGGATGAACTAGCCATGCTAGGAAGGCTCTGATACCATAAAAGAAAACTCAATCTAGAGAGAACGTTGTCAATGCGACGATACGCGTTTACTTAGCACAGAATCGTGCGATTGTTTACAGATATATATGTGCCACTGATAGAGAAAACCAAATCTCCTAAATACATGCAGTAGCAACCTTATCAAGGTAACAAATTATCGGTCTCCTCATCCAGTGCACATACGATGGTTATATTATCATTAACAGACTCGACCCCTCTTCCGGCCATCGTCGGCGGCCAGCCGACGGAACCTGGGGGAAGAGGGGTCGAGAGAAGGGCATTTTCTGTTGTCGCCTTTCTTGCTGCTTCCCGCCGATTGGGATTTAGAGGGGCTATATATATTCTGAAGAAATTTCTACTACAAACTTCCCATACAAACACAGATACACCAAACATGCCAAGCAAATTGCACAGTCATGCAATTCCGCTGCTGTCTTATTTAATCAAACTTCTCATGCTCGAAAACATTAAGAAAAACCACAGCAAGATTCAGGGTAATCATCAAGAAGAGAACAATCCGATTGATCCTCCACCGAATTCAGGTCCTCCTCACGCCTACGCCTTCTGAGGAGCCATGCCCGCGGCGAGCTTCTTGACGGACGGCCTTGCCATGAGCCTCTCCCACCACGCCTTCACGTGAGGGTACGAGTCGAAGAGCGACGCGTACGGTGTCGCCATGAAGTAGAAGGTGTAGGGGAAGTGGTTCAGGTCAGCGAAGCTGACGAAGTCACCGGCGAGGTATGCGCTCTGTGATAGCCGCGTCTCATACACCTCCAGCACCTTCTTCAGCTTCTCCATGCTCTCATCCACGACCTTCTGGTTGGTTGGGATACCACGCATGGCTGGGTTGATGATGCACTCATACACGATAGGTGAGATCGCTGGGTTGTACTGGTGCGTCTCCACCTCGGTCCAGACATCCACCATGGCTGCCTCCCTCAGGTTGCCTTCCCGGAGTAGGTCAGCTTCCCTCGTCTTGTACTTGCGTAGGATGTACTTTCCAATAGCACGGGACTCTGAAACGGATAATGATGTATAAGTCCAATTTCTTTCATTCTAACGGTGCATTATTGTGCAGTAAAAATACATGTTTAGTTTGGCCGTTAGTTCTGTATTATCATCATGACTAATTCTGTATTATCATCATGACGACAACAACATTTCACCAGAAAGTAGCTACGCCTTTGTCAAAAAAACCAACCCTGTGATGTATCTGGATAACGTGCATATCCCAAAACATCCCAAGATTAGAATTTTTTGTAGTACGGAGGGATTAGTCGTGACCAAGAGTAGCCACCGATACTCCAACAGCCCCAGATCGATCTCATTAGATTTATTAGAGTTACAAAACACGCTTGCCATAAAAAGTATTAAAGAAATATTGTTAGCACATATCTGCTAGGTCCTCTGTCACTGTGATACGTTTATTATGCGCAACTGGTGCAATGATCGAGTCATGGATAGTCAGCGCTTTCTCTATCTCGAAAATAAGAAATTTTAGTTGGATAAAAAATATTATAGTACTACAAATCTAAATAAAGAGTATAAGCAGTATCGTAGTAGTAGGATATATCACGTACAACCAAAACTTCTTATATTTTTAGACGGAGCAAGTACATTACTCTACTTTTTCTATTCTAAAATATATATATATATATAGGGATGAGCTTAAATAAGAAATGTTGATAAGTCTTCATTTCCAAGTAAACCTGGTACGGCTCTTAAGAGTTGAGAGCGAGAATTTACCCAAGCTAAGATAAGGCTTACTTACCAAAGAGGTACAGATCCCCGTCCTGGAAAGCTGGGATTTGCCCGAACGGCTGCATCAAATCAGGCGTCGTCATCTAATCAGGATCCAGGAGCAGAGAAAATCGAGTAGAGCGTAGAGGGCAGAAGAGCAGAGGCGTCGCGTGGGTACACGTACGTTGCGCTTCAGGTGCTCGGGGCTCTTGTGCTCCATGGCCACGAAGTCGATGTTGACGACCTCGTACTCGGCGCCGACCTCCTCCAGGCACAATAGCACCCTCGCCACGTTCGTCGACTGCGCCGGCCCGAACACCTTCACCGGCGCCATCTTCTCAGCGAGAGCGTGCGCAAACAAGATGAGTCCTTGGAGATTAGCTAGCTGGTTTCTGGTGGTGGTAGCTTTAGCGCGCGGTGCGCGAGGCCGGCTTTATAAGCTAGCGGCGGGCGGTTGGTGTGGGGTGTTGGCGTTTTACCATGTTGATCGCACAACACCCGTGCGTGCTATTCTTGTGGCGCAAAAGAAGAGCAGAAAGTAAAAACGAAAGAGCACTAGTGTGTGGTGTTTACCGTGTTGTTGGGCGCAACTCACACGTGCTCTGTTAGTATGGTGCAAAGAAGAGCAGGAAGCAAAAGGAAAGAGGGATACTGTTACCGCTGGAGAGATCGACTTCTGGATGGCTCCGGTACGTAAAGCCGCGGTAATGTGTTGTGCTTTCTACGAACAACATTAACCTTCTGGAGGATTCTCAAGGTGAAAAGAAAAGGTGCTGGTGGTTGGCTGCAGTCACGTCAGTTCGGGATTCGGAAGGTGAAGGCATTGGTGGTTGCCGGTTGGTTGCAACTTGCAACCAAAATGTGATCCATTCCATTACTGCAACTCCCTAACTGGAATGGGGAATAAAGGTGATCACCAATCGCTGGGGAAGGGAAGAAGAATCCAGTCCAGGAGCTTCTTGCGAACGCACAATACATTTTGCTGAAAAACGCCCTTCAACCACAGGAGAAGATGACGGGAGATTAGCTGGGATGGGAATAATTACGTCCGAGATCCCTCATCTTATCACTTAATTACAAAATCATCTCTTAACTGAAAAATTAGATATATGGGATTTCTCAACTTATAAAACCGGATCACTCTGGATCCTTAGATGGTATTAACACTGGTTTTATCCAACGTGACGGTTGAGTCGGTGTGGGACACACGTGGATCCCACTTGTAAGGTGACCACGTCATCCTCCTCTCTCTCCCCTTCTCCCCTTTTTCCTCTCTTCCCAGTCCCTTACTGTTGACGATGGAATATGGTGAGCATATGAATCGTAATCGAGATTCAATCCGAAGTGGAGATATGAGATCTCGGAAACACAATGTGCATCAGCTGGGAGTTTGTATCAGCCGATATTGAGTTTGATAAGGTTGGTTGATACAGCCGATATTGGCAGGATTAATGACGTGATCGATATCAGATTTAAGAAAAGGACTTCAATGACATTGCCAGGTGAGGATAGAGTCCGAGATAGGCAATGATATCTATTAATTAGGATTTTATGTAATTTTCTTATAAATATTTTCGGTAAGAGTCCACCTAAGAGACTAGTTCGTTGGTTAGAATTGTATTAGGAAAGTATGAGTCGTTCCCGTTATGGACAAGTTTGTTTGATCGGTTATAAATATTAGCCTGAGGTCTTGTAAATAATTAACACCAGTTCAATACAATCTCGGCGCATCACCAACCTTTTCGTTACTTTATTTCGACGAGTTCTTGCTTTCGACTCGAGCTGCATCAGTTTCGACGAGAGGTAAAGATTGTTATGGCGGTTTACATTATTGGGATTAGTGCTTACATCTTTATGACACTCTAATCTTATTCTCGCGAATTACCGAGTTATCATATATGTTATATAATCTAGATTGGTAATACTTTCTACTTGCATCGGCTTATCTCTTTCTAGGGTTTTATCGTTAACCGCTAGATTGATTTATTGACTTAGATTATATAATGTATCTACCATCCCGAAAAGATGATCATCGGCTTGATTGTCTAGATATTATACCTCTTCCCATACTTAGTGCTGCATCAGTTAAGTTTGATCTACTAAGTCGTGTTTAGAATCATAATCTCTAGCCTGTTGCATGATTATTAATAAGGATAGTATCGGGGTTTTAGCAGATCTTATTTAATATAGTTGTTTTACCTAGATTTATATCTTGTTCAATATACTATATCTGCCCCTTATAACAGGATCTCAATTATTCAAATATTATAAACTTATCATCAATATAATTGATATTAGTTTAATATATTTACTATGAGATGACATCCTATTATAAGGTAGTATCGGAGCTATAGTCGATACATGCTTAAATTTGGATATCGGCTCTGATATGAACATATGTAATCGTTATTTTATGTTACTTTGGATATAAGCAATTTATACTATCTCGGTTAAGTCCGATCTATCCCAGTTGCTGATTTCTAATATTGATTCATAGATTACATAATGTTGATATTTACAGCCGATGGACCAAGTTTTAGGTTTATTTATTATTATAAATATGTCTTACAGCCGATTCACCTCACATTGCATTGGCTAGGTTACAAACACGATACGACATCGGCTTTCTAGTTGATCGGCTATCGTTTACTAACAACACTTGCATGTTTAATCTTGTTGATTGCAGGATCAAATCAACTGGCACGCCCTAGAACCCGAAGGCTAGCTTTGGATCTGCATTGGAGTTAAGTAGATCTCCTAGGCCACGTTATTTTACGTCAACACGCATTTGGCACGCCTAGTGGGACAATCATCATCATGACGCCCAGCATTACTGAAGTCACAGAGGATAATGTCATACCCGTAACAGTCGAATAGCAAAATGAGGAACAAAAAGAAGAGATGAAGAAATTACTGGATCAACATCAAAGCCAATATTTGCACTCGTTCACAATGACCTGGCACGACACGGTAATTCAAAAAACCAAAGTCGAGTTACCACCAATTGGAAGCACGAAGCCAAGCACATCTGGAGTAACTGATGAGAAAGGAAATAGGTTAAAACTGAGTCAGGCAATGACGAACTTCATACATTACAAGATCGCATCGACTCGGTAGTGCATCACAGTTTGATCAATCAATCTGGTGTGCTTGTCAACACATTGACTAACATGATCAACACGGTGGTAGATGGCACTATAGCCAAGGAGAAAGCAAAAAGACCTATTTATCTCCTAGGAGATACTTTCCTTGGTTATCAGGCTGTGAAGACTGAAATTGGCGGGAAACAACAAATGACTTCAACATTAACTCAGATCCCATCGGCTCCTATATCCAGTGGACCTATTCTGACAATATTGACAAGACAACAGCCGATACATGGGGGGCAGAGCTCAACTCAGCTTGCACCAGAACAGCTAATCAACAAGTTGAAGATGAAGCCGCCAGCTACAGAGCCGATTCCTCACAACCCTATGGCTCCACAACCGCCATTGCAGCAGCCGATAGGGGTAACACATCCAATCGGTCAGCAGTACATACCAGAGCTGCCTCTGAACATACCACAGCGAGGTCTAGGGGGCAATTTTAATTATCAATATCAATCTCACTCTCCTCAAGTCCAGTATCGCCAGGAGGATCACCATAGTTTTAGTACCAACTCAACTTAACTAGTATGAACAACTGCAACATCAATTTGCAGGAGGGGTGCAGCAACAACGTTGGGCCGATATGATCGCTGGTGTGATGAGGGAGCAGTTTGGCTCAATGTTGATGCAAAAAACACACACTGGCCTAAGAGATCTACTTAACTCTAGTGCAGGTCGAAAATTAGGGTTTTAGGTTCAAGGGCGTGCCAGTTGATTTGATCCTGCAATCAACAAGAAAACATGCAAAGGATATTAGTAAACGATAGACAATCGGCCATAGGGCCGATTTCATATCGTATGTGACTTAGCCGATGCAATAAAGCATGAATCGGCTATAATGTATAAATAAATATGAAAAAAACCCCAAAACTAGTATATCGGCTATAAAGATCAGTGTTACATAATCAATATATCAAATCTTACTTTAGAAATAAGCAATTGGGATAGATCGGACTGAACCGAGACAGTATAAATTGCCCAAGTCTAAAGATAACATGAAATAATGATTATATAGACTAATATCATAGCCGATATCTAGATTTAAGTGCGTATCGACTATAGCTCCGATACAACCTTATACTAGGATATTCTCTAGGAATAAATATATTCAACTATAACCAATTAGATTGGTATCAAGCTCAATATATTTATATTAGATTAGATCCTAATAGAAGGGGCAGATATAGAACATTAAACAAAGCATAAAACAAAGTAAAACATCTTTATCAGGTAAGATCGGCTGAAACCCCGATACTATCGTTATTAACAACCATAAAACAGGCTAGATATCATAATTCTAAATACGATTTAATAGGTTGGACTTAACCAATGCAGCATTAAGTATAAAAAGAAGCATGGGATCTAAAGAATCAAGCCGATGGTTGCCTTTTCGGGACAGTGGATACATTATATAATCTAAACCAACAAAGTAATCTAGCCGACATCGACGAAACCCTAAAAGGAATCCAGCCGATGCAAGTAGATTGCATTGTCGATATAAATTATATAATATATATGATAACTCGGAGAATCACAACATAGAACTAGAGTGTCATAAAGATGTAAGCACTAGCCCTAATGATGTAACTCGCCATGACAAGATATACCTTTTTTGTCGAAGATCAAACTGATGCAGCACGACTCGAAAGCACAAACTTGTCGAAAGTATAAAACAAAGGTGGCGATGCGCCGAGATTGATTGAACGTGTGTGGTTATTATTTACAAGACCTCGGGATTATATTTATACCCGAAAATACAAACATTGTCCATCACGGACACGACTCATATTAGGCGGACTCTTACCGAGAATATCTATAAGGAAATTACATAAAATAACATAATTAATAGATACAATTGCCTCCTCAGGACTCTATCCGTGCATGGCAATCCATATGAAACACGCTAACACAGCCCAATGACGTGCACCGAACCATGTCACCGAAATCGACTCAATCGGCTAACCCTGTCCGACTCTGATTCTGCCGATCCAATTCACAGCCGATTCGGACTATAGCCGATTCTCACTCTGTTTCCGAAACGATCTAATCTCTTCGATTTTCTTCGATCCTCTTCGATTCTATCTTCATCTCCGATACTTTGAATTACCAAATTTAGTCGTCAACACATGCCCCCCAAGTCCGGAATATTTGGTAATGTTTCAGATTTGCCATATCTTATCTCCGAGATAATATCGCACTTTCCTTTTTTGACCGTTACCGCACTGCTTTAAATCCTAACCGACGGCCCCGAGAAACTTCACACCGTTATACTGTTGCCACCGCTTTAGCGATTCTCGTCTCTCCCGACTCCGGTGATCCCCTCGACGCAAGCAGTCAACCCTCAAGCGTCCCTCTGTTCGCCCAACTTTCACCGGCGAAAATGATGTCTTCTTCATCCGCTCCATCCGCTGCTCCATCGGCCGAGTATGCAGAGGTAAGCTCCATCGGCTAGATCTCCTTTTTGCTCATCAATCCTTGTTTTTCGCAATCTCAGTCCGTTCCCTTTCTCTTCTTTGTGAATGTAGCATCTCGCGAATTTAGTTGCGGTTCCCAGCCTAAACCATGACAACAACTATTTCCTTGGACCAATCGACAACCTGGACCCAACTGAGTTTATTACTGCCGAAACAAACAGAATCCCTTTCAGGCTAGCAAACCCAAACCTTGGACACTGGAAAAACACCTTTAAATCCTGGCCATCCCTAGAGAAAAGCTGGTCTGCATGGTATAAGCGCATATCGGCTAGTAAACAGAGCCACTGGGATGAGATAGGAATCGGCCAAGCTCTAGCCCTGATATTGGCGAATTCGGCTAAAGATGAGCCACTTATGGCTTCTGCCAGCTATTTCTGGTCCAATACCATCAATACATTTATGTTCAATCAAGGACCAATGACCCCAAATCTCTTGGACGTTACTATGTTGACTGGGTTAGATATTACCTCGTCGGCTAATCCCATGATCCTGAACTCTAAGAATAGATTTGATTTCAAAACCAAGAGCATAGGAGGATGGTCTGGTTTTATTTCTGCTAACATGGGTCAAGGCTCAGTTACCCCAAGAGAACACACTGCCTTCTTGCTGATGTGGCTAGAAAAATACTTGTTCTGTGGATCTAGCTGTGGCCCAACCTCCAATTGGCAACACATAGCCGAAGCACTTGAGGAGAAAAAACAGTTTCCCTTAGGAAAAATTTTGCTCGGCTATCTATATCAAACCCTGAACAATGCATCGGCCAAGCTACCTGTCGACTCAGTGGTCAGTGCAGGTGGTCCATGGTGGCTACTCCAAACTTGGCTAAATCTTGTAGCCATGAAAGCTGTCAATCGGACACCCCTGACTGAAGCAGAATTCCCAAGACTAGAGCCGATCACCGATGATGATGGAGAAGAGATAACCCATCGGAGGTGTACATCTTTTGGAGAATACGCTAGCAAGCCAGCCGATGCCGGTGCAAAACTGTCAGCCGAATTGCTTAAGGACTGGTTCTTCAGCTTCTATGACGGCTTTCAGAAAGATGCCAGAATTTGGTTCTTCTATGAGGACTCAATCAACTTTGAGCTACCATCAGACTTCAGATTCGAAGAAATCAACCATGACAAATTTCAAAAGTCCAGAGAAGTATATACCACGGCCATCAGCCCGTGCATCCTTCCTGTCGGCATCCATCAAGGCAGGAACATAAAAGTATCATATGAGTTCTACCACCCCATGAGCTCAGCCAGATAATTTGGAATGGGGCAACTCCCAATCGGCTTGTGGTTTGCCGACAAGATTCAATGCAGAGGAGAAATATCATCAAGTCTGATGATGGATCGGCTGCTCAATATTCCAGGACCTCCCCTCGGCAGCATTAATAATATTGAGTTAGCCATGTTCAGGAGTAGGGCTTTTACTTCATGGTGGGCTGAGTAGAAACAACACCTTTTCCATCCATCGGCTACAATTTATATGACAGATCTCTTCCCTGACATGATCCCTCAGGTAACTCCTTTATTTCTTCTATCTCTTTCCTGTTTTAAATATATCAACCGATTCTATTCTTAATTTTATCTGCTATCTTCGTTTTTCCAGACCACATATTCATCTCCTCCTCGCATAAGCAAAAGTGGCAAGGATATTGAATATGCTGCAGGACTGCTACCAAACGGATGTGGCTTGGATCCTTCCAGCATCGGCTATCGTGCCCCCAAGACGTCAAGCCTACTCCAAGGACAAGTAAGGGAACCAGTCGACGCAGGCAGAAAAAGAAAAACCGAAGTACCAACTGCTAAGAAGAAACTCAAAAAGCAACCACCTCCACCAGCCGATGACATCGATGAAGCCTTGGAGGAAGCAGCTATTGAGCAAGCCATAGATGAAGCTGCAGCTGAATTGAGTGATGTGGGAGAGAAAACACCATCGGCTTCTCCAACCCCAAAGCAAGCTCCCACAACTCCTGCTGCCCAGTAGTCTTTTCTCGGCAACCCAGGGTAAGTTTATCCCTTGTCACAAAATTTCTCCATCTATTATCAATCTAAACATTCGAACTTTGTATTTTGCAGAAGAAAAGACCAGCCGAGAAAAAGAAACCAGCACCAGTATCGGCTAAGCCAACCGTTCAAGCTCCCCTGGTAAGTCTCAATCCTCTAAAATTCTAGACACCTTTGTTAGCCGATATTATCTAACACCTGCATAATTATCCAAAATCTGCCAGTCTCCTTCCCCTCCATCGCCTGCAGCACATCCCATCTCTACCGAACATACCGCATCGGCTGCAGGCAGCCATCACGTAATTGAAGAAGAAACTGCTGCTCCTGCTATCCCTGTAAGTATTGCATCCCTTAAAATATCAAATCGGCTGTACAAAATACTTTTCGACTTATATCCTCTTCATCTTCCTTTCCTTGCAGGTCCTAGCCGATTTATTCTCCTTTGATATAAAAGACTACTTTGATGAAGAGACAGAAGGAGAAACAACTAGTAAATCCTTAGCTCCTCTAGCCGATGATGTAAAGAGAAACCTTGAAGACATTTCTCATCAGTTAGAAGCATCTCTAGACAGCTTAGTAGTTGACTGCAGCACTCTCCGGGCAAGATTCCAAGAAATTCAAGCTCTGCTCCCGGATGAGTTATCCAATATCGTCACCCCAGCTATGTACCTTGAGCAACACCAATTCAAGCTGGAGAAAGCCAGACAAAGGATTGCTGATCGGCTGGAGAAGAAGAGTGTTGAAGCCAGCATTCAAGCAAATCGGCAGTTAGTGCATGATGAGAAGAACAAGCTTGATCAACTAGCCGAAGAGCCGATTAAAGCTACCATAGATCAGCTGGAGGCTGAAAGGATTGATCTACTAGCCAAACTCGAAGAATGCAATGCCAAAATTGCACTAGCTGAACTCGAAGAAATTAGCCGATCTCCCAAAGGCTATTGGAGTACAAAAAGCAAAGCTGAGATCGGCTATAAAGAATGTGGCCAATATGACCAAGTCTCTGAAGGTGATCCCTGGAACCGATGCACAAGATGCCCAAGCAATCGCAGAAGTTGAAGAAATTCGACAACGAGCACTATTGGCTATCCAGCGCTACCTCTCCCAATAGTTTCATGTAATAGGGACTTAGGAAAAATTTTATGAATCCTGTAATCGGCTAGAACACTTGGCTTGTAACACATACTTTGATATCCCTTATGCCGATTAATACTTTTGCTGAAATGCATATATCAACGATCGAGCCAATGTATGGAAACCACTCGTATAACTACTTGTATAATTTGTATTCAAATATTTGCTCAAAAAATTTCCAAATTTCATCCTCCATGCCCCCAAGTTTGTAGTAGGGAATACAATGCTGCAAACTTAGATATCTAAGGGCAATAAAAATATCGGCCATATAAAGGTGATGTAAACACATCGGCTAACAACCATACATCGGCAAACCATAACCGATTATGAACCAATCCAAACACTTGGATAATATTTCTTCGAATACTTTCCATTGAGTGCTCTTCCAAATACTTCCCCATCAAGCCCTTTCAACATATAAGCCCCTTTAGAAACACATTTGTGGATTTGAAATGGCTCTTCCCAATTCGGTGACCACTTACCGAATTTATTATCTCTAGCCCCTATCGGCAACACCAACTTCCAAACCAGTTCCCCTTACTCAAAAGATTTGGGCACAACCTTTTTATTATAATGCCTGGCAACTCTTTCCTTGTCTTTCTTAACTTTCTCAAGAGCTCGTAATCTAGCTTGAACCAAATTTTCTGACTCATCAACCATGAAATTACGATAATCATCGGCTGTCAGCTCATCTTGTAAAGAAATCCTTCTGGAGCCGATGTTGGTTTCCCATGGTAACACAGCTTCATGCCCATAAACCAATTGATAAGGAGGTACCTGAATTGCACCATGACAAGCCATCCGATAGGACCACAACGCTTCAGCCAGAATAGTATGCCACTTCTTGGGATGTTCAGCTATCTTTCTCTTAACCAACTTAATCAAGCTCTTATTAGATGCTTCAGCTTGTCCATTTGCTTGTGCATAATATGGTGAAGAATTCCACAACTTGATTCCCATGCTATCGGCAAACTGAACAAACTCATCAGACACAAAGATAGAACCTTGATCAGTTGTGATTGTCTGTGGTAAACCAAATCTGTATATGATGTGTTCTTTGACAAAATCAATTGCATCTTTGCTGTCAACCTTCTTTAAAGGAATCGCCTCAACCCACTTAGTAAAGTAATCGGTCGCAACCAATATGAACTTATGTCCCTTACTTGCTGGTGGATTAATCTGGCCGATCATATCAATACCCCAACCTCTGAACGGCCACAGCTTGATAATAGGATTCATAGCCGATGCTGGTGCTCTTTGAATTGCTCCAAATTTATGACAATCTTGACAACCTTTGTAATACCTGAAACAATCCTCCAGCATTGTCGGCCAAAAATATCCAACTCTTCGAATTAACCACTTCATCTTGTGAGCCGATTGATGTGTCCCACAAATACCCTCATGAACTTCACACATGACAACTTTTGCTTCTTTCATGCTCAAGCATTTCAAAAGAACTCCATCAATCGTCCGATAGTATAATGTATCATCCAACAAAACATATTTTAGAGCTTTATACCGTAATTTCCTTGAAACCGATCTAGAAGGATTCTTCGAATACTCAAAAACATCAAACCTCCAATCATCGGCTAGAATGCAGGCCACTTTCACTTCAATCCCTTGTAACATCGGCTTGTAGCCTGATGCACCTTGAGCTAAATCATTAGCTTCAACGTTTTGCTCCCTAGGAATATGTTTCAAAGTGACTATCTTGAAGGTTTTCATCAGCTCTTGACATTTCTCACTATAGATCATCAAGGTATCATTTTTGCACTCATATTCTCCAGACAACTGACTTATTACTAGCAATGAATCACCCATAATTTCAACAGCATCGGCTTCAACTTCTCTCAATAATTGCAACCCTTTGAGAACAGCTTCATATTCTGCTTGATTATTTGTAGAGTATGGTTTAATAGTGAAAGCAAACTAAAAACTTGCCCCCTAGGCGATATAATTACCAGGCTGATGCCACAACCATGAGTGCAAACAGATCCATCAAAGAATAAAGTCCATGGCATAATATCAATATTGTCAATGCTGGTATCCCTGTGTTCAACTATAAAATCGGCTATCGCTTGCCCTTTAACTGCTTTGGCCGATTCATACCTGAGATCAAACTCTGACAAAGCAAAGATCCACTTCCCAATTCGCCCTTTCAGAACTGGAGCCGATAGCATATATCGCACCACATCGGCTTTGCATATTATGATACACTCATTGGAGAGTAGATAATGTCTTAACTTCGCAAGAAAAATACAAACACAGGCATAATTTCTTCACGGGTGAATACCTTGTTTCTGCATCCAAAAGACGTCTACTGAGATAGAATATAACTCTCTCCTTCCCTTCAACCTCTTGGATCAAAACCGAGCCGATAGAGTTCTGATCGGCTAACAAATATAGCTTGAATGGAATCCCTTTTTGTGGTGGTATAAGAACTGGAGGAGTACTCAAATATTCCTTGATGTCGTCCAATGCTTGCTGCTGCTTTTCTCCCCAGACAAATTCTTGATCGGTTTCAACCTTAGTAGAGGAGTAAATGGTTCTATTCGGCCAGACAGGTTTGATATGAAACGCCGAACAAAATTTATTTTGCCGATCAATGATTGCAATTTAGTTTTATCTTCTGGAGATTTTATATCTTTAATTGCTTCAATACTCCTTTGAGGAATTTCAATCCCACACGCATGTACCAAAAATCCAAGAAATTGACCAGCCGATACGCCGAAAGCACACTTGGTAGGATTCATCTTCAACCCATACTTCCTTGCTCTTTCTAAAACTTGTCTCAAGTCAGCTATATGTTCATCAACTTCCTTAGATTTAACCACCACATCATCAATATATATCTCTACCAACGCGCCGATGAGATCATGAAAAATATAATTCATGGCCCTTTGATAGGTAGCACCAGCACTTCTCAAACCGAAAGTCATGACCACCCACTCATACAAGCCGATAGCACCAGGACATCTAAAGGCAGTCTTGTGAATATCTTCCTCAGCCATGAAAATTTGATTATATCTAGCATTACCATCCATGAAACTGATGATTTTGTGTCCAGATGCTGCATCGACGAGTTGATCGGCTACTGGCATTGAGTATTCGTCTTTCGGTGTAGCCTTGTTTAAGTCTCTCAAATCAATGCAAACCCTGAGCTTGCCGTTTTTCTTGATGATTGGTACTATGTTAGAAATCCACTCAGCATATCGGCATGGTCTGATAAAATTAGCATCATAAAGTCTTGTAATTTCGGCCTTGATAGCATCATACATTGCAGCTTTACAACATCTTGGGGGTTGTTTATATGGCCGATATCCTGGTTTGATAGGTAGCTGATGTTCAACTATCGATCGGCTAGGTCCTGGCATCTCATAATATTTCTAGGCAAAACAATCTCTATACTCTTTCAAGAGTGCTATTAATTTACATTTAAACTCCTTTGACAAACCTTTACTAATATATGTCGGCCTAGGCCTATCACCTGGTCCGATGTCGATTTCCTCTAATTCATCAGCCGATATAAAACTTTGTCCTAGCTCGCCATCGAGATCATCAACAGTGTCCTTTGTGTAGAAGTTGGAACCCTCCACGGCGCCCTCAAAACAAGAATTGGGGCTCTCCATCTCTTGTTGGCTGTATGGCATCATCAGAAACCTTTAAGTAATCTCCTTGCCAAACTTTTTCTGATAAACAATCAATTCCCTCTATCTCCCAAACAGATAAATCGGCACTAGCTACATTAACTGACCTGTCGGCTGGCACGATTTCAATTTTGTCTCCTTGCCATTGAATCAAACTTTGGTGCATTGTTGAGGGAATACAACAGTTAGCATGGATCCAATCTCTTCCCAGCAACAGACTGTAGGAACCCTTCCCATCAATAACAAAGAACGTGGTAGGAATTGTTTTGCTGCCGATGGTTAGCTCCACATTCAAAACTCCTTTGGTTTCAGATGGATTCCCACCAAAATCCTTCAGAACCATGTTGGTCTTGATCAAATCCTCTGAATTCTTCCCAAGTTTCCTGAATGTTGTGTATGGCATAAGATTGACAGCTGCTCCCCCATCGACTAGCATCTTTGACATTGGCTTGCCATTGACAAATCCCTTAACATACTACGGCTTGAGGTGCCGATGATCAGTTCCTTCAGGTTTCTCAAACACGGCTTGTTGTGGAGATAAGATCAGTTTAGCCGATGGCAGATTTTCTTCTTGCTCGACAACTTGTTCTACTGCATATTCGGCTGGTAACATAAAAACCATGTTTATGTCGGATGACATGACCTCTTTGCCCTTACGTTGTTGGTTCTTACTACGATCGGCTTTAACTTCATCGGCTGGCACCACTTTGCTCTTCACGCGCCATACTCTCTTTGTTCTCTGCCTCAACCGATGTTCAATTTCCCCCTCGACCTCCTGGAATTGTTCCTTGTTTCTCATCCTTTGAACTCTCCTCTTTTGGTTTTTAGTGAATAGTCCAGAAGGCCACCATTGAGGATGCATTGGCTTGGATTCTCTAGGTGTGTCATCTTCATCATTGTCTTGCTGGATTGGCCCAAGTCTTTCATGAACGGGCAACCTTGCCTGGATCGGCCGATGTGTCGTTGTATCCTGTCGGCTTGGTCTTTGGATGAATTGTGCATCAGGATCACTGCATCCGGGACAATCTTCGATAGATGGCAGCCTCATACCCTCATTCCAGCAAAATCGAAAAAATTCACAACTCCAGTGAGGATCAAAATATCTTTCGCTTTGATGAGTATATGACTCCTCTTCTCTTTGGCGCCATTTTTGGTATTTGTTGATCAAACCAGCCGATCTGATGCTCCTAGTGTAATTTTACCTCCATCGGTTGTGTTTCGATTGTATCCAGAGTGCACCATGTTAACTGGAAACGGGTGTCCATCTATCTTCATCGGCCTTCTGGACTCGTCGATCTTGATCTTGCCTTGTTCGATAGCCGACTGGATCTGTTGCCTGAAAATCTTGCAGTCATTAGTACTATGAGATCTTGTATTATGCCACTTGCAATATTTCCTCTTTTTCAACTCTTCAGCCAATGGGATGACATGTCCTGCCGGCAGTTGAATTTGTTTTTCCTGGAGAAGAAGATCAAAAATCTTGTCGGCTTTGGTAATGTCAAAATCAAATCTCTCCTCTTTTCCTGCACTTGACGCATTCACAGACCACCGTCTTCTTGTTCCTAGCCCACTCGGCTGCATTGATTTCTGGGTCATCATCTTCAGAATCAGAGTCATGATTGTATACATTATTAACATTGTTTGTCTTTTTGATGAATTTTCTTGCTTCCTGGAACCTTGTCTCATGAGTCGATACCTTCTGAGCTAGGTGAGCTAAACTTTCAGTCTTGAGCCGAAAATCTTTCCCTTATCGGTGCCAACAAACCCTGGAAGGCCAAATCGATTAGCTGAGAATCTGTCAAGGCTAAGCTATAGCATCTATTCCTCACATCCCTGAATCGCTGAATATAATCCGGAACTGATTCACCTGATTTTTGCCTGATTACTGTGAGGTCCAATAGCTTCATCTCTTGAACTCCACTGAAAAAGTACTTGTGGAATTGTTTCTCTAGATCGGCCCAACTTCTGATTGAGTTGTAAGGTAAAGACGAAAACCAAGTGAACGTCGATCCAGATAATGATAGTGGGAACAATCTAACTCTGAGAGCTTCTGTAGCCGATGCCTCACCACACTGAGCCAAAAATCGGCTAACATGCTCATAAGTAGATACATTGTCTTGTCCTAAAAATTTGGAGAAGTCTGGCACCTTGTATCGGTTTGGCAATGGAACCCGATCAAAATATTCTGGATATGGGTGCCGATACATATTGCCATTGTCTTTTGGCTTGAGCCCAAACTGTTCCCTCATGACGTCAGCGATCATGTCGGCCCAGGGTTGATGCGGTGTTGCTCCACCATACTGTTGCTGAAGTCAATCCATCTGGCTGTATTGGATCGGCTGAGGTCGTGATGAATGAGGTTGGTAGAGATGATTGAAGCCAGCCGATATGCCTTGAGGTGGTACATATGGGAGTTGCTCTGCGCCATATTGTTGGCTTATCGGTTGAGTAATTCCAATCGGCTATTATGGAACCGAAGGAATTTGTTGAGATGTGTCGACAGCTGGCAGTCTTGGGTGAAGGATACTTATTAATTGCTCTGGTGTCAGCTGAGTTGATGCCTGCCCCCCAGTAATCGGCTGTGATCTGGTTAAAATAGCTAGAATGTTCGAACTTGAGTAAGGAACCGATGGAGCCTGGGTTTAAAGCAATTGTTGACTTCCTTGATTCCCGCCGATGCCTGTCTTCACAGTCCTGTATGCTGGGAACGTGCCGTCTGGCAAATATATAGGTCCTTTAGCCTTTTCCTCGGCTATCATTCCATCGACTACCGATTTGATCATGTTCGTTAACGTGTTCACGAGCACTCCAGACTGGTTGACCAAAGCATGGTGAACGGCCGAATCAATGCGATCTTGCAATGTGTGGAGTTCTTCATCACTTGATTCAACTTTGACCTTTTTATCCTTTTCTTCACCTGACCCGGAAGTGCTTGGATCTTGTTTTACGATCGTCGGTAGCTGGACTTTAGCTCTTTGAATAACCGTACCTTGCCGTGTGACTGTGAATGAATGCAGATATTGGTTCTGGAGTTGATTCAGCATTTGTTGCATTTCTTCTCTCTGCTCTTCACTTAGCTGTTTGATAGTAACTGGCAAGATGTTGTCCTCCGAAACTTCAGTGATGTTTGGTGACATGATGACACTTTGTCCCACTGGGCATGCCAAAAGCGTGTTGCTGCAAAAAACACATAATGGCCTGAGAGATCTGCTTAACTCTAGTGCAAGGGCCTGAGGGTTTTAGGTTCAAGGGCGTGCCAGTTGATTTGATCCTGCAATCAACAAGAAAACATGCAAAGGATATTAGTAAACGATAGACAATCGGCCATAGGGCCGATTTCATATCGTATGTGACTTAGCCGATGCAATAAAGCATGAATCGGCTATAAGGTATAAATAAATATGAAAAAAACCCTAAAACTAGTATATCGGCTGTAAAGATCAGTGTTACATAATCAATATATCAATCTTACTTTAGAACTAAGCAATTGGGATAGATTGGACTGAACCGAGACAGTATAAATTGCCCAAGTCTAAAGATAACATGAAATAATGATTATATAGACTAATATCATAGCCGATATCTAGATTTAAGTGCGTATCAGCTATAGCTCCGATACAACCTTATACTAGGATATTCTCTAGCAATAAATATATTCAACTATAACCAATTAGATTGGTATCAAGCTCAATATATTCATATTAGATTAGATCCTAATATAAGGGGCAGATATAGAACATTAAACAAAGCATAAAACAAAGTAAAACATCTATATCAGGTAAGATCGGCTGAAACCCCGATACTATCGTTATTAACAACCATAAAACAGGCTAGATATCTGTTGACGACGAAATTTGGTAAATCATGCATCGAATTTGGAGTTAAGACCGAAGCGGATTTGGAAGGAAATCGGTAATAGAAACAGAGTATAAATCAGCTTCGGAACTGCATCGGCTACGGTGTGCATCGGCTGATATTGAATCGGACAAGGAAGCCGATGTAGCCGATTCCGACAAGGGGATGTTGGAACCATTGTCGGATTCGTTTAAAGTGCTTCATGAGGATTGCAACGTATGGATTGAGTCCGAAAAAGGCAATTGTATCTATTAATTAGGAATAGTTTGTTAGTTTCCTTTTATCTTTAGGAAAGTGTGTTTAGTGTCCAATAAGGACTTTATGTGTTCCCTTTTATCTTTAGGAAAGTATGAGTCGTGTTCGATATGGACTAGTATCTACCCATGGGTATAAATATGTACACCCGGGGTCTATGTAAATTATCTCTCGATCAATTCAACTTTGGCGCATCGCCACCTTTTACCTTTTCCTTTCGACAAGTTCTTGTTTCAAGTTGGGCTGCATCGACTTCGATCTCCGACGAGGAGTAAGGCTTGTTATGGCGGCTTGCGTTATCGGGATTAGTGCTTCCATCGCTTCGACACTCTAATCTTGTTCATGTAAGTCATCGAGTTATCATATACATTATATAATCTAGATTGACAATGTTTTCTACTTGCATCGGCCGATCACTAACTAGGATTTTATCGATATCGGCTAGATTACTTTGTTGGCTTAGATTATATAATGTATCCACCACCCTGAAAATCAGTCAAAAGCCTGATTGTCTAGATATTATGTTTCTTTTCATACTTAGTGCTGCATCAGTTATGTTTGATCTACCAAGTCGTGCTTAGAACCATAATCTCTAGCCCGCTTCTTGATTGCCAATAAGGGTTTCATCGGGGTTTCAGCCGATGAGTTATCTGAACGTTGCTATCGGCTTATAAGGATTACATACAGGATG
Source organism: Oryza punctata (assembly GCA_000573905.2). NCBI lineage: Eukaryota > Viridiplantae > Streptophyta > Magnoliopsida > Poales > Poaceae > Oryza > Oryza punctata. The sequence goes on from CM002488.2 coordinate 16,609,242, forward strand.
GATTTAGCCGATAACAACAAAAGTTTCATTGTTTATCTAATCATTTGGATTTATTGACATCGGACCATCAACCGATGAATGCTTTAACCTTCGGATCAGTGCTTATTCAATCTATCATTACTAGCCGATTGGTTTCTACTGGATTATATTATTGTTATATATCATTATCATCAGCCGATTATCTTTATGTCATTATTTACTCAAGTATCAAGATCTATACTGGATATCGGCTGGTATCGGCATCGGCTGGAATCACTCCATCGGCTTGTCAGCCGAGCGGCTATCTTTTGATCTTCAATTTATATATCTTGTCAGTTGCAGGATCAAACTGACTGGCACGCCCGCATCTCATCATTATTCTGGACCTGCACTGGAGCTAAGCAGATCTCCCAGACCGTCGTGTTTTTACGTCAACAATATCATAATTCTAAATACGACTTAATAGGTTGGACTTAACCAATGCAGCATTAAGTATAAAAAGAAGCATGGGATCTAAAGAATCAAGCCGATGGTTGCCTTTTCGGGATGGTGGATACATTATATAATCTAAACCAACAAAGTAATCTAGCCGACATCGACGAAACCCTAAAAAGAATCCAGCCGATGCAAGTAGATTGCATTGTCGATCTAAATTATATAATATATATGATAACTCGGAGAATCACAACATAGAACTAGAGTGTCATAAAGATGTAAGCACTAGCCCTAATAATGTAACTCGCCATGACAAGATATACCTTTTTTGTCGAAGATCAAACTGATGCAGCACGACTCGAAAGCACAAACTTGTCGAAAGTATAAAACAAAGGTGGCGATGCGCCGAGACTGATTGAACGTGTGTTGTTATTATTTACAAGACCTCGGAATTATATTTATACCCGAAAATACAAACATTGTCCATCACGGACACGACTCATATTAACCTAATACAAATCCAACTAACGAACAAGTCCCTTAGGTGGACTCTTACCGAGAATATCTATAAGGAAATTACATAAAATAACATAATTAATAGATACAATTGCCTCCTCGGGACTCTATCCGTGCATGGCAATCCATATGAAACACGCTAACACATCCCAATGACGTGCACCGAACCATGTCACCGAAATCGACTCAATCGGCTAACCCTGTCCGACTCTGATTCTGCCGATCCAATTCACAGCCGATTCGGACTATAGCCGATTCTCACTCTGTTTCCGAAACGATCTAATCTCTTTGATTTTCTTCGATTCTCTTCGATTCTATCTTCATCTCCGATACTTTGAATTACCAAATTTGGTCGTCAACATGTATCGGCATCCATATCCTGAATACTTTGATCAAGTGCCACTGCCAAACTGATACAAGATACTAGGTTTCTCAAAGTTCTCAGGACTAGACAATGGGTCAACCTTCGAGCACATTAGCCGATTCCTAGCACAATGTGGGGAGGCATCGACTAGAGGCACTCAGGGTCAGATTATTTCCATTATCACTCTCTGGATCGGCATTTACATGGTTCTCTTCTTTACCTTACAATTCCATCAGGAGTTGGGCCGATCTAGAGAAACAGTTGCAAAAATATTTCTTTAGTGGAATTCAAGAGATGAAATTATCACATCTTACATCTATCAAGCAGAAATCGGACGAATCGGTTCCAGATTACATACAAAGATTTATAGATACAAGGAACAGGTGTTACAGCTTGGCACTGACCAATTCATAGCTAGCCGATTTAGCTTTCCAAGGGTTATTGGCACCGATACGTGAGAGGTTTTCTGCTCAGCATTTTGAGAGCTTAGCACACTTGGCTCAAAAGGTGTTGGCTCATGAGTTGCGGTTCCAAGAAACCAGAAAATTTGCCAAGAAATCCAACAATGTTAATAATGTCTACAGTTATGATTCTGACTCCAAGGATGAAGACCCAGAAATCAATGCGGCCGAGTGGGCTAGGAATAAGAAAATAGTAGTGTGTCAATGGGTTAAAAATTCTGGAAAGGAGGAAAGATATGACTTTAACATTGCCAAGGCTGATAGGATATTTGATTTATTTCTCCGAGAAAAACAGATTCAAATGCCAATAGGACATGTGATACCATCGGTTAAGGATTTGAAGAGGAGAAAGTGTTGCAAATGGCACAATATCGGATCACATAGCACTAACGACTGCAAAATATTCAGGCAACAAATTCAATCGGCTATAGAGCAAGGGAGGATCAATTTTGATGAAGCCAAAAAGCCGATGAAAATTGACGGTCATCCTTTTCCAGTAAATATGGTACATACTAGATCCGATAGGAATCAAGTGGATAGAAGCAAATATCAGGCAAGGAGATTCAAGTCAGCCAGTATGATCAGAGAGAAGAGGAAGCATATGAATACAACGATGGAGATTGTTTTGATCCCCATTGGGGTTGTGAGTTCTTCAAGTTTTGTTGGAATGAAGGGATGAGGCTGCCATGTATTGAGTATTGCCCTGGTTGAAGTGATCCTGACGTAAGATACATTGGAAGGCCAGGCAGACAGTAATGAACATCGGTCGGTTCAGAAAAAAATACTTGTTCATCAGAGACTTGGGCCGATTAATCAAGATTACTTTGAACTTGAGTCTGCCAAAGAGTCAAGGACTATGAAATCACAATGGTGTCCATCTGGCATTTTTACTAAGAACTAGAAGAGACTGTGTTCAAAGGATGAGGAATAGAGAGCAATTGCAAGAAGTAGAAGATGAGATCAAGCATCGGCTGAAATGCATAAGAAAGGAGTGGTGCCTCAAGAGCAAGGTTGTACGAGCCGATGAGGTCAAAGCCAACAAGAACAAGAGTCTTGCTACAGACAAAGGAAAAGTGATCACTTCATCTTCGATAAATATGGTCTTTGTACTACCAGCCGAGTATGGTGCAGAACAGGCGGTGGAAAAGATATGCGAGGAGCCATCGGCTAAACTGATGTTGTCGCCACAGCAAGCTATATTTGAAAAGCCAGAGGGGACTAGACATCAGCATCTCAAACCACTGTACTTTCAAGGATTTGTCAATGGTAAGCCGATGTTAAAGATGTTGGTCGATGGAGGAGCAGCTGTTAATTTGATGCCATATGCTACCTTTAGAAAGATTGGCAAGACTACAGATGATTTGATCAAGACCAACATAGTTCTGAAGGATTTTGGAGGGAATCCATCGGAAACTAAAGAAGTTTTAAATGTAGATTTAACCATTGGTAGTAAAACAATTCCTACTACATTTTTTATCATTGATGTGAAGGGTTCCTATAGTCTGTTGCTGAGTAGAGGTTGGATTCATGCCAATTGTTGTATTCCTTCAATAATGCATCAGAGTTTGATCCAATGGTAGGGAGACCAAATAGAAATCCTGCCAGCTGACAGGTCAGTTAATGTGGCTATTGGCGATTTATCTATTTGGGAGATGGAAGGAGTTAATTCTTTATTCGGCAAGGTTTGGCGAGGAGATTATCTAAAAGTGTCTGATTATCATATACAGCCAACAGGAGATGGAGAATCTCAATTATTGCTTTGAAGACACCGTGGAGGGTTCAAATTTCTACACTAAGGACACTACAGATGATCTCGAATGGTAAGGTAGGATAAGGATTTATGTGGGCCGATAAGTTGGAAGAAGTAAATATTGGACCAGATGATAGACCTAGGCTGACATATGTTAGTAAGGATTTATCACATGATTTTAAGTATAAATTAGTAGAACTGTTAAAGGAATATAGAGACTGTTTTGCTTGGGAATATTATGAGATGCCAGGACTTAGCCGATCGATTGTCGAACATCGGCTCCTTATTAAATTAGGCTATCGGTCATACAAGTAACCTCCAAGACGATGTAAAGCTGAAATGTATGATGCTATCAAGGCCGAGATTACAAGACTCTATGATGCTAATTTTATCAGATCATGCCAGAATGCTAAGTGGATTTCAAATATAGTACCGGTGATAAAAAAATGGCAAGCTTAGAGTTTGCATTAATTTCAGATATTTGAATAAAGCTACTCCTAAAGATGAATACCCCATGTCGATTGCTTATTTGTTAGTTGATGCAGCATCTGGACATAAGATTATCAGTTTCATGGATGGCAATGCAGGATACAATCAGATTTTTATGGTTGAAGAGGATATCCATAAAACAGCTTTTAGGTGTCCTGGTGCAATCGGCATGTATAAGTGGGTTGTTATGACTTTTGGATTAAGGAGTATTGGTGCTACATATCAAAGAGTAATGAATTATATCTTTCATGATCATATCAGCTTGTTGGCTGAAATTTACATTGATGATGTGGTTGTTAAGTCAAAAGAAGTCGATGGGCATATAGTCGATTTGAGAAGAGTTTTGGAGAGGGCAAGGAAATATGGATTAAGGATGAATCTTACCAAATATGCTTTTGGAGTATCGGCTGGACAATTCCTTTGATTTCTGGTGCATGAGAGAGGGATTGAAATTCCTCGAAAGAGTATTAATGCTATCAAGAATATTAAGCCTCCAGAAGACAAGACAAAGCTATAATCCTTGATTGGCAAGATGAACTTTGTAAGGTGATATATTTCTAATTTGTCTGGCATAATAGAGTCATTCACTCCATTACTCAGGTTCAAAGTCGATCAAGAATTTGTACGGGGGAGAAGCAGCAGAAGGCTTTGGATAGTGTCAAGCAGTATTTAAGCACCCCTCCAGTTCTTATTCCACCACAGAAAGTTATCCCTTTCAAGCTGTATTTGTCAGTCGATAAAAAACAATCGGCTTAGTCTTAATCCAGGAAGTTGAAGGTAAAGAGAGAGTTATATTTTATTTGAGTAGAAGACTTTTGGATGCTGAGACCAGATATACACCGGTAGAGAAATTGTGCTTATGTTTATATTTTTCACATACAAAGTTAAAGCATTATTTACTCTCAAATGAGTGCACGATAGTTTGTAAAGCCGATGTGGTAAAATATGTGTTATCGGCTCCTGTTTTGAAAGGAAGAACTGGGAAGTGGATCTTTGCCTTGACAGAATTCGACTTAAGGTATGAATCGGCTAAGGCAGTTAAAGGACAAGCGATAGCTGATTTTATAGTTGAACATCGGGGTATGATTCAGTTAATCATGTTGAAATTGTACCTTGGACATTATTTTTCAATGGATCAGTTTGTACTCATGGATATGGTATAGACTTCATAATCGTATCGCCTAGGGGGCATGTTTTGAGTTTGCCTTTACTATTAAACCCTACTATTCCAATAATCAGACTGAGTATGAGACAGTTTTGAAAGGATTGCAATTATTAAAAGAGGTTGAAGCCGGTGGTATTGAGATTATGGGGGATTCATTATTGGTGATCAGTCAGTTATTTGGAAAATATGAGTGTAAGAATGATGTCGATGGTTTACAATGAGAAGTGTCAAGAGTTAATGAAATATTTCATGATGGTCCCTTTGAATCATATTCCTCGAGAACAAAATACTGAAGCCAATGATTTAACTCAAGGTGCATCGGGATATAAACCGATGTTAAAAGATGTAGAAGTTGAGATGGCATCTATGCAAGACGATGACTGGAGATTTGAGATTGTTGAATATTTAAAGGATCCTTCTCGATCGGCATCAAGGAAGTTGAAGTACAAAGCCTTCAAGTATGTTTTGTTGGACAACGATCTTTTACTATCAAATAATCGATGGAGTTTTGTTAAAATGCTTGAATCTTGAAGAAGCCAAGGTTGTCATGTGTGAAGTGCATGAGGGAATTTGTGGTACTAATCAATCGGACCATAAGATGAGATGGTTGGTTAGGAGAGTTGGGTATTTTTGGCCAACAATGCTGGAAGATTGCTTTAGATATTACAAAAGTTGCTAAGATTGTCAGAAATTTGGAGCTATACAAAGAGCACCAGCATCGGCTATGAATCCAATTGTCAAGCCGTGGTCGTTCAGAGGTTGGGAATTGATATGATCGGCCAAATCAATCCACCATCAAGTAAAGGACATAAGTTTATATTGGTAGCTACAGATTATTTTACTACGTGGGTTGAAGCTATTCCTCTCAAAAAGGTGGATACTAAGGATGCACTTGAATTTGTGAAGGAACATATCATATATCACTTTGGTTTGCCCCAAACAATAACAACAGATCAAGGGTCTATTTTCGTGTACGATGAGTTTTTTCAATTTGCTGATAGTATGGGGATTAAGTTGTTGACTTCTTCACCGTATTATGCACAAGCTAATGGAATTTGGTAAGCATATAAATCGGAATTGAGATCCAATCCGAAGCGGAATTGGCCGTCGTGTTTTACGTCAACACTATCTCAGATCTGCATTCATTGAGTTATGCCAATAGATCAAATTATTTCTTCTTTAGTCTATCAATGTTTTGCTGAGTTGAACTTTGGACAGCTTCTAATTCATCTAATTTTTCCTTCTCATCATTGACTTGTTGTCGGATAGTTTGTATGGTAGCCTCAAAAGATGTGCGTTCTAGACGATCTGCAATCCTTTGCCTAGCTTTCTCAAGTTTGAAACGGTGTTGTTCGAGGAAAACTGCTAGAGATATCATGTCAACAAGCTCATTAGGGATTTGATCTTGAATTCCTTGGAATCTTTCTCTGATTGGACCACAATCTACAACTAATGTATCTAAAGAGGCCCCTAGCCGATCAGAGATGTCTGTTAGTTCGGTTTTCAAGTCTTAAGATAGTGGTGATTTGGCCTTGCTTGTTGTATCTTCTTCTTTACTTTGGTTTTCAAGTCTTCAGATAGTGGTGATTTGGCCTTACTTGTTGTATTTTCTTTTTCCTCATCCAGAAATTGCCTTATGTTGAAAGAAAACATATCGGCTAGAGTCTGTATAAAAAGAGAAATATTATGGATAATGGATTCAGATTGGTCGATATATGAAAATTTGGATATATACTTACAAGGACTTGAGGGATTGGAATCACAGTAGTTGCTCTTCTTCATGATGGCTTCCTTGAGCCGATGGTGTAGTTCGCTTGATCGCTGAGGTTGAGGAGGTGATGGAGCTTGAGAAGGCTGAAATAAAAGGATATAACAAAACAATTTTGAGCATCGACCGGTAAGAGATTAGAATGCAAAGTAAAAGAAGTTTAAGAATACCGATGCAAGTGGAGTCAGTTGTTTCTTTTTCATTAGCTTCTTCTTCGGCTAAAAGAGAATTCTTTATTGGTTTTTGGACAAATTATAATCAAGTCATAAGGAAAAAAGTAAATACATGTGCTTTACGTGGTCGTTTTGGACTTGGTGTTTTGGTGGGGCTAGATGGATCAACTGGGGGAGTATCGGCTCGAGGTGATTCAATTATAACTTCTTCTGTTTCACTCATCTGGCCTGCTGCTTCATCTACGGCTTCTTCCATCTCAATTTCCTTCAAATATTCATCAACGTATGGATCTAGGGGTAGATCTTCATCAGTTGATGTTTTAGATTTTTTGGTGGTAGACTTTTTTTGAGTAGCTGAGGGTTTGATGGCAGCTTGTTTAGTCCTCTTACGCTTTCCACCAGGAGATATCAGCTCTCTAATTTGGCCATGAAGTAAAGTAGCCACCTTTGGGGCATTGTAGCCGATAATGGAAGGAGCTATACCATAGCCGTTTGGGAGTTTAGCAGCAGCATATTCAATCGGCTAACCACTTAAGCTGACTCGAGGAGGTGAGGATTCTGAAGTCTGCACAATAAGAGTAGTAATAAGTAAAAGAGAATATAGTGAGAAGAAATATAAAAGATAGTTAAGGATAAATGAGGTGTACCTCAGGATTCAAGTCAGGAAAGATGGTGGTCATGTACATTGGAGCCGATAAGTGGAAAATATGTTTCTTCCATTCAGACCACCATTTGTCGAAAAGAGTGCTTCTCATCAAGGTTATGTTGAATCTATCAATACTACCAAGAGAGGGTCCAGGGAATTTCAATAACTTTTTCATGATTACGGCCGATGCAATCTCTCCTCTAGGATGTATCTTATCAGAAAAATACAAGCCGATGAGGAGCTGACCCATGCCAAGTTGATGTGCAGCAACCATTGGATGATAGAACTCGTAAGATGGCTGCACATATCTGCCCTGGGAGATGCCTACGGGAAGGATGCAAGGAGAAATAGCTGTAGCCAAGACTTCACTAGGCTTCTCAAATATTTCGTCATTGATCTCATCAAGTCTGAAATCGGTTAGCAGCTCATATTCAGAAAAGGATTCATATGCAACCAAATCATGTTATCCCTTGGGAATCCATCGTAGAAGTTTTCGAACCAATTCTGAAAATGTTCAGCCAATGGACCGGAGCCAGTATAAGTTGAAGTTGTTTTGTCCAAAGGACATGCATCGACGGGTTGTAATTGCCTCGTCATCATTGTCCTCTAGATCGGCTAGAGAAGGAAATCTGGCCTCAAGAAGTGCTGGTCTGTGAGCTGCCTTCAAAGTGTATAAGTTTAACCAGAGCTGTACAAACCACCAAGGGCCGCCTAAGCCGATGCTTGTATCGATAATGATTTTGGGTGATGATTAGCATAGAGTTTGATAAACTGCACCAAGAAGACATTTGCCCAAGGGAAACTGCTTCTTTGCTACTATAGCTTCAGCTAGATGTTGCCAACTGGCTGTTGGACCACAAGTAAAACCACAATAAAAACTTGTCTAGCCATGTGAGAAGAAAAGCAGTGTGCTCTTGACGTGATATTGGTCCAGTACCCATGTTCTCTGATATAAAACCTGACCAGTCACTAACAGCTTTGGTTTTGAATCTATAAGTACACTTGGTTTTCAAGCTGATAGGGTTGGTTGAGGTAGTGATATCCAGACCAGTGATCATTATGATATCCATGAGAGTAGGGGTCATCCGCCCATGGTTAAACATGAAGGCGTTTAAGGTGTCGGACCAAAAGTAGGCTGTTGCCGATAGCATGGGTTCATCCTTCTTCATATTGGCTACTAAAAGAGATAGATATTGAGATATTCCCATCTTGTCCCAATGATATTGTTTGCTAGCAGCCATTTTTTTGTACCAGTCTACCCATCCATCAACTTGGGATGGCTAGGATCTGAAGGCAGTGGACCAGTGAGATAGACTTGGATTTGTTTGTCTAAAGGGGATTCTATCTGTCTCTGTGTTGATGAAGGTGGTAGGATATGTATCACCTATCGCGCCCAAGAAGAAGTGATTTGGCTCTTTTAGGCTTGGGATGGCTATTTGGTGTGATACATGTTGCTGATGAGGGGGGAAGGAATCAAAATCAAGGATAAATAAGAAACATAAAGATCTGGGCATGAGCCGATATGGTGAAGAAATGTTTACCTCAGGGAACTCGATCAGGGTCATTTGGCTTGGAGAGGTTGGTTCCGATGAAGCCGCCATGGAGCAAAGTAGAGGAGTTTGCTGCTGGAGGTCGGAGTTGCCACTGGGATCACCAGAGCACCGAGGAAGTTGCCGGAGCTTCGAGAGTAAGATTGCATGGCTAGAGTGGTGAAAAGCGAAGTTAACGCCATGAAATTTCCAGAAAAATAGTTACTATTTAAAGGGAGAGTGGCTAACGGTCAAGAGAGCAAGCCCTAGATATTTGCGAGATTAACGAGATAATTCCGTTGCATTATATAATACTTCGGAATTGGGGGGCATGTGTTGACGATGGAATTTTTGAGCATATAAATCGGAATCGAGATCCAATCCGATGTGGATTTGAAGATATGCGGAGATCTCGAAAATAGAATGCGCATCGGCTGGGAGTCTGTATCGGCCGATATTGAGTTTGATACGGTTGGTTGATACAGCCGATATTGGTAGGACTGGTGATGTGATCGATGTCGGATTTAAGAAAAGGACTTCAATGACATTGCCAGGCGAGGATAGAGTCCGAGATAGGCAATGGTATCTATTAATTAGGATTTTATGTAATTTTCTTATAGATATTTTCGGTAAGAGTTCGCCTAAGGGACTCGTTCGTTGGTTAGAATTGTATTAGGAAAGTATGAGTCTCGTTCGTTATGGACAAGTTTGTATGTTCGGATATAAATATTAGCCCCAGATCTTGTAAATAATTCACACCAGTTCAATACAATCTCGGTGCATTGCCAACCTGTTCGTTACTTTACTTCGACGAGTTCTTGCTTTCGAGTCGGGCTACATCAGTTTCGATCTTCGACGAGAGGTTAAGCTTGTTTTGGAGGTTTGCATTATTCGGATTAGTGCTTACATATTTATGACACTCTAATATTGTTCTCACAAATCACCGAGTTATCATATATGTTATATAATCTAGCTTGATAATGTTTTCTACTTGCATCGGCTTATCTCTTCTAGGGTTTTATCGATAACGGCTAGATTGACTTGCTGACTTAGATTATATAATGTATCTACCATCCCGAAAAGATGAACATCGGTTTGATTGTCTAGATATTATGCTTCTTCTCATAATTAGTATTGCATAAGTTAAGTTTGATCTACTAAGTCGTGTTTAGAATCATAATCTCTAGCCTGTTGCATGGTTATTAATAAGGATAGTATCGGGGTTTCAACCGATCTTATTTGATATAGTTGTCCTACCTAGATTTATATCTTGTTCAATATACTGTATCTCCTCCTTATATTAGGATCTCAGTTATTTAAATATATTAAGCTTATCATCAATATAATTGATATTAGTTTAATATATTTTCTATGAGAGGGTATCCTAGTATAAGGTAATATCGGAGCTATAGCCGATACATGCTTAAATTTGAACATCGGCTATGACACAAACACATGTAATCCTTATTTCATGTTACTTTGGATATAAGCAATTTATATTGTCTCGATTAAGTCCGATCTATCCTAATTGCTGATTTCTAAAGTAATATTGATTGATAGATTACATAATATTGATATCTACAGCCGATGGACCAAGTTTAGGATTTATTTATTATTATAAATATGCCTTACAGCTGATTCACCTCACATTGCATCAGCTAGGTTAAAACATCATACGACATCGGCTTTCTAGTCGATCAGCTATCGCATGTTTAATCTTGTTGATTGCAGGTCAAATCAACTGGCACGCCCTAGAACCTGAAGGCTAGCTTTGGACCTGCACTTGAGTTAAGTAGATCTCCCAGGCCAACGTGTTTTACGACAACACTTGCCAGCGATGGCTGATTGGATGGCGCGATGGGCGGAGGAGAGAAGGGCGGTGGTTGGCGGTGAAGAAGGGGCGACGAGTGGCCGCCTCTTGCTGTCGACGAGGTGGTGGACACAGCAGGCGAGCGTGGCATGAGGAGGAGCACGAGGCATCGCTGAGTAGTGGCGCATGTTCTTGGCGTTGGCATTAGCACCCGGCACGAGGAGGTCGGGGCGAGGTGGGCGTCGCCCATCATACCTGGATCTTGTGTCTGAGATGGGGGGAGGCGGAGGAGGGGAAGGGTGGCGGCGGTGGCCATCCCGTAGTATAGTGTGGCGGCAGCGGCATGGTGCAAGATGGCAATGATGGCCCGTTGTCGCCTCCCCAAATCACAGTACACGTCGACACGAAGCCCATCAGCGCAGTGGCAGATGGGCTGAGGAGCACTAGGACGGTTGTGCAGAACGAGCTCACCCGGCGCTCGCAAAGAGGGAGGAGGCGGGGAGGCCGGCGACGAGCGCGCACAGAGAGGGAGGAGGCGGGGTTGGTGAGCTCGCCCGCTCTGCCCGGCGCGCACGATGAGGGAGGAGGCAGGGAGGTCATCGAGGGGGGTGGGGAGGCCAGCAGCGACCGTGCATGGAGAGGAGGAGGCTGGGCTGGTGATAGGGGCGGGGAGGCTGGCGAGCTCGCCCGCTCCGCCCGGCAACCGGTGGCGACAACTGGTGAGAAAAGAGAATAAGGGAGGATGGAGATAGGAGAAAATGAGAATGACATGTGGGTCTCACATGGAACCCATTATTTTTTTCTAGTGTAATTGATATGTGGGTCCTATATTTTTTTAATCAAATTGTCACGTTAGAATAACATCAATATCACATGAGATGAAGACCTAGTCAAAACAGTCATGTAGGCACCACATCGGTGAAAACAGGGGACAATTACGTCAATGGATCTCGTTTGCATTGGTTTTGTAAGTTGGAGGATGTGTTGTATCTAGTTTTACGGTTAAAGGATAATTTTGTAATTCGGTGACACGATGAGAGACACCTCCATTATACTGCCTGTGATACGCTATTGCTCCTGCAGTGTGTGTTAGATGGACTCTGTCATTGGTCGAAAGAAGATAAGTTCTCTCGCCATGTACGCCTGGCCAAATACGACAGTAGCTCATGAAGGGTCTTTCGCTTTCTCTAGTTACTTCCCCGACAAAAACGGTATGGAAATTTCCGACTGTACCGATATTACTTCCATACAATTAATATGATAATACTTTTATCGACTGCTATCATTTCTAAAATTTAGATTTTTAATATCTATCGTCGTTGTGTTGAAGTTGACTCTAAATAGTTATATCCATAAATATGAAAAACTCTCGACAATTTCCAACTGTTTCTATAAAATAATAAAATACACAGAACTTTCTGCTGATCAGGAAAGCAATTTTGGAGCTTGTTCATTGCTTTGTTTGTTTGCTTCGTTGCATCAGAAATTTATGAAGTCCGACAAGTTACATTTGCCGTACGATGATTTATCCCCATTTCCTCCTTTCTGAAAGACTTGTCGTCAGAGCAAGCAGATTATATTTCGGAAAGGAAATCGTTGGAAAGTCTTTTGTTTACTCCATATCTCAAGAGTGTCATCCAAAAAATCATAAAAAATTTAACAAAATCGACACGTAGTTGTGTCATGTTGCATTAGAAATAACCTCCTCTCCTTCCCTCCACTCGCTTTGTCACTTGCGGAGCGAGCCGTTAGCAAGCCGTGCAGTGAGCTGGGATGACGGCGGCGGGGCAACACATAGGGCATGAGGAAAGGAGTTGTGGCAAAGATGGAGATTGGTGAGGCGCGGGAGGTCCCGCTATGGTTGGTCAGGAGCAGCGCTTCGAGGCACGGTCGGCGAGGCATGGCACATAGGCAATGGTCCCGCGGCGGTTGACGAGGAGCTGCGGCGGCGCATGTTGGTGGTCGTCATCAGCTCGGCTAGATTCGGTGTTCCCTCGCTTGGATCTAGCTAGCATCTCCTGGTCTCTTTTCCCCATTTGATCGGAGCGGAGATGTCGTCGAGAAGGCAGGGTGGAGTTCGTCGGTGCAGAAAGAGGTGGTTGGCAAGGTAGATGGGGAGCGGCCAGCGAGGAGGCTAGCTGGAGCTCATCAGTGGATATGAAGGAAGGCAGACTACAGATAGAGAGTTAGTTGCGGTGATAAGCCTCCGTGGTGGCAAGCTGCTGGATTGGAAGCTTCCCGGCAGTGGCAACATGGAGGTTTCTCGATGGCGGTGGCACTAGTGGTGGCCGGATCGGGCAATTCCCGGCACCGCGGCGAGGTTGGAGGTGGCGGCAGACTTGGTGGTGACGACGGGCGGTGGTGGTATTGAGCAGAGACAGGGGCTACTCCTCTGTCCCTCCCTCTATCACCGACGGCGAGGGTTTGTGGCGATGGAAAACGATGGTGGTGTGGCATAGCGGCTTCGCGGTGCGCTAGGGACATTGGAATGCAGCGACGGTATAAGGGGATTTGAATGGCGACGATGGATAACAGATATGACAATTGGCAGCAGATAGAGGCGGAGCTGGTGTGGTGATGAGCAGGTGTGGTGATGAGCAGTGAGAACTAGTTCCTATTGTACCCTTCCTTCCTCTCACGCTGTGACAAAAAGAGTATGTCATCTTTGATAATTGAAGCTAAGTCTTCTAGTACATTCTCTTTTTTTTTCTTCTGTGGGGTTTAGAGTCGTTTTTTTTCCTTCCGTGGGGTTTAGAGTCTAAGAGCTTATGTATGCGCTGTGTATGTCATTCATAGCTATAGATGCGGGATTAATTAAATCATTTAGAAAATTTTGCATTGAATGCATTGAATGAAGGTTTGAATTGAAAATACAGAACTAAAAAAATACTTCTCATACTATTTAGAGTTTTGATTTTTTTTCTTTTTTCCTCTCAACATATAGACCGAGTTTACGATATTCAGTCCCATCATTTCATCTAAAACTGATCATATCCCGTAACGTTTGTTAATGACAAAAAAGAATTTATAGGTAAAACTTATATATGTATTTTTAGCGACTTAAAAAAATAAAATAAGATTGAAAATTATCAAAATCAACTTTGAGATTAGATTGAAATTTTAAATTTTGGTTGTGACTGATAAGGTAAATCTGAACTAAATATAGCTGCAATTTCAGGGTAAACGAGGAATGTTCTCAAGGTATAAAATATCTAGCTCAACTAAACCTTTTTTAAGCAAATCAAGTTAAGAAAGGCACGTGAAGATCCCCGAAAATTACTGTTTTCCTTTTGTATTGAAGGATGTAGAATTCAATGAACATTGGTCAATAACGAATGTACTGTCAGACTAGTGGCGGAAGTATATATCCTTGAAGTGTCCCTGACTTTCCAGGAAATAACTCGGTAGAAATAATTTAGACTACTGACATTTTATATCGGAGAGTCTTGTATTGCTTCTGAGTTTTGATTTGCAGGCAGCTCACCTGGTCGCCTTCCACACCACATCATTCTCTAGTTCCATGCCTTCATCTTGTTCAGGTTCCTACTGATAATAAGAAGGACACCGATCATATCGATGGCGCCTGTGAAGGTGTTTGGGCCGGCGAAGTCGACCGCCGTGGCTCGGGTGCTGGTGTGCCTGGAGGAGATCGGGGCGGAGTACGAGCTGGTCGGCGTACACATCCCCGCCGGCGAGCAGAAGAGCCCGGCGCATCTCGCCCGCAACGTACGCGATCTTTCCCCTTGAGATCTTGTGCAAATTCAAAACTTCTATATAGCTGAGAAAGAGGCTGAGTCAGAACCAATCTTATCTCATAAGTAGTACTTCATATAGCAAGATCAGAGCTAGCTAGATTAATTTCAACTCTTTAATTTGCTCATCATATCAGTCGATTTTTATTTGTTCTCTTTCTATCTGCTTTCAGCCATTCGGCCAAGTTCCAGCTTTCCAAGACGGTGATCTTATGCTTTTCGGTAAGATAACTCTAGGAGAAAACTAGTTAATGGTTTTCTGTCTGATAATGGTTTTCCAAGACGGTACTAGTGGAGTTAGTACCATTTTCCTAGGACCGGCCGGATGTGGAGGTAGTAGTATAATTTTGGCGAAATAATCAAAAGTTCAAAAACACAAAAGTATTTTGGTTTTTTATTGTAAATTTCAGTACATGTTAATACCCAAGTCACTGAGAATTATCAAAATTTATATCAATATGTTCGTCCAAACACTCTTAAGAAATACCAAAATTAAATACCTCCAAGTATGTGAGATGTTGAGAGTATCAAAATTTACGCTAGAAAATATTAGAAAATATTATAAAGGTACCAATATATTTAAGATAAGATTATAAAATCACTCGTATATTTTACGTCTGGTAACAGTGCGCATGAATATCTCTACGTAAATTTAACTAAGCTGTTGTGTTGTCCTTGCTGTCGTTATGCATGCAGACACATATATATCAAGTTGTCACTCTCTTTTGCCTGTTGACAGAGTCTCGTGCAATTGCAAAGTATATACTTCGCAAAAGCGCATCAGACTTGCTGAGGGAAAGCAACCTCTTGGAGACTGCAATGGTCGATGTGTGGCTCGAAGTTGAGTCCCAAACTTTCGACATTGCCATGTCGGCAATCACTTTCCAATGCTTAACTATACCCATTTTCATGGGCGGAATTACTGACGACGAAATCGTGGAGGAGAACCTGGAGAAACTGAAGAAAGCCCTTGAGATATACGAGGCACGCTTGAGCAGGTTCAGGTACTTGGCCGGTGATTTCATCAGCCTGGCAGATCTCAGCCATTTTCCTATGGTGCACTACCTGTTAGTTACTCCCCATGCATCAGTGCTCGATGCATACCCCCATGTGAAGTCTTGGATCAATGATTTGATGGATAAGCCAGCTGTGAAGAGGGTTAGAGAGCTTATGGATGCAGCATGAAGAGAAGAGGTATCCATCAATTAATCATCAGTCTGTAGGTCGGAAATGTCTGTCATTTTTTGTTGGGGCTATAATTGGCTTAATTAGTGCAGAGAAAGGAAGAAGTATTCATTATCTTAAAGAAAAATGTAACGTGTCCATGTGTCCAAGTAGCTTAAGCAGCTTTGAGTTCAGACTTTATTTTATTCCAAGTTGTTTGATGATTTGATCAGATTATTAAAAAAAACAAAACAATCTCTGCTGTTGTGATATGCATATCCCCATGAGTTGACCACTACAGTGCCCTGATCAACTCGCTATAAAAGCGACCAACCCCTTCGCCTTCTCCTCGGTCACACGACGCCATCAATCACCACCACTCTGCAGTTGTACACCTCTAGATAGAGCTATATATAGCTAAGGAAAGAGAAAAATGGCGCCGGCGAAGGTGTACGGGCCGGCGATGTCGACGAACGTGATGCGCATCCTGGTGTGCCTGGAGGAGGTCGGAGCCGAGTACGAGGTCGTGCCCGTCGACATGTCCACCGGCGAGCACAAGCGCCCGCCTCATGTCTCCCGTAACGTAAGTACACAAACGTCGTGCGCGTCTTCTCTCGTGTAATCGATCGCTTTTATATCTATAGCACTGACTGAATTGGTTTCATTAAATTTTATATTAAGTATATGTTTGTATTGTATTTATCTTGCGTTAGAATGTTGCTACATTTTTTTCGATAAAATTGATCAATAAATTTGTCTTAAATAAAACCAAAACACGTAACAGAGACACGCTTTCTAGTTTTGGCGTGCACATCATTAATTACGGTAGTAGCTATATTTTTGTGTCATATTTAAAAAACATTTAAAATGTTTTTATATGATAAATTAATTATCTACTCTTACATTACAATTACAGTGCAAATTTTGAATCTTACACTATAATTAGTGGCATGTCCGTACGTTTTAGCGGGGTCACAGGACCTAGGTAAAATATTAAATTCTACCTAATTTATACCACGTTGATTAGTATATTAATGAATAATTAGATAATTATTATGAATTGGATCCGGGTAACTTTTTTCTGGGTTCGCCACTGATAATTACTTTGTACGATTCAATATTTAAATTGGATTTTTCCTAATACACAACATATAAAATAATTAGAATTAAACATAATTTATTATGTACTAGAAAATTAAAGGAGATAGGACAAATAGAAGCATGCTTACATACAGAAGAGAGCGGGAAAAAATAAATGCAATCAAAGTAAAAAAAACGTGGCATCATATTTTTAGTTAAACCGTTAATTATTAGTCTTAACGCCATTTGTATTATCTTAAGGTTCTGTTAATGTTAATCACGTCTTTTGTATCTCTATCTATGTTTGCAGCCCTTTGGGCAGGTTCCAGCGTTCGAGGATGGCGACCTAACTCTGTTCGGTGAGATAGCAACAGATATTGCCCACTTGCTTTGTGATGTGACATTGGATCGATCAACATAAACTTTTTATTATGCTTGAATCTTGGCTATTTTCTTGGAAGATATTTTAGAAAACTGCACCATTTTACTAATTGGAAAAGAATACAGTAGCAAGAAAGTCAACACTCTGATTCCTTTCGGCACAGTAATATATTGTTCTCGCTAATCACATGTTCAGAGTTCATAGGCTATGCTTGACCTTCAACTACTGCGATAATCATACTATACTACTATCACCAAGAGTAGAAGAAATTAAAGTATAATTTTGACAGTAAATATTACCACATATGGCAAAATAAGTTTATTTTTCATACATCCCACACGTACCAATACAAACATCAAAAAAAATTAGAATGTCCTTTATCCAATTCCAATGCAACTATTCACCACTTTATCTACTCTCAATACAACTATTTCCTACTTTCACAAACTCCAATGTAATGATTATTCTAAAATGAACTTATTTTTAGAACAAAGGTTATTTTTAGAACAAAGGAAAGAAGTTAGAAATAAACTTAATATGGGACGGACGTTGTATTATTATTTACTTCATTTTTAAACAATCACCGTCGACATTGCTCATTTTTAAACTTGTCAATTCCCTTTTTTTTCCGAAACATTTACAAACACTACTCTGCAATCTGAATGCCATGCATGTTATTAAAGTGTACTATGTCCTAATATGGAAATGAAACTTTTGTTCATTTAATCCATCTTTTTAAGAGTAATATATAAGTGGTCAAAGTTTCAATAGAAAGTTAAAGTTGTCGGTTATTAAGTAACGGAGTAGGAATATTTGATACTATCAATTTTTCATATGACTATCGATTTCTTTCACTAAATCACTTGGGCACCACCTTTTCCTTCCAGTAAACCAGCTATGATAATTCAATCTCAGACTTAATCACTAGTTCAATCAAGTAAACACCTCATATGCCATTGAAGTCAATGGTCATGATAATTTTATTTGACTTGTTATTTCCATGATCCATCTTCTATCCATTGTTCTTCCACCCATATGTCAAACTGCATCTTCTTAACAGAATCCCGTGCAATTTCAAAGTACATACTTCGCAAACATGGATCGGACCTACTGAGGGAGAGCAACATCTCAGAGTCAGCAATGGTGGATGTTTGGCTCGAAGTCGAATCGAACCATTTCAACGGTGCGATGTCGCCTATCATTTTCCAGAGCTTCATTGTCCCCATGTTCATGGGTGGAGCAACTGACATGGGAGTGGTCAATGAGAACATTGAAAAGCTGAAGAAAGCCCTTGAAGTCTACGAGGAGCAGCTGTCCAAATCCAAGTACTTAGCTGGGGATTTCATCAGCTTGGCAGATATCAGCCATTTCCCGACGGTTTATTACCTGCTGGCATCTGCCCATGCTTCTGTGCTCGAAGCTTATCCGCGTGTGAAGGCTTGGATCGATGATATAATGCAGAGGCCAAGCGTGAAGAAGGTGACAGAGGTTATGAAGATATGAAGCTATACAGTTTGACGTACTGAACTCAATTTCAGTGTTGTGTGACATCGGTGTGTGGATCAGAGGATATGATGCAGCAGTTTGCATCATCTGTATTATTGTGTTCGTCTAGAAAAAAACGTGTTGTTTGTTCATTAATAAGCGGTGTAGCGCCTATATTTATGATATACATATTATCTTCAACGAATTTGGATGGTTTTGAACTTTTCACTACAGATTATGATGAGAAAAATGTCTGTCTAAAACTGACAAATATAGACCTACATCTATATTGTTAGGATTGTTTTTTTATGCCTCCTTTGTGGAGCTACAGGTAATGACAAGTTATAATGTTACGATTCTAGGATCACCTAGGGTTTAGATCGATCGAGGTTTTTCTCTCTATTGTGTTTTGGCGACAATGTGTGAGGGAGGGAGAGTAGAGATACCGACCGGTGTTAGATGATGAGGAGGAAGAGGCGCCGGCCATCGTTGTTGTCGTCGGTGCTTGACGTGGACGGCGACGACGAAGGTTGTAGCGGCAGTAGCGTTCCCGGCGAGGTCGCGGCGCGGCGGTGGCGATTTCCCATCACTGGCTGCGCCCCCTCGATCGGTTAGGGCTGCGCCCCCTCGATCGGTTAGGGTTTTGTGGGTGGAGTTAGCGGCACCAGCGAACCTCGTGTTGTGTGCCACCCCGGCCTCCACCCTCTATTTTATATGGCGCAGGGTGACAGGAGGCCCACCAGCCAATGGGCTGGACGCCCCCGATCAGGGCACGGTCAAGGCTCGTTGTGCCGTTCGGCCCAACGGTGGGAGATCAATCTAACATTCTCCCACTTGATCTCACTATTTCTTTTAGCTTTTTCTATTCCATCACATATTTGTAAATAGAGCATGTTTCATCGTCACGGCTAATCACCAATGGATTTAACAGCCACTATACACGTCTCCATTCAGAAACAGATACTTTAACTTTTGGGCCCCGTAGTTCAGGATTCATAAGGCTTCCCTTAAACCCATGCCGGCTACATGTTCCTTGAACACGTTGGGTGGTAGGCCTTTCGTGAGAGGATCCGCGAGCATCCTTTCTATTCTAATGTGCTCGAGACTGATTGTTTGATCCCGGACTTTGTCTTTCACAACATAGTACTTTATGTCAATGTGTTTGGCAGCACCACTTGACTGATTGTTGTGAGCGTACATTACCGCGGGTTCGTTATCGCAGTATAACTTTAGTGGTTTCTCAATACTGTCAACCACCTTTAAACCGGGTATGAACTTCTTTAGCCAGTTCACCTGCCCCGTTGTCTCATAGCATGCTATAAACTCGGCATACATAGTAGACCCTGCAGTGATAGTCTGTTTTGAGCTTTTCCATGAAATAGCTCCTCTTGCTAGGGTGAACACGTATCCCGATGTTGACTTTGTGTTATCTTTTGCAAAGTTAGAATCTGAATACCCCACTATCTGGAGCGATTTTGATCTTCTGTAAGACAGCATGAGGCCTTTTGTTCCTTGCAAATAACGCAAGACTTTCTTTACTAATTTCCAGTGCTCTGGGCCTGGATTACTCTGAAATCTGCCAATTAACCCGGTAACAAATGCCAAGTCAGGTCGTGTGCACACTTGCGCGTACTGTAGACTTCCTACAGCTGACGCATATGGCTTTGTTTTCATTTCATTGAGCTCATACTGATTTCTGGGACATTGCGATGGCCCATACTTTTCGCCTTTCACTATAGGAGCAGGTGTAGCACTGTATCTGTACATGTTGAATTTCTTCAACACCTTTTCTATATATGCCTTTTGAGAAAGTCCCAATGCATACTTTGTTCTATCTCGGTGAATCTCTATGCCCAAAACATATGAAGCCTCACCGAGGTCTTTCATGTCAAAGTTTGAGGACAAGAATTTCTTTGTTTCCTGCAGTAGACTGACATCACTACTAGCCAGTAGAATATCATCCACGTACAGAACTAGGAAAATGAATCTCCCGTTCTTAAACTTTGAATAAATACAATTGTCCTCGATATTCTCTTGAAACCCAAATTTCTTTATTGTCCCATCAAACTTCAAGTACCACTGTCTCGAAGCTTGTTTTAATTCATAAATGGATCTCTTTAGACGGCATCCCATGTTTTCGTTTCCTTTTATGACAAAACCTTTCGGTTGTGCCATGTATACTTTTTCCTCCAAATCTCCATTTAGAAATGTCGTTTTTACATCCATCTGATGTAATTCCAAATCATAATGTGCCACTACTGCCGTTATAATCCTGAAGGAATCTTTACAAGAGACTAGAGAAAATGTCTCATTGTAATCAATCCCTTCTCTTTGCGTGAAGCCTTTTACCACAAGCCGCGCCTTAAACTTTTCTATATTCCCTCTGGAGTCATATTTGGTTTTGTAGACCCATTTACAGCCTACTGTTTTGGCTCCTTTAGGAATTTCTTCTAAATCCCAGACATCGTTTAGTTTCATTGATTTCATTTGATCTTTCATGGCTTCCAACCATTCAGATAAGCGAGCGCTTCTCATGGCCTCTTCATATGAAGTGGGATCATCCTCCATATGTGACTCTTCTATATTATAAACTTCATAGTCATCACGGATAACCGATCTTCTGACTCTTCCAGACCTTCTAGGGGCCTCCTGTTCTGGCACATTATCTGTTTGAGGCTGTTGCAGCTCCTCCTCTGGTGTGGCAACAATTTCTGTTGAATCCTGCAAAATAGGTTCGTCGCTTTCATTCATTGTTGCCACAGGAGAGGTAACAACAGGTGTTGGTACCGCAACGTCATGCATTGCAGGCACAACATCAGCAGGTAGAGAGAAGAAAGGTTCCTGAGTCGATGGGGCGGGTACAGACACCGGCCTCTCCTCAAGATCAATTTCTCGAACTATCGAGCTCCCCTTAATCATTTCGTCTTCCAAGAAGATGGCGTGTCTCGTTTCTACAAACTTTGTATAACTGTTTGGACAGTAGAAACAATAACCCTTTGATCTTTCAGGATAGCCAATAAAATGGCAGCTCACTGTTTTGGGATCCAACTTCCCAATGTTTGAGTTAAATACTTTAGCCTCTGCAGGACTCCCCCACACACGGAGGTGAGCTAGCGAAGGTACTCTTCCTGTCCATAGCTCATACGGTGTTTTGGGCACCGATTTGCTTGGAACTCTGTTGAGGATATGAATGGCGGTTTTTAACGCCTCCATCCATAAACTCAATGGTAGGGTGGAGTAGCTCATCATACTACGCACCATATCCATGAGGGTACGGTTACGCCTTTCAGCTACCCCATTCTGTTGAGGTTCACCTGGTGTTGAATACTGGGCTACTATTCCATTCTATAGCAAGAACCTTGCGAAAGGTCCAGGGACTTGCCTATAAGGCGTATGTCGACCATAGTACTTCACCCCACGGTCAGATCTTACTACTTTAATCTTTATATCATGCTGATTTTCAACTTCAGCCTTGAATATCTTAAATTTATCCAATGCTTCTGATCGCTCTTTGATTGGATAAATATAACCATAATGGGAGTAATCATATGTGAATGTTATGAACGAGTCAAAGCCATCCACACTTTTCATAGGAAATGGACCACAAATGTCTGTGTGAATGATCTCTAAAATTCCTGTGCTTCGTTTTGCACCCTTTTTGATGCTCTTTACAAATTTTCCTTTAATGCATTCTACGCATTGTTCTAAGTCTGAGAACTCCAATGGAGGAAGAATTTCATTCTTAACTAGTCTCTCAATTCTCCCCCTCGAAATATGGCCTAAACGACAGTGCCATAATTTCGATGAGACATCAGGAGTTCGCTTTCTTTTCTTATTTTGTTTTGTCAACGAGGACACAACATTCACATTCTCATAAAGAGATAACAAATAAAGCTCGTCTTGCAACACAGCAAGACCAATACATGCATTATTATACCATAGTTCACATTTGCCACTTCCAAAGCGGCAATCATATCCATCAAAATCCAATTTGGATACACTTATTAAGTTTCTTTGCAAAGAAGGAACATAAAAAACATCTCTAAGTAAAAGTGTGAAGCCATTCGGGAGCTCTATAGGAAGGTTGCCAATAGCTTCAACTTTTTCTTCAACTCCATTGGCAACTCTAATGGAGCTTTCGCTTCTTTGCGTAGTCCTCGTCGAACGGAATGCCTTTAAACAATTACAAACATGAATAGTTGCTCCAGAATCAATCCACCATGTGGATCTGGAATAACCAACATAATGAGATTCGTTTACAAATGTAATAATGTTCTCACCTCTCTTGGCCATGATCATTTTCAGGAAGTCAGGACAATCTTTCTTGTAGTGTCCTGTCTTCTTGCAGTGGAGACACTGATCCTTTTCAACAGCGAACTGTTGTTGCTGAGGCAGATGCTGAGGTTGTTTTCCTTTTGAGGGATACTTGTGGTTCTTTTTCTTGTTATCTTTAACATAGTTGATTGAGCCACCATTGGCTTCCTTGATTCTTTCCTCCTCTTGCAATTAGCGATGAGCTTTTCAAAGTTCCACTTTTCTGGACTTACGTTGTAGTTGACAATAAAATTGCCAAAGAGCTTTGTCAATGAGGCCATAACCAAATGGACCAGAAAGTCATCTGTTATGTCCAAATCCATTGGCTTCAACTTGTAAGCGATGTTGCTCATCCTAAGAATGTGCTCTCTCACACCACCTCCATGGTACCTTTCTGTCACAAGCTGTTTGATCAGCTGTGTAGCATAAGTCTTTGAAGAACCAGTGAACTGGCTCTTTATTCTCTCGAGGTACTCAGAGACGGTGTCGCACTCTAGGATTGAACCCAATATAGTTGGCTCACTCATGTTCTTTACCACAGCCAAACATTTCTTGTTGGCTAAGGACCATTTCTTATGTTCTATGTCATCTGACATGACGAGGGGAGCATGGTCCCTCTTTCTCTTTTCCCATTCAGCATCTGACTCTTTGTCACCTCTGATAATTTTAGCAGGTTCTATAGGACATGGGGTAGTCAACACCCAGTCCACCTCTCCCAAGATAAAAGTAAGGTCGAGTTTTCTTTTCCATTCAGTGTAATTATCTCCTTTCAGGGTCGGAATATCTTTGATGCAACCCATCAAGCAGTAGCCACCTGAAATAATCATGTATAGTGAGAATAAAATTAACATTAAAATATTATGTATTAGGTCTACATCACCGTTGGGCATAAATTAGACATAATACATAGCGCCATAATTATAACATTGCAATTATCAACGTCGGTCAAAAAATTACAACATCATAACACATAATTAATGTTCCTAAAATTAAATTCTCCCGTTGTTCGAAATTTAATTTTAGAAACACTATTTTCATCAATTTTGTCTATTTGCAGCGGAAGAACTATATAAAATTCTGTAATTTACTCTCGGTAAAAATTTTCCCGTTGGTTCAAATTTAAACACAGGTAAAACATGCATAAACAATTAAAAATTCTATTGAAATTTGCATGAAAATTGGTCAAAATTAAAAGAAAAAGCTTTCTATTTTCTTCTCTGTTTTCAGCCCGGAGGGACCTAAACAGACTTCTGTGAAAATACTATCTTTCTTTTCTTTTATTTTGGCCCGAGGGACCAAAATTGGACTTCTGCGAAAAGGCCCGGTCGGCAATCATTTCGGCCCGTGGGACCAAAATTAGACTTTGCCGGCCACCCGATCTCAGCCGTCCATTGGCTAGGGTTTCGATCCGACGCCCGGCGCCGAGGCCAGCCGGTCAAAACCCTAGCCGGACCCGGCCGGCCACAACCCTAGCCGCCATTTGCTCTTTCTTCTCTCTCTCCTTCCACGGCTAGGACAGGAGGTGGCCGCGGCCGGGCGAGCGCGACGCCGGGCCGGGCGAGCGCGGCGGTGGCCCGAGCACAGCGGCGCACGGCGGCGCGGGTGAGCACGGCGGCCCGGTGAGCCCCGCCGTCTCTCCTCTTTCCCGTGCGGCGTGACGGCCGACGGCGGCTTGGCTCCCACGCGCGTTAGCGGCGTCCGGCAGCGGCGGTGAGTCAACTTTTCTTTTTTTTTTCTTTGCCGGGATTCCTCTCTATTTTTATTTTGGGATTTCTTTCCCCGAACCGAGACCAAAACGCTAGGATTGCTCTGATACCAATGTTATGATTCTAGGATCACCTAGGGTTTAGATCGATCGAGGTTTTTCTCTCTATTGTGTTTTGGCCACATTGTGTGAGGGAGGGAGAGTAGAGATACCGACCGGTGTTAGATGATGAGGAGGAAGAGGCACCGGCCATCGTTGTTGTCGCATGTGCTTGACGTGGATGGCGACGACGAAGGTTGTAGCGGCAGTAGCGTTCCTGGCGAGGTCGCGGCGCGGCGGTGGCGATTTCCCATCACTGGCTGCGCCCCCTCGATTGGTTAGGGTTTTGTGGGTGGAGTTGGCGGCGGCAGCGAACCTCGTGTCGTGTGCCACCCCGGCCTCCACCCTCTATTTTATATGGCGCAGGGTGACAGGAGGCCCACCAGCCAATGTGCTGGACGCCCCCGATCAGAGCGCGGTCAAGGCCCGTTGTGCTTTTGGGTCCAACGGTAGGAGATCAATCTAACATATAATACCTACAAAAGAGTAATTGAGTAAAAGGAAACCTTTCATCGAAAATATTAGATCATTTTCGCCTTGCTAGCAAGTCGTGGACGCGTGACCCCAGGAGCTGGAACGCGAGAAGGCGAGGTGGTGGACTGGGAGCAGCGAGGTTGGCGCGGCGCAGACGTCGGGGAAAAAGGCGAGGCGGTGGCGAGGTGTCGACTGGCGATGGGTTGGACGGTGGAGGGGTGGGACCGAGGGATGATGCCTACCATAGTTGCCGGTGCTGTGCGCGGTACGGAGCGGCGAGGAAGTCGTCGAGGCGGCTGGTTCTGCGGGCAAAAAGGAGAGGGCGCGTCCGGGATTTGTCGCGGAGCAGCACAACGTGGCGCGGCGCGGCCTCGGGCGGTACACGGCGTTGTGCGTCTGGTGCATGGAGGCTCGCCGCGCTGCTCGCTCGGCTCGACATTTCATCAAGCAGGTGGCGGGCGTGTGCTCCGCCTGGGTGAGGAAGGAGGAGTTAGGACGAACTGGGCCGGTCAGGAGTATGGGAGTGGATGGCCAGCCTGGGTGCTGGGCTGAGGGAGAGGGAGGAAAGAAAAGGGAAAAGTACACCAGAGGTCCCTGAACTTATCACCGAGTTACGAAAACGTCCTTGAACCGCAATACCAGACACCCGAGGTCCCCTAACTATATAAAACCGGTCACCCGAGGTCCCTTAGTGGTTTTGACCGTGGTTTTGGTCGACGTGGCGACCGAGTCAGCGTGGGACCCACGTGGGCCCCATATGTCATATGTCCACATCACCCTCTCTCTTCCCCCTTTCTCTTTCTCTGTTTCTTTTTCCTTCCTCTCCCTTCCTCCTCTCTCTCACTCTTGTCTCTATTGGCGGGGGAGCAAGGCGGCAGCGGCAGCGGGAGCAGGGGAGCAAGGCGGCGGCGACCGGCGGCCGGCGACGCGGCGGCGGGGGTGGGGCGGCGCGCGGGCGGCCGGGGGAGCAAGGCGGCGCGCGGTGGGGGATTCATACCGGCGGGCACTGCTGTCGCCGCCCTCTTCCTCCTCCTCGTCCGAGCCCGCCGCCGCGTCGCCCGCTTGCGCCCGGGCCGCCGCCGCCGCGTCGCTCGCTCCGCCCCCGGCCGTCCGCGTGCCGCGCCTCTCCCGGCCGCCCGCGCGCCGCCCCAACCCCGCCGCCCGCGCGCCGCCCCACCCCCGCCGCCGGTCGCCGGCCTCAGCAACCTCGGAGAGAGAGAGATGAGATGGGAGAGAAGAGAGGAAAAGAGAGAAGGCTGACGTGGCCGGCTGACATGTGGGGCCCACGTGGGTCCCACGCTGACTCAGCCGCCATGTCGGACAAAACCGGGTTGAAAACCACCGAGGGACCTCAAGCGAACGGTTTTGTTAGTTGAGGGACCTTCGGTATCTGGTTTTACGGTTGGGGGACGTTTTTGTAACTCGATGACAAGTTGAGGGACCTACGGTGTACTTTTCCCGAAAGAAAAAGATTAGGGCCCAAGTGAATAGGATTTTTTTTTGTATATTTTTGGAATTTGGAATTTGAAAATTGTAGGGAATTTGAATTGAGATGAAATTTGTATTTGGAAAATTGTAAATGGACTGTAAAAGGGACTGTGAAGTTTAATTATTCTAGGATTTTGTATGCGGACTTTTGGATGAAAGATTTGAGATCTTTAATAACACAAACCAAAATTCAAACAAGGACCAAATTTTAAAAATAGATTTTTTATTTAAATTAGGTTTTATACAGGAGCAAAAAAGGGGATGTTACAGCAAAATCAGATCTTGACAACTTAAGTGCAGGCACTTGACAACTTTAACTAGAGGCCACTTAAATTTCAGTAGGTTAAGCTTAAATTCAGGAGTTGTTCATTAACTAGATTATGTACTGAATCAGAGCTTAGCATCTGATTTCAATGATTTTGAAAGAAAATTTCGAACTTGAGATTCACAACTTCAAATTCAGAACTTCGAATTTAGAACTATCAATTGTGCATTTACCGCGCTCGACAACAATGAAACCAGCATGCATGATTAACAGCTCCTCTCTCTGCGGTCCTTGTTCAATTCCATGCCACGTCTTACTCGACTGTGAAGTCTACCACCCGTCAAGACAGTGTACTAGACTATGTACGTGTTGGACTTGTTCTTCTCCAGGCTACTTTGCCAGTTGGTCCCTCGCTCTTTATCTGCCACATCAACAATTAACTCTGCACTGTGGTACTGTGCTCAGATCTCTTAAGACCATGTACAATGCTCCACCGTGGAGCATGATCTTGGACCTCCACGTTGGATTCGAGCGGCCGTAGCAGTGGGGATGGTGGTCTCGCGACGCTGAGCGTGACCTGCAGAGGTTACGATTTCCTCGATACACCTCGGCTCGGAGCCATAGTCAGGACCACGTGTTGGGGGAGTCCGGATCCCGGTGACACGCTTGGTCCTGAGAAAAAAGAGAAATAGCGAAGGAGAGGAGAGGAGGGCCTACCAGGTAGAGAGTAGACTAACTCCAACAAGCTCGTCCGCACCAATGACGATCAGATCTACCGTTGACGAGATCTTTCGAGCCGTCGAGTTCCTCCGCACCACAGGCTCATCCATGAGCCACGATGGTTGTTAGGCTCATCGCCGTCGCTCAAGCTTTGGTAGCCGCGGAGCTCACAGCCGGATCTGGCAAACTCGTGGGAAGATCTGACGAACTCGATTGGGGAGAGAAAAGCCGAAGGTTGAAGGGGAGAGGCGCCACTGGATGGGGCGGTTTCCATCGTTGGGAAATCTTGATAGTGCTAGAGGAGGATGGGGACGCGATGACACTGGGTGAGGAGGGGTGGCGGCACTGGATGAGGAGGGGCAGCGGTGGCGGATGAGAAGAGATTGCGTTCTCTTGTTTTTCCTTTTCACCGTAACAACATTCGATCGCTAGGGATAGAGAGGATAAGGTGGGATCTGGAGAGGGAGAGAGAGGGGTTGGGGTGGGTGGTGTGGGTAGTTGATAGGTGGGTTGAATGTATAAGTATTTCTTTTTTATTATTATAGGATCGAAAATACAAAACTCTAGTCAAAATTTTGTAAGGGCTGACACATCAATTATCAAGGACTAAAATATAAAATATACTCAGATGTGATCTCTCGTATGTAGGTAGCGTGGTTTTTATGTGCTCTCCATTCTACCTACTCTAAGAATCCTACTATTTCCTTTCCCCGTTTCCGACCAGGCTTTGCACAAAAGCAGAGTAGCGAAGCATGTCGCCGGTGAAGGTGTTTCGGCTCGGCGCCGTTCACCAACGTGGCGCGGGTGCTGCTCTGCCTGGAGGAGGTCGGCGCCGACTACGAGATCGTCGACGTCGACTTCGGTGCCAGGGAGCACAAGGGCCCCGACCACCTCGCCGAAAACGTATGTATGATGGACAAGCAGACAAGATTAATTCTTTCTTGCTGTCGAATTGAGCGACGAATTCTTGCGGAGTTGCAACTTGATTTTGTCGCCGCGTTTCATCAGCCGTTCGGGCAAGTTCCGGCGTTCCAGGATGGAGACCTGATGCTATTTGGTGAGTAATATATACATTTGAACTATCGAGCAAAAAACATTCCCACGAATTCGCCTCAAAAAAGTATTCAATCTCTGTGTTCAAAGAGTCCCGTGCAATTTGCCGATACATACTGCGGAAGCACAGGGCGACCGACGAGGCCAACCTGCTGCGGGAAGGCGATCCCTCCGAGCCGGCGGTGGTGGACGCGTGGCTGGACGTGGAGGCGCTCCGGTACGAGCCCGCGGTGCACGCGGTGTTCGTCCAGCGCCGCGTCGTCCCGGCGCTGGGCGGGGAGCCCGACGAGCGTGTCATCGCCGAGAGCGTCGCGCGGCTGAGGGAGACGCTCGCCGTGTACGAGGCCCGGCTGGAGGCCACGCGCGGGTACCTCGCCGGCGACGAGGTGAGCCTCGCCGACCTGAGCCACTTCCCGTACACGCGCTACTTCATGGAGATGCCGGACACGGCGCCGGTGTTCGGCGCGTACCCTCGCGTGACGGCGTGGTGGGAGCGCCTGCTGGCCAGGCCGTCGGTCAGGAAGGTGGCGGCCATGATGAGCGGCGGCGAGGGTTGATACGTGTGCATGCTGCTGCTTAGCTACTGCTTTTTTCTTTTAAAAAAGAAAGAATTATAACGGAGAGATGCTTGTACAGTATTGCCCATTGCTAGTCATAATGACCACTTATTTCTTTGTCCGAATTATGTCATTGTGATTAAAGTAGTGCCTAAACAAGAACTCGGTAATATAAAAGGAGATAGCGCACGAGATCTAAAAGTGGATAGATATGGAGATAGGGATTTTGACAGGTTCAGGCCCTCTTGATGTAATGCCCTACTCTTGTTTGGGAATTAAATCCGCCGAGTTGTGTATTGATCTGACGATTTAATTATGTTCATGCCCGTGAGAGGCACCCTGTTCTCCTTATATAGCCGGAGGATAGGGGTTTACAAGATAGAGATTTAACTCCTTACGGTTTAAATCTCTTATAACTAATCTATAATCTTAACAAACCAGGATTACAGGCCGTGCCTTGATAAATAAGTCAACGTAATACCCGAGTCCTAGTTTTATACATATCATATATGCATAGTATAACCCCTGTAACCAGTCGGATAACTAGATCTGTGGGTATGTAGTACACATTATCTCCACAGTAGCCCCTGAGGCCTTCATAGTCAACGAGATAATCTTCTCCCGAATTAAAACAATAACCGCCGTGTGCTTCAATCATCTCTGCCATAGTCTCCCAAGTGTTTTTACCAAATCATAAGGATGTGAAGGGCTGGAAAAATTTCAAAAAAATATCTAGGTGCATTGACTAGATGCACCTAATTAGGTGTAGCCCCCGACTATGTGATTAGTTAAACAAACTAAACATATAGTCAAGGTTAATTATATCAACCATCCGAGTGATTTTAAGCCATCTAAGTAGCGTAATAATAACATATGCTGTATGAACCCCCGAGTAAATAAAACTCAAGTGGTTAAACCAATTGCTTTGTAAAATATGATGCAAGCAACCTAGAGTTGATTACATCTTTGAGAATTCACATAACAAAACAGCTATAAATAAGCTTGTACGCTGTGAATAAAGAAAATACCAAAGTATCAGGAACACTCCATGCGCACACTGCTTTAACAAATGTGCTTAAGTCCCTAAAAGACGCACGGCTTTACCATACTTGAAAACATAAGGCATATGTGGTATAAAATCCAAGTAAATAAACTCATAAAGGATTTACCATTTGCTTGGAAAAATGACCAAAATATATAATTAGCCTAAGCCATAGTATTGGTCAATAAAAGCACACACTTACGTGGCAAAAAACAATGATATTACATTTAATCGATTGCTTTATAGATCAAACAGTGCCTTGACTTATATATACAAAAAGTCAGCGAGGCAGCTACATAAAGCATCACTGTTTATCACCTTTTAAAATGATTGTACCAACTCCTAAAAAGTTGAGTAACAGCGGTATAAAAGGATTTTAAGATATTGGACACTTGATCACGCGCACTTTTGCCTAAGAAAAAATGCTTAAGTCCCTAAAAGAACGTGACTGGCCACACCTGGAAATTTAGGCTGCGAACATATTAGGTCTAGACCCAAAAATATGCTCACCGATACCCTTGAAATATGATGTGTAGAACACGCCAATTAATATGCTCCTGAGTGATAAATTTTTGAGTAACTTCTGATCCGGGTGGTTATCTCTCATGGGATGTACCAAAGCAGATGTAATAATTAAATCCCAACTGGCACAAGTACTCGGCTGAAAGTCCTCGTGGGGAATAATGATTGATCCAGACCTTGAGCATACGGGATAAGCTCACGGCCATGAATATGTATCCGGAATAAATCCAAATTAAAGATATGATCCTTATGGTTGAGCTGATAAACCCCTGAGCGTATAGGTTGTCATCCTGTTGTAGTCGAAATTGTCCATTGACGGTAGCTGATGCAGTCGGCATGGAGGCGAGATGACCAATATGTAGATGATATCACCCATCAGAGGTGACGGAGATGTCGATGATAAAGACAAAGTTGTCCATCAGCAGCGATGGTGAATTCCTCCAACCGCGGAAACGAAGAAACCAGTCGGCAATGCCAAACTTGACTGGTAGTGAATACGAAATTGCTCATCCACAGCAACAGAGTAGGCACGACCGAAGAGGCATAGCATAATGTTGATAAAGATGGTGATGTCGGTGATCCAGTCAATAGCGGTGTAGCAACCAATGATAATGACGAGGTTGCCATCAGCGGTGGCATATTAGGCCAACCGTGAAGGCAAAATAACAAGTCGGCGATGACAGAGGCAACCGAAGGCGAAGACATAGTCATCCGTTAGCGAGTGTGGAGACGTCAGAGCCGATGAAGTAGAGGCGATGCTAAGGAGGCACAGCAAGAGGTTGACGAAAATGATCCAGTCGGATATTCAACGTTGACTAAGCATAGACCCTTGAAGCAAACACCTTAGCTGATGGCAATTGACCGGAGATCACGATAATGTCGATGGAGAAGGTGCTGGTGATGATTTCAGTAACAATAATCCATCACATTGTTGAGAATATGTCGAAGCTCGAGTAGTTTCCTTGACGCTAACGCTTGCATGACGAAGATTGATGCAATGCCCGTTGATTTATGACGATGGCAGTAGAACTTGGTGTTGTAACTGTTGCAGATGCTTCACTTGGAGAAAATGTTGAACTTGAACTTGATACTTGAGAAATTTGGAATACATTTTGGTAGCATTCAGAAACCAAAAATTGCAGATAAAATAATTGGTGTTGCTGAAGTAGAACGGCTGCTCTGAAGCGAGGACGAAGATAACGACTCCCGAAGTCAACTTATTGGCTGGTTAATTGATTGCTTCATCTTGACATAATGTTTGTCGAGTTTTGAGTCTTATATTTGTGTAGCCCCCGACTCTATGCTTAGTTGGGAACAACTGAACATAGAGTCAAGAACTGTAGCTTATCGTCGAGTAGCCATTGCTTGAGTGAAGATATGCATTGAGGATGTCCGAGTAAAAATCTTCAAAATTAGATCAGCACGGTGTCCTATTTAGTGGCACATGCAAAGATGTCGAGGCTCTTGGAGATGACGTGATTAGTGAAGTAGCGAAGCTTCCGAAGTAGTGGCAATAGAATTTGCCGGTGCCGAAAATAATGAAGATGAAGTTGCCCCACAATGGTGATAAAATTGCAATGCCATGATGACGTGGACACAAGTCAGCGGCAACAAAAGCAAACCAGTGGCAAAGACGTGTAGTCGTGAAGATAAAAACACCAGTCGGCAGTGGCAAAACCAGTCGGTGATGAAAGAAGCTGAATGATGGTAAAAACGAAAGCGTCCATCAACGTCGACATAATAGGCAGCCGTGAAGGTGGAAATAATAGTCGGCAGCAGCAGAGATAAGCCGGTGGTGAAGACGTAGATGCCCATCAACGGCGTCATAGCAGGCCAACCGCGGAGGCAAAGACACCAGCTGGCGGTGGCGAAGGCGAGCCAGCGGTGAAGACATAGGCGCCCAGCAACGATGGTGTAACCAACCAACCGCATAGGCAAGGACACCACTCGGTGGCGGCGAAGGCCAGCCAGCGGTGAACACATAGATGCCCAATAACAGTAGTGTGATCAACCAACCGTGTAGGCGAGGACACCAGTTGAAAACGATGAAGGCGAGCCGGTGGTGAAGACGTAAACGCCCAACAACGGTGGTGTGACCAACCAACCGTGTAGGCGAGGACACCAGTCGGCGACGGTGAAGATAAGCCAGTGGTGAAGACGTAGACGCCCAACAACGGTGGTGTGACCAACCAACCATATAGGCGAGGACACCAATCGGCGACGATGAAGGCGAGCCGGTGGTGAAGACGTAGACGCCCAACAACGGTGATGTAACCAACCAACCGTGTAGGACAGGACACCAGTCGGCGACGATGAAGGCGAGCCGGTGATGAAGACGGACGCCTAACAACGGTGATGTGACCAACCAACCGTGAAGACGAGGACACCAGTCAGCGGTAGCGTAGGCAAGCCATTGGTGAAAACGTAGACGCCCAACAACGGTGATGTGACCAACCAACCGTGTAGGCGAGAACACCAGTCAGCAACGATTAAGGCAAGTCGGTGGTGAAGACGTAGACGCCCAACAACGGTGGTGTGACCAACCAACTGTGTAGGCGAGGGAACTAGTCGGCGACGATGAAGGCAAGCCGGCGGTGAAGTCGTAGACGCCCAGCAAAGGTGGTGTAACCAACCAACCGTGTAGGCAAGGACACCAGTCGGCGGCGGCGAAGGCAAGCCGACGGTGAAGACGTAGACACCCAGCAACGGTGTTGTGACCAACCAACCGCGTAGGCGAGAACACCAATCGGTGACGATGAAGGCGAGCCGGCGGTGAAGACGCAGATGCCCAACAACGGTGGTGTGACCAACCAATCGTATAGGCGAGAACACTAGTCGACGACGATGAAGGTGAGCCAGTGGTGAAGACGTAGACGCCTAACAACTGTGTTGTGACCAATCAACCGTGTAGGCGAGGACACCAGTCGGCGACGATGAAGGCGAGCCAGTGATGAAGACATAAACACCCAACAACAGCGATGTAACCAACCAACTGTGTAGGCGGAGACACCAGTCGGCGATGATGAAGGCGAGCCGGCAGTGAAGACGTAAACACCCAACAACAGCGATATAACCAACCAACCGTGTAGGCGGAGACACCAGTCGGCGACGATGAAGGCGAGCCGGCAGTGAAGACGTAAACGCCCAACAACAGCGATGTAACCAACCAACCGTGTAGGCGGAGACACCAGTCGGCGACGATGAAGGCTAGCCGGCAGTGAAGACATAGACGCCCAACAACGATGGTTTGACCAACCAACCGTGTAGGCGAGAACACTAGTCGGCGATGATGAAGGCGAGCCAGTGGTGAAGACGCAGACGCCCAACAACAGTGGTGTGACCAACCAACCATGTAGGCGAGAACACTAGTCGGCGATGATGAAGGCGAGCCAGTGGTGAAGACGCAGACGCCCAACAACAGTGGTGTGACCAACCAACCATGTAGGCGAAGACACCAGTCGGTGACGACGAAGGCGAGCCGGTGGTGAAGACGTAGAGACCCGATAACGGTGGTGTCACCAACCAACCATGTAGGCGAGAACACTAGTTGGTGACGATGAAGGTGAACCAGCGGTGAAGACGTAGTCGCCCAATAACGGTGGCGTGATCAACCAACCATGAAGGCGAAGACACCAGTTGGTGACGACGAAGGCGAGCCAGCGGTGAGGATGTAGATGCCCATCAACGGTGGTGTGACCAACCAATCATGTAGGCGGAGACACCAGTCGGTGACGTTGAAGGCTAGCCGGCGGTGAAGACGTAGACGCCCAACAACGGTGGTGTGACCAACCAACCGTGTAGGCGGAGACACCAATCGGCGTCGGCGAAGGCGAGTCGGTGGTGTTGTTTTGACTGATCCATTCCCGACACGTAGGAGATAAGCTTAAAGCCATGAATCCCCACTATGCATATCTGGATTTGGATCCTGTAGTATAAACATGTAGGATGAGTAGCATCTGATGCAGATATAATACTTGACAAAAGTTTAAGCATTTTAAAATATTTATGAATAGGTATTTCTCCTCTTGTCGATTTTGATTTCCCCGAGTAGATCACTCCTCACGTT
Organism: Oryza punctata; assembly: GCA_000573905.2. Classification (NCBI taxonomy): domain Eukaryota; kingdom Viridiplantae; phylum Streptophyta; class Magnoliopsida; order Poales; family Poaceae; genus Oryza; species Oryza punctata. Next base: position 16,644,495 of record CM002488.2, read on the forward strand.
TAAACACTCTGCCCGACTAGTCATTGACATGAGTTCATCATTAATGGAACAAAGTTTCACATATCAGAATTTACTACTCGGGTAGTTTTACGATTGTGAAGAATAGAAAGCAAATTATATTATCTCTATGCTTTTGATTTCTTCCGAGTAATACTTAGCACCTTGCGTTATACATTCCATCCAACGAGCCCCCGGGTGCTAGGAATCGGCCCAATGGCAACTATCTATCGGTAAACCAAACGGAAAACATAAGGAAATAGAGCTCCATAACTCGATCAGTACTTTTTTACTCGGATTATTTCGCAAGCAATCAAGATAAACATTATAAAAATTATTGAAAAAAATATGATATAACATATGTAGCCCCCGACTCACTACTCAATGGAGAACCAATTGATGTAGTGAGGCAAAAGAAAAGGAAAATATCATATAAAGAATAAAATAATGATGACTTGGTTTTTCGGTATTTCCCTCGGTGACGATAAAGGTGACCGATGTAGGAACAAGGTCGTCCATCAATGGCGACGAAATAGGTCAGTCATGCCGCCAAAGGCACCAAATAGTTGAGAAGATGACAGTGGCTGGCGGTGAAGATAATAACACCCATCAGCGGTAGCATGATAGGCTAGCCGTTAACGCGAGGATACCGGTCGGCAGTGGCGCAGGCAAGCCGGCAGTGAAGATGATGACGCCCAACAGTCGCGGTATAATAGACCAGCTGTGAAGGCGATGACATCAGTCAACGGCGGCGTAGGCAACCGATGTACGTGCATAAAAAATAACAGATCAAACAATAAATAATAATTAGTGATCAGCGAGTATATCTAATTTATGCAATAAAATTTAGAACAATAAACCTGGTAATGGTTTGTTCTGTTCTCCAAGTTCTTTAGTGCATGTATATCATCAGATGTATTAATCTGGTCAACCTCCTGGTAATAAACGCTCCCTGCTGGTAATGGTTTGTGATCTTAATGCATGTATGTTGTCACGCGGCCAGTTTTGAAGCTTGCATGTAGATTGATAAATTATCTGTGACTGCGTTGCCTTGTTCACTAATCCAACGGTGACCTCATGATTGGAGACGCATACTGCACAACTGTAGTCCAAGCGCTGCACGACCAGGAGCATACACCCATGTGTAGACAATTTCTTCCTGATTTCTTAACGTGTTGTGATTAATCTACAGTGTAGACTCCAGATTGATCTGTTGTTACTCGACTCCGCTTCGGACTTCAGTTGGAAAAACTCGATCTCACCAAGGAAATTGAATCGATGAGATGACAAACATTAAAAGCTTTTTCTCTTAGCAGGATATCCGCAGCCGTTGACACTGGCTCATAATCAATCTTGGTGGGTTGCTCTGTTCGATGATATCAACGAACATGGCGATGACCGGATAAAGTGGAGGTGGTCTTGAGCCTCCCCAGCAATGTTGGGGATTGATTTCCATCGCACTTCTTGACAGAAAACTCGACGCAACCCCTATCTGGCGCGCCAACCGTCGAAACAAGAATTCGGTAATATAAAAAGGGGTAGCGCACGAGATTTAAAAGTGGATAGATGTGGAGACAGAGATTTTGATAGGTTCAGACCCTCTTGATAAGAGGGAATACTCTACTCCTGTTTAGGGATTAAATCCGCCGAGTTATGTATTGATCTGACGATCTAATTATGTTCATGCCCGTGAGAGGCACGCTGTCCTCCTTGTATAGCAGAAAGATAATGGTTTACAAGATAGAGATTTAACTCCTGACGGTTTAAATCTCTTATAGCTAATCTACAATCTTAACAAACCAGTACTACATGCCGTGCCTTGATACATAAGTCAAAGTAATACCCGATTCTTAGTTTTATACATATTCTATATACATAGTATATCCCCTATAACCAGTCAGATAACTAGATTTGTGGGTATGTGGTATCCCTAATCGTCACAGGTAGTGTGTATACCTTTGCGATACTTGATGTGTACTCACTTGGTTCCATATGAAAAAAAAATTCTACAAGTTTAGATGTAGTCTACGTTCAAATTCATCATCAGAAATTGTTTTTTAAATAAGATGTAGAGGTATTCCAGCTCTCACTCAATTCTTTTCATGCGCCTATGTTTCATGTCAAATTTGTGTTTTGCTCTTCTGCATATGCTCATTATGTTAGTTGACTTCGAGAGTTCGAGTTGACTATTAACATTTTAGAGGTGATTATGTTGTATCTCGATTATAATCATAGGTGCATGCTAGCATCTGTGTTGAAATTAGAGGTACGTTCGTGCAAATTTAGCCGAGACACATATATATACAAGACCAAAAATAATAATCATAATATTGTGCTCCAACCCTTAAGAGGGATGGAAAGACTCGGTATACAAGTCGAATGCAATACATAAACAACAAAATATAAGACATCTCATAAGTTGAGCTCTTGATATAACATCAGTACATTTCCCCGGCTTTCGTTTCTGACGATCATTATTTGTGCTCCGCTATCTAAAATTCAGACAAATGCAATCATTTTTATAGTTTATTCATAACAAATTAAAAATATAATGGTTTCAAAATATTTTTCGTGTTGAATCAACCAAATGCATATTCTTATATAAAAAAAATATTTTTTGTGTCCATCGATTTTTCAAAATATTAGGTTGTCTCGCCGATCGATTAATTGCAATTATTTAGCTATAATTCCGTTCGATGCAGCTGCAGTGTCGTCGTCTTGCTGATCCTGCTGCTTCTTGAACACCTTGCGTTGCACGTGCTGCTTGAATGTGCGCGGCGCGAAGAGCGGCTTGCCGGCGCCGTTGGCGAGCAGCTCCGGCACCGGCTGCAGCAGAACGGACTCCGGCGGCGGCTCGCAGAAGACGACCCAGGAGACGCGCACGGCGTCGCGGCTGACGAGGCCGCGGTGGAGCACGCTGGTGTATCGGCCGTTGGTGAGGATCTCCAGGGCGTCGCCGACGTGGACGATGATGGTGCCCGGCTCGGAGCGCGCGGTGACCCAGCGGCCGGCGTGGTGCACCTGCAGTCCCGGCACGCCGTTGTGGAGGATGAAGGAGAGCACGCTGACGTCGGTGTGTGCCTCGACGCCGACGGCGAGGTCAGGCCGCGGGCACCTCGGGTAGTAGTTGATCTTGAGCTGGAGGAGCAGGTCGTCGTCGACGCCCTGCTCATGTCCTTTCAGGCGCCGTTCCAGCGTCTCTTCCGGCAGGCCGAGGCCGAGGGAGAGGATGGCGAGCAGCTTGGAAGCGAGGCTCCGGACGCGGCCACCGAAGTCGCGTGACACGGGCACATACTCTGGCGGGTTTGCCGGCCAGAGCGAGTGGTCGGCGAGGTGGTCCGGGTAGACGAGGTGGAACAGGTAGTCCTCCCACTCCCTCTTCCCGCTGGCGTTGGCGGCGAGCTTGCTCCCGTACCCCTGCAGCCGCCCCGCCGCCGGGTCGTTGGCGTACGCCTCCTTCTCCGCGATGGGCAGCGCGAAGAACGCCTCGCCCGCCGCGCGCAGGCGGTCGACCACGTCGTCCGGGAGACCGTGGCCGGCGATGTGCATGACGCCCCAGTCCGCGGCCGCCTCGCGCACCGCCTCCACGCACGCGCCCCTGCCATCGCCTTGGTCGTCGTCGAACGCGGAGATGTCGACGACGGGGATGCGGGTGGTGTCCTCGGACGCGGTCCGGCCGAGCTCCAGGGCGTCGCCGAGATCGGTGCGCTCCTCCTCCGGGCGGACATACTCTGGCGGGATGGCGGAGACGCCGCTCAGGCTGAGTGCCTCCACTCTCAGCTCCACATCCGTCATGTCGCCCTCTCGATCGATGTACTAGGCTAGTAGCTCAGCTGCGCACGTACGTACTCGATCGGCGGCCGGTGATGGCGAGGCAGGCAGAGCAAGGGTTGCTTTATACTACGGCGCTGCCGCTGCTTTTGCTCCATCCATCGATCGGTGCATGTGGTGTATGTAGCTAACAACAACCAGCGGTGTCGAGCACGCGCGGTTAGCTCCATCCATCAATCACGTGCGCGTTAGTATGCTCAGCACGGATGCTCCGGTCAATGCTCCTGTTGTTTCAGTAATAAGATGTATCCTATCCAACTAAAACTCTTTATATTTTGGAATGGAGTAATTCAGATGATACAATGTGTTTAAATTAATTGCATGCTCGCTAGTTTTTAAGGCATATCCGGGATTTGAATTTCAGAACATAAAATTTAAATTGTAGAACTTATATTTTGTAGTTGATTTTTGGGCTTTTTCCCTATTGCTTTTTAGTGGTTTTCAACCTTATCATTTGGACCGATAAGAATGAAAGTTTAGAAGTCTTAAACACGATTTCTACTATGATGAAATTAAGATTGTGCACGAGCATGAGGGCATGATCGATGGAGGCCCACTTGTATTGAGTGGTCTCAAGTGCCACATAGATTGAGGCAACACTCTAAAAGACTATTTCTTGGGGTGTAAAGACACTTGGCATTTTAGTCCTTGTGATTTCTAAATTTATATGAAGATCTAAAATTTTATACTAAACACCCTAAATCTATAAACTGATATAAAATATCTTCTCTCCCCTCCCCACTATCAACCAACAGTTCCCCTCTCCCCTCTCACCTCTAAACTCACTCGACAGCGACAATGACATCCTCTTGGCAGTGACCACGAGCTCAACACCCTCTTCCCTCCACCCTAAGTTCCACTCTATGGCAATCAAGAGTTCCTCGTTGTTGAGCTGCTACTAATTCGGCAAAGATCATCACCTTTCATTTCTCACCCGCCCTATCTCCCCACTGCCAAGGCCACCGTGGATAGCTTGAGGCCACGCTGACGGTTGAGGAGACCTTGGTTGTGGTTGAGGCATCACTTAAGATCCGACGAAGGTTGCGAAGGTCACTACACCTTCAGATCAATCACTCCGACCTCACATATAATTGTTCTTGTTGTAGACAGATCAAGCAGACCGTCAACTCGTTCGAGTAGGATGTAACCGTAGTCCCCTCCTCTTCTCATCCTTTGTCGACCTCTGTTGTGGTCCCTAGTGACATGGGCTGGCGTGGATCAAGGCGGCTTTGGCAGTAGGGGTGGGGTGGTGTGTGTGCAGATCCGGTGACGTGGACAACTAATTCAATGGTAAGCTCCCAACGGTAGCAGTGGTCTTCTTGATAGCGAAGAAGGGGAAAGGTGAGATTGATGGGGGCATATCGCAGAGAGAACCTCGCCAACGCACTACTCCAAGTATGGTTTTGGCGGTTCCTGAGCTAGAGCGAGCCAAGGTCATCGTGTCCTGCAGAAGGCACACGTGCCTCGAGACACCATCGCATTGTGCATGACATGAGTGCATCCTCCGAGGAGAAGCTTGTTTCCATCTATACTATTTAAAAGAATGTAGCAGATGAATGTACTACCCCATCTACTTCCATTGTAGTTTTACAAATTATCCATTGAACTTAGTATTAAAACTCAATGAAATCTAATATATAAAGGGCATGTCCAGTTTGTTCCTGATTTTAACCTTATCAAATTTTGACATCACTAAATTTTAGCAATAAACTAAACACACTTCAACCATTGTTACCTTACCAAATTTTAGCATTTCTAGAAGCTTCCTCTATTAAAACTCTTCCAAAATTTGGCAGAGGCATCAAAACAAATAAAGCCAACACTACCAAAATTTGATAATACCGTAATGTGCCAAAATTTATTATTACCAAAATTTGGTTTGGTTGTTTTGGGCAACAAGGTGAACAAGTCCAAAGTCAAATTAAGATGAATATTCTCTATAGCAAAATAATAGTTAGCATAGCTTCAACGCAAATAGATCTTCCATTTATTTTCATACAGTTTTATGCGTATAAAAGCAAAAGTGCACAGGTTCAAAGAACCCAGTGAAAAGGGTCCATGCTGATTTCGCAGCGAGCCAGCAAGCCGCGGTTCGTACACTATGCACCGACACCGTTTAATTGATTTTATCAAAACTAGAATTATCACCTGTCTTTTTATCAACTTACATGCTAGAATCCATACCAGTATACCACAACGAACCCGTCCGAACTTTATAGTGGCTCGGCCAATCGATCCCGAAGCAAATAACTTACTTTTTGTCGTCGGCTGTTACTTCTGTCCGAAAACTTTGTGAGTTCTCATGGAGATTACGGGAAAAAGTAAGAAAAGACTAGATTACTCAAACACCCTACTGTAGAATTAGTAGTACTTATATTTTGGAATAAGATAAACGCTAAAAGTAACTACTCCTTTCGTTTCATATTATCAGTTTGACTTTTTTTCCAAATCAAACTTTGTTAAATTTGATCAAGTTTATAAAAAAAATTAACATATAAAATATGAAATTAATTTCATTAAATCTAACATTTAATATAGTTTCATAATATATATGTTTTGTGTTGAAAATACAACTATTTTTCTATAAATTTAGTAAAAATTTTTAAAAAATATCTTGAAAAGTTAAAACGACTTATAATATTTATAATATGAAAAAGAGGGAGTATATATTTAGGAGAGTATCTATAAACAAGTAGCTTGCACATTCGGAGAAAATGTAGCGGTTGACTTCAATGCTGCAAAACCACGTTTTGTAACAATTAACGAGTACAAACTGACCATGTTTTGGACAGAACTTCACTATCGCAAAAATGAGTAAATTGGTCGTTCATATGCTGTAGTGGCAAATAACCTAAGTACATGGTGAGCATCTATTACAGCCAAGCTGACACGAAATATATCAGTGCACACTTGTAGACCTGGAATTGAGAAGCTAACAGAACAGAGAGAAGCATTTCAGAATCACTTACTAGTAGAATATGGAATCCAACTTTCTCTGGTTATTTAGAGATCAGCCCTCCCTGGGTATCTGGGGAAGGGGATGACATCTCTGATGTTCTCCAAACCAGTGGCGAAAAGAATCATTCTTTCAAAACCCAAACCAAAACCACTGTGCTTGACAGATCCAAAGCGACGGAGGTCCAAGTACCATTCATATGGCTCCAAGGGCAATCCGGCGTCTTGTATCCTGTGAAGCGAAATTGCCATGTCATCAACTCAGTATATATATTTGATGGAAAACATATGACTGATACGTTTAACAGAAGCAGGGAGGAAGATAAACAAATAATAGTGTAAGATTTTTAGCATGCTCAGCATCAACCTCCATTGTGTACATAGCTTCTAAAGAAATGATGACATATTTAATAATACAATATATGAGGAAGAATGATTAGTGCAAGATTTTTAACATTCTCAAAATCAACCTCTCTAGGTACATCAGCAACAAGCCAGGAAGGATGATATATATGTAATGGTTAAGATTGTTACCATAACCAATATCTACCCATTCTAAAAATGGATATTCCCTGGGGCCTGGAGGATAGAAATTAAGCAGAGAGAATACTGAACGTGTGTGGTACAATAAATGTCGTACTAAAGATTCCAAAATATCTTCTGCTTGAAGTTGAGCATCACATACCTTGTTTTGAGAAGGTCTAGACGTTCCTCCCTTTGGCTTCCACCAACCAACTCGCCAACCTTTGGAAGATATTCCAGTACAAAAGTGTGTCAAGGCAATGCAAACAATTTAAAAGTAGGGAACTTATTGGCTACTATGACAGGTCAATAATGACAATTTCTGTTCCAGCAACACATTTACAACCTAACCTATAGCGTCAGTAACTAAAAATCTAATACATTTATATTTACCTTGGGCACAAGAACATCCATAGCAGCTACAGTCTTCTGATCATCATTGAGTCTCATATAAAATGCCTTTATTTCTTTCGGATAGTTATAGACAATCACCGGCTTCTTAAATATCACCTCAGTTAAATACCTTAAACAATGTAAGAAGAGATATAAAAATATAAACAAAGCGCGTTAAGCCAGCAGAAGATAAAAGATTGAATTCTGATATGCATACCTTTCATGCTCTGAAGCTAAATCAATTCCCCATTCAACCTTGTTTTCAAATTTCTTGTCAGTGACATTTTTCAATAGTTCAACAGCTTTTGTATATGAAATGCGCTGAAAAGGTGTCGAGGAAACAAGCTCCAGACGCTCAATTGCAGTCTTATCGTAATTCTTCACCATGAATTCCATGTCTTCCCGGCAATGCTCAAGAAGCCACTTGCAAAGGTACTGTACATATTTTTCTGCACAGTTCATATCATCCTGTAACACAGTTCACAAAAACATCATAAAAAAACAATCCACACAGAATCTTATAACCAAGAGTAGATATTACAAGCTAAGATGAAATATTTCAAATGCTGCAAAGGCAAATGTGATTTAGGTTAGTTACCTGAAGGTTAGCAAATGCAATTTCTGGTTCAACCATCCAAAACTCTGCCAAATGCCGTGATGTATGGGAGTTTTCTGCACGGAATGTTGGTCCAAAGGTATAAACACTGCTAAGAGCACACGCATAGGTCTCAACTTGAAGTTGTCCAGACACAGTCAGAAAAGCCTGGCGTTTGAAGAAGTCATTCTCATAAGCGACTGTCCCATCATCTCTGTGTGGAACTCCAGGCTTCAACTTAAATCTTTCCTCCAGCCTTGAGACATTTTCTTTTGCCTTGTTAAGCTCTCCAACAGCAGCTGTTATCTCTTGTTTGCTAGCTTTTGCAGCTTTAAGCTGTGCAACCACATCTCCTTTCTCCTTGACAATAAGTCTAGCTGCCTCAATATCAGATTCTGATGGTACAGGGTTCTCTTTCAATTCCTTCTCCACCTTTTCAGCATGGCTGAACAAAGTCGTCACTTGAAACATCTCACCAGCACCCTCACAATCACTTGTAGTTATTATAGGTGTATGCACATAAAGAAAACCATTCTCATCGAAAAACCTGTGCGTCGCACAGGCTAGCTGGTGTCTAATCCGAGCAACTGCACCAATCTGCAAAATAAAAGAACCACAGATTGTAAAGTTTGTTACGTGAAACATTCCAACTCATGAGTTATGAACAGAGAAAAACTGAAACAAAGTACATGTTCCATTCATATGAAGAAGTCATTTTACTTCTATATTGCAAAATCTAGAATTGCAGTTCAATATAGATTAGCAGGCTAGCTGCAATCCAAATGGCAACCATACCAAATCCATCAACCGAACCTTTTAGGGTCCAGGCTGAACATGCCGTACTCTAATTGAGGATGCCCGAATTCAATAGAGTTAATCATCCATAACCCTAATTAACATGACTATCCCAGCGAACGTACTTTCCAGAATAGCAAAGTTGGAAGGTGAGGACTAGGCACTAAACACCACAAACTGCCAGATCCAGATAACTTTAAATTAATCAAAATGTTCGATTTGTGTAAAATCCGCAGTCCGCACAACTCATAATCCAGTATAAAAACAAAGCAAACTCATCCTTCAAAATATGCATCCCCATCAATTTAGTCTAGTACAATAGGTAAAATTCGTGATAAAACTAGACTAGACTAAATTGTGTGGCCTTGTTAATTATTGATCCACAGAGCTAGATAACCTAAATTTTCACACCAGGAACTAGACAACCTAAATTTTGAAACCGGGATTTATGAAAACAAATGTGAAAGGTGCAAATCTAGAAATTTGTATAGTTTACTGCAAGAAAGGCTACATGTTTCGGGATGTGAGGAGAAATAAACCGACCGTGTTGGTGCGGGAGCGGAGATGGACGACGTCCCTGAGATTCTCGAGCGTGAGCTTGGTCTTGGGCAGCGGGTAGGCCGCGGGGTCGACCTCACCGACCTCGATGACGCGATCGACGCGGAGCTCGACGCGCTGCTTGGTGCCCTCCGGCGGCTTCTTGAGCTCGCCCTCGACGAGCACGGAGGTGCCCGTGGCGGTGAGCGGCGCGAGCGGGTGGACGGCGGCGTCGACGAGGACCTGCAGGTTGGAGACGCAGGAGCCGTCGTTGAGCTCGAGGAAGGCGAAGGAGCCCTTCCCCTGCTCACGGCCGGTCTTGACCCACCCGCCCACGACGACGCGCTCGCCGGCGCGCGCGGCGCCGTCGGCCAGGATGGATCGGATGCGGGTGCGGGTGGTGGCGGGCTCGAGGTCGTCGGAGAGGGAGGCCGCGGCCATGGCGGCCGCGGCGGCGTCTTCGGCCATGGGGGAGGGGAGGGTTTGGGGGGAGGCGGCGGCGGCGGAGGAGGAGAGGAGGGCTAAAGGGTTTCGGGTTGGGTGGGAATTGGGATTTTTAGGGTTTAGTAGTAGGCTTGTTGCCACTTGGCACTTTGCTATGGTGGAGAATGTAGCGCCCGTCGTGTGGTACTGTGGTGGACGGGTGATGTAGCTATTAGCGGGCCCGCCGGCCCATTGATTCGTTTGTTCTGGAATCGGTGTACGAGATTGCATCTATCAGGCCACACTGCCACCACATCTACCGGTTGGAGGGAGAAAAAAAACCAGCAATGAAGAAAATGATGCTGCTAAGTGCTAAGTAGTTGTAGTATCTGTTCCGATGTTTACATGAAAGTAGTTTAGATAGCTTTTGTATGTATAAAACTTTTATATTATGTATCTATAAGTTGTGTTTTTCTATTCGCAAAAAAAGTTGTGTTTTTTAATTATAAGGGGCAGTTATGTGTTGATTCTACATCAACGTTGCTTAGCAAGAAATTAAAATCTAAAATTTAGATTATTTGAAAGTGTAAAATAATAATAGTAAATGTTAAGTCCGATTTAACCCCCTCAACTATCGCAAAAATATGATTTAATATCTCCTAGCTACAATACCGAAATTTTGACACCCGAAAATATTGAATCTGAAAGAACTAGCCCATAGCAAGTAGCCCATAGCAAGAAGCGAAGTGGTTTTGATACTACATAATACACGTGGCATTATTTTAATTACATACATGGCAACCCATTCATCAAAGTTATCAAATGGAATTAAAAAAATCTGATAGGTTCATTTAAGCTATACTCCATTTTATTAGCCCGTTCTCTCTCTATCTTTACCGCTCTCGCTCAGTCGGGTCTAGCCAGTGTGGTCATCGCTTGAATGTAGACGATGTCCCCGTCCACCACTACTCCCAATCCATCTCTTACTCGGATCCAAACAGGATGGCGTCGTCCTTCGCCTTCTCGCAGGCTCACAATGTCACACGCAAAAATTCACGAAATAGAATTCCAAATAGGATATACATTAAAACTCTTATCAAGGATCAGCCAGGATATGCAAACGATAAAGTTTATATACAGATCCACGTCTCACAAATATAATAAAAGTCTTATATATGCAACGGAAAGTAAAAGCGAGCTAAAAATAACTTGATGCTCGTAGCGTGGCGACTCGACTCCAAGGGCACCCTTGACGGCAGCGATGAAACCTACTCCTCTCTGATGTGGGGGAAATAGAGCAAGACTGAGTACTACCCACTGTACTCAGCAAGTCATACCGGGAAAGGAGGTATGATGCAACTATTTCCAAAGGGAGGCTAGGGGTTCATTTGCATAAAGCAGTTGTAAAGCAGTAAAAATGTTTAAATTAATTAGACAATATTAACCATCACTGTCCAACGCTAGACCACATTGTAACAGGTCCAACCATCCACATGAACTATGTCAGTTCCATTAAATCAAATTATTAGTGGTGAGACTAATCACGGTGAAGCTAGTTGATTGCCCATAACCGTAGGCATGGCTATTCGAACAGTTTTACTCTAATTAGAGATGTACAAATGAGACACAGCCCACTACACGTTTCCATGTGCCGACAAACCACCACGATACATCGGAAATGGACTATGACATGGCTCTTTGCATAACCCTCCCTAACCAAGCGCACCACACCTTAGGTTTCGCCCCCACTTTTAAGCTAAGGCAGACAACCCCCTCTCGTGCCTAGGTGAATCCGACAGCCGATCAACACATTAACCCCCACCGACGCAACTCCATCACGCCCACTCTTAACTGGATACGTCGGCTAGAGAAGAGCTACACTACAAGCCCAGCTATTACCCACGCTGGCTTGTGGTAAGCACGGTAATTCTTCTAGGGGTTTCTCGCGAATCGATCTCATGGGCGCGTCTATCAAAACCATGTACCCATAATCCACCATTTAGCATATTTTAATTAAGTTAATGCCATGGTGGCACATGACCAAAATCATCATCATTTAAATCTTGATACATAATTAAATGAGATAATTCCCTTTAGTGAGCTAGTTGATCTAAGCATGGCTAAGCATTTCCTAGACCAACAACTAAGCAAATTAATACCCAAGCTCAAAGGTACATGATAACCAATAAATATGGCTAAGTACAACAGGTAAGATAAACCCATGTAATGACATTATAAATTAATGCAATATTTAAGGAAAACAGAGTATTCACAAAGAAGGTACAATATGATCAAAATATATATATGACTTGCCTTGCTCCGGTTCTGATGCAACTTCTGCAACGACTTCAAAGTAGACCGGAGCGTCGAAAATACCAGAATCTAAGCGACATACAAAAGACACAAGAAAAACAGGCTATAAGGCTACTGAAACAGGAAACAAAACCCTTTTTAATGGATTCTAAGCATTTCTGTGAATTTACTGCAATTTGAATAGACTTAAACAGAGCTCGGATGAATTAGTTATGAATTTTTGAAGATTCACTATGTTTTACTATAAACAGAAAAGTCCTTAGTAATTTATTGCGCAATAATTCCCAGGGATGATGTCAAGCAGGGCCCACATGTCAGCGGTTCAAGGGTGCTGGTCGACTGTGGATCGGGACCACGTGGGTGGTCCACCACCTGTCCATAGGACCAAGGCCCGGTGGCACCCGGGCAGCGGTGGTGTGCACGAGCGGTGATGGCTCTACTCAAAAGAGCGGCAACGCGCACGGGGAGAGTGGGGAAAAGAAGGGGAGGGGGGTTCTCACCAGCGAGCAGCGGCGGCCGGAACGGAAGAAGGGGCTGACGGGAGTCAACATGACCTATGGGAGAGAATGAGGGAGACTAGAGAGGTGGAGGAGGTTCGAGGCGAGCGGCATTCCCGGCCGGAGGCGGCGGAAATGGAGAGCTCACGACGAGCAGGGAAGGTCGGGTTCCAGCTGCGGAAGACAACAGGCGAACGGCGGCCGAGGTAGCCCTTGACCACGCGAACCCGACGGTGGCGATGGCGCAGCTTGGCATGGCTGCTAGCGGCGGACGGAGCAGGTGGAAAGGGCGACGGTTGTGGGAGCGATGGCGCTAGGGCGTTGTAAGGCATGGGAGAGGGTGGTGAATGAGGGAAAAGATAGAGGGGGATGCGGGGGTTGTTTTTATAGCGGCAGGGAGCTCAGGCGTGGCCGGTAGAGGCCGGATTTTGCTCTCTCTGCGAGCGCGATGCGGGTGCGGGCGTGCAGAGGAAGCCGGGGTGGTTGGAGCTGGGGCTCCGTCGGCCGGAGCTAAGAGACGAGCCCGATAGGTGTGGCTCACCTATCGATGACCCGGGGGAGACAGGGTGGTGGCGCGACAGTTGTTGGGCCGTGGCCTCGAGCAGGCCTAGCAAGCGAGAGGCACGCGCGGCGGCTGGAGGAATGGACCGACGACCCAAGAAATGGAAAAGGAGGAAATGAATAGAGAAAAAAAGAAAAGGGATTCCAGGGATTTATTTATTGTCGGAGATTGATTTTAATTGGTTTAAAATTATTTCCAAGGCTCTAAAAATTCCATTAAAAATCCTGTTAGCATATTGAAGCATACGGAACTTAAGAAAAATCTCACCATACCATTTCCAATTATTATCTACGTTTATTATTTAGGGTTTAGCTCTAGGTTAAAATAAACAATTTCTTCTGATGATTTATTAATTGCATTAAAGCCAGAAGGAAGGGGAAACCTTAGGGTGTGACACACAACCTCTACTCAACCTTCGGAATGATGGGAGGAAAGGGAAAGCAAAGCGATGGGAGGGGAGGAAGGGGAAGCTGTGCGTGCTGCTTGGAGGGTGGGGAGCATCTAAGGATGGCAATGGGAGAGCTCATTAGGGATGGCAACGGGTTGGCTTTGGCACGGGTAGAGCAAAACCATGCTCGTCCCGGCGCCCGACTTTGCCCGCTCAAATCCTGCTCGATAGGGTTGGCAGGCGAAACTCCATGCCCGTACCCATGCCCGATGAGCACGGGTATGCCCGGTGGATATCGACTGGGTAGCCAATGGTGGTGGAGCTTCTGGTGTGCACAATGGGGTATGCCTAGATCTGGACGGCGTCGTCCCTCTGAGCCACCGCTGGCCTGCGACACCATCGTACACCGTCGCTCCCTCCGTCTTCTGTCTGGGTCATCGCCGCCTGCTTGCACCATGGCCATCACCTGTTGATGCAGCCACCACGATGGGGATTGGGGAAACCGGGAGAGTATGAGCTACGAGGGGGAAGTGGGGAATTAGGTTTACAGTTTGTATATATATGTCCGTTAACGTAAAAACACGACGGCCTGGGAGATCTGCTTAGCTCCAGTGCAGGTCCAGAATAATGATGAGATGCGGGCGTGCCAGTCAATTTGATCCTGCAACTGACAAGATATATAAATTGAAGATCAAAAGATAGTCGATCGGCTGACAAGCCGATGGAGTGATTCCAGCCGATGCCGATATCCAGTATAGATCTTGATACTTGAGCAAATAATGACATAAAGATAATCGGCTGATGATAATGTAATGAAACAATAATATAATCCAGTAGAAACCAATCGGCTAGTAATGATAGATTGAATAAGCACTGATCCGAAGGTTAAAACATTCATCGGCTGGAGGTCCGATGTCAATAAATCCAAATGATTAGATAAACAGTGAACCCTTTGTTGCGATCGGCTAAATCCAAATTATATGTAATCCTTATGAGCCGATACAACATCCAGATAACTCATCGGCTGAAACCCCAATGAAACCCTTATTGGCAATCAAGAAGCAGGCTAGAGATTATGGTTCTAAGCACGACTTAGTAGATCAAACTTAACTGATGCAGCACTAAGTATGAAAAGAAACATAATATCTAGACAATCAGGCTTTTGACTGATTTTCAGGGTGGTGGATACATTATATAATCTAAGCCAACAAAGTAATCTAGCCGATATCGATAAAACCCTAGATAGAGATCGGCCGATGCAAGTAGAAAACATTATCAATCTAGATTATATAATGTATATGATAACTCGACGACTTACATGAACAAGATTAGAGTGTCGAAGCGATGGAAGCACTAATCCCGATAACGCAAGCCGCCATAACAAGCCTTACTCCTCGTCGGAGATCGAAGTCGATGCAGCACAACTTGAAACAAGAACTCGTCGAAAATAAAAAGGTAAAAGATGGCGATGCGCCGAAGTTGTATTGATCGAGAGATCATTTACATAGACCCCGGGTGTACATATTTATACCCATGGGTAGATACTAGTCCATATCGGACACGACTCAAACTTTCCTAAAGATAAAAGGAAACACATAAAGTCCTTATCGGACACTAAACACACTTTCCTAAAGATAAAAGGAAACTAATAAACTATTCCTAATTAATAGATACAATTGCCTTTTTCGGACAATCCAAAAAAAATAAAACTAATAAACTATATGTTTGGTCCAAAAAAAATAAAATTGTAGGAAATCTGTTCAACACCACATCCATACAACCCCAAATTCATTCACATCCATACAACCCCAAATACACCTTCATTCACAGTCACACAAATCCATTCACATTCACATAGAAATCAAATATGTGAACACATGCATTCCTAAATGAACACATAGAAATTCATTCTCATTCGCAAGCAGCGACAGCGGGCAGCGGCACCTTCACAAATTCCTCCTTCCCCGCCCATCCATCACAAATTCATCTCATCACAAATCCCCCCACCTCCCAATCACAAATTCATCTCATCACAAATCATCACATTGCCGACGAGCACGGAATATGGGGAATATGGGGAATATGGGGAATACCTTGCCGAGTCGGGGTCGGGGTTGCCGCTGTTGGCCTCCTCCTCCTCACCACTGCCACCTCTTCCTCCTCACCGCTGCCGCCCGCCGAGCGCTGCCTCCCAACTACCACCGCGTGCCAGATCTAGGAGAGGAACTAGGGTTATGGCAAGAAATTTCTAGAAAGAAAAGAAGGGGGAAGAAGCTATGGTTCCTTCTCAACTCCGTCAGTCGCCGCCGCCACTATCTCCTCGTTGCTGCCGCGCCGAGCTGCCGCACCGTCGCGCCCTCCTAACCTAGCCGCACCACGCCTCCTCGCTGCTGCCGGGAGATCTAGAGTGTGGGGGAGAGAGAGAGAGGAGGCCGACCAATGTATATATAAAGGAGAAATAGGTGCCGCATTTTGGCACAAATCCGACACCTTTGACGCCAATAGGTGCCGGTTCTTTAGTTGAACCGGTACCTATGTGCCACCTAAAGGTACCGGTTCTATTTAGGAACCGACACCTATCTCTCCCCCCTTGAAAACAAAAATAATTCGTTTGCAAAACTAATATATTTGGCTATAACATATATCTTCTCCTTTAAAAATAATTTGTTTGTAAAACTAATACGCAGCTATAACATATATCTTCTTGTTTAAAAATAATTTGTTTGTAAAACTATTATTTGGCTATAACATATATCTTCTCCTTTAAAAATAATTTCTTTGCACAATTAATATTAGGCTTTAGAAGGTGCCAACTATTTGACATTTCTTCTCCAAAACACTTAGGTTTATAAAATATATTTCATTTATACATGCATTCACTTAAAAATTATACAAAAATTAGGTCGCACATAATATGTTCCAAATTTTGCTGATTTAAATTAAACAGTACTTGCACAAATCAGTACATTAATTTACAAATTAATTTAAACTTCTAGCTAGTAGTCCTTCTTGATGATCGGTCCGTAAATACAAGGCTTGTTCATCTTCTTCATTGGATTCCTCGTTTTTCGATTCGACATCAGTTGTAGGTGGCGGTTGCTTGTCGGGTTGATTGTAGTCATCTTCATCGATGATATTCTCCATTCCAACAATACTTCGCTTGCCTTCGAATACAACAGACATGGCCTAGCGGGTTTCGTGAGTGATGGGTCCTTAACATAGAATATCTACTTAATGGATTTCGCGAGCACGAATGACTCATCTTCGTAGCCAACATCATTCAGGTCAACGATGATCATCTCGTGCTTGTCAACATTCAACCCCCTTGGAATTTTTACCCACTTGGATTAGAATAAAGGGACTTTGAGGGCTCTGTAATCTAGCTCCTAGATTGACTCTATGAAATCGTAATAAGTCTGCTTGTTGTCACCGTCATCGTAAACGTCGATGTGCACGATACTATTTTAATTGGTACTCTTGTCGTCCTGGGTCTTTGTGTAAAAAGTATACCCGGTCATGTCATAGCCTTGGTACGTGTGGATTGTGTTGGATGGCCCCCGAGATAAAGAAAATAGTTGGTCACTATCGATGTTTGCAGTTATCAAGTACTCCATCAACCATTTCCCAAATTGAAGTTTATGCTTCTTCGCGAGCCATGCCTCGAATTTCCTAGGATTGTCTATGTGGATTTCATCCAAGTGCATATCCACGTACGGAGCCACTAAAGCAGATTGCCGTGACACTGCAAAATGGGCTTGTCTTATGTTTTGTCGATTGGGGGCGACAATTCTCTTGTGGCCTAATGTTCCTTTTCCAAACATCCTGCCCTCGTGACATGTAATCTATACAGAATTCGACCACCTCCTTTGTTCCATAACAATTGACGATGCTGCCTTCGGGTCTCGATCTGTTACGTACATATTTTTTACGATGCCCATTATCTCCTCGAAAGCCCACATGCTATCCAGATACGTTGGACCCAGGATCTTTACTTGTTCCACAAGATGAGCAACGAGATGCACCATGATATTGAAAAATGAGAGAGGGATCAACATCTAGAACTGGCAAAGAGTTAGAATTGTGTCCTCCTAAAGCTGAATCGATAACCTTTTGGTTCATTGCTTTAAAGAACTGACACAACTCGATGATTGGTCTCGGACCTTATTTGGAAAGATACCTCTGATTGCGACCGGTAGCAGCTGCATCATAAGCACATGGAAGTCATGTGACTTCATTCCACCCAACCTCTTATATTTCATGTTAATCAGTCTCTTAATGTTCGCACTATTACCGAATGGAACTTTGAAACCTTGCAAACATTTCAACATACTCGTTTTCTTTGCAACACTAAGAGTGTAGCAAGTTGGAGGGAGTTTGTAGCGGCCATTTCTTTTGTCCTGAGGATGCAACTCTTTCCTGATATTGATGTATTCAAGATCTCTCCATGCTTGCAAAGTGACCTTCGTCTTGCCCAGTATGTTAAACAATACACCGAGCATGCTTTTGCACACATTCTTCTTCACCTGCATCACATCAATCGCATGACGGATATCCAAGTCTTCCTAGTACGGTAGGTCCCAAAAGATAGACTTCTTTTTTCAAAGAGGGTTTCCTCACTTGATGTGGATGCACGTGTGCTTCCACTCCCTTTACGAATACAACTTTGAGATCCTTCACCTCTTCCCAGACATCATTGTTGGTTATGAACTTTGGATGTGCTTCCTCTTCCACCGTCCTGTCGAAATCTTTTGTATTTCGGTGGTACAGGTGATTCTGCCTGAGGAACCTTCGATGGCGCATATACACGGTCTTCCGGTAGTGATTCAACCACTTGCCTCCTGTTTGGGCCATGGACCCTACACATACTTTCATGCCCTTAACTGTCTGGCCTGACGTGTTACTAAGTGCTGGGTAGTATTGTATTATCATGAACAAAATAGCCCATGTGAAGTACTCTTGTTTGTAGGCATCCCACATCTTTACACCATCCATCCATAGTGTCGCAAGATCCTTTACCAGTGGCTTGAAGTACACATTGATATTGTTGCCAGGTTGTTTAGTTCATTGAATTAGAAGTGGCATCATGATGTACTTACACTTCAAACAGAGCCAGAAAGGGAGGTTGTAGATAATAATAGCCACGGCCATGCGCTATGACTACTGTTCATGTCACCGAACAGATTCAAGCCATCTATGTTGATCACGATCCTCACATTCCTCATGTCGTACGCAAAATGCTCTCGGTACTTTCTATCTATCTTTCTCCATTGAGATCCATCAGCCGGGTGTCGTATCCTTCCATCTCCTTTACACTCTTCGTGGTGCCAACGCATCAGCTTGGCATGTTTCTTGTTTGCGTACATACGTTCCAAATGAGGGATGATTTGAAAATACCATACCACCTTCACTGGCACCCTTTTCTTCTTCAATGTACCATTGCTTCCACCATCATCATCCCCGTCTCCACACTTATACCGTGAAGCCTCGCAAATCGGACATTGGTCCAAATCTGCAAAATCACCCCGGTAAAGAATACAATCATTTCAACAAGCATGAATTTTCTGTATCTCAAGGCCAAGGGGACATATAACTTTCTTTCGCTTGGTACGTTGTTTCTGGCAAGACATTACCCGCAGGAAGAATTTCTTTCAACAGTTGTAGCAACTCAGTGAAGCTCTTATCGGGCCATCCATTACTTGCTTTCAGGTGAAGTTGAGATAGGATCAACTAGAGCTTGGTGTGCTCCGCCTTACATCTATTGTAAAGTTAAGTTTTTGAGTCCTCCACCATGGTTTTGAATTTGCCTTACATCGAGTGAAAATCGATTTTAAGTGGCGAACATTTAAGCGGTCTGCCAGTGAAAAGGTGTACATTTTCGCTGGTGGCTCTCTGAACCCAGCCGCTAGCGAAGATCCATTTTCGCTAGCGGTCCATAGCCCCCACCCCACGGAGTATTTTCGCTGGTGGTAATCGTGTATGGACACCAGAGAAAAAAAAGGTTGATGCCATGAAAAATCGATTTTTTATTAGTATCTTGTTGAAGCCATATTGATTTTGATGGACTAAACCCACCATCTTTTCTTGCAGTCCATCAACCATGACCTTTGAAATCAGTTTGACAGAACTATTCATTAAGGAGATTGGCCTATAATCATTGGCAGTCTCAGGAGATTGTTTTTTTGGCACCAGAGTGATAAAAGAGTAATTCAGAGCACACAGATTGACCAATCCAGTATGAAAGTCTGCAAAAAGTCTGTAAAAATCCTGAGAAATAATAGGCCAACACTTCTTAAAGAATAACCCATTGAAACCATCTGGACCTGGAGCCTTATCTGCTGGCATGTGATTAACAATATTATCTATTTCTTGTGTTGAGAAAGGTCTTACTAGATCATCTAAGCCTTCAATTGGGGAAAATAAATCATGCAAATTGAAAGCCATAAAAGGTTGCTCCGAAACTCCAAGTCACCTCTTGTAGGCATTCAGCAATAGAGTAGCCTTTCCAGCATGATTGTGACTGTGACATCATCAACAGAGGTGAGGTGAGTTATAGTGCTCTTTCCAAACCATTCTGGGGCCATGGCATGAAAAAACTTAGTATTTTCTCCTCCAAATTGCGCCCAATTCTGCCTACATCTTTTCTTCCAATAAGAATGTTTGTAAGTTAGCAAGACAGAGATATGATGCTTAACAATCTCTCTGAAACAGAACTCTGGCACTGAAAGCAATCTAGCTTCCTCCAAAATATCCAAGAAGTTTAACACCTTTTGACAGCTTTCCATTTGCAGGGAGAGCTTAGACAAACTTTTGCTCCAAATTTTCCGATGTCTTTTGAGCTATTTGAATTTAGCCGAGATTGCTAAAGCATTATCCATTATACCATTACTAGAAAACCAAGCATTTTGGACTTGCTAAAAGAAACCATCACGCTGAACCCAGTAATTCTCAAATCTGAAGACATTAGGTTTAGGAATTGAAGTCTGGATTTGAATATAGATGGGAACATGATAAAAAATATGCTTGATCATAGCCAGGGCCATTGTATTTGGATATTGAATGGACCAACCTGGAGTAATAAACACCCAGTCAAGTTGTTCTAGCAACGGACAAGCTTGCATATTGCTCCACGTGTAGGATCTTCCTTTCAGGGGAACTTCTAACAACCCAAGGTTACTAATAATTTCATTAAAAATGAAAATATCATTCATATCTCCCCCGGACTATTCCTATTTTCAGGTGATCTATAGAAGTTAAAATCATCCATGATAATCCAGTTATCATTTGGGTCAATGACAAGGGCATTCATCCAGTTTACAAAATCATCCCTATCAGGGAGGAGGGGTCATACACATTCACAAGGAACATGATGTCTGCATTCAACTTGGAAACAAATTTAAGCACTATCACATGATTAGTCTGAATAACTAAACTACCATCAAAAACAAATCCATTCCAACCCATAAAAAACTCCACCAGAAGCACCCCTTGAAGGAGAGAAAACAAACTTATCAAAACGTCTAGGGGCAAACTTTTTCACATAGTTCACATCAAAAAGTTCCCTTTTAGTTTCCTGGAGGGAAAAAAACTGAGTAGACACTTTCATCAATCTTTTGCCTAATTGCATTCCATTTAGAGTCAGAATTGATTCCCCTCACATTTCAGCAAAAGAAAGTTTAATATTTGAGAGAACTATTCATTTAACAACCAGGAAAGGAAGCAGACCAGTGGTAATATCTAATATTACACACAAAAGACCGAAGTTCTAACTGAACTCTAAAAAACAACAGGTGTTCCAGCAGATAACAATGATTATTACAACCAAAGGGACCCTGAACATCCAGGGCCAATAACACTTTACTGACTAACATGAACAAAAGTTTCAGGAGTTGCCCTATTCCTCAGCTCAGTTGGGGAAGTCATTTCTCTGCAACCACATCACTGTCCTTCAGCTCACACAACTGAGTCCCCAAAGTCTGCAACAATTGAATAGAACATTGGGTAGGACTGTCAGCATCACTTTCCTCATCAGCCTCAAAGAAATAAGAAATTATACCACTTTGTTCAGCAATCAGTTTGAGTTTTTTGGCACTCTTCCCTCTAGGTTTGCCAATGCCCAAATTTGGATCAGGGAACATAAACCCCTCAGTGAGCTTGTTCAGCCTAGCACTCCTCCTATCTGTGTCAACAATTACCACAGATTTGGCCTTGGATTTTTTGCATTTCTTGAGAGAGGGGAGGCTGGAGGCACAACTCTCAAGGAATGGGTCAATTGGCAACTCAAGAGTAGCTTCAGATGGTGGGATGCAAGCAATGGGCTCCACCATGTGAACATCCAACTCTTCAAATTTGATGGGCCTCTTCTAACTCCTGGGCCTGCGATGGGCCATTGTTCTCAGCCACAAGTAACAACACAGCAACTAGTAGAGCAAACTTCACAAGAAGAGTAATTGGTAGAGAGTAAGAAATAATTTGCATATTGTTCATGGGGCTCTAATACTGAGAGAGCAGAGCAAACTTGCTATTAGGAAGTCTAGCCGGAACACTAGTAGGAACTACATTCTGCACAGCCATCAGAAGCTTCCAAAAATCCGGATTAACTAAGAATCGTGGATGGACAAAAATTTCCTGATCATGAGTTCCCAGCTGGTGAACAATCAAATGGTGAGAGCTAGAATCTTCTGACACCCCACTGTGTGACTGAGATTGTTGCTGCTGAAAATCATTAGCATCTTCCTGCATGTTATCACCATGTTGACAAACTTGTTTGCGGCTGTGGGCTAAGTCAATCTACATGGACTCATTTGTAAAAATGTTTTCGTGAGACTCCTAAGCCAATGTCAAAGCGATAAATATTAATTATATATTAATGAAAAAACATTTCACCAAAAGAAATTTTGTTCTTTGTTAGTTTCAATGTTGTAGCATGTCTAAGTTGAGTAGAAAAGTATAAATATTAAGATCGGATAATAGGACATGTATATGGGAGACAAGAAGCAAACCAATATCAAATGTTACAAAACCTTAGGCCTTATTTACAAAATTACTTTTCATTCATCGCCTCCAAGAGGTGCATAAAATTACAATCCCAAAAATCTTGTAGTGGGGACATTCCAAAAAGATATTGGGATAAAGAAGTCCCAAAATTACCCCCCATCTCCAACAGTATTCTAATACTTGATTAAAAAGATTAAAATCTGCCATGTCATAGCTGGTGGGCTTTCCTCAACTGATTTTTTTGACTGTACAAAGGCGAGATCGCGGCTTCGTTTCTGTTCTACCGATCGAGTGAGGAGATTGCGAGATTTGTCGCTCCGTTTGTGCAAACCTGATCGAGAGTGGAGACTGTGGCTCTCTGTTTCTATCGCGCGAGAGCGACGGCATCAGCGGCGCATGGCGATCTAGCGAGGAAAGTGCAGGCTGATCGTGTGAGGGAGCCGGCAGCTAGTGCTCAGGCCAATCGCGGCTAGGTTAATTTCCTTGGCTCAATGAGATCGGTCAGTGCTGTTCATCTTGCTTCGGTCTTCATCTCGTCTCCCGCATTTGCAAGCAGCGATGGATATGTGATGGATACATTAGATTTGGGGAAGAAAGAAAGATAGTGTATGGAGATAGCCGACGGACGGAGCAATTGTGCTGGCGGCTGGAGTGGACGGGGATGGTGAGACGAGCGGAGGCTGCGCCGGCTGTTAGAGCGGACACAGCCGGCGTACGACGGTGGACCGGAGACGGCATTGGCTAGCACCGGTGCCGAAGCCCTTCATGTGGGAGCTGCGTATCATCCCGCCCGTGAAGACGAGATTGAAGGCGCCTCGCCTAGGCCTTCCCTTGGTTTCGGGGGCACAAAAATATTAGGGACTGTTTTGGGTAGTTGCTGGAGCATAATTTTTACCCATACATCCCAAAATTTCATTTTAGGAATAGTTTTAGGTTTAGGTTGGAGATGCTCAACGTAACCTCACTACTACATAAAGTCACATAGAGATCACCATTATAGGTGCTGGAAGTGTTAAAATCGATACCTATAGACCTTTTTCCCATCTTCACGGGCTAAAAATATAAAAAAAACCAGCACCTTTATGTAACAATAGGTATTGGTTCGATAGAAAAAACCAACACCTATACTATTGGTACCTTTTTTAAAAAAAACTGATACCTATAATATGTTCTAGGTACTTTTTTCAGAACCGACACCAATAATTTACTATAGATACCGGTTAGTAAAATCGAGCCGAGCCACACGTGTTTCTGAGCCATCCTTATCTCCTCCATCCACTGCACCCACCCACCCATCGTTATCTCTTTCGGTCCCCCTCTCTCTGTCTGCTCTCTCTCTCTTCGGTCCCTCTCTCTCAGGCAATGAAGGCGCCTTCCCCTCTCCCCTCTGCTAGATCCAGCGGGAGGGCAGGCGGCGGCGGCAGCGGGAGGGGTGAAGGAGGCTCGGCCCTCCTCCTCTCCATCCGGCAATGGCGGTAGGGGGTAGAGAAGGACGTCGGCTAGTATCGTGTTCTTGATGTTAAACCTTCTTGATATTTATGTTCATATCTTCGTGGATGCTCTTGATGTCAATGTTTTCATGTGCTCTTTGATATTGTCGGGATGAAGTGGAGCTGCTCGATCGAGCTATTTTTTGCATTCCTGGAACCTCAAACTGGCACATTTGAGAACACCTCAAAGGTGCTACCTATTAGGTGCTAGTTAGGAAATCCGGTATTTATAGGGTTCCCAACCAGTACATATGGCACTTTATGTAGTATTGTCTGTAATTTTTTTTTTTTTTTGGAGAAAACTTAACCATCCTCCCAAGAGATCTGTACGTGCACCTCACTACAGAACCGTCTACGAAACTCTATTTAACTATTATAAAAAAAACCGTATTGTAATAGTGGTGACGAAAACAAAACATGCATCGAAGATTCTTAATTAGCTGGTTGGGTGTACCCATAAGGCACGCAAACTAGCTGGTCGCGCTGCCATTTTCTCATAAAGCCTGCATGCAGCCCAGCTGACCTGCTGCTGTACACGTGGGACAGAGAAACGTCCACGGTCCTCCTGTTCACAAGGTTTTACATGAAAAGCTGTAAACTGTAAAGTAAACAGCGGACGATTCCTCTCTACACAATCAATTAATGTTAATTACCCTTTTTATATATACAGACCATCGTCCATGATTTACCTTTCCTGCATGCACATGTTAAACTACAAAAATGGGCATGCAAATATGCGGACTAATTATGACATCGATCAGCTGGACTAGAGCCTCATTTCAGGTTCACAGCTTGCCATACAAAACATGCACAGTTATATTCATTAACATTAAAGATTCTTAAGTGAAGAAACATTACTCAATCTATTGTACAGTTTGAACTCATGACAATTAAAGATTTTAAAAAAATCAAGCCGTCTTATTCATTCTGGAGGTGTAGTACGTAGTTACCATGTCAACTGGTCACAAAAAGAATAGCATATACACCAATTTGATCGCAGTGACCAGATTCTAAAGATTTAGATATATCGATATAATCGTATACAAATACAATTGTATTCATGCAAAGGGTTGTCTTAGTTGAATATAAAATCTATACTGTATAGAAAATCTAGCCTAAAAACCCGCTATTTTTAATTGGGAGTATCTAAAATCTGCAACAAGTTTTTCGAGTGAAAAACTTTCAGATATAACTATAGTACAGTACAGTTGAAGTATAATTACATTGTAAATTGTAATGTAAATACACTATAACTACAATATAACATATATAAAACTTCTATTCAACTATGGTTTGATTTGCTAACACCGGAATCTTACGCATGACTTGTGTGAAAATTTCTTCTAGCAATATTTTCTCATCATACACAAATCTCGAGATGATTACTAGTACAAAAATGCTTTTTCTATGCGAGCATCCTAATAGGTTGCAGGCGGGTCATAAGTATCCGCGTTTGCAAAAATCGATATCTATTTCTGCATACGACTCCTTAATATGCTCGCTTGTGAAAATTGATTTTCGTGCACGAGCCTCTTAAGCGGCCGCACGTAAGTGGGGGCCTCTTATAAGCCCGCCTACAAGTCTATCCTTCCTTCTATCTTCCCTCTCATCATTTTTAAAATTTCCAAGTCTTATCCTTATCTCCTCACCTTCTCTCACTCACTTTTGATTTTTCAACAACCTTATCTCCTATCTCTCTCCCCACCTCTCCCCCTCCTCTCCCACTTCCTGACGCCCAGCTCGGGCTAGCGACGATAGGAGCGCGGCGGAGGGCTTGGGTGGGCACGGCGGCGGCGGTGGTGGAAAGGTGTGGCAGCGACTGTGCAGAGGCGCAGCAGCAGTGGATCCAGCTGTAGGGATGTCATTGGCAGTGGATCCGAAGGTGGAGGGGGGCAGTGGCGACGGATCCGGTGGTTGGGAGGCACGACGGTGGTGGGGAGGACAGTGGTGGTGGTGGATCCGGCTCCCCTTCTTGCACAGTGACAGCGGCCTTGGTGACGGTAATGACAACGAGCGGTGGTGAGGATGACAAGGAGCGGCCGGGCGACGGTGACTGCGGATGGGATTTTGGATTTTTTTTGGCGTTTTTTATTTTCACGTGAGGGCGATAAAAGCACCCATCCGTGTGCGGGTGCGCCACCCACATGGAAAAATAGTGACTTTTGCATACCCTTCCGGGTAGACGGCCCTCCATTCCGCACGTCAAATCCACTGTTTTGGCCGTTTGGAAAAAAAAAACTTTTTATTAGTGGATACGAGGATCACAAATGGGGTAAAAAACTTGGGGAAGTTTTCTAGCGATTCCGTCTTATTTTTAATCTCTTTGACGAATTATACAAAAGATGCTCCGATTTGACACAATTCTTTCCAAGTCGATCTCACGCGAAGCCACCATATATGTGTTCAAAGCTGAAGTTAACACGATTGGTAGCCTCGTGCTTTTTCTGAGGCGACAAATGGCGTATCACCGTTCGTGTGTCAGTAACAAAAACGCTTTAATTAACACATTTCATCTTGTACTTTAATCTTACCTCTTCACCCAAACTGTATATGTTGTCTTTTACTTGACTTGTAGTGCAACCTTCCACTGTCACGCATGACGCATCCATCTGCATCGCATCTTAATTAATCATTAACTTTCCAATTTCCAAATAGCACGTACGCATGCATGCATCAACGCCGTCTCCTTCATCTGCTCGACCACTCTGAGATTGATTGATTTTACTGTACTCCAAGGAAGCTAGTGTCTCGATCCAGTTGAACGCCAATTCGCCATGGTCAGCAGCCTCATCAACCTACTCCTCATGGAGGTGGCGGCCATCGTCAGCATTGTCCTCCTCGCCCTCCTCGTCGTGCTCAGCTCCTACCGCCGCCGCTCCGGCCACCCGGCGCTCCGCCTCTTCGTCTGGGCGGCCTCCACGCTCTTCCTCCCGCTCGTCTCCTACGCCGTCTCCGCCGCCGCCAAGTGGGACACCGACGCGCGCGTCCCCCTCCTCCTCGCCTGGACCGTCTTCCTCCAGATGCTGCGCAACACCATGGACACTGCCCGCTCGTCGTCGTCCACGATCGGCAACGGCAGCGGCAGCAGCAAGTTCAGGCCCTCCGTGGAGCAGCTGGCGAGGATGGGCTGGGTGGCGTTCCTCATTGTCAGCAGCGGCGGCGCCGCCGGGAGCCCGCAGTTCACCGGGGTGCTCCTCTGGCTGTGGGTGCTCAGCCTCGCCAAGCTCGTCCACCGACTCGTCGCCGCCGAGCTCGCTAAGAATTCGTTCGCCGTCGGCCTTAACGCATACCTCATCTCCGACTACATGAAACAGCTGTACGGGCAAGACCAAGGAGAAGGCGGCCATGACCACGACGTGCAAGCTCCTCCGTTCTTGGTGATGGGCGAGGAGCATCTGCAAATCGAGGCGAGGCCACAGGGGTACCGCATTGGACGGACATCGCCGCCGCCATTGTGCGTCGACGCTGGGCATGTGGTCACCATGGACCGGATATGCCGGCTGTTCTCCTCCGGTGATCCACTCGTCGCTTCTAACCCGCAGATCAAGGACACATGCCTCTCGTTCGCCCTGTTCAAGCTGCAGCTCCGGCGGTTCGTCGGGTGCCCATTCGCCGAGGCGGGCTCTCGCCGTGCGGTGGCGTTCGTGCTCGACGGCCTCCTTGGCGAGAGCCACGAGCGGGCGTTCCGGGTGATCGAGACCGAGCTGTCCTTCCTCGCCGACTTCCTCTACTCCAAGCTCACCGTCTTCTACGCGAGCGGTTGGTGGTTCCCGGTGCTCAACTCGATGCTCGTGCTCTCCACGTGGGTCAGCTGTCTCGCCGCCGGCGGCGCCATCGTGCACGACATGACGTGCCGCGGCACGGTTCTCGCCAATGACTACGTCGTCCTGAGGAACTACCTGCAGAACCACGACACCGTGTTCCACGTCATCGTCGGCCTCGACGTACTCGTCACCGTCTCCTTCATCGTCGCCATCGTGTTCACGGAGGGGTGGGAGATCGCCACCTACGTCCGCTCCGACTGGATCAAGGTGTCCACCATCTGCGAGTACGCGCGCCGGCCGTCATGGCGCAAGTCGCCGTGGACTCGGCGCAACGTCGCCCGAGTTCTCCCGCTCAAGCCAATGCAGCGCTGGGACGACCGTTTCGGGCAGACATCTATTCTGCAGCTCCGGCCATGCTACTGCGGCTGTGTCTCCCGGCAGGTCGACCGGATCGCCAAGTCATCGGTCACTGTGCCGGAGGCGGTGAAGACGGCCGTTGTGGACACGCTAAGGACAAACCAGGGAAACCTGGGAAACGGCGTGCTCTCGTTGCAGCGGAACGGCGTCGCCGACAAGCTCGCCTGGGCGTGCCACGCCGGCGCCAGCGACACCGGCGCCGACAGAAGCGTCTCCGAGCAGATCCTGGTATGGCATGTGGCAACAAGGCTTCTCGAGATCAAGTGCTCAGAAGGCGCTCACGGGAGACACGACAACGGCGACGGCGGCGGAGACAGCGACACGATAGTAGTCGCGACACGGCTGTCGCGGTACTGCGCCTACCTGGTGGCGCTGAAGCCGGAGCTCCTGCCGGACCACCTGGCCTGGACGGAGGAGCTCTATGAGGGCGTGGTGGAGGAGGTGTCGAGGGTGCTCGCGCGGTTCGCCGGGCCGGTGGTGCGGTACGAGCGCGCGGCGACGTGCCTCGGCGGGAGCGTGAACGCGACGCTGAGGAAGGCGGCCAAGCTCGGGCGGCAGCTGGCGGAGGAGCTCGGCGGCGACGAGGAGTCAACCTGGAGGGTGCTTGCGGATTTCTGGGCCGAGCTCGTCGTCTACCTCGCGCCGTCGGAGAACGTCGCAGCGCACTCCAAGGCGCTACGCCGTGGCGGCGAGTTCATCACCGTGCTCTGGGCGTTGCTCGGCCACGCCGGTATTGTTAGCCGGCCGGACACTGACGTCTGACTGAGACTCTGAGAGAGTGATTTATGGCGACATGATTTTCTTTCCGCTTTTGTCATTCTGTATACTGTACAATTATACTCCCTCCATCCTAGAACCATCCTCAATGAGTCTAGACATACCCTCGTATCCAGATTCATTATCGTAGGATGGATCTCATCCCATCTTAAATTACTACATTCTAGGAAGGAGGTAGTAAAAAACATTACAATCATGTGTTTGCCAAACTGTTGACAATTTTCTGATTTGCAACAGTAAAATAGTTTCCAATCCTTTACGAACAAGAAGTAGAGGTTCTATGAACACCAAATGATGTTGCAGATCTTTTAAAATAAAATCTACTGGCATAAACGTGAAAGAATTTTGCTAGGCATCTCCAGCCTGGGTGGCTTGAAAGGCAAGGAATCTGTCATCACATGAACAAAAGCTTCGCTGGTCAGAAAACCAGCTTGGTGCACGCTGCATTGTGCAGCTGCAATGCAACCTTGAGACACCGAATCATGTGCCGAGTCGAAAAGCAATGCAATGCAAGCGGCCTGTTCAGCCAAACTAGGTAGCTATTCCCTCCGTCCCCGAAAAAAAAACCAATGCTGGATTTGAACATGGATACACCAGTATTGGATTTTTTTTGGATGGAGAGAGTAACTTTTATCACCAGGCAGGGGCATCTTCCAGGTTGTTTGTATTGCCTTATATTCTTTTATCCCCAAGTCCCTAATTCATTCATCTCTGGTGCATAACTCTATCTTAGATGAGCTAGGCTTACCCTTTGATGTGGCAAAGGTTGTGAATTTGAGGATATGAGAAGATACTAAGGGCATGGCCAATGGAAGCTATAGCCCAATAAAAAAGGTGATGCCAAGTGGGATGAAACCACACTTGTGATATCCCTCACACAGTGCAAGCCATACCCCCATCATATTTTTTTGCGTTTCAGCACCTATCATTCGGTCACATTTTGCATTTAAATCCTTGGAAGTTTTTTATTCACATGTAACCCCAATATTTGCAGTATGCCCCTAAAAATCACAAACATATATAAAGGTCTGACCCCTTTCCTCACCCCATATTCTTCCGCCTCCCCCCTTCCCCTTCCTCGTCGATGCTGCCTCTCCCGGCGACGGCAGATGTTGGTAGCGGAGGTGGGGATCCGCCGTGGTGGCGGATCAATACGGCGGCGAGGGGGATCGATGCGGTGGCGGCGGATCGACGCAGCGGTGTGTGGATTTACGCGGCGGTGATGGATCGATGTGGTGGCAGCGTGGATCGATGAGGTGACGGCGGATGTCGGTGGTAGAGGTGGGGATCAATGCAGCGACGGCGGATCGATACGGCGGAGGTGGGATCAATGCGGCAGCGGCGGAGCTTCCGGGTAGGCCCTTCTCCCCAGTATGCCCCTCGCCATCTTCTTCTCCGGTGTGGGAGCCGCAACCGCGTGGGGTGATGACTCGGGGCGAGGCATCTCCCCAACGCGGCTCCTCTCCCATTCCTCGCCAAAGTACTGACGAAACTACGCGGCCCTCTGCTGGGGGTCGCGGACCTCTGCTGGGGTGTGGTCCCAGCCGAGCTGGCACGAATATTCCCCTCGGGCGGGGTGAGACCATGCTCCAGTGCGGAGCATTGGCCATGGCATAAGAGGTATCACATTTTATAGCCTAAATTTTGATAGCGTAACATACGTCTCAAAAATTTGACAAAGTTATCCCTTTGACAAAAATTCTTTGTTGTACTAATACATGCAATAGGTGTCACTGACATGTAGGTCCCACCTTTTTCCGGACCCACATGTCACCTACTTGTGAAATCAAAGTGTGTTTTGATTATTATTTCATGATAAACAATTGGTATTTGAGATAATTGGTTTTAATATTTGGAGATTATTGGCAAAGTTACTTTTGGGGTCGTTTAGACCGAGGATTGTGTACCGATCAGATCGGACAAATATTGTGAATAATGGATAACGATGAATAGGGATTTTATCTCATGGTTGCGGTCTGACTGGCTAAGACTGGTCCGATCAGACCGTAGTTATGCGTCCGGTCAGACCAGCAAACCTGACGATCTGATGTGGCCATGGCTACTATGGATACAACCATTTCTCACGTCATAATTCAACCGGAAGATATCAAGATCAAACAGTCCAAGTTCTGGAATCCAATTCGGCCACCTACAGCAGCGTTGACTTCAAGCGGCAGCCAAATCTGCATACGAGCTCTGTTTTTGGCCCGTGAGTACTTGATGGAAAGCTCTCAGAGTTCTCTTTCCAATGGATCCAACCTCATCTCCAAATTCCATCTCAGTTAGCCACAATTATAGAAATAAGGTGCTGCATCACCTATAATGGGCCAATGGGCTTGTAACTTCATTTGGGACCCTGGCCCATGTGGAGCCCATGTGGGGTGCGCCCTAGCCAGGTGGAGCACGACCCTAGGGTTCCCTTGGTCGTTCTCCCACCTCTTTAAATAGCTAGGTACCCCTTCAGGATTTCTTGGGTTTTGTTAGATTAAAGTTTAGCCATTGCTACTTGCTTGCAGCGCGCGTATCAGCTAGATCGCCCGTCTGCTTGTTCTTAAGAACCCCAACCTATCGTGTGTATTCAATTTCTATTTGCATTATCAGATTGCTTTTATCTTGTTCTTGCTTATTTCTTCGATTTGCTTGCAGGAATAAGGTTGATTTATACCGCAAGATCAATACCCCACATGTGGTGTATCGATCGCTAAGACACAACACAACAATGTCTCGTATGGTTGTAGTCGGATCGTCAACGTGTCTCCCAAATCGTAGTTATCTCAACTCACCGAAAGATCGGGCCAATCATAGCCTTGAGCACTTCGAGTGGAGCTCAAGGTTTATCACGGTCTGACCGGCCGACTCCGTGCTGGTTTTGATTTTGGTTTTTTATTTGGATACTCGTAATTAATTCATGTTTATGACTTCTAGATGATTTCTATACGTATGTAATATTGTTGTGTGCTGGTGTTGAGTCAAGTTGAAGAGAACTTGTGCTTGGATATAGTATCTTGTTTGATTCATGTGTAGGTGTGTCTTGATGCCTTGGGAGAGTATTGACAATGATGGATTGGGAGTGAACTTAGTAGAAGATGATGTTGGGATGATTAGAATATCATCCGTGATTCTTAGGCTAAAGAACAATGCACGTCATTGATGGAGATTAAATACAGTATATGATAGGGAGATTGTGTGCGTATGGGGTGAGGAGTCGAATTTGGAAGGAGTCCAAATTTGATATGATTGGAGTTGGTAAAGTTTGTGTCTTGTATGGGAAGGTTTCTTAGGGGATTAGGTCTTATTGTACAAGTTGGACTCGTGGTTTTAGGCTACCTATCTATGGGTATAAATAAAGAAGGGTTGTTGAGACCTCCCGGTATCGATTTTGTAAGAGTTGAGTTTAGAGAAAAAATAGGGTTTCGAGTTTAGTCGAGATTTTTGAGAGGAGTGCTGTTGTTGCACTTTGTAAACACGAATAGAAGTAATAAAGTTCAATATATTTTGAGAGATCTTCAATTTGTGTTTGCTTGGGTTCCGGTGATCACATCGGCAAGTGCACGGCGG
This sequence comes from Oryza punctata, assembly GCA_000573905.2. Lineage (NCBI taxonomy): Eukaryota > Viridiplantae > Streptophyta > Magnoliopsida > Poales > Poaceae > Oryza > Oryza punctata. The sequence continues at coordinate 16,677,303 of CM002488.2, forward strand.
TCAGATCAGCGACTACTACCCGGTCATACCGATGGCCCTACAGTGGTTTGATCGGCCACGGTGACAGGTGACAGCAGCAAAATCGCACGGTCAGACCGGAGGTCTACAACTGGCTAGATTGACGCATCAACTCCGGTCAGACCGAGTTCTATCGATTCGAGGGTAACTTTTAATTCCGCTAAAAGTTTTGGTTTTTGTGTACTCCAACCATTTACCCCCTCTAGTTGGTTTAGTTCTTGTTGTGTGATCCTACAAATGGTATGAGATCCTTGTTTACTTCTTTAGATTTTTACCAATGTAGAGTTCTAGTCATGGCTAACAAGTTTACAACTAAGCCATATGTTTTTTATGGACTTGATTTTCCTTGTTGGTGTAAAAAGATTAAGGCTTACATTATGGATGAGGATTATGATATTTGGCAAAAGGTTGCAAATCCTTACAAAATTCTTGATCAGATTAACACTACTGCCTTAAAAACTGAAAAATTGAGTTAGAAACAATTGTAAAACTTACAATATTTTACTTAATAGAATTCCGATAGTGTCTCTCATCTTGAAACTACACATGAGATTTAGATTGCTTTAAACAATTTTCATCATGGAATTTCGCCAAAGATGTTCTAAAAAACGTATTACATAAAATTTGAGATGAAATCTAGAGAGATTTTGGATGATTACCTTGCACGTTTTAACTAAGTTTTGTGCAATCTTAAATCTGTTAATACTTCTTATGGTACATATTATTATCAATCGGAGGTTTCTTGTCACTTTTTGAATGGTCTTGGTATGTCAAAATTTGGGAGATGAAAATTACATCTATTCTGGAGTTTATTGACATGGCCACTTTGACTTTAGATTCGCTTTACAATAAACTCAAAACTCATGAGATGAATATTCTTTCTCATAAAGTTGATTCTAAATCTAGTACTTCGGTTTCTACTTCGATTTATTTTGATGATGCTGCTTCTTCATCAACCTCTAATGCTCTTTCTGCTATTAACGCCATGTCCGATGAACAACTCGAGCTATTTGAGGATGACTTGGCTTTGGTTTATTGACAAATTATCTCGAGCTATGAACAATGTTAGGTACAGGAAAAGAGGATGAGAGTTCGATGCTTTGAGTGTGGGGATCTAGATCACATCCGTTTGCACTGCCCCAAGCTTGGGAGAACCAAGAAAGATGACAATGGAGACAAGTTCAAGTATGACAAGCCAAGAAGTTCGTTCGAGGGAAGGAAGTCCAAGGAATCTCTCAATAAGGTCTTGAATCAAGTATATGCAACTTTCTAGTCTTCAAGTGATGTAGATCTTGATAGTGATGGAGACGATGACAAGGGAAAGAACATCTCCAGCCAATACTTCATGGCTCGTGGTGAATCAGATTTAGATTGTGAAGACCATGAGGTAAATCCCCCAAGAGAATTCCCTGAACAAGTTATTTTTACTTTTAGCTCCAAAAATAAAAGATGTGAGAAGATGATTAAAAAACATGAGTTTACCATTGAATCTCTTAATTCTGAAATTGTTAGATTAAAATCAACTATTCCTAATGATGATGATTGCAATAACTATGAGGTTTTATTATCTGTGATTTCAAAAATAAGATATGCTAATGCTACACATGATTTAAGATTAAAATCTTCTCTTACTCTTGGAGTTGCCATGCACATGCCTATTTTGGATGAGTTGTTTTTTAACAAAAAAGTTATTGAAAAAATATCAAGTTGTTTTTTATGCAAATTTGATGTTTAATCTTGTTTGTGCCAAAAGGTTAAAACAACAACATGGGTTTGATTTCTGAAAATTGCTCAACGTGCACACTAAATAAGACAAAGCTAAAAAATTCCTTAGGTCGTGTTGAGCACATGAAAGACATTGTGTAATCTGATGAAGTGCTTTCTTGCTCTATATGTCGTAAGAAAAAATGTTAAGATTGATTATGAAAACTGTGCTAATTTGACTAAGGAAGTTTCTTACTTGAATAGTTCTTGGGAAAGATTTTCTGATGTTAAAAAGAAACTTGACATGATTTTGGATCAATCTAAAGTGACTAATTACAGTATGGGTATAGGTTTTGGTGCTCATGATTATTTTATTAAACATCAACATGTTGTTTTGAGCATAACTAATCAAGGTGAGATTTTGACAAAACCTGAATCCAAGAAAATAGTTTTCAATCTACTGGAATTTTTCCCTCTATTTTTTCTACACTAAGAGAAACAAAACTTGATATTTACAAACCATCTACTTGTCAAGAAAAGTATACTTGTTTTTTTAGAAAAGATGGATATCTTGTTGGTTTCTTTTTCAGATTAGCTCGTAAACAGAAAAAAGAAAGATAAATTACTTTTGCAAAATTAAGGTGGCAAAAACCTGATTTTTATTCGAGGAGACCGATTAGACCGGAGTGGATCCAGCGGTCAGACCATTGCCCGATCAGACTGGCGGCTACGCCACGGTCTTGGGAACACAAATATTTTCTAAGTTCTTTATAGAATTTCAAATACACTTAATATATGCCAAGTGCATGCTAGCTAAAAATAAATTAAAATTACAGTAGTCGGTTCCAAGTACATAATTCCAAATATTAGATTATAAGTATATAGAAAATATTTAAATCATTGAAGCAATCATAATACAATACGTTCCAAAAATAATGATGTCTACACAATTAAATATATTCAGCCGTCCAATCATTTTCATGCTAGGCTACGTGAAGTCTCGCATATTCTACATGAAACATTCATAGATAGATTGTCTCCCACACCACGCAATTATATTGGACTCTACAAGCCTCATGTCCCATCCAACCCATCCGTAAATAAATAATGTGATTAATTTTTTTCTAAAAGTTGATACAAAAGGTGTAATGCTCTGTTTACTTGTCATATCAAAATTTTAAACTTAAAATATTACTTACATAAAATAAAATAAAGTAAAATAAATAGAAAAATATGAATAGGGAGAATATTGTTCTTCTAAATAGAGTTGAGAATTTGATGATTCTAAAAAATTTTAGTTCAACTCATTTAGAGCTAAAATTCTATTTCCTACAAATTTTATAAGTTAGATTGTGCTTTATGTTAATTATCATTTATACACAATTTTAGAGATATTTGTTGTACAGTAAGTGTATATTTTAAATTTATAAAACTAAAGAGCATAATGTTTTGAGTCTACTGGAACTTTGTTCATCTAAAATGGAGCTAAGATGAATTTTCTATGGATTTTACAAGTTTGATGACTTTTCAGTTGAACAATAATTGTTTTAATTATTTTCTTTATATCTTCCTAGAATTTAAATATATGGGGTCCATTGGCAGTGACTGGTAATTATGCACATAGGTTCCTACAGATTCCAGAAATCAATCCGCACTACCTTCACATGAGAGAAACATACTTCCCAAAGAGTGCTTGAAGTTTATAGTTATTATGATTAAGTCCTAGTCTTATTGTCAGTCTCAGGTGCAATTTACAAACTAGTACCCAAGGTTTCAATTCTTCTCCGAAGAGATCCCTGCGACCTGAACAGAGCAGGGGCAGCATGGCTGTCGCCCATGTCCAGCCTTGCCGGCGGCGAACGGCGGAGAATCTCGCGAGGTGGACAAAATAATAAAAGTAGAGATTACCTTTGTAAACCTAACAGTGATCTTATTGTTCAACGAGGTGGCGCAAGCGGTGATGGTCCTCGGGATGGTGGTGCTTGTCGAGTTGGAGCTAACTAATGCTACCTGAACTAGGAATTGAACTATGGCTCACCGAGAAGCGATGAACCGTTGATGGCAATGGCGGTCGGAGTTGGGGAAGAAGACGACCGATCTACGCATGTTAGGATCTTGATTGGGGCACCAATGGGTCAGGTGACCACGTTCCAAGCTGAACCCATGCAAGCAAGAAGCATCATTCACTTGTATATATATATTGCAGCAGCAACAACTACACGATTTCAACCAGCAACGGCGGTGGCAGTGACCTTGGCGACCGGTGGCACTCTTGTCAATCTCTTCTCTTTCTCCTCCTCTTCTTTCCTGAGTTACTAGCAATTTGTATCCCCTGTTTTCTTCTTTTGTTCCACCAAATACTTGAGTGTTGTAAACGGTTGCTATTTGAATTGGCGCAGAGGGTGCTAACAATCTGGTATCATAGCTGTATATTCGTGGGATTTCTAGTATGGATTCGATGGGAGAGTATTGTAGCAACACCCCGTGCAAGTGGTTGCAAGATGTGAGCAAGGGTGGTGCTTATGACACTAACGTCCACAACCTGTTCGATGAAATGCCAAGCCAACAAGAGGTGTCCAAGGAAGATCTAAGGATATCTGAGCCCGTCCCCATCAATTCTACCATGAGAAAAGAGGAGAAATGGTTGGATAAAGCTCTGGATCGGATATTGGAGAAGCTTGAACAAATTGAGGCCAAGCAGCGTAGGTGCGGTGAGAAGATTGATCGGATTTTGGAGAAGTTGGATGAGATAGAAGCTAATAGGGGCAAGTCCTTCGAGGAGACAACTAACATCATCAAGGCAACCACTGCCATCCTGAGGGCTCCACCATCTCGATCACTTGTGGCATCATCTCCTCTAGCACCCACCAAGTGCTCGACAAATTGCTCGAGCCCCAACGTCGTCTCTAACCTCACCGTAGCTGCGGTGGTTACATGTGCCGACACATCTATGGACTCCATGGAGCTGGAAGTTGTTGAGAACGTCACCTTCACCACTGACATTGACATCGTTGACTCTCCCAAGGAGACGCACACCAAGTGTTTGATGTTGGGCCTTGGCTCCAATAGTGGCACCGACCAAGCTGTTATCATGTTGCAGACCTTGGTGGACATGACCGAAGGCGTTTTTGCACCTGATGCAACAATTCAAGTCATCTCACCAAGGAAGATCGCTGAAATAGACCTAGTCATAGTGATGCCTACAAGCCGTTCAATGTTATTCTTTGACGAAGGTGCCAGTGAGTTGCTTCCTGTAAGGGGACATGTTATGTGGCAATTGTCATTGGAACACTGCAAGCGAAACCCTTGGCCACCTCCTAACTCAGTTTATCAAGTTAATGGAAGATGGGAGTTGCAGCCTGTGCCTTGGCTTGAATCCAAATTGCATTGGGAAGGAGTGCCATTGATGCCCCCATGGTCACCACTGACTCGAGTAAGCTTCTTGGCATGGGAGCTTTTTGATATTCGAGTTCTAGTCATTGGAATAGTGATTTTAACACATGAGATGTTTGAGTTGAAACTATGGCCTCCACCAAGTCTAGTAAGTTCTTTGGCATGGGTGCAATTTTGTATTGGAGCTCTTATCCTTCAAAGGGTGGTTTTATCAAATGAAATGGCTGTGTTGGAGCCCTGGCCTCCACCACAAGAAGCAAGATTCAGATTTTTACTTTTCCAAGCTAGTAGCACGAAATGTTGCAATTATATCACCGCTTTGAGTATAATTGCTTGGAATGAGAAGAAGATAAGGAGTAGTAGAATTGACACTAGTTTTGAGCAGGAAACACAGAAATGTTGGAATCCATATCTAGCTTTGCATGTTAGCTTTACAATACTTGGTAGAAAGGAAGTCCACCTAATTATTTGTGGTTTCAAATCATTACCATTTTGGTTAACATGTGCTGATTCCTGGGGTCCGGTGATCAACTGCTATCAAATCAAATTGGAGACAACACCATCACTCTCACTGTCTACTCACAACAAGCCAAGGGGCACCACAATAGAAGGGAGATCAACATTATGGTCATCTTCTGAATGCATTTCCATTACTGTGTAGAAAAGATATCCCTGGTTATTGCCTTACCAAAGCTGTTATATCATATTCTTACTGATGAGTAGAGTTAAAAAGGGTATCCTGAGAGATATTTTCCTAGCAAAATCTGTTTCTGAATCAGGGCAACAAGCAAGTTACAAAGGTCTAAACGATCAAGAAGATTTGCTACAGCATTTGCATTGTATCCGTCTATATGGGCTGAGGAGAAAGGCTACAGAAGTGTGCAAACCTTTGATGAAGGTGCTAATTCAGTTCAAGACATGCTATATCTTTTTTGATCTAGTGCCTGCAGAGAATACAAAATAGTTGAGGCTCTTGGTTGCCAAACCAATTGTTACAGTACTACTATCATGTACCACTCGAGGAGGATGTAAATGGAGCAAGAAGCTAACCAGGGAGCCAGTACTTGTTCTATTCCACTTCACTGTTAGTTCAAATTCTGGCATCAAAGAGTTCAAGCAGCCATGGGATCCAGGAGGATTGCTTATCGGCTTGAGGACAAGCCGGATTTTAAGAAGAGGGGATTGTTAGGATCTTGATTGGGCCACCAATGGGCCAGGTAAGCACGTTCCAAGCTGAGCCCATGCAAGCAAGGAGCATCATTCACTTGTATATATATATATTGCAGCATCTGCAACTACAGGGGGGAAACATTTGAACCGACAACGGCGGCTTCGGCCACGATGGTGGCGGCGGCGACCTGGGCGGCCAGTGGCACCCTTGTCGATGTCTTCTCTTTCTCCTCCTCTTCCTTCCTGAATTACTAGCAAGTTGTATCCCCTGTTTTCTTATTTTGTTCCACCAAATACTTGAGTGTTAGAGTGTATATGGTTGCTATTTGAATTGGAGCAAAGGGTGCTAACAACGCATTCTCTTTGTCTTCGGCCGTGGTTCTTGGAGCGTCTTGAAGGAAAGGTTGAGGCGATCTTGGTGGTGCGTCGTCTTGGCCTGAGGTGGTCCACAACAGCTGGAATGACGATGACGATGCGGCGGTGACACTCTGTGCACGCTCCGGAGTCGGCGAGGACACGGTGGCGTTTCCGTCGCTGCAGTGGATGAAAAGAGATGGTGTAAAAAGAGGATTTTCTCGGCATGGAGAGATGAGCATGGAACGGGGAAGAGATGCAGATGGTGACAGCTTGAGAACGATGCGCGATCCTCCTTCTCGGTGGCCGATGATGAGGACGAGGAAGGTTAGGACGAGATGAAGCTCTCCTCTTTGAGTTCTTTGCATTGGAGTGGAGAGTGAGATGGGGCGACGTTACTGGGCCACCGACACGTCGAGGCCACGCGTCGACGCCGTCCAGAGCGCTGTCTCCCACGGTGTCTTTCTCTCTCGCGTTTCGTTGACGGCTGGAGGAGGTGAATAGTGGGAGGGCGACCCAGAGACCCTGATATGTGGTCCCAGATTGATGAAATCAAAGTTAGGGTGAGGGGTGGGTAAGAGGATGAGTGAACACAAGATTTGGGAATTTTTCAGGATTATTTCTCTCCCTCTCACTTTTTAACTCTATAGTTTATTATTTTGTATGTCAGATAAATCAGAGTGAATTTTCGTGATGTTAGATAAAATATTCTAGTTTCAATTTTTCCTGGTTTAACTAAATATTTTATTATATTTTATTCTCAGTAAAATAATTAATAATGGTTTGGATTTTAGGATGTAAAGACTAACGAAATAAATTCTAAAAAAATTATATTCTTACATGATAAATAAAATATTATTTTAATAAATTATTTACCGCATACACTTTCATATAATTTAATGCATATATGGATGGAGTTTTATTTTGCCGATTAAGGTTTATATTAAAGACAGATCTTGACTGCTTTGACCGATTTGTCTGAGGTATTAAATGCAAAGGTTAAAGTATACCAAAATTCCAGTGAGTTGAAAATATTTATTAGTATTTACATGTATTTTTCCATGATTTTATCTTGCACCATTAATGTTTATAAATTTGCCAAGCTTAATAATGTACATATGTGGTTCCTATGAAAATGCAATTAAGTGTTTATAAAAATTATATTTAAATCATTCTTGACCTGAGATGACGTGGTTTAGTTTGATTTCCTTTTCACCATGCATGATTCCCAAGAATAATTGTAGATTTATATGTGTGTATGCTTGGGTTAGTCTAAAGGAAACTTATAATAGCATTTCCAGTATAATATGTTTATATTTCTTTTATGTTCATGACCTATGTTCAGGCTTATGTCCAAATTAATTTAATGGAGTTTACCATCAGTCATGTTGTAATTTTTAAGTTGCAAGGATTTTAGAAGGTGACTTTTAGTGCTCGACATTAGGTCCAGTTGATCATTTGCTTACATTTTTAGTTAGTGCTCATGAGACCTATTATGAAATGCAAGAAAGATCCAAAAACACAAAAAAGGACTCAAGTCACACTAACCAAAATAGGCAAATACATGCACACATTAAGTTTTAGTTATAGCTATAGGTTGGTAAGAAAAAGGTTTTAAATTATTCACAAATTTACATATGAGAACTAGTCACATTAGACTCACCTAGGTCTTTTAGTAGAAAATTTTTGGTCAAAAATTTAGAAACACCTTTTTATTGTTTTATCGAAATCATAATTTAAAATTTTGCATTTTAGGTATGTTACAGCTCATGACCGGGGAATAGGTTTCTTCGTAATTGACTCCTGATCGTTGGGTGAAACCTGAGCTACTAGCTTGTTTTGTATCTCACTACCTCGTTATTCTCATTTCTCTTTCGAACAAATACCCATTTATGCCCTACGAGACGTATATGGGGAGGGGTACAGCTTATGGGACCAAATACCTCTCTTTTGTTTAGAGAAATTAACTCGGTCGTGATTGCTTTCTTACATTCATCCCAATCCGACCATTTCTTGCATTCTGTGAGTGATACGGGCTCACGGTCGAGATCGATGATGGAGGTTATTTTCTTAGCAAAGTAGATATCTGCATTTGTTGTTGCTTTGTCAAATGATTATCCCGATGTTGCATAGTTTATGGACATTTCTTCATGAGCTGCCTCTTATGAAGCTTCTACTTGCTTCCCGTTGTTCTCTGTTATGGGGGCAAGTTCCTTTAGCTTGCCAAGATCTATGTGTGTGCACACATTGTCACTGACAACTCCCTCGGTGGGAAGGTTTAGGTCTGGTATGCCTTTTTCTATAGGTTCCATACTATTGCTAGATCTCGGCTGGCTCCCTTTCTTTCTTTGGGGTATTTTTGCAATCGGCTGTACCAAGCCCTCTGGCCCCTTTTTCTCGAGACGTCTCCGGATACTTGTGGGTCAAGGGACTGGAGTTCATGTCCTTTTGTTCTGAGGCCTTTGGATGGATAAGGGTTACCAATTTCCTTTGGTATTTTAACCCTCTCCAGTGCATTGTGTGCAGGCACATGCGACTTGGTTACACTCTTCAAATCAGTAAAATGATTAGGCAGTTGATTCGCTAAACTTTGCAAATCAATTATTTTCTATACTTCTCCATTTGCTTCATTGGTGTGTAGATCATGTGCATGGATGCCCGTGGCTAGCTATGTGATTTCCTAGATTTTCTCATCCAAGGGTTGATTTCTTCCCCCTAAAAAGGGGAAAAGATCCTCATCAAATATGCAGTCAGCGAAACGGGCTGTATGCGTGTCACCTATCATGGGTTCCAAATACCTGATTAAGATTGCAGTCCATAACCAACGTATATCCCAATCTTTCTGAGAGGGCCCATTGTTGTTCATTGAGTTGGTGGGATAGGTATATAGACCAAGCATTCAAATTTGTGCAGATGGCCCATTGTTGTTCATTGAGTTGGTGGGATAGGTATATAGACCAAGCATTCAAATTTGTGCAGATGGGACACTTTCAGTGTGACCCCTTGCACTAGTTGCATTGGAGAATGGATGTTGTAGGCTGATGGTCTATAATTAATGAGATTTGCCGCGTGTAGGACTACATGTCCCCAGCATGTGCTTAACAAATTACAACCTTGCAAGAGTGGTTTGGCGATGAATTTAATTCTTTTAATCAACGCCTCTGCAAGTCCATTTTGCGTATGGACGTGAGGTACCGAGTGCTCTACTTTGATTCCCATTGCCATGCAATAATGATCAAATGCTTTTGAAGTAAATTTGTCAGCATTGTCCATTCGAATGGATTGCACACGATGATTAGAAAAAATATTCTTAATTTGAATGACCTGCGATATCAATTTTGGAAATGCACGGTTTCTTGTTGACAGCAAGCACACGTGTGATCATTTCGAGGAAGCATCAATAAGCACCATGAAGTACCTAAACGGTCTTGACAAGGGCTGTATAGGGCCACATATGTCCCCTTGTATTCGTGCCAGGAATGCAGGGATTTCATCCTTCACTTTGCATATGGATGGTCTCGTGATTAATTTCCCGTTGGCACATGCATGGCACACAAAATCTTCTTGATTCGGGAAATTTTTCACGTTGAGATTATGTCCTTGCGAGTTGTTTATAATGTTTCTCATCATTCTAAGACCTGGATGACCTAGTCTATCATGCCAAAGGGAAAATAATTCAGAATTTCTAAACACCGTCTTAAGAGTAGTAAACATTGCGGATGTTCATACCCTCGTGTAGTATAGCCCTGTTTATAATCGAGGAAATTTATCCATGATTCTTTTCTCACATTCTGCGTGCTTTGTGATGAGTAGGTATTCCTTACCATTCTCATGACTGGTTTCTACGTGAAAACCGTTTGCGTGAATGTCTTTGAAACTTAAGAGAGTTCTTATGGATTCTGGGTACAATAGTGCTTCTTCAATTTCTAGAGTAGTACCCATGGGGAGTACAATAGTAGCTCTACCTGAACCGACTATGTACGAATCGCTTCCTGCGATTGTCATGATAGTTCCAGCCCGTTTCTTTATGGTTCGGGAGTATCGTGTTTCTTTGAAGATCGTATTTGTGGTACCACTATCCACAGTGTCAACTTCCTCCATGTTAGGGTCCACACACATTCTATGAGATGAGATGTATAAGTAAACAAGACTTAATCATAGAACAAATTGGCATAATGGTCATGCATGCAAATCAAATAGGTTTGATCTTGTAGAGCTTACAACCATTATTCAATAGAGTTCTCATCTAATTATTCAAAAGAAAGTAAAGGATAGCTAGGTGCTAAACTCTAGTGAGGTAGCCTTCAATGTCAATGATCACCCGACCATCACCCTGCACTACTGCTGGTGGGGTGATGGTGGGGATGGTTATGGCATTGAGACGCCTCTTCTTGTTTGCTTGATGGGTCGTGGACTTCCTCTTTTTCTTTTGCTTGACATGGTGGACATCAATGGTATGCACAAATTCACAGCATATTCTAGATCAATGTCCCCAGGCGCAACACCTGTGGCATCTTTGGTCCTGCTGTCCATAGGGTTTGGTTGGGGTTCTCCCCTTCTTGCCCTTCCTCCTCCTTCTTTGCACCTTGCGACCATCTTCATTGGTAGAGGTGCTAGCCTCGGCAATGGGTTGAAGCTTAATGGCTTCAAATGCGGCTTCCAGGTTGGAGATCAATGTCAAGCTGGTCTCGCCATGCGGAGCGGACTCAGTGTTCATCACCTTAGCCATCTACATGTTTGCAAAATATTTCAAGTTATTACTCCAAGTAATGGTAAGAGATTACATAAGTTCATTGCATAGAAGTACATACATGTACAAGTAAACAGAAAATGCATGATAAAAATGCTAGAAAAGGTATTAATCCATTATACAATTTAAAATGCGAAAATATAATTCAAATTTGGAATTCTTAGGTCATTTCTGTACTGAGAAATGGAGGTTTATTGATTTCTGCAAAGTACAGGGTCCCCTCCCTAAGTTTCCATGCGGTGGAGGGGGTTCTCCGTGTTTTCCGAAATTTCAGAGGTCCACGCGCAAATAGGGGTGGATGTCGAGCCAGCTCGGCTCGGCTCGGCTCGTTTGAAAGCTCGAGCCAGCTCGTTAAGCTCGCGAGCCAAACCATTCAAAAACTGCCAAGTATGAAGTATCAAAGTAACAGCCAACAGCAAGCAGCCAAGCATGCATAATGATAGTATAATAAATTGTTACATGAAAATATCAAAGCAGCAAATCACATTCACATATAAGTAATCTACTCAAAGTCTTGGATTAAACACATTTTACAAGTACATAAACGTCCACAGTCACAAACTCACAATGACACATTCTGAGTTCATCAGTTCATCAGTTCATCACATATTTTGCATCACATTATCACATATTCATAGTCCATAGTCCACACTCCACAGTCCACACTCACAAGTTACAAGACACAGACACACAGTTGCACACTTGCACATAAACACAAAACACAAATAGCATGGTAATTGGCAGCTCCCTTTCTCCCATAGTCCCACACTCCCTTTCTTCCATAGGGTGTAGGCTTGTAGCCTGCAGGTAAACAGATTGTAGAGTAAGAGTATGATATAAATGGGTGAAAGTCATAAACTTATTAGATGAATATAAATTGTCCTTACTAGTTGCTTGCCACCACACAATTGGGGAAGTCCACTATTTCGATGTCATCATCTCCATTTTCTCCCTGTCAAAATAGTCCAAAGTGAACATTTTATACAAAAGACTTGACAAAAACAAAGAAGCAAAAATAATCATTACATTACATACCACAGGGGTAGGTGCACTATTGTCATTTTGAGAGGCTCTTATCCAACTTGAAGCACAAACCAAAGCCTGAACTGTTTGTGGCTTCAAAGAACTCCGGTAGTCATCAAGAATTCTTCCCCCGGTACGAAAAGTGGACTCTGATGACACACTGCTAGCTGGAACAGCTAAGAACCTCTTTGCCATGTTGGACACAACAGGAAACCTATGGGCATTTTCCTTCCAATAATTGAGTAAGCTGAAAGTGCTATCTTCGAGGGACACATTTGGTTCATCTAGATAGATGAGTAATTCAGACTTTGAGGATTCTTTAGCATTTGACTGCAAAAAGGATTGAAATCCACTTGGAATAATTGAAGCCAATGAGATTGTTGTAGAGATTGAGGATGAGGCCGAGTGACCATTGTGTGGGCTGTTCCTACCTTGGTTGTGGTGACATATCCGCTCATACTTTCTGTAGAGTTTTTCCATCTCATCAGTTATGGCAGCAACCTCTGTTACACACCTTGTCTCACCAAAAAATTCACTGAAGCACCATCTAATGTACCTCATTTTGAACCTAGGGTCAAGGATTGTAGCAATGATCATGATATTGTTTATGTTCTCCCAATATTTATTGAATTTTTCCAACATTGCATCAGCCATAGTCACCAGCAATACATCATTAGGGTCAGGTTCATAAAGTCCAGACTGCTGCCCTAACCTTGCAGCTTCTAACAATGCAGATTGTGCTTGTGCTCTAGAAGCTAATATTGCAATCTTAACTTTAGCTATGTATGGATAGAAAACATTGGCAGTGGGGTAGGTTGACCCTGAAAATGCAGTGGTTGCACCAGACATTGTTCCCAAGATTGGCCGAATTTTCTCAAACAAATCCCATTCAGATTGTATAGGTAGCCACTCATATTTGGTGTCTGATTCAGCATAATAATCAAAAGCATTTCTATACTCAATGCATGTCTCTAGCATCCGATAGGTCGAACGCCACCTTGTTTTAACATCAATAGACAACCCTCTACCAACTTTAATTGAATAAGTGTTGCACACACCCACAAACTTATACATACGGGCTGGAGACTTCTTAAAGTACTTCACAGTGTTCCTAACATTGGTTATCAAAGATTGAATTTGTTGCAGGCCATCATTAACAACCAAATTAACTATGTGGGCAGCACAACGAACATGGAAATAATCTGGATCAAAGTGAGTATTCTTTCTAGCAGCAAGCTTAGACTTCAAATTTGCAACAACGGTGTCATTGTTTGAAGCATTATCAAGGGTTATTGTCATGACCTTATCCTCTATTTTCCAATCAACCAAACAATCAAAAATAGCCTGAGATATGACAATACCGGTGTGAGGAGGCTCCACCTCAACAAAGTTTAGGACACGGCATTGCAAATCCCAATTAACATCTATGTAATGAGCCACCAAACACATATACTGAAGGTTTTGATTTGATGTCCACATATCTGTAGTTAAACTTATGGTCACAGCCTCCCTAAGACTTTTCCTGAGATGTTCCTTTTCAGATTCATACAATTTCATGCATTCACTTTTTATGGTCTTGCGACCAATGAATTCATAGCTAGGATTCATCCACTTCATCAAGGCATTAAACCCTTTATGCTCAACAATTCTAAATGGGTAATCATGTAGAATTATCATGCGGTCAATCAAAAGTTTAGTGTGATCATGATCATACTCAGTAGGATGCACAACCATAGAACCATCAGCTAAAGGAAAATCAAGTTTACCTTGAGCTTTAGCCTTTGCAAGCTTGTTCAGATATATTGTGCACTTATCTAAGTGACGATTTAGTGTTGTAGTGGTTCCCCCAGGGCGATATGCATAGCTGTGATGACAAAACCTACACTTTGCCTTACATTCCATTTTCCCCTTTTCCTTCTTGGAGGGAACATTGATCACCTTAAAATATTTCCAACAACTAGCACGCTTTCCTCTTGTTATCTTAACTTTGGAAGGAGATAGTGAAATACCTGCCTTCGGACTTTTTGCACCTCGTTTTTGAGTCTTTGATGTGTCATCTCCATCCTCTCCCTCACTGCTGCTTCTTGAAGAAGGTAGGTTCACCGACATCTCATCATTCAAGTCAAAGTTGTTTTCTTCATCCTCCCCTCCATCTGAAATGGCCACCATGTCCATTTCCTGCACAAATTCAATTCATACACACACAAACTGATTACTAGCTGCTAGATGCCTTGGTAGTAGCCTAGTAGGTATAGTGAATCATTCAAAGCTAAATGCAAAATTCACAGTGGTATAAATCAAGTGATTGTGGAATTTAGATACATACCACGGTCGTGGAGACATTAGCTCTTGATGCTGATGCCGGCGACGGGCATTCCAATTGCCCCACTTGCGATTGCGGTCCTTGCGGTTGCGGATCCTCGACTATGGACAACCTTGGTTTGAGCAATCCGTGCGGAGTGTGTACGTGCCGCTGCACCTGCACCTGTAGCTGCCGACGAGATTGGCTTCACGCTCGCGCATTCGCTCTGGGATTCCACGCTTGCTGGTTGCGGGTGCGGCGCCTCCTCCATGGCAGTAAGCAGCGGCGTGGAATCCATGGGGTGGCGGCTCTTGGCGGTGGTGGCTGGCGGCGGTGCGCCGCGGTGCCGGCTGGTGGCGGCGCTTGGCGGTGGTGGTGGCTGGCGGCGGCGCGGGCCCAAGATTGGCTGGTGGCGGCACTTGGCGGTGCCGGCGGGTGGTGGCTCTTGGAGGTAGTGGCTTGTGGCGGCGCTTGGTGCCGGCGCTTGGCGGTGGTGGCTGGCGGTGGCGCGGGCCCAAGATTGGCTGGTGGCGGCGCTTGGCGATGCCGGCGGGTGGCGGCTCTTGGAGGTGGTGGCTGGCGGCGGCGCGCGGAGGTGCCGGCTGGCGGCGGCCCTTGGTGGCGGCGCTTGGCGGTGGCGGGCCTGGCGGCTGGGGGGTGGTGCCGTGCAGCCGTGGTGGTGGGCTGGTGGCTGGCGCTTGGTGGGCTGGCGGCAGCCGGCGGGGAGCCGCCCGGGGAGGAGATGAGAACGAGAGAAAGGGGAGGAGACGAGATCGGCCGCCGGTCGGTCAAGCACTCAAGAGTCAAGGCTGTCTCAAGTCACTAGGGTTTTCACTTTTCGGCAGGCGAGTTGGGCTGTTGGGCTGGGGTGCTGGGCCTCCAATCCTCCATTCTCATATACCCTGGCACATTAAGGCTCGCAAGCGGCTCGCGAGCCAGCTCAAGCTGGCTCGTTATCTCTAACGAGCTGAAATGTCAGCTCGGCTCGTTAGGAAAATCAAACGAGCCGAGCCGAGCCGATCCGAGCTTCTCACGAGCCGAGCGAGCTAACGAGCCACGAGCTTCCTGGCCAGCCCTACGCGCAAAGTCCCATGAAGAATAGGGGTCTGCGCATGATTTTGGGAAAACGGGGTCCTTTTTGCAAAATAACCATCTTCTTCCTTTTTCTTTCTTTTCTTTCCTTTTCTCTCTCCTTTCCTTTGCCGATGCTGCCGTGGTCCTGCTGGCGTGGGGCATGGCGCCAGTGCGGGCTCGCCGCCGGCGTGCGGAGCCTATGTGGGTTTGCCACCCCGGTTCGGCCTCGTGGTGCGGCACTCCCCCTATCGTGGCTGTTAGAGAGATAGACTCAACACAATGATATATTCATCACAGAGTATTACATATATAGACCTCAACCCTCCATACTCACTCTACCGATTTATGGAATAGGATCGGGAGGAATGGAAAAGGGGAGGCTACACAAGGAAGCTAGGCAATCAGCCATATTACATTTCAACACCCCCCCGCAGTCGCAACGTCGGACTAGCGAACGTTGAGACTGGAACGAAACTCGGTGAAGACCGCAGACAGAAGTCCCTTGGTGAAGATGTCAGCGTACTGGGAGGAGGTAGGAACGTGAAGAACCCAAACGGCGCCGAGAGCAACCTTCTCCCGGACAAAGTGGAGATCGATCTCAACATGCTTGGTCCGTTGGTGCTGAACCGGGTTCGAGGAGAGGTACATGGCGCTGACCTTGTCGCAGTACACCAGGGTCATCATGGATGGAGGGGAGTGGAGCTCATGGAGCAACTGGCGGAGCCAGGTGGCCTCAGCGACTGCACTGGCGACGGCGCGATACTCGGCCTCGGCATTGGAGCGGGAGATCGTGACCTGGCGTTTGGACGACCATGACACTAGGTTGTCACCGAGGAAAACGGCGTAGCTGGAGGTGGAGCGATGAGTGTCGGGGTAGCCGGCCCAGTTGGCGTCGGAGTAGACGACGAGATTGCCGTTGGAGGAGCGGTGGACGTGCAGACCCATCTCCAACGTGCCACGGATGTACTGTAGAATCCTCTTAAGAGCGGCAAGGTGTGGCTCGCGAGGATCATGCATGTGGAGGCACACTTGCTGGACGGTGTAGGCGATGTCGGGGCGGGTGAAGGTGAGGTACTGTAGTGCGCCCGTGCGACTGTGGAAGTCCGTTGGGTCGGCGATAGGCGCACCCTCGATGGCAGAGAGCTTGGCGCAGGAGTCGACGGGAGTGCTGCAGGGCTTGCAGTCGGTCATGCCAGCCCGGTCGAGGATATCGAGGCAGTTCTGACGCTGGCTGAGGAAGAGGCCGAAGGGCTGCCAAGAGACACTCACACCGAGAAAGTGGTGAAGCTTGCCGAGATCCTTCATGGAGAATTTGGCCTGAAGTGCCGATATGGTCCACCGATGGAGCGTGGTGGAGGAGGCGGTCAGGACGATGTCATCAACGTAGAGGAGGAGGTAGACAGTGTCGGAGCCGCGTCACAGGATGAAGAGTGAAGTGTCAGACTTGGCTTCCGCAATGCCAAGGATCAGCAGGAACGAGGCGAACCAGCTGTACCAAGCGCGGGGAGCCTGCTTGAGACCATACAATGACTTGTTGAGGCGGCACACCGAGTCGGGGTGGGAGCTGTCGACGAAGCTTGGAGGTTGGGTGCAATAGACCGTTTCTTGCAGCGTGCCATGAAGAAAGGCATTCTTGACATCGAGCTGGTGGGCGGGCCAATCCCTGCAGACAGCCAAGCTGAGGACTGTGCGAACAGTGGTGGGCTTGACGACGGGGCTGAAGGTATCTTCGAAGTCGATGCCGGATCGTTGTGTGAAGCCGCGGAGAACCCACCGAGCCTTGTACCGGTCGAGGGAGCCGTCGGACTGGAACTTGTGCTTGAAGATCCACTTGTCGGTGATGACGTTGATGCCAGGTGGCCGGGGAACGAGCTCCCAGGTGCGGTTGGCGAGGAGGGCAGAGAACTCCTCGTCCATGGTGGAGCACCAGTGCGGGTCAGCGAGGGCGGCACGGTAGGTGCGGGGGATCGACGATAACGTGGAGACGTGTAGGTTCAGGCGAGAGATGGGAACTCGGATGCCGGCCTT
This sequence comes from Oryza punctata, assembly GCA_000573905.2. Lineage (NCBI taxonomy): Eukaryota > Viridiplantae > Streptophyta > Magnoliopsida > Poales > Poaceae > Oryza > Oryza punctata. The sequence goes on from CM002488.2 coordinate 16,695,119, forward strand.
GCCCCGTGTAACCATGCCGTTGTTGACGTAAAAACACGACGGCCTGGGAGATCTGCTTAGCTCCAGTGCAGGTCCAGAATAATGATGAGATGCGGGCGTGCCAGTTAGTTTGATCCTGCAATTGACAAGATATATAAATTGAAGATCAAAAGATAGCCGATCGGCTGACAAGCCGATGGAGTGATTCCAGCCGATGCTGATACCAGCCGATATCCAGTATAGATCTTGATACTTGAGCAAATAATGACATAAAGATGATCAGCTGATGATAATGTAATAAAATAATAATATAATCCAGAAAAAACCAATCGGATAGTAATGATAGATTGAATATGCACTGATCCGTAGGTTGAAGCATTCATCGGCTGGAGGTCCGATGTCATTAAATCCAAACGATTAGATAAACAGTGAAACCTCTGTTGTCATCGGCTAAAACCAACTTGTAAGTAATCCTTGTAAGCCGATGCAACGTCCAGATAACTCATCGGCTAGCACTCCGATAAAACATTAGCATAAACCTATCGGCTTAACAAGATTTATATTATCAACAACAATCTAGTAGGTCGAACCTAACCGATGCAGCACGAGATTGTATATGATAATATAACACTTGATGAACCGATAGATCTGTCTAATGTGATGGATATAACAAATCTATTTAAAACAACATTGTGATTGTAGAGATATATCGGCTAAGACAGAAGATCAGACTTAACCGAGACAGTCCCAACTAAACCGATGCGTCTCTAAACACAATGCAATTAAGATAGAATTGAGATATCAGGTAAATATATCAACCAAACCAGAGCGATCAAGAGATCGAAGCGATATAGCCTTGAACAACACCAATGTAGCCGTAGATTCACCAGGGCCTGACGGAACGTAGGGCTTACCCCTTCGCCGGAGATCGAAAGCCGATGCAGCCCCGCGTCAGGTGCCAAATTCCGCCGGTTTGATAAGTAGAAACCTAAGAAAGAGGGTGGCGATGCGCCGAAGTTGTATTGATCGAGAGATAATTTACATAGACCCCGGGTGTACATATTTATACCCATGGGTAGATACTAGTCCATATCGGACACGACTCAAACTTTCCTAAAGATAAAAGGAAACACATAAAGATAAGACACTAAACACACTTTCCTAAAGATAAAAGGAAACTAAAAAACTATTCCTAATTAATAGATACAATTGCCTTTTTCGGACTCAGTCCATACATGGCAATCCTCATGAAACACTTTAAACGAACCTGACAATGGTTCCAACATCCCCTTGTTGGAATCGGCTACATCGGCTTTCTTGTGCGATTCAATATCAGCCGATGCACACCGTAGCCGATGCAGTTTCGAAGCCGATTTATACTCTGTTTCTGTTACCGATTTCCTTCCAAATCCTCTTCGGTTTTAACTCCAAATTCGATGCATGATTTACCAAATTTCGTCGTCAACAGCCGTGTAAGTTGTCGACTGGAGAGGCGCTGAAACCAGTGACGGGAACGCGCGCACTCTGCGCGCGTGTTGGAAACGCGAGCAGTGGAGGATGGAGCGGTGCCGATCTTGTGCTTGGTGAAGTCGGGCCATCATGGGCCGGCCAGGCCGTGGTGGATGAAGAGGCCGACCCAGAGGCAGAAGCTGAGCGTGGGGAGGCCGGGGCATTGGTGAAGCTGGCAGTCGGCCCAGGTGACATCAGTGAAGGGCCGGTCGGCGGCCCAGGCGGTGCGGAAGATGGTGCGGTAGTGGGTCGGCTGGAGCCGACAGGAGCCTGAACAGGGGCTGTAAAATCCTCCAAAAATGCAAGATTAGTGGCACAGGCAGCATTGGGGGAGTCCTCGGTGAAAGGGAAAGTGGACTCATCAAACACAACATGACGAGAGATAATCACCCTGTTAGTAACCGGATCAAAACACCTATATCCCTTGTGCTCGCTAGGGTATCTGAGAAACACACACTTGGTGGAGCGGGGGAGAGTTTATGGGGTGCAGTGGCGGATAGGTTAGGGTAACAAAGGCAACCGAAGACCCAAAGGTGTGTGTAGGACGGGTGGACACCGTGGAGGGCGAAGTAGGGAGTGTGACGTTGAAGAGTTTTGGTGAGGTGACGATTAATGAGGTAGGTAGCGGTGTGGAGAGCCTCAACCCAGAAGGATCCGAGGAGGTGGGCCTGAAACAGAAGGGAGCAGACAATGTTATTAAGGGAACGAAGAGTACGCTCGGCTTTACCGTTTTGGGGGGAGGTGTGAGGGCAAGACATGCGTAGCGCAACACCATTAGTGAGGAAGAAGGTACGGGCGGCGGAGTTGTCAAACTTGCGGCCGTTGTCGCATTGGATGCTACGAATAGGTGTAGAGAACTGAGTCCTGACATAGGCAAAAAAGTGTGAGAGTGTGGAGAATGTGTCGAATTTTAAACGCAAAGGGAAAGTCCAAACATAATGAGAGCAATCATCAAGAATGACAAGATAGTATTTGAATCCGGACACACTGGGAAGAGGGGAAGTGCACAAGTCGCAATGAATTAACTCAAAGTTCATCTTAGCCATAGTAATAGAAGTAGCAAAAGGAAAACGGATGTGGCGACCGAGCTGACAAGCATGGCATAAAGTGGGGGAGCTGCCTTTCAGTGGAGGGATGATTGAGGAGTAAGCCAAACGAGCGAGGGCGTCATGACCAAGGTGTCCGAGCCGGCGATGCCAGAGGGTGGTGGTGCTGGCTTTCGGTGATGCCAGAGGGTGGTGGTGGAGCTGCCTTTCGGTGGAGGGATGATCGAGGAGTAAGCCAAACGGGCGAGGGCGTCATGACCAAGGTGTCCGAGCCGGCGATGCCAGAGGGTGGTGGTGCTGGCGGCAAAAGAGCTGGCAATGGTGTTGAAGAAGTTCACTAGAAAGGAGTAGAGGTCACCGCGACTATTGCACCTGGCGATCACGGTCCTGGTAAGTAGATCCTTCACAGTGAAACCAAACTTGTCAAACTCGATGGAAAGATTATTGTCAGTAACAAACCGACGAACAGAAATAAGATTTTTGATAATGTCAGGAGAAACAAGAACATTGGTGAGGACAAACATTCGGTTGGCATGAACAAAAGAGGCATGGCCGGTCGCGGTGATGGGCAAAAGGGAACCATTACCGATGATAATATGTGAGGGAGTGCAAGAGGTAGGGGTCATGTGAGAAGTAGCCCCGGTGTCCATGTACCAGTCGGTGGAGGCGGGTGTCGTCAGCGTGCCGATTTGGACCAGACTGGCTAGGGTGTTCTGGTCCCAAACCGGAGTAGAGCCGGCCGCACTGTACCAGGCCATCGGTTGGGCCGGCGGCTGCTGCTGTGAAAGGAGGTTGGCCTGTTGCTGCTGTTGTGGGAGAGCGCCCTGGAGAGGTGGGCCGGAGGCCTGGGTCGTCACGGCAGCACCCGCGACGCCGCTAGGCCACGGGCCCAGGATCCTAGGAGCGCGCAGCACGGGGCCACCGGGCCACATCTGGATGGTGCCGGCCCAGGGATGTTGCGGCCTGGGCTAGGCTGTGCGAGGTTGGTTGCCCTGGCCGCCCGCACCCTGAGCCGGTTGACCGCCACCTTGATTTCCTCCGTTGCCGCTGCCGTCGTTTCCGCCACTATTGTGACGGCGGCTGTTGCGGTTATTGCTGCCGCCTCCTTGATTGCTGCCGCCGCCTTGAGAGGTGCCGCCGCCTTGAGATTGGGTGGGGTTGCCGTAGCCGGTAGTGCGTGCCGGGTTCATGCTGCCGGTGCCGTTGCGGTTGCCACCGCCGGCGGCGGTGAGCAGGGCAGTGGAGTTGTTGGGGCGGCCGCCTTTGTTGATCTCGGTGAGGAGGAGCTGGCTGCGAGCCTCGGCGAACATCAGGAACGGGCGCTGCAGAGAAAGAATGGTTTGAAGGTTCTCATATTTAGGGTTTACCCCTTGCAGCATGGCGAGGATGAGCTGTTTATCGGTGACGGGGTCACCAAGTTCGCAGCGTGTGTACGCCATAGCCTTGAGACGTCGGCAGTAGTCGTTGGCGGAGAGGTCTTCTTGGACGAAGTGGTGAAACTCCGCCGATAGTGCCATGGCGCGCTGCTCGTGGTGGCCGAGAAGAGCTGCTCGAGGGACAGCCAGACGACGCGTGCGGTGACGGCGGGCTGCATGACCGACTCCAGGAGATCAGTGGCAATGGTGCTGTAAAGCCAGGTGAGCACCACGCAGTCCACCAAGCCCAGGGCGTGTTGTCGGGGATGGAGGCGTCGGAGAGGACGTGGTCGTCAAATGCGTCCTTGCCGAGAGTGACGAGGAGGAGGCCGCGCCATTTGGTGTAGTTCGCCGCGCCAAGGTCGAGGAGAACAGGGACCCACGCCTTGACGTTGAGGACAGAGACGGCTTGCGCATGGAGGCTGGCGACATCAGCGGTGTCGAGCGGCGCCCCCCGGAGCCGGAGCCATCGTTTTGTGTGGGAGGGTTGAGGTTGAGCGCGGTGAAGAGGCTGGTGAGGTCCGACGAACCAGCGGGTGGCGAACCAGCGGTGGGTGTGTTGACCGGAGGGAGCCCGAGGGCGGCACGGAGAGCCATGGCGTCGACGGTGATGGTGGCCGGCATGGTCGCACTGGATGTCGTTTCTGAAGAAGTGGAGGAAGGAGGGATGACGAGGGCAGAGATGGCCTCCTCGACTGCCTTGGCGGCAGCCACAGACGCGGCGTCGGCGAGGGCCGTGGCAGAGGCGGCGTCGTCCGTGGAAGCCGTCGCGTCGGAGACAGCTGCGATCGCCGCGGAGAGAGCTGCGTTGTCGACAGACGACATGACGCCGGCGATGGAGGGATGGCCGGCGGCAGCTGTGAAACAGACTTAGGGAAGTGCGGAGATCGGTGGCTATCTGATACCATGTTAGAGAGATAGACTCAACACAATGATATATTCATCACGGAGTATTACATATATAGGCCTCAACCCTCCATACTCACTCTACCGATTTATGCAATAGGATCGGGAGGAATGGAAAAGGGGAGGCTACACAAGGAAGCTAGGAAATCAGCCATATTACATTCCAACAGTGGCGCCGGTGCGTGGTGGCTGTCGCTCGCGGCCACGGTGCAGGTAGCCGTCATGCGTGCGGCTATGGTGCGGCGGTGTGGTTTCGGTGCGACGGTACAGCCTCGGCGCTTCAGCACAGTGCCTCCGCCGTGGCGCATCGCCGGCGCGCCGACACCAGTCCGAGGCGTGGCGCCTTGCATGTTTACCGACCGTGAATTCCTCCAATCGGCATATGCCGGCGACTTCAAGTTGGCTGTGGTGGATTTCGTCCGGAACGACAAAAACAGAACGAGTGTGGAGAGAGGATTTCATTTTTGCAATTCATTCAAGGAGATTCAAAAGGATTCAAGAGATTCCCTACCTTCTACCTCCATATCTGGTAGAGCGTCGTTGCTGAGGGTTATATTAGGTAACCATTATGCTACGTGAAGTAGTTCAAGAGGGTTACGTAATCTACAAAAGAATGGGGACACAAATTCTCATATATGAAAAGTAGGGTGAGACCCATTAGTGTGTTGGGCTAGTCTTTACGGACCAAAAGCCCAAGTTTCTCGACGTTAAGTACTCGTGTGAAACACACAATCGTCACTCTGGTGACACTCTCCAAGTGCACCTCAAAACCTATAATATTATCATTTTATATGGGCGTCATTCTATTTATCACAAACAGTAACTTGAGGATCTATTTCCCCATTAAACAGCAAACAATTAGTTGCAGATACTCCAAGCTAACAACTTTAATTAATTTAACCCCAAAGCTAATGCATTGTGACTATACATGTACACTTGTGCTACATTAAAATCAAAGCGAAAACCACATAAACCTATTATGTACAAACATGATACTTGCACTATTGTACTCAACCAAAGTTTATCTTGTGAGCGCTGGAGAAATGTTTGGCCGCCCTGACCATCTCGCCAGCCGCATCATACCCTGCGCGGCCACCGGCGGAGCCAGAGCTCGCCACCATCTTTGAGCCAAAGCGCGCGAACCAAGACGCCATGGCCAACCACAACCCGGAGCCGGATTTCCTCTTCTTGCCTCCCATGTCTAAACAGTTATTACAAAACGACGGTGTGATGAACTGAACCAAAAGCTATAGCTATCTAGCTCAACTTCGTCAGCACGTAACAGCTCTGCTAGCTTGTTTCAACTTTGATGATCTTGTGCTGGAGGAGTATGCAGCTGGAGGCCTTTTATAGCATTGGAGGCTTGGAGCAGAGGTATGCATATGCTGGGACCTGGGTCATGCTAAGCTTTCTTGGCAGCCAAGCTGCAAATGAGGAGAGAGTCAGAGAGTCCATGGTTGTGCCGTCTTCTGAACTTGGAGATGAATTAATGCATAGTCGATGTCACTCTCGCTTGACCTGAAACATTGGTCATGGTCATTTTATTCCCCAGTTTATTTAACCAGAAAAAGGAAACGTGTACTTTGAATTTTGCATATTACCACATGACCCCATGTACACCTTGACAGAGTCGACGTTTTTTTTCCTTGTTATTGAGTCTATTGACACAAACATGCTCTCTCTCTCTCTCTCTTTTATCTCTTCTGTCAGTCTAATGCTGACCATGACATGCTTAGGAATGTTCCCGGATAGCTGTTTTTGAAGAAGAGGCTATTTATCAGACAGTGATAGGAACGTTAGTTACGTCGTTGTTCCATTTGAATATCATACTCCCTCCACGTTTCCGAGTTTCGTATTATAAGTTTATGAGAAAATATAGTAATATTTTTCAATGCAAAATAAACATATTACTAAAATATATTGAATATTAGTTTTAATGAAAATAACTTAATATTATAGATGTTGCTAATTTTTTTTAAGTTTGATAAAACTTAAGAAAGTTTGAACAAAAAAGGTCAAAGCTATATGAAATGGAGTATATTGCAATCACCGTGGCACCTTCTTCAGAGAAAATCACCAATTTATAAAGAGTTTACATGCTTGGTCTTTTTTTCATAATGGGAAAACCATTAATTTCGTACCATGGTTGATTTGTGAGGAAGCTACACCACTAGTGAGGTTTTTTTTTTTGCATTGGTCAGACAAAATAGCAACGTAAAAGAGCAGACTACTATGGCCGCGTTCTTTCCCAAATATTCGCAACTCACCTCCCTCATTTTCCACGCGCACGTTTTTCAAACGGTTAAACAGTGCATTTTTTTTAAAGGTCTGTACGAAAGTTGCTTCTATATTAATTCATTTTTTAAAAAAAATAGTAAATACTTAATTAATCATAAGAAAATATGTCGCTTCGTTTTGCGTGCGCGGAAGGTGAGTTACCAACCTCACCTTCCAGACACAACCTAAGACTGTGTTTGGGCCACCTTCCCGCACGGAAAATATGGTGGTTTATTAATGTATAATTAATTAAGTATTAGCTAAAAAATTTAAAAATAGATTAATATAATTTTTTAAAGCAACTTTTATATAGAAAAATCTTTGCAAAAAATACACTGTTTAGCAGTTTGAAAAGCATGCACGTGAAAAACAAGAAAGATAAGTTGAGAAAGTGAAGAAAAAAAAAGTTAGCCTTAGAACACCAACACCAACAGTACTAGACTATATTTATGTGTACACTATTTAGGGCAACAACAATGTATAATGTATATAGTAAAAAGTAGTCCATATAGTAAAAAGTAGTCCATATAGATGAGATCCACATATATATACTTTAACTATTGTAATCTTCACCATGTATATAGATAGCACATAGTATTAGGAGAAGAGAGAAAGTAGAGATAAACAAATTATTTTATTTTCTATGGGTAACCAATATAATTACAGATAACTTTTGTTATTATCTTGTTGTGGATGCCCATAATAGACATAGATACTACTGTACAAACTATTTGCCAAATAACATCATTTCTACGTGTCGGACCAAATAATAAGATCCTCCTCCTATTTCTTGATCTATCGTTTTGTACCATTCACACTACTACTTTATCTCTCTCGCTATTATTAACTATCATTCTTGATCCTATGTGTCATGATATTAATTAATTAGCGTGTGTGTATACATGTGCATATATACACACACAATATACATATGTATATGTACACACTATATATATACACACACATACACACGGTAACGCTACCTAGAGCACTACGCGCTAGGAATACCATGGCGGTCCTCTAAACGTCTCATGCATCCGGTTTTTTAGTTTAGCAACACCAGTCCCCACACGTCTCCCTTGTCCCACAACACTCCCTCTCAGTAAAAAAAATACTTATGTGCTGCATATCTCCGATTTTCTCGTTGACTGATTGCATTGGAGCAACCAGACACATCAGTAAAAAAAATTACTACCAATGCAGTAGGGCAGTAATTATTTTACGATCACCAAATTTTAATTTTTTGACTACATCCTGTCAGTATTTTTTTACTATCACTAAATCTTGGTTGTCACTCATTCGATGCGACAGCAATATATTTACTTGAGTTTACTCTGTTATTATTTAATAATAATTATTTTTCAAATAGGTAATATGTGGATAATTTCTTTTGAGTGATTTATTTGGACGCGAACAACAATGAGAATCATGCCCGTGATTTCTGTTTTTTATGTCATTCCTTCCTGATTTTCTGTTTTTTCACGAGCGCTCCTTCCTGATTTTCCGTTTTTCACGAGCGCTCCTCTGACCACATTTTCTGTTTCCAAACCTGATCTTCCCTTTACATCGTTACAAGTAAAAAAAAAATCCCTCCACTCAGATTTGATACTTTAGTAAGCAAAATTATTCCATGAGCAAAGAAATTACTGATTGGACATGGGTGGAGATGCAGGTTAGAAGGTGTGAATTGCTTGGTGGAAATCGGTAGTAACTTTTTTACTCCTGTTTGATATATATGTGAATTGTACCGTGTATAAAAAATTTCACACGGTAAAAAAGTATACATGGCCTGGTAATTGTTTTACCGAGAGGTATTAGCTCGGTAAAAAAAATATAGTAGTACTTTTTTACTCCTCTATGATATATGCATTGTACAGTGAGTTATGTGTATAAAAAATTAAACACGGTAAAAACATGGCATGGTATTTTTTTACTAACACATATTTGCTTGGTAAAAAAATACTGAAGTAATTTTTACTCCCTGTTTGATCACATATATGTTCGGTAGAAAAAAAAAGAGACACATAGATTGCTCTCATGCAGCGTGCAGATCGGGAAAGCGGAACAAGCACGAGGCGGTTATGGAATATTCATGCTTATCTCTGCTCCTTACACCGGCGGAGAAGATAACCGAGAGGTGGACCTTCTCAGCACGGTGAAGAGCGAGGTAGCGATGCATGCCGTGGTAGTGCTGCAACATGCGTAAGCCTCATCCGTGCTCGACGGAGTTCTAGGAGCATGCTGCCCACCGGAGGAATGGGAGATACGGGCTGTAGGGCTTGGTGGTGGCTACTCGTGACAGATCGAGCAGTAGCTCCAGTCCCATCCCGGCCTCCAACAGCTGTTGGCGTCAAAGCAGGAGCAAGGCTCGTGTGGGGGCGGCAACGAGTGGAGAGCTAGGTCCTGGTCGTAGAGGCTCGTAGGCGACAGTGCTCAACACCGTCAGACCATGCCATGGCCTAGAGCACTGTCGCACAACGTCCACCACCTCCCCGTCATCTACTCCCTTCGCCGTTCCTGCCGAGATAGGACGAGGCGTTGGATCCCTCGCCGGGAGGAGCATGGCCTCCAAATCCGGTGCAGCCAAAGGCCACCGACATCTTCGAAGGTCTCCTCCCCCGTCCCCATCGATGGCGGCTGGGCGGCGAGGCAGCCTTTGGCTCGTCGCCGAATGTGGTGGTAGGACAAGGGATTTCGCTCCTCTTCATCGTCAAGCCATCTGCTCCTCACCATACCGGCCAGTGCGTGTATATGTGCCGATGAGGTCGCGATTAGCTTCCACACCGGTTGGCGCATGGATCTGTTGCCCATCTCTTCCTAGCCCGCCGCACTGGCCACCGGAGCGAGGCGTCATCTCCGGCCGTTGGATGTAGGTGCCGCTGTCAGCCACGTGCCGCCTCCCTTCGACGGCGCTTATAGATGGTTTGGGACGCGCAGAATATTAGGGGATTGCTGCCGGTTGCCGACTCTACGCTGGATCCTACTACCTACCACCCTACGCCGATGGAATCCTCCTTCCAAGTGGTGCCTCCTCCGCTGCCCCTCCAAATCCAGAGAAATCGATGGAGGTAGGTGAAATGTTTTGGAATATACGATACGGTGCAGATGTGTATATATATATAGGCAGGTGTATTAGACTAAAAATATTACTATGTTAAAGACAAATAAGTAGTAAGAGGTGGGGGTGTGGTGTGAAACGTGAGTAAAATATTTACCGGTTGGGTATGTGGAGGATGGTGGGGGTATGGGGTTGTTGCGAGACGTGCTACGTAGTTTCCTAGCACGCAGCGTGTTGTATAGTAGTTCTATATATATGTGTATGTGTGTGTATGCACAAGTTCATTCAAATTTTTCAAAATTTTCAAATTGTGAGTATATATCTAAGTATAAGAATTTGATAAATACTTGTACCTAACAATAAAACAACTCAAATTTAATTTTATTTGATTATACATTATTACATACCTAACTAATTATATGTTTGGATGTTATATACCTAGGATGAAAATCTAACCAAAACAAGTTTAAATTCAGTTCAAACTTGTTTTGAACTAATTAGTAAAGTAGTTAATGTTGATACCTAAATATTTAAAAAGTTTATACTAATTTGAATTAGGTATATACTCAATTTGAAATATAGAGCCCGGGCACCATGGAGCACAAATTTATGTATACGTATGTATATATGTATAGGTATATGTATGTGTATAGGTATGTATGCTCAGATCTGCCACCTGCTCCACTTGCTAGAGCACCGGCGCGATGGACGAATTGAAGGGAGCAAGGCGGTGAGGCTGCGTCCCTCACCATCACTGGTCTCCAGCACCATCCACGATCCCAATCCCAGCTGTTGGCATAGATTTTCAAACATGTTGATGTAGAATCAAGGAGTTGATTTAGATTTTGTGATGAAAATATTGGTGGTTTGCTAATGTTAATTTGGAGATTTTTGAGATGGTTGATTTTGTGAAGTGTGCAGTTTCGGTTGACCCTGGCGGTCAGACCGGCTGAGTGCCGCCGGTCAGACCGCAGGTGTTGCGGCGGTCAGACCAGCCGGCCCGATGGTCTGACCGGCAGGATTCTGATCGTTGTCGGTTTCGGGTTGTTTTGTTGGTTTTGGATATTTCCTTCGGGGATTTGGCTTCTAGATGGTTTCTATGCGTATGGATACTGTTGTTATACTAATGTGAGTCAAGTTGGGACGAACTTGGGCTCGGAATATGGTTTCTTGGTTGTTGCACGTGCAGGTATTGCTTGAGGCCTCGGGAGAGTGTTGCCGATGATAGATCGGAGTCGACTTGGGAGAAGTTGATGTCCAGGGATCAAGAGATCGTGCGGGATACTAAAGGCCAGAGGATAATGCACGTGGTGATGAAGAAATTCATATGGTATACAATAGGGATTGTGTACGTATGGAAAGTGGAGTCGAATTTGCAAGGGAGTCCAAATTTGGGAAGTTTGATTGAGATAAGGAAAGAGATGAGTTGTTTACTTGCAAGAGAGGGTTTCCTACGTGAGTTAGGAGTCCTAGTTGTATTAGATTCGTGGGCTTTGCACAGCCTACTTCATGTATAAATAGAGAGGGAGGGTGAGGCCTCCTAGTATCGGTTTTTAGAGAGACAAAAGTTGAGAGAAAATTAGGGTTTCGAATTTAGTTCGAGATTTTGGTGAGGAGTGCTGTTGGTGCACTTTGTAAACACTAGTTGATGAAATAAAGTCGAAAAGTTTCAATCTACATCTTCGAGTTTGTCATCTACCGGTGTTTTCTGGGTCCCGACGGTCTAACCGCAGGTGTGCGCGCGGTCTGACCGGTGGGATAGCGGCGGTCTGACTGGAGGTGTCCGGGCGGTCTGACCGGCGGCAGGAGGGCGGTCTGACCGGCGGCAGGAGGGCGGTCTGACCGGCGGCGGCAGGACTTTGTCGACGTCTTCGTTCGAGGGTAATCTTTAATTCTGCGAAAGATTTTTAGGTTTTTGGTTTTCCCTACCATTCACCCCCCTCTGGTAGGTTTGTTTGATCTTGTGCGATCCTACAAGTGGTATCAGAGCCACGTTTTTCTATTTGATCTTTACTGGTCTTTAGATTTGTTGCCATGGCTAAGAAGTTTTCAAGCAAACCTCATATTTACAATGGAGTTGATTTTGATTATTGGAAGAAAAAGATGGAGTCTTATATTACATCTCAAGGCTATGATATCTGGATGAAAGTTGCTTCTGTTTATGAGATTCCTGATCGTATTGAAACTACTGCCCAGAAAACTGATTTTGAAAACAATTGTAAAGCACGAAATATACTTCTTAGTGGGATTTCTTGTTCTGATTTTGATCGTGTTTCATATCTTGCAACTGCTAATGAGATTTGGAAAGCTTTAAATAATTTTCATACTGGATCTACTAACATTAAAGAGTTGCGAAAAGATGTTTTCAAAAAGGACTACATTAAATTTGAGATGAGTTCGGGTGAGTCTTTGGATGATTATCTGGGACGTTTTAATAAAATTTTGAGTGATCTTAGATCTGTTGATGATTCTTATGATGTTAACTATTCTCAATCTGAGGTTGCTCGTCACTTTATGAATGGTCTTGATATGAGAGTTTGGGATGTTAAAGTGACTTCTATTCAGGAATCTGTTGACATGAACACTTTGACTTTGGATATTCTTTATACTAAATTGAAAACCTATGAGATGAATATTCTTTCAAAAAGAACAGATTGGAAATCTACTGCTTTGGTGTCTTCATCTGGATCTTCTTTGGATTCTTCTCTTAAAGATGTAGTTGCTGTTTTTAATGCCATGTCCGATGATCAACTGGAAGAGATCGGTGAGGAGGACTTGGTTTTGGTTGCTAACAGATTTTCTCGAGCTATAAGTAATGTCAGGTACAGGAAAAGAGGAGGACCACCTCGTTGCTTTCATTGTGGAGGACTTGGTCATCTTCGAGCTCAGTGTCCCAAGCTTGGAAAGAATCCAAAGGAAGAATCTCAAGATGGAACCAAGAACACCAAGCAGAACAAGAAGCAATTCAAGAACATAAAGATGAAGAAGTTCTATCAGAAGGCGCTTGATGAGGCATTTGCAGCTGTGCAAGAGTCAAGTGATGTTGAGTTTGAAAGTGATGAAGATGATGACAAGGGGAACAAAGGCAAGAATGATGTTTGTCTCATGGCTAGAAGCGTGGATGAAGATTCTGACTGTGATAATGAGGTAACACATATTCCTAGTGTTGAATATCTTCAAGAAGTGATTGCTAGACTTGGTTACAAAATTTCTAAATTTGAGAAAAAGATTAGTCAACATGAAACTACTATTGAATCTCTTAATGCTGAAAATTCCAGAATAAAATCTCTTGTTTCTGATAATGATGAATGTAAGTCTTGTGAGGTTTTATTTGAAGAAATTGAAGCTGTTAGAGGTGTTAATAGGTCTCATGTTAAAAGGATTAAGAAATTTGAATCTTGTCTTGCTTTGAGCTTTGCCATGAACACTAGATTGATTGATGAATTGTTTTTAACTAAGAGAGTTTTGAATAAATGTCAAATTGCTTTGTTTGCTAGTTCGATGTTTAATTTGATTAGCTCTAAGAGGATTAAACAATCTAGTGAAAAACCTTGTTTGACATGTGTTGCTAATAAGATGAAACTAAAAGATGCTCTAGGTCGTGTTAAGCACATGGAGGAAATTGTCAAACAAGATGAGGTGCTTTCTTGTTCGACTTGTAGAAAACAAAAAGGTCTTTTGGATGCTTGCAAAAATTGTGCTAATCTTACTCAAGAGGTTTCTTACTTAAAAAGTTCTTTGCAAAGATTTTCTGATGGTAAAAAGAACCTCAACATGATTCTTGATCAATCTAGGGTTAGCACACACAATCGTGGTTTAGGTTTTGATCCTTATGCTCATCCTACTAGACATCCTCCTGTTGTTTTAGGTGCTGGTGCTAGAGGTGGTGAAATTTTGCTTAAACCTGAGCCTAAGAACACTGTGTTTAAATCTGCTGGCATCATGACTACTTTGAGTACATCATCTTCAAAAACCAATGTTGTACATGCAAAATCTTCTGTTTCTATTTGTGCTGCTAAGTCATCTATTTTTACAAATACTTCTAATCATCATGAAAAATATACTTGTTCGTTTTGTGGAAAAGATGGTCATCTTGTTGGTTTCTGTTTTAGACTTGCTAGAAAGCAGAAAAAGGAACGGGAAATTGCTTTTGCGAAAAAGAGATGGAAAAAACCGCGTTTTGTCCCGAGACAAGCGGTCAGACCGCAGCAGTACCAGCGGTCAGACCGGCGCTTTACCCCCGGTCAGACTGGCGGTAAGCCTTCGATCAGACCGCAGGTACCTCCGTGGTCAGACCAGCCTCGGGTAGATTTTTCTAACAGGAAATGGTGTGAATTTTCTACTGGTTATGCTCCTGTTGGTTCTGATCGTGTGTCTCAGTACTGAATCCCTAAATTTTTATTATCTAACCCCAGTACTGAGGCTTCGACTTCTGTTTGTGTGTAGGCACTTTTGGCAAGGAAGGAGAACGTGTGGATTGTGGATTCCGGTTGTTCACGACACATGACCGGTGATAAAAATTGGTTCTCCTCCCTCAAGAAGGCATCAAGGAAGGATTCAATAATCTTCGGTGATGCTTCTACTAGTATGATCACTGCTACTGGATCTGTCAAGGTAAGTGACAAGTTTACATTGAATGATGTCGCTTTGGTTGAGAATTTGAAGTACAATTTGCTCTCCGTTTCTCAAATAGTGGATGAGGATTTTGATGTGTTCTTTAAGAAATCTGGAAGTAAGGTCTTTAATTCTTCTGGCGATGTTGTGCTTAATGTTTCTCGTTATGGAAGAGTTTTTAAGGCTGATTTTGAAAGAAGTGTTTCTTCAGAGATTACATGTCTTGTTGCAAAATTTTCTAAAGATGTGATGTTTTGGCATCGTAGACTTGGACATGTAGGCTTTGATCATCTCACTAGAATTAGTGGTTCTGATCTTGTTCGTGGTTTGCCTAAACTTAAGAAAGATCTTGATTTGGTTTGTTCGCCATGTCGCCGTGCTAAGATGGTTGCTTCTTCACATACTCCTATTATTTCTGTGATGACGGATGCACCAGGACAGCTACTACATATGGACACTGTTGGTCCGGCTAGAGTGCAATCCGTTGGAGGAAAGTGGTATGTGTTGGTTATTGTTGACGATTACTCTCGATATTCTTGGGTTTATTTTATGGCTACTAAGGATGAGGCGTTTGAACACTTTAAAAGTCTGTATCTTCGTTTGGCTCTTGAATTTTCTGGATCTTTGAGAACTATTCGAAGTGATAATGGTGGTGAGTTCAAAAATGCTTCTTTTGAGAATTTTTGCAAAGAAAAAGGTCTTGAACATCAATTTTCGTCTCCACGGGTTACTCAACAAAATGGTGTTGTTGAAAGAAAGAATCGTTCTTTGGTTGAAATGGCTAGGACTATGCTTGATGAGTATTCTACACCTAGGAGATTTTGGGCTGAAGCTGTTAACGCTGCTTGTTATATTTCCAATCGTGTTTTCTTGAGATCAAAACTTGGAAAAACTTCTTATGAGCTTCGTTTTGGACATTCACCTAAGATTTCACATTTGCGTGTTTTTGGGTGTAAGTGCTTTGTGTTGAAATCAGGAAATTTGGACAAATTTGAGTCACGTTCCACTGATGGGCTTATGCTTGGTTATTCTGCACATTCTCGAGGTTATCGTGTACTAGTTTTAGACACTAACAAAATTGTTGAGACTTGCGAAGTCACTTTTGATGAGGCTAGTCCTGGAACTAGACCCGAAATTTCAGGTACATTATCACAAGTTCAGGGGGAGGATATTTTCGTGGAGGAAAGAGATGATGAGGAAGATGACGAACTGACGGCCGGTCAGACCGTCGACCCACCACCGGTCAGACCGCAGGCAGAGGAGCGGTCAGACCGGCCTGGGGGCGTTTCATCAGGTTCGTCAGGTGCTGATAGTAGAGGACCTCCAGAAGTTTCTACTTCGTCAAATCATGATGCAGAACACGAAGTTTCATCAGATGTTACTGCTCCACTTCATATTCAACGACGACATCCTCCAGAACAGATAATAGGTAATATTGGAGAACGTACAACAAGGTCTAAGGTAACAACTTGTGATACTCATGTGAATTCTGCATTTGTTGCTACTTTTGAACCTAAAGATGTTACTCATGCCTTAACTGATGAATCGTGGATCAATGCCATGCATGAAGAACTTGAGAATTTTGAAAGAAACAAAGTTTGGTCTTTAGTTGAACCTCCTGTTGGTCATAATATCATTGGAACTAAATGGGTTTTCAAAAACAAACAAAATGAGGATGGTTTGATTGTGAGAAATAAGGCTAGGCTTGTTGCT
Organism: Oryza punctata; assembly: GCA_000573905.2. NCBI lineage: Eukaryota > Viridiplantae > Streptophyta > Magnoliopsida > Poales > Poaceae > Oryza > Oryza punctata. Next base: position 16,711,636 of record CM002488.2, read on the forward strand.
CAGGGTTTTACTCGAATGGAGGGTTTGGATTATGATGAAATTTTTGCTCCTGTTGCTAGAATTGAAGCAATTAGACTTTTGTTGGCTTTTGCTGCTTCAAAAGGTTTTAAATTGTTTCAAATGGATGTGAAAAGTGCTTTTCTTAATGGTTACATACAGGAGGAAGTTTATGTAAAACAACCACCCGGTTTTGAAAATCCTGATTTTCCCAACCATGTTTTTCGTTTGTCAAAAGCTTTGTATGGTTTGAAACAAGCACCAAGAGCATGGTATGATCGTTTGAAAAAATTTTTGCTTGCTAAAGGTTTTACAATGGGAAAAGTGGATAAAACACTCTTTGTTCTCAAGCATGGTAATGATCAACTTTTTGTTCAGATTTATGTGGATGATATCATCTTTGGTTGTTCCACTCACCCTTTGGTTGTGGAGTTTGCTGAGACTATGCGCAGGGAATTTGAAATGAGTATGATGGGAGAGTTGACTTACTTTTTGGGACTTCAAATCAAGCAAATGAAGCAAGGAACATTTGTGCATCAAATGAAGTACACCAAGGATCTTTTAAGGCGCTTCAAGATGGCGGATTGCAAGCTAATTTCTACGCCAATGGGATCAACTGCTGTGTTGGATCCGGATGAAGATGGTGAAGTTGTGGATCAAAAGGAGTATAGGAGCATGATTGGATCTTTGCTCTATCTCGCTGCTTCGAGACCAGACATTCAATTTACTGTATGTTTGTGTGCTCGTTTTCAAGCTTCTCCACGTGCTTCACATCGTCAAGCTGTTAAACGCATCATGAGGTATTTGCAACACACTCTAGAATTTGGAATTTGGTATTCTACATCATCTTCTTTATCCTTGAGTGGTTATTCGGATGCGGATTTTGGTGGTTGTAGAATTGATAGGAAAAGTACAAGTGGAACATGTCATTTTCTTGGTACTTCTTTGATTGCTTGGTCTTCTAGGAAACAATCTAATGTTGCTCAATCAACTGCTGAGTCTGAATATGTTGCTGCTGCTAGTTGTTGTTCTCAGATTCTTTGGCTTGTTTCAACTTTGAAAGATTTTGGTCTTACTTTTGAGAAAGTTCATCTTCTTTGTGATAACACTAGTGCTATTAATATTGCTAAGAATCCTGTACAACACTCACGCACGAAACACATTGATATTCGCTATCACTTTTTGAGGGATCATGTTGAGAAGGGAGATGTTGAATTGGCTTTTGTTGATTCTCAATTGCAATTGGCGGATATTTTCACGAAACCGTTGGATTCTTCTCGATTTGCTTTTCTTCGAGGCGAGTTGGGGATTGTTCATCCTTTTGGCATTAATTGAGGGGGAGTTTTGGCTCGTTGTTGCATTCATGTTTTCTTTTCTTCTTTTGTTTTTTTTTGCATACATGTTTTATACATGCATGGTGTGATAAAAACATGAAAAACATAAAAAAATTAAAAAATTGAAAAAAGAGGAAGAGCTTTGTTTGTGCCTTAGTATATTCTAGTATATGCTAGCAATACATGGTAGGAGATATGATGACTATGCTAACTTGTGTGCATGTTAGTTTTTATATGAGCTTTTGATATTGTCTTTAAGTGATTTGATACATGACATATAATTTATCACTTGAATTAAGCAAATATGCAATATTGATGCTAGCATATGGTTTGATTTATAAATGTTTTATATATATATGCTTTATTGACTTGTTTTTCCTCAAATAGCTTTGTATTTGCTTATTGTGAAAGAGCATGAAACAATATATAAAAAAATGAATACCGAATCCTTGGAAACAGTCTTGACGACAAGGATGTATTCGATGTGAGCAAAAATAATGGGTACCGAATCCTTGGAAACAGTCTTGACGACAAGGACGTACCCGGAATAATAAAAAGATAAAAAGGCTCAAATCAAAGAACAATTTTCTTGATTGTTTTGTGCTAAAGCTAGTTTGAGAAAGAGTGCTAAATGCAATAGGTGTATATGTATAATGTTTGTTTTTCAATCTATATGCTTGTTAATATATTGCATTATAAATCGTTTGAAGTCATGAATCTTTAGTGTTGATTTGATCTTTTTGACAATATTTTTGGTTCATGTTTATACTTTTATGCATGCTTGTTATCTAGATTGTCATGCTATCTGCCATGTTATTGTCACACATATTCTTGAATTACTTTTGGTATGGCAAAGCTCTCCGAGAAAAAAAATGTGTTGATGAATTCATTGTCAAAAGGGGGAGAACAAGGTAATAATTGTGCATTATTGTCATAAGTAGAAGTGAGAGATTTTTCTTTGAAAATTTTTGGTATTGAAGATGCTTTTTGGATTTGCTTCACAAAACACCACAAACCATTTGTTGTTTGCCAATGATTTTCATCAAGGGGGAGATTGTAGAATCAAGGAGTTGATTTAGATTTTGTGATGAAAATATTGGTGGTTTGCTAATGTTAATTTGGAGATTTTTGAGATGGTTGATTTTGTGAAATGTGCAGTTTCGGTTGACCCTGGCGGTCAGACCGGCTGAGTGCCGCCGGTCAGACCGCAGGTGTTGCGGCGGTCAGACCAGCCGGCCCAATGGTCTGACTGGCAGGATTCTGATCGTTGTCGGTTTCGGGTTGTTTTGTTGGTTTTGGATATTTCCTTCGGGGATTTGGCTTCTAGATGGTTTCTATGCGTATGGATACTGTTGTTATACTAATGTGAGTCAAGTTGGGACGAACTTGGGCTCGGAATATGGTTTCTTGGTTGTTGCACGTGCAGGTATTGCTTGAGGCCTCGGGAGAGGGTTGCCGGTGATAGATCGGAGTCGACTTGGGAGAAGTTGATGTCCAGGGATCAAGAGATCGCGCGGGATACTAAAGGCCAGAGGATAATGCACGTGGTGATGAAGAAATTCATATGGTATACAATAGGGATTGTGTACGTATGGAAAGTGGAGTCGAATTTGGAAGGGAGTCCAAATTTGGGAAGTTTGATTGAGATAAGGAAAGAGATGAGTTGTTTACTTGCAAGAGAGGGTTTCCTACGTGAGTTAGGAGTCCTAGTTGTATTAGATTCGTGGGCTTTGCACAGCCTACTTCATGTATAAATAGAGAGGGAGGGTGAGGCCTCCTAGTATCGGTTTTTAGAGAGACAAAAGTTGAGAGAAAATTAGGGTTTCGAATTTAGTTCGAGATTTTGGTGAGGAGTGTTGTTGGTGCACTTTGTAAACACTAGTTGATGAAATAAAGTCGAAAAGTTTCAATCTACATCTTCGAGTTTGTCATCTACCGGTGTTTTCTGGGTCCCGACGGTCTAACCGCAGGTGTGCGCGCGGTCTGACCGGTGGGATAGCGGCGGTCTGACTGGAGGTGTCCGGGCGGTCTGACCGGCGAGGCTACGGCGGTCTGACCGGCGGCAGGAGGGCGGTCTGACCGGCGGCAGGAGGGCGGTCTGACCGGCGGCGGCAGGACTTTGTCGACGTCTTCGTTCGAGGGTAATCTTTAATTCTATGAAAGATTTTTGGGTTTTTGGTTTTTCCTACCATTCACCCCCCTCTGGTTGGTTTGTTTGATCTTGTGCGATCCTACAGTTGAAAGTAGTTTATATTGTGCATAATTATTTTTTATACTGGATCCTGGATAGGTAGGTCGATGACTCCCAAGGCAGAGTTTTTCTTTTTCTTTTCGCATGTTAAATGTAGTCTATCTATCTCTCTCTGTAATTCTTTTTTATGGCTAGTGCTAGCCAAGTGACCACCATTGTTCTGTGATACGTGTAATATTTTTTATATGTACATAGTATGAGATTACATGTGCTTTTTTGGTATATAGTAAAAACATATACATACATACGCTCTTACCACTAGTGTATTGCCAAAACGGAGAAAATAATACTTTTACTGAGATCTTTACGCACTAATAAGAACTGAAAGTTATTATATTACTGGAAAAAAGATCAGTAATTATTTTATTGGGGCGATAATTTGTATTTGCATAGACCCTGACAAAGTGGAAAACAATCATCAGTAACTTTTTTATCCGGCTACCACAGTTTGTAATTTTTTTATTGGGTTACGGTGGGAGTGCCTAAAAGGAAATAATTATGACACTAGAGAGGGAGGGCGATCCGGATATCGGTGAGGGAAACGGAAATAAACTTCTTTACTCAAGCAAGCCAGTAATTTTTTTACTAGGCTATCTACACATGCGGAATAAGAGTAACGAAAGTAAATTTTTTATTGTCTAATGGGGCAATTGCGTAGAGAAAAAAAATAGGGGAAAACCGGAGAAGAGGTTCGCTCGGAGGCAGGACTGCTTCTGTGAGTCGCGCTACTTTATTGTTGGTAGCACGCTACGCGCTGTGTAGCGCTACCGTGTGTGTGTATATAGAGAGAGAGCACGCTCTCTTAGAGTATCCGTAATATAGGAATAGAGGGGTCTTTGAGCTCCTCAAGGTGTATATATACTTTCTAGAGGTGGATCTTATAAACATCTTTTGGATGGGCTAGCATTAGCCATAAGGCCTGGCCACGAGGACTTAAAACACCATTCTTATCTCTCCACTACACTGCTAATATACTCTCTCTCTCTAGTATGCTAGTTACTTACCGTCATGGAGCTCACAACACCAGAGTTTTGCTAGCGAGTGTCGCCTCCCCTTACCATTGGGGGTCCGCTCGTGACCGTTGCCGGAGGTCCGCCCATGACCCTGTTTGAGCCGCTGTCATGGATCTACGCGAGAGTAGCTATTGCCATTAGATCCAGGAGCGCTGGTGCTGTTGCGGCCTTCTTCTACAAGCCCCGGCGTAGCTGCCTCCTCCCGTGAGCACCGCCGCCACCGCCGGAACCATGAGCATCCGCGAGCGTCACCACTGCCTCCATCACTCACGAGCGTTGCCGCCACCGCTTATACCAAAACCTCCTCTTGCGAGAACCGCCACCGCCTCTAGCGAGCCACGCTCAGACCACTGCCTCCTCGTCATGCGGGCGCCACCATTGCTATCGCCTCTTCCTCCCACGGGCATTATCACTAAGCTGTTGTTGGATCCGTGCTATCACTTGCTAGGTTGGTGGATAAAGGGTGGGTTGGAAAATGCTATCTCACAAGCGGTGAGCTGGCCACCTACGAAAATGTGTTCTGGCCACCAGCGTTATGCCAATTTGTAGCAGTGAGCACCATCCACTTCCACCACCACCTCCCTCTATCCCTTTCACCACCATAGAATAGTTAAGGCCCACTAGAAGACAAACGAGCTTTAATACCGATTAAAAACCCCTTTTAGTATCAATTGTAGTAACCGAGACTAGTAAATCGAGACTAAAGATCTCGATCTTTAGTACTGGTTGAAAAAATCGGTACTAAAGATGCATACTAAGTTAAAAAAATTATGTGGTATGTGGGAATTGAATTCAAGATATCTCACCTCAACCCTTACGCGTGTTACCATCCCACCTACTACACACATCTAACTTAGAAATATTTTTTTAACTAACCCTGTAGGTATCTTTAGTACCGTTTGGTAACACCAATCGATGCTAAAAATATCTTTAGTACGGGTTGGTGTTTCCAACCGTTACTAAAAATGCATTATTAGTACCGGTTGATAATATCAACCGGAACTAAAGATCCTCCAGTATTAGTCGCGGTTGATATGTTAGTACCAGTTGATAATACTAACCGGGAGATGTTTTTAGATACTTGGATTTTCAGAACTGTTACTAAAAACATCTGTAGTATATGTTCTTAATCTAGCCAGAATATTTATGTTTTGGGGGATAAGATAAAAAATCATTTCTCTAGTAGTAACCTGAGGCAGTAGCTAGGCTACGTTCGAGTGAGACTAAAAGAAAGAAATTTCTTTTGTTTTTCTGATCTACTAAATGCATTTTTGCACAAAATTTTAATAGGAAAGTTGATTAAAGTATATTATTAATCCTCAAAATAAATAATAATTAATTAATTACACACTAACGACTTATCTTATTTTGCGTACTTTCTCATTCTCTTTTCACACTACACTCGAACGCACCCTTAGTTTAGAATACATTTATTTCTTTTCTTTTGTTGGGAAAATTGGTTTGGTGCCATCCAATCCAAAGATCCTGGTTTAGAAATATAGTACGACGAAAAGATGTTGGTACACTTTAATACAACACAAAGTTTCCCTCGTTTAGCTATTTACCCCTTCCGTTAAGTTTGAAGGCTCCAACGTTAACTATGACTGAACTGCCCCTGTTTATCCCTTAGCTTTTCTCTTCATCTGACTTGTTTTCTCCGCCGGAGTATTTCCCTTCCCTTCTGCTGTGTCACACCGAAGCCCATGCATTTGCTGCCAGTACACACCTGCTACACCTTGTAGATCTTGCCACTGTGATCCTGGGTGCATCTGCGACTTTGCGAGAAGGTTTCGCAATTTCGCCCGGCGGTGCTGACGCTCTGCAGGGTGCACGGCAAGAATCACACGCAAAGCAGACAACCTCTTCACCAATTTGATGCACCAGGCCAAGGGTGGAAAATTGGAATTTTTTAATTGTTGCCGTTTGTGTTCTGAACCAAATTAATCTGCCAAGAATTGCCGCCCAGCTCTGGAGAAATTAGTCCTAATCATCCACTGCGATCCGACCACTCGATCTTGACGCCGGCTTTCTAATTTCTCCATAAAGGTGAGCACCATGCGCCATGCGGTCGAGGCCTACGGGAACCCTGTCGGATATTTCACCACCCTGGTGGTGTTCGAAACCGATTAAAATAAAAATTAAGTTGACGCACATACAACGAGAAAGTTATTAGCTCGTAATTAATTACGTTGTAATTATTACAAATTTGATCAATCGATATAAGCAACTTCTATATATAAACTAGTTTTCGTACAGAACATACTAGTTTGAAAAGTGTGCTAATGACTCATAACGGGGGTGGCGACTGCCAAGCAGGAACACATCAATCACGATGATAAGAGCACATCCATCATTTTCTTCTTTTGATTATTTGGCAGAAAGAAAAAGAAAAACATAAAAAAAATTATGTAATGGAAGACAACCGAGGAATAAATAAACTGAACATGTGAAACTTTTAATGGTATTAAAGTGTACCAATAACTTTCAATGGTAACTTCCGAACTTTCAGTGACACCGAACCAATTTTCCTCCTGATAGTAAAAAAAAAATATATTTGCCATATCCGTATAAGCCCATAAGTCAAAATTTTGGGATTGAAAGCCATAACTTACATTTTCACAGGGCCCTTTATATTTTATTCGAAATAGAAACTTGAGGACCTATTTTCCCGGCCCTTAATTGAACATTACACAATCACAGGTCCTTCACAAATTAACAAAACCATAATTATCAATATATATACACATTTGTGCTACAATAATTGATCAACACATTATTCTATTATGTACAAACATGATACAGACACAGAAGTTTATCTTGTGAGCACTGGAGAAATGTTTAGCCGCCCCGACCATCCCGCCGGCCGCATCATACCCCGCGGCGCGGCCACCGGAGCCGGAGCCCACGGCCGCCGCCTTTGAGCCCAAGCACGCGAACCAAGACGCCGCGGCCGACGAGAAACCAGAGCCGGATTTCTTCTTGCCTCCCATATGGCTAATCAAATTAAAACGACAGAAACAAAGCTAGCTCAACTAAAGTAACAGAGTAACAGTAGTACGTACTGCTCGCTTAACTAGCTAGAATTTATCAAGATGGAACTCTGCACTCTCTTACGCACCGATCGAACTGACAACTGAAGCAAGTGGTATACATATATGTCTGGACTCTAGTCTGTGTGCTGAAGAGAGTGTTTTCTTTTTGATGAAGGAGTTGCACTTACTGGAGGCTTTATACAGGATGCGAGCAGCTGAGGTAATTAAGCTGGAAGCTGCACGCGTGCTTCACGCTTACTTGCTTGGCGGCCAAGCTGTAAGTGAGAGAATCAGAGAGACCTGCGCAGTGTTCTAACTTGCGAGGATCGAGATGATCATGAATTATGATGTCGCTATCACTTGACCTGAAACTTGGTCATGGTCAGTTACTCGATCGGCGTATATTTAGTTTAACTTAAATCAGGAAATGTGTACAATTCAAATTATGCGCTCTTGTACACATCTTGGCATCGATGGACACGTTCGAGATAAGAACTTGCTGACCTAGACATGCAGACATGCACTAGGAATGTTCCTGGATAGCTAGCTGCTGCTTGTTCAAGAAGAGGCTGTAATATAACGACGATATCAGAGAGTGCTACTGTGGCCGCAGCTTCTTCAGAGAAACTCACCCAATTGATAAAATGTTTCACATGCATGCTTAACTGCGGTTTTCTTCGTTATGACGACACTACATTTATATATATGCGATAGCCAGGTAGATAGTCAAAGATAAGACAGTTTATTTGCATCATATCCACGTGTCCAGACTCCAGTCTAGCTAGCCAAACGCCAGTAGAAAGCACAGATAATTTGAAGTCGTTCTCTGGTCGCTCATTAAACAGAGGTAGTATTAGAAACGGAAACGAACCCACGGAAGAAATCAAAATAAAGCGTGGTTAACTATTGACTTAGTACTAGCTAGCAAGGAGCTAGCCAGTTAACCACAGCAGCTTTTCCATGATGGGCAGCTCGCCCAAACTTTCCTACACTTGTGAGAATTAAGTAATTTTAGCCCAATCATTTTATTATTTTGTTTCGTACACTCATTGGTATAAGAACCCTTATAGGTGTTAGTAGAGAACTTATCATAGGTGTCGGTTTTCTAGCCAGCACCAATTTATCAGGTGCCGATTCTCACCCCACAAACGGCACCTATAGTATCAATGAATAAAAAAAGGCGGCACCGATGCGCTCGCAAGCAGAGGTAGAAGCACGTGGAGGCACCGCGCTTGCGGCCAATGGCAAGGGCGTCGAGCGACGGCGGCTGCTGCTCAAATCCCTGACATGCCATCATCCCCATCCAAAAAAAATCACAAAAACATTAAGACAAACAAAAACACAGTCGACGACATAGATCTCCAGGTCAAACGGGGTGTTGCCGCTGAGGAGGAACTCCATTGTGTGGCACGACAGCGGCATGGGCATGCAGACGGTGCCGGTGATGACGGGGCTGGCACCGTGGCTCCTGTGGCGCTGGAACCCCCTTTGGACCGGTGGCTTGGTGGCGGTGGGCGACCACGAGAGCGGCAAGGTAGTGGTGGCGGCTCGTCCCCACCTGCTCTAGCCGTGGCCGCAGCTGCCTCCGCGCCCCAGCCCACCTCTCCCCTACGCTCTCCCATGGCCTTCTTAGCGGATCCGGCGGGTGTTGACGGTCATTAAGTGCAAACTTTAATCATCAACTCCTACATAAAAGAAATAAAATATAATATCAAAAGTTAGCGGTAGGGATTTTATTACTAACCATTTCCACTAGATTTGGTAAATATATGTATGCAGGTCATTTAAGAAGAAAATACACCCGCCATGCGACAAAATGAACCTCCGGCCAATCACACGCGAGTACAAATATTTGAGGGCCCACATGACAGTCGAAACCGACCTAAAGTAGGCCAGAGACTACAGAAAGTCGATGGGAAGAGGCAGTGGAGGTGGTTCGGCCAAACCAGGGGTTCAGCTGAACCAACCTCGGCGCCTCTAACCGCCAACTTCCACGTGGTGCTTCCCTATTGGTCCTTAATGATGGTTACACCTTAATGATGGTTACAGGGTTTACCGACTTACAACTGTTGTAGAGCTGCTATAAAAGGAGGCCTTCACACTTGGAAAATGCACAACAAAGTAGAGTACAACTCACTTTTGGAATTTAGACTTTACTTTATTATGTTGGCTTGAATAGAGAGTACGAGAAAGCTCCGGAAGGAATGATCTGAATATCAGAGTTTTCCCCAAGACTTTTACTGAGGAGTGTCGGACATGTCGACATTCTTCCAACGGAGTTCCGGAGAAGCGCTCGGATTGTCGGTCTTCTTCTAGCTTGTATCTCGAAGGATACTTCCTTTTATAATATAAGAATTCAAGTCTTCCTTATGTTATTTAACTAGTTTACTTTAAGTGAGATATATTCTCATCGTTGCGGGTTTATCGCTTAGTGTGCAATTAAGTGCTCTAGTACTAGGACTTTCGATAAAGAAGAAAGTTCATGCGCAAGGCTAGAGTAGTAATCAATAATTTAGGCATGGTGTCTAGGTTAGCGGTTACCTTCGTTTGTTGTGTGCTCCACGGAAAGTGAGATAGTCGGCAAGTGGTGATAGCCATGTCTGTCCTTTGCATTCATCGGCATTCAGGTAAATTATAGAGTTCAAGGTCGAATTCAGTCTAGCAGACCAAGGGAGGGCTGGTGCCCGAAGAATTCTATGGAGTTTTACCTTTAACTTAAGCTAACCAATTAAGTCCATACGAATCCTCTCTAACCGAACCTATCATCAGTTCTTGTCCTTGGATAAAATTCTGTTTATAGATAATACACACACGTTTCAGGTGTTCGATACTCTTGGAATACTCTAAGGGAAAGTGCTACAGCAGTATCCATGCGCTTGTGGATTTATCTGTGTGCATAGAAAATACCAACAGCGGGTGAAGAGGTAGAGGAGGAAGCCCTCCCGGCCGGCACTGGCCCCTCGTGTCAGCGACGAGGTGGCTACGGAGGAATGGAGGCAGTGGGGCACCTCCTCGCTGCTTCCGGCCACGATGCGCCATCGTCCGTGAGCTTCTCGAGAGAAGGAGGAGGTGCGCGCGGATGGAGCGGAGGAGGAGGATGGACAGAGAGGGGGAGGGATCGAGGATGGGGAGAAGGGGGGAGGAAGGTCCGAGAGAAACGAGAAAGGTGTGAGCGGTAGGGAGAGGATAAGAGAGCGAGAGAACGAGTTATGTGAGTGGTGGGGTGGATAAGTATGTGAGGCTGGGGCTCAGTTAGTTTATTTGGATACCGGTTTTTTAATTAATCGGTACCTATAATATATTATAGATGCTATACCTATAGTATTGGTGCTCAAAGGTGCTGGTTCTGTAATTTTTTCCATCACTTGGAGATGGGAAAATGTTCATAGGTGCCAGTTATAAATGAACAGATACTTACAAGGGGATACCTATGAGGGATTTTGTATTAGTGATTGGGCCTTAAAATTATGCTAAACTTGTATTGAAATGGACCTAAAAAGGGCTACACCCAATATAAATTGGGCGTGAAAACGGGTTAGTATAAATTGGTTGTGTAAACGTGCTAGGACATAACTTGGGCATCAAAATGATTGGACCAAATATAAATTATTGGGCCTTGGTATGGGCTGGGGTCTCAGTTTTATATGGGTCTCCAGTAAATTAAGACGACAAAATTTGTCACAAAAGCTTTATATCAGCGGATGCCACGTCACAACGTTATACCATATCAGATTCATGTCAGCAAATAATCCTCATGGCAGCGCCACAACAATTGGTCTATAACATATTTGGTTGGAATGACTAATAATATCACCATAGATTTATGACGACAAAAAAAAAATCTGGCATGTGAGAATGTGAGATTCTTAGTTTTGATGTTTGGAGATTATCGACGAACTGGTTTTGGAGACATGTGGTCTTCAGGTGATGAACAAGGAGTTTTTATCTGACGGTTACAGTCAGACCGGAGTATTGCGAGCCGTCAAACCGGCCGGCTTGACAGTCTGACCAGCCAACACTACGTCGTTTTCAATTTCGGGTAAATTCTTTGGATATTCGTGATTAATTCATGTTTATGACTTCTAGATGGATACTATACGTATGTAATACTATTGTGTGTTAACATTAAGTCAAGTTGGAGAGAACTTGTACTCAGATATGTTTTTTTGGTTGATTCATGTGTAGATGTGTCATGATGCATCGGGAGAGTGTTGCTGGTGATAAATCGTGAGTCAACTTGGGAGAATATGACATCTAGACGATCAGCACATTATGCGGATACTTCAGCTAAAGATTAATGCACGTGGTTGGTGAAGGTTCCATATAGCATACGATGGATATATTGTGTGTTATGGGATGTAGAGTCGAATTTGGAAGGAGTCTAAATTTGGTACAATTGGAGTTTGTAAAGTTTGTTTCTTGTACGGAAAGATTTCCTAGGGGATTAGGACTTCTTGTACAGGTTAGGTTTGTGGCTTTAGGATGCCTACCTCGGGTATAAATAGAGAGGGAGGGTGATGCCTCCTGGTATTAATTTTAAGTTAGGGTTTAGAGAAAAGTTAGGGTTTCGAGATTTGTTGAGATTTTCAAGAGGAGTGTTGTTATTGCACTTTGTAAACACGAATAGAAGTAATAAAGTTTAATCTACTTTTGAGAGAACAATGATTTATGTTTTCTCGAGTGCGGCGGTCCAACCGGCGGAACACCGGCGATCAGACCTACGACATCGGCCCGGTCAGACTGACGGCTCCACAGTAGTCAGATCGGCGGCTGCGTTGATAGGAGATAGCAACGCGGGGGAGATTAGACCAGGAGATCTATACCGGTCAAACCGGCAGATCAACGTTGGTCAGATCGGCCTACATCGGATTCGAGGGTAACTTTTAATTCTACTAAAAGTTTAGGTTCTTGGGTATTACAACCATTCGCCCCCTCTGGTTGGCTAGGTTCTTGTTGTGCAATCCTACACTAGAGGTGCTGATAGACACCGATTTTAACACTAAAAGAGGTACCTACGCATGGACCATATATAAAATTACTTTTAAAGCCTCCAGAAGATATGTGATTTGTCCTACATCACAATAAGTAAGATGGAGAGGAAGGAAATGAACTAGATGCCCCTTATTAAATGGGGTGTTGGGGGTAAGATGGAGAGAAATTTGAATAGATGTGGTTTAGGAGAAAAAAGAGTGAATTGCACAATGGGCCACCTATTTTTACCATGGTTTTAATTTGGGTCACCCCTTAACCAATCTTTTCACTTTAGATCACCCTTTTTTTCCCTTTTGTTTCATCTTAAACCTCATTCTTCTTCTCCAAGTCCAACATGTCATGGTTTGCTGACAACTAACTTGCGAGAAGATCAGCAGCTTATGCATGTGAAGAAGTCAAAATTTTGCTGACATTGGTGATTCCAGCTCTATGAGAAGAAAGGGATAGGAAAGCTAGAGGACAACAGGGATCCAAAATGAAACAAAAGGTAAGAAAGGGTGGTCTAAAGTAAAAATATTGGTGAAGGATGATCCAAGGTGAAACTTTGGTAAAAATAAGTATCTCAATGTGAATTTTACGAAAATAACACTACTCTAGAAGTGCGTGCTCTTGTCGGGACAAAATTGAATACCAGATCAGTGCACTTATTGTGGGACTGACAGAGTCTTTCTTATTTTTTAGTTTCTGGCCTAACATTGGAAGGAGTTTTTCTTTGGAAGCAAATAAGATTATTGATAAAAAAATATTAATCATATACTGCTTACTTTTTTCCTTAAATCCTTCGATACATAAAGTTGATTTAGCATCTATTTCTTTCATACGTTATTACTAACTTTTCATCAAATTGTGGAGCAAAACTATCTTTGGAAGCATTTATACTATATCACTTTCTTTTCTCCATAAATCTTGCAAAATTGTTGATTCCGTCGCTCTCACACACAAATAGTTGCTTTTCAATAATTCTTGTAGTCTAGCTTTGGAAGTTAGTATCTTTGGCAGCACTTAACTCCATTGGCAGTTGGCACACTGACTGTTTCTTCAAATTTTGGGCATGGGAAATCTTTTCAAAGGTTCACTTTTAATGGTGAAACTGATCACTTTTCCCCCTTTTTCTGTCATCCTATATAAGGGCACAAATTAAGCTGTCATCTATCACCAAATCATAGCTTCCAACATTTTTATTTTATGTAGTTGCTCATTTTACAGATTTGAATTTTATGTAGTTGCAATTTAGTTTTAGTATTGATGTGCAATAAGGTTTATAATTTTTATCTATAAGAAATTTTACTTGTCCTATATTTCACACTTTTCCCCATAAATTATGAAAAGCGTCATTTGGTCTATATCTGTTTCATACATGTTCATTTTCCATACAAGTTTGCAAGAAGAGAAATTTTATGATCTTACTTAAAGGTGCCATATTTTCTAACGTAAAATTTGGTATATATCTCTGTTCTTGAGGTGATGATAGACACCATTTTTACACTAAAAATTTGGTGTAAAATCACTCTTGGAAGAACGTTTTCCTTGAAGCATTGTTTTTTTACAGAAGATATGATATTTTTCCTACATAATAATAAGGGATATGGAGAGAAACGAAATAAAATAGACGCCCCTTATTAAATGGGTTATGGTTAAGATTGAGAGGTGGTTGGAGGGGAAAATAGCACTACTCTCTTTTTCAAGACAAATTTGAATAGAAGTCCACTTATTAGGGACTGAGGGAGTAGTTTACTTGCACTCTCTCTACCTCTGAAAAAACACATATGTTTCTCATTTCTTAAGTTTCTGGGCCAACTTTGAATGGAGGCTTTCTTTGGGAGAAAATAAGTTTATGAGAGAATTGCAAAAAAAAAACCATCCCCAAGTCACTTGAAAATATTCCAACCCATAAGTTATTTTATTGTACATGCCCACCCCCTACTCTGTTTTGTTACAAAAACCACCTAGTACACACGTGCTTAACCGAATCAATATGTTTTTTTTGTAATTTGTGAGGCGGCAATGTGGTCTATCCAAAATTAAATACCTCTATGAGTATTATCTTAACACTTTTTTGAAGATTCTGTAAATGGAATTGTTGATGAGAGCTTAAATCTTGTTTCAGTGAGTTTCACTATATGCAGAAAAAAAATTCAACGAAACACGTAGAATAAGCCTACTGCAAGCACTTGGACAAAATTGACCTGGCTAGCTTAGCATGTGTGGCTTTACATCATCGATAACAGGCTGATTCGATTAGGTAGATACGCACTGGAGTGGTTTTTGCAATAAAACCAAGTAGGGGGTGTACATTTGCAATAAAATGACTTATAGGGTGGAATGTCAAACTTCAAATGACTTCTGGGATGGTTTTGGCAATTTCTCCTATGTTTATTCATAAAAAAATATTTATCATATACTGCTTATTTTTTTCTATAAATCCTTTCATACATAAAGTAGAGTTAGCATATATCTCTTTCTTACTATACTCACTTTCCATCAAATTGTGGAGCAAAATTATCTTTGGAAGTATTTAGCCTATATCACTTTCTTTTCTCCTTAAATCTTGCAAAATGGTTGGATTTATTTCTCTCACACACACAGATAGTTACTTTTCCAATAATTCTAGTATAGTTTAACTCGGGATGTTAGTATCTTTAGCAGCACTTACTTCATTGGCACACTTACTGTTTCCATAAATTTTGGGCATGGGAGATATTTTCAAAGGTTTACTTTTTAATGGAGAAAACTGATCACTTCCCCACTTTTTCTGCCTTTCATGTTGTCCTAATAAGGGCACAAATTAAGCTAGCTTCAAACATTTTCATTTTATGTAGTTTCCCATTTTACAGATTTGAAATTTATATAGTTTTTTCAGGGTTGAAATTTATATAGTTGCAATTTAGTTTTAGTACTGATGTGCAATAAGGTTTATAACTCTATCAGAAATTTTGCTCGTCCTATATTTAACTCTTTTCTCCATAAATCATGAGAAAGGTCATTTAGCCTATTTCTCTTTCATACATGTTCGCTTTTCATACATGTTTGCAATAAGAGAAATTTTACGATCTTTATTTAGAGGTCTCATATTTTCTAACATAAAGTTTTGGTACCTCAGTACTTGATGTGCTGAAAGACATCATTTTTACACTAAAAATGGCAATTGTGCATGGATCATATATAAAATCACTCTTGGAAGAATGTTTTCTTTGAAGCATTGTTTTTTAAAGAAGATATGTGATTTCTCCTACATCATAATAAGGGAGATGGAGGGTAAGAAAATAAGATAGACGCCTCTTATTAAATGAGTTATGGCTGGGAGTGAAAGGTGGAGGAGAAAATTGCACTACTATCTTTTCTGGGACAAATTTGAATAATAGAAGCACACTTATTAGGGACGAAGGGAGTAGTTGACTTGCGTGCTTTCTCTCTCAAATCCCTCTAAAAAAACACACACAAGTTCTCTCTTTTTTTTGGTTTCTGGACTAACTCTGGAAGGAGGCTTTCTTTGGGAGCAAATAAGTTCATTGATAAAAAAATATTTACCTTATACTGCTTACTTTTTACCTTAAATCCTTCCATACATAAAGTAGATTTAGCATCTATCTCTTTCATACGTTACTCACTTTCATCAAATCGTGGAGCAAAATTATCTTTGGAAGCATTTATCTTATATCATTTTCTTTTCTCCATAAATATTGCAAAATGATTGGCTTTATTTTTGTCTCTTTCGCACACAGATAGTTACTTTTCAATAATTCTAGTAGTCTAACTTTGGAAGTTAGTACCTTTAGCAAAACTTAACTTCATTAGCACACTTACTGTTTCCATAAATTTTGGGCATATGGGAGAACTTTTCAAAGGTTTACTTTTAATGGAGAAACTGATTACTTCCCCCACTTTTTCTGCCTTTCATATCGTCCTATATAAGGGCACAAATTAAGCTGTCATATATCACCAATTCATAGCTTCCAACATTTTCATTGTTCCACGGGGAGATGGCAATGAAGGTGTATGGGCTGCCAATGTCGACCAATGTAGCCCGCGTTCTTGTGTGTTTGGAGGAAGCTGGGGAACAATATGAAGTTGTTCCGATTGATTTTTCAACTGCTGAGCACAAGAGCTCAGAGCATACTTCACGTAATGTAAGTTATTCGTACAACTTGTTCTCTCCATTTTTTCCATCAATTTTCATGGACAAAATAACTTCCATTTTGGATTAATCGACCATCTTGATTTTCATGATTCCATTCTCTCTCTTTCCCCCCTCATACAGCCATTTGGTCAAGTCCCAGCTCTTCAGGATGGTGATTTGATTCTCTTTGGTGAGATATTTCTTTTCTTCCCACCAAGCAAAGTCTTTTTTTTTCCCGGAGATGGTTTTTTCTCTCTCGAGGGATATCTCTTCATTTCCTGTATTTACCTAAATAGTTATGGAATATTTTAATAAGAGATCGATTTATGATATCGTATATGGATCTATCTTATCAAAATATTTTTTAAAAAATATTCATAACTATTTGGATAACAGTGCAAGAAACGAGATATTCCCCCGAGGGGCAAAATTAAAATGCTTTCACTATTTTTTTCATTCTTGATTATTTTTAATCCATACAATTTTACACTGTTTCTACAGAATCACGTGCAATTTCGAAGTACGTGCTTCGTAAGAACAACTCTGAACTCCTGAAGGAGCACAACCTTTCTGACGCTGCCAAGGTTGATGTGTGGCTGGAAGCTGAGTCACACCATTTTAATGAGCCCATGTCTGTGGTTATCTACCAATGCCTCATCCTCCCAGTGTATTTCGGTGGACAAACCGATGTGAAGGTTGTCGAAGAGAATCTGGAGAAGCTCAAGAAGACATTTGAAGTGTATGAACAGCGTCTGTGCAAGTTCAAGTACTTAGCTGGAGATTTCCTGAGCCTGGCAGATCTGAGCCATTTCCCAACTGCGTACTACCTGCTGGCCACCCCTCATGCAGCTATGCTTGATGAGTTCCCTCTTGTGAAGGCTTGGATCGATGGCATGTTGGCCAGGCCATCTGTCAAGAAGGTCATAGAGATGATGAAGGCAACTGCCTAGAAAAAAATTAAATCGTGGTGCTTGTCGTGATGTTCCTTGTGATCCCTCTAAAATGATGTCGTCTGAGAACAAGTGATTGAATAAAAACATGGAGCAGGAATTATCTTTGGGTGGTTTGCTTAATAAGTACATGAATGTGTTGCTTTGTGAATCGAAATTCCACGAATTTAAGCCAATTAATCAGTTTTAACAACTAAATTGCCCGATTCTAACATTTCCAATAAATAGGATGGTTGTTCAAAGGAGGCATCTATTAATTACACTTGTTTGGATGTTAAAAAAACATTTTAACAATCATACTATCTTGCTAGACAAAAGGTTTATCTACCACAATGATTGTGTTTTCAATTGCGTTAGACTTAGTATTGCTGTTGTTTTACAAGTGGTAGCAGATGAGAGCAATCTTTGGTGTGCAGCCGGCGTCAAAGCGCTCCATGAACTTCTTTGTAGGTCAATCACTCCAGAGGGTCAACCTTTGTTAGTTTTGATAGCGTGTTGGTTTAAGCGATATGTTTGGGTGTTCTCAAGGGGTTGTATATAGTTCTCTTTTCTTCTTAATAAAATGAAGCGTATATCTCTTGTGTTTTCAAAGTATAAAATGTTTACCTCCGGTCAAACTTAAGAAGCTGAAGCCTGCTAACTATTTTCTTAGGCCAAATGAAGCTTGCTTACTTGGTAGCACAGATGCCAATCGCCACTCGCCAGAGTAGTTCAGTTGACTCAGCTGCTGACTTGCTGTGTTTTCCTGCACGGATACTCCATAAACAGGACAGCTTCGATTCTCGATGTACCAAATGTATGGCACAATAAACCATGTGGCTTCATCTATTCTTTACCAAATCTTGTTTTATTATGGATGTTATCAAATCCTACATATCTATAAACGTCATCCCACTAAATATAGTTTAGGTTAATTCTCTCTTCTCTCATAAAATATTTTTAGCTTTTGAATTTTTCATCAAAGGTGTAAATTACATCCCTTCTTCCCCAAAGTCACATTATATAACCTAATCATTTATAACCTTTAAATAATTGATCAAGAGAAAAAAATGACAGCACATATAAGAAAGAAAATTTTACAACTCAATCTGTTATTTTATCACATAATAGAAATTTGGTAACATTTTTATTTCTTGTCCCGTGGATCTTGGTGTGTGTTCGCTCCGTTCTTTTTCGATATTCCTCTGACATGAACAGAGCTCTTTTGGTCTTATATGTAAATTGCATCAGACCAGGGTTTAACTTTTCCATTTCGAAGTAAAAATCGCTCCTCACCGGTTTACCGAAAACCGGTAAAAACCGACAACTTTGGGTCAACGTCTTACGAACCGATCAGTTTTCACAAACCGAGACCTAACGGTTTCACGAAATCCAACCGGTTTTCGTGAAATTTCATCGGTTTTGTAAACCCTGCATAAGACATACCTTTACCCTGTATCATGATGTTCATCACATTCACAGCAGTTGGATCTCACATTGCATAAAACTTGTCCTTGACTCGGTGTAAATTCAACTTCTCTGCATTGCCTCGGAGTCATCCTGTTCTATTTCTGGTTAATGGATGAATGAATTAACCGGCATTATTCTTGAACTCCTAACCAGTACTATTTTTTAAAAAAAAAAGCTTTCTATCACTACTAGAGAACCGATCTTTCTTCGGTAACCGAAAATCATAAATTTCTTGGTTCTATTACAAACCGGTACTAAAGACGGTCTGTAGTACTGGTTTGTAAGCCGAACGGTTATGATCTTTAGTATTAATTGGTAACACCGGTTCACATATTGTCAGAGGTTGTTAGACCCCCCGGAGTTTTAATTCCGGTTGGTACCAACCAGGACTAAAGATGAAAACTTTAGTCCCGGTTGGTTACACTAACTGGTACTAAAGATTATATAGATCTTAAGTACCGTTTGGTGTTACCAACCGGGACTAAAGATCATATACTTTATATATGTTCATCTTTTTCCTCCAGCGCGAACTATTGCTGCAAAAATTAGCAAGGAGGAGGAGGGGAGGTGCTGCCAAAATTTTTGTTGGTAATATTTTGGTGATATTATACAAATCGAAGGGTTATAAAAGGTTAGCAACTTTATGCTCTATTGATGTATGGTTAACATATTATATTTCTAGCTATATTTCTATACGTTATTATCTATCAAATAGGTATATGAAAAAAGATGAGAGAAAATTGATGCAGGGAATAATATTAGAAATGCTTGGATAACAATGTTAAAAAAAGTCAAAAAATGAGAAATATAGATAATGAGGACAAAAGAGTAGAAAACTAAGTCCATTTAAACACCATTAAAATAACTACAAATAAGTCGAATAAATTAAAAATATGTTTAGAACTTTAAAGAAATTTTTTGAATATACTTAAAAGAAGATAAACCATATAATTAACCATGGAGAACCATATTACATTCTTTTAAAAATGATAGGGTTTATATATAATTAACCATGACTCAGGTTAAGACCATTTAAAATTAAACTCGATAAATGTTTAGAAATAAGAAAGAAACATTACAAATGTGTTAATTTAATTACAATATTTTAAATTATGATTATTTAATTAGTTTCACTTTTATGGACTTACTTTACATTTGTTTATTACATTTAGATGGATCGACAATGGATGTACACCGCGGACCGACGGTCGAATGAGTTTATTGATGGCGTGCATCATTTTTTGAGTGTGGCCAATGCCAACAAGTATAAGGGTTTTATATGTTGTCCATGCAAAAAGTGCAAAACTCAGAAGGAGCATTCTACACCAAGAACTATTCATGCCCACCTGTTTGAGGCGGAATCCATGCCTAGCTATAATTGTTGGATCTCGCACTGAGAGTGAGGGGTTGCAATGGAAGATGATGAAGAGGCAGACGCAAACATTCCGGACTGGGCTCAATACGGTGGATTTGAAGGAAATACAACAGGCGAGGTGGACGGGGCTGATAAAGATAACGACGGTGCGGATGATCTTGGTCAAATGTTTTGCGACGTAAAGAAGGACTGCGAAAGTGAAAAGGAGGTCCAAAATTTAGATCGTATGTTAGCGGACCACAAAACGTCCTTGTACCCAGGTTGCGAACAGGGGCACAAAAAGTTGGGTACCACGCTGGAATTCTTGCAATGAAAGACAAAAAATGGTATGAGTGACAAGGCATTTGGCGAGTTATTCTTCGTGGCAGCGCATCATTCTTGCATGCACTTTGTTCCTGAAAAAATGCCTCAGCCGTGGTATTATAGGGAAGTACGAGATCACCTTAGCAGGAACTCTCTTCTTCGAATGCTGTCCGTCAACATCACCTGGGTCGTCTCATCTAATCTTGTATCGTAGTGCCTTACAAACCAGGCATACTTCTAGGTTCTCGTACTCCTCACCGTGATAGAGAATATAATCATTCGGTCATGCGTGTATGTTCTGTACTTCCAAACCTACAGGGTAGACTACCTTCTTAGCTTCGTACGTTATTTTGGGCAATTCGTTTTCCTCCGGAAGAATGTTCTTTACGAGAGGATGCACGAAACGTAAGGTTTGGTTTAAGTACGGATGGCATGAATCCATTTGGAGAAATGAGCAGCGGTCATAGCACTTGGCCTGTGACCATGTGTATCTACAACCTCCCCCCTTGGTTATGCATGAAGCGAAAGTACATCATGATACGATTGTTATTCAAGGCCTAAAGCAACCTGGTAACAACATTGATGTGTACCTAAGACCATTGGTTGATGATCTGAAACTGCTGTGAAAGAAACAAGGTGTCCCCGTGTGGGATGAGCACAAACAGGAGCAATTTAACCTATGAGCATTGCTATTCGTAACCATTAACGATTGGCCTGCTCTTAGCAACCTATCTGGACAATCAAACAAGGGGTATAAGGCTTGCACCCACTATATGGATGATACTGACAGTATGTACTTGAAGCATTGTAGGAAGGTTGTGTACATGGGCCATCGTCGATTTCTTGTTGCAAGCCACCCTGTTCGAAAGAAAGGCAAACATTTTGAACAAAAGGCAGATCACTGTCTGAAGCCTAAACATCGTAATGGGAAAACTGTGTTTGCGTTGGTGAAAGATATGAAAGTTTTATTTGGAAAGGGATCTAGAAGCCAACCTATAGTGAGTGAAGATGGGCACGCGGCGATGTAGAAGAAGTCTATTTTTTGGGAGTTACCCGATTGGAAAGTCCTAAACGTCCGCCACGCAATCGACGTGATGCACCTAACGAAGAACCTTTGCATCAACCTGCTAGGCTTACTTGGTGTATATGGGAAGTCGAAAGATACACTTGAAGCACGTAATGATCTGAAGCATATAGATCAACGCGAAGGCCTTCATCCGGAACCGAAGGAGAAAGGAAACCATTACCTGAGTCCAGCCAGCTACAACCTGACTAAGGCGGAGAAGGAAAGTATGTTTAAATGCTTGGAGAGTATCAAGGTACCATCTGGCTACTCATTGAATATAAAAAGAATAATAAGCGTGAAAAAGGAAAAGTTCACAAACCTAAAGTCTCATGACTGCCACGTGTTAATGACACTGCTGCTTCCTGTTATAATTCGAGGTATCCTTGCTGACAATGTCCGGACAACAATAATAAAGCTATGTGCTTTCCTCAACACAATTTTGTAGAAGATCATCGATCCAGACAGATTAATAGCCCTTCAAAATGATGTGGTGTAATGTCTTGTAAGCTTTGAGATGATATTTCCACCATCCTTCTTCAATATAATGACGCATCTACTATGTCAGCTTGTCAAAGACATCGGTATTCTCGGTCCTGTGTACCTATACAACATGTTTCCTTTCGAGAGGTACATGGGCGTTCTAAAAAAATATGTCCATAACCGTTCTCGTCCGGAAGCAAGCATCGCCAAGGGATATGGAATAGAGGAGGTCATTGAGTTATGTGTAGAATTTATTGAAGACCTTCGTCCAATCGGGGTCCCCGAATCAAGCCATGAGGGGAGACTACGGGGAAAGGGGACTCTTGGAAGAAAATCATAATGACGGTAGACAACGATTTATTCCGTAAAGCACATTTCACGGTTTTGCAACAATCCTCGTTTGTGGCTCCTTGCATCGAGGAGCACTTGGCGGTTATTCGCTCCCAAAACATTGCTAAGTCCGATGCCTAGATAACACGCCATCACATTGATATTTTTCCTGCTTGGTTGCGACATCTCATGGGTAACAATATGATTAACCAACAACTAGCTTCCTGGCGAAGGGACCATCTTGCTCGATCTCGATATTCCAAGGATATGAGATCAATGGGTATACATTTTACACAAGAGCCCAATATAGAAAGAGCATGAACCAGAACAGTGCTATTCGTATTGATGCCATGAGATACAATGGGACAACTAGCACGTACTATGGTGCTATCGACCAGATATGGGAACTCGATTATGGATCTTTGAAGGTCTCTCTGTTTCGGTGCCAATGGGTTAGCTGACTGGTGGACGCGTAACAGTTGATGACTGTGGAATGACAACGGTTTACCTTAACAAGCTAGGTTGGATACTCAAACGAACTATTCGTCCTAGCCAATGATGTAACGCAAGTTTTCTATGTTAAGGACATGGCTAGCAAACCAAAGAAGGGAAAGGGCCCGACGAGCCCAAGCGCCACGTGGTTCTCCCAAGCAAAAGAAAAATCGTCCGAGTGGAGGATAAGACTGACGAAGATTACGATCAGTTTGATGGGCAACCTCCGTTCGTGGTGACGGTTGACCTGAGCATCCTCGTATCAAATGAGGACAACCATCACAATATAAATTATTTTTAATGTACTGAAGGTCCATCTCTTTCAATTGATTTATATTTGACCAAGGTTGTTGCATATATGGATGATAAAAAGTTGGGGTTAATGTATTGTCATTTAATAACAATTTGTAACTATTATAAATGCGTTCTAATTTTTTTTTTGATTTTACTTCAACTTAAATGCATTTAATCGATCATGGGTTAATTATATAGTGATTTATAAAATTTACCAATAATTTGTAACTATTATAACACGTGTTCTAATTATTTTTGTGATTTTATTTCAACTTAAATGCATTTAATTGGTCATGGGTTAATTATGTATGATTTTTGAAATTTATCAACAATTTGTAACTATTATAACATGTGTCCTCATTATTTTCAAGATTTATTTTCATCTCAAATGTATTTAATTGGGTTTGGGGTAATTATGTATGATTTTTAGAATTTATTAACTATTTGTAACTATTATAAATGTGTTCTAATTATTTTTATGATTTTATTTCAACTTAAATGCATTCAATCGGTCATGGGTGAATTATGTATGATTTTTAAAATTTATCAACAATTTGTAACTATTATAACATGTGTCCTCATTATTTTCATGATTTATTTTCATCTCAAATGTATTTAATCAGGCTTGGGGTAATTATGTATGATTTTTAGAATTTAGTAACTATCTGTAACTATTATAAATGTGTTCTAATTATTTTTGTGATTTTTATTTCAACTTAAATGCATTTAACCGGTCATGGGTTAATTATATATGATTTTTAAAATTTATCAACAATATGTAACTATTATAACATGTATTCTAATCATTTTTTGATTTTATGTCAACTTGGTTAACTAACTTTTAGTCCCGGTTGTTATCAAAAGCCGGGATTAAAGATACATTTGGAAATAACGGGTGGCTAC
Organism: Oryza punctata; assembly: GCA_000573905.2. NCBI lineage: Eukaryota > Viridiplantae > Streptophyta > Magnoliopsida > Poales > Poaceae > Oryza > Oryza punctata. Next base: position 16,736,014 of record CM002488.2, read on the forward strand.
AACCGGGACTACAGATCTTTTTACTCCGGGTTGTAGCTACCAACCGGGAGTAAAGAGTTTTCTATATATACTCTATAGGAGGCGCACCATCTTCTCCAACACTTAGGAGTTTTCACCACATCTCACCTCCGCGTCTGCTCCATCAAACCTAGCTTCGCCGCCGCCTTCGCCTTTGCCACCACCGTTGTTTCGCCACCACCATGATCGCTGCCACCATCATCGGCACCCTCACTGCAGATGTCTCTTCAAGGTCAGGCGCCCAGATCCGATCTCCCCATCATCGCATGCCCTCGATCTCTCTCCTCCGATCCGGCGCCCTCCACCTCCACCTACACGTCGCCGCTACACGCCGCCACCGGCCACGCCACGCCACCACCGCACCGCCACCAGCCACGCCGCGTGATGTGACCATGACTACCATTGATACAACCATTGCTTACATCATAGGACAACTGGAAGACATCGAGATTGAGTCGCAGAAGTTCTGGATTCCAATTCGGCCACCTACTACAATGTTGACTTCAAACGGCCACCAAATATGCATGCGAGCTCTGTTTTGGACCTATGAGTACTTGATGGAAAGCTCTTGGAGTCCTCTTTCTAGTGGATCCAGCCTCATCTCCAAATTCCATCTCAGTCATCCGCAATTGAAGAAACAAGGTGTTGTATCACCTATAATGGGTCTATGGGCTTATAACTTCATCTGGGAACCTGGCCCAGGTGGGGCCCATGTGGGGTGCACCCCAACCTGGTGGAGCACGACTAATCCTGCTAATGGGCTAAAATCCAGACCACATCCACCCCAATCCACGTCCTCTGCAACACTCCACCAAACCAGCCCGCTCCACTTTCTCATCTCTAACATCCAAACTAATCCAACCCACAATATATTTGAAACCAACCCAACCCAAACCATTGTAACTTAGTGGGTTGAATTCATTTCAAACCCATGGACTGAGGCTTTGTTCTTCCCCCAGTTTTCCCAACTCACCTCTCTCGTTTTCCACATGCACGCTTTTCAAACTGCTAAACGGTGTGTTTTTTGCAAAAAGTTTCTTTACAAAAGTTACTTAAAAAATCAAATTAATCCATTTTTGAAAAAAATTAGCTAATAGTTAATTAATCACGCGCTAATGGACTATTCCGTTTTCCGTGCACACTGTGCGTGCTGGGAAAACGGACAAACGAACACAGCCTGAGACCACATCAAACCGCAGCAGCTGTAGGCAGAGACAACTGCTTGGAACATTGGTGCAAACCCAACGGAAGCATGAACTGCAACGATAGCAGCTTGTCGCCGTGCTCGATCCGTGGCTGCAAGATGACTGCTTGATCTTCGACTCAAATGTCCGGTGACGTGCCAGCCATGTCTGGAGACTCGAGAATGACTCGCCAGACAACTTGTCCCTCGCTGGCGACGGCTTCAACACGGTGGTGCACGCTAAGGCGGCAGTCGAAAGAAGTGCCCCGGCATGGTCTCCTACGCCGATATCCTCGCCATCGATGCCAGGGACGTCGTCGCCATGGTAACCATCCATCATCCATTCATCCTCTTCCCCAAGAAGCTTTCTCTCACATCACGCGACATCACGGTCTCTAACAATGTCAATCAATGGCATTGCAGTCATCCGGCTCACGCTGGACCGTCGAGCTCGGCCAGCTAGACGGCCTTGTCTCCAACTCCGGCAGCGTCGCCGGCAAGCTGCCTGGCCGGACATGCGCGTTAAGGACCTCGCCGCCATGTTCGCCAATAACAACCTCACCGCGCTCAACATGGTGGCGCTCTCCGGCGTGCACACTGACGGCTTCGCGCACTGCACGCGCTTTGCTGATCGACTGTACGGCTGCGGCTGCGGCTGCGACGGTGGCGTGGACCCGTCCTACGACCCGGCGTACGTGTGGCAGCTGATGGCGGCGTGCCTGCGCGACGTCGCGCCGACCATCACCATCAACATGGACCTGATCACCCCGGCCACCTTCGACAACGCCTACTACGCCAACGGCCAACCTCGCCAGCGGCCTGCTAAATGGAGTAGCGTTGTCGCCATTGCCGAGCATCCTATCGCCGTAACAGGGACACTGCTAGCAGCTAGCGATGCCAGCGAGCTTCTTCTCCCGCCGGCCAGTGCGTTGGCCGAGCTGACCAACCGCACAGCGTCATCTCCATGGATCGAACCCATTCTAGCATCCATGGATTTAATCCAATTTGGACCCAAAATTTTATACCCAAAACCAAACCAAACCAAACCTTACCCACATCCAGTCCAAACCGCCCCAACCCATTAGTCTCCTCAACCCATTTCCATCCAACCAAAGCTAGCCCAAAGTTGAAACCAATCCATTTTACCCATTTCAACCCAACCCATTAGCAGGCTTAAGCACGACCTAGGAACCCCCTTGGTCGTCCTCCTACCTCCTTAAATATCTAGGTACCCCTTCAGGGTTTCTTGGGTTTTGTTTAGATTAATGTTTAGCTTCACTACTTTGCCGTGTAATCCCGTGATCGGTTAGATCGCTGGTTTGCTCGTTACGGAACCCCAACTTATCATTTGTATTCAATTCCTATTTGCAATTTAGATTACTTTTATCTTATTCTTGCTTGTTTCTTCGATTTGCTTACAGGAATAAGGTTGATCTGCACCGACAAGATCAATAACCCACGGAGAGGTGTATCGATCGCTAAAGCACAACACAACAACATCTTGTATGGTTGTAGTCGGGTCGTCAATGTTTCTCCCAAATCGTAGTTATCATCAACTCGCTGAAAGATCGGGACAACCAGATCCTTTGCTCGTATCGAGTGAAGTTTAGGGTTTATCACCTCGCACCACCATTGACTACCACGCCGGCCACAACCGCCGCCATCACCGTCGCTGCCACCACCGCCATCGCCGTCGCCGTCGCCCCCACCACCGCCTGCTACCGTCAAGCCACGAACGACGACTTAGCGAACGATGCGTTAGCGAGAATGAACGACTTAGCGAACGAACGACTTACCGAGAACGAACGACGTCCGAACGAACGACTTAGCGAACGAACGACGTAGTGAACGATCGACTTAGTAACGAACGAACGATAATCTCCACGGCTTAGCGAATCAACAACTTAGCGAACGAACGACTTAGCGAACAATCGACCTAGTAACGAACGAACGACGACCTCCATGACTTAGCGAACGAACGACTTAGCGAACTAACATCTTAGTGAACGATCGACCTTAGCCAATGAACGACTTAGCGAACAAACGACTTAGCGAGAGAACGACTTAGCGAACCAACAAGCACTTGCTCTTTCATGACTAAACACAGTTCAACATGTAATTTTTCAAACAAATCTTGTCTTCTGACTCCTATGCATGGGGTGTCAAAACAAGATCTGTTTTGGAAATTATCTGTGTTTAGCCATGAAAGAACACGGTGTTGTTTTCACCCAATATCTTGAGCCACTATCTCTCATTTACCGATGTATATGTTCTGAATTCAAACTTAGCACCAATTCCACTTAGGATATGTTGTGTTAACTCATATGCAATGTACATGGTTTAACTAACTATTTTTTATCTTCTCAGAATTTTTCGTGGTCCAGTTGCTGACGGTGGTCGCCGATCAACCTTACGTGGTCCCAAGGCCGCCAACCAAAAGTAAGGAAAAATTATATTAAAAGTAATGGTATTATTTAAGGGAATTATTTAGTTGTTGACAATGTGGATGTGTATCATTTAATGGTACGAACATATGGCAGATCGCGAGGACGAGCAGATACTCTTGGACACGATCGCAGAGGGTAGCAACCAATATTGGGCGGATGAGGAGGGTAACGAGGACACCAACCAATATTTGAACATTGAGGGAACCGTAGAGGGGAACGAGGAGGGCCAGAGTGACAGCCAACCGAGTGTTGGTGAGAAGAGGGCACGCGGACAACGAGGTGCCGCGAGGAAGGTTGAGGGCACACATATTATAACCGAAGTGAGTCGAGACGGCCAACCTGTAACCCCTACTGATGCTGCAAGAAAGTTTGTGTCACACAGCGGTTGGTGCGTGAGGGATCACGTGCCCATCAGTATAGTTAACTGGCGCTAAACAAGGTCACGTGGGGATGAGGAACAATCTTATCTCCCCAATTCAGAGAAAGACATGTTGTGGACCACCATGCTCGAGACCTTCATGGTCCCTGAGGCAGAACAGGCCAAAGTGAAGGAATGGACTCTAAAGAAGATGGCCGAACAATTCCAAAGCTATAAAAAAGAACTGTACAACAAATATGTAGTGAAGGGTCTGACACCGAACTTCGACAAATTCCCCATACTAACGGATCATTGGGATGCGTTTGTCACCTACAACACAGGAGAGGCAAGGCAATCGAAAATAGCCAAGAACAAAGCCAATGCTGCAAAGAAGAAATACTTTCACCGGCTAGGATCAAGCGGCTAGAAGAAGGCAGTGCCCAAGTGGCAGAGAATGGAAGCAGCCTTAGAACAAAGAGGTATCGTTCCCGCAGCTGCAGATTGGCCTGAACGTTCGAAAAATTGGTACTACGCTCATGGGGGAACACTGAATCCTGGCGATGGCTCCATAGTCTTCAGCGACGACATACGCCAAGTAGCACACCATCTCGTCGAGGCCCTAGAGGCCTCTTCTGAGGGAACTTTTAAGCCGGACAGAGAAAAGGACGAGCTTACACTCGCACTAGAGAATCCAGAGCATCCAGAATGAACGAGCGGAAAAGGCGTGATTGCATGTAAGCATGGGTTTGAAGAGGACATCCACACTTACCGGAGTCGCGTGAGAAGCAAGAGAGCTCAAGAGGCGAAGCTCATAGATCTCGAAATGATGGTCGAGACATACCACGCACGGATGTAAGAGGAGGTTGAACGATGGGTAGACGAACGCCTAAGTCAATCACGGCAACCGTCTGTTCCTCCCGTCATGGTGAGCCCCTCAGGGAAAGGAAGCAGCTACGCTTCTACAGGGCAAGTAGGAGATCCTCAGAGAATGGAAGCTGCAGGGGGGCATGATGTCGAGAAACCACCCTGCCCCGCGGATGAAGTCACGCAGCGGACATCATGTGAGCTGTATGTTCCTTTCAAGAACATATCAATCAAGGTTTGTTCGTAGTTTTGTGATATATTTCTCGTTACGTTGCGAAAATTGTTGAATGTGTTAAGTACTAATAACCTCGATTCTCATGAAGGTGGCGGATGGCATGACCATACTAGTGCAGCAGAATGAGACGTAACATTGTAGGCCGATTCCACCTCGGTACTCTAAGGTCGAAGTTGAGCGGGTGGTCCCCGGCTTCGAGGATCTCGAGTTGGACATCCCCGGAGGAGACGGGGACACAAAACTAGAAGACACAGCTCACATCATTGTACTATGGCGCAAGCGGTACATTGTATTTCCTGGGCGAGTAGCCGCGTCCGTTCTTACTTCACCTCTGCCTGCACCGTCTCCTCCAAGGTCTTCGCCGCCTGCACCATCTCCTCCAGCACCACCGCCACCACCGTCTCCTCCGACTTCAACGCCGCAACCAGCTGCCACTGGGTCCAGGAAATCTTGCCCACGTCGTCCTGCGTCATCAAAGGCTAAGCAACAAATGAAGAAGCTAAGACTTGGCGAGCTAAAATTCGTTGCTCTCAAGAAAAGAGCATATGATATGACTGATGAGGCATATGATATGACTGACGAGGAGACTGATGAGATCGTCAGAAAAAAGAAGTGCAAGACTACTTCAAGCCGCAGAGTCCACAGAAGAAGACTCCAATAGACCCGTCTCAAATTGACAGCTGCTCCTCCATCGACCAACATCTTTGACATCGGCTTCCCATTAACAAACCCCTTTACATATAAAGGCTTGAGGTGCCGATGGTCAGTTCCCTCTGGTTTCTCAAAGACGACTTGCTGTGGAGACAACATCAATTTAGCTGATTGTGGTTCATCTACTTGCTCCACGACTTGTTCAACCGCATATTCAACTGGTAGCATAAAAACCATACTTATTGAAGATGATGCGACCTCTTTTCTCTTGTTGTGAAGGCTTTCATCCTGATCGGCTTGGACCTCATCGGCTGAAATAATCTTGCTCTTCACGCGCCAAACCTTCCTTGTACGCCGTAGCCGATGTTCGATCTCATCTTCGACTTCCTGGAATTGCTCCCTATTCCTCATCCTCTGGACACGTTTTTTCTAGCTCTTGGTGAAAATTCCAGCAGGGCACCATTGTGTTCGTATAGTTTTAGTATTTCCTTGTGCCTTGTTTTCAAGATGATCTTGCTGGATCGGCCCAAGCCTCTGATGAACTGACAATCTTTGCTGACTCGGCTGATGCATACTGTTGCTCTGCCGGCTTGGCCTCTCAACATATTGAACATCAGGATCACTGCAACCAGGACAATCTTCAATAGATGGCAACCTCATCCCTTCATTCCAGCAAAATCTAAAGAATTCACGGCCCCAATTAGGATCGAAATAACTTTCATCATTGTAATAACACGACTTCTTTTCCCTTTGGCGCCTTTTCTGATATTTGTTGATCATACTAGCTGATTTGACACCTCCTGCATGGTATTTATTTTCATTAGCTTGATTTCTGTTGACTCCAGTGTGAACCATGTTTACTGGGAAAGGGTGGCCATCTATCTTCATCGACCTTTTAGCTTCATCGATTTTGATCTTTCCTTGTTCTATGGCCGATTAATTTGTTGTCTGAAGATTTTGCAGTCATTGGTGCCGTGAGATCTAGCGTTATGCCATTTACAATATTTCCTTCTCTTCAACTCTTCGGCCGATGGTATCACATGTCCTACCGGCAACTGAATCTGCTTTTCCTGAAGAAGAAGATCAAATATCTTGTCGGCTTTAGTAATGTCAAAGTCAAATCCTTCTTCCTTCCCCGAATTCTTAACCCATTGGCATACTACTGTCTTCTTGTTTCTAGCCCACTCAGCTGCATTGACCTCTAGATCATCATCTTCGGAGTCAGAATCATAACTATAGATATTATTGACATTGTTGGCTTTCTTGGCAAATTTTCTGGCTTCTTGGAACCGTGTCTCGTGAGCTGATACTTTCTGAGCCAGGTGTGCTAGACTTTCAAAGTCTTGAGCTGACAATCTCTCCCTTATCGGCGCCAACAATCCTTGGAAAGCTAGATCGGCTAATTGTGAATTGGTCAGGGCCAAGCTATAGCATCTGTTCCTTACATCTCTGAACCTCTGAATGTAGTCCGGCACTGTTTCATCTGATTTTTGCTTGATTGCCGTAAGATCTGACAACTCCATCTCTTGAATGCCACTGAAAAAGTATTTATGGAATTGCTTTTCTAAATCGGCCCAGCTTCTGATGGAATTATAAGGTAGAGATGAGAACCATATGAACGCCGATCCAGATAAAGATAGTGGAAATAATCTAACCCTGAGAGTTTCTGTAGCTGATGCTTCTCCACACTGTGCTAAGAATCGGCTGACATGCTCATAGGTGGACACATTATCCTGCCTCGAGAATTTTGAGAAATCCAGCACCTTGTATCGATTTGGCAATGGCACTCGATCAAAATATTCTGGATATGGGTGCCGATACATATTGCCATTATCCTTAGGCTTAAACCCAAACTATTCCCTCATTACGTCGGCAATCATATTGGCCCATGGTTGCTGTGACGCTCCTCCGCCATACTGTTGCTGTAGTTGATCGTACTAGCCGTATTGCGTTGGCGGGAGCCGTGGAGACCCTTCAGGCCGATACTGAGCCCGTGGAGAATGAGGCTGATAATGGTGATTAAGATTGGCCACTAGGCCTTGAAACGAGACACACGGAAGTGGCTCTAAGCCATATTGCTAGCCTATTGGGTGGGTAATTCCAATCGGCTATTGTGAAACCGAAGGAATATGATATGTTGGCTCGACGATGGGTGGCTTTGTGTTAAGTATATTCATCAATTGTTCTGGTGTTAACTGAGTTGAAGTTTGCCCAACAGTGATCGACTGTTGTCTAGTCAATATCGTCGGGATATTTGTGCTGGATGCGGGATTTGATTGAGCCTGGGTTTGAAACGAATGATGTTTCCCGCCAATTTCTGTCTTCATGTTCCTATAGCCTCGAAAAGTATCCCCTGGCAGATATACGGGTCCTTTTGCCTTTTTCTCGGCTATAGTGTCGTCCACCACCGTCTTGATCATATTTGTTAAAGTGTTCAGAAGTACTCCAGATTGATTAATGAGAACATGATGAACTGCCGAATCAATGCGATCCTGTAATGTGTGTAGTTCTTCATTGTTCGACATTTAATCTCTTTGCCCTTGTCATCACTTGTTCCTGATGTACTTGGCTCTGACTTCACGATCAGCGGTAACTCCACTTTGGTTTTTTGGATAATCGTGCCTTGGCGGGTCACCGCGAACGAATGAAGGTACTGGCTTTGAAGTTGATCCAGTAGTTTCTTCATCTCTTCCTTCTGTTCTTCGTTCAGTTGTTCGATCGTGATTGGTAGGACGTTGTCCTCTATAACTTCAGTTATATTGGGCGTCATGATGACACAATGTCCCACCGGGCGTGCCAAAAGCGTGTTGATGCGAAAAACTCACACTGGCCTGTGAGATTTGCTTTACTCTAGTGCAGGTCCAAAACTTGCTTTCGGGTTCAAAGGGCGTGCCAGTTGATTTGATCCTGCAATCAACATGATAGAACATGCAAATTTATTAGTAAACGATAGTCAATCGGCCAGGCAACCGATATCATATCGTGATGTAGCCTAGCCGATGCAATATAGTATGGATCAGTTGTAAGGCATATTCAATGATAAGCTAACCCTAAACTTGGTACATCGGCTGAAAATATCAGTGTTACATAATCTATGTATCAATATTACTTTAGAAATAAGCAATTGGGATAGATTGGACTTAATTGAGACAGTATAAATTGCTCAGATCTAGAATAACATGAAATAATGATTATGTATACTCATGTCATAGCCGATGTCCAGATTTAAGCATGTATCGGCTATGGCCCCGATACAACCTTATACTAGGATATTCTCTGGCAACAAATATATTCAATTATTACCAATCAGATTGGTAGTAAATCCAATATATTTATATTAGATTAGATCCTGATATATAAGGGGTAGATATAGCATATTAAACAAAGTATGAAACTATGTAAAACAACTATACCAGATAAGATCGGCTGAAACCCCGATACTATCCTTATTAACAACCATGAAACAGACTAGAGATTATGATTCTAAACATGACTTAATAGATCAAACTTAACTGATACAATATTAAGTATGAAAAGAAGAATAATATCTAGACAATCAAGCCGATGGTTGCCTTTTCAGGATGGTGGATACAATATATAATTTAAACTAACAAGACAATCTAGCCGTTATCAGCAAAACCCTAGATAGGAATCGGCCGATACGAATAGATAACATTGTCAATCTAAATTATATAGCGTATATGATAACTCGGAGATTCACAAGATAGAATTAGAGTGTCATAAAGATGTAAGCACTAATTCCGATAATGCAAAGTACCATAACAAGACTTACCTCTTCGCCGAAGATCAAACTGATGCAGCTCGACTTGAAAGCAAGAACTCGTCGAAAGTAAAAGAATAAAAGGTTAGCGATGCGCCAAGATTGATTGAACTGTTGTTGTTTTACTCATAAAGCCTCGGGTCTATATTTATACCCGAAAATACAAACACTGTCCAAGATGAACACGACTCATATTGTCCTAATACAAATCCAACTAGCAAATAAGTCCCTTAGGCGGACTCGTACCGGAAATACCTATAAGGAAATTACATATAATCCTAATTAATAGATATATTTGCCAATTCTGGACTCTATCCTTGTTCGGCAATATCATCTCAAACTCTTCCTCGAACCCGATATTGATCATGCATACAATATCGGCCATATCGGTTATCCAGATCAGACTCGGTTCCAGCCGATACGGTCTTCCAGCCGATGGGCACTCTCTTTCCGAGAATTCCGCATATCATCAATTCTGCTTCGAATTAGACTTCGTTCCCAATTCATATGCTTGTCAAATTTCATCGCCAACACCGTCAACCAAGAAATTATTTCTGAAGCTGAGTGAACAAACCAAAAATACTTTGTCATCTAACTACGAACGATCAATGAGCCGATGTCAACTGAGCCTGCAATTGATATTGAAGGATTTCTCAAAGATACAAATATGACTAAGGAGCAACTGCTGGGCCTAAAACCTATCCAGACAGTGACAGTGGCGGATCTCACATACAAATTTAGATTGGGCGAACCACTTATCAAGCATGAGCATGTGAATAGCCTCTCTAAACAGTTGTACTGCTTCCATCAATGATACATGGAAAAAACAACCAAAGGCGGAGAGATGTTCGGTGTGAGGACAAAACACGCCGCTTACTTCAATGGAGAAGAGACTATGTGGGTGAAGTTCGAGGATGCCTTCCCTATATACCACCTAGACTCCATGGACATCGCTTTTATGAGCATATGGGTTTTGTAAGTGTCATTCAACTATATTTCGTTACTTAGCTCGTCGCATGCTCTTTATGATTTTTACCGTGTTAGATTACTTGATGACATCTTTTTTCCCTCTGTAAAATGGAGATTCAACGATACCGTAGGCCGGGATCTTACAGGGGTGTTTTCATAGACCCATATAGAATTAATGTCAAGCTATTGGAAAGCTTTAAAAAAGATACAGAGGACAATATCTTAAAATTCTTGGTGCAACAACATTACAAGACCTATATACTATTGCCGTACAACACAAGGTGTGTCTTTACCGCAAATAGCACCAATTTGCTTCTCCTGTTCATCACATAACATGTAAATCATCTCACGCAATTTGCAGCAACGACTGGGTCCTTTTTGTCATAGAACTTCCAGCAAGCAAGATCCATGTCTACGACTCCATGAGGAAACCCAAGGAAACCTTTTTCCCAAATTTTTGTCGTGCTTAACAGGTATTGTCATTCATTCCACTGTTATTACGATTGTTGTTATCGATACTATATATGCGTACCTCGGACCATTAATTGTACGTTGCAACTATGTATAGGGCATGAGTACAGTTCCGTACAGCCATCCGCGGGCCGTGAGCAGAAGAACTGAATGTGAGGATGAACTTTCTGGTAAGGACTTAACCCAAAATTATATCTCTCATATCTTACCGAAGTAATATATAATTCTTAATTTTGTTTCTCCTTTAGTGTGCACAACAGGGATAGGGGAACAACTTGTGCGACTATTACGTTTGTCACTACATGTGCACCTTAACGCCCCACATCACTACTGACAAAGATCTAGATGTACGTAAACGCATTCAGTACATAATGTTTCTTAATGACTTCATATATTTATATCGAAATGTGTTTCCAAATGACAGATTGTTTGGATGACGGAGAACCTCTCCCACTCTACCTTTTTAAAGGCCGTTCAAGAACAATTGATGGGATTTTTCATGGACGAGATTATTAGTCCCATGAAAGAATTCCACAAAGATGAAGGCCTATTCGTCATCATAACCCTAGCTCATCGTCTTAACTTTTTTAACATATGATAGAACAGTAAAAATTAACAACGATTGTAAGTAATATATATATACCAGCAATTACATTTATTTGATTACTGAAATGTTTATATAGTCCATTTTCATGTCTCACAAATATAGATATATGCATGTATATATGTAATTAATTATAAATTTATATGTCTTCATATAATTCATATATGAAGACATATAAACTTATAATTAATTACATACATATATATGCATATATCTTTGTACTTATAAATATATATTTATAAATATAAACATGTATATATTATATATACATGCATGTATATATATATGTGTGTGTGTGTGTATGCTTGTATATAAAAAAACAATAAAAAGCATATGAAAAAAACAAAAAAAATATCTTTAGAATACCAACCGGTACTAAAGGTGATAGCACCCGTCAGGTGGCGCTACCATCTTTAGTACCGGTTGGTTGGTATTACCAACCGGTACTAAAGATGCATTTTTAGTCCCGGTTATTTCAACTGGAACTAAAAATACCTATCTTTAGTTCCGGATTATACTTCCCGATTGTACAACCGGGACTAAAGGGGTTGTGAACCAGTACTAAAGACGATTCGCCAGTAGTTATATATACAAATTTCTTGTAATACTGTTTTAAGTCACAACCACAAACCAGCAGCATGAATAATTTACCTCTTCAAGGCCGGCGGACAGGGGCAATGGAGGCGGACAGGGCGCCACGTCGGATTTCACTTTAGTCCTTGTTCGGTTGCTTCGGAAATAATCCCCAAGGGGAACCTATCCAGGGAGGGATTGGGTGAATCCCTCCCTATCACCCAATCCCTGTGGGGTTTGAACCCCTTGCCTATTTCTAATCCCTGTCATAAAACCCTACCTTCGGTTTAGCACAGGAAAAGCATCCATGCATGCTACAACATGATCAAGCAAAACATGTGTAAAATGTACATTCTTATGCAACCCCATAATCAACTTGCATCTCGCAAGTGCAGAAGATGAAATTTGAAGGATGATTGCAGCAAAAATAAAGTGAAATTTAGAGGAAAAAAAAACAGTCTTCAGATTGTAACATAATGTCATGATGACTCAGAAAGACATGAAAAGGTCACAGAGTACTTAATGGTTACAATTCAATTGTTTTTTTTTGAGAATAAATAGAAGTAGCCAGCTAAGAACTGAACTACAAAATGAATGCAAGTGTTTAAGCTAAGCACAAATGCCACCATGAGCTTCAGTCAACCAGCCGCACTGTTCCCCATCTCTGAAAAGAAAATGGAACAACATTGGATCAATTCCAAAAAGAATCAGGAGGACAAGCTTATCATCTAGGAAATGAAGCTTTAGGAAATGACTATACATAAAGTTCAGAAATCCTCTTGTAAAAAAGTTGCAGGCATATACATTTCTCAAAATTCATTCTTGCTATATATAACAACTAAAAATTAAGCATTATCTAATATAATTTTGTATGGAAGACAATACAAATTATTTGCAGCAATTTGCAATGGCAGTACCATCTGCAGGGCCAATTATACATGAGAAGAATAAAAGATCTCCACCAAACCATTGAATTAGCTCACCATATTAACTAGAGTACACATACTCCTATATGTTTATCTGTATTGCATCAAGCACTGTGATTATGACAGAACATTCCACCTCGTGACCAAACAGACCAGCTACCTGCAGTAATTAAAGAATCAAGCATGGTGATTATTAAATCCCATTGTCTAGCACTAATTAATCACATGCAATCTTTTTTTCTTGTACATGCAATCACATGTTTTTTTGTCTAGCACTAATTAAGTAATCAATTATAATCCACTAGCTCTCAAAAAAAATTATAGTCCACTATGCTACATCTAGGACAGTTCAAGAATGATAAGGTGCAACACATATCACATACTTAAGCACACTAATTTAAGCAGAAATAAAATATTATGAACATATCAATCGCATCTCAATTATACATCTAATCAAATCATCCGAAAAGCAACTAAAGTGGCAGAATCAATTATAGAATACGTGCAAGAACTATTAGCAATCTAAAGACAGGAGTAAAAAGTGATCACAACTTGTTCTGTTCTTCCATGAATTACAGCAACGTTATTTCAAACCTACTTGTCCCAATTGTTTGAAGTTTAACCATGTTCAGAACAATGTTTCAGATATATGCAGGATGTACTTTGAGGAACAATGTTTCTCAAGTGTGCAATAATATACATTAAAATAAAACAACCAAGGTCAGATCAAAATAGAAAAATGTTCCATTCCACACTCGAGACATCATAGGAAGTTGCTTGGAATAAAAAAAACATCAATGCATCTAATGGAAGAGAAGAGATACCTATCAAGCCATCTCATTTCGTAACCAAATCAATGCAGATTCGGCATCCTCTTCACAAGCGCTCACAAAAATCTCTCTGTTCTCCCCATTCTTGAAGACAGTGTAAGCTTTGGCCTTCTCTTCTTTTGTCACTTCCACCATCGAATTGAGAATGAATATGCACTTCTTGATTGAAAAATCATTGTTTTCCTTTTCTTTTGTTAGATGAGCCTCCTTTTCTCTTGCTAACTGTGCCGCCTCATCTTCAGTTTGTTTGGTTCTCATATCAAGGTACCTTTCCATAAGTCCTTCTACGCCAACACTCTTCATTTGCTTCTTGGGTTCCTTTTCTTCTTTGTTTCTTGGTGCAGCAACAACCCTTCTTTACGACATCTCTTTAAGCCTTTCAACATTTGCATTATCATCTTCAATTACATCTGTATCATCTTGTCCTTGATAAGCAAAGGTGTCCTCGTAATCTGGAAAGATAATCTCGGTGTTACCGAGCTCATCTTGATCACTCTCAATTTGTGTAATAACTAGATGTTGTGATGGCTGAGTTGAGGTAAAATTATAGGTTCCTTCTGCAGTATGTCCTACACAAGAAAATTAAGTACAAGAAAAGGTAAGAAAGAATGTACGGATATTGAAAACAAGGATTATAGCTTGTGATAGAACTAATCATCATAAAGTTCCCCCAAGGCCTCAAACAGAGGAAAAGATTTGGTGTGGAACTTCTTGGCTTTAGGAAATGACTACACAATAAAAGTAAAACATTGAATTGATGCATAATATAATTAACTATAAAATTAAATAATGGTCAGAAATAATCTTACAGTGATTATATTGTTCCATATAGCAGGTTCAGCTTCAATCATGCATCTCTGGTTGTTCCATGAAGCTCCACTTTGTTTTCTAGCCTCTTTCAGCATCCTATATTCTCTTTTCAGCTCTTTCTCTTTTTCTTGGATTTGGACCTTTGTGAAGCACGCATATCTATCCTCTCATGGAATTCCTTCACGATCTTGTTCCAAGCTTTTGAAGTCCATCCATTCTGACCCCTATACTCAGGAGTATTGTGCTCATGCAATAACTCAGCAAGGATCTTCTCTAGGGTTGGGTTCCAAGAGGCTCTTGATTTTTCTACACAAGATAAGAATTGATGTATAATCTATATTTAATAATTTCAAACATGAATTTCACATGTTCTAGAGTTGCATGCCTATTGGAGAACCTCCATGCTTTTTTGTAGGACGACATTTAGGAGAGTTCTTCTTTTGTGCAGCTTTCGATAACAGCATGGTCAACCTTGGAGAACCTTTTCCAAGCATATTAACTAAGAAAGGATGCATAACACAATATTCATAACAAAAGCATTGTAGCAAATGTATGTAAGATGCAACCATCATAGCTCATTCATAACATAATAGCCCAAACATTAAAAAAAATTCATATATACTACTTATTACAGCCCACTAATTCCTATGTTGCCGATAGTCATTCCACATTTGATGTGCTATCGTGTCCCTCAAAAGGTTCCCCTGATCAGTGCTTTCATCATTGCCTTGATCACCATCTGGCAGGTCAACATAACTTCTTGGATCAATGTTATGTGGTTGGTTATTTAACCATTGCTCATCCCCATTCATCGATCGAATAATATTGTGGAACACTGCAGCAGCTACTAGTATATTCACTTGGTTCTTGATTTTGTGGAAAGTGGCAACTTTAAGGATAGGGAAGCGCTTCTTTAGAACCCCTAGAGTCCTTTCAACATGATTCCTCAATACCGCATGGCGATGGTTAAATAACTCTTTGTAGTTTTGAGGTCTATGCCGTCCTGCCTCATACTCCTTCAGATGGTACCTGACTTTACGATATAGTGCAAGAAAAGAAGGGGTGCTGGCATACCCACCATCAACCAAATAGAACTTTCCATGGGGTACTTGGAAACCCTTGTTCACTGCAGATGTAAGAACCCTAGCATCCGTAGTCGATCCCTCCCACCCAGTAGAAACGAAAGTGATATTCAGATCAAAATCACAAGCTATCATCATATTTTGGCTGAGGGTATTTTTTCTATTTCTAAATGGAGCAGCTTTGTCACAAGCGATCAAGTTATGAAGCATATTTAAAGATTGATGGGAAAATGAGAGGAATAATAAGGATTTTTTTCTTAAAACTAAATATTATATTTACATCACAAAATATAGATAAACAACTTAAAGCAAAGGGAATAAATAGATCTAATACCTCTTGGAGAGGGTACAGGGTCCCAGGAAGGAGGAAGTTGGTCTTCTCCAACTCTAGTTGGTGCAGATACAATCTACATAAATTAAAAGAGCAAATTTTCTCTTATTGCCTCTATGCAGGCAGCAAGCAGATCATGTGTTTTTCTTGGCAATACTCTTTATTTGGCAATACTGTTAACAACCAAGTCCAAGAAGAAGACTCCAAATGTTTACTGTGCACTAAGTAAGCTTCAGAATTAAACAAGATTCAAGCATAACTGGTGCAGAGACAATCCACAAAACAAAAGGACACAATATATAAATGAGTAAAATCACTATACATAAATATAATCTTGAAATATTTATTATCACAAAGGTAAACTTCCAGCCACATCTTTAACTCACCTAGTCAAGGAAAAAATAAAGCAAAAGCATAGGCTACTCTGTTCCAACCATACACATGATATGAATAATATTTTGGATATAGAGAAGCTACTGTACAGAATGTGCATACTACATTCACTGCTACAATTTCTTGAAGCTAACCAAGCTTAAAGTTATTAAACAGAAAGTAGCAAGCAGCAAGAACCAGCTGCATCCATCAGCTCCAGCATCAAATAGCAAGAAACATCAATAAATTCATTGTGTAAGAATTCAACCAAAACCACCTCTTTACTCGAAAGTCTTTGCCATATTATTACTCCAAAGTCTACTCCACCTCGCCTGGATGGCTGTGATTAGGCCACAATGGCCAGGCACTAACTTTGAAGCACCACAACAAATCAAGAAACAGTGGAAGAAATCAAGAACAAATCAAGAAACCGTGTCCTGCTTCTCCTTGCCGCAGCGGCAAAGCTTCAACTGCCATGGTGAGAGGATGTGATGCACCGGTGTCCCCCGCCACGCCTGCCATCACCGTGCGCCATCACCGCCGCACCAGCAGCGCGCGCAAGAATCCCTAACCCTATGAGAGGAGGGGAGAGGGGAAGGGGAGGAACTCACCGGGGAGAAGGTGGCCACCGGAGGAGATAGCTACTGGAGGAGAGGTCGTGCTGTCACCGTCGCGTCCGATTCACGCCGCGCGCCGGGCGCCGCCCCTGCACCAGCGCCTCCTCCTCTTTGCGCCGCCGTCTCCTCTTGTTGCGCCGCCTCCTCGCCTCGAGGGTTTTTTCCACGCCTCTGGACCAGATGTTTTTTTCCTGGGCTGAGGCGCGGGGGAAACACCAGGATGGGTCGGGTTAAATTACCGACCGGGCTGAACCGAACACGATTTTTTCTGTGGGCCGGGATTCATTCCGCGTCGGGGATGATCCACGGGGTTACGGCCCAACCCCGGCCATTCCCGGGTCAACCGAACAAGGCCTTAGTGGAATTACTGTGCGCGGTGTTGTTTTTTTCTGCCCATTGATTAATTTGTTCCTGTGAGCTGATTGAGCCGGCTCGTTTGGACCCAGCACATACTCCGCACTTTGCTTATAGGAGAAGGAAAATAAGAGAAGGTACACAATCTCCCTGTCTGGGTCGATTCTCCATGACCTGATCCTCGGCTCGATTCCCGCGCCATCGTCATGCGCCTCTCGTCTTCTCTTCAACTTCAGGGTCTCCTCCTTCGCCCGGCGCCCCGGCCTTTCTACTCGTTGGCTGATCGGAGCCAACACTGCTGGCTCATCGATGGCACAAAAGGTAAGCCACGGGGAAGAACCTTTCAGTTTCAGCCATGGTCTCAGCGCCGGCGAAGCGGCTGACTGCGTCGGCCATTAGGTTGTGGTGGCGTCGGGCAGTAACAGCTATAGTGTCCGTCGTTCGTGGTGGACGGGTGCAAGGAAGACCTAAGCAAAGTGCTGGGACTATCACTTGCTTTGCCTGGCCATCATCAGCAAGGTCATCCAGCCGCCTCCGCTGGCGAGGGCGACCGCGGCCGGTACCGCAGGCTTGGACTGCGGGCGCCATGGAGGGTGTTAGCACTAATCATGATTTGTACATGTTTTTGAGTCTTGCATATAGGATAGATCACATAATGTGTTAGACGTGTGATGCATGAGCATGTGGCAGGAGATTGAACGTGATGTGTTCACATCAATTTCGTAGTTAGCTAGTTAGTTAGCACTTAGCACATACATGCATGTATTTCATGTGTTAGGAGAATAAGTCTTCAGATTGTTAGGTTAGAGGCCGTTGCACGCACGAAACGTACGTGGAGGCATGGCATGCAAGACTTAGTGGCTATGCATGTGTGGATCGTGCGGGCGTGTGCGTGAGACTCAGCAACCACAGCACTGCCCGCCGTGTAAGTCACGTCAATGCCTGGGTCTTTATAAGCATTTTGTAAGTGTTTGTTTGTGCGAGTAGAGAACTACAGAGAAAAGAAAGCTATTCGTTGCATAGAAAAAACTTCAGTGTGTGTGCACTTGTGTGTTCGTCTCCAGTGAGCTATCATGTGTGTTTGCTGCTCTAGTGAGTGTGTTGCTCATGTGAGTTTGATCCTTGGCCAATTTCTATCAATTGGTATCAGAGCAAGGTGATGGCTCGTGACAAGTCACCGGCAGGAACACCAGGGAATGGTGGCGGTGTCGACGATCATGGTGGTGCTGTTGTGGTGGCTCGGCCAGTCGACAAGGTCGTCTTCATGCATTACCCAATACTGAGCGACACAAACTACGGCGTGTGGACCGTAAAGATGAAGATCATCCTACGTCATCTTGGCATGTGGTGGGCAGCGATTGTGGGTGAAGGTTCTTCGGCCAGAGAAGAGAAGGACATCGAAACTCTAACCACCATCTCTCAAGTTGTGTCAGATGCAGTGATGATGGCCATCGCGGACAAGGACATGATTAAGGAGGCTTGGGAGGCCATACAGAAGATGAACGTAGGCA